>OX439037.1:14992323-16459875 GCA_949317995.1 Acholoe squamosa | reverse complement strand
AGATTATTTTTTTCTTCCTCTTTTATGATATTAATGTGTTCACGTCTTTCTTCTTCTAACAGAGATATATAAGTGCCTTGATGTAAGCATATTTTTTCAAGTATTTCATTGCGCTTTACTTCAAAAATCATATTGTTCCCTTTTGTATCCATGATTAAGACTTGAGAAATAATCTTAATTTATATATTTTTTTTAGGTCTCACACGAAAGATGTTCATTCTTATAATTATTTGAGTATCTCAGGATCTTTTGTTTCTTCAGTGAATACATTTGAGTCGGGCAAATGTTCTTGATTTCCAATGGTAGTTAGTAATTGATTATTTTTTTCGTACATTATGTTATTAATATCTCGGTTTTCATTTATTTGAGTAGATTTTAAGTCATGGTTAGAAACAGAAGATCCTATGACAGGATATGTCCATGTTTTTCTGTGATTTACATTAGTTACAAAACAAGACAGGAAAGTTTGAGTTTTTTCATTGTTATGATAAATATTTCCGCTTTCTGTACAAGACAAAAATATTTCATCTCCTTTCTGTAAAGAAGGGGAGATAGATTGTTTACGCGTTTCTAAGATAATGACTACGATGCTTAAAATAAGAGTAAAAACTATTCCTCCTGCTCCTACTTTTCCGTTTGAAATCAAATTATTTATTTTGCTTAAACTTTTCATGCTTCCTTCTTTTGTTTTATGTTCGCTCATTTTTTTTAAAAAAATATCTTTTTATGATGATCAGTTCCAACAAATCGGCAAATAATTTCCAAGACAAGATGAAAAAGAAATAATACATTAATCTTTTTTTCTTTTTTGTGTTGTTCTTAAAAAATTATTTTTTGTAGAACAAATTTGTTTGTTACAAAACAAGGATTTCTTTTTCCTTCGATTATTTTGTTTTTTCTTTAAAAAGTATTGTTTTACTTTACTGTCATTCCAATCAGGATCTGAAGTGAAGCTAGATATAACTTGTTGCATTGACTTATTCTCAGCTCGTTTTTCTAAAAAGAACAAGCAATATAAACCACAAGTCATAGAAAAAAGTCCTTGAATAGAATGAGAGGAATATTTATATTTTTTAGGCAAAGCTTTCAGAAAACTTTTTCGCATAGGACTGAAGCCATATGAATCGAAATATTCAGCTAGTTTACGAGGTTTTTCATAATAAAAAGCTACCCAATGTTGTCCGGGTAAGTTACTGTTGTCGGTGTTGACTACATAACCTGTAGGAAATGATTTCACTGCAGGTATAGTATCAGCTGAATAAACACCATAATTTCCTTCTTTTTTTCTTTTAATTTTCTGCAAGAAAAAATTTATTTCCTCTCCATTCATTTTTAGGAATTATGCTATTTCAGATTTTGCTCTTAATATATTGCTAGAATCTAATCTCAGGAGTTCATGATGTTCTAAATAAATGATAGCTGCTACTCCATGGGTTAATTCTTCTTCTAGTTTTATGACAAATCCTAAAGAACCATTTTCTGAATATTCGAATGTGCCTGACGTTATTCCATTTTTAGATATGTCAAAACAGTAAAGACAATGACCTTTCTTGAATTCATCAAAAGAAATATCTATCGTATCGTCTCTGAATATTGAACCTGTAGATCGTATAAGAGCTAGGTAGGCCATATTGTATAAATCATTAGGGTAATCTAATTCATAGTGATAGAAAGGAGTTCCACCGTCGTTCACTTTCAGTTCTATTTCCTTAGCTTTGAAGTGCTCAAATTGAAACGGATTACGATTATGACTTCCTGTAAAGGCATCTAAATGAACTAACCCTATGATGACTCTTTTTGGAAGAGGAGTGTTGTTTACTATATGAGAGGCTTGCAAAATTGATTTTTGAGGACCAAAAGTGACGTATTTCATGTCTATTTTGTTTACAGGATAATCCCAATACGGAGTAACCATTCTAGCATCCATTATTTTTTTATGGAATTTTTCAGACACTCTTATTCTTTTAATGAATAAATGTATGCCATGTATGTCTATTAGGTATTTTTGTGTACCTAATTTAGACATCAAACAAAAGTCTTCATCTGCTCTATCAAATTCTATAGTAAGAGGCAGATCTCCAGGTAACACTTTGACCTGTGCAAAAAGGTCATTATGAATTCGTCCTATCACTTCAAATAATTTCCCGTTTTTAGTTTTGTTATAACGTGCTTTCACTCCAGAATTATGATCGTCGCTGTTAACATTTGTTACTTCATTAAAATCTTTATCGTCTTTGTAATACATAGCCAAAGCTCCCAAGTGTTTAGCAGTGGTTGGATCATAACTTAATATATATTCCATGATAGATCTATATCCGTGCAAATCATTGCTGTCTGATATTCGTATTCCTGCTATAGAAAGTTTCACATTTTTAAACATGGTAGAAGCAAAATAATTCACCGGAAAAACTTTAGCTTTATCGTTTATTGTCCCATCGTTAGCTGGGGCATCTGGATTTTGTTTGTCGGCTTTTAATATTTTGCCAGACACTCGAATAAAACTGTCGTGCAAAGAAATGAAATCTGTATGTTTAGATTTTAAAGTGAATTGAACTGTTGTGCTGTTAGGAGAAGCAGTGGGCTCAACTTTTTCATAATAAGTTTTAACTCTACTTATATCTGTTGGAGGAACATGAGTAAAATCAAACTCCGAGGCTACACAAAAACAAGGATCTTCGTCTAACAATGACATTTTTTAAGGTTATGAACAAACTTAAAAAATATTTGTTTGTTTTTCTCTTTTTTTCAGTAATCTCAGGTTATTTTATGTTAACCAAAGATATCTTTTTTGAAATTTCTTCTATTTCTATTTCTTTTTTTATTTCTGATCGTTTTATTAACTTTTCTTTTTTTGGTTACATGTGAAATAACTTCTTTGCCTAAATCAGACAAAGTTTCTTGAGCTTCTCTTTTTAAAGCTCGTTTAAAGTTTTCACCTTTCATGACATTTTTTGCTACTTTAATTCCTCCTGTTAAGGCTCTTTTTCCTATTCCTTTTGCGGCTGATGCCGCAACAGGTTTCACCAAAGGAATAACTGTCTTAAATAATCCTTTTAAAATACCACCTAGCCCATAACCTTTTTGATTTCTGCTTCCTATGAAGGGGGTTAAAGAATAGTATCCTTTTCCATACTGTACATCATAAGGATAAGATCGCTTAGTTAAAAAATGTTTATAATATATATCTTCAGGTGAATCGTTAGAATACATTTTGATGTTTTTTATTTATTTTTTTTGATTTATCTCAAAACAATTTATATCTACCAGTCAGATGCCCATTCCTTAGAAAAATATTTTGGGTTGTTTTTGCTTCTTCTTCCAGATCGAGTTGAATAAGGTGATGGCTTTCCTGACAAATATTTATTTGTTTTAATTTTCCCGAAGACATCTTCTTGTGGGCTTGGGTAAGATACTTTTATGTTTTTTTCTTTCCTAGGTTGCTTTTCTTCATACGGGAGAGGAGGGATATTTTTTATTGGAGTTTTCACTATGCCTCCGCTGGCTTCTCCTATTTTGTCTTCTTCTTTTTCAGAAAGATAGTCGGTGTCGTTATTTTTATCTTCAGTATCTTTTGTAGTTGTTTTTTTTAAAAGGGGCTTTTCTTTTTCTTGAAGAAGTGTTTCATCGAAAATGCCGTCTTCAGAAAATTCATCGTCTGTAGCATCTGTAGAATAATTGCTTTCATTTCTTTGTTTGTCTTCCATGTTTTTATCTTCTAAAGGATATTTTTTTATTATATAAGGACGATTGTTTTTTCTAGCTTTTTTTGGCTTATTTAAAAACCACGATTTAGGAATATGATTAGATATATTGACCCAAAGTTCTTCTGTTCCTATAGGTTCTGTTTTTATGCTTGCATTTGAAAAGAATTTCATGATGCTTATCACATTAGAATTTCTTATTAGTTTACCTCTGATGATAATTTCTCCATGTTCATTCCATAAATAGTTCAGTTCTATCACTTTTTTGAGAATTTCTTTGATGTAAGGAATTTGTGCTTGTCTTATGTTGGATAAGATCTCAATTATTGATATACCTGGTTTTATTTCTTGTTTTTTTTCTGTAGGATTAGAATACATGAAAGCCGAGTCTTTAGCTATATTTTGATTTGTGCTTAATATCTTATATGGTTTCACGTCATACATTCTTTGCGCTAATAATTCTTGTTGCCTTTCGAGAGCAGGATTTTTTTCTTGGTTAGTGTTTATTTCTTTAGTATTATTTTTTGCTGAAGATAATTTTTTGTAAGTTGCTAAAGGTATAACTATACTTTTTTTGAAGCTAGCCATGATATTAATTTTTTGCACCTGCCAATCCTCCTATTAAGGACACTGCTAAAGGGAGGAGAAGAGAAAGAAATCCACCTTTTTGTTTTAAGACTGCTTTCCTTTTTTTATTATTCACACGCCTATTAATAAGATATCTTAAAGTGTTCTTGTATTTTTTTAACTTTGAATAAGACACTGAATTTAATTTAATGTTTCCTGTAAGAACATTAAAAATGCACTGACATATAGAATCGATGTCTTCTTTATCTGCATATTCTATTAATAAATCTCTTTTTCTTTTGTTTTTTGTGTTTCCTAACATTGTCAAAAAAGCTAATCTTTTGACTGATCTGATGTTTGCTGCTTTCTTCTTGATTTTTCTTTTTAGTCGTTTGCAGCTAGTTCTTTTTTTTCTTTTTGCTACAACTGATTTCTTTTTTATTCTTTTTTTTCCTTTTCTTTTAGAGACATGCATTTTTTTCTTTAACGGTGGCATTCTTATAAATGAACTATGACACAAAAACTTTTATTTTTTTGTTATATTTTATTCAATCTCACGAACTTTAATTTGATTCATACATGTATAGTTGTTTTCTGTTTTATATTTTATTAGGTATATACACCTCTTGTCCTATGTCAAATATGTTGCTCCTAAATCTGTATTCTTGAGGAGTTTTTTGATGACCATCTATTAAAAGATAGGAATGTGGTTTTCTAGTTGCTTCATTAAAAATATTAACAAAAGTTTTATAATTTTTAGGCAACAGTTTTCTCCCTAATGTTTGAGGGACAGTTTGATCTAAAGGTGAATTAAAAATAACTAAATAAGTCGCGTTTCTGTTAACAGTTTGCCTTTCTTTTCCTTCAGAGTAATAATTTTGTGAAATATATATAACATTTATCGATTCATGATGACATGTTTGAGTGAAAAGTTTTCCTATTTCAGGATTGTTTCCACATTCTTTCATTAAATCATCTAAAATAACAAGTCCATTAAGGTCAGGTTTTATATATTTATCAAAAGAAGAAGGAATACCGTTCAAAAATGTTATGCTTTTCCCCTCCATGAAGTCTTTTTTTGCAGGAGGGGTTTGACCATAACACCATATGATATAGTCTATTTTTTTTTCTATTATTCGCTCATTATTTTTTAATAGATCATACACAAAAGTAGTTTTTCCACTGTTGCTTGGTCCTGCTATGATCATAGAAAATGGAATTCTAATACATGCATTAAAAAAAGGGAATTCTATGTCTTCCATTTTTTATTTTCCTTTTATTTTGTTTAATTCCTCTTTGTAAAAACTACCACTCAATATTTCATTATTTTTATCTATTAACACATAAGTAGCAGGCCACGTTCTAAGAACATATGCTATTTGAAATATTTCTTCTTTCCAATGAGAAGAATACCCTCTCCTGAAAGCAGTCTTATATTTACTTATTCGTACTTTATCTCCTACTTTAAAAGGCAGTTTAATTTTTTTGCTGTACAAATATTTTCCGTATTGCTTTAACCATATTTTTTTTTCGTTTGATTTGGTCACTTCAGAAGGACTTATTCCTAATGTTCTATGTTTGCTATGATTATAACTTTTCACTAAATCCTGTAGAACGTCTATATATCTCAGACTCTTTTTGAAAGAAAGATATTTATATATTTTGTCTTGTATGGTACGATTGAATCTTTCTACTATAGCACATTTAGTGTCTTGAGAAGTACTGAAAAATTTTATTTCATTTTCTTTTAAAAATTTTTGAAAAACACCTTTAAATTCGCTTCCTTCATCTAATTGTATTAAGTTGGGCTTAACATTGCTTTTTAACAAAATTTTTTTGAAGCCGTCTAGAGTGACATATGCAGTTTTGTTCACTAAAGGTTCAACATAAGCATAACGTGAAAAACAATCTATACAGGCTAATAAATATTTTATTCCATTGTTTTGATCTTTAAGGTTAAAAATACTTATTAAATCAATTTGCCATTGATCGTTTATGCCTTTCACTATTGTTTTTCTTCGAAGAAATTTATATATTATTTTCTTATGTGAAGTATAAGTTCTAGTGTTACGGAGAAAATTTAGCACGTTCTCGTTATATTTTCATCTATTTTTTTAGCTGCTTCATATAATTTTTTCACAGAAGAAAAAGATGAAGGATGAGAAGGAGTGAAATAAATTTTTTTCAAAATATTTTCTTTGTCCATGTTTTAAAAAATATTTGCTTATGAACATGAAAAGAGAACCATCTCAGAGTAGTAGGTGATATAATTTTTGATGAATGAATGACATCTTTTGCAACAGCATTCAGACAAAACATTTTTCACAACATTTTTATATAAATGAATGACACAACTTTTTTCGTGCACGCGAAACAAAATGGAAATCCGATACGCGTCCATTCCAAGAAAAAAAAGGTAGAGACATATTTTATCCCCTTATGAGTTGAGCAAGAGCACAAATTTCTCTTTCGAGATGTACTTTTTGCTGACACATAGGTTTTAAAATATATGTACCATAAAAAACTTGGCATTAGCGCAAGTTCCTCCTTTGAGGTGTACTTTCTGCCAATGCATAAATTCACAGAATGGGGCATATTAGCACAGATTTTAACCCATTTTTACGCGTGAAAAAAGTCATTAAAAGCAATGTAAGTTTCCGGATTTCCGTGAAAAAATGAAAAAAAATCTTTTTGCCTTATAGAAGAAAAATTATTCTATAGCATAGATATTAGTGTATATAGGAATAAACCCATCAGGTATTCTAGTTTGGTTTGTGTTAGTTCCTATAGTTTTTTGTGCATGTTTTTTTACGTTTCCGGTTTTCTTCAACACAGTTTTACCTTTAGTGGAACAAATAGTTTTCTGTTTTTTTCCTTTCTTGACTTCTTTTTCTTCTTTCTCACTTTCTTCATCTTCTGTCATGCTAGTCCCTGCTTTTCTTTTATTTCTTTTTTTGCTTCGATTTTCATTTTCGTCTTCAGGCAACGGAGAGGCTGTCAGGTTGTCTTTTCCTTCTGATTCTTCGGAGCTAGAGTTTTCTGTGTCGCTGATTTTTTCGTCGATAATTAGCTTCAATTTATTTTGAGCAGACTTAGCTTTGTTCCTCATTTTTTCTTTGAGATATTGTGTATGGCATGAATTACATCTCAAATGATTTTCATCAGCAGAAAAATAATGGAGAGAATGAAAATGTTTATGACACCTTATGCATTCTTGAACCATGCTTTTTTGGCATTTTTCACAATATTTTTTATCTTGAACTATTCTCCCTTTTCTTCCACAATATTCACACTTAACAGGCATATTATGTATATTTTTATATAATTCAAAACAAAAATACTTTGACCGTAGATATGTTGTAATCTTTCTTGCTGTAGCTCTTATCTCAATAAGGTTTTCAATCGCTGTCACTGTTACTAGAGGCTATGTTATCGTCGCTGCTGCTGTCACTATGAGACTTTGATTTTTCTTTCTTTTTCTTAGTGTTTTTAGTCTTTCCAGGCTTTTCTTCTTCACTCATTTTTTTAATTTTATCTATTTTTTTGTCTATTTTATTCCTTAGTTCAAAGAGTAAATCATATTCTTCTTTAAGGAGAGAAATACTTTTGTCTTTTACCATATCATGAAAATGTAATTATATTTTTCCTTTGAATTTATTTATGTCTATTCTTTTCCTTTTGCCAAAATCTAAAGTAGGATATTTAGATGATTTACTCATTTTGTTTGTTTGCAGATAGTTTGCTATTCTATTTTTGTCTTTATCTCACAAACTTTTCTTCTTTTTGAATGAATATCTTCAAAAGGAATTTCTTTCATTTTTCTTTTTAAAGGGGGAATCTTATAATGACCATATGCGTAAGATTTAATTCCTCCTCTTCTCAAATATCTTTTATCTTCAAAAGGAGAAAGAGATATCTTTTTTTGAGACATAGTGTATACTTTGTGTTTTATGCTTCTTATGTTATCGAATTCTGCTTCTTTTATTCTATTTTGGACTAAGGTAAGCTTAAAGTCATTGTGCCTTATAGTTTCTATGCTACTTTTTTTGACTCCCTTTATTTTTTTCTCTTCTTCCCCCTTTTCAAATAAAATGGAATACATTTTTGGCCTGAGAGCAATAAATTCTTTTATTCTTTTTCCCTCCTGCTTCATCTTTAAATTTACCTAAGACCTTTTTGTTCGTTTCATCATACAAAAAATGATTTTCAGGTAAATTAGAAAAATCAAAATAATTATTTAGATCTTTTATTTTTTTAAGATAATTTATATCTTTTATGTAATACACTAAAGAATCTGTGTCTGTATATAACAGTTGAATATGTACGTCTTTGAATTTAGGCAGCATGATATTATAATGGAAATTAAACATCCATAGTTTAGATAACTCTAAAACAGAAAACCCAATATATATCGGTTTGTCTAGTAAAATTTTTTCTTTGCTGCTTTGTATTCCTACAAAGTCCTTTTGAAATATATGAAGAGATTTAAAAGTAGGTTTTTTAATAAGATTTTCACTTTCTTTAGGGTCTGAAGTTAATTTCATGCTAGTTCTTTTCTTAACATTTTCCATTGTTTTACCAAATGCTGCATTATTTAATAACTTAAAGAATTCTTTTTCAAAAGCAGAGGTAGCCAAAGTTCGTTCTCTGTTATTGAATAAAATGTAAGATCTCATCCAATCTTTCTGATGAAAGCTTAAAACCCGATGAATTTTTTTTATCTTTAAGCCTAATGCAAGGTATAATTTTAAATTACGGTAATGCACTACATAATTTTTTTTGTCTTTTAAATTGCATATAAGCTTTTTTCCTCCTTTTTTGTAGGACGTTTCAGTTTTCTTCAATATTTCTTTTGCATATGGAGATAATTCTTGTTCTTCTATTTCTATTTTTTGTGGAGCTAGAGGAAAATCGTTGTGCATGTTATGAAGACAGTCAGGGTAAGTTAAACTTACCTCCAGTATGTATCCTGTTTCATTATGATCTGAAATGCTTTCTATGTTTAGTTTTTGAATTTGATTTTGGGTTAGCCATTTAAAATTTGAGTGAGGCAAAAAATCTGCTAAACATTTTCCATAAAGGTTATTGCAGTCTATGTAAAAGATGATTTCGTCGGAAGAATTAGCTTTCGCATACCTATGAGAAACATTAGTTATGCCACCCCTTATACCGCCTTCTATAAAATTATATTTTTCGATGTCAGAAAGCAACTCTAGTTCAACTTCTGTATGTTTTAACATAGCTTGATAACTCAAACTAGGTGCCGTTAGAAAATGAGCAGGATCTAAACCGTAATAACTTAAGGCCTTTTCTCTGAAAGATTCAAAAACATCACATAAAAGCAAAACGTCTATTTTCAAGTAGGCTTTCAAATAATCTTTTATGTTTCTACATTTTAATGCTTTAAACATATGAAATGCATGACAGTAATCGTCCTCTGTTATATTTTTTTTGGTTAAAGTAGAATAAAATTTGTCTATAGGCGGTAATTTTTTTTCTTTCAAAACAGACCAAGAATCAATGTAATCATAGCACATGACACCTTTTCTTATCATATAAGGAATCATTTTTTTGTTTGAAGTATGTTTTTTTGTTTGAACGAAATCTTTTAAACCTTTCTCTTGCAAAAGTTCAGCTAATTTTGAAAGGGACGTAGGTAAAAATTGGAAGGAATCTATTATTCTAAAATTTTCGAAACTTAAAGTAAGAAATTTTTCAGATGATTTAGCAATTACAGATATGGTGCCCTGGTTTATATATTTATATAATTTTTGGATGAGAAAATGAGTGTCATAATTCATGCTGTTGTGAATAATAATAGGTATCTTTAAATTGTCCATCCTAAGACTAGTGTAAGTAAGATTACATCTATTGCAAGCATAATTTAAATCTCTTCCTTTTCCTTCTTGTCCTATGTGAGCATGATCTAAAACTTTTCTTATACCTTTTTCGGTGAAAGATATCCCGCATATATAACAATTTTTTTGCTTCACTATATGTAAAATATCGTCAGAAAACAAAGACAAAGGTTTTCTCTTATGATCTAAAATATACGAAATTTCAGCTCTTTTTTTATATAAGTAAGAAACAAATTTTTCTATCACATTTTTTCCTACGTATATAACAGGATCTTGACTGTATTTTTCATATTTAGAAATTAATATAGCTCCAAAAGCATTTAATTTGTGTTCTTTGGAGCAACACGATTTCCCTTTGTATATTTTGCTTATAGCGCGATTATAACATTCAAAATCTGCATATATCACAAAAGGACTTTTAACTTTAAATTTATGGTCAACGAATTTTAAGAAAGTCCCTTTCGGTGGAGTAGAATAACCCTGACCACTGTATACGTTAGTTTTGCAATTGTTGTTAACGTGCATTTCATATTTTTTTTTTTTTGAGCAAAATGATATCAAACATTTGTAACAAAAGTACCTAGTTTTTTTCCAAAAGAATGGTCTAATAAACTTATGTAAATTTCTGATAAGATAATAGTGATCATTAAATAACAATAAATCAATATGTCTTCCTTCAGTAAGGGGAGAAGAAAGGACTGAAATATACATAGGGAAAGGCTGAAATTCTTTTTTTTCAGAAACTAAAAGGCCAAAGACATTTATAGTAAGATTATTTTTCTTTTCGAACTTTGGAATTTCACTCAATTTCACAGGAAAAGAAAGAAAAGAAAGATTTAATTTTTCTAAAAAAATATCGTACGACTTAGCCAAGTTTGCATTGTGAGGAATTTTATGTAATCCTGCTAAAACAGAGTATATGAAGCATTTTTTGCCGCTTCCTTTTATATTAAGAACTGATTTTTTTCTTTGAATAATGCTTTCTTTCCCTTTTTTCTCACCTCCAAAAGGATTATATTTAAAAACAGAGAGGCGTAACACTTTTATTTTTCTTAAAAACCATCCTGACCCCATGTGCAAAAAAGCATCGAAAAAACCTAATATCACAGAAAAGGAACTTCTTATTAATTCCTCTACATTATGAGAATCAAAGTTTACTTGAACAGGACTTTGGAACCATGGTTGAATTTCAAGATATTCATTGTCTTCTAGATTATATTTTCCTAACACTGTGCATAACGATAATTGAAATTTAACCCCCCCTTCTTTTTTTTTTTCTTCAAAATTAATTTTTTTATTTTTTTGGTCTGATTAAGTAAAAATAAATCAGGATCATATTTGTGAAGAGCAGGAGTTAAATCATATTCTACGATTAAATTTTTGAAAGCTTTACGTTTTTTCATTTCTTATAGGTCTGAAATGAAGAACTAAAAAAACTGTTCCATATTCAAATTGAACCAACTTTCCCACATCGTCACATATAGTTATTTCGATTTCTTGTATTTCACTTTTTTTTACCTTTTTATAGTACGGAGAGACAAAAACTTCCTTAATATCGTCTCCGAATTTTTCACTGCAACGAATAGTCCTCAATAAAGGAATTTGAAGATCGCCTACAATTTCATTAGCAACTATATCAGTATAAATATAAATATTAGAAGAAACGTGATGCAAATTAGGAACACCTCCCGCATGAAAATATTTATAATGTTTGTATCTTAAAGTAGTGCTCATTAAAATCTGAAAATCTAATAAACTATTCAATGGAAGCCCTGAAAAAGTTATAACGTCATCGTTTTCTATCTCAGCTTCGTTGTCTATTTCTTCAGATATATCCAATCTCAGTACGTTACTTAAATATTTAGACATAACAACTGTGTATCCTCTCCCTACCTTTAAAATAGGTTTTAAATTTTGCAGCTCAGTTTTTACATATGGTTCTCTACTTTTTCGAAAAAATTCATCGTCAGGGTATGCGTCTATTTTTTTCAAGGCTGCATTTATGCTTTTTATTAAACTATATAAAGAAGTATAATTTCCATATGGAATTTTTTGCACGACATATCTTTTTTTTGTTTCTATTTGATCTAATGAAGTTATTTTATTCACGTCTTGCTTCAACCTGAAATCTTTTCTTTCTACTACCAAAGTCCTATTTCTTTCTGGAATTTCTGGGAAATTATACCAAGAAACTGGTATGTTTACTTCTACTAATCCCACTTCCCATTCTCCTTGTAAAATTAAAATAGAAGGTAACTTAACCCAAAATTTGCTTGTTTTATTTTCTCGGGAGGGATGAATAGTATTAGAAGGTAAATTTATGTAAAAAGGAGAAGAAACATTCATTTTAGAAATATGTCTTATTTTTAAACAATAAAATCTTTTTTTGATAATTTTGAAAGTATTTCTTATCTCAGGGAAAAAAAAGACCACTGGTGGCTCATATGAACAGGATATTTTCTGTTCAGTGAAGACCTCTAGTGAGCATTCCTAAAATTATGTTAAACTATACCATATTTAGCACTCTATAGACCTCTAGAGGCTAGGACTGATATTATTTTACTAGATCAGCGGAGACCTCTCTAGTGTGAGTCACTAAAACTAGATCAGCGGAGACCTCTAGTGTGAGTCACTAAAACTATGTGCATGGTTTTACACTGAAGACCTCTGGTGGCTGATATAAATTATGTGCATGGTTTTACACTGAAGACCTCTGATGGCTTATAGAAGGCATTTTTGCTTACTGAAGACCTCTAGAGAGCATTCCTAAAACTATTTTAAACTATACCATACTTAGCACACTGAAGACCTCTAGAGGCTATGACTAATATTTTTTAACTAGATAAGCGGAAAGCTACTTTTTTACTTATGTTAGTTTGTTGCGAATCGTTCCCATACAAGCATTGTAACAATTAATTTTACCACAAATTGTATGTATCTAACAGGAATTAATTATGTTAAAATGAAACAAATTTAAATTTTAGCTCTCAGTGAACAGTTGACTCAACAGCAATTTTTAATGAACTCACAAAAGGAAATCTTTAGCTTTACCTTTAAAGCATTAATCGCAATGCTTTTCCTGCAAAGAATTCTCCGTAGTCTGCGTCAGAAAAGTTCATCTGATATCGCTGCCTCCTTCATTCACTTCATTACCTTATTCGTTGTCATATAACTTTGCTGCCTTATAGGTTAACTTCGTTGCCTTATTCATTATACTATATTACCTTAAGTTATAGTAGTTTTGTTTCTTTATTCTCAGAGACTTTTTGTAAGCTACTGCTGTATATGTTATGAAATATTTGATATTTAAAATGTAACATAATACAAAAATATTTGTTTCCAACTTTTTATTTCTTATCAAATAAACAAACTTTTGTTGTTTTTTTCTTGATTTAACAAGGAAGTGTCAGATGATTTTCTCATTAACCATAACAAACATTCATGACCAACCCATGGTTTTTCATGTATCCATTCTACAGAACAGTAAGGACATTTTATTGTTTCAGTCCTATGATACAAATTTGATTTTTGAGTGAAATCATCAAAACATTTTTGATGTACTGGCTTATTGCAACAAATCATATAAGCAATGTTTCTAGTTTTTGTAGAAATAATCATTTCAGTGTTGCATAATTTACAAAGCATGTATTCTAGTGACATTTTATGCAATTTTTGCCTTGTTTTATTTCTTAGTTCTTTTGATATTTCTGATAATACATAATCGCTAGGATCTAAAGAGTAATCATATTTTCTTTTCTTAGGTTTCATTAACATTTCTACGTCGTAAACATATCTAACGTCAAGTAAGTCGCAAGCAAGATCCATCATAGTGAAATAAAAAGTTTGATATGGCATTAAAATACAGCACATTTTAAGGACTCGTGGCAAAAGCATGATGTTACACAAAACTAAATTGCCTATTTCTTCCTGTAAAAAAAAAGACAAGAAAAAGTCGGCGAAAAATACAAGCGCTTCTACTTTAATTTTTTTAAGGTATGGCAAAGAATCAAAAACAGACAAAGCTAAAAAAATTTGACCAGCTTCCTTCACTGACATATAAGGCTGGGAAGGAAAACTGACATCTATTATATCCTTTTCGTTGTCTTTAAAATGTACCTTTCCTTCGAAATAAGCAATCCTGCTTTTCAATAAAACGTAATTAATTTTCATTTTCCGAGGCTATCTAATAACACATCAACAGCAACTCTTATAACATATGAATAGCAACTATTATAAGCTATTTTGTTTCAGTTGCTATTTACGCAGCTTAAACTATATGACATCCTGAATAGCAACTAAGTGCGCTTAACCAAATGATATAATCAATTTCGTATGACAGATATGATCCGATTTTCGTATGACAGATATGATCCAATAAATTCCAATTTGAGTTATGTTGAACTACATAAGGTTAAATGACATTTACTACTCTTAAGCAGTATGACGTTATTGTTTGCACATGAGTGAACCAAAGAACAATAAGTGTCCTTTGAAGTGTAGTAACACATTAAACATGGCATTCAATCCATCACGTCAATAACTGTTTTTTCAATGATATATCGCTTGACTCTGCATGCAGAACAAAAAAAATCCTGTTCTTTTCAGGTGGCGTAATTATAGTCGTCAGGACAACATCAGCATAAAAAAAGCAGTCCATCCATAGTAAATATAGGACTATGTTATCTTTCTCTGCGTTATAATTGAAGCACAAGATATTTATGTCCGTGTGAGTGAATCATGAACACTTATGTTCTATCTCAAGGATATTTTGATGTAATACCTCATACACGTTCGTAAATCAGGATAAGGAGAAACAAAAACACATAGCAAATATAGCAAACACAATGTATATCAGTAAGTCAATACCGTCTTAAGAAGCTACATACATATTCGCGTTACTTAATACATTCTTTATAGAAAGATATTTTTCTCTCGTAATATTTTTTTCTCATAGAAAGATATTTTTTTCTTTGCCATTTTAAAAATATTTTGCTCCCCAATGGATTTCCATTTAACCATTTTGTTCTACAATCAAAACATTTAAAGCCTTTTCTTGTGTATGATTTAAATCGAAACTTTAAGAAACATGAACGATGGCTTGGACATCCACAACAAATTAAACGTTTAATTTTTTTGTTCAAAGGACGTTTTAAAGATTTATGTTGCCCTCCACAAGCTCCGCAAAGATAATAAAATGTTTTATCATATTCAATTTCTTTAGATGCTCTTTTAATTTTTTTCTTTAAAATTTTTTCTTTATAGCAAGAGTAACAACAATATTTATTTATATGATGACGCTGACAATGTATGTCCACTAAGATATCATAAATAGAATATTTTTCTTTCATTAAAAAAAAACAGAAATGAACTAAAGAAGCAGGAATTGAATGACATAGAATACCATTGTATGCATACATGATTAAAATTTTACTGATTTCCTTCAAATTTTCTTGAACTCTTAAATATAAATAATTCAACAAAAAATCAATTTGAAAAAAACAAGCAAAAAATGCTATTGATTCTACGTTTTCTTCTAAATCAAAAAAAGTATAACTGTCTTCAGTTTTTTCTATATTTAAATATTCTATGAAAGACAAACATTTTTCAGGAGTTATAAAAGTAAATAAAGGAACTTGAATTTCTACTATGTCTTTCTTTTTTCCTGCTCCTTTATAAAAACTATTGTAAGAATTAAAGTATTGACATCGTGAACATAAAAGACTAGTGTCAATGTGAACAGTGCTTTCCATCCTAAAAAAATTTAATTTTACCCTCTTCTACTTAGAATCTATATGTCTGTGATGCCTTCTTCGAACCAAATTTTTACTTCAGCCCACCCTCATGAACAGAAATCATGTGGTTGATGCAATCATTGGGATGTTCAAAGATCGCATCACAGCATCTGCAGGAATACATCCCTTTTTTTCTGAAGTTGAGGAGAAAAGTCCCTGTAACGTTTAAGGGAGATTTGCAAGTGGGACAGATACGATGCCTACACATGTGCTCTTTTTGCTGAGGACTTATTTCTAAACCCAACCTTTGAAGACAAAAGTCTTCGTAGTAGTACTGTCTGACCCTCGGTACTTTAAAAAGGTTTTGATGTTAAGCTGCGGGTTCACCTCGTTTTGATTCGGAGGAAGGCTCTGAGGCTGACTAACAGACGGAGGAGCCTGAGGGTTCACTGCCTGAGTGACCGTTCTCGCAGGTCCCTCTGACTGAGAAACGCTAGTCGATGCAACCGGAGGGGCCTGAGGGTACACAGTTTGGGTGACCGTCCTCGCAGGTCCCACTGACTGAGAAATGCGAGTCGATGCTACCGGAGGGGCCTGTGGATCAACTGTAGGGGTGACCGTCCTCACAGGTCCCACTGACTGAGATATGCGAGTCGATGCTACCGGAGGGGCCTGTGGATCAACTGTGGAGGTGATCGTCCTCGCAGGTCTGACTGACTGAGAAATGCGAGTCGATGCTATCGGAGGGGTCTGAGAGACCGTCTTCACAGGTCCTACTGAAGCAGAAAAGCGGGAAGTCGATGCTACGAGGGGGGTTAGGAAGTGAACTGACTGAGCATCTGCATACCCAGGTCCTGCTGACAGAGGTACGTAAGAAGGCTCTGCGGAAGGATCTATGCCCTGTCTAGGCTGAGTCGGCTGCGAGTCAGCCAGAGGCTGGATTACTGTAGGAGGGTTGTTAAAATGAGGAATTTGTGGACACTGCGGTGGACCATGTGGAGGAACTGTCGAAAGGTTGTTAAGAGGAAGAACTTGCACACACTGTGAACACTGCGGGGGACACTGTGGAGGGACTGTTGGAGGGTTGTTTTGTAGAGGAATTTGCGGAAGCTGTGAATACTCAGGAGGTGCAACAACAGATCGACATTGAAGATAGACAGGTTGAGTAGCCGTTTTATCAGTAACAGTTTTCTCAGGAGTCACCTCCTGCCTTGATACCTGTAAGTTCCCAGAAGCTCCTGTTCGCTGCTGGTTAGGAAAAGGAGCGGGAGGCGTTTCAGGACCGGATCTACGATATCTTTTACCTGGTTCTCTCGAAGCACGTCCTACTGCCAATCCTAATTCGTAGCCCTTATCGTAGATCTCATAGAGATCTCCGAGAGCAGACAAACCAGGGAATCCTACCGTTAGACCTGAAGATCCAGGGACCGACGGACGATCCTCAAGCACCGGCCGACGATCCTCAGGCACCGATCGACGATCCTCAGGCACCGGCCGACGATCCTCAGTCACCGGCCGACGATCCTCAGTCACCGGTCGACGATCCTCAGTCACCGGTCGACGATCCTCAGTCACCGGCTGACGATCCTCAAGTACTGCTCGACCATCTCTAGCAGTTTGTGAAGGACTTCCTGCGGCTGCTGCAGGTTGAGATCGTACTTCAGGTGCTTCACCTTTTCGAGCAGCTACACGTTTGTTCAAAAATTGTTTGAAATTGTCAAGAAATTTAATGCTAGGCCGTTCTACTACCGAAGCCGAAGCTTCGGAGCAGAACGATCTTGAGTTGATCTTCTTGACTTCTTCTTCTTTGTCTTTTTTCACAGGAGGGGAAGAAGCAAAAAAAGAAGAGAGGACAGGATGTTTTCTGCTGAGGGGGGAAGGAGAAGGACCCTCAGTCTTCACAGGGAAAGAAGAAGCAAGATTAGATCCAGAAGTAGAAACAGGTCTTGAAAGAGTCTCGACCTTCACCTTTGTCTCAGGAGAGATTGATGTAGAAGTGTTAGTTTTCAAGGCTGAAGAAAAAGCAGAGACTGCAGTGTCAGCATTAGAAGGAGTCTCGAGCTTCACTTTAGTTTCAGCAGAGGTCGAAGCAGTCTTAGTATCCAAGGTTGAAGTAGAAGGAGAGACTGTAACGTTTCCTTTTGAAGGAGTCTCGACCTTCACCTTTGTTTCAGCAAAGGTCGAAGCAGTGTTAGTATCCAAGGTTGAAGTAGAAGCAGAGACTGCAGTTTTTACTTTGGAAAGAGATGAAGAGAGAGGTGTCAGTTTGACATAAGGATCAGGCAAAGATTGAAAGACAGAGCTATCTTCAAATTCCCCTTCTGTGCTAGAGCTATCACAAAAAGAGACAGCAGAAAACGGTATGTCTTCTGCGTCTAGATGGCCTAAATCAGGCAAATGAGAATCAGAAGAAGTTTTGGCAAATTTTGATTTCTTATTTTTTTGTGGCAAATTTCTTTTTTTAGGCATCTGTAGAGAAAAAAACATAATTTAAATTAATCATGAAAAACTTTAATTTTCTTAGCTCTAGGTGCTTTAGGTCCCCTTTTGTCCTTAGTTCCTTTTAAGACAGAACTAGAACAGTGCTGAGGGCACCTTAAACATTTTTCTAAGTTTTCAGGCAAACAATTAGTTTCCATTACTTTTGCATGTTTTTTCATACGTTCTGTTATAGTAAAAAAATCTTTTACGTTCATTTCAGCTGCTTCCCTTTCATCTTTAAATAAATAAGCTAAAGATGGAAAATCTTTCAAAGCAGTCACATTATTTTCCACTTCTATTTCTTTTTTGGGCATAATTTTTTTTTCCTTTTTCTTAAAATGTTTTTCATCTTCGTCTTCAGTTTCTGATAAATGAAGATCCTCTTTCAAAAGAGAAAAATCTTCTTCACTAGAGCTATCTTTTTGACTTTTTTCTTTGCTTTCGTCTTCACTGCTGTCTGATAAATTTTCTTCATTAAAAAATGATTCATTTTCGCAACTTTTCTTTCTTTTCAAGTTAGTTCCTTTTTTTATTTTAATTTGACTCTCCGAAGGAGAACATTCTTTAAATTCATTTAAATCTTTGTTGAAAAAAATGCATATAGCTTTGCTCTTGAAATTATTTACAGGATGAAATTCAGTGCTTTGATTTTGAGTACTGAAATAAATATTTATTTTAAATATTTCAGAAATGCATTCAACCAAAATACTATGAGCAGACAGTAAATCTTGTAAAATTTTATCCTTGTTTTCATACATGCAATACGCATAGCATGCTCTGTAAGCTTCATCCTTTTTCATGTAAGATAAAAGTGAAGACCAAGCTTCATCTTTTAACAGAGAAATTACTTTGTCTCTTGGAATTTTTTTTTTCTTTTTGTTTTTTCTTGATATATTCAGAGACAAAGAAAAAGCAATGTGCTTCTTCCTCGGTTACCTTTTTCCAATATTCATGGTTTTCACTTTTATCTTGGCATAAAATAGTTAATATTGTAAGGGTTTGTGGCCTTACGGACCTGGGGGGTTCGGGTCTTACGGTTCGGAAAGAAAGAGTAAGACAGTATTCCAAGTGTATGCCAACGGTTAGGTTTATTACTTAATGCACACTCACGGCTGCCGGATGATATCAAAGAGGCAGCTAATATTAAAAGACAGTGGTTTACATAGTGTGGAGGCCAGAAGGGCCTCTGACGTAGCGGCTGAGCCCTGGGCTTTATATACGGACCCAGGTGTTCGTCGTCAGATGTCCCCACAGACCCGGATCGGTGCTGCCACCTATCCGGAACCTGAGGAACGTCCGACGACTCGACTCACCCGCCACGTCAGACGGTACCCAACTCCTATGGTTTAGTAAAGTGTACCTCTACACCACTCCCCCAGACATTTAGGAGGGTGTTATAGTTATATTATTACTAGGATAACATTTCTACATGTCTAAACCTTTAGTAATAGAGGTACAACCATAGGTATAACATTAACACCAAATTGAGTATGAACCGAATGTCATATATATTCGATAGTGAAATGTAGTTACAAATAACGATTAGGATGTTGTAATATTATACGAATTACTTGAACAAGAGACAGTTATGTGAAACGGAACTGTCTGCTAAATTATTATACCACATAATATTATATTATATTTACGGTATAACTAATAAGGCAAGTAATATGAATCGTATACATGTGATGATGACAGTTATATGTAACGGAACTGTCGACAATAAATATATCACATAATAACATCCGTATGTGTGTTTGTAGTCATTGACACCACATTTGAATAAATAGTCTTAAAGAAGACTGTTATAGTAACTTCACTATATAATGACATGTTGTATATTATTAACATACGAATCCGTTAAGGATTCCGTGAGTAGTACGAATAGGATTATTTATACCATACACTTGAAAAAAAAAGAAAAAAAAACATCACGGTGTGGTAATGAATATAATAATATATTATCACCGTGTACCTAATAACCTTTATAGCACCAGATCATTATACTTATTATATAATTTGTCTCGCAGGACAATAATATGTGTTATCTGGTGAAGTTTAACGGATCTTATAATATGAATACTAATAGTAATTAGAGATCCGTATCAGGAAATGTCTATGTACCCGTATTATAATATGTATCTAGTGGATATATACATACATATAATATTATAGAAAAATAGAAATATGACATTATATACAATATACAGAAATTATAAATGCTGCTGAAGTCTTCTGCTGTATCCTCCGGGTACTAGTAGGTAGGTGTGGTCAGCTAACCACGGGATGGACGTGCTAAAGTTTATGGTTCCTTTATATAGAGTGAACACGGTAGTTGATTTGGGGCAGCTACCCACAATCCTCTAGTAGTGCTAAAGTTTATAGTATATCCGAATGGTGTAGATTGTAGAATAATAGTCCGGATGTGTCAACTATGTAGAAAACGTAATCCTTTTTAAGCTTAGTTGACATCAGTAGATAATAGTCCAATATAGGTTGGTCCGGAAGTAATAGTAGTAGTTGGTATAAGTCCATTCGGGAGTACAGATGAGTTGTAGAGGTAAATCGTGAAGTCCATCCTAGTAATTGGTTAGCACGGGTAACAGCAGGAGTCTGGAACTGGCATCCGGATACGTCTCACAGCAGCAAGTCTACTATCGGATTGTTCATGGATGAAATTATAAATCCGAATAGGCTATTCAGGGTGCAATAAATGTTATACAACCTGAATTATATAATAGACTGGTCAAAGGAACCCGGAACACATATCATAGGTGTTCATGCACTAGTGAATAAAACATTCGCAGACCTATAGGGTTCCGCAAACACTATATCTGGTCATTTGGTGTTGGAAAAAAATTATGGAAGAAATAACCCTAGCATGCTTTAAACGGATTTCTTAGCATGTTTCTTCTTCAGAAGAGCTAAAGCCGACTCGGGAGTGCCGTCCCACTCGTCCAAGTCGACTCCGAACACCCTCATGAACTTAGTGTTCAGATTGGTGTTCCGAGTGATCTCCTCCTTTACACGCTTTTCCAACACGTGTACATCCATAGCTGCCTTTTCTTGGGCAGCTGCGGCAGCCTCCTCCTGGGCCTTCACATCGTCCCGGATGAGAGTCTCGAGACGTTGCTTTTCAGCGTCGCCCACCTGTTTCATACACAACAGAGTTTCGTTTAGGAGACCCTGATGAAACTCGATCGCTTTCTCACGAACGCTCTTCTCCCAATGGGTGTAGATGGCCTTCTGGACATCTGCCTCCCCTTGGCGAGACTTCTCGAACCAAACTTCCGCATTACCGGTTTTAATGGTAATAGCGTCCTTTGGTTTCTCAGGTGCAGCGACAGCCTTGGGAGGAGTCGAGGCGGCCTGTGGACCACTTCCGGGTTTAGGACTCCCGGACACACCTGTCGTTGGTACACAGAAGGCAGGTGGTACATTCTGTTTCAGTCCCATTTGCAGGTACATGTTTAACTGCTCCTGGGTAAAGGTAACTGGTGGGGCGGCTGGAGCGGATGCAGATCCGGCGGCAGCAGATGCGGTGGTCTTCTTTGGCATAAGGCGACCATCCTTTCCTACCACCAAGGTCTGGCTCTCAGGTCCAGGTCCCTGGTTTAAGGACGGAAAGTTTCGAGAACTCACTTTCCCAGGTTTAGATACGGCTCCAGCGTATCCGGCAGGTTCGGGCTTCTTGAACACCGGAGTGCCCTGAGCCTGCTCTGCGGGGTGCCTTGCCAGAGGGGACCTGGAACGGTCCTCTGCTCTGACTTTCGATTTAGTCGTGCTCTGACCATTACCGTTGCCGCCACGGTTCTGATCTCTCCTGCTCCTTTCACGAGCTCTCTTTGCATCCTTTCCGGATTCCTCGCATTTCTGCCAGAGAGACTCGTGCATGTCCAGTTTACCCTTTCCAGGAGTCAGGACTATCTTTGCTCGGAGTTTCGAATCCTTGGTCTTCGGAACTTCGCAGAGGACTTGGTCCCCTGGTCGGATCTTAGACCAAGCATCCTCGCTCAGGCTGTCGAACTCCTTCATGAGTTCCTGATGAAGCTCCATGATGCGCTTCCGTGCCCCGTCCAAACCTTCTGCGTGGCATTTCTTCTGGTGTCTAGCCAGATCACTACGTCGGTTGTATTGCACCTTCGTAGTACACTTCTTGCCCTTCTTACCATAACTCGGATCACAAATGTAAACCGGGTGATGGTGGAAGTGGGCTTCTACCAGATGCCTTTGGAACCGGGCTGGAGTACTCCAGGTCCGGATCGAGACATCACTCGCATCCTGGCAGATAGAGAAGGGACAGGACTTTTGATCGTCGCCGTACCACTTCTCTAAAGCCCAACGCAGCTTCCTCCTCTGGGTATAAGTGTAATACCCTTCGGTGTGGTTTAGCATAAGCCACATCTTTCGATAGGCTTTGCTCGGATTGGGGTCCTCGTCCGAAAGACGCATCCAATCTTCATCATCCGACTCATCGTTCTTATTGATTGAGTCTGGACAGGCATAGAGGGTAGAGCCGTCCTTCTTAACTCCGTACGCACAGTCGGAGAAACACGTCGGGATCCGGGTTTTGAATCCCGATTTGGCGTTAGCCCAACGTTCGGCCTCGGTTTGAATTGATGGAGTGGCCTTCTCATCATACTCAACCGAGGATTCGTGCACCGACTCCTCGTCAGACGACTCAACCTCCATGGCAGTACTACCAGTGGTTGAGGTGCTGGGTTTCGGCTCGGCTCTCGCAGAATCCGGGAGATTCTTGAGCTTCCGAGCAGCGGATCGTCGGTTCTTACTGACCTTCCAGTCTTCCTCCGGTTCCTGGGTTCCGGATGTGCTGGAGGTCGTGGCTTCTACTGGGGTAGTAGTGCTGCCGGTAGCTGATGTAGCACTGGCGGAGCTTCTGGTGGCAAGCTTCAGGTCGGGGATAGGAGGTGCGGGTGCTTCCGCGGCCCTCTTAGCCTCTTCCTGTGCCTCCTGTTCGGCAGTCATACGGCGGACAATAACCGTCCGAAGGGCTGCAGCTCGGTCCAATCCGATTAGTGAATTGTTCTGGACATCCACCAATTCCTGTTCGGTTATGTAGTAACCGTCATCCCACTGCTCGAAGTTAGCAGCGGCCTCCCGGAATTCCTTAGTGGTCCGGCACGGCGTCCGGATAGCACTAGGGCGTGGGTAGGTCTGGCCATCGGTATCCCAGACACAGCCTACCCAGTTGATGTTCGTAGCCTTGACGTTCCACAGGGACTTGTCAGGCTTCGGATACGCTCCGAGCTCGAAGGCTCGGTTAGCTGCGTACACGGTTTCACGGAAACCAGCGTCCACCATAAGTCCCCGTTGGAACCACGGCCAGTCTCGAAGCCACTCGGGAGGCATCCTGGTCAGCTGTTCGGGAGCCATGACGCCCTCGATAGCTATCCTGACTTTCGGGTCCATCCTGACTGGTGTCCCGTCCGCGTAGGTCACTTGTGCCTGCAGTTCCGGGTGGACATACAGGTAGCGACCATCATAGCTAGCTGGAAAAGGCTCCGCCACTGCTGGCTTCCACTCATCCTTCTGTCCGTCAACTTGGGTAGTTTCGGACTCTGTCGCTGCGGGTTCAGCACTCGCAGTCGCTCCGGATCCCTCGGCCGGGAGTGGAGATAATAGTTTCTCTGGCTCATTTAGTGAGAATGAAGCCAGCTTCTCCTCGAACGAGCGATCCGTGGGTTCCTCCACGTCCATCATCTCGCTCTCTTCCTGTGTAACAGGCGACAAAGCTTCCGGAAAAGCTTCTGCGGACGGAGTCAGCTTATCCGGGTCACCGGATAGCTTGGCTGCAGCTACGGATTCCTCAGCCATGACCGGGGAATCACCTACGGGAGTAAAATACTCCTTTTTCCGGCTTTTACGGCGCCGGGGCCGACACAAACGGAGTCTGTCTACCAGGAGACAGACTCTGGAGGAGCAGCGGGGGGTTTGCTTAGCCGGTAAAATCCAAGAAGGGAGCGAGCTCGACCGTCTTGAACGTTACCGAAAACAAATATGGCGACAGGCCAGCTTTCGTGACGTCATTTCCTCGCGGTCCGCGAGGTCACGAGAGGTCAGCCGAGACTGGACACGGTGACGTCATGCGGAAACGCATGTGCTACAGGCGGTACATCAACAAACTGATTGTTTTTAGGTAATTATCGCTCACCCCGATGACTCGACTGGGGATTTAAGTGGAGATTATGGAAAGCTTAAGCAAATCCACCGGATTATCCGTCCACTACCCATTGGTACATCATGCGGGGGCGACAAATAAGCCTTTAGGGTCAGTTGTCTTCCGTTCCTCTAAATGTAAACATTACACTCGTTGTGTATACAGGTTAGGTCACTGCAGTCCTCTGGGCAATTCGGGGGCTGCGGCGAACGTATCTCCCCTTCTCGGATAGTTCTTTATCGGACCTGACAGTCTGAAGAGCTTTCTCTAGGTGCTTCTTAGCCTTAGAAACACCTTTCCTCTTCTTTTTGTCTTCACCTGCCGAGACTTTTTTAACTCCCCCACGCTTAATCGGTGTTGGCGTGGGTGTCACTGATTCGGAACACTTTTTGGGTCTACCATGACCACGCTTCACTGTAGTGTTCTTTACCTGGTCTATTATGCGATTCTGATTCAGGATCCTTTCGGAACCTTCACCATACATTTCTGTGGAGGTCTCCCTCCCAGACCATCTCCTTAATCTAGCCACATTTGACTTATAGAGTCGACCAAGGTCAGATTTAATAATTACGGTACAATCACTGATAATTTGTGTTATAGTAAAGGGACCGTCCCAATTAGACGCTAATTTTCATGTGTCTAAGCGGTTCATGTAATCTGAGGACTCTGTCTCCGGATTGGAATTTCCGATGCTTTAGATCGGTATCGTATCCTACTTTCTGCCATTTGGCACTTTTCTCCAAATCAATTCGGACAGACTCATATGCTTTTCTAAATCTGTCTCTTAAACATTCCACAAAAACTACATGGCAAGGTAGTTCAGGGTCCATTCCTACGACTCCAAAAACTAGGTCAGCAGGCATTATCAAATCCTCTCCGAATACTAAAAGGTTCGGAGAACAATTTGTACTTGAATGTACCGTACTATTATAAGCATGTGTCACAAAATGACATTGCTCATCCCAGTCATCCATATGTTCATTAACGAGTGACTTTAGGACTTGGATGAGGGTTCTATTGAACCTTTCCACCAATCCGTCGCTTTGTGGTCTATACGGATTGGTTCTAGTCTTGCAAATAGCTAAGTATTCGCACATACCCTGCCAGAGATTTGATTCGAACTCTCTGCCTTGGTCACTGTGTAACATTAATGGTACACCGAAGCTTAGTACCCAACCTTTTACAAAAGCTTCGGCACAAGTAATTGCTTTGTGTTCCGGTAGTGGAAATACTTTAGTGTATTTCGTATAATAATCACACACTACCATCATACAGGTATTATCATTAGCGGTTGTATTAAATCCACTAATAATATCTACCCCGATTCTTGCGAATCTAACTCCGAAAAGTTCTTGGGATAGGGGAAGTTTGCCCATCCCGGGTCCGGGTTTGTTTTTACAACAATCCGGACAGGTGGTTACCCATCTTTGCAAGTCCCGTGTCATGCCAGGCCAATAGTATTTCTTGGAAAGTCGTGCTAGCGAGCGTTTCCTTCCGAAATGACCACTGGTCCGATGTCCATGACAGAAGTACATAATGTCATGTCTCATGGCATGTGGTATCACCACTTGCATGATTCTATCACCATTATTACATGGCTTCCAACGGTATAACACGCCTTTCCGGACTTCAAGCTCGGTCCATTGAGCAAGAAACCTTCTCATTTCTCGATTTTCCAGAGAGACCTCTGGTCTAGCTGGACGTATACCCTTTGGTACTAATTGCAGTAGCTGCGCAGTTATCGAGTCAGCTTTCTGGAAATGTCGTATGTGATCCATAGACCAATCCAGTATACTGGCAACTAGGGGTACGAATGGTCTTCGAATCCCTGCTAACACTGCCCTATGAGCTCCACAATCAGTACAATCCGGATTATCACATTTCCGGATTGGTATTCGAGACAAAGCATCAGCATTTAAATGCTTAACTCCGGGTCTATGCTGAATCTGTTGATGTTCAAGCCCATATTCGGATAAATGGGCTAGCCATCGGCCTAACATGCCTTCAGCATCTCGGAAGTTCAGTAGCCACCTTAAAGAGGAATGATCCGTACGCAAAGTAAAGTTCGTTCCCCATAGAAAATGTTTGAACTTCTTGGTATATACGACTACTGCTAACAACTCTCTTTTGGTTGTGCAGTAATTGCGCTGAGTCTTGCTCAGTGTGTTGCTGGCAAAGGCAATTGGTACTTCTCTCCCATTTTGGACTTGCGAGAGAGCTGCACCAATGCTATCATTACTAGCATCAGTATCCAGTATCAAATGATCCGTCTCATTCGGATATTGCAATACGGGAGTACTCGTGAACAGGTCTTTTAGCTTTTGAAAAGCGTTTTCCTGTTCATGTGTCCAAGGAAATTTTTCCTTGGTACTTCCTGGAGTCCAGTTAGCTATTGCTTGTAATGGGTAACTGACTCTAGAATAATTCGGAATAAATTCCCTGTAATAGGAACAGAATCCTAAAAAGGACCTCACTTCCTTGGGTGTTTTAGGTCTATTCCAATTCGTAACTGATTCGATTTTTTCCGGATCAGCCTTTATTCCTTCATCACTGATGATGCGGCCCAAATAATTTATGGACTTTCTAAACATGTGGCATTTCTTAGGTTTCAATTTGAGACCATTAGAAATAATACGTTCTAGTACCATTTTCAGGTTATTAGAACATTCTTCGAATGTTTTTCCGAAGACAATGACATCGTCTAGATATACAAGACATCTTTTCCACAATAAATCACTTAGAATTGTTTCCATCATTGCTTCAAATGTTGCAGGTGCATTGCACAGTCCAAACGGCATTACATTATATTGGAATAATCCAATATGACTCGAAAATGCAGTTTTCTCCATATCTGGAGGGTTCATTCCTACTTGCCAGTAGCCTGATTGCAAGTCTAGGGTACAAAACCAACTGTTTCCTCCTAAGGAGTCAATGGTTTCATCTATTCTCGGTAATGGATACGAATTCTTTTTCGTTATTCCATTCAACTTCCTGTAGTCTATGCAGAAACGGATAGTACCGTCTTTTTTTGTTACCATACACACAGGACTACTCCATGGACTATTGGAAGGGACTATTACATCCTGTTCCAACATCTTATTTATTTCATCCTCAGCTACTCTCTTTTTTGCTAAGGGTAACCGTCTATACGGTATCTTAAAGGGTTCGGCATCTCCAGTATCTATTTTATGTAATACTTTATTTGTTGTACCTAGTTTTTCACCAGGTTTGGCAAAGGCAGTATGATACTGACAGAGCATATCATAGAACTCTTTCCGGTGTTCCGGATCCTCTAATGAAGTTTCTTCATACAACTTAAATAAGTCTTCCGAAATTTCATCATCCCCTGTTACCTTCTGTAAGCTTAGCTTACTATCCGTTACAGTTTCCGAAAGGGTCACATTTCCAAAAACTTGTCCCTTTTTCAAGTAGATAGTAGTGTTTCCAGTATTGGAGACAGGTACTACCGACCAGGATGCATTCGCTACTATCGTGTCTACAGAATTTAATCCGATACTTGATAACGTAACTACATCCGGTTCTATCACTGCAGGCTTATTACGCATTGCAGGATCACTTCTTACAAGCACATCACAGGCTACTCCTGGAGGGATTCGCACAGTGTGTGCCACACTAGCCATACTGCTCACTTGTCTCAGTACACATCTAACTTTCACGGGATACGGGTATCTCACACTCAACACTCCTGTTTGGGGTTCCAACACGGCACCATACAGGGATGCGAAATCCAACCCGAGTATACCCTCATCTGCTATATCCGCAACGGTGGTGCTCATGACATAGTCATGGATACCATCCAACTGTAGTTTCACACAAGTTCTACCATACGTTTGCAAGGTACTGCCGTCGGCCGTCTGAGCACTTCCTCCCGATTTGAGAGTCTCATGTTCATCCGGTATAAGATCGTAGAACCCCCTGGAGATACAAGAGTGGCTAGCTCCCGTATCCACAAGGAATTCGGCAGATCTTCCGTTAACAGTGAGGCAAACATACCACCGCCTTCCGTTTAGAACAGAGGGTATGTCCGTGACAATCGGAACATCATTTTTCACACCAGGAGTCGATCCACATCTTTTCAAGAATTCAAGACAAGGATGACCCGGGGGCAGGTGGGCACCACAGACCTTGGCTAATTCATAGCCGCCTGCCTCGTTACTGATATTGGGTTTCCCCAGTGCGCCCGTGGCACCTGTTATATCAGCTTCCCTAACCTTCCGGGTGTCTACAACCACCTCGGTGTTAGGCGATCTTGTTACTAAATGCGAACTATCGTCACGGATGGTGATATTATGGCAAGATTTGTCACTGGGATCCCCTTCTTTGCCCCTCGGGAGATCCCTTTCTAGTTTTCCTCTGTACTTATCCCAGAGACACTCTCCTGTTTACGTGGAACAGGCTTTTCAGCCATACATTCGGGAGCAAAATGCCCCAGTTTCTGACATCTGAAACATCTCCTTTGAGATTTATCAACTCTTGGTCTCCTTAGAGCTTCTGTTAATCCGGCTATTAATGTTTCCATCATGTTAGTCGGAGCAACTGTGGCTGCTACAGTTGAGTTCGCCGTAGAGGCTGCACTACCATGTTGAGTTGATCCGGAAGCTGTTTTACCAGCAACAGATCCTCCTCTCCCTCTCGAATGTACCTTCCTATACCGCTTTTGTCGGTAATACTTTCCGGCCACATGGACTGAACCAATATATTCTCCGTTTTCATCGGAGATATATTCATCTTCCTCATTAACTTCATTCGATTCAACCGGAGCTAATTGGGAAGTATCGTATACTGCAGCAGGTGTACCCCCGTATTGGAAAGGAGCTGCTCTTACTGGACTAGGTCCGAGACCTACCAAACGTTTCTTCATGTCATGTCCATCAATTGCTATGAACAGATCACTGAATGAAGTGTCATCTTTCCAGGAGTCCCACACCACTTGCTTATGATCCGGATCTCGCAATCCACTATAGAATTGTATGAACAATTCTTGTAGATAACAATCATCATCATGAGCCCAATTTGGACGTGCTTTCGAAAGCAAGTCTTGTAGCTCCAAACCAAAGACTTTGTGTGATTCTTTAGGTTTTTGTGTTCTCTTCTTAAAGCTTACCCACGGATCTTCTCTAACGATTGATCCGAAAAGGTATGCGGCACATTCGACCAATTGATCATAGGTACCATATATTCCGTAAGCTGCTCTCCATTGGTTGAGAGCTACTTTTCCGCCTTTATTTAACCAACAAATCAAATATGGCAGAGCTTCTTCTTTTGTCCATCCACTACAATTGACTTCGTCGACAAAAGCTTGGTACCTGTCCTTCCATGGATCATTAGAATCATATGGAGGGGGTATCCGTGCCTGTCTACGTGCCGGATTATTACATCCGCGTAGTCTATCTGCTTCTCGCATGCTCCAGTTCATGACTTCCATGCCGTCCGCTCCCTTTCGGTAGCAGTCAATGCCAAGGTTTTGTATACATTGGCTTCTATCAAAGATGGTTTGCATCCCTGCAGGCATAGAAGTTCTCCTGTTAGGTTTCCTGCCATCTCCTCCTGATCCTGATCCTCCGAATCCGGATCCTCCTGGGCCGCCTGGAGGGTTTCCTCCTGGTGGACCATTATTATTATAGCCTCCAGATGAACCACCAGGGCATCCACTATTGTGACCGGTGTTTCCAGAAGAAGCGTATCTAGGGTAAGAATCATTTTGATTCCATCCCTGGTTATAGCTATTACCATTTTGATAATTGCCACTTCCCGATGGATTATAATTATTTCTATATCCATAGGACGATGTTCTCGGTTGATACGTACCGCCATTAATATTGTTTCGTGGCGGATTTGGTCTCGGAAAACGTCCATCAGTAGGACCATTACCAGAACCTAGGGTTGGATTCGGTAATCTTGGTACTGCTGGTGTACTGTGGCCGGGTTGGGGGAAATATGAAGGTGGTGTCAACATATGCCTCATTGGTCCGGGTGCTCTTGGTTGTGCCACGGGTGTATTATTATTATTCCCTGTAGCGCCATCGTGAGTCGCTTTGATTTTGTGACTCAAATCTGGTATAGGTGGTGCCGGACCTATCGTATCCAGCATTGGAATTACTGGTTTAGATGCGGTTCCATTTACTGCAGCATTATCCGGTTTCTTATAGATTCCGGATACCACATTCTTGTCAGCCCCATCATCAACGAATGGGCTGTATCTAATTGGGGTTGCATCTTTAGATGTCTTTCCCAACATTGTAGATACCACAGCTGGGTCTATATTACCTATAGTTAACTGGGCTGCTTCTACATATTTATCTAGAGTTATTGCAGTGGCCTGCAATTCCTGAAGCTCATTTGTGAGTTTCTGTCTATCCTCCTCCAGTTGTTTGTTGTAAGCTATGATGCCTACCCGGATGGTTTCATTGTCTTCAGCTTGTTTACTGCACTGAAGTTTCAATTTATCCAACTCATCCTGATAATGGCGAATTTCGGATTCGAATTTTGTCTTATCAAGGTTTAGTTGGTCGTTCGTATCTATGTATGTTTGGATACGAATGTGCCTATTATCATATTCTTTATTGAATGATTCTCTCATAGATTGAAGTTTTAGTTCTTCATTCTCGAGTTCTTTCATGTACTCGCTCCTTCTGGCTTCGAATTCCTTTCGCATGCCAGTTAGGTCCTCTTCCATCTGAAGTTTTTCATGGAATACTTCATCCTTAGCTTTGACCAAGGTATTTAAATTCTCGTTCAAAGTTACATAAGTTTCATTCAACAACAGGACATCCGGTCGTTTTAATTCTTCACCTTCCGGTACCGCATAGGTTAAGTCGCCATCTATAGCGCTATAATCTAATATTGGTAATTCGGGCCTGGGTAACCTATAAGGTAGTTCTCCGAATGTTACCCTTTTTCGCATTGGTGCCGGATGTTCTGGGTTAGTACTACCACCGACTTCGAACATCGAATCACATAATTCGTCAACAATTGATTGCTGGCCTATTAAGTTACTATGTCTCTGTATGGACTGTTCGCGTCGTACAGAGTCTGGCAGATTCTCCTCACTATCATTATAGTGGCGTCCGGGATCTCTCCAAGATGCTGATTCCGCATCTTGTGAGTCCGAATGGGCTTGGAGCATTAGCGATCCATTTCCATTCTCTTGGGCAAGTGATTGCCCTGCTGGGTTAGCTTCCCTAAGGGTGTCTAACCCATGTACTAGCCGTTCGGACGTTATAACGTCCGGGCTATACACCAGAATTAACTGGTCACGGCACCAGTGTAAGGGTTTGTGGCCTTACGGACCTGGGGGGTTCGGGTCTTACGGTTCGGAAAGAAAGAGTAAGACAGTATTCCAAGTGTATGCCAACGGTTAGGTTTATTACTTAATGCACACTCACGGCTGCCGGATGATATCAAAGAGGCAGCTAATATTAAAAGACAGTGGTTTACATAGTGTGGAGGCCAGAAGGGCCTCTGACGTAGCGGCTGAGCCCTGGGCTTTATATACGGACCCAGGTGTTCGTCGTCAGATGTCCCCACAGACCCGGATCGGTGCTGCCACCTATCCGGAACCTGAGGAACGTCCGACGACTCGACTCACCCGCCACGTCAGACGGTACCCAACTCCTATGGTTTAGTAAAGTGTACCTCTACAATATCAATAAAAGAAATTGAGTGATCAACTTATTTTCTTTCATTTCAGAAAATTTTATTTTTTTCTTCTGATATTTCAACCAAAGTGTCTTTTATCTCTGAGCACAAATCTAAAAACAATGTAGTGTCTTTTGTTATACAATTTCCCTTAAAGTTGTGACCTAAAGTTAAAGTAATATTTTTATTGCAAATTCTGAAAGAAGAAAAATAGGACAGTTCCTTGAAAACTGCAGTTTTATGATCATATAAAAGCCAAGAACTTTCAAAACAATTTGATTCCCTTATCTTAAAAAAATATTTTTCAGACAACTTTAAGTTTAATTTTAAAAAAAGTTCAGATATTTTAACTTTTTTTCCGTTCAAAAGAATTTCTATGCTAAGTTGAATATTCAACAACTTAACACATATCTTACTAAAGTTTATAAAAGAGTAGTTAGAAAAAAAATTGATGCAATGCAAAGTAACAAACTGTTTTATGTCATGCAAAATTCGAGAAAAATTATTTCTTATAAAAATATAACAATATCCGTTTCTTGTAAATTTCAAAGAAAACTCTTTGCTGGAAACAACTATAGATCCTCGGTACTTGCTTATATTTCTACGAGAACTTCGAAAGCTTTCTATGTCCAATTTAGCACAAGGATCAGTTTTTACTATAAGGACTATATTGTTCAAAATATATTGTATAGACATCAATCATTTTAGCTTAAAATAATAAAAATCTTTTCATAGCAACCTTGAAGGGAGATCCTTTTGGGATCAGGAAAAGAAATGGATCAGAACGGTCTGCAAAGCTGGCTCAGGAGGTCTCTTTGCAGAGTAGAACCTCTACGATTTTCAGCACAAGGCAAAGGTTTAAATCTGAAAAATAAATTCCACTGTTACTTGTCAACGTCGTAATATATGGTATCTTGCAAACAAAGCATGTTTTTTTAGTTTTTAAGCCTAAATGAACTGGTAACTTCAATTACTGTTATCAATTTCCCTACAGGAATGAATCTCTCAAGCATTACAATGATCAGCGTCCTAGTAACTGACTGATGATCTGGTTACTTCTTTTCCTATGCTCAATGTCTCCGCAGAAATAATTCTATCAAGCATTTCAGTGATCAATGTCTATATGAAACATCTAGCCTCTTGTATAATTTATTAAATCACTCACCTGGAGACTGCTTTGTGCTGTGTAGCCTGTCTGTTGTCAGCTAAACAGATAGATCAAAACGCTCTGCAAAGCTGGCTTAGGATTCTTTTCGTAGAGTAGAACGCCTGCGATTTTCAGCACAAGGCAAACCTTAAAATCTGAAAAATATTTTGTATAGTAAGTCATCAACGTCATATATATGGTATCTTGTGAACAAAGCATATTTTTTTTACCTTTCATCCTAAATCCTCTAGTAACTTCAATTACTGTTATCAATTTCCCTACAGGTATGATTCTCTCGAGCATTACGGTGATCAGTATCTACATGAAACAGCTAGTTCTTTATTCTCTCACCAGGGCGTGGCTATAAGCTATTTTGCCTGTCTGTTTGCGACCTTTTATTGAAGAATGGAGTATAGCTCACAAACTTCAGCATTTGTAGCTCTCTTAAAAGGAAAAAAATAAAACATTAACATGTCTGTTTATAACTATAGTAGCTGAGCCGGGGATTGTACAATAGTCTAATCCATAGAATGATTCCCTTTCCGGCAGCTCCATTTATACTGTTGCAGCTGCGTCAGGCATAATTCAAAAGTCTAATACGACTCGTTTTAGTTCTTACTTTTAACACTAGAGGACACATGTGAGCAACCAGAACATCGCTGATCGATATTTCTGCTCGTTCTTGCACATCAACGTAAAGCTGAGAACATATAACCTGCTAACGTCTAACAATTTAGCCTTCATACACACTAAGCATCTATCCTGTTTCAAAATAAATTTAACTGACATAGAACTATCTTAAAAGCAAACTAGATACATAATGACGTTCAGAAAAACGTGAAACCAAAGCGTTCACAGAGAAGTTGGGATTCGAACCCTCAACCTTGGCTGAGCGAAGCGAACGCCTTAACCCCTCGGCTATCCTGACTGACGTTCCTTCCGCCTACTTTCTGATAAATATCAATCAGCGATGCCCTGGTAGCTCACATGTGTCCTCTAGTGTCAAATGTAAGAACTAAAACGAGTCGTATTAGACGTTGTTTACCATGCTGCTCTCAACCTCTGCTTCATTATCTAGAAACAGGAATTTAATCTGTCTGCAAAAAAGTTTTATACTAAGAGCTATCTTTCTAGGACACGCACGCTTCCCTCATATTCTCATTCAAGATGAAAACCTTAGGACTCTTGGCTGCTTTATTGTCTGTTTGCTACATGCAAACTATACGATACAACTGTCAATGTATTTTCGCAGAACCTTCGTTGACTTGCGAACCACATGTGAGGTGTATTCTTTCTGTTCCACTTACATATCAATCTATTGTAACAACAGAGATAAAAATCAAGAAAAATGAAGGAGCAGAAAGGAAATTTGTTCCTTACGATCAAAATGTTTTCCCTTTCTTGGAGAAATTAACTACAGAGCTGGGAATATATTCTTGCGACGCTGGACTTTGCAGGTAAAGAATTTTTCTTTGGCTTATTTTACCTTGTAAGCATAAAAGAATAATCCTAGCTTATTTTATCTCATGAACATGAAGCATTATCCCAACAAAATAAAATGTTTTTTTAGTCATTTAAATTAAAAAATTTCCGTTAACCTTTTTTCTTTGCAGGCTGAAGGATATATTGTCTACTACCTTCCACCCTACCAGTGAACCTATTGCCACGTCCTATACTACTACACGACCTCCTACAACTGCTTCTTGGGAGTCTAAGTCTACTTCTCTGCCTTCAACTACTTCTTTTGAGAAGCTTAGAGCATCTACACGGCTTTCAACTACTGCTTATTTGAAGGCTAGCTTAACTACTCCAACTTCAACTACTTCTTTAAAGCCTTCTGTCAAAACTGTTCCTGCCTCTACCTATCATCCAACAACGTCTACAAAAACCTTGCCTGAAAATGACATTACTCAACATGTCCTGTCCTATAGCCCTGCCTCTTCAACTGAAACCCTACAAGAGAACGTTTTGACCAAGCCTGAGGGAAGCTCTGAAGGGAAACCTACTGCTATATATAGCATGCCTCCTACCACTCTACTTACTGAATCTACCTCAGGACCTTTTCATACCAAGTCTGCTTTAAGGACGTCGAAAAAATTTTCCTTTCCTACCCCTACCTCTCCAACAGAAATATCTCCCAACAAGGTTAATGTTCCTGAGACAAGCAAGTGAGCAGCATTTTCTCTCAATTATTTATATGTCTTAGATCAAACCAATACTTTGCAAATTTTAAGAGAACGAATAAAAGAGATCTCACTATACTAAACAGAGGCAGCTAAACATAAATTAGTTTGATAGAATTACAGTCTAAAAAATTTTTCAACCCTCGATTTCAAAATTAATAGGCTTTAAGCGATCGCCGTAATGTTCTCCTGCCTATCCTAACAAAGTAAACTAAATATTTGAAAAAATAATTCTATCTACTTCTCTGGAACATGTAAACAGCTTTTTATGTCAAAATCTCAAACATGTAAATTTTCATGAGATTACAGGAAAACACTTACCTCTGTGAAAAGTTGAACTGGAAATCAACGTCGTCAAACTTGAACTTGAAGCTGAGATCTACGCCATCCAACGTAGACTTAGGCTCAGGATCTTCGTCTTTTGACTTGAACACTAAATCTGAGAGAGCTGAGACAATTACTCCCTTCTCACGGAGCTCTCGAGTATATATAAGTCCTGTAACAAAAGGGGAGGGGCTCATCTCCTCCGCTGTGAGCCCCACCTCTCCCTCTTTTAACCCTTATGAGAAAACATGGCATATCGTAACAGGAGCTAGCATAAGCACTGTATTCATCATTTTTATGATATCAATATCCGTTATGGTAGTTCTCAAAAGAAAAAGAAATCAAAGGTCACCTATATATATACCTAGCCATGCAAGAGCTAGCACAGAAAGATATATGATAGAGCTTGAACCCTTAAGATCTTTCCGTCCTTAATCCCTGTTTTCACATACTTAAGCCATAAAAGACTAAACAAGATATCATAAATCATATATGGTGAAATGAATATTCATAACGTTCCAGAGTTTTCCTGAGCCTAATTCTAAGACGCATAAAGCCATATATGGTGAAATGAATATTCATAACGTTCCAGAGTTTTCCTGACCCTAATTCTAAGACGTAGAAAGCCAAATATGGAAATATTAGAATAAAATATTCATGACGTCATGGAATTTTCCTCAGAGCTCAATATTAAGACGCATAAAGCCATATATGGTGAAAAGAATATTGATAACGTTCCAGAGTTTTCCTGAGCCTAATTCTAAGACGTAGAAAGCCATATATGGGAATGCTAGCCTAAGATATTCATGACATCATGGAATTTTCCCTAGAGCTCAATGTCAAGAGGCATAAAGCCATATGTGACCCATCCTAACAAAATGGTACGGAAGTCGCACATAGAAAATGTTTAGATATTGCCATATTCATTTACAGCTCATCAAGAGCTTTCATTTGGTATATAACACTTGCATATTTGAACCAGGTTGCCTTCTGTGGATCTTCTAGAAGTAAATTAAGTTGGATCAATCAATAATAGATCAAACCGAGATAATTGACATATTAAACAAATGATAATTTGTAAATCCTATATAATTCCTATGCAATTCTATATAACCACTAAAACTACAGCCATGTCTTTTAACCAATTGGGACTCAAATTCAGTTTAGGAAGCAAGGATTCTAAAACATATCTACCCATATGTTAGAAAAATGCTAAAATCTCAATTTTGAAAAATTTGATATTTTTGACACTATGCAACTTTAAAAGGCCATATCTAGGCTTCTAAATGTGCGACTTCAGTACCAATTCGTAAGGATGGGTCACATATATGGTGAAATGAATATTCATAACATCAAGAGGCATAAAGCCATATATGGTGAAATGAATATTCATAACGTTCCAGAGTTTTCCTGACCCTAATTCTAAGACGTAGAAAGCCAAATATGGAAATATTAGAATAAAATATTCATGACGTCATGGAATTTTCCTCAGAGCTCAATATTAAGACGCATAAAGCCATATATGGTGAAATGAATATTGATAACGTTCCAGAGTTTTCCTGAGCCTAATTCTAAGACGTAGAAAGCCATATATGGGAATGCTAGCCTAAGATATTCATGACATCATGGAATTTTCCCTAGAGCTCAATGTCAAGAGGCATAAAGCCATATATGGTGAAATGAATATTCATAACGTCAAGAGGCATAAAGCCATATATGGTGAAATGAATATTCATAACGTTCCAGAGTTTTCCTGAGCCTAATTCTAAGACGTAGAAAGCCATATATGGGAATGCTAGCATAAGATATTCATGACGTCATGGAATTTTCCCTAGAGCTCAATGTTAAGAGGCATAAAGCCATATATGGTGAAATGAATATTCATAACGTTCCAGAGTTTTCCTGAGCCTAATTCTAAGACGTAGAAAGCCAAATATGGAAATTTTAGAATAAAATATTCATGACGTCATGGAATTTTCCTCAGAGCTTAATTCTAAGACGCATAAAGCCATATATGGTGAAATGAATATTCATAACGTTCCAGAGTTTTCCTGAGCCTAATTCTAAGACTTAGAAAGCCAAATATGGAAATGTTAGAATAAAATATTCATGACGTCATGGAATTTTCCTCAGAGCTCAATTTTAAGACGCATAAAGCCATATATGGTGAAATGAATATTCATAACGTTCCAGAGTTTTCCTGAGCCTAATTCTAAGGCGTAGAAAGCCATATATGGGAATGCTAGCATAAGATATTCATGACGTCATGGAATTTTCCCTAGAGCTCAATGTCAAGAGGCATAAAGCCATATATGGTGAAATGAATATTCATAACGTTCCAGAGTTTTCCTGAGCCTAATTCTAAGACGTAGAAAGCCAAATATGGAAATTTTAGAATAAAATATTCATGACGTCATGGAATTTTCCTCAGAGCTTAATTCTAAGACGCATAAAGCCATATATGGTGAAATGAATATTCATAACGTTCCAGAGTTTTCCTGAGCCTAATTCTAAGACGTAGAAAGCCAAATATGGGAATGCTAGCATAAGATATTCATGACGTCATGGAATTTTCCTCAGAGCTCAATGTTAAGAGGGATAAAGCCATATATGGTGAAATGAAAATTCATAACGTTGCAAAGTTTTGATGAGTCTAAATCTAAGACGTAGAAAGCCAAACATAGTAGCATTAAACACATATCAAGCATCTTATCAACACATTATTTCATACGTGATGGAACTTTCTGAACACAAAAGTTACTGAAGCTATCGCTACGTCTATTACAGTCAAAGGCTCTTTCTATGCTGGTCCTGAATAGGTTAAGCTATGTTCTTAGGTCCTTATATAAAAAAAGGCAAGGCTAAAAAGGAAAATTTATGTGCACTGATGTAGTCCATGTCACCTGATGCCTGGTACAACGCTGTAACAGATATTAAACCCTTCTACTGCCTCAATGTACCAATAAGTCATGCTGGAAAACACGTCCAAAGCTGGAGTTTCTTCCCGGCAAGATTTTTTAACAACGTCTATCAAAAAAGTACCTGCCCATGAAAAAACCTCAACAAACAATTAATTACATTTCATAGGCTAACAACAACTCGACTCAATCCATATAATCTTATACGCCTTAGCTGCTATTTCACAACCGTAAGCAGTCATAATGCTTCAATGTAGTGCTGTTGCATCTATATAGTCCTAACAAAACTAGTGGTCTATAGGTTTAATGTACGTTATGTATACTGTCATAGAGGATGGTTTAACATTTCAAAAATAGATAGCATGCAAATCATTTATTCCTTGTTACAATCAAAGAAATATTCGTCTGTAAACCTTAAAGTGTTTCAAGTCATATCTCTTGCGAACTACAGCAATGCTATTTTACAGTGTACATGTAGCTAGCTCTATGTCTGTGCGCTCAAAAACTATCTTCCATATATTATCGTCTGTTCTCAGAGCAAAGACATAGAAAAAAAACTTTCATTTAAGGTCTATGAAATCTTCAATTTAACTACTATATAAGTAATTAACTTGAATGTATTACTTTTAAGGCAATGCTATGAATAGAATAGCTTAACATTTAAAGCTTTTAAAACCAGTAAAATCCTTAGCTTAGCCGTCTTAAACTATCAACTTATGCATGCTAAATAACAAAGCAATGCTATAAATAAAATAGCTTAGTATATTATAACCTCACCTAATTTTTTTCGTATAAGCCTCCCGTTACATGAATTATTAAATGCATGCTTGCTTACAAATCATATAAGCTAGGATCATTAACCTCCACGAGATAGAAGCTGAGAACAGTTTATAACTTACAAGCTTACCCTCTTACATAATCTACACTATCATATAATTATAATTACATGTTATCATGAAAAATAAAAAATCTTTTATGAATTTGTTGTTGCTGCCCCATTATTCAATAAAAATATCCGCATAATAAGGGAGCTCATTAAAAATTTAAGCTATACAACAACTCTTCTTAAATCCCCTTCTCATAAAATCCTACTATTTAAACATGTAATAAAAAGGAAACTTCTGCTTTTATTTTACTACGCAATAAAATGGAAACTCTCACTCTAATTCAACTATACAATAGCATAATTCAACTGCGCAATAACATAAACTGCGCAACAGCATAGAAGTTTTCATGTTAAATGAACTGCGCAATAGCATGGAAATTTCCATGCCACTTAAACTGCGCAATAGCATGGAACTTTCCATGCAAGAGGGAGTGGCTAAAATAAACTCCTCCCTTTCCATGCTATTTAAACTGTGTAATAGCATAATGGAATTTTCCATACAATAAGGGGTGTGACTAAATAAACTCCTCCCTTTCCATGCTATCTAAACTGCTCAATAGCATAATGGAATTTTCTATACAATAAGGGGTGTGGCTAAATAAATTTTAAACTACGCAATACAATGGAAATTTCCATGCTATTTAAATAAACTGCGCAGTAGCATGGAATTTTCCATACAATAAGGGGTGTGGCTAAATAAACTCCTCCCATACCCCTCCCTTTCCATCCTATTTTAAACTATGCAGTACAATGGAAATTTCCATGCTAATTAATATATGTAGTAGCATGGAATTTTCCATGCAAAAGGGAGTGGCTAAAATAAACTCCTCCCAAACTCTCACCCCTTTATATATAGTAAGGAAATAACATAGAAACCAAACCATGGAGAAGGTCTATTCCATGCAAGATATCTTATTTTTATTTGCTCACATTTTGAGCTTTAAATTACCATCTAATTTCAAGGTAAGTGTTCCAACAGGATTTAAAAGAAGGAAACAATATTCATATAACTTGTGTGATTGCTTAGATGGGAAACGCAGTAAATGTGGAAAGCTATCTACAAAAAACTGCTGGACAGGACAAAGCTATATCAAAATGTGCTCGTACCACAATTCTGTGTGCTATTATTCTCGTGTATTGTACAAAGAAGCCGGCCATCGAAGTTATATTTTCAGACAACAGCCCTCAAAAAAGTCATTGTACATAGCTATAGAAAGTGCTTTACGTATTTTTCAAGCCATTTTTTTGTTTAACTGCAAAATAGACAAAGGGCACAGCTTTTATCTAGCTCAATTACTGAGTCAAATAATAAGTGAAAATGAAATGCTAGCATGCTTCAAATCAAAAGATATCACAAAATTACCTACAAAAAAATTATTTTCCAAAAAAGACTTCATTTTTTTCTTGACTCAAATGTTTGTAAGGGGGACATATTTTTCTCACAAAAAAAATGTATAGGAAATTCATACTACATCAGAGATTTAGACTTTACTATGCTCGTTATAAAAAATATAGAAAAAAAAGGGTTAAACCAAGCAATCAAAAATTTTTCCTTCTTTCAAATCATCAGAAACACTATAGAAAATGAAAGCCTTCTCCAACTTCATTTAAAATAGCTACAAAAGCAATGTGTTTGCCTGTCTCTACGTATAAAGCATGTAGGTATATATATATATATATATATATATATATATATATATATATATATATATATATATTCAAATAAGGAAGCTGTATTTTTATGCTTGATCCAGATCTGGTTAAAAATCTGCTTCTTAAATAATTAGGCTTCATGTTATCACTTGATCCAGATCGAGTGAAAACAAAAGCTAAAAAAAGCTTTCAATATCTTCATTTTATTCGACGTTGGTTAGATAAAATGAAATATACAATATAAGCCATTCATATATATCTATATATCTACTTAGCTCATAGAGAGACAGGAAACTTTGTTTTTGTTCCAAAATTTTCACTTTAGGCCTTTATTTTTTCAAAATTAAATCAGTCATGTAGATCTACCTTCACATGGTGACTGATGGATGTATATTTATACAAACAAAATATGTGTAAATATATAACGAAAGATCTACTTTTGGTTAAAAATTAAGCAACTTACTATACCTTGCCTTTTACAGAGAGCAGCTCAAACTCTGTATAATCCGCTCGCTGTTACTTTACATAAACATCAAACACCTCGCTATGGCGAGCCTTTTACAGTGAGCAGCTGAGACTCTTCATAAGCTGCTCACTGCAACTACAGGCTCACTAAATGACTCACTAACTGCTCACTGCAACTACAGGCTCACTAAAAGACTCACTAAATGACTCACTGATTTGCTTACAGTGATTAAATATAAACTGTCCACTGTAACTACTCACTGTAGTGAGCAACTCAAACAGATCATTTTGTTGCGTGTATGGACTAAATCTATGTGTAAAAAGTCAAAAGAGTAACTCATACCGCTCCTCTCCTACTCATACAAACATACTAACATACATACACAGCAGGCTTGGAAACGAGTGACTCGATGACATAGTCAGCATGGAGCTTCACATGAGAAACATAAATGGAACCGTTATGACTAATGCAACACCTATTGCTCTCCCATCTGGAGGCATTCATAAGAACTAATCGAATCTTGTCTATATATCTGTTTACATTATGACATGGAATCTAGTAACAAGGACACGGAAAATGATCTAAGACATGACCTTATCCTAAATTCGTCATGTGACACGTAGATCAGTGTCAAAAACATGGGATAATAGTAATTTGACAACAGGTGACATGGCTAAATTCGTCATGTGACACGCAGATTAGTGTCAAAGACATGGGATAATAGTAATTTAACATGTGACATGGAACCTAGTGACAAGGACATGGAAAAATGACATGAGACATGATCTTATCCTAAATTCGTCATGTGACACGCAGATTAGTGTCAAAGACATGGGACCTAGTGACAAGGACATGGAAAAATGACATGAGACATGATCTTATCCTAAATTCGTCATGTGACACGCAGATTAGTGTCAAAGACATGGGATAATAGTAATTTAACATGTGACATGGAACCTAGTGACAAGGACATGGAAAAATGACATGAGACATGATCTTATCCTAAATTCGTCATGTGACACGCAGATTAGTGTCAAAGAGATGGGAAAAGCTATGTACATAAATTATTTAGTTCCACATAACCTGGAACAGGACAAAGATAGTTCATATTATTCTCGGTAGAGGGAAACCTGAGAATGCGTTCTGCGCTCTAAATTCGATGAAATCTATCGTCTCATTTGTAAGACATGATCTTATCCTAAATTCGTCATGTGACACGCAGATTAGTGTCAAAGACATGGGATAATAGTAATTTAACATGTGACATGGAACCTAGTGACAAGGACATGGAAAAATGACATGAGACATGATCTTATCCTAAATTCGTCATGTGACACGCAGATTAGTGTCAAAGACATGAGATAATAGTAATTTGACATGTGACATGGAACCTAGTGACAAGGACATGGAAAAATGACATGAGACATGATCTTATCCTAAATTCGTCATGTGACACGCAGATTAGTGTCAAAGACATGGGATAATAGTAATTTAACATGTGACATGGAACCTAGTGACAAGGACATGGAAAAATAACATGAGACATGATCTTATCCTAAATTCGTCATGTGACACGCAGATTAGTGTCAAAGAGATGGGAAAAGCTATGTACATAAATTATTTAGTTCCACATAACCTGGAACAGGACAAAGATAGTTCATATTATTCTCGGTAGAGGGAAACCTGAGAATGCGTTCTGCGCTCTAAATACGATGAAATCTATCGTCTCATTTGTAAACTATGAGCAAATATTCTTTATTGATATCAATAAAATATATCAAACAATGAAAAGAAAGAGCTCTATACATGATTAATTCAAACTATTCAAGAAAATACAAAGAAAAGAGCATTATACATGTAATAATTTAGTTCCACATAACCTACATCATGCTAGAAATAGTTCGTATTGTTCTCGGTAGAGGGGGACAAAAAATCCGCGTTTTGAATAAAAATCTGTCGTTTCAATTTAAACTACCGCTGTAAATTCCTCTAATAACTCAGCAAATGTTCTTTGCTGATATCAATGAAATATATCAAAAAATAGAGGAGAAAAAAACTCTGTCCCTAAATCACTCGAACTGATGAAAAAAATCTATATCTTCTTAAACTGAATGTCTATTTGTTCATAGACTTAAAAGTGTAACACCACATTTATGATTTCACTGCTGAGGTGGAGTATATAAGGAACGCAATGTCTGGGGTTAATTGGAGAGGTCCAGCCCTCATGTCACGAACCTCCACGTCTGTAGCTTCAGGTACTAGCTCCAGTGACAAAATCACAACAGTTCTTCCGACCTTGTCAACTTAGAACGGATGATGGTTGAAGCATGTCTGCTCCCATCAGTTGGTTGAAGCAGAACGGTTGATGCTCCCATTGTTGGTTGATGCTCCCACTGTTGAAGCGTGTCTGCCACCATTCCTTAGAGCGCTGATCTGGAATTGAATGTGTTCCACAATCCTCCTTCAATCCTCCTTCAATCCTCCTTCAATCCTCCTTCAATCCTCCTTCAATCCTCCTTGTTTCAATCCTCCTTCAATCCTCCTTCAATCCTTGGTACACTCAGTTCATTCCTCTGTACCGAAAGCTCAGCTAAGAACCTTGTGACATGAGAACCACTTGACCTCTCTTTTGTATTTAAAACCTAAAGTGATATAATTACTTTTTCTAAAATAATCCTATTCTAAATATATCTATAAACGATCTCTTTTATGAATAATCTAAATATATCTATAAACGACCTCTTTTATAGATAAATTAAATATATCTATAAACGACCTCTTTTATAAATAATCTAAAAATAGGAGGTCTTCTCTGGATAATTCAAATATGATGGTCTTTTCTGGATATTATCCAGAAAAGACCAACTATTATACTACTTTTCCAGTCTGGCCTGTTGTAGGTCAGCCCTTCCACAATGAGAGTACATTTACCTGACACTTCTAATTAGCATATACTAAGCAAACTGTCACGGGCCCTCCATTCTGCTTACAAGACTGTTTGCATATAGCTCCATGTTGCCCAGGCCACGCTGTGTCACTTATTCTCTTCTTTATCTAATAATTGTACCAGTAATGGTGCGTAGTACCAAGTTGCCTTTGTCGCCATTTTGAATTCAGTACGTAGTAGGGCCAAACACCAACAGGCTGTAAGGGTCAGGGAGTTATCGTTATACATCACAAAGTTGGGGGCTGGTGGGTAGGGGGTGGGGTTGAGGGCAAAAAAATAAAAAGAAAGGAAAATAGATCCCTCAGAGGTAAATAATATATGATTGACCCCACACAATGAAGGAGAAAGGAAGATTTATCATTTTCTACAAACTACCGTATCCCCGGGACCGTATCGTCGTGTTTAAGCGCCGGGATTTGACAAAGCGCCTGTCTGAAATAAGCGCTGGGGGTAATGGGGTGCTGAAATATCTCTTAAGCACTAAAACTGGATCTTGAATAAGTGCATCTCTTGTACAAGGGCCGGGGGTAATGCCCCCTGCAAATCTATAAGCGTTGGGGCGCTTAAACATGACGATACAGTACTGTATGGGCCTGTATAAGCGCCCAGACCCTCATTTATTTCAAGTAGGGTCTACCCCCAAGGTTCGTGCAAGACTGGCGCTTATTCAAGACTTAGAATACAGTGTATTTTGAAATTTCAACATTCCTATACCCCGGCGTTTATTCAATACCAGGCGCTTATACAGGCAAATACGGTACTATAGATCTTAAGTGGGACAGCCCGTCAAGCCGAATATCCCCCCACCCACCCCACCCCATCTCTTCTTGAAAAATGGAATGATGTGCTTTGGTAAGCACAAAGGGCTCAGGGCTAGTGCTGCCACCTACCATATTAAAATGTAATGAAGAAGATATCGAGCAGCGCATGCGCAATGTTAACAAACAGATCTACTCTAGGTACACTACTCTGACTAGTCTTAGTATATGATGTCGGCCAATGAAAATTGTTCTTTATGTACTTAGAGTATACCTAGGGGGTATACAAAGAGGCTACCTGATCATGAACATTGTGGAGCTAATAACTTTTCCCGCGTTTTTTGAAAGGCTTCCAAAACGTCTCACATTTAGACGCTGTTTTCGAATCAAATAGAAACAAAGAGAGAAAAGTCCAGCCCGGAGGTAAACCTATGGAGGACTGGATTGGAGAAGATGTTTTTATGAAATGACTTTTTTCTTTATTTAATTTTGTATGAACTCATGGATGGATTTTTGAATTTACTTCTTTACTATAACTAAAGACTGATATATGAACTACTCATGTATGGTAATTTTATTACTTTACATGCTTTGTTTCTTGTAGAAAATTGAGATTGAAAATTGTATAACTGACTTTTTTCCAATGCCACCACCTACCCGGTGGTATAGACTCAGGGTGGTCCCTGAGCCAATAATCACTCCCTAAGTCAAGGCGTGTCAGTGAATAACGCTGAACACTGCCAGGTGCACCAAATGCGGTCTCTGCGCATCTTTCTGCATTAATATATGTACCTCTCTTTGGTTAGTGAGACACTACCAAAATCGTAGGAAAAGGTTGAGAAGGGTCAGGGGTGAACTTTCAACCCTCAGGAGGATCTTGCCAAATAATAAACGTGAACCAAAAATTAAAATGTGCACGTTTTGGTATTGCCTAAAGAATTCTCGTCAGACTGGGAAGGTAAAATGTGCATGTTTCTTTCTCTATTCAAAAAGTGTTTTACATATACATTCCAAGGTAAAACTATTTGTCAACACTGTGAAAACGAGTTAAGCCATTCAGATTTTGCACAGTAGGCCTGCTCTCTGAAAATATTTAAGAGGTTCTTCCTCGTTATGTTTTGGCAAGATCCTCCAGATTACATAGCCACCCTGCTTACTGGTTGGGTCAGCTGTAAGTGTAGAGTGTAGGGGTAGTACCCACTCTGCATGGTACAGTTTTATTATCTTCATAAGATTTTTATTCCAATGTTGAAAAACAATAGAAGAGTGCCCGGGACCATGTGGCACAACTCTATGGCAGCTGCATGGATGAGCATCTCATAAACTAGCCCAGGTCTTCTAGCAAAGATTTGAACAAAATTTAGCTACTTTTAGCCCATGGGCACCATCCACCTTAATGCGCCTTTATTGGTGCGTAAACAACAATATACATCAAAAACATTTGGTACAATAGAATATATAAGTTTGGACAATTTCTAAATGGACGGGGGGGGGGAGCACTCCTTTAATTCTTGGATACTATGTGCAAACACGATTTTAAGGGAAGGGGGTACCTTTTGAGCCCTAGGCACGGGCACTTGAGGGCAATTTTTAAGCATTTTTTTGGGAAAAAGGGTATATTTTTGTCAAAACAAATCTTTAATTTTGCAAAATTCTGCTTAAATCACGAATCCAGCAAGCACCGAATATAATTGAGTGCTATTTACCATCTGATATCTTTTCATTTTGAGTAATAACTATGATATGATGATTATGCTTATGCTAGTGCCTTTTAGGTACTGATAGAGGCAGGAGGCGGGTGTAAATAATTAGGAGTATAATTATTACCGTAAATCCTCGCGTATAGGACGCCCCTCGTGTATAGGACGCACTCTGAGTTAGGCTTAATCAGATAGGATGTATCTGGAGTCAAATTCTGGTCTTTTTAGTACTCTTCTTTAGTGTAAAAACCTCGCATATAAGACGCACCCTGAGTTAACTAGATCCTATAGGATGCAAGTGGTGTAATTTCAGTGTAAAATCCGCGTCTTATACGCGATGATTTACGGTAGGTTCATAATTTGTCTTTTAATTCCACTGTCACTACACATCAATCTAAACAAGGCTCACTGTCATCAGGGCAAAAAAAAAGGTTTGTTGACCGGTAACATGATAAAAAACCGTTGAGGTCTGTATGTCTGATTTTTTTTGATTTTTTTAACATCTTATACATGTATAGGCATATAAATTGAATTGTGGATGCCATTAAGTGTGCCACATCACTTTTTCCATTGTTTATCATGCTTACGATGCATTTTGCAAGGAAAGAATGCATTACACAAAATTAATACAGAAATATGGACATTATATTTTCGACTCTAAAAATGCATAACATTATGAAAATTGTCTAAAAATATTTAAAAACATGAAGAAAAACATAAAAAAAATTCTTCAAAAGGTCTGAGGTCGGCCCTGATTGGCTGAGGTCCGTCAGGTGACCAGAAACAAGCTTTTCATTTTTTTGGCCTCAACTACCTGCAGCAGTGCACTGATAGATATCAGGTGCCAGTGGCTAAATTAGTGATAAAATTTTCTATATCTTAAGGACCAAATTTTGTCAGCGTTGCGTGCTTGAGGCAAGTGATGTCTGTTTACAGATTGTCAATGGTGGCTACCGATTCCCAAATTATGTGGCTAAAAGACTTTGTGGCCGATTCCCAAATTATGTGGCTAAAAGACTATGTGGCCAAGGTGAAGATTTTTTTGGACCCCCCCCCCCAACCACTATGACAAAGATAATCGTGCCCCCCCTCCCCACTAAGCTAAGAACGGGTTTTGAAAAATTTCCCCCGCCCCAAGGGGCTCCTTTTCAAAGTGCCCCCCTACATCTAACAAGCCCCCCCCCCTCACCTGGTAATAAATAGTCTTCATGATAGTGGTGACAGATTTCGGTATATTGTAGCTTCAAGGGATACTCACAGGGCTGAGAGAATATACTCAAGTCTTAGGAATGACTAATCAAATGCAATATCATAGTTTCAACATAATGCAAACACACAATATCTTTGATGATATCACACTATTTCCATGTTTCAGAAAAATGGCAAGTAGCACAGGACTTTCACTGCAAGATATGGATCAAGTACTACACGGGCTGCATGTAGATCAAATCATAGCTTCTAGTGAATTCAAAAATCTTACAACAAATGAGGACTCTTTCATCTGGGCTCAAGAATATATGTCAGCAGAGCTTTCTGAATTACGTTCCAAAGCATTAGCTTCAAAACATTCCTTGAAGTCTGCAAGTGATTCGGACAAGTATAGAATTGATGGCAACAAATATTTTAGAAATAGACTTTACAAAAAGGCTTTGGATCTGTATACACAAAGCATGATCGCTGCACCAGGGGATAATAGTGGTGGGTGCTTATCAAAGTCCCTTTGCAATCGTTCAGCTGCCTTATTCTACCTTGAGGAATATGAAGCATGCCTCATAGACATTGAAGATTCCATGCAGGCAGGCTATACAGAGGAGCGTCAATATCTACTGTACATTCGCAAAGCGAAATGCCATCATGCATTGCAAGAAATTCCTGCTGCAAGGATGGCTTTTGATAAAGTAGCTGAACTTTTATCAAAGTCCAAAATTGATTCTGTACAACAGGACACAATCTTGAAAGAAGTAGGAAAGCACATAGGGGGTAGTACAGTGATGTCAAATGTTAAAAGTAAGGAAAGTGCCAAGATTGGTCTTCCAAGTCTTCCACATGGTAAAAATGCCTCCCATCCGAGCCTGTCTTCATCATGCAAAGTAAAGTATAACAAGAAAAAGGGTCGTCATGTTGTAGCAACAAGAGACATCAGGCCTGGCGAAGTCATCCTCGTGGAAGAAGCCTATGCTTCCCTCCTGAACAGAGGTGAATGCCATATGTACTGCCATCATTGCTGTTCCAGACTTCCCATTGCTCCAATATCATGTCCAGACTGCACCAAGTGTCTATTCTGTAGCCCCATGTGTAGGAAACAGGCATTGACCACTTATCACAAATATGAATGTGAAATGGGTACATCATTAGCCATAGATCAATATTATATGGCTCTGCGAATAGCTTTAGTGGCTGGTATCAATGAACTGTTGAAGTATGGTGATAAATTACCCCAACCGTCTAGAATGACATCTGCCACAGCAGGATGTGATGAACATGGGGTGTACAAATCATGTGATTTTAACACAATCAAATATCTTGTTGACCATGCTGACAAAGTGCCAAAACGATATAGGTTCCAGATGTCTGCATGGGCTGCTGCCTTCGAAAGGTCCCTTGAGAATGCAAATTTCTACCAAAGCATTTCTCCTGAGGAAAAAGAGTCTGCCAGATTGTGTGTTGGAAAATGTCTCATTCACCTCATGCAAGTGTTCAGGGTGAATGGTTTATCCATTCCAGGAGTACTGGACCGGAACACACATACTGAATGTGATGACATTGGCTTTGGACTTTTTCCAACATATGCTCTTTTCAATCATTCATGTGCCAACAATAGTATTCCTTCAATATATGCCAATAATATTGTTGTACATGCCTCAAGAACCATCAAAGAAGGTGAAGAGGTAGCAATATCATACAGTCCAAAATACCAAGATATGCAGAGAGAGGAGCGACAGAATACACTCGAGATAAATTACCATTTTGAGTGCTCTTGTGAAGCATGTGTCAATGATTGGCCTGTGTCTCATGCTATGATACCAAACAAAACATTGGCGCAATTTAAGTGTCAGACGTGCCATCAGGCCCTGTATCCCAGTGTGGATGCATCTGGTAAAGTTCACTGCCAAGGCTGCAAGAAAAGACATGACATACAGAGAACAGGAAAGATTCTATCTGATCTTCAGCCAAAATGTGAACAAGTCAAGGTACTTTTTTCTGCAAAAATGTACAGTGAAGCCTTTGCTATGAGTAGGGAAGGAATCGAAACGCTTGAAAAAATTCTTTTTCTCCCAAGTACAAATCCAGAGTTTGTGCGATGGCCATATCTACTTGAGCAATGTTGTCTCCAGATGGCTAGAATGTACACAGAAGGACCACAGAGGTCTACTTCATGCTGAGCACTTTGCTAAAACACTGATGACTGAATCAGAATAATGATACGCTAAAAGATGATTTAGAAGTGCGCCTATATCAAAAGCTAGAGGGAGGTGCAATATCCATGCAACCAGTCAACTGTGTCAAAAAAAAACACCTGATACAGAGCAATTTTCTATGCTGACCAATTGCAAGGTTACCTATATAAGGCCTTATCATATTGTGAATACCCCTGATATCCTTTTATTAATAATAATGCCTTACGATGAAGGTTTTCCAGAACCATAATTATTGTCTGGTGGTAGAAATGAACCATTACTGACAAGACTGTTCTGTTGAGTCACAGTATGAAAAGATGGACAAAAGCAGGAATTATCATGACTTTAAATGTGCTTGAACGTTCTATATTTGATGGTTGAAATATACATTGACAGGCATTGGTGATGCAGTATATTTCTACAAATGACAGTATTCTGGGACAGTATTTAGTCATGGGTGTATGATTGGAACTTAATTGTTGGTCATGACATTTGGGATTGCAAGCTCCTCTCTACAAAAAAAGGAGAGCTGCCATCTACACCAAAAAGCCTTTGGAAAGTAGATCTATTCAATGTTATTGTGAATCAGCAAAAGAGAGAGTTATACAATTTCCCCAAGAACATTTCCATCTTTTCCACTAGCTTTGACATTAGTAGGGTAGGAATGAATGACAGGTGCAAACACACGGCATTATTAAGAAACACAAGAATTAGTGTCAGGTACTAGGTGTAAGACATGCACAGTGATAACTTCCTGCAGCAAAAGCTAAGCTTCATATGGGTGGGTCACAGTATCAGTGTCACCTTTATCAAATAGGGGCGCTACCGGCCAACTCATTGGTGTTTTGTGCTGGTGGATTTGACGGGGGGGGGGTCAGAATCTTTTCGACCCCTTGACCAGGGGAGGTCAAAATAATTTCACCTGTTTTCAACGAAAAAGCCAGCGCCTTACTAAAGGTTAAAAGGGTGTGTTCGCACGCGATTTTCGGCCCTTCAGTCAAAATTTTTTTAAAATTTTAACCCATCAAGGGGGGTCGGAATATTTTTCACACGTCCGCATGCAAACCGACCAGCCCCCCCCCTGTTGTTAAAAAATTATCACTCCCTTAGGCTCGCATTCTTTTCTGTATGACCCACCACTCATTGACTGTCCAGGGTTGTGCCTTCAGTTTATGAGAAATAACCCTGTCTACTAGCATGTATACTCATTTGACATGTACTAAGAATCCATAGAAATTCATATGCTGTAGGAGTCATAGAGGCTGTGTTTGATTGAGCTGGGATATATCTTTCTGATGAACATCACTTACCTAGCAATGTTGGCAACTCAGAAATACAAGATATAATAGTGAGAGGGCATAATCACCTGAAAGAGATGCAAAGTGTGCTTTGATGGGAAAGTTATTTGACAGCAATCTATTGTATATAGCCTGTTCTTTGCAGTAATTAAGACATACATTTCATTTTAATGTGAAGTCGATACGATACAATAGTGCCTATTAATCAAGTTATCAACATTTTTATTACCTATTTTACTCATTATGTATGCTAGATGTATAATCTAGAGTCCTCATGTATGTTCATGCTTAATATTTACATTAATAAAGACAGAAAAAATCATTTGCTTGTTTAAGACGTCTGCACAGAATACAGTGATTGTATCATTTAGACTAAGCGTTTCCCTACAAAGGATAAGAATAAAATTGTATACATTCTATCCAAGTCTGCATTCGCATTGTATAATGATCTTCAAATCAATGAGCTATTTCGTATTCCAGTGTACTGATTTCCTATTGCTTAATTCCCTTTATCATGACATAATAAAACATACCGCAGGCCCGTAACTAGCCCTCATCGTGGGGTGGTTCGATTTTGGATTAGGTGGAACTCAATCAGTTCAAAGGTGGAACCTTGCGGCGAATTTCATGTAAAAGACAAACATTTACCTGATTGGAATACAAATTTGTAATGGTAATGGGCCATTTGAGTCAAAGGTTAAGGTTAACTCTCTAAAATCCTTAATAATTGTCTGATTTATAAGCCGCAAAAACTGACATGAAGCTTATTAACTGCACTGCTATGCTGGCTGGGGTGGAACCTTTTTGGACCATCAGGGGCCTGGGGGGGGGTTCGTTTGAACCGACGAACCCCCCCTAGTTACGTGCCTGTACCGGTAGTTATTTTATGCTGTTCCAGTCTTCAATTCTGTCTCTATCAGTCTGCATGCACATCAAAGACATTGCATCGTATTTGCATGGCATAGGGTAGATTAACCTAAAGACGACCACACACCTAGAGTCGACCACCTGTCAGCTTGTTTTTCTCACATTCATATGTGAAGTAATTGTCATTGCATGATAATACACTAAAGTTCCCATGTTTGAATGGTTTATACCATGATCAGCTAGTCATTTCATCAGAATTCTCAAACTTTGGTTTGATCATTTGAAGATGACAAGTGCTCACATTTATACAACATTTTGACTCTAGGCATAGATAAATATCTTTGCTAAATGATAGCATAATGAAAAGTGCAGAAATATTAAACACTTTCTGTGTAGGACTTATTTCCTAAAACATACCAATTTCACCTTCAGACGACCACCATTTCACCTTAAGTCAACCACTCATTAAACACCTGTGTCCCTCCAAGGCAAAAGGGTCCCCCAAGACGGAAAGTCAATTTCTAAATTCAAGTCATGAGCTTTTCAATGATGTATTACATAAGAAAATATCTCTCGTAGTTTTTGAGTTATGGGTCTATGAATTTGGGTGATCACTGACCTATCACTATCCCAAATAAGCTCTAACTAGCATATTTCCCGAGATAACTCGAGATTAGTATAAGTATGCATAATTATGCAAATAAGGAAAATTATCGTATTCTTTAAAATCATTTTCTCATAGAATTTGACCTAGAAAAAGGATTTTTACCATTTTTTGAGTACATTCATCCCTGTGAGTGAGGCTATCAATGGGCTTTTTTTATTCCTCTATTTTGAGCGGAAATCTTGTATCCATGGCAACACATATCAACAAATACACTGATTTATGCCCTGAAATTCCCTAAAAACGTTCTATTTGCATTCCAAATTTGGAAGGTTTGGATTAAAAATGGAAATTTCCCTTTAGGACTATTGAAATCCTCATGAAAAACTAGTATAATAGAATTTTTGGTCTAGTTTCCCCTTTTTAAGCCTTAGTGGTGTCCCCCTGGTGGTCAGAATTGGTACTAATCCCCCTCGGACGGTCCATTTAGCTTACTGGCTCACACCTATTTGTACATTTGATTGAATAGAAACTATTGATTATGTGGGATTACATCACAAGATTCATGGTCACTGGATTATGCATTGATTAATACATTTCAATCTTTACTGTAATGCTAAGGTTATTACTATGTAGAGGAACTTTTTGATACTGAGAGTGTAATGATAAAGTTAAGAAATGGATTATTATAGACCATATCTAATTTCTATCAAAGTACATTAAAAACAAACCTCTATAATGCAGGGTTGGGAATACCACTTCTATTTTGATGAGATTTACAATATCCATGGCCATAAAATTGCCTTCAATTTCCATTCTAATTGAGTCACTATAAAAACATACATTTTCTTATGATGCAATAGTTTTAATTATGCCATTTTACTGCATATCTGTGGAAGACCTATATTCTTTTTTTCTCAAATGGTAGTTTAATGAACATAGCCCCTTTAGAAGGGTAGTTACCAAGTGGTCGGCTCAAGTTGCAAGGTGGTCGTCTCAAGGTGAAAATAGACTAACGGAGATGGTCTTAGAAATGATGAAAAACAATAGATAAACTTTACCTATGGATTTGAGAAAGGCAATTGGTCCAAAAGCCCAAATAATTGTCTTTCACTTACCTTGGGGAACACCTAAGGACCTATTAAACTCAAAGATATTAGCTACTATATTTCCCTTATTGAAAACCTGCACAGGAACGGCCGTCTTCAGGTTAATCTATCCTAGGCCTCATTGTTGTAAAGTAAGTAGGTAACTGAAGTTCCCACCCCTGAGAGCTGTTTCACATGATTGGTATACGAGCAACATTACTCATAGGGTCATAGGGCCCAAGATTGATCTTGGGCTTCTTAGGCTTAGGAGAACTGTTTCAAAAGTAAATGGGAGTGAAGGGTCACTGTAAGAGTGACACACAACCAACATAAAATGGTAGATTTATGTGGAAGGTTAAGGGTACACTTAAAATCCACATCAATAAGAGGAATTCCACAATGTTTTACAATGCATGAAGTCAGGCATATATTAAAACAAAATGTGCACTTGTAATACCTTATTCTATCCTGAAAATTGCAAATTAAAGACATATTTCCCACCGGATCATTGATCTTACTAGCTGTATGTGTGACCTGTGAGTGACCTGTCAACCCCTCTTGATTACTGACCCTATGTCTAATTGACAGCTGTTTCGGATTCCAGTGTACGAATAACACGATTCCAGTGTACAAGCAACAGCTTGTTCTGAAACACTTTTAGCCATTCCCAAATGACTGATCTTAAATGGTCACTCATAGAGTGGAAAGATTGATCTTAAATAAAGAATTCTCGTGAAACAGGTCTCTGTAGAGTTGTTGAGACTGTCATTCTTGCAACATGAAAAAAGAACCTTTCACCCACTTGGGAAATCAACTCCCACGTCAAAGATGTGAATATCTAAACGTGGAACTTTTATGGTATTTTTATTGGTTTATAAAAATCCATGTTTGGGGCAAGGGGGAACTTCATGGTTTGGCTGCCAGTGAGTGTTAGAATTTGGCTTTTGACCAAACATGACAAGGGGGGGAGGGGGGTCATGGGCTGCATGACATCATGTCATCAATAAATCACAATTTGCTTTGGTTTTGGCAAGAAAAAAAGACAAGATTTGTAAAGGTAGGAAAGTTTAATGCATTCATCTGACATAAATTGAATTACCCATAGGCCATGCATAGGAGGTAGCAGAATGTGATTTTGGTGCCAGACCCCTTAGAAAAACCCACCACGCACTCCCTATGTGAGCTACTCAAATTTGTGTTGACTTGTAACAACTTCAAGTTTGATGACAAACACTTTCTACAAATCGGTGGCGAGTGGTGTGACTTCGACAAGATCCCTTTTCGCACTCACATCAAATACCGCCAGGTAGGGGTCGAGGGGGGAGAAACATCCAAGAAACAGGTTAGGAGCCAGGTAGTTGTGCCGGTGGCGTCTACAACCATAGGGGATGGAGCGTCGACCTCGGGGACGCGGCACCAACACTCATGAGGCGCTACGGCATCGACCCGGGGCTGCCGGCAGTCGGCTTCTAAGCGTAAAGCAGATGAGAAAGCGTCCTCCTCATCTTCAGACTCAGAAGAGGAGGAGGAGTGGGGAAAAGTCCCCGCCAGAGATAACCCTAGGGGGTCGGGAGGAGTCAGAAGACGATGAGGGCCCGCCCCCAAAAACAAGGAAGCACTCAGGGAAGCGAGAGGAAGCAGACGACGCCGACACCGGGGGTGGCACCCAGGAAAGCCAGACAGGTGTAGTGACAACTGCAGCGGGAGCTGGAGGGGGGACAGACACCTCTGGCTTGGGAGGAGGAGTCACGCCATCTATGGGCATGATGGGCGCCAATCTAGACGGGGGACAGAGTGCGGCAGTACCAACACTGTTCTCGGGACAGTTGGGGCAGACAGGGGTACCCTGTACTAGGAACCCATGGGCGCTACAGCAACAACAACAGTACATCGCCACCCTGATGGCGTATGGGTGGAAGCCAGGTGCCGCGCGCCCTACGGGGCAGGGGGCCTCATGGTCGGCGTTGCAGACAACTACCCCCTTGTCGCAAGTACATGGGACTGAATCTCCAGCAGCCTCCCCGGTAGTGTGTCAACCACTCAAATCGGTGCTAGAAGGGAGAGGGGAGGGACCTAGACTAGAGGACAAAGCAGAGAAAGAAGGTACAGATAGTGGGTCCACCCACACAGGGGATGGGGACTCCAGAGGGTATAGGACTTGATGGTAACCTCTGGTTAGTTTGGTGTGTTCCAGGGACCACTTCAGGAGCCGGAACAACAAGGACACTGGGAGGAGGGAGTCAAGGGAGGCGGCTGTCGAGGAGGGACAGGACTGCGACCACGATAAAGGAACACCCAGGAGCCGGAGCCAAAGAACGGGGGGCAGTCGGCGTCACCCAGAGGAACGAGGGAGCCTGAGAGACATTAAAGTGGCTACACTGTATACCTTGTACATAGACTAGTTTATGTTACCCCTCTACCTGTCTGTATAGCTTGCAGGACCAGAGACATGTGGGGCCCCCAAGGGGACCCCTCCTGAGGTCACAATGTCGCCAAAATGCAAGGCTTCAGATCACATGTCACTTTTTTAGGGAAAAAAACATGTCTAATAATCTCAAAATTTAAGGCTTCAGATCAAATGTCACTTTTTTATGGATTGGACATGTCACATGTCACTTTTAAAAGGGTACAAAGTCGAAATGTCACCAAAAAATGGCCAAATGTCGCCATGTCGTTTTTTACTCCTTGGGGGCCACACATGTGTTCATAAAATCTTTAAGACTCATGGAGTGACTGTATGTTTCCGCGGATTGTTCTTGTGCATAGTTAAGGTAATTATGTTACAGCTAGTTAAGGATGTTAACCACGGATACTTGTCATATGGTGATTCAGAGAGAAAGGTGGATTATGTTACTTACGGGGAAAGAGAGGGGAGAAGATGGCTGGCCAGGATCATTCAACCGGGGGTAGACCGAACTGGGCTGATTGAACAAACCTGCAAAGATAAGGGAGGACATAAACATGGGGAAACGAATCTCGATGGATCTTGATATCGGTATTTGACTTAAAGTGGTTATGGTACTGTGATATATGATAGTAGCATTGGATAAGAGTACTTACCCAAGGAGGTTCCTCCGGATGCGAGGCCCTATTGTGTTCCAGTTATATTAGGTGCTTCTGAGCAAACGTTCCCCTCCCTATGGAGGATTTGAGGAGGATAGCGCCAAAAGGGAACAGACCCTGGAGGAGATTATAAAAGACGGAGGATGGGAGGATTCGGGGTCTTAGACCTCTGCTGAGGCCGAGACCAGGATCCAGGGGGCACTGGAGGAACTTGACAGTGTAGGACCTGAGGGATAGAACTATCCGGGGACAGATCGGAGTATCGAGCAAGAACACAGAGCAGGGTGCGGGACTGAGTTGGCACCGGGCGGACTGGCTTCTCATGTTACTAGTATTGATAATAATAAATAAGACGGAAGATGCTAACAGTTCATCAGTTAGTTTTATTATAGCCCAGAACTCAAAGAGACATGTTGGGGCATTGTCGACACTTAAAAAAACAGCCTTTGTGGTTTCTGATACCTGAATTATGTGCGTTTGTCTATCTGTTACAGTACCTTACACAGTGGTTTGGGGGTCGGGTATGGCCCTAGACAGGGGTTCTTGTGTCCCTTGTTGATTCTAAGAAATGTCTCTTTTCCCTTGTCACCCAACCCGATGTCCCTTGAAGAACTGATTTTGTCCTGTGTGAGGAGTCACCCTTAGGCCTTGATTATAGAGTACGAAATCTAGGGTGCTGTTCCCAGATTGAAAGGATGGGGAGTGCCTCCCCCCACCGGGGAGCTAAACCCTGGGAGCCAAACCCCATGTTTGTTAATTTACACAGGACAGTCGTAGGGCATTACGGGTACCTATGCTCACCCTGCCATTCTTGAAGTCTCATATCGTAGTGGTTGTGTGTAGTTGTAGTGCCTTGAGAAATAGCCTTCAGGACCTTGGTTCAATAGTTTCTATGACAGGTTCAGGCCCATACGACTTGAGATGGGACAAATATTACCAGGTGATCTTAGGACTTTGGCCATAGTGACTAAATAGCAGGCTACATTACTGCCTGATTGTACTGCCTGCTGACTAGGTAGCCACACAGCCTTTGCTCATAAGAAACCATGGTATGACAACCTTCTATGTGAATAAATGGTGGTTGATCATAGCTGCTGGTGTGTGCACGCCTATGCCTAAAAGTACCCCATCTGTGCTCTTTCCATTATAAGAATATAGGGTAGATTCACCATGAGTTAACCTGTCCACCATCTTTGAGACCAAGGCCTAAACTTTAAACTCTACCCGTCCCATTAAAATTGATGAGATTCCCCTAAAGGAGACCAGACAACGGTCCAAGGAGATATGGAAATTAGAAAGATCATGCAGGCAACATATTTATGTCAGGGTGAATACTGATGATCCATTGAAAATACAAAAAGCCCCTGTATTCCACCCCAGTGTTGAATAATAACCTGCAGCAGTTCTGCACTATGACATGATAACCATGATCACATGATCACAACATTACAATAGCAGTGCATTTGGCATCTATAACTGACAGGGTCAATATTGAATTATATTGATCAAATATTTATTGATTACTGATTGAGACACCTAAGCCCTCCCACTGGGGTCGTAATCTCCGAATAAGAGTGCTAACTTGTTAACATCAGATACCATCACCTCACACTATTTAAATATCTCATTGAAATGGTCATTTAGGAGCAGCTCACACACTCCCTGAATTAACAAAATTCAAGATCACAGGTTTACAGACCTCATTTATGGAGGTGATAAAACTGACCACAGGACATTTGTAGATTCACCCATCTGAGTGAACTACTTTATAAACCCCTGGGATGTTTGAGTCCATGGAGAGAAGGGGGGGCATCAAGGGCCAAGTATAGCGCCATGATTTATAGAGGAGCAGCAGATGCTCAAAAAGGGCCTTATTTTAGGAGTTTAATTCTAAGAATTACTGAAAGCTACAACATGTTTTTTTTTTATCTCATCTGATGTGTCTGGATATGGAAAAGTGACGTTGTGGGTGTGAACGCTCGTGCAGGCACCTAGAAATCTGCACTTTTATGCAATTATCTCTTCAAATTAGAGGTCGCTTTTTAGGGTAGGAAAACATATATCACTGACAGAAAAAAGAGGATCCGCCTGAGTTTCACCTAGTCTCTTGTGCTGTCTGAGTATCAAGAGAGCCTCTGCTAGAGGCTCTCCCCTGACATGCCATAATCATGCTGAGCCTGCTTCAATGCCACATTGGGAAAAAGGATCAGCATGAGTATGGCACAAGGCTCAGGCATGGTGCCATACTCAGTCAGAATCTAACTGAATACTCCAGCAAAGCAGGGTCTAGCCCTTACACTGATGTCTGAGATTATATCATATCCTAGCACCCACCACACCATGTGCCTCATTAGCTCAGTTGATATGGCACTGAACTCTGCATCTGAAGGTGGTGAGTTCAAGCCCCATTGAGAATTTTTGTAAAGTCATTCTCGGTAAGTCAATCTTATTGCTACAATGTGAGCATGAATATGCATTCATAATGGGGTTGTGAGAAGATTTTTCCCTATTAAGCCCCCCCCCCTCACCCATTCTTGCACATACCCAATATCCTTTCTATTATCCTCTAGTCCCTAGAACCATAATATCTAAGAATATAATCTTATCTGTTTAGGAATATAATAGGAATTAATCACTAAAACATTTAGAGTATGATCATATATTTGCAGTAAATGTAAAAGTAACATATGGTCCCAGGCATAAAAAGTAGAATACCAGATTTCAACACACAGAGGGAGCAGATCATATGAGATTTCAAGTGGAGATCTTTCAGCACAGTCAAGATGGTGTAGTGGTAACATGTTTACCTTCATATGAGAAGGTCCTGAGTTCCATTCCAGCCCAGGGATGCTCTTCAAAAGTTGCAAGTTTTCAACCCGAAATATTTTGTTATGCAAACGATTTATTTTCTTGCTATTTTCTGACTTGGCAGACGTTGAAGATTCTGTCAGTTTTCAAGCAAGCATCTGTAGAGGTACATAATATGTAACCATAGTGTTGGGTACCGTCTGACGTGGCGGGTGAGTCGAGTCGTCGGACGTTCCTCAGGTTCCGGATAGGTGGCAGGACCGATCCGGGTCTGTGGGGACATCTGACGACGAACACCTGGGTCCTTATATAAAGCCCAGGGCTCAGCCGCTACGTCAGAGGCCCTTCTGGCCTCCAAGTATATAGAACACCTTTAATGACTATTAGCTGCCCTCTTAATACTACCGGGTAGCCGTGAGTGTACCTTTATAATAAACTCTAACCATTGGCATACACTTGAAACACCGTCTTACTCTTTCTTTCCGAATCGTAAGACCCGAACCCCCCAGGTTCGTAAGACCACAAACCCTTACACTGGTGCCGTGACCAGTTAATTCTGGTGTATATCCCGGACGTTATAACGTCCGAACGGCTAGTACATGGGTTAGATAGCCTCGCGGAAGCTAACCCAGCAGGGCAATTAGTTGCCCAGGAGAATGGCAATGGATCATTAGTGCTCCAAACCCATTCGAACTCCCGAGATGCAGAATCTGCATCTTGGAGAGATCCCGAACCTCACTATAATGATAGTGAGGAAAATCTACCAGACTCTGTATGACGTGAACAGTCTATACAGAGGCAGAGTAATTTGATAAATCAACAATCACTTGTTGATGAATTAAGTAACTCGATGTTCGAAGTTGGTAGTAGTACTAACCCAGAACATCCGGCACCGATGCCAAAAAGGGTAACATTTGGAGAACTACCTTACAGATTACCCAGACCCAGGTTACCAATATTAGATTACAGCGCTATAGACGGCGACTTAACCTATGCGGTACCAGAAGGTGAAGAATTTAAACGACCGGATGTCCTGTTGTTAAATGAAACCTACGTAACTTTGAACGAGAATTTAAATACCTTGGTCAGAGCTAAAGACGAAGTATTCAATGAAAAACTTCAGTTGGAAGATGACTTGGTTGGCATGCGAAACGAATTCGAAGCCAGGAAGAGTGAATACATGAAAGAATTAGAAAATGAAGAAGTAAAACTTCAGGAAATGAGAAAGTCATTCAACAAAGAATATGACAATAGGCACATTCATATCCAGACATACATAGATACGAACGATCAACTAAGTCTTGATAAGGCAAATTACGAATCCGAAATAGGCCATTATCAAAGCGAATTAGAGAAATTGAAACTTCAGTGTAGTAAACAAGCTGAAGACAACGAAACCATCCGGGTAGGCATTATAGCTTACAATAAACAACTGGAGGAGGATAGACAGAAACTCACGAATGAGCTTCAGGAATTGCAAACAACTGAAATAACCCTAGACAAATATGTGGAAGCCGCCCAATTGACTATAGGTACTATAGATCCAACTGTGGTGTCTACAATGTTGGCAAAAACATCCAAAGATACAACTCCAACTAGATACAACCCATTTGTTGACGATGGGGCTGATAAGAATGTAGTATCCGGAATCTATAAGAAACCGGATGATACCGCAGCTAGTGGAACGATTGTCCAAAATAGTAGTTGCCCACAGGGAACTACTATTAAAGGACCAATAAATAATGCACCTACACCAGCAGCTTCTATACTGGATACAGTAGGTCCGGCACCCCCTATACCAGATTTGAGTCATAAAATTAGAGCGACTCACGTTAATGCTATTAGTGCCAATAATAATACACCAGTAGCACCACCGAGAGTACCGGGACCACCGAGACATATGTTAACCCCACCTTCATATTTCTCTCAACCCGGCCATAGTACACCAGCAGGCCCAAGATTGCCGAACCCATCTTCGGGTCAAGGTAATGGTCCTAATGATGGACGTTTTACCAGACCGAACCCTCCACAAACCAATGTTAATGGCGGTACGTACCAACCAAGAACAACTTCCTATGGATATAGATATAATTATAATCCGGCAGGAAGTAGTAATTACCAAAATGGTAATACCTACAATCAGGGATGGAATCAAAATAATTCTTACCCTAGGTATGCACCTTCCGGAACAACTGGAAATGCCGGTTATGGTGGCGGATGCCCTAGCGGGTCGTCCGGGCACTACCCTAATAACGGTCCACCAGGAGGTGATCCGCCAGGCGGCCCAGGAGGATCCGGATCCGGAGGATCAGGATCGGGAGGAGATGGCAGGAAGCCAAATAGGAGAACTTCCATGCCTGCAGGGATGCAAACCATCTTTGATAGAAGCCAATGTATTCAAAACCTTGGCATTGACTACTACCGAAAGGGGGCGGACGGCATGGAAGTAATGAACTGGAGTATGCGAGAAGCAGATAGACTACGCGGATGTAATAATCCGGCACGTAGACAGGCACGGATACCCCCTCCATATGATTCTAATGATCCTTGGAAGGATAGGTATCAAGCTTTTGTCGATGAAGTCAACTGTAGTGATTGGACAAAAGAAGAAGCTCTGCCTTATTTGATCTGTTGGTTGAATAAAGGTGGAAAAGTAGCCCTCAACCAATGGAGAGCAGCATATGGAATATACGGTACCTACGATCAACTGGTCGAATGTGCCGCGTACCTATTCGGGTCAATCGTTAGAGAGGATCCATGGGTGAGCTTTAAGAAAAGAACACAGAAACCTAAAGAATCTCACAAAGTCTTTGGTTTGGAGCTACAGGACTTGCTATCGAAAGCACGTCCAAACTGGGCTCATGACGACGATTGCTATCTACAGGAATTGTTTATACAATTCTACAATGGATTGCGAGATCCGGATCACAAACAAGTAGTTTGGGATTCTTGGAAGGATGACACTTCCTTCAGTGACCTATTCATATCAATTGACGGACATGATATGAAGAAGAGATTGGTAGGTCTAGGACCTAACCCGGTAAGAGCAGCTCCATTGCAATATGGAGGTTCACCTGCTCCGGTATATGAAACTTCTCAATTAGCCCCGGTTGATACTCAGGAGGCTGATCAGGAAGACGAATATATTGGATCAGTCCAGGTAGCTGGAAAGTATTACCGACAGAAACGGTACAGGAAGGTACATTCGAGAGGGAGGGGAGGATCCGTTGCTAGTAAAACAGCTTCCGGATCGACCCAATCTGGTAATGCGACCTCTACGGCCAAGCCAACCGTGGCAGCCGCTGTTGCTCCGACTAATATGATGGAAACATTAATAGCCGGATTAACAGAAGCTTTAAAGAGACCGAGGGTTGATAAATCTCAAAGGAGATGCTTCAGATGCCAGAAGCTGGGACATTATGCTCCGGAATGTATGGCTGAGAAACCTGTCCCTCATAGGCAGGAAGGTGTCTCTGGAATAAGTACAGAGGAAAACTGAGGAGGGGTCCCCCGATGGGCAAAGAAGGGTATCCCAGTGACAAATCTTGCCATGATATCACCATCCGTGATGATAGTTCGCATGTAGTAGCAAACTCGCCTAACACCGAGGTGGTTGTAGACACCCGGAAGGTTAGGGAAGCTGATGTAACAGGTGCCAAGGGAGCACAGGGGAAACCCAATATCAGTAATGAGGTAGGCGGCTATGAATTAGCCAGGGTTGGTAGTGCCCACCTGCCCCCGGGTCATCCTTGTCTGGAATACCTGAAAGGATGTGGATCGACTCCAGGTGTGAACAATGATGTTCCGATCATGCCCTCTGTTCTAAACGGAAGGCGGTGGTATGTTTGCCTCACTGTTAACGGAAGATCTGCCGAATTTCTCATGGATACGGGTGCTAGCCACTCCTGTATCTCTAAGAGGTTCTATAATCTTATTCCGGATGAATATGATACTCTCAAATCGGGAGGAAGTGCTCAGACGGCCGATGGCAGTACCTTGCAAACGTATGGTAGAACTTGTGTGAAGCTGCAATTGGATGGAATACATGACTATGTCATGAGCACCACCATTGCGGAGATAGCAGATGAGGGGATACTCGGGTTGGATTTCGCATCCCTGTATGGAGTGGTGTTAGAGCCCCAATCAGTTGTGTTGAGTGTGAAATACCCGTATCCTGTAAAGGTTAGGTGTTTACTGAGACAAGTGAGCGGTATGGCTAGTGTAGCACACACTGTGCGGATCCCCCCGGGAGTAGCCTGTGATGTGCTGGTAAAAAGTGATCCTGCAATGCGCAATAAGCCTGCAGTGATAGAACTTGATGTAGCTACTCTGTCAAGCATTGGATTAATATCTGTGGACACTATAGTAGCAAATGCATCCTGGTCAGTAGTACCCGTCTCCAATACTGGAAACACTACTATCTACCTGAAGAAGGGACAAGTTTTTGGTAACGTGACCCTTTCTGAAACTGTAACGGATAGTAAGTTAAACTTACAAAAGGTAACAGGAAATGATGAAATTTCGGATGACTTACTCAAGTTATATGAAGAAACTTCATTAGAAGATCCGGAACACCGGAAAGAATTCTATGATATGCTCTGTCAGTATAAGACTGCCTTTGCCAACCCCGGTGAAAAACTAGGTACGACAAATAAGGTAGTACACAAAATAGATACTGGAGATGCGGAACCCTTTAAGATACCGTATAGACGGTTACCTTTAGCGAAAAAGAGAGTAGCTAAAGAGGAAATAAACAAGATGTTGGAACAGGATGTAATCGTCCCTTCCAATAGTCCGTGGAGTAGTCCTGTGTGTATGGTAACAAAAAAGAAGGTACTATCTGCTTTTGCATAGACTACAGGAAGTTAAATGGAGTAACGAAAAAGAATTCGTATCCATTACCGAGAATAGATGAAACCATTGACTCCTTAGGAGGAAACAGTTGGTTTTGTACCTTAGACTTGCAATCAGGATATTGGCAAGTGGGAATGAATCCATCTGATATGGAAAAGACTGCATTTTCAAGTCATATTGGACTATTCCAATATAACGTAATGCCGTTTGGTTTGTGCAATGCACCGGCAACATTTGAAGCAATGATGGAAACTATTCTAAGTGATTTATTGTGGAAAAGATGTCTTGTATACCTTGACGATGTCATAGTCTTTGGAAAAACATTCGAAGAGTGTTTTAATAACCTCAAAATGGTATTAAAACGTATTATTTCCAATGGTCTCAAATTGAAACCTAAGAAATGTCACATGTTTAGAAAGTCCATAAATTATTTGGGCCGCATCATTAGTGATGAAGGAATAAAGGCTGATCCAGATAAAATCGAATCAGTTACGAATTGGAATAGACCTAAAACACCCAAAGAAGTGAGGTCGTTTTTAGGTTTCTGTTCCTATTATAGGGAATTTATTCCGAATTATTCTAGAGTCAGTTACCCATTACAAGTAATAGCTAACTGGACTCCAGGAAGTACCAAGGAAAAATTTCCTTGGACCCATGAACAGGAATCTGCTTTTCAAAAGCTAAAAGACCTGTTCACGAGTACTCCCGTATTACAATATCCGAATGAAACGGATCATTTTATACTGGATACTGATGCTAGCAATGATAGCATTGGCGCAGCTCTCTCGCAAGTCCAAAATGGGAGAGAAGTACCTATTGCCTTTGCCAGCAATACACTGAGTAAAACTCAGCACAATTACTGCACAACCAAAAGAGATTTGTTAGCAGTAGTCGTATATACCAAGAAGTTCAAACATTTTTTATGGGTAACGAACTTTACTTTACGTACGGATCACTCCTCTTTAAGATGGCTACTGAACTTCCGAGATGCTGAAGGGATGTTAGGCCGATGGCTAGCCCATTTATCCGAATATGGGCTTGAACATCACCAAATTCAGCATAGACCCGGAGTTAAGCATTTAAATGCTGATGCTTTATCTCGAATACCAATTCGGAAATGTGATAATCCGGATTGTACTGATTGTGGAGCTCATAAGGCAGTGTTAGCAGGGATTCGAAGACCATTCGAACCCCTAGTTGCCAGTATAATGGATTGGTCTATGGATCACATACGACGTTTCCAGGAAGCTGACTCGCTGACTGTAGTGGTCAGCGGAAAATGTCATGGAGAAACCGGGACTCGAACCCGGGACCCTCCAACTTCGAAGCGGAAGCTCTACCCCTGAGCTACTTCCCCTGGCCTGACATTCTCTACCTTCCAACTACCCTGGATCAGTATGGTATACATAGGGGGAGTGACACAATCAAGTGAACAGTCTCTTAATAGTCTCTTAATATATTGAGACCAGGAATGACCTATATAGACAGTTATAGGTCTAGGATTACCTTAAACAACTTTTAGGATTCGCAGATCCAGTATATTTATAGGTAAGTAACCTTATATAATAATATATCTTTATAAAAGATATTTTATAGTTATAAATACAATTTTACATACAATATAATATTATCAACAAAGTTACTTGTTTTCATGATTGGAGGATGTAACAGGAGTCGGATGCTGCTGATGTCTTGGTATGGGCGAGCTGAACCCTGATGCCTGAAGTGCTATAGTAAAACTTGTTGGTGGGTGTAGCTAAACCCTGATGCCTGTAGTGCTAGCTAACTGGAGATAATAAGAGGTCCATTTGTAGATTATTGAAGAACTTTATGGGCGTAGCTAAACCCTGATGCCTGTAGTGCTAGCTAACTGGAGGTAATAGTAGATCCAGTTGTAGACTGTTGATGGACTTTATGGGCGTAGCTAAACCCTGATGCCTGTAGTGCTAGCTCACAAATAGTAGTGGTGTAGTAGTAAATCCAGTTTGTAGTTCAAAAGTCCATATTAGCGTAAATTGTCCATGATTTTATGATAGGCACAGTCATTATATTATAGCACGGTACAATTATGGTGTTTACAGCATTCGTACTCCTCCTCCAGAGTGACTTGTTTGTTTCTCCTTCTGTTTTCAGTTTCCGGATTAGGGTACAGTTTGGTACCCAAATCAATACAGGTTGGATAAAAAAATGGTTTCCTATCCAACAATACATAGGTAATAGCACCCCGGGACACACAATTATGTCCGATCTTCATGCAACAGTTTTCACTGTTCCATGTTCTCCTCGGGTGGCTGGTTTGGACCCGGTTGTTGAGCCTGTGGCTGAACAGGGAGGTCCACACCAGCTCCATCCGTAGGTGCCAATGCGGGGACAGCAGGTGTTAGTTTCACCTTTTGGCATGCTTCGAACAGGTTCAAAGCATGCTCAGGTGTGACGTCCCAGTTATCCATGATAACTCCAAAAACCTTGCAGAACTTTTGCTGGTTCTTCATGTTCGTTGCTCGTTCTAGGTCGAGCATCTGAGAAGCTGTTTCCTTCTCGGATAAGGCCTCCTGCCGCAGATTAGCAGCTTCCTGCTTATCTTTGGCAACATCCGCCTTTATCTGAGTAGAGATCCGGTTGATCTCTGACTTCTTGATCGCGTCAATGCACTGGAGAGTGCTCGACACGGTCCGACGATACATATCCAGGTGGAGGTTTTCCAGATGGTGCTGTAACGTCTCAAATTGCTTGCTCTGAATATTGCAAGACAATTTGTCCTCCTTCTTGAAGAAGGTCTCCACTGTCTGGATCAGCTTAGGCCGATGAACCACAGCACCAGGTGGGGGTACCTGACCCTGAGGCTTCGGCTGTGCTCCAGACCCACTCACAGTGACAGCTACACGCGTATGCGAAGAAGCAACCGCAGTAGTAGCCGCACTAGCAGTGGTCGTAGAAGGGCCTTGATTTGGTAATCCCTGAGCTAGGGGCAACCGCGACAATTCCCTTCTAAGGTCTTTGGCTGTCAACAATGGCGCGGGTGGACGTTGTCTCACCACAGCACTCATTGTTGGTCTGGGAGCTTGACCTCCTACTGTCGGCAGTTCCTGCTTGACCCTCCCGTACTGATCAAAGATTTGCATCTCTGGTCCGGGTGGGCCCATAGCAGGGTACTGCTTCTGTGCACCTAGTGGGGTTGGTGCTCGTCCATAATGGGAAGGAGTTCCAGTAGGAGATGGAAGATGTGGCTTCTTCCTTCCCCCATTCGTCTGTCTCTCCAGCGCCTCCAGTGGTGACCTGGCTCGGCTTGGAGATTCAGACGCCTGTCTCTTCCTATCTGCCGCGGAGGGTCCCTGACGGTAATCCCTGCGGCTTCGGACCTGTTCTCCGGATGGAGTTACATAAGCCCCACCACGGCGGCGGGCCTTGTTGCTCCTCCATTTGTTCAACAGATCGTACTCCTCCTGAGTGTACTCTAGTTTGCCGGACCCTGGAGTCTGGGCAAACCGAGCCTTTAGTTTCTGGTTAGTACCAGGAACTGTAGGCGCAAACTGCTTCGTACTCTGTGTGAGGGAAGCCAACTTCTCTGCATTGAGGCCTTTAAGGTTACCATAGAGTTCAGAGTGAATTTTCATCACCCGATCTATGGCTGCCTCCAGGCCCTCTCCATGCGAAGTCACATAGTGCCGGACCATGTCTCCGCGTCGGGGGGTGACACATCCTGTGCATTTAGCACATTTCTTGCCAACCTCCCGGTCGCAGACATATTCCGGCCTCTGGTGCATATGAACCTCCACGAGATGACGAAGGAACTCGTCTTTCTCGATGAAGAATTCAACCTCACCCTCACTTTGAGTAAGTACTGCTTACCCAGTGAAAGGCGGGTGCCTTTTAACGAGGGCACACCTTGGAATATGGCTGTCACGGGCTATCAGACTCCAACAAGGGTAAGACCACCCTCGGCCACGTCTTCTTCCTTCGCAGGAATAAGACAATATGGCGGGATACTCGAACTTGAATCGCTGCGCATGATCAAACCGGTGACTCACGTGACCATTCGAAAATGGGTCAACAACTTTCCCGCGTTCCCTTAATTAGGTCACGGGCCCTTACATAAAAACAATACAATACCCGATCGGTCGTCCGTCCGTACTCAGGGTTCGACCATGACAACTTGCTAGGTATTATGGAGTTTATGGATAGCATAAGCATATCCACCGGATTATCCGTCCAAAACCATGGGTACATTGTCATAGGACCTTTTCCAGAAACTCATGACCGGCTCAAATATACATTGAACTAGGTTACAACATATAACAGTACACAGTACAGGACAACACACTCGTTGTGTTAACAGGCTAGGTTACGGCAGTCTTTAGCAACCTTGGACTGCGTCTAAGAGGTTTTGAGGCCTCTTTTATTGACCTGGTATCCATAAGAGCCTTTTCCAAGGTCTTCTTAGCCTTAGAAGGACCTTTCCTCTTATTTTTACCTGCGCCTGCCGAGACTTTTTGTATCTTCCCCGGTTTTCCGGATGTTACGACAGGGGGCACCACCCTCTTCGGGTCTGCAACCTTCCGTGGCCGCCCGGGTCCTCGCTTTCGGGTCGGTACCACTTCGAGTTGCTTAACACGACTCTGTTCCATTACTTTCAATAGACCATCGCCATACATTTCGGTGGAGGTATCCCTCCCTCTCCATGGGCGTAGTCTCGCTACATTTGACTTGTAACATTTACCAAGCTGTGATTTAATAATCACAGTGCAATCACTAATAACCTGAGTTATAGTGAAAGGTCCATCCCAATTGCTGGCTAATTTCAGGTTGGCTAGAGGTTGGTGTAGACGCAGTACTCTATCCCCTAGATTAAAAAATCTAGCTTTTAGACCTGTGTCATAGCCAACTTTCTGCCAACGCGCAGTTTTCTGCAACTCGTCTCTAACCCTCTCATAGGCTTGTTTGAAATTATCCCTTAAGGATTCTACAAACATCACCTGGCAAGGGGTTTCCGGATTCATTCTTATTACGCCAAACACCAAATCTGCTGGCATAATCAAATCCTCTCCAAAAACGAGGAGATTAGGAGAACAGTTTGTGCTCGAATGTACAGTGCCATTATAGGCATGTACCACGAATTCACATTGTTCATCCCAATCATCCATCTGCTCATTTACTAGAGACTTCAATACTTGGATCAAAGTCCTATTGAATCTCTCTACCTGTCCATCGCTCTGTGGCCTATAGGGATTAGTTCTTGTCTTGCAGATCGCCAGACAATTACACATCTCTTGCCACAGACTAGACTCAAATTCTCTGCCTTGGTCACTATGTAACATGAGTGGGACACCTAGGTGCAGCACCCACCCTTTTACAAAGGCCATTGCACAAGTAACAGCCTTATGATCCGGTAAAGGAAACACTCGGGTGTACTTGGTATAATAATCAGACACGACCATCATACACGTGTTGCCACTAGGAGTGGGGGGAATCCCACTAATAATGTCAACAGCTATTCTAGCAAACCTTACACCAAACAGTTCCTGGGATAATGGCAGTTTGCCTAACCCGGGTCCTGGTTTGTTCTTACAGCACTCGGGACAGGTCTCCACCCATCGGGTGAGATCTGTACTCATGCCGGGCCAATAGTATTGTCTGGTTAGACGTTCTAGAGACCGTTTCTTTCCAAAGTGTCCACTAGTTCTATGCCCATGACAGAAATACATAATATCTCGTCGCATAGCACTAGGTATGACAAATTGCAAGGTTTTCTTCCTATTAGAATGGTTCTTCCATCGAAACAGAATACCATCCCGGACTTCTAGCTCGGCCCATTGAGCTAAGAATCGTCTCATCTCTCTGTTTTCCAATGACACTTCGGGTCTTGGAGGACAGATACCCTGATTAAGGAACTTAATCAAACGTGATGTGACTGCATCAGACTCCTGGAACTGCTGGATGGTCTCCAAGGACCAATTCAAGACATGTTCCGGATGGGTTTCGAATGGGACTCGAACCCCTGCCAACAGAGCATTGTGTGCTCCACAATCAGTGCACTCAGCATTTGCACATTTCCTCACTGGGATTCTAGACAAAGCATCTGCATTCAAATGCTTTGCCCCGGCTCGGTGTTCAATCTGGCTGTGATTTAGACCGAATTCGGATAGGTGCGCTAACCAGCGACCTATCATCCCCTCTGCATCTTTGAAGTTCAATAACCATCTGAGGGAAGAGTGGTCAGTCCGTAGAGTGAAATCACTCCCCCACAAAAAGTGCTTGAACTTCTTCGTATAGACCACCACAGCCAACAACTCACGTTTAGTGGTACAATAGTTTCTTTGAGATTTACTCAACGTGTTACTAGCGAAGGCTATAGGAACTTCAACCCCATCCTGGACCTGAGAAAGGGCGGCTCCTATGCTTTCATTACTAGCATCAGTATCTAGAATGAAATGATCATTCTCCGTAGGGTACTTCAACACAGGTGTACTTGCAAACAAATCCTTTATTTTCATAAAGGCCTCGTCTTGCTCGGATCCCCAAGGGAATCGTTCCTTTCTCACCCCGGGTGTCCAGTGGGACAAACTCTGGATAGGAAAGGCAACCCTTGAATATCCTGGGATAAAGTCCCGGTAGTAGGAACAGAATCCGAGGAAGGATCTGACTTCTTTCGCATTCGTGGGTGCCTGCCAATTTGACACGGCATCCAGTTTCTCCGGATCGGCTTTAATCCCTTCATTCGAGATTATTTGCCCCAAGTAATTAATAGATCTTTTAAAAAGATCGTATTTCTTGGGCTTCAGCTTCAAACCATTAGTTATGATCCTTTCCAGAACCATACCTAAATTTTCCAAGCATTCCTCGTATGTCTTCCCAAAGACAATCACATCATCTAGATAGACGAGACATTTCTTCCATAATAGGTCACTTAATAAAGTTTCCATCATGGCTTCAAATGTTGCCGGTGCATTGCACAATCCAAACGGCATCACATTATATTGGAATAACCCAACATGACTGGAAAAGGCTGTCTTCTCCATGTCTTTCGGATGCATACCCACTTGCCAGTACCCGGATTGTAAGTCTAGAGAGCAATACCATTGCTTACCTCCAAGGGAGTCTATAGTCTCATCAATCCGTGGTAAGGGATATGAATTCTTCTTGGTCATACCTTTCAATTTCCGGTAATCTATGCAGAAACGGATGGTACCATCTTTCTTAGTCACCATGCACACAGGGCTAGACCAAGGACTGGTTGATGGAATTATTACATCCTGTTCAAGCATTTTAGCTATCTCCTCCTCAGCTACCCTTTTTTTGGCTAGTGGGAGTCTTTTATAAGGAATCTTAAAAGGTTCATTCTCACCAGTGTCAATCGTATGCAGTACCTTATCGGTACGCCCCAATTTTTCACTTGGTGCTGCAAAAGCTTTACGGTACTTGTATAACAAGTCAGTTAGAGCTTCACGTTGTTTATCAGTTTCTACATGGCTTTCGGCTACTAGAGTGTCTAGTTCCGGACTCCTTTCAGGTGAGGAAGGGACTCCGGGTGCTGAAACATGTTTACAGTCTTCTACCAATTCAGACAGGACAACCGACCCGAGGATCGTATCCTTCTGTACGTAGACAGTCTTATTACCGGTATTGGATATAGGAACCACCGTCCAAGCAGCGTTAGCTACTAGAATGTCGGCGGATTCCAATCCGATACTTGACAACATGGCCATGTCTGGCTCTACAACTCCAGTTTTTCCTGAAAACTGTCTGTCCGCTCGACATAAGACATCACAGGCTGTGCCCGGTGGTATCTTAACAGTCTGGGCTACACTGGCTACACTGCTTACTTGCCTAAGTACACATTGTACTTCGAGATGATACGGGTCTCTCACTTCCAATATTCCCCTCTGGGAATCTAACCTTGCTCCATATAATGCAGCAAAATCCAGACCAAGTATACCATCATCCGCGATGTTTGCCACAGTAGGAGTAAGGATGAAGTCCTTATCTTCCTGTAGACTGAACCTCATACATGTTCTACCGAACGTTTGTATCATGCTACCGTCGGCCGTACGAGCATTTCCTTCCGTTGTGAAAGTTTCATGATTCGTAGGCAAAAGATCGTAGAATCTCTTAGCAATACAGGAGTGGCTAGCACCCGTATCGACAAGAAACTCAGCGGATCTACCACTCACAGATACAACTGCGTACCACCTCCTACCTTTCAAGTAGGTAGGACTACTTGCATACTTAGCAAGTTCCGTCTTAGCGCCGAGGTCAAATCCACATCCCTTCAAAAACTCGAGACAAGGATGACCCGGGGGGAACTGGGCACACCCCACCCTGGCCAACTCGTTGGCCGCTCCCTCTGGACTGATATCGGGTTTCCCCATTGTGTTCTTCTGCCGGTTCTTGACACCTGGTGTACTATCAGTCTCCCCAGCCTCATGAGTAAGGAACTGATCAGGCTCCTTAGCTTCACTGCTGGGCGAAATCGCTAGAGGATTCTCACCAGTACCGCAAGCGGCGATAGGCTGGCAGTCATAGCAATCACTCATTCGGGGGGTAATCCGGTTGCCTTCATGGACACCCCCTCTCAGTTTTCCTTCTTCACTGAGTCCTCCTTACCCGGATTGTTCCGGTAACGAGTGTTTCTATAAACTGGCTTATCTGCCTCACACTCGGCAGCATAATGCCCAGTTTCCTGACATCGGAAGCATGTCACAACGCTCCTATCAGGCTTAGGCCTCCTAAGATTTTCAGTAATCTTCTTTACCAAATTGTTAACCAGGTCCTCTGATAAAGACGGACCGGTAGTAGGTTTGGTATCGGGTTGAGTCACAGGAGGTTTGGAAGTAATCACTTTCTCCTTGACGTAACCCGGTTTCTTTCCCCAGTTCCGGTTATACCGGGGGTTCCCTTGGCCAATGGCCCCAACGTTTTCATCTTCGTCAGGTTCCCCTGATTCGGATGAATCGGTTTCAGGTATTCCTTCCGGGATTATCATTGCTGACATCCGTTGAGGTACCTTCCCGGCAAAGATACGGGCCTTTCGATCATAATGATCTAGGGACTGGAACAAATCTGTCAGAGAGGCATCATTCTTCCAAGCTTCACAGGCTACTGTCCTGTGTTCCTGATTCCGCAATCCTTCGATGAATTCTTTAAACATTTCATCTAGGAAGCATTCATCATCTAGTCTCCATTGAGGTCTGGCTTTATGCAACAGTCGTTGACATTCTAAGCCGAACACTTTGGCAGATTCCTTAGGCTTCTGCATTCTTTTAGTGAACATCAGCCAAGGATCTTCTCCAACTATATTCCCATAGAAAAATATGAAGCAATCTCTATGAGTTCATCATATTTCATATGGGCCGAGAGTCCTACTATTTGAGAATCTCTCCATTGTTCCACGGCTCCTTTTCCGTCGCCTTCCTTTAACCAGCATACTAGATAAGGGAGAGCTTCTGCTTTGCCCCATCCATTGCAGTTAAAGACATCTGCGCAGCCTTGATACTCCTCCTTCCAAGGGTTCTTGGCATTAAAGGGGGTAGGTATCTTAGCTACTCTACGAGCCGGATTCGTGGATCCAGTAAGGGTTAAACCCTTACTCCATTCCATGATCTCCGTATCGTCCAGACCTTGATTGTAACAATCAACACCTAAGTTAGCAATCGCTGCATTAGAGTCATGCAGCGCTTGTAACCCTGGAGAAAGAGATACATGGCGACTGAGTCTCTTTTTCTTTGGAGGATTTGTACCATAAGTACCTCCAAAGCCTCCGGACAGTGGTCCTCCTCCACCCCCTGATCCCCCTGCTCCGTATGGGGGCACCTGTGAGAAGGTGTATCCGCCGGTTTGAGGAGTTGGCCCTGGATTATTGGTGGGTTGTGTATTTCCACCAAAGCTAAAGAAACCACTATTGGGATTAGTGTTTCCTCCTGTTCCATACGACTGATTTCCATTATTGAAACCAGTCCCACCAGCAGAGGGTCTGCTTCTGGAACGATCTCCTGAAGGTCCGGATCCTTGGTCACATCCGGATTGCCCTCCAGCTGTACTGGAATTCCCGGATGCTTGTCCGGATGTTCCTCCGGACATGTTCCGGGTGTTACCATTGGACGGATTCGCTACTGTTTGGGACTGACTCCATCCATACTGGGCATACGGGCCATTTGGTCCCCCTAAAGGTGACTGTTGTGGCCATCCGCCGTCAAAGGTGGAGGTTTTTGCCGAGTGGCTTTGTTTAGCTCCACTCGCAGAGTCACCCCCACTATTTCCCGTACCTAAACCAAGAGGTTTGAAGGTATTATCCGTAAATCTAACCTGATGACTCTTTACTCCTTCATAACGAGGTACAGTTGTCTCTGTTACCCCGTCATCGCCCCTCAAAGAGCTCATCTGGTTACTCGTCGTGTTAAGGGCAATTCCTGAAACAGTGAAGTCTGATTCAAGAGTGCCTACTGCACGACCAGTATCTTCTAGATACTTTGACATCTGGATAGCTTTAGCTTCCAGTTTGGAATAATCATCCATCATCTTTGTCTGTTTGGCAGCCAAATCTGTGTATCACGTATCCATTGACCTTTGAGTTTTTCATGCTCATCGGTTTGTTTTTGATACGTTTTCCGAGCATCCTTGAAGGCTGATTCAATTTTCATCAGCTCTTCTTGGTACTTGCCATAGGCCGATTGAGTTGAATTTAACTCTTGTTTAGTTCTATTCAACTCATCACATGAGGCTCTGTATTCCAGATCCGCCGTGTATAGTGCATCAGGATACTGTTCGTGCTGGAGTTGAAAATCTTGTTTTTCTTTCTCCATCTGATCCAATAACAATTGTTGTTGGCGTCTACAACTTTGATCGTAATCAAGACGTTCTGATATCAACTGTTTGTTTTCAGTCAGAATCTTGTCTCGGGTTCCGGTCAGTGTAATAAGATCCTTCTGGATCTTCTCGTATTCAGCTCTCATGTCTTCAAGCTCGTCCATTTTGTTCCTTTCGAATCCACATTTCTGGTGTTTAATTCGAGAACTATATGGAGTTTCAAACATACCTGCACTAGGCTTTGGTACCTCAAATGGTAGTTTACCAAATTGAGCAGTACTTTTATGCATTGGTGCAGGTTTCGAAGTACCTCCTGGCATGAATAAGGTGTCTCCAAATTCATCCAGTTCATCATGTAAGTTTTTTCTTACATCCTCTAACCCATCAGGGTAGTGTTCCAGTGGATCTCTCCACTCTGTACCTTGGGGTGGTGACTTGATTTCACCATCCTCCATCGGGGAGTTTAGCTCATGATTTGGGCCATTTCCCCTAACTGGGCTCAGCTCAGTCATTTCTGACTGCGCTTACCCGAAGACCAACTGGTCACGGCACCAGTGTAGTGGTTCGTCTCGTTAAGTTAGATTAAATCATAACGAAGAGAGAGAAAAGTTTCTGGGTAGGCAACTAAGCTTTTATTTCATAGCTTATGTTACATACAATCACAGCCTCAGAGGACTACATGCTACTAGGGCATTCGGTTACCCTTTCGGGTAACGACCTGGTTGAGCAGTGGGTAAACCACTACTGAAGAACATGGGCTAGGACCAGCCTTATATAGGGGAAAAGCCCGCGAAACTCAGACCGGCCACGTGACGTGTGGCGGACGAGTGGTAGGCCCCCTGGTTTAATGGATACGAACCCAGAGGCAGGTGCTGCCACCTGCCATCCGGATTCCCCCACTACACCCGAAGGACCTAGGTCTGAGTCTCACGGGTACATGAACCTAAAGTGTAAATACCATACCCCTACAGAAACATGCATTGATAGATGTTGACCCTCACATCCTCAACCCTTTAATTCTTTGGTTCCCTATTCACATAGATAGGATTCACTAAGTACTGCCTCTATGCTTTCCAATAAATTTGACTTAAATTTTCAGATAATTTTACTTTCATTATAATTATTTCAAATCTGAGGAAGCAATAACCGGCTGTGTGTGTAAATGTCCCTTGAAGTAGTAAATAGACATATCAACAGGCTTTCTTATACAACATGATGATTTGTAAGAACTGACTGGGTCCAGATTTACCTGTACTAATGAGATAGTCATATTGGAGGGTTGCTCATGAGGTGAGAGGTAATAGTATTATGTTAAGATTTAATAAAACTCATATGAGGTCTTGCTATACAGTAAAACCTGGTAACTATGAGGTGCCTTGAACATGTGTAATTACCTCCTTATAATGAAGTGTACTGAAGTTGAGGATTTGTGGGCAGACAGCATCATGGTAGGGGTGCATAGGGCTCTCTATAAACCCCCTCTATGCTCCACAAAACAACCTACAGCCATTCAAAGGGAACATAGGGCTTGCTATCAAACACCTACACTGCACCACCTACATAACTTAAAAGGGTGTGAAGTGGGGAGGGGGGTTGGTGATCAGAGGGTTCCTAACACATCCTTAGGCCATGCATCACCAGCTATATAGCAGTTCAAAGGCTGTTGGCTGCACAAAATACCTATGAAAAAAGACTTTTGTGGTGAAAGGGGCTTATATAATTACCTTGTTCTAACCAAGTATATATGTCTCATACTCCCTCTGTCTAATAGATTTGAATAACTATGGAAATATATGAAAATATTTAAAGCCACTCAAATATGCTCATTCTAAATAAGTGCTCATTATAACGATGCTCTGAGTAGCCAAGTTTTACTGTAGTTTAGTCATAGTGTAACAGGGTATTTATTACCAAGATAAATAAGTGTAACCTTATAGGTGCAATCATTTACAATAATTATTTAATTACATTCATATGGACACAATAGTTGTTAAGGCCCACATAAAGCATTAGCATGCCATGTCCCTGTCCAATGATCATATAATAAGGTTATAAATAAATAATAAGATATGCAAGTATGGGCTCTTTCAGGGTACATCCTTTATGCACAAACTTCCCTAATCATTGAGCATTCACAAGCAGAGGTCAGATAGGTACTTGGTTATACTCCTGTTGGGATTGGACTTCCAATATAGAAAATAACATAGAGTTAACAGGTACAGATCACATAGAAGTGTTGCTATGTATCTCTGGCCTTGACCTCTGGATTTGCATGCCTAGTATCACAATCATGTCTTTATACAGGGAGAGCATAGAGAAATGATTTTCTAGCAGGTAACTTTGAATGATATATGCATTTCTGATATTTACAGGTATATATATATATATATATATATATATATATATATATATATATATATATATATATATATATATATATATACAGATTAATATTACACAATAATTGTAACTTTTGCTCTTGATGGTGGAGTGACTTCATATATGCATCTTAGGGCCTTTGTGGTAAGTAACACTGGTAACTAATCATGGTTTCAATTATTCCTTGGTTTCAATTATTCTCAGTGGGCTAGGCCTCATCAGTGTCTCCCATATGTAGATGCAAAATCTTGAAGCATTCAAAGGTCAGGGGAGTCCCTATTCAAGATGCTGTCTGTGGAATTACAGTTCAGGGAATGTCATAAAAGGGTCAGTGGAATGCAAAGAACAACTTTGCAGTTACCACTGCTTAATAATCTGTACCACATCAATGGTGTAAGCAGGATAGACTGAGCATCATCTTTCTTAAAATATCAGGCCATTGTCAGGGGGATTTACCGTAAAACCTTGGTTATAAACCAACCTCAGTCATAAGCTTGGAGTAGACTTTGAGGAAATAATATTATGAGCCAATTTTGGGGTCAAATTTTAAGCAAGTTCTCTTTGTTATATAGAGAAAAGAAATATAAATATATGTTATAAGTCGCGGGAGACTTTGGGAAGAATTTAGAAGCTGTTCTTGACTCAAAATAGCAAACAAAAGATCGGCTTATGACCAGGTCTTTATGGTACTACTTCCTTTGCTATGAATTACTCCTCAGTTTCAGGGCAAAAGACACAACAGCGATTTCTAAAATACAACACTTTGTAGTAGGCTGAAAAATATGCAGCCTGAGCTTAGGGAGATACTATAGAAGGTGTACACAGGGCTTGGTGTTAGGTGGTATAGTTAAGTGCTGTTCTATAGTATGATATCCTCGCCTATATACACTTTCAGCCTATGCCAAGTGTTTTTCAGTAGATTGCTTCTATTTCTGTAAAACAGTGGTGCTGTTAGTACAAATCCAATGAGCCTATGAGTGTTATACTGCACCCATTACAGTGGTCTTTATAGCCAATTTACAATTGGGGATGAGAGGGTAGCACACCCCCAACTTTAGCAGTCAGTCCCACAAGTGACACTAGGAATCTATCCTCAGGAATAATTATAGTCTGCACCTTATGTGGGGTATCCTTATTCATCCAAAGTATTTAGTAATGATAATTTATCTCTGATAAAATGTCAACATCTTCCATGGGTTCATTTTAGGGGTGTAGGTATCATTAGAACATTCATAAGATCAATGTATTGGAAAGGGCCTGTTGCTAGGCCTGTTGCTAGGCATGTTGCTAGGTAACTGTGTATCCTAGCAACAAATACAGAGCTTCTGCTTATTTCTTAGTTTCTTTTTTGTTTGAGGGGGGGGGGGGGCAGCTAACACTCTAAATTAGTGTACTGACCTTCACAGTATCATATCTAGGTACATAGTCACTTCCTTATTGAGTACCTGCATGTCCTAGCAACTAATAAAAAGCTTTAGTGTGTTCCTTTGGTCAATTTTAGGAGGCTAGATGCCATCAGAAACCTTATTGATAAATGTCTCAGAAAGGACCTGTTGCTAGGTCAAAGTGGCCGTTGCTAGGTAACCGCTTGTCCGAGCAACAAATTGAAGGCACCAGCATTTTCCTTGGGTCCACTTTAGGTACCATCAGAATTTCTATAACATCAATATTAAAGTTAGGACAGATGGATTTGTATATTTTTCTACCATAAAAAAGGCACCTATAATTTGAAGAGATGATTGCATAGAAGTGCAGATTTCTAGGTGCCTGCACGAGAGTTTACACACACAACGTCACTTTTCCATATCCAGACACATCAGACAACATAAAAAAACAGGTTGTAGCTTTCAGTAATCCTACGAATTAAATCACCCCTGAGGACCACTTTGCTGCTCCTCTATTAGCTCCTTTTGTATGAAGACTTCGATAGAAGTCAGATGTCTGTTTGCCGAGGTGTGGTTGAAGGTCACAGCTATGGGGGAGATGGGGCTGTGTACCCTACTGGCCATCCATATGCAAGGTAGTCTAAAAGCTCTTTGTCATGGTAATGTTCGAGTTCAATAGCCTAGTTCTCCAACTTTAAACCGGAAGGTACCTTGAGTCTAGGGCCAAGGTGATTGGGTAGGCCCGGGGGTAGGCCGGACCTTATTGTAGCGGAGTAAACTAGGGCATATTCAGAGCATTCAGACCACAACGGTGACACTAGAGTGGGCCAGAGAGATTTCTTTGTGGGCGCATATTCCTAAGGTGAATACAGGGTTCAGAAGCGCTGTCTATCTGTGACTCACATACATGTATGTCTTCCTCAGACTCAAGGCCCATCATGGGTGTGGCGTTACCTAGGCTGACAATAGACGGAACCATCGCTAAAAGGAGCGATGGCAAGCGGTGGCACTGGTGTTGTGGTGGTGGAACTTTCAGAGTAGTTTCCCAAGCCCCCAATAAAAACTGGGTCCCTAGTCTTATGTGGGGATGGTCCTTGATATCTTAACTCTAAGACCTACCTACTTGTTGTGTATTGTTTTGAAATGTAACATCATATGCAGGACTAAAAACGCAAGGACGTCGGGTTGGTGTTGTGCCTTTTCTTAATGTGAAGTAAGCTGAGCTTCTGTCTACAGAATTGACAGTGATGACCATATGTTATGCCTGCATCTTTATGTTGATCTTGCTTGGTGCAGCCCTTGGTGGAGTTGTAGGCAGAGCATGGGGTGTCTGTGCGGTCGCCCACTGCCCTGGAGGTGGCGCCATAAGGCTTGGACTTGGATTTACTGGCACCTGTGGCAGTGGCTGGAATGATTTCTTGAACGCCAGGGGTGAGTTTGCCATCTTAAGCTCTGGAGCAACTGCTTCTATAGAACATTATTTTGGCCACATCTGCCCACCCAATAGCTCCTGTGGATGCCTTTTGCCTTCAGACCAGTCCCTTACATGCGGCCAGCTAAAGTCTTTGGCGTCGTCAATTACATCAAACATGCATTGGACCAAGTAGGGCCTATCAGCTGCTGGGTTTTTGGATCTCTAATCAAAGCTACTTAACCCCACATGTGTGAGGAGGCAAGTTAAAAGGACAGTCCGAGGGGAATTAGTACCAATTCTGGCCACCAGGGGGACACCACTATGGCCTAAAAGGGGGAAAATATACCAAATATACTACTATGTAGATTACAATTGTCCTTAAGGGAAATTCCCATTTTTAAGGAAAACCTTCCAAATTTGGAATGTAAATAGAACGTTTTTGGGCATTTGAGGGCAGAAATCAGTGCTCTTGTTGATATTGGTTGCCATGGAAACATTATTTTCACTCAAAATTGAGGAATCAAAAAAGCCTATTGATAGCCACACCCACAAGGATCGGTGTGTTGAAAAGATGGTAAAAATCTGATAATCAGATCAAATTTTATGAGAAAAAGAATGTGAAGAATATGACAATTTCCCTAATTTGCAGAATTATGCCTAATTATACATATCATCTGATATATCTCATGAAATATACAAGGTAGACCTTATTTGGGATTTGAATAGGTCGGTAACCATCTAAGTTAATAGAACCGTAACTCTGAAACTAGCAGATATATTTTCTCATGTAATATATCATTGGAAAGTTCATGGCCTGAATTTAAAAATTGACTTTTTCCCTGGGGGACCCTTTTTGCTTGGCTATACACATGTATCCCCAGTACAATAATTGGCCTGTTTCTGTTTTGACATTAGAAGACCCCCTGAAGATGTAGTCTGATGGTACCGTGCATTTACTTTTAATGGTTGAGAACTGGTGGGCGGCTGATAGCAAGGCTGACACTTGCTGGCCCACTGCAGTATTGTCTGTCTCGGCGAATGACATGGGTAGAACAGGCGGGTAAGTAGGTTGAGTTAGGCAGGCAGGCTGAGCAAATAGGCCTGCTAGGCTTGCATTCAAAGTTGGTTGAAATGTCGAGGCAGGCTGTACGGTGCTGGTAGTCGGCTGAAGGATAGGCCAAGTCGGGGCGACCTGACTGACCTGAGTTGTGACAGTTGCTTGAGCTTGTGACAGTACAGGGACTGAAGCCGGTGCTGTCATGTGCCCTTGGCCGGCTGTGACGGCGTGATTGACACCTGGGGTTTGAGCGATAGGTTGGACCCCATGCTGGACTGTTGTTGTAGCATTACAGTGTATGGGGCGGGTCTCTGTGGATTTTGAGTTGTCTTACCAGCAGTTGAAAATTGTTGGTCAGCCATGGACGCCGGGAGAGGAGGAAGCCGGTCCAGTTTTTGTTTCTGGAAGTGGCTGACTTCCAACAGCTTGTCGTTGACTGAGCCGACTTGGGTTTGAAGACTCTCCACCAGTTGTTTTTGAATAGACAGCTCCAATTTAAGTGTCTCCGTTGCTGCAGCCTTGGCTTTTGCCCATGTTCCGGCCAAGTAGTATGGTAAATAAAAACCTTTCAAACTTGATAAAAGAAATTCAAAAATGTCTAAGGTTTTGATGTTGACAAAGGGCGAAGCCAAGATGGCGGATAGAAACGCTGTGACGTCATAATAGGTGTTCATTATTTCCCCTGTAGAGGGAGTGGTGGCGTACCTGCGTAGGAAAGTGGCTTGCTTCATTTCCAGCAATTTAATATCAGTTGTTACCAATGAAGATTGGTCGTGATGGCCAGGAAAAATATAAAGTGAGCATGAGGGATAGGACCTTTATTCAAAAGGATGGGCAACAAGGGGGATAGGTAGCATGTGTAATGAACAGTTTAAAAGATAGGCACAGAGAGTACCTTGAGCATTATTTAAAGGAAACATGGATGCTGGGTAATATGACAGAAGTCAAACATGAGGGATGTGCAGTTAAACTAAGGAGATACATATCCTTGTTTAAGGATATGATTGCTGTATCCCGCAGTGTTTCTCAAAGTAGTAGCTATCAAATACAAACAATGGTAAATATATAATACAATAAGTGAATAGTTCCATTAGGCGGATAACTATGGCATTAGATGCCAGGTGGGGTTGTAGTCCCGGTTGTAGTTCAAAACACAAATGTGTAGGCCTACACTCCCTATTAATTTTATGTGAACAGTTAGTAATGTCAAATTTAGAATAAATGATATATCTCGGAAATCCATTCCAATTTAATCTTATGAATACATTTTGTGATTACCTAATTATGCTTAATCTAAGGCAATACAGGACAGACAAAACATTTAACATAGAATAAGGATTCAAACGAGAGTTGGGGGATAGTCACCATGAAGGATAGGTAAAATGAATGATAGGCAGATTAAGGATAGGTAGACTAATTGAATGTACAGTGAAAGTCAGGTAATAAAGGTAAGAGGTGATCCTTTAAGCCTCTTGAGGGAAAACATGATTAAACTCTAGATTTCAAGAGAGAGGTATTATGAGTGATAGGTAGACTAAGGGATAGGCAGTATGTGGGATAGGCAGAACCATGCACAGGCAGTAGTTGTCAGTTTGAGAGAAAGGAAGCCATCGGGATATGTAGATTGAGGTTAAAAAGTTCCAATAATTTTCAAAAATTCCAATAATTTTCAATATTACTTTTGTACATTTTTAAAATATTCTCATCATTGAACCTCATTTTTAGGTACTTTCAGTCAATTTTTGAGAATCAAGATCACAAATTTTGGATTCGGCAGGGTTTTTTGGTAAAGGTGGTACCTTGCTTGCATTTAATATCAGAGCGATAAAGATTCCTTGCATCTCCATAAACCCCCTTATCTTACATAGGACCCCGGCATAGGACTCAATACTGAACATAAAAGGAAGCCTACTTTTAAGGGGGGGGGGGGGGTCTATACTAAAGGACTCTATGAAGTAACATATCCTAGGGAACTTATACTATCCTTGCGACTGTAGTACCACTACTGGCCGCGAAAACCAGGTCAGCCGGGACGCCGCCCTCCTTCCTCCCTGTCCTCGTGGCGACGTCAATCTACCCGCACATCGCCGTCACCATCGGTGAGGGAGGACGCTGGCACATCCCTGGGGCAGATCTGCCAAAACAAAGGCCTGGAGCCGGGGTTTGGGAGTCTTCAAGTTCAAGGCGCACCGAATCAACAACCTAACTATTTTCACTGTGGCAACGTCGCTGAGCTCCTTTTGAACATCGTAAGTGTGACGAGGCCCGAATGACAGGTCCCTTTTAGTTTTAATCTCGTGATTTGACCCTGAAATCCTGGCTGAATATCACACTGGCTTCAGTTCCTAGTCTAGCCACCAAACTAGGTCGCCGGAGAAGTTGGCTGAATATGACTGTTTGCGCCCGGGGTTTGGGCACTCTTTGCTCTATACAGTCATAGGCCCATCTATTCGGGGCCTACTATGGTACCTACCCAGGATGGTACCAATATATAGGGGCCCAGACAGGTAAAATCGACAAATGGACAATGTCACTTCTTAAATTCGACAAGGGACATGTGGTTGAGAATTAAGAGACAAAACTAAACCATTTCTTAGAATCAACAATGGACAAAAAAAACAAAAAAAGATGTGACCCCCCCCCCTAACCCCGTACACTTAGGACCCTCAATATGCATGGCTAGGCTGACACCGTAGCTACTGTGACTCTGACAGTAACAGGCCTGGTCCTTGGGGCCGTCCATAAATGAAGTTATTGAAAATTCCACTGCATTTTTGACCCCCCTCGACCCCTTGTCAATTTTTTTCCGCCAATTTTGTAAAGTTCCCTCATGCTGGGCCAGAACCCCCTCCCTTCCCTACCTTCCCTCCAGCATGACGTATATATTTAAATACACCATGCATGTTATGGAAATTGCGGGGGAAAGGGGTATTTAGTATTGTCTCAGAACTTGTATATCTGTGAATTTAAAAAAAAAACACGTTATTTTCTTAGGACATTCCTGTAAGCACAAGATGAACATCGATTAGAAAATGTAGCTCTGAAAGATCATTCACAAGCACCATAGGAAGCGATCATTATTTATTAAGAGGGGTGTGTGGCTTTTTTCCAGGGGTAAGCAAAATCTTTTATGCCCCCCCCCCAATGGCAGTCAATTTTTTTCCGACCCCTGCTCAGGTGCGAAATATAATAACAACAAAAAAGACTCCTTTCCATATTTTTGTGTGTGACTATAAAATAAAAAGACATGGATATAGGGGTTTAGCAGGTTATTGTATGGGGGACATGGCTAGAGGGGTAAGTTTTTTTCCTGGTACTGGGGAAAGCTCGTGTGTAACCCATTGATCTAGAAACTGCTTACAAGGTGTTGTGTTCTTTGACCCGTTACAGACAACTATTTCTCCCTGTGGCCTTTACTCACTTGCCCTAGGTATAGCGTCAGTGCTCACAGCACTACTGATAAGGCCATTTATTTAAAATAACTTGGATTAGAGAATTATTGAGCTGATATTTCGGGCGGTCAAAGGTTAAAAAAAAGATGGATTTTGAAGCCCAAATTGCCCAGCGGCCAAAGGCAAAAGAAAATTCCACCTAGAACACCCCAAAATGTACCGTATTCTCCCGCGTAGAAGATGCACTGCGCGTATAGGACGCACCCCAAACTCAGCAGAGGCATTTTCACGTATAAAGACGCCCCTCTTAGGGCTCAATTTTGTAAATCCAGTACATTTCTATAGTAAAATTACCCCTCGTATAAGACACACCCACAACTTGAGAGAAAGCTACAAGACGCCCCAGCATTTTGTTTGGCCTAGAGGACGCTTCTTATACGCGGGAGATTACGGTACTTTTCATCCCTTTTTCTTGATTAAAGACAAATGCTACAGGCTGACCAATGTCAGAGTTTCTATTGATAATCTCAAATAACTCTGCATAGTATTACTTTGATGTATAAAGAATAGGAAAATGCCTATGTCACGGTGTATATTTTCATTTTATGACCACTTAATTGAAAATGCCTTAACTATAGAAATGATAGTTAATCATATTGAACACCTTCTATTGATTCATCTACAATATTCTCCGAATAGATAAAGGACAGCTTTAGTAACATGTAAAAAAAAGAAGAAAAATGGCGGGGGGTGTCACGGTTGAAATGAAAATGTGAATTTTTCAAAAAATAATATTTTTCCCTTAACTATAGGATCCTATGTGAATTCAAATGGTATACAGTCATGTCTCACTTTACCAGCCAACTCTGTTTCAGATAAAAAAAATTACTGGTTCCTGTATCCACTGGTTCTGTCAATCGGAATTATGATATAATTAAATGGTTTCAATGCAATATGTTCAGAGAGAATATTGGCTGGTAAGCGAATCTACTGACATTTTGAAGACCGATATATTGAGACATGACTGTATAAATATTTTCAATGCATCTATAGTGATCAGAAATTAACTGAAAAAAATATGTACAGGCAAAGTGGTCCAGTTAGGGTGAGAAAAATCATTAAGATTATAACTGATTAGTTCTAATTTCTGTCACCAGGTGGCTTCTGTGTAGCCAGTAGCGTAAACTTGTCTTTAAATATATATTTTGGGGAAGTAAATATGGGAAAGATCGACAATTCTTCCTAGTTGTTTGGTTAATCACCATGTACTTTTTTCAATTTTATTTTGCCTCACATCTTGAAAAACCCAAAGGCCAAAGGTAAAAAAAATTGATTTTGCCGAAAATCCCAGTGGCAGATCTGTGATCCAAGTTATTTTATTCAAATAAAAGTAGCTGAATTAGTGATTCGAGAGTGTGGAGCCCTTTTTAGCCATTCAAGCAGCACTCAGCATTCAGGCAGCACTCAGCATTCAACTAAATCCTGAAAAATAAGTGACAGCTGTAGCTAAATTCTTTTATGCCGCCCTCCCCTCAAACCAACCACCCCCTGTTGATAAATAATGACCACATCCAAAGGTAAAACTAATAAAGGTGCACAAACTGACCAGTGCTTGACATGGGAAGAGCCCTCTGTATATATATATATATATATATGGGGACTACTATGGAAATGATCATTTTTTAACAACGTGGGGGGGGGGGCGGCTGGTGGCTTTGACGGGGGTCAGAATTTTCTCGACCCCTTGACCAGGGGGACAGAATTTTTTGACCCCTTGATTAGGGAGGTCAAATTAATATCACCTCTTTTCAGAGAAAACATCCCTTTTTACTATAGATTAAAAGGGTGCATTCGCATGTGATTTTGGCAAAAAAAATTCATATCGGTTATCATCAATATGGATATGATACTTAAAATGCAAAAATAAATAGTGTCTTATGGAAAGTTAAAAAATGAAATGTGATGTTTTTGTCATAAAATTGGTTCTAGAGGGAATTCATTAGCTCTGTTTCTGGTTCAGAGTTTTTTTTATGTAAATACATTTGTGGTAAAACCCCCATTTGAATAATAGAGTGGTTTCGGACGCAACCAATTGTTCAGATAGAATAATTCTGAGCATTCCACTGGATTCCCATAAGAATTGGTCTGAAGCTTTTTTTGTATATTTTGCAGTGTTATATTTATACACTGCCCCCTGGTGGCCAAAATCAGAACTAAAGATCCCCCGGATGCACCTATTGTGGCAGATGGATCACATTTTTTGGTCACATAATCCTTTTTTAATATGCAAAGCTATATTGATTGGTACACAGTGTTCTGAGTTTCTTCCAATTTCTTCCAGAAAAAAACTGGCAGAAACAGAACAAAACACCTTATAAACTTTACGAGCCTCTATATGGTACAGGATAATAGACGTACGTTTCATATGGTGACTCGGTATAAAGAATACAAAGCACTCCTATAGCCATGACAAACCATGTCTCTTCCACTGTACCTTTCTTCCAGGAAGAAACCCAACCCTAGATAAATGACATAATGAAGTAAAAAGCTAAGTAAAAAATAATAAATAACTCTGTGGCATCTGTCAACAATGTTTTTGATAATCATGATATCACATTATTTCCATGTTTCAGAAAAATGGCAAAATAGGTTTCTTCCAGATTTCTTCCACCCTACCCTTCTTCCAGGAAGAAACCCAACCCTGGATACATGACATAATAAAGTAAAAAAAATAAGCAATAAACAATCCAGAAGTATCTGTCAACAATGATTGATTTACAATTATGATATCACATTATTTCCGTGTTTCAGAAAAATGGCAAATAGATTGGGATCTTCACTGCGAGACATGAGTCCAGAGCATATAGCTTCTACTAGATTCAAAAATCTTACAACAAATGAGGATCGTTTCATTTGGACTAGACAATACATGTCAGCAGACCTTGATAAGAAAAGTTTAAGAGAATCAGCTTCAAAGTTGTCAATGAAGTCTGCAAGGGACTCAGAGAGGTATAGGAATGAAGGCAACAAATACTTTAAAAATAAACTTTACAAGAGAGCTTTGGATATGTACACGAAAAGCATGATTGCTGCACCAGGGGATAACAGTGGTGGATACTTCTCAATGTCCCTTTGCAATCGTTCAGCTGCCTTATTCTACCTTGAGGAATATGAAGCATGCCTCATAGACATTGAAGATTGCATACAGGCAGGCTATACAGAGGAGCGTCAATATCTGCTGTACATTCGCAAAGCAAAGTGCCATCATGCACTACAAGAAATTTCTACTGCTAGGCAGTCTTTTGATAAAGTTTCTGAACTTGTATCAATGTCCAAAATCGATGATAAACAACAGGACAGAATCCTGAAAGAACTAGAAAAGCACATAGGGGCTAGTCCAGAGAGGTCAAACACTGAAACTAAAAGTCCTGAAAGGGCCAAACGAGGAGTTCAGAGTCTTCTACATAGCAAGAACGCCTCCCATCCAAGCCTGTCTTCATCATGCAAAGTAAAGTATAACAAGAAAAAGGGCCGTCATGTTGTAGCAACAAGAGATATTAGACCTGGTGAAGTCATTGTTGTGGAAGAAGCCTATGCTACCCTCTTGACCAGAGGTGAAAGTGATGTGTACTGCCATCACTGCTGTTCTAGACTTCCCATTGCTCCAATATCATGTCCAGACTGCATCAGGTGTCTATTCTGTAGCCCCATGTGTAGGAACCGCGCCTTGGCTACTTACCATAAATATGAATGTGAAATGCGTGTCACATTGGCCAAGACCAATTATTATATGGGTCTACGAATTGCTTTAGTAGCTGGAACCGATGAACTGTTGATGTTTGGTGATGAATTGGCACTACCTGCCAGAAAGGCATCTGCTATGGCAGGCTGTGATGAAGATAAGATCTACAAATCATGTGGTTTTAGCGCAGTCAAACATCTTTCTGACCATTCTGAAAAAGAGCACAGTCAATCTCTGTTTCGCATGGCTGTATCTGCTGCTAACTACGAAAGGGAACTTCTGAATGCAAATTTCTACCAAAACATTCCTCCTGAGAAAAGAGAGTCTGCCAGATTGTGTGTCGGAAAATGTCTCATTCACCTCATGGAAGTATTCAAGGTGAATGGGTGCTCCATTCCAGGAGTACAGGGCCAGGGCACACCTACTGCCAATGATGAAATTGGTCTTGGCCTTTATTCAACATATTCTCTTTTTAATCATTCATGCAACAGCAATAGTCTCAATTTTGGTTGTGCCAATAATATTGTGATATGGGCCAGTAGAACAATCAGGGAAGGAGAAGAGGTAACAATATCATATGGCCCAAAATTCCAAGAGATGGAGAGAGGGGAGCGACTGAATACACTCCAACATAAATTCCATTTTGGGTGCACTTGTGATGCATGTGTCAACAAATGGCCTCTGGTTTTCCATAGGCCACCAAACAAATCACTGGCTCGGTTTAAGTGCCAGAACTGCAATCAGGCTTTGTGCACCAGTAATGATGAATGTCCAAAGGCTTCTGTTCAGTGCCAAGCCTGCAAACAACGATATGACATACGTAAAACAGAGAAAATGTTAAAGGATCTTCAGACAAAGTGTGAACATGTCAAGGCACTCCTTTCTGCCAAGAGGTTCAGTGAAGCCTTTGATGCAATAAGGGATGGAATGGAGAAGTATGAAAAGATTTATGTTCTCCCATCTGCTCATCTAGATTTTCTGGAATGGGAATATCTGCTTGAGCAATCTCTGTTTGAGCAATGTCTGTTTGAGCAATCTTTTGTCCGGTACGCAGGACAACAGAACCCTAGACTTCTTGACTAAAATATGATTGGGAAAATCTACATGTCTTGAAAGATTTTATGTCAAAAGTTGGGCGAGAATACAAATGCAGTCAGTCAACTTTGTCAAAAGGACTATTTAAAGCTGTAACAAGATGTGAAATATGTAGATTTTCCACAATTCTAGATACCATCAGCCTACTTGTTGTAGTCAAATCCTATTCTGATTTGTGGGGTTTAAACATACCAAATCCATGGGTACAGATGTGCAAAATCAAAAGCGTACAGCATTTTGTAAATCCATGTCCACAAATACCTCTTTAAAGGATGCTCAGTAGACCAGCTCAGTGACATGCAGGCTGTTATCAGAGATAAGACTGCTGTCCTATGGTTGGAAGAGCTCTGCATAGGGGGCTTGACTACTCAGTTCTGCCAACAAAAGGGAGAGAGCAGCTAAAAGTCATTAGATGACTGTATGCATCACATTTCACCTCCCACCAAAATGAATGGCACTGGGTTTGAGGAAAAGAGGTTTAGAATTATCTGAGATAGACATTAGAGTATTCCAATATTTTATTGCAGCTAGATCTTTCTATGCTGACAAACTGCGATGTTGCCTACATATATAGAAGAACTTGTCGTTTGATGAAAACCCTTTGACCAGGCAAGTAAAAACACCCCTCTGAAGGGAAATTCATTATCAAGGTTCATCTCAAGATCTTTAAAATGAGATATCATTGGCTTAAATATTCCTAATAGGTATGTCACAACCCCTCCTTGAACATAGGTTGTAATTTATATCCTAAATCAACGATTAAGCTCTAAATACATTATAAACCATATTAATGTCTAAAAACACAATAAATCAGTCTTTTTAATTATGAATACATAACATGATGATGATTTTTATCATAGTTTTTGATCTAGAGGGAATTTTCAATTTCTGTTTTGGGTTTTTGGTGAGTATGTATCCATAAATTGCCGTAAAAAATATGCAAATTTTGACTATTGGAATGGTTGCCATGGCAACCAGAAACAGGCATATAGTTTGATTTCTCATGAAAAATGTTCCTTTTACCATCCAAATAGGGGTGATTTCTACCAAGAACGGTGCAATTCAAATGAAACCATTGAGTTCTGCATAAAAAATTAGCTTAATGCATTTTATAATGATTTTCCCCCTCCAATGCCCCTGGTGGCCAAATTGGGAATTAGAAATCCCCCGCGCAGGGGTGTTTCTCCTTGATGGGTCATCCTTTTTCAAAATGTATGTTTGAGCAATATTCTTTCCTCAGTGTAGATTATCTAGATGGTTCTCTGAAATGCTGGTTTCATCAGATGCCGTGTGTTAAGTATTATTTAATCCACAGTTGTTTAGTTTTAGGAGATATAAACAGGGCCTCAAAAGTCCCTGATGTTTCATGTATTCATGGATGAAAGAGTTCAAGGTTTTCCTTGATTTCAAGGTTCTTTTTCACTCACTTAAGAAAAATAAGTTCTTGAAACTCCTCTGAGAACAGGATAAAGGAGTCACAAATTACCTCCAGAGGTTGCATACATGCACACAGTCAGGTCCCACAACACTGCATACGGTGGCAGCATGCCAGTATTTCGTTTAAGGTTTTCCAGGATTCTCAAGTTTTTCCTTGAAAACTTTCCCCTCTATATTGGTGTTTGTTCCACTCTTCAGTGTAGTCTTAGCAGCAAGCTATAGTTCCTATGCTAGAAGAGTGTCGGATAGTACATACCCTTTTCTGTGCGTTATGCTTTCACCATGTAACTATATTGGTCATATATTCCCTGCACCATTTGACCTATCTCGATACATTTAACATTGTACTTGGACCATAGCTCATGTTGTGCAAAAGCACCACTACCAGGTACTGTTTTCTCCCGCGTATAAGGCGCGTCTTATATGGGGGTTTTTAGTTCTCATTGGATCCACAAGGGGGGCACCAAGACCTTTCTTTTGATATCTTACATGCCCCCTTGATCATAACATAACAAAAGTTGGCCCAGGAGGGTCCAGGGTGCCCCAAGCTACACATAGGTTTTTTGAATTTTGAAAATTCATTCAGTAGAACCAAAGTTAAGAATTTTTCATTTTTTTGAGAATTTTCCAAAACTCTAGGTGCGCCTTATACGCGAGCTGCGCCTTATACGCGGGAGATTACGGTAGTGCATATTTTAGATCAATACAGTATTGATCTAAACAGTTACTACTGTTCTATAAAGACACCTAGTGGCGGTGACATCAACTAACATACATGTACACATGTTCTATTCACCACATATGTATATATTTGATGGCAATTTTAGTCAATTTAGACTCCTGTGAGTCAACGTGAATAACCATGTCTTGTTGTTATGAAAAATAATTTACAATAGTTCACAGCATGTAAAAACTGCGGACTATGAAATACCTATTGTCTGTATAGCGAGAAAAGGATGAAATCTGCTGAATAGAATCAGATTTACATTACTTATGACTACCCCATATACTATTAATCACTGGTAGACATTAGATTGTTAGAAAATCCATCCATTGGTACTTGTAGCTATACCATATGAAAGGGTTTTGAGCATACCAACAATTCTATTGAGAAAATACAGTAATAAAAATATATACAAGCCCATGGGAAATACAGCTGTACATTTGATTGATGTTCCTATATGTATACATATATATATCACTCTGTCCGGGCCATGAGGGCCTATTGACAAAGGTAGGTCTGGAGAAACCTCCAGGGATCCTTTTTACTGGTGTGAACACATCCCAACAATCCAATATATATCACACTGAGAGTGAGAGGTCCTGGTGGAGCCAATGTAGTTCATGTGTTTCCTAGGAGATGGCACCTGTGTGCCAATAGTAACAGTCTCTTACATTGCTACTGTTGTGGCTTATATAATTGCCCGGGCACTCATTTATTTCAATACCACCTTACTCCTGGTGCTTATTCAAGACTAGTGCTCATTTATAGACCCCAGCACTTAAAGGGGAAATTACGGTACACATAGTCTGATATATATCTCATGGTAAATATGCTAAAATACTGAAACACCCATACACTTACCATTACGATACAATGCACCTCCCCCATACTTCCCACTCATGAACCTTTGCTTATATATCAGTCGTAGTAGTTTGGTCAATTTCATGACGATGTGGTTCATAGTCAGTTAAAAGTGACTAAAGGTTTCTTCTATAGAATTATAGCATTCTTCACATAGAATCAAGGTGATGGAAAGCTGAACTCCATTTCATAGATAGGCTAAGATTTGATCAATCATGTGTGTAGAACAAGATAATTACTATACAAGTCTAGTCATACAAAATCAGAGAGATTCTAAATCAACCCCACCTGACCTCTGTATATCTACATTATTGACAGGGAGGGGGGGGGGGTGTTCGATTTTGGCGAGGTCAGCTAGGGTAGAATCACTCATGAAGCATGGTGTAAATGCAGTGGCAGATCCGGGGCCTGAAAGAAAGAGGAGACACAGTCCAAAGGGAGGGGCCACCCTAGTTTTGGGTGACATTTTCCTTTGTTGAAAATAAGCTGGCAAATTGAATCATGGGTACAGATAAGACTGCAGGGGTCAAAGAGCGAAGGCCCCTGAGCCCCTTGTCTTAACCCATGTTACTCAACCCACACTGTATTTGGGTATTGTCTGTCCTGTTATTTATAAATGGGTCGGTGTCTTGCTTACCATTCTGTTTTTCTTGTGACATTGGCTATATTGGAAGTAACACTGTACAACAAATTTTGACTTTCCAAAAAAACCGGAGCTGAAACCACTAATCCCTATGTATTTTGACCAGGGGAATTCAAAAATGACATCCATCTTTTGCTGGTGTTTCCAGTTTTGAGATACCCATACCACCCTAGAATTGCCAATTTTTGTCCTCTGTAGCAGATTCATATTATTGCAAACTTTTTATACAAACAGATTTTACATCAAATATGATTTATTTATCTGTGATTGCAATTTCCAAACCCATATACTAATGAGTTGCTCATCATTTCAGTCTGTAATATGCAGTAAAATAGTAAATAAGCTCAAAATGTTAGCCAAATGTTTGTCTCTTGTACACAATGTTGGGCTTGTCCCAGGTCAGACCCAATTACTAGCCTGCTAGAAGAGAAGGTTACCACTATCTTTGGTAGCATTTTTCCATCTCTGAGAGGTCCTGTCGGAATCTCTCCCCATTTTTGTCACTTACCATGACAGTTTTTATTTAGAGAGAATGCTGGGTCAGATGAAGAGAGTGGATCTTCAAGGACATCTTGCATTTGCGTTTCTGATATGTGCCAGCAGTGTATCCACACACTCTACATAGTCCTCAGCCCTATTGTTTCCCAGAAATCCTGGTATGACAGCTCTGGAGCTAAATTCAAAACATCCTGGGATCACAACCCCAGCGATCTTGGTGTAGGCACATATCATAAGACCTGGCTGGTCTACCCTATCTAATGCAGTGGTTGCAGGCCTGCCAAGAATAGCAAGTCCTGGGATCACTTCACTATTCCTTTTCCAGCACTAAGATCACTGCGATCTTAGTGAAAGAATTGCATAGTGGTTTCACCTGAGTACAAGAGCACTTACAGGGAACACTCCTGATCGAAAGAGTGAATAGCCTGCTGCATACATATAGTTTGCTGAGTGTCCTTGACCCCTAGTGGCATGATCCATGTTGGACTCTTGCTTCTGGGCTACCCAAACTGCTACAACTATGTATATGGACCGTGTTAACATTGAACACACAATATTCCATAAAACTTGTTCAGACACCCGGAATGATTCAGGTCTAGGAGCCACTTTTGGGTGAAATTTGATTTGCCGCAGTGTCAAAGCTATTGGTATTACTTTGAAAAATGCCAGGAATGACATAGAAAGTTGTTGTACAGGTTTTGACTACAGTGCACAGGTGAACATAGTGAAATATTTGCTCTGAGAGGGGGGGGGGGGGTCAGCATACATGGCACCCTATGGATATCTCAAAATTTAGAGCCAATAGGCATTTTTTAACCTCATTTTCAGACTCAGCAGCCTCAAATTAGGTATAATTGGTATGTTTGGTCTCCGTTTATTTTTGGCCCTTGTATAGTGTAATTAGCCAATCAAATATTTTCCAACAACAACAGGCGTGTAATTGGTAGATGTAGATTGGCAGACTTTGCCGACCAGGCACCTACCAGTGGATCAATGCATCTCAGTGCTGCCACCTGGAGCAGTTTGATGGAAATATTAAACGAAAGCAGACAGAATGTTATAGCAATAGAAATGGAAAGGGTATGAAAATGTTAAAATCATTAGACTGTTGTAAAATCCTATTATTGGGGATAATACTTAATAGACAAGTACCCTAATGGCATGTTTAAGTGCCGGGTCTTTGAATGAGCGCCGGTCTTGTATAACCGCCGGGGGTAAGGGGATATTGAAATATATATGAGTGCCGGAGTGCTTAAACAGGCCACTATGGTAAGAGTCTTAATTTATAACAGCAGGCTCCCATCGGCAGTTTTACCATCCCATATGGGAAAGTTTGATAAAAGAATAGCATATTGGCAATTATACCAAATTGTGTACAGTCAGGCTTACATCTGTAGGCTTCAGGGGGAAATCATTGTAAAAAATATTAATGCTTTCTTCTTCCCATGTATTACGGGCATTGTTTACATGCTTTGCTTCTCTCCTCTATTCGGGAGGGGGGGCACTGTGCATCCCTATACTCTATAATCAGCTCATATAGGGAAGAGGAACGCCTGTGTATGCCCTTTGGTGAAAAAGAGTGTTTCCACAGCAGGTGCACCCTGATTCATTTTGGCCCTGTTGTCACTGTGCACAGTGTGTTCTGCTTGTGATAGTGTACGCAGGGCTGAGGCTACCAACAGAAAATACATAACGCTGGCTGTGTTAAAGCATGGGAGTCGCACCTGACAGCCTGATCTGGACTGGGAAAATAGAGGCAGTAGTAGTATAATAGATGGTCTTTTCTGAATATTATCCAGAAAAGACCATCATATTTGGATTATCCAGAGAAGACCTCCTATTTTTAGATTATTTATAAAAGAGGTCGTTTATAGATATATTTAATTTATCTATAAAAGAGGTCGTTTATAGATATATTTAGATTATTTATAAAAGAGGTCGTTTATAGATATATTTAATTTATCTATAAAAGAGGTCGTTTATAGATATATTTAGATTATTTATAAAAGAGGTTGTTTATAGATATATTTAGATTATTTATAAAAGAGGTCATCTATAAATATATCTATAAAAGAGATCGTTTATAGATATATATATATTTATACATATATATATATATATATATATATATATATATAGTAATGTACTGTATTTTTGAGTCAACTGACAGCCTGATCTGGACTGGGAAAATAGAGGCAGTAGTAGTATAATAGATGGTCTTTTCTGAATATTATCCAGAAAAGACCATCATATTTGGATTATCCAGAGAAGACCTCCTATTTTTAGATTATTTATAAAAGAGGTCGTTTATAGATATATTTAATTTATCTATAAAAGAGGTCGTTTATAGATATATTTAGATTATTTATAAAAGAGGTCGTTTATAGATATATTTAATTTATCTATAAAAGAGGTCGTTTATAGATATATTTAGATTATTTATAAAAGAGGTTGTTTATAGATATATTTAGATTATTTATAAAAGAGGTCATCTATAAATATATCTATAAAAGAGATCGTTTATAGATATATATATATTTATACATATATATATATATATATATATATATATATATATATATATATATAATTTAGATTAACATCTCCTTGTGCTTTTAATTAGTTCTTTTAAATGCCTCCAGATGGGAGAGCTATCTATGTAGTTATAGTTCTTATAGATCCCTCCAGATGGGAGGACGTGTAGCAGCAGTGTCATCATGATGCTTTGCTCTTAAATGATAGGCAAAAGGGATTTAAGATAGTTCTTATATGTCCCTCCAGATGGGATGACATGCAGTACCAGTATCATCATGATGCTCTGCTCTAAAATGAAGTGCAATCACAATCCCATCACAGTGAGCAGCTTATAATAAAGTTATGAGCAGAAGGGATTTAAGCTGCTCACTATGTAATTATAGTGTTATCACAATGCTCTGTTTTAAAATGAAGTGTTTAGAGCAACTATAACGAGCAGCTTATAATAAAGCCATGGGCAAAAGGGAAAAGTACATGTTACAATCTAAAATGTGAATTATATTAAATATTGATACACACTGAGGAGGCTGTTTCCCCTAAGGGCAAAGCTTGAGAGGGAGACCTGCGAAGACTAAGAGAGTCAGGTAAAGCCTAAGAGAGAGATGGGTAGAGCTTTTACTCAAGGTTGATCGGTTTATATAACATTGAGAACCTTTTCACCCAGACCTATGCATGGAACAGGCTTACATACAGAGCCTGACCTATACATGAGTATTTGACATAACGGTCCCATTTATGTTTCTCATCTAGCTTTCTATGTTGGCTGTGTAGGGGTGTTAGTATGTTTGTGTGAGAAGGAGAGGAGCGGCATGAGTTACTCTCTTGACTTTTTAGATATGGGTTGTGGCCATACACATATCAAAATGAAGTGCTCGCTATATAGTTGCAGTGAGCAGCTTATACAGAGTTTTAGCTGCTCACTGTAAAAGGCTAGCTATAGTTTGCTGTTTATGTATTAGCATTCAAATATGATTTGCTAGTCCGTTTGATTTGATACATTGTAACCGTCATTGTTTAGCCTGCAACCATAAGGGATAGACTATCCAGTTTTTACTGTGTAGAGCTAAAAACGAGCTAGCTGTGTTTTTACTAGACCACTTGTTATCTGGATGAAACCAGTTAGCTTTTACGTCTTAAGTAAAATGTCCATCTACTACGCAAAGACAATACATGTATTATGTTAATATAGCTTATAAAAATAGGAACTACGCAGTGTAAATACATGTATTATGTTAATATGCCTGACAAAAACAGGAACTACGCAGTAAGAATGCATGTATTATGCTAATATACCTGACAAAAACAGGAAATACGCAGTGTAAATACATGTATTATGTTAATATGCCTTACAAAAACAGGAACTACGCAGTAAGAATGCATGTATTATGCTAATATACTTGACAAAAACAGGGTGGGAAAATCTTATTCTTATTGCGCAGTTAGGTTAGAATAAGGCACTGCGTAGTTATTTTTTAACCTGACTTTTTATCTGTGGTAAAAAGGTGCACTGTAAATAGTAGCTCCATGGTGGCTATGTCACTGAGTCACACGGTTCCAAGCCTGCTGTGTATGTGTGTTAGTATGTTTGTGTGAGAAGGAGAGGAGCAGCATGAGTTACGTTCTGCATATGTTATGCCGTATATGGTTTTCTACGTCTTACTTTTTACGCCTTATAAGGAAGAGAATATATTATGTTGATATGTTATGCCGTATATGGTTTTCTACATCTTACTTTTTACGCCTTATAAGGAAGAGAATATATTATGTTGATATGTTATGCCGTATATGGTTTTCTACGTCTTACTTTTTACGCCTTATAAGGAAGAGAATATATTATGTTGATGCAGAGCTGGACTTAGAAAGTTTTAGAAAGGCTTCTGTTTGGATACTTTGGATCTCAGAGAGGTTTTCTCTCTGCTTTGGAAAGTTTCTTTTTCTTTTATGATACTTAATTACTTTGAATTTGCTGAGACAAATTTTAGATTATAAATTTTTGGACTGAAATTTACTTCAATCTATTAATGCAGTGCATTTTGATACTTGTATTTTGCCGTTTTAGTCATTTTAACATACAAGGACTAGAGATAGATGCTGGACTATATAAAATAAAATGTAGCCCCCGAGTTGTCCTTTAAGAAGAAAAAATCAGCTTGAAAATCGGTTGGTAAACAAACTCAGAATCATGCAAAACGTGAATGGAGCTAAACTCAACTTTTCTCCTAGAAAAGCTTGATATAGACACACAATTACATTAAACGAATTGTGTGTCTAATACCCTTAAACATGTACAAGAAGAAATTGCATTGATTGGTCCATAGACAAAGTGAGAAGCAGTCCAAGACTGCATTTTGTTTACACTCGTTTTTCTCACTATAAGCTGCATTGCAACTCATGAGTAACTCATAACAGTTTTTTAATAATGCCTACAAAGAGGGCAGTATCATAGATAGGACAGAGGTTTCATGGTAGGTCCCTCCTCCTCCTGTATGGATACTCCTGGTACTAATGGGAAACACAGACAGCTGCAGCCAGAGGACTCACTTTGTTACTGTAAACACTAGCTCTGCCACTCGTGTGTAACTAGGTTACTGGTGTGAGCAGGGCTATCTAGTAGTAGTAATACACAGGACTAGCAGAGATACATAGACACACATACAGGTTTGTATATCTCTAACAATGCTGTCTTGCACATAGGATAACACAGAGGTAGAGATACTTTAAAAGACTCTAACAATACATACATGCACACATTATTACAGATTGGAGATGGTAGCCATCTATAGCTTATATAGCAGGGATGATGGGTGGAGTAGGAACCCTTCAGCAATGATCCAGCACAGAGAGCTATAGGGACTATTCTACTGTGATGCATGGAATAAAGGTCTAAAGTGAAAATTTTGGAACAAAAACAATGTTTCCTATCCCTCTATGAGCTAGCTGAAAAGAAATTGCGCAGTTTGTAATTGAAAATTCCATTGCTGAAAGGAACTGCATAGTTATAATATAGTAATAAAAAATTACTATACAGTGTTATAGCATACACTGTATGCTTTGTTTTCATGAGTAACTCACATGAGTTTTTTATTATGATACTTATAGAGACAAGTATTATGGAAAGGTGCAGAGAGCTGCAGGATTGTTCCTATGAATCCCACCAGATGGAAGATGAGTAGCATAATGGTACACTGTATGCTTTGGTTTCATGAGTTGCTCACACGAGTTTTTTATTATAGCATTCAAAGAGACAAGCTACATTGAAAGGTGCAGAGAGCTGCAGGATGGTTTCTATGAATCTCACCAGATGGAAGTGTGCTTCAGGAAAATTACATGATGTAATGCATATATTATGTTAAGGGTACTAAGGAGTCCCGCCTATTCTGCATAGCTTACATGGCTCCTCCTCTTTTGGGTCTATATAAGGTACATGGACACCGCCTCTTCTGCATAGATTATATGGCTCCTCCTCTTTTGGACCTATAAAAGGTACATGGACACTGAGCACTTGGGCATTAGGCACTTGGGAGCAGCATTTGCAAAGTGAGTCTGTTTCTATGTTCTGATAGATAAAAGCTTTTGGTGCTTTAGATCTCAGAGGAGTTTTCTCTGTTAGACTTAGCTGTAGGTTTGAGGCATAGGTATTAAGTTAGGTAAAAGCAAACTGTTAGACTTAGCTGTAGGCTTGGGGCTTGGAGGTAAATGCAGAGCTGGACTTAGAAAGTTTTCTGTCTGGATACTTTGGATTTTAAACTGTTGGACTCCATGAACATTTATGAAAGCTTAGGCTAGGTATTTATTGCTTAAGTTTTTCATGGATTTGATGGTCTAAGAAAATGTTTCTGTCACCTTTGTAGACATTTCTCTCGCCTTAGAGAAGTTTTCATGGCATATTGTTTTATTTTAATTTAAGTGCCCTGAGAGATTTTGAGAGTAAATAATCAGTTGGACATTTTTGTAAGCTTAGGCTGGGTATTTATTGTATGACTTTCTTCAGATTTAATAGTTTCAGAAAATGTTTGCTACTTTGAATTTAATAGTTTGAAAGTTTCCGATAGTAAATGCTCACTTGGAAATTTTTCTCAACATAGGCTAGGTTTCTGCCACCTTTACAAAAATGCCTCTGGGTGTAGAAAAGCGTAAATGCAGAGCTGGACTTAGAAAGTTTTAGAAAGGCTTTTGTTTGGATACTTTGAATCTCAGAGAGGTTTTCTCTCTGCTTTGAAAAGTTTCTATTTATTTCATGATACTTATTTACTTTGAATATGCTGAGAAAGATTTTAGATTATAAATTTTTGGACTGAAATTTGATTGGTCTTTCTTGGTAGGAGTCCCACCTCTTCTGCTCAGCCATTGGTCCTCTACAGCATATTATGTTTATTTCGTGAAAATTCATTTTTAGAACTTTGAGTAGAGCTATATAAGGCGCAGGCTCTCAGTCTCACCCTGACCACTAGAGGGAAACTTCAGCAAGGTAAAGTTGTTTCTATATTTTGACTTAGGAAGTTTTAGAAGTGTTTCTGTTTGGACAATTTATATCTTAGAAAGGTTTTCTCAGTTAGACTTAACTGTAGGCTTGAGGCTTGGAGTTAAATGCAAAGCTGGACTTAGAAAGTTTTCTGTCTGGATACTTTGGATTTTAAACTGTTGGACTCCATGAACATTTATGAAAGCTTAGGCTAGGTATTTATTGCTTAAGTTTTTCATGGATTTGATGATCTAAGAAAATGTTTCTGTCACCTTTGTAGAAATTTCTCTCGCCTTAGAGAAGTTTTCATGCCATATTGTTTTATTTTAATTTAAGTGCCCTGAGAGGTTTTGAGAGTAAATAATCAGTTGGGCATTTTTGTAAGCTTAGGCTGGATATTTATTGTATGACTTTCTTCAGATTTGATAGTTTCAGAAAATGTTTGCTACTTTGAATTTAACAGTTTGAAAGTTTCCGATACTAAATGCTCAATTGGGCATTTTTCTTAGCATAGGCTAGGTTTCTGCCACATTTACAGAAATGCCTCTGAGAATAGAAAGGTGTTCATTGGATACTGTGCTATCATGTCAAAGTTTCTAAGGGTAAGTACTCAGTGGGACTTTGTTACATCTATAAGCTTAGACTAGGTTGGCTCTTAATATTATTGAATATTGTTGTGTTAGTTTAGGATTTAGCAGTCTAAGAAAGGCCTTCTGAAGCAAAGGTCTCAACTAAGTTATTTTGAATTTAGAACTTTCAAAAATGTTTCTAAGATTGAATACAGAGTTGCAATTAAATGTTTTTCCTAGCTGAGGCTGGGAGGCTCTGAAATATGGGAAAGTTGAATAGCTTATGAGTTTGATATGATTAGTCATTGAGGGATTGGATTAAAACAGGAATAGTGTATAATAATGAATGAGAGCATTGTGTGATAATACATAAAGTCTTTTGTCAGCAGGATAACGCCATTGAAGCTGAAGTCACTTTTCTGGAAAGTGCTTTGCTTGGGCTACCAGAGGTACCCTCCTGTACTGTGCTGAGCAGATGGACTGTAGCCACTCATGGCTATTTTGGTTGAAGGCAGAACAGGTAAAACTAACTCTCTAGTTTCTCCACTGCTTTGGCTTTCATGGTGATACGCCACTGTACTGGAGGAGGTAGACTATTCTGGACAGTGCACTGCTTGGGCTACCAGAGGTACGCTCCTGTACTGTGCTGAGCAGATTGGCTGTAGCCAGCCCATGGCTATTTTGGTCGAAGGCGGAACAAGTAAAACTAACTCTCTAGTTTCTCCACTGCTTTGGCTTTCATGGTGATACGCCACTGTACTGGAGGAGGTAGACTATTCTGGACAGTGCACTGCTTGGGCTACCAGAGGTACGCCCCTGTACTGTGCTGAGCAGATTGGCTGTAGCCAGCCTATGGCTATTTTGGTTGAAGGCGGAACAGGTAAAACTAACTCTCTAGTTTCTCCACTGCTTTGGCTTTCATGGTGATACGCCACTGTACTGGAGGAGGTAGACTATTCTGGACAGTGCACTGCTTGGGCTACCAGAGGTACGCCCCTGTACTGTGCTGAGCAGATTGGCTATAGCCAGCCCATGTCATATTGTTTTATTTTAATTTAAGTGTCCTGAGAGGTTTTGAGAGTAAATAATCAGTTGAGCATTTTTGTAAGCTTAGGCTGGATATTTATTGTATGACTTTCTTCAGATTTGATAGTTTCAGAAAATGTTTGCTACTTTGAATTTAATAGTTTGAAAGTTTCCGATACTAAATGCTCCATTGGGCATTTTTCTCAGCATAGGCTAGGTTTCTGCCACATTTACAGAAATGCCTCTGAGTATAGAAATGTGTTCATTGGATACTGTGCTATCATGTCAAAGTTTCTAAGGGTAAGTACTCAGCGGGACTTTGTTACATCTATAAGCTTAGACTAGGTTGGCTCTTAATATTATTGAATATTGTTGTGTTAGTTTAGGATTTAGCAGTCTAAGAAAGGCCTTCTGAAGCAAAGGTCTCAACTAAGTTATTTTGAATTTAGAACTTTCAAAAATGTTTCTAAGATTGAATACAGAGTTGCAATTAAATGTTTTTCCTAGCTGAGGCTGGGAGGCTCTGAAATATGGGAAAGTTGAATAGCTTATGAGTTTGATATGATTAGTTATTGAGGGATTGGATTAAAACAGGAATAGTGTATAATAATGAATCAGAGCATTGTGTGATAATACATAAAATCTTTTGTCAGCAGGATAACGCCATTGAAGCTGAAGTCACTTTTCTGGAAAGTGCTTTGCTTGGGCTACCAGAGGTACCCTCCTGTACTGTGCTGAGCAGATGGACTGTAGCCACTCATGGCTATTTTGGTTGAAGGCAGAACAGGTAAAACTATCTCTCTAGTTTCTCCACTGCTTTGGCTTTCATGGTGATACGCCACTGTACTGGAGGAGGTAGACTATTCTGGACAGTGCACTGCTTGGGCTACCAGAGGTACGCCCCTGTACTGTGCTGAGCAGATTGGCTGTAGCCAGCCTATGGCTATTTTGGTCGAAGGCGGAACAAGTAAAACTAACTCTCTAGTTTCTCCACTGCTTTGGCTTTCATGGTGATACGCCACTGTACTGGAGGAGGTAGACTATTCTGGACAGTGCACTGCTTGGGCTACCAGAGGTACGCCCCTGTACTGTGCTGAGCAGATTGGCTGTAGCCAGCCTATGGCTATTTTGGTCGAAGGCGGAACAAGTAAAACTAACTCTCTAGTTTCTCCACTGCTTTGGCTTTCATGGTGATACGCCACTGTACTGGAGGAGGTAGACTATTCTGGACAGTGCACTGCTTGGGCTACCAGAGGTACGCCCCTGTACTGTGCTGAGCAGATTGGCTGTAGCCAGCCTATGGCTATTTTGGTTGAAGGCGGAACAAGTAAAACTAACTCTCTAGTTTCTCCACTGCTTTGGCTTTCATGGTGATACGCCACTGTACTGGAGGAGGTAGACTATTCTGGACAGTGCACTGCTTGGGCTACCAGAGGTACGCCCCTGTACTGTGCTGAGCAGATTGGCTGTAGCCAGCCTATGGCTATTTTGGTTGAAGGCGGAACAGGTAAAACTAACTCTCTAGTTTCTCCACTGCTTTGGCTTTCATGGTGATACGCCACTGTACTGGAGGAGGTAGACTATTCTGGACAGTGCACTGCTTGGGCTACCAGAGGTACGCCCCTGTACTGTGCTGAACAGATTGGCTGTAGCCTGCCCATGGCTATTTTGGTTGAAGGCGGAACAAGTAAAACTAACTCTCTAGTTTCTCCACTGCTTTGGCTTTCATGGTGATACGCCACTGTACTGGAGGAGGTAGACTATTCTGGACAGTGCACTGCTTGGGCTACCAGAGGTACGCCCCTGTACTGTGCTGAGCAGATTGGCTGTAGCCAGCCCATGGCTATTTTGGTTGAATGCGGAACAAGTAAAACTAACTCTCTAGTTTCTCCACTGCTTTGGCTTTCATGGTGATACGCCACTGTACTGGAGGAGGTAGACTATTCTGGACAGTGCACTGCTTGGGCTACCAGAGGTACGCCCCTGTACTGTGCTGAGCAGATTGGCTGTAGCCAGCCCATGGCTATTTTGGTCGAAGGCGGAACAGGTAAAACTAACTCTCTAGTTTCTCCACTGCTTTGGCTTTCATGGTGATACGCCACTGTACTGGAGGAGGTAGACTATTCTGGACAGTGCACTGCTTGGGCTACCAGAGGTAGCCCCTGTACTGTGCTGAGCAGATTGGCTGTAGCCAGCCTATGGCTAATTTTGGTTGAAGGCAGAACAGGTAAAACTCTCGTTTATCCTCTGCTTTGGCTTTGAATTTACACGTCTGAGAGTTTCTTGGTTATTCTGAATTAAAAACTCTCTGAGAACAAATACAGCGTTAGACTTAGCTATTTTCTCAAGCTGAGGCTAGGGATGGTTTGTATGGAATTAAATTTTGCTGTGTTAGTTTTAATTCAGCAGTTTCAGAAAAGAATTTTCATGCGTTCATTGAAGTTTCTATACTTTTAAAATTGATTTGTCCTAGCTTCAGAAAGATTTCTGCACATCGAATTTTGACAGCCAATCACAGCCCTTGAAGGTAACTGGGTTCGATTCCTAGCATAACCAACACAAAATATAATGCTGGTGCAAAGGGACAGATTGGTTATGGTCCCACCTGCAATTGCTGTGATGAGCTATCAGTTTCCCCCTGACTTTAGAGAGGTTTTCATAACATATTGCATTATTTTGAATTTACTAGTCTGAGAGTAAATTCTCAGTTGGACATTTCTGTCAGCTTAGGCTAGGTATTTATTGCTTGAGTTTCTTTGACATCAATGGTCTCAGAAAACTTTTCTCTCACCTTTGTAAAAAAAGGCTCTGCCTGCAGAAACATTTTCATTGGATATTGTGTTATTTTGGATTTAATAGTGAGAGTCTCTAAGAACTAATACTCATTCAGACTTTAATATTTATATCATTTTAGGCTAGGTAGGCTTTCATAGCATCTTGCCAGTTTTATTTACTAGTTTGAGAGTTTCTAAAAGTAAATACTCAGTCAAACATAGGATAGGTATTTATTGTTTAAATTTCTTAAGCTTTATTGGTCTCAGAAAACATTTCTCCCACCTTTGTAGAAAAGGCTCTGCCTATGGAAACATTTTTATTGGATATTGCTTTATTTTGGATTTAATAGTGTGATAGTCTCTAAGGGTAAGTACTCAGTCAGATTTTGATATTTATATCAGTTTAGGCTAGGTAGGCTTTCAATATTACTGAAAATTGTTGTGTCAGTTGGGATTTAGTGGTCTTAGAATAGCTTTCTTATAACTTTATGAAAGTTTCAATTGTTTAAAGTTTTCTGTTAGCTTTAGAAACTTGACTGTGACCTCTACTGAGTTATTCTGAATTTAGAACTCTCAGAAATCTTTTTTAGACTAAACACAGAGTTGGATTTAGAAGGGACTAATATTTAAGTTGTCCTGATATTACATATGTGTTAGTTGTGGTTTGTCTACAAAATAATTACAACAAAGGGACTAATATCAAATTATTTTGATTGTTTGGTTTGTCAACAGAAATAATCACAACAAGGGACTCATATATCTAAAATGTCCTAATGTTGCATTTGTGTTGGTTGTGATTTGTTGACAAAAATAATCACAACAAGGGATCCATAACAAAAATAATCACAACAAGGGATCCATATCTAAGTTGTGGTTTTTTGACATAATAATCACAATAAGTGACCAATATTCAAGATGTCCTAATGTTTGGGTTGTTGACAAAAAACAACCACAAAGGATAAAGATATTGTCCGAATATTACATTTTGCTCTATTTACGAGTTAAGAGAGGATAACCTAAGTTTGTGAAAGTAAATTATTTGAATTTCAGATAAAAGATTTGGTAAAAAATGATCACAAAAATTAATTATGAACTATTAAAAACTAGAATTACTTATTTCGAAGGTAGAATACATTTTAAAGACAACGAAAGGATATAACAGATTATAGGTCAGTAGTAGCTATAAGGTCCTATAGGGGTAGGTCGCCTTTGGGAATTTCAATGCTAAAACGCTTATGAACTACCTGTTGCATGAAAATTTGTCCTCAGATAACCCCAACCTACCCTGACCATACCCATGCATGCTCACATGCATGCTTGGCCAGCCATGTTTAACCATTACTAAGGATGCACATGGTTAATTCTCATGAAAATGGATAACACTGCCTGAGAAGGGAAAAATCGTGACCTTTTTGTATCATTTCAATTTTCTCTTTGCTAAAAGTTATTGGGCAATACAGATTCCTAAAAAAATGGGAACACTAATCATGTAAATTGAAGATTCTATAACATTTCTTATGTGTTTTGAAGTGGACCTACGTACGGTGATGCATCCTAGGCATGAGCAGACTAAATACTTGGCTTTAGTATAAAATAATTAGCATGATATTAACTATTATCAGTTAATATAGCCTGACTAATAGTTGAAATGTGATATCTTTCTATTCTATTGATCATAATTGAAGATGGGTTAACTTTGATTATAGCCACTCTGGTGAGGGACCTACCCATGACCATGTACCTATGTACGGTGATGGACTATAGATTTTGCTTGTTATGAGTAAAATGCATTAGGAAAGTAATTTGTTTTCCTGCACAATTTGATTGAATGGTCATTTGGCTATATTAAAAAAACATTGCACAATCATCATGATGATTTTTATATCAATTTTTAGCCTGAAACCAATCCATGGCGATGTACCTACGTACGATGATGTTTTCATAGATTTGCTATATAATTTGTAGGGAAAGCATCCTTCATGTCTAATAATTTGCACATATATTACTCAACGATGTATAATTTTGGGCGAGAAAATCTTTCATTAAATATTAAGAGCCTTTTTCTTATAATAGCTTTAGCGTACCTATGTAGGGTGATGTCAGTAGGTACACCACATAATTATGAGTCTTATAAATCATCGGCATGCATATGCTGGAAGATTTTTTGATTAACTCTATTTTCCTCCTATTAGATCTTTTAAATTGAGATATTTATCTATTCCAAATGAGTATTTTCCCTGCTGTCATATCTAATACAGTGTACCTACGTACGGTGATGCAAAAATTACACAACTAAATATTTCCTTTCAAGCCTTTATATATACCCACTGGGCACATCAACATTGATTCAGCGTTGAAACAAAGTTTGCAATGTTTGCTTATCAACTGTTGATATAGGGTTGAAATATAGTTGAGTTTAAAGGTTAACACAACATAATTAAAATTAACTGTGATTCAACATCTAACCATCAGTGCTGATTCAATGTTTGTATTTATATGTTGATTCAATGTTGACACAACATTGATATGATGTTGAAACAATGTTGATATTTGTCAGGGCATTCTTTGTTAACGTGTCAATGTTGAATCAACATTGAAATCAATATTGTTGATTCAACATTGGCAAATCAATGTTGAGTCAACATTGAATTGAAAACAATATTTCAACATTGATATGTCAACTGTTGATTGGGTGTTGAAATGGTGTTGGTTGACAACATTGAAATAGAATCATTGAAAAGGTGTTGAAGACAGGTTGATCAACATCATCAACACAATATCAGCGGGTTGTCAACGTTGATGCAACGTTCTGTGCCCACTGGGTATATATATATATATATATATATATATATATATATATATATATATATATCACAAGTCATAACAGAATTTTTTGTCACTAATTATTATGATAACATGAAAGGGATGGATTGTGTTGTAAACATTCTGGAGGAATTTTACCCACTTCTAGCAACCCTTTTAGCCGGACGTATTAAGCAGCAGGTGCTTGGTACTGTAGCACCATGTAGAGGGCGGGAGATTTTAACATATTTTCATTTCAATGTAGCAAATAGCCTCAGCAGAACAGAGCATTCCTGATACCCTATAATATTGTTACACGATTGAGCAATTTAGTTATACCGATATTAAAGAGAATATGCTCAGTACACATTTTCAACAAAGGTATGCCGAGCAAAGAAATTAAAATTGTAGTTATAAAATTCAAAAAGCTATGTTTAGCATGGTTGAGAGGCAGTAAACCCTGTCGTATATAACGCTGAGCATAATACTATAGACTTTTAGGCTACTAAGGAAGTAGATAAAGTGTTAATAAAAAAATCAAATTGCTGTCACATATGTGTTTATGATAGTTTTATTACTGAGAAAATAGGATCATCTTACAGCTTAATATTGTGATGTATGTATGAATGTATTTCATATAAAAACTATGAAATTCCTAGCACAGTGCTCATACTTTACAAAGAAACTTTCGTAGCATCATCTATACCAAGTTATAATGAACAGATCAAATATCTAACCGGTCAGAAATCGTTAGAAAAAGACCAGAAAAACACAGTAAGAAAATGTAATGGTATAATGATATAAGACTTTACGCACTCAAAATGGATAGATCGGAGTCTAATACAAAAATATTGATGTACCATAAAGCTGTCACAGATGTCCATCTACTCTGTGCTATTTGAACAGGTTTCACCCTATGAATAAGATCCTTTGGTTAGAGGTTTACCCCGAGCACCTTTAAGTAGTACTGAGTTAGTCATTCTACATGCAACACTGCCTAATAGGTTTTACCCTATGTAATAATATTATACTCTGACACAATATGTACCATAATTGTATTTTACCTCATGTACTAAAGAACAGTACCTGTTTCCTGAGTGGTGTTTTACCCTCAACATACAGGGGGAAAACGGTTTTTTTATTTATCATATAAACCCTCACAAGCTAGACACTTTTCTCCTTTCCAACAAAAATGAGAAGAGAAAAAATTTGACATTAAATCTTTCCAGTAAATGATTTCTGTTGTTTTGTGGTCGATGTAGGTTTGAACCCGTTCTATCTCCTCCGTCACCCCCTCCAGGTCAAAGTCATCAGGACTGGCCCCCTCGTTCTCAGCCAGTCTTTTTGTCAACAAGTTAAGTTTTTTCTGCAATTAAATTGTAAATATTAGGTTTAATTAGAGTTAAGCATGTAAATTTTTTTTAAAACACAAATCTAGAAGTATGAAGAAAAAAGAATTTTAAACCCTCTGATCACTAGGAATTATAAATTAAGTATTAAACATTCAATGCAAAACGTTAAAAGAAATAAAAAACATTTTATCTCAATACAAGCATGTGAAGTCTCTACAGCAAGTACATATATCATAAATTGCTACGTATAATGTCAGTATGTTAAAAAAGTATATAAAAAAAGGATAACTCACTTCAGCGTTTACTTTTTTCCAGTACCTGCTCTGCAGCGTTGCTCGTATATAGGTCAGCGCCTTTGGACATCTAGCCCTAACCTCCTCCTGCTCCGCCTTAAATATAAAATAAAATAAAATATACTTACTATATATAACTGTCTTATCAGATCCATACAACCATATTGAATCGTCGTAATTTGAATTATTGTGATAAGTATTCACAGTCAATTTCGAAATATGCGGTGTTCATTTCCAACTTCATCATAACTGAGAAAGATATAGTTATTATATTCTAAGGACCTACTGGTGTGGTCACCTGTTTTCTATTTTATCCGTCTTTAAACTGTGAACATTGTATTGGACTTAGATCCTAAAACCCTCAGGGATGTTTTGACTTTTTCTTAAATTTGACATGTGGCATGGGGTTAGTCACAAGGACCTGTAGGAGTGAAAACTAGTGATATGAGATATGGTCTTATCTTATAATTGACATGTAACATAACCCTTGGTGACAAGGACATATCAAAATAGAAATATTTAATGACATGTTATATGGGGTCTTTCCTTAACTAAAAGATAAATTAGAACCACCTAAACATAGGTTTGGTATAGGAATATAAGAGTTTTTTGGTTAAAAAAAAAAAAAATAGAGGATGGAGGTACACACATGATGTCAACTGGGAAATATGGGGGCAAATGAGGGGAAATGGTCCTCACTGCGGATTTTTTGTACTGGATTTGGTTACTAGAGGAGGTACAAAGGCTAAAAAAGTAAAAAAATAGGTTTTATGTATTTTTTCATCCAGAAATAGGTGGTTTTCTCAGAAATATTCTATTACCTGGCCCTTCCTGTACATTTGGAATGCAAATGGAACGTTTTAAATTCAAAACCAGACCTAAATAAGGGTTTTCAGAGAAATGTGTTGCCATAACAACCAAAATCCTATTCCAAATAGGAAAAAATAATGTCGGAACGTTTTAAATTCAAAACCAGACCTAAATAAGGGTTTTCAGAGAAATGTGTTGCCATAACAATAATGTCAGAACGTTTTAAATTCAAAACCAGACCTAAATAAGGGTTTTCAGAGAAATGTGTTGCCATGACAACTAAAATCCTATTCCAAATAGGAAAAAATAATGTCAACTGATAGAAGGATTCATGGAGATTCATACGCTGAAAAAAGGAAAATGATACCATATATAGATCCAAAGCTATGCCCGAATGTATGGAAAGGGATGGCCATTTTTTAATTGATTATTTAAATAATTATGCTAATTACATGTTTGATTTTATTAAAACAATAAATTATAGAGCTCATAGGCTGTATTGATATAGTCATGTCATTCTTATAGAGCTCATAGGCTGTATTGATATAGTCATGTCATTCCATTTTCGTGAAGCAATATCTCCGGGACTAGAAAGCCTATCTACAAGTGTTATTCCTCATTTTAAAGCTGTTGGCATCAATTTCAAATTTCATATTTAACCTCAGAGGACAATTTCCCCTCATCTGTCCACATATATAAACTACTATATTATACTACATTAACCTTTAACAGCCGCTAATGCATTATTTTATTATGCTCATTGGTCAGCATGATGCAACAATGAGGTCATGGTAAGCAGTTTCACCAGCACTTGTTTGGAGCATTATGCCAACCCCCCCCCAGGAGCTTATGTTTTAACCCCGTAGGGTCATCATAATGCTAACACTTTATTGAGGCATCATGACGACCAATGGGATGAGAAATTCCTTCATCAGTGGTTTTTAAAAAATGTTAAAGTTCCCAAACTTTCCACAGTGCCCACCAGCCATGTCTAGCAATAAATCTTTAGCTGTCCTAGTACATAAAATACCCTCACAGCACTTTGAGTTATCCTAGTACTCTACATGTAGTCCATGTGGTGAAATGCTTTTCTCATGTTTAGCCATTTCTGGTGTAATTTTGCTGTTGGTAACAGCAAATATCATTCAAAGCATGTCAATCTTATAAATGCAGAACAAATATATACCATAACTATCCATTTATTGAAAATCTAAGTTAATTTTTTCCTTTACAATAATGCAGTTACCCAAGCACGCCTAATCAAGTTACTCTAGTATCTATTATACTAAACATATAAAGTTACCCTAACACTAACAAGCCAAAATCCTCTCTATTCTACTGTTCTAGAGAATGTCAGCTTGCAGTAAAGTTACCCTAACACTAACAAGCCAAAATCCTCTCTGTTCTACTGTTTTAGAGAATGTCAGCTTGCAGTTATTACTGCAGATGACTATGTATGCTATATACCCACATATTATCAAAACAGCATCACTCAAATCAGTAGAAATACTGTGTAATATACAATTTTAATTCTCTTTACTATATGTAGGATTCACCATGTTGGATGGGGTACCTGTTAGTTACCCTAGTACCTTCTGGACAGTGACTAAGTAGCCCTTTAGTCTGTATCATTTCATACCTTTTTATAATAATACATGAAATCAAACTAGTTAAAATTCTATAACCTATCATATTGAACCATCTGACATGCTTTTAGGACAAAGCTAACAATCAGCGTATTTTAGTTATTTTGTTAGTTTCACACATCTCGTATTGGATTAATTCTAGGTAAAATGATGTTAAAAAGACCAAAAACATTCCTCCACATGTTAAAAAAATAATGTATGAAATGACTTAGGGCATCCGAACTCAGGTTACAGTTTTTCCGTCCGAGCCATTTTAAAAACAAATAAGGCATTTTTTCATTTTTTATTATTTACTATATAGGTAGCACTGCCTGGAAATCTTCAGGTTGTATATGCCACCATGTTATTAACATTCCTTGCACTGTAAGCTTTAATTTGATACCAAATATGCCCCCCTTTGCTCATTCCTACCATTATATAACCATGTCCAAATACATTTTTGAGAAATTCTACAATTTTTTTTAAGATAATGAATAATGAAATATTCTCATGCAGCCCTTTAAATGAATGCGGGCGGTGGACGGTAAACTGTAATATGAGTTCTATAAGCCTTACACCTGACCTAAAATATTTATCCACTTATAACTATTAACACAAGTTGGCCCACTAGTCGCTATTTCAGGATTATTGAATAATTTTGCATTTTTTAGAGGTCTCTTATTTCAAAATTCATTTCCCCGTTCCTCAAGTATCAGGGTGTAGCTTATACGCAAGGTTTTATGGTGGGTACTTGTCCACCTCTACCCCAACTCCTAACTCCTCACTGATGATTGATCAAAAAAATAATAAACAATGGAAAACCTCATAACTTCCCTATATCGCTCGGACGGGTATACATTAACATGCCTTCTCATGGCCTAAAAATGTAACCAAAAAGAATAAAAAAAAATTAATTACTTTACCTGAGGTAAATCCGGTGGGAGTTGCACGGGTAGAGTCTGCTGCCTCTCGGTCTGAAAGTGCTCTCCTTCATCCTGAGATGGATCGGCCTGAGGCGGTGAGGTCTGTGGGGTTGAAGGAAAATCCAGCGGTAATTGCACGGGTAGGGTTTGCTGCCCCTCTGCCTGAGACTGCTCTCCTCCATCCTGAGATGGTTCGGCCTGAGGCGGTGTCTGTTGGGTGAAGGACTCTGCTATTGGCGAAGAGGTATCATCCTCCTCCCGTCCTTGAACCTTTTGTAGGGCGGCAGTCCTCACATCAGGCGGGGCGTCGATTTCAGAGTCACTCGCTGTGTGGACTATCTTCTCCATCGCAATTACTGGCTAAAACTGGAAAAAAATCGATGTGCGCCAAGTTTTAACCGATGCCTAGCCCGTGATTAGTTAAAAGGCACTCCTTTTGTTTCTTTTCCATATACGGCAAAACACGCTTGCCAAGGTGTCTTTTATGGTCTAGAGAGGCGATCGGTAAAAAGAGGGAATCCTCGGGGAATACTTTCGCTAGTCCCTTTTCTTAGACCTTTAAAGCACAGTAACCAGCAAAACTGTACCGTAGCAGACAGTTAACGGATATACTTTAGGGGCGATGAACAGGCTACGGTGAGGACAGGTGGTGTGACACTCCCTGAACGTGGGAAAGGACGAATAGCGTGTCAATAACCTATGTTCCAAACGGGTCACCTACTTCTTTTTCCCTTAGCAACGGATGGACCCTCTATTTACCATAACTATGTGCCATAATGTTTTATTTTTTCTAATGTATCATAGTGACTCTGCTCGCTCACAGTTATTTAATACACCGCATTCGTAATTATTCTTTCAGCGCCTTGTTTTCATCTTTCAAGTATACAGAGGTTTATTTCAAATAAAAGAGAAAATTATAGAGTAAATAAGTCACCACAAGCCGGTCTAACTGGGTGTCAATACCCCCTGAACTGACCCTCCCCCCGACAGGGGACGCAGTAATGACATAATACATGTCAGCACACCGAATCACCGATGAGGATACTTTGGCCCACTTTTTGGATATTTCCAAAAATCAGCATGATAGGAGTGCAATTATTGGAGAAATAACTACCATTAGTTTGAGTTTTAGTTAGTATCTTTCAGATGTATGTGAAATTTTAAGATTTTGTGTCCAGCAAGTACTAGATTCACATCGAAATAGGTTGGAGCAAAGTTACCCTTACTTCGAGGCAACATTGGCCCACAAGGGATTCCCTATGGTGGTATATTTCTCATTTTTTCACAACCAAATATTGAGTCAAAGTTACCCCTAAAAACTTTGTCAATATAAAAAGCATTCTTAAAAAGTATCCAATTCAGGTATTTTTCATCATAGGTAAACAAAACTCATGGATACAGTCTAAAATACGAATTGTAAGAAAAATTGTGAAAAATATGAATATTTTGACTAAAATGACAGGTATATAGTATTGGCGAGCCAAAGATACCCCCCCAGCCCTAAAGTAACCCCAATTTTTTTAGAAAAATTATAATTTTATAGAAAATGCGAAATAATAAAATCCTTCTTGAGCTAAATGAATATAGTACACTTGATTTGAGATGCCTTTGGTTGATAAATTGTTGCTTAAAACCCACAGACTCATTCTTGAATATTATTGGTTGATCCAGACGCAATTTCCGGACACATCGAAAATCGGTGAAAATTTTAGCCTCTACTCATTGCCTTATGTCTAAAAATAATTATCACTTTCAAAATTCTATTTAGGCAAAAATTGTAGCTTAGATATCAATAGGTTTTTAGAGAAAAGTGACCTAGATATGAAAAATATCCTTAATTGTAATATCGAGATCAAAACAATATTTTTTTGTGACTGGGCTAATGTTACCCCTTAAGGGACAAAGTATCCTCGTTTTATCGGGTGAACCAGTCGGATAGGCACAAACATCTACTACAAATATTTTTAAAACCGAGGTACCAAACCAGTTAAAACCAGTCTGAAAGAGTGTGTCTAGCTGAATGGGCTCTTGATGTATCCTATATCGATTTTAAGAAATTGTTATGTCACCATGTCAATTTTAAGAAAAGTTAATGTCACCATGTTAATTTTAAGAAAAGTTCATGTCACCATGTCAATTTTAAAAAAAGGTTCATGTCCCATGTCACTAAGCAAAAAAAAGGCTCATGTCGCCATGTCGATTTTAGGGGTATAGAGCAATAGCTGAGGCCGTATTACTCAATCTGTTTGTTAGAAAATTTAACTCCGTGCATATTGAACCAAATTAGTACACCATTGATCCAATTCAGGCAACCAGGGATCTAAATAGGATCAATAGGTTTTCGTTTTTTAATTGCAGTAGTAATTTAACTGTACGATGATCAGCTGTTATCATCGTCATACCGTTATGCCTTAGACCTTGTAAATGTGCAAATTCTAAAAGGTGGGGGTTTGTGTCCCCGTTGACATAGCATCAGGGGTTTTATGGTATGAACGTTCGAGAGATATGCGGATGTTAATTTCGGCTGAGAGAAACACCTGCGATTCTCCTTTCCCACGCTGAGGCAGGGTCGGGGGTCTAGATGAGGGGTACCCATGTCCTTTGACGATTTTAAGAAAAGCTCATGTCAAATGTCACTACTAAATTTGTATTTTCCTCTGTCCTTGTCACTAAGCTCCATGTTACATATCGATTTTAAGAAAATTCCATGTTCCCTGTCACTATCTTTTTTTACCCATGTCCTTGTCCCTTGAATCTCTATGTCCTTTGTTGATTTTAAGAAAAGGCCATGTCACACTGTCAATTTTATGGGTCTAAACCCATAGGGACACGCCATCCAATACCCTGTAGGGTAAAGGTATCTTATATGTCCATGGAAGTTATATGACCAATTCTCAGAAAACATATTTTTATGGGGTCTCTGTGGTTTCTCTTCGTTTAAAGTCATGTAGTATGACAAAAAGGTCTTAGAGAAAATCTACACTGGTCCCCTGCTCTAACAGTTTACTATCATATAAAGGTTTAAAAATGTTATGTCCATTTCTTACATGGCCATATCACCTCTATGTATTCACTAGAGACTTTTAATATGACTATATTAGCTTCTAGTAGCATCTATAAAGGGTTTAATTAGATGACTAAATTACCTTACTGAGAATCCAACGTCAAAAATTTTTGTTTCTATATAAACCCTGTTTCATATGCTTTGTGTAGTCATATTATGACCCTACTATGACCATATTAACTCCCATAATTGGTAATATGCTTCTGTTTGCAAAATCTTTAATTACGAAATTATAAAAATTATGCATGGACAAAATAGGGAAAAGTACCCATTTTGCAGGGGAGATCCCTGCTTTTCAACGTAACCAAAGATTTTAATCAAACAATTAAAAACCTTTAGATTATAGAAGTTTTTCCTTGATATAGCTATATTAGGCGACCATACCCTATCCTATAGTCTTCACATCGAACCCCTTTCCTTTTTTCAACTGTCTGTTAGTAGACGATTTTGCTTATTACTCAACATCAAACGGGTCCCACAAGGTACCAGCGCAAGAATTTAACAGGGATTCCCCATTGTTTTATCAAACATCGCTTTACACCGTTGCAGACTAACGTAAGTCTTTCTCTTTTAGCACCTGTAATTGGTTAACAAAGATCACTATCAAATCAAATAGCCTTGATGAAATTTTTATTAAATGATATTTTCCGCAGAAGTAGTTCTATGGCGTAGGGACAGTATCATTAGGGTTGTTGTTTTATCGAATTCTATAAGAGCTTGGAGTATGTAATCATGGTTTGTACAGCCTTTCTTATCTGGTTCGAGATTAATGCTAGACCACATGACCATGATGAGCGGTACCACGTGACTACACGGACTCTTTGACGTCGCACGCTAGCCCTATAAAAGGCGTTGTGCACGTGCAGCACGCTCAGAAACAACCAGAATGGATCGCGCACAACAACTCAAAGAGCAGTCTACCACAGACCGAGAGGTCCGGGATGAGGGGGCGGAGGAGCCGCAAACCTCCAGCCGGGGGCTCCGGGAGGAGCAACAGCAAGGTGAGTTCCAGAAAGAGCAGCCGGATCAGCCGCAACAGCCGGGTGAGTTCCAGGAAGAGCAGCCGGATCAGCCACAGGAGCAGCAGGCGTCAACCCAGGAGGAGGAGCAGGAACACTCAAACCCAACACAGTCTAATGCACCTCAGGTAGGGCTGTGTGACTTCCAAAAACAACACCCGGGTCAGCCACAGGAACAACAGGCATCAGCTCGGGAGGTGATGCAGGAGCAGGAACAACCAAACCCCGCACCTCATGATGCACTCCAGGTAAGGTGTTAAAGTAATTTTTTATTTTTTTTATTTAAGGCTATGAGAACTCAGGTTACAGTTTACCGTCCGAGCTATTTTGAAAATTAATAACACATTTTTTCATTGTTCATTATATACCGTAAATCCCCAGTCACAAGCTGGCTCCGGTCATAAGCCGGAGGCAAGTTCAGGAAAAAACTAAAAGCCGGTTTTGAGGTCAAATTCTTACCATTTTCTCTTTATTCTATAGTAAAAAAAACGGTCATAAGCCGGGGTTGGGGAGGAGGACTTTTGGAAAAATTTAGAAGCCAGTTTGGGCCCTAAATAAAAAAAATCCTGCTTATAACCGAGGATTTACGGTAGGTACCACTGTCTAAAAATCTTCAGGTTATATATGCCACCATGTTATTAACATTTCTTTGCACTGTAAGCTTTAGCTTAATACCAAATATGACCCCTTTGTAAGCTTTAGTTTAATACCAAATATGACCCCTTTGCTCCTTCCTACCATGTCCAAATACATTTTTAAGTAATTAAACCTCATGCAGCCATTTAAATGCATGCGGGCGGTGGACGGTAAACTGTAATATGAGTTCCATTGGCCTAAACTTTATCACGCATTGGTTCGTTCTCTCTGAGGATTACGGTATGAAGGGGTAAATGAACCGATCATAGAAAAAGGGGTAATCTTTAATTATATAAATATATGGTTTCCCAGGCTATGGTTTTCCTGACATGGGTTAATTTTTAGGTACATTGAGAGGGTTTTTGAGGTCCTGAGTGATCGTAAAAACCCTCACCTGAAACGGAATCCTCATTGAAAACAAGTCGACTTTCAAGATAAACCTCAATGATTTTATTATATATGGTGGCGGGCTGTGCTGATAATAAGGGCTCTAGACAAGGAGGGTCCCATGTCCCTTATTGATTTTAAGAAATGGGTTTTGTCTCTTATCATCCAATCCCATGTCCCTTGTCAATTTTAAGAAGTGGCCTTGTCCCCTTGTCAGTTTTAATAAGTGGTTTTGTCCCTTGTCACCCACCCCCATGTCCCTTTTCGATATTAAAAAGTGGTCTTGCCAATTGTTAACTTTACCCGTCTGAAGCCCTATAATACAAACACTATCATCGTGTCACATGGTACAGCGCCCATGCGATTAAAAAAAACTGATGTGATAAATAAGTAACGTAGTAGAGTAGGGTAAATTTAAACTTTAACATGTACTTGTCACAGATTTTAAGTTTATAAATAGCTCAACATTTTTCTTGAAATGTATTTAAGTGTTTAAAAAAAAGTGTATAAATCTTAATAAGTGTTTTATTGTAATAAACATGTTAGTAGTTGGCAAAAACAGGTGTTTAGCAGGACAAGTGATTGAGGTATGAACACATTTTTTACAGTGTACTTTGTAGGCTGGTGAAAGTTGATTCTTATGAACATCATGTCGTAGATATGTAAGTTTGAGATCTAAAAATGACTTTTTAGGAAAACATCCTACTCCCAAATTTTAGACCTTTTCTTATATTTCCACCTTATCCAAACTACTCCCAAAATGCAGTCCAAAAGGCGTTATTTTTTCACCATTTTTCTATGTATCAAATTACTGCCCTAGGCAACAGAGTATTCATACCCAACCAAAATGACTACTTTAGTCTTAAGACTGTTTAGGTTTGTTCATAAAATTATAATCCTATTTGTAACATGTTTTAAGTGCATCAAACTGTCTATACATAACCCAGTAGGTATGTCGCTAAAAATTGAAAAGCTGTCTGATCGCTTAGCTTTTAGAACAGCCTTTAGAGACACATGTTAGTAATAATATGCTTTTGGAATTTTTTATTTAAAGTGAAAATTGATGAAGTTATAACGGTTTTCATGATCGAAAGTGGGCATTTTTTTCGTCATCATTTTAAACTGTACAAAAAAGGAACATGTGTGACCTTTCCATGATTTTAGTTTGATTTTTAAACTTGCTGTATCATGGAAAACCTTACACCCCCTGAAAGCCTGGATCTTTGCCATCACAATGCAGTTCATCCCAGGTCATTCTGACCAAAAGAAGTGGAAATATTAATTTTTAAAGATAAAAAAGTTAGTAAAATCCCTTAATTTTGGCAGAAATTATCAATTACAAATTTCTGCTGATCCTAGAAAACTATGTGCTCAACAATAGATTTTCTTCATATTTGGCAGAGATGATGCTAAGACCATATACTACCTCTTCTATATGTTTTTGAATAACTTCCTATATTCCTTCATGTATTTTTGATCAGGGGGTATTAATTACATTGACCTAATTAAGGTAACAATTAATTAACTATTTAGAGTTGTGAAAAAATCAAACACTAAATTAAAGGTAATTTTATGTACTTGGGGTACAAATTGTTAGGCAGTTAAACCCTCAAATATTTCCCATGGTTATAAGCTGATCACTGAGACCTGTCCCTGCACAAACCTTCCAAGCCTGGCACAGTTTTCCATGACGCAGTCCAGGCTCATATCAGCCTCAATGCTGACATACCTAAACCCAGGCAACAACAACCCTGACATGTTTTTATGTATCACCATATTTCCTCCTGAGAAATAATGTATCACCGTAATTTTATATATAACAATTTGGTTAAAAACACTAAAAATCTTATCTGGATCATAGAGGAATTTAGGGATAGGTGAGTAATTTAAAAAAATGCACTCAATAACTCCTATATCAGAATATGCTTATCTATCTGATACATTGAACAAGTCAGTTTTCCTTTTTTTCCCCCAAGTTACTAAAAAGTTAAGGGGGATTAAATGTAAAATGTGATCAAGAGGGGTTCAAATAAAACAGTGATACATAACAACTGTTTTATTTTTTTAAAAGGTACGTCGTGAAGGACGCTGCCCGAAAGCATTAATGTCAATAAGAGCAACCATGCAGAGTGGTTATTGGGCCAAACACTGGGCTGAAGTAAGTACTCAAAGTTTTTTAGCTATTAAATGGCTAGCCACTTCTAATTAAAATAGCTACATGCATGCATGTAACCTTAACATGTATTTACCTCTCATACAATACAGGGGAGATGTATGTCGGGGACCCCTGACTGATAAAATTCTAGATATTAAGTAGTTAACCATTTCTGGTTAAGGCTTTCACATGTAGGTATGTAACCTTGACATATATCTACAGGGTAAGCTCTAATAATATAGTTTTTTTTGTTCTTTTTTAAATTTTTAGAAAGACTTACGGGAGTTAAGGAAACAACTCAACAACATCCCTGGTAGCGGCAACCCAGGCAACAGCAACCCAGGCAGCAGCATTACTAGCAGCAGCAACCCCTGCAGCAGCAACCCTAGCAGCAGCAACCTCGGCAGCAGCAACCCCTGCAGCAGCAACCCCAGCAGCAGCAACCCCTGCAGCAGCAACCCTAGCAGCAGCAACCCCAGCAGCAGCAACCCCTGCAGCAGCAACCCTAGCAGTAGCAACCCCGATAGCGGTAACCCAAGGAGTCGTATTTATGAACAAATCAATACACTAGAGGCATATGTGGTTTACCAGGAAGAAAAAATAAAGTACTGGAAAAACTTAATGACAACTTTTTATGACAGCCATTTGTGCTGGCTGGGGGAACCATGTTTAGCGTGTGAAGGACTGTTATCCGATTAAATTAACCTGTACCTTAAACCATATACTATAAAAAATATGTTTTGTTTTTAAACACTTTTACCTGTATTTATGGCCAGATGAGGGAAAACATGCCTCCATGGGGAAATTGAATTTTAAGGTTTAAGTCACATGCTTTAAAATGAGATATCTTGAGCTAAAATATCCCTGGTAGTTTTTATGTAATCGCTTGTTAAACATAGGTTGAAGTGAGCAACTAAAAATGACAAATAAGCTCTGAATGCCTTATATCATATCATAGATACCTATAATGCAAAAAAATACAGTTTTCTTGAAAAATAACCAAGAAATGTAATGTTTTTTATTGTAAAATTGGTTTTAAAGGGGATTTTTGAGCTCTTTTTTCATTTCTGAGTTCCTGAAGGAATTTCCAAAAAGGTTTGTGGCAAAAATTCCCATTTGGAATAATGGAGTGGTTTCCATAACAATCAGAAATTGCTATATATGCCAATTTTCTATGTTGCCATGGAAACAAATATTCCTTTGCATTCCAAAAATAAAACGTTTTTATTAGAGATGGAATAATTCTAAGCTTACCACTCGATTCTCCATAAAAAATTGGTATATAGCATTTTTGACATATTTTTTAGTGTTTTACCCATACACTACCCCTAGGTGGTTGAAGTCAGTACTAAAAATCCCCCTGGAGGCACGTTCTCCCCTGTTGGTCCACATTTCATGAGCAGATTAATACACTAGAGTCATATGCGGTTTACCAGGAAAAAAAATAAAGTACTGGAAAAACTTAATGACAACTTTTTATAACAGCCATTTATGCTGGCTGGGGGAACCATGTTTGGCGTGTGAAGGACTGTTAACCGATTAAACTGACCTGTACCTTAAACCATACACTCTAAAAAATGTGTTTTGTTTTTAAAAACTTTTACCTGTATTTAAAACACTTTCTTGTAACACTTTGTTAAACACATTTTTAGGCAACACAAAACAATTTTTCAAAAAGTGTTTTCAAATTTAAAAGTTTTTTTGATTAAATTGTGTTTCAGATAAAAAAGTGTTAAAATAATTCTGAGAATAAAGTGTTTAGGTTCAGAAAGCGTTTAAAATAAGCTGCAAATAAATTCATGCCCTTGCTATTATTTCATTTCCATATTTACAACCCATGGTCCCAGTTTTAGGATTAGCGAGTCCTTCCTACTGCATATTATTGTCTCTCTACAGGTAAAGAATATTGAAGTTATGTTGATAGCAAGTTGATGAATGTTGATCATCCAGTTATCAACATTGATTCTGTGCTAACCAGGCTTGGCCTACAGTTAAGATGAGTTCAAACACATTAATGCATAAAGTTAGTTAAGAGTTTAGGACTGGGATGTATGTATGTATTAATCCTGAATGTTACAAAAATAGTTGTTTTTCATGGGTTACATTGGAATTAAGGTATTGAGAAGGTATTTTTAAATATTTCTTTTATAAATCCATTCTAAGGTAAAGTGTAAATGTAAAGTTTTATTAGGATGCTGTGTATCATTATCATTTATACTTAAATTCAAACATTTGTGTCCATATAAATGTTATCAAAGTACCATCATAGGTTGCTCCTGTCACCTGGTGAGTTGGATTGGAACCAAGTATTAAAACACTTTTATAAACCTAAACACTTTTGCAGGAAAAGTGTAAAGTGTTTTAGAAAAAGTGTTTAGATAATAAAAATGTGTTTTACCAAAAAGTGTATGGGGTAAAATATGTTTTAGTTAAAACGCATTTTTTAGAGTGTACACCTTTAACTACTAAACTCTGCTGGAAGCGTATAAACAGTTGTTTAAAAAAATGTAAAGAATAAATAAAAAAATAAAAGACATAATTTTAACTTTTTAATTACGTATATAGTTATAGTTTAAGCAAATTAATGTCTCGGTATTGATACAGGTGGTAACATTTTGTTTGTGATTCCAACAAAGGTTTTGGAATTTTAACAGCCTGTGTTTTAAAAAAATGTAAATTGAACTAAAACTATAGAAAGACTCCTGACAGTTGTAATATTTGCCTGTACATACCGTGTCACCTAGCACTGAAATTGATATTACATTATAATATACATTAATTTCATTTAGTAATGTTTTTCACATATCTAACTCTGTGACAAAGGTTTGGGAATTTCAACAGCATGTGTTTAAGAAAAGCTGTTAACTGAACTAAAAACTGTAGAGACTCCTAACAGTCGTGATGTTTGCCTGTACATACCATATCACCTAGCACTAAGATTGATATCACATTATAATATACATTGATTTCATTTAGTGCTGAACTAAAAACTATAGAGAAACTCCTAACAATCGTGATGTTTGCCTGTTCATACCATGTCACCTAGCACTAAGATTTATATCACATTATAATATACATTGATTTCATTTAGTGCTGAACTAAAAACTATAGAGAGACTCCTAACAATCGTGATGTTTACCTGTACATACCATGTCACCTAGCACTGAGATTAATATTACATTATAATATACATTGATTTCATTTAGTGCTGTGTTTAACATATCTATACCCCAGTAACTGGTTTTCTTATTAACATAGACCTTCATGAAAAAATAAAATTAACATGTTTCCAGGCATTTTCAAGCTCGTTCAGCCTGCATTATTCTTATTATATAATAGCGAAAATAGGTGTTTAAAACTTGAGGGTTGCAGTCTATTTCACATAGTTTAGTTTCTCCTCACCTCTCCTCACCTCTCCTCTCCAGAGGGCGGTACTATTTTTTTACATCAGGAGCCTCTAGATACGTAGTACATTACAGTTAAAGTGTTTTTTTAGGTTTTATGCTGTTAATGATGCATTTCTAACCCTTATATAGGACACTTTGAAAAACTGGAATATTTCTCCAATAAGCTTGGAATATTTTCTTTTTACTTACAAGATGTATAGGCGTACCACATTAAGCGAGTTGAGAAAACTAGAGTTCAAGAGTGTGAAATACTATTTTGGTCCCCATCTGTATCAAGGCTTATTACAAACAGTAATAATAGTTAAACTAAATATATCATAGCTATAAACCTTTGGTCTGATTTAATATATATATAAAAGCTACATAAAGCATAAAGATATCAACATTGAGTTTGTTCTTATTCTTAATTTTCTAAAAAAAACGGATCTTATCTAGATTCTAAATATATCTTATGAACGAGCATATCTTATCTGGATTCTTAATATATATTATGAACGAGCATATCTTATCTGGATTCTTAATATATATTATGAACGAGCAGATCTTATCTGGATTCTAAATAATCTATAAACGAACACTTTTTATAAATAATCTAAAAAAATAGGAGGCTTATCGTTTAATGGACTATATATTTCAGTAGCTTATAATAAAGCCTATAAGCAATGATAATTTGAGCTGTTTCTATTAATGCCAACACTCGAGTAGGAGCAACTTGGTACACTTTTATTCATGGGTTGGGGCTATAGGTGCATCATTAAGAAGTTTTTGAGTTTTTCTCTGTTACTCAGTAGCATGGGTGTGGATCATATGTTTAAAGACCCTCCTTATCGTTTAATGGACTGTATGTTTTTAATGATATCAAAAAGTAAATAAATAATTTAGTTCCACATAACCTACATCATACCAGAGATAGTTCATATTATTCTCGGTAGAGGGGGACAAAAAATCCGCGTTTTGAATGAAAATCTATCATTTCAATTGTAAACTACCGCTGTGAATTCCTCTAATAACTCGGCAAATATTCTTTACTGATATCAGTGAAATATATTAAACAATAAAAAGAAAAAGCTCTATACATGGATCTTTAAAACTGCTAAAGAAAATACAAAGAAAAAGAGCATTATACATGTAATAATTTAGTTCCACATAACCTACATCATGCTAGAAATAGTTCGTATTGTTCTCGGTAGAGGGGGACAAAAAATCCGCGTTTTGAATAAAAATCTATCGTTTCAATTTAAACTACCGCTGTAAATTCCTCTAATAACTCAGCAAATGTTCTTTGCTGATATCAATGAAATATATCAAAAAATAGAGGAGAAAAAACTCTGTCCCTAAATCACTCAAACTGATGAAAAAAATCTATATCTTCTTAAACTGAATGTCTATTTGTTCATAGACTTAAAAGTGTAACACCACATTTATGATTTCACTGCTGAGGTGGAGTATATAAGGAACGCAATGTCTGGGGTTAATTGGAGAGGTCCGGCCCTCATGTCACGAACCTCCACGTCTGTAGCTTCAGGTACTAGCTCCAGTGACAAAATCACAACAGTTCTTCCGACCTTGTCAACTTAGAACGGATGATGGTTGAAGCGTGTCTGCTCCCATCAGTTGGTTGAAGCAGAACGGTTAATGCTCCCATTGTTGGTTGATGCTCCCACTGTTGGTTAAAGCGTGTCTGCCACCGTTCCTTAGAGCGCTGATCTGGAATTGAATGTGTTCCACAATCCTCCTTCAATCCTTCAATCCTCCTTCAATCCTCCTTCAATCCTCCTTCAATCCTCCTTCAATCCTCCTTGTTTCAATCCTCCTTCAATCCTCCTTCAATCCTTGGTACACTCAGTTCATTCCTCTGTACCGAAAGCTCAGCTAAAAACCTTGTGACATGAGAACCACTTGACCTCTCTTTTGTATTTAAAACCTAAAGTGATATAATTACTATTTCTAAAATAATCCTATTCTAAATATATCTATAAACGACCTCTTTTATGAATAATCTAAATATATCTATAAACGACCTCTTTTATAGATAAATTAAATATATCTATAAACGACCTCTTTTATAAATAATCTAAATATATCTATAAACGACCTCTTTTATAGATAAATTAAATATATCTATAAACGACCTCTTTTATAAATAATCTAAAAATAGGAGGTCTTCTCTGGATAATCCAAATATGATGGTCTTTTCTGGATAATATTCAGAAAAGACCATCTATTATACTACTGGCAGTGTCCATTTTGGCCCCCAAGCCAGTCCCCAAAATTGGCACCCGGAGTATAGCCAATTCTGGACATATTTACATAATTCAAGAAGTGACTCCCACTAACTCGGGGTCATAGACCAATATGGCATTGCTGTTTTTTTAAGAAATTGTCTCATTATTCCATAAATTCAGGCTGAAATTCCAGCCAATCAGGGCAGCCCTGTCAGGGCCCTGTTGGGCCCTATGGGGTCCTGTTAGGCCCTCCCCCATTGGCTGGGGCTGGTCAGGTAGTCAGGCCCAGCCAAGCTCTATATAAGCAGTCCAGCCTGCTCAGTCAGGAGAACCAAACTGGCTCTCACCACACACACTGCCAACTAGGAGCAACTCACTACCAGCTCACCACCCCACTGCTAACAAGGAGCATTCTCCACCACCTCACTGCCAACCAGGAGCAATCTTCGCACCTTCCTGGGTCTACCCCACTGGAGCCGAACAACTTTAACATGAGTCCGAGTCACTCAACCGAGCACCGTGTCGCACCTTCCCGGGTCCACCCCACTGGAACCGAACAACTCTAAAATGAGTCAGAGTCACTCAACCGAGCACCGTGTCACACCTTCCAGGGTCCTCGTCCACCCCACTGGAACCGAACAACTCTAACATGAGTCAGAGTCACTCAACTGAGCACCGTGTCGCACCTTCCCGGGTCCACCCCACTGGAACCGAACAACTTTAACATGAGTCAGAGTCACTCAACCGAGCACCGTGTCCCACCTATCAGGGTCCACCCCACTGGAACCGAACAACTTTAACATGAGTCCGAGTCACTCAACCGAGCACCATGTCGCACCTTGCGGGTCCACCCCACTGGAACCGAACACCTTTAACACTCAACCTAACACTGTCACCCCTCGGCCGGAGTCGTTCAACTGCTACAGACCATCCTTAACTCGGCTGCAGGAGTCATCTAACTTTATCTATGTTTGGGCTTAGCAGAGACCTGGCCCTATCCATATTTTATCACATACATGTGGGCTTAGCGATGTCCTGGCCCCCTCAACTTTAACTTTATCTACGTTTGGGCTTAGGGGAGACCTGAAGTAGAAGCTCTCTTCACCTCCTGCCCCGCCCTTGGCATTGCCTGGCGCCTCTGCCCTGCAGTAGAAGCTGCCTGCATCTCCTTCCCTGCCCTGGGCATCGTCTGGGGCCTCTGCCCAAAGTCAATTTAAAAAAAAGAGCTCCTTTGTGTGTGTGTGTGGGGGGGGGGGAGCCCTGGGGGGAAGGCAAAATGCTATAGACCTTCACACTGGGGAGTCAAAACTAATGGGCAATTGAAATTTTGAGTAGGTCTACTCATCTCAATATGTCATTCCCCACCCGTATTCGATTTTTGGGGGTCATTTTGCAAAAAAAATAAGCCTCCTGATTAATTAATGCAAGGGAAGGTCAGGATAACTTTTTCATATTGGTGGAGGGAGGGTCAGAAAAAAATTCAGCGGTCCGCAAAAAAAAATCAAGCCCCCCCAAACTGCCCCTTACATCGTACATCCTCCCCAGTGATAAAAATAGTAAAAATATGACCACACTCGAAATGATCGTAGCCAGGGCCCATGAGCAGAGGGGCTGAGTATTGGGTATAAAGGCCTGGGCCTGCTGATGTACAGTCTTTGGGTAGGCTAGATGTAGGCCTGTTACATAGGCCTGCCTCCCTACATTAAATAGTACATAATCCTCCACATCAAAATGCATGAATCTTATAAATCCTGATTCATAGGATTTGATCACTTTGAGATGAAATATCATAACAATTTAGACCTACAAAAAAAATCGCAACACTTGGGGAATGAGAGTGGCTTCTTTTGACAGGGGTTGAAGTGTGACATTGAAATAAAACCCTAAATAAGGAATCTAGTGAATTTCCAACAGATATCTATATATCTTTGGCAATAGAAACCAATAGATGCCACATGATAACCTGTACATATTATTCAAATCAGGACATAATTCACAGGAGTACTGTGCAATGCCATTACAGCTTGTTGGCAGCTGTGTGGGTGACCGGAACTCTGGTAGAACATGCGCGACAACCGGCAATCCCTCTATATATTCTGATTTAGAACAACTGTTTGTAGTACATTTTTATCAGAGGATGTTAAAATGTATCTTTTTATTGGGTTATGTAAGTTTAAGGTAAACATCACAAAGAGAGAAAATTGGATTCTTGGGAGCAGCAGTGACGTCATAGCAACCGGTGCAGCCCTTATCAGTCTTATCTCCCTACTCTACTGATAACAATCCTCATGAAGGGTCAAATTAAATAGGAAATGTACTAGCAAAAGGTGTTAAAACTCTTATCTGAAAAGATCTAGACCACTTTTGGCAAAATGCATTACAGGACCTGAAAGATATTTAAAATTTACATCACATACTCGATGCATTATTTTCTAATTGCAATATTGGAAGAGAAATCAGCAAAACTGTTACTTTTTCTAGTACATTGCCTATTCTCCCTGTCGGTAATGGCCACTGTTTACAGAGGCCGCCACCTCCAATACACAAGCAAATGCCAGGATGTTGCTGCAAACACTGGTCTCACCCCAGTGCACTCCCCTCTATTAAGCATAGTGAGGCTGCTACACTGGCCACCTGCTCCAACTTTAACACCCCATAGCAAGCAAAGTACTCGTCAAAATGCCTTCATATCAACGTATGATCAACTTTAATATGTATTCTCAAACATAATATGTGCAAAAAAGTCCAATCTATCATATATTTGAAGAAATAAAACTTTTAATGAATCTTGCCATAGGCGGCAATGGTGAAGATGCCTCAACTCGTCTGTGGTACCACTGCTCTGGTCACAGACTGCTGAGCACAGGCAGGGCTCCAGTGTAGTTCACGGGCCTCACTACCCGACAGGGAGACAATTTGCCCCTTTGCCCGGTCCTTAGCAACCACAGTTCTGCTCCCTAGAATGGAACCTGACTGTGGGCTGCGTGAAGCCACGAGATAAGGCCCAAGATTTGCAATCGGTGGAGACTCTATTGGCAATGTACTAATATAATTTCTTTCCTGTTTACAACATTATATAGATCAGGTGCTTTCATTTATACAATATTTCTACCCAGCTAGGATGTATATTCTATTCTGTTATGGTAACAAGGTCCATTTTCAGTCGGTCAAGGGGAAGGGACAGGTGCCCCCCCCCCCAGCCACCCCCTGGATCCGCTACTGAGAAGGGAGAAAGGGAGGGGGGCTAGATGATGATATTACCAGGTAGATGGTCACCTAATTTCTTAGCTGACCTTGCATCATCAGGTTATAAATTCCATAATAGTCAGCTTACCCTATCAGCTGACCCTCTTTCCTCTGTCATCTAATAGATCAGTATATGACTTGATATGTATAGGGTGCCTCTGTCTATCAATACATGTAGACTGTAAGACAGGTGTGCAGCTGCTGGCTGGGCTGCTGGCCTATATCATAGTATATGGGTCAAGCTCTAGTCATTGTGTGCACAGGTTATGTAACAGTACTAGTGTCAGTGGAGGGCCACACACATATAGATAGGAAGCGGGATATATTATACATGTACAGTGAAGGCCGGAGGGGGGCCGGAGTGAAGGTATGGTTTTAGTGTATAACAGTACATTAAGGTAGCCTACCTTAATGTACTGTTATACACTAAAACCATACTGTATGGGTGTGGACCACTAAAATCGACATGGCGACATGGGCTATTTTAGGCTTAGTGACATGGGATATGAACTATTTCTTAGAATTGACATGGTGACATGAACAATTTCTTAAAATTGACATGAAGACATGAAGCACTTTAATATTTTTATAGGGTTTAGGGGCATGCCCCCAAGGAAAATTTTGAAAATTTAGATATTGATCCTGTTATTTTGGTCAAATTGCGAGCAAATGACCAAGTTCACCATAAAAGTGTATGTTGGTTTCAGAATTTTTTTTTTTTTTTTTTTGGGGGGGGGGGGCAGAATATAGTCTGGTCTGAGATGGGGGGGCATGACCCCCCTGCTCCCCCCTATTCCGACACCCCTGCAATGTGTTATATACCAATATGCCTGTAATTGATGTCTCATTTAAATAATGCCCATTTTATAAGGCGTTGCTAGGCATGGAATCAATATGAAATTAGTCTGATTAGTTTAGTGAAGTTGCTTAGTTACTAAAAATGGTAAATTCTCAATGAGATTGGTCGAAAAACGCACTTATTTTAGTAAGTAAGCAACTTTGAAGAGCCCTCCTGACCTTGATAATTGGAATATCGACAAAATAAAAAAAAGTCTGCAGGAAATGACTACATAATAATTCGCTAATCATTAGAAGTTTTTGTTCAGTTTTCATTCCATGCCTAGCGGCATCTTATAAAATGGGCCTTATTGGAATGGCATAGATATTGCTATGAATTAGTCAGATTCTTCATAGTTTTATTTTGGCGATCGTAATGCTATTTGGTGATCATAGGTACTTTTGAAATTGACCCAATCTGGATGGTGGATGTACGATGTGGCCAATGGACGATGTGGACAATGGACTATGTGGCCAAAGCAAGGACGATGTGGTCAAATGTGGCCAATCTGAGAAAATGGACGATGTGACCATTTAAGAAATAGATTTACACCAAAACCACTTCTTTTTCACTTTGGCCACATCGTCTATTGTCCACATCGTCTTTTGGCCACATCGTCCACAGACATTGGTGAATCAATTTGGGTTAGATTTGGGTAGAATGTTGTGAAAATTATGCATGCATACGTCCCAGGGTAGAAATATGTGAGGGTCGGTGAATGGGTTCGTTATAGGACCCTTGGGAGAACCTATATTCTTATGGTAGATTGCCTTAGAAAAGATTGACCACAGCGTCCATCCAGTTTGGCCACATCGTCCACAACTTTTGCCACATGGTCTTGGCCACATAGTCTTTTGGCCACATCGTCTATAAATCCTCTGGATATATACCGACTTTAGGGAGTGGTCATTATTTATCAACAGGGGGGTGGTGGGTTTTCACATGGATGCGCGAAAATCTTTCACCCCCCACCCCTCAACAACAGTCACAATTTTTTGCGCCCCCCCCCCCAGCGCCAGAGGCGCGGAGAATTTTCGCACCCTCTATGAGCTACAGTATTGCACTGCCTTTTTTGCTAAAATGAGGATAAATTTTTTCTAGCCACCCCCCCAAGAGGGGTCAACATTTTTTAGCCCCCTCCTGGAGAGGGGTTTGAAATTTTTACGCCCCCCTCAAACCACCCAGCCCCCCCCCCCTGTTGATAAATAATGACCACTCCCTTAATATCTGGTTTGATTATCAGCCAATGAAATAACCCCAACTATTCACTACGGTCCTCTTGGGGTAGGTGGTACCCATCTGAGAACTGTTAACAGTGAAGACCCCTGGTAGTCAGCTTCAGCAATGGCTGCGCCCGTGGGACAATCCGCTACCTCGGTAAACACCTGAGTCCTGCACACACTTGGCCGCGAAATCCAGGTCAGCCGCCCTCCAGGTCCTCGTGGTGTCTTCATCATTCTGCATATCGCCATCGGGGAGGGAGGACGCCGGCAGATCTGCCAAAAGGCTGTCCATAAACTATATGATAAAGGCGCACCAAATCGACCAAAAACCTCTACTGCTGCGGCACTGTGACGACGTCTGCGATCCAGGTCTCCTTTCTACATTGTAAGTTTGAAAAGTCCATTTTAATTCCATGGTTTGACACTACGTACCGTACATAAGGGAACGTGCTGTATCAAGCACCATTGATTGATTGAAGCCCCATTCCAAGGCATTTTTCTACCATTCTGACAGCCCAAAGATAAACGCACCCTTTCACCTTTAGTAACGTGTAGTATTTCTTTTTCTTGTTGAAAACTCATTTTGACCCCCCCCCCCCACCTCCCACCCACCCTCAGAGGAAAAGGCTTTCATTGGCCTCTCCCAGTCAAGGGGTTGAAAAAGAATTGACGTTTCACTCAAATGCACCGTCACCCCCATTGTTATAAAATGATCACTCACTAAGTACATTTATGTCTGGTGATATTGAAGCAAAAGGCATTGGGGTTGTATAATTTTTTAATTGTCTGCGACTGCCTTTTTGGTGTCACTATTGTCAGTGTTTAAAGAAAAAGGGGCACTTGAGTCTAACTTGGGGAAGGCTTATCTCCCGACAGAGTCCTTCATTTAAATGGTACTGGGTAAGAGGGGGGGGGGGTGATACCCTAATCAGAAAGGGCCCAGAACCCCTCTAACAAAAAGCAATTACAAATTCAGAAAGATTTGCATTACAAATGATAGTTGAAACACTTAAACCTGAATATTGTACGATATGAGAAAAGAGTTTTCTGGTACATTGCCGGCGGTATTTGGTTAAACCCCGGGGTTAACCCCTTTGCCAGATCCCTCGCAACCAGGGGTTCTGCTCCCTACAATATGGAAATTCAAGGCTTTATATATTGGCTATTATAAATTAAAAGATGCATTGATGTTCGCACTAGATCAACATCAACTAGGAAATTTATGTGTAAAATATGGTTCACATGCCCCATAATTGGTCAGGAACACTGAGGCTATCACACCTTCGGCAAACTGTTGCCAAGTGTTGCTGGGGGGAGGCATGCTGGGTTATTTGTCTTTGTATAACGAACTGTTGATATTGGTGGGGGGGGGGGGGGCTCTGGTGAAGAAAAGCTGTTTGCTTTCCCTCTATGTAGTGTCCATAGGCTTTTCAAACACTTATAATGACGCACACGACTAATTAGGCTACATATACGCGCAGCGCCTATCTACATTCGACCCTCACTCCCTCAACTGTTTGATTCATCAGATCCCTCATTACCTCAGATAGAAAGCCTGGAACTACCTCTATGTTTTTTTTTGTTTTTTTTTTGTTTATTGAATTTGGACTAAACTCCTTAGATAATTTGCTTCCCCAACACTTTTCCTTGTTATTTCCATAGTCGAGGAAACAAGGGCTGACTGTATACACCACAAAAAAACTTTCCATATTTTATTTTGTGATTAGGCCATTTCATTTTAATAACTTGGATTACGGATTTTTTTTTACTCCTTCTCTTGGCTGGTCAGAGGCAAAAGAAAAAGAGTTTAAAATTTGACGTCGAAAATCCCAGTGGCCAATGAAAAAAGTCATGTTTTGTGGCAACAAATTGCACCTTTAAGGTGGTCGCTACCATTGAATCAAAGATCCTAGATTTTCTTCATTTTTCTCCTAAAGGTACAAAAAATCATCTAGAATAAGAATATGAAAAGAAAAGTAGGGGGTCCCAAGCTACTTTTTTTTTTGTCTACAGATTTTTGAAAAATAAAAGTATTTTAATCTTCACCTAGAAATCAGAGAAAATGTGTCTCAGGTTTGAGAATTTCTTTCTGTCATAAAGTTTTAATACAGAGATATGAAACCTAACATGGCAAATGGTCTGATATTCTTATTTATTAAGAATTTTTTATTTTAACTCCATGCCATGGCATTCTGGGTAAATTTCTCATTTTTCAGAAAAGAGAGGGGTAAATTTTCTATTATTTTATAACAAAAACAAATAAAATTAATATTTTCAACCTCTAGATTTTTCTTGAACTTCTTCAGAATATTGTTCAGATAATTTACCTTTCAATAAAAAATAGTTTTGATATGGGGTCCCATGCATTATTTTATAGTGTTGGCCATTTGAATTAAAAAAGTATTGACAAAAATAACAAAAATCCTTATTCAAAGCATTGCATTATGGGTAAAATATGCAAATCCTCGTCATTGGGTTGCTTCATTATATCCTCTTGGTCACTGTGAAGAGCCTACCACTTCTGGGGTATTGTCTTGGTATTGTAAGTGCTATAATTCTAAGGTTCAAAAGAATGTTAGAGAATCATGAGAAAAATCTAGATTCAAATGTCCCAAAATTTCATACTGTCATAGAATACACAATTTTGATCAGAACCATTCAAACTTTTTTGTGAACATTAAGGACTGATATGAGTATGCCCATACCAAAAATGGTTTGATTCTGATGAATATGACCTATGTGTGCAGGGACCTGCGCAGTAGGCTCAAATCCAATAGTAGCGACCCACCTTAAACCAACATAAGGAAGATTTTTGACAATTATATCTTGAATGTACAAATCAATGCTTGGTATTTGTCCATCTTCATCAACATTCTTTTTTCATTATTTTACCCCTAAATGTAGAAAAGTCGCGTCGGCTAGAGGTGAAAAAGAAAAAAAAGAGAAGAAATTTAGATAATAGTGTAGGGAGGACATGGATGTAGGGGTGTAACAGGTTAGTGTATTGGTGACATGGCTATAGGAGTATAATATGTAATGTATGGGGGACATGGCTACTCCCTCTAATGCGGACACCCTTGGGTCTTTTAAACAGTGGCTGCCTTAGAGAGGTGGCCGCACTAGAGAGAGACAGACAGACAGAGAAAGACAGACAGACAGCCCAACAGCTTGACAGACACACAGACGCACAGACAGACAGCGCAAGAGACAGCCAGCACGACAGACTGACAGACACGCAGACACTCAGCCCGACAGGCTGACAGACACACAGACAGACAGAGAGATACTCAAACAGACAGAGAGACACGCAGACAGACAGGCGTTACCATCCTATAGTGGAGGGCATGCAACTACATCTAGAACATGAGCTGATATCATCAGAATGATCATAGTGGATGTGCTCTGTCCAAACCACTCATCCGTGTAGAGGTTGAGGCTATGTTACCTTAAAGAAAAAAACACTACCCAATTTTCATGTTTTGATTACGGAGGTGAGGGGTTACTTTGGCAAAGTCACCACTCACCTCCGTAATCAAGGTCTGTGCATAGCAAATAAAAGCACCAGAGGGCAGCACTGTTCCGTTTAGTTTCTCACCCTTCTATAGCATATGGATGGCACCTACACAGACTAAACCTGGTAACTAGGCCACGCCCGTGGCCGTGACTAAGTGCATTATTCCTGTTATAACACAGAAAAATCACCCATCAGTCACCTGACAACACATGAATATCAATTGTGAAGTCTAAAGGTGAGATGAAGTTAACCTACTTTGCCAGGAGTGCATTATCCATCTAGATAATGCACGGTCAATCAGCCAATCAGAACGCAGCATTCAGGATAATGCACTCTGACTTCACCCAGTAGTGTTATAAAGGGAGAAATATGTCATAGGCTATAGAGATATAAAAGGTTTTTTCCTGGTACTTGGGTTAACTTATTGATTTTGACTACAGACTGCTTTGTTCACATAATCTTTTTTTTCATGTGTAAAGCTTTATTGATTGATACATAGTGTTCTGAGTTTCTTCCATTTCTTCCAGAAGAAACCTGGAAGAAACAGAACAAAACACTTTTTAAACTTTACCAGCCTCAATATGGTACAGGATAATAGGCGTAGGTTTCATATGGTGACTAAGTATAAAGAATACAAAGCACTCCTATAGCCATGACCAACCATGTCTATTCCACTGTACCTTTCTTCCAGGAATAAACCCAACCCTGGATAAATGACAAAGTGAAGTAAAAAGCTAAGTACAAAATAGTAAATAACTCTGTGGCATCTGTCAACAATGTTTTTGATAATTATGATATCCATGTTTCAGAAAAATGGCAAATAGGTTGGAATCTTCACTGCGAGGAATGGATCCAGAGCATATAGCTTCTACTAGATTCAAGGATCTTACAACAAATGAGGATCGTTTCATTTGGACTCGACAATACATGTCAGCAGACCTTGATAAAAAAAGTTCAATAGCATCAGCTTCAAAGCAGTCTATGAAGTCTGCAAGAGACTCAGAGAGGTATAGAAACGAAGGCAACAAATACTTTAAAAATAAACTTTACAAAAAAGCTTTGGATCTGTATACAAAAAGCATGATCGCTGCACCAAGGGATAATAGTGGAGGATACTTCTCAATGTCCCTTTGTAATCGTTCAGCTGCCTTATTCTACCTGAAGGAATATGAAGCATGCCTCATAGACATTGAAGAGTCCATACAGGCAGGCTATACAGGAGAGCGTCAATATCTACTCTATATTCGCAAAGCGAAATGCCATCATGCACTGCGTGAAATTCCTGCCGCTAAGCAGGCCTTTGGTAAAGTTTCTGAACTCATATCAAAGTCCAAAATCGATGCTCAACAACAGGACAGGATCCTGGAAGAATTACAAAACCATCTAGGGGCTAGTGCAGAGATGTCAAACGCTGAAGTTAAAAGTCCTAAAATGGCGAAAGGAGGCCTTCAGAGTCTTCTACACAGCAAGAATGCCTCCCATCCGAGCCTGTCTTCATCATGCAAAGTAAAGTATAACAAGAAAAAGGGTCGTCATATTGTAGCAACAAGAGACATTAGACCTGGTGAAATCATCCTCGTAGATGAAGCCTATGCTACCCTCCTCAACAGAGGTGAAAGTGATGTGTATTGCCATCATTGCTGTTCGAGACTTCCCATTGCTCCAATGTCATGTCCAGACTGCATCAAGTGTCTATTCTGTAGCACCACGTGTAGGGACCGTGCCATGGCTACTCACCATAAATATGAATGTGGAATGCGTGTCACATTAGCCAAGACTGATTATTATATGGGTCTACGAACAGCTTTAGTAGCTGGAATCGATGAACTGTTAAAGTATGGTGATGAATTGGCACTACCTGCCATAAAGGTATCTGCTATGGCAGGGTGTGATGAAGATGGGGTGTACAAATCATGTGATTTTAAGGCAATTAAACATCTTTCTGGCCATTCTGACAAAGAGCACAGTCGATCTCTCTTTCACATGGCTGTATGTGCTGCTAGCTATGAAAGGGAGCTTTTGAATGCAAATTTCTACCAAAACATTCCTCCTGAGAAAAGAGAGCCTGCCAGGTTGTGTGTTGGAAAATGTCTCATTCACCTCATGGAAGCTTTCAAGGTGAATGGTTTGTCTATTGCAGGAGTCCAGGGCAAGGGCACACTTACCCATGATGATGAAATTGGTCTTGGCCTTTTTTCAACATTTTCTCTTTTCAATCATTCATGCAACAGCAATAGTCTCAATTTTGGTTGTGCCAATAATCTTGTAATATGGGCTGGTAGAACAATCAGGGAAGGGGAAGAGATAACAACATCATATGGCCCAAAATTCCAAGAGATACAGAGAGGGGAGCGACAGAATCCACTCAAGCAGAAATACCATTTTGAGTGCTCTTGTGAAGCATGTGTCAACGATTGGCCAATCGTTGATGTTATGACACCAAACAAATCATTGGCTCGGTTTAAGTGCCAAAACTGCAATCATGCTTTGTGTGCCAGTAGTGGTGAATATCCAAAGGCTGCTATTCAGTGCCAACACTGCAAACAACAATATGACATACGTCAAACGGAGAGAATGTTGAAAAATCTACAGAGAAAGTGTGAACATGTCGAAGCGCTCCTTTCTGCAAAAAGGTTTAGTGAAGCCTTTGATGTGACACGGGATGGAATGGAAGAGTTTGAAAAGATTTATTATCTCCCAAATGCAAATCTAGATTTTCTTAAATGGGAATATCTGCTTGAGCAGTGTCTGATGGAGCAATGTCTGCTTGAGCAATCTTTTGTCAGGTATGCAAGATATCAGAACCCGGGAGATCTTGACTAAAATATGGTTGGGAAAATCTACATTTCTTGACAGATTTTATGTCAAAAGCTGGGTGGGAATATCAATTCAGCCAGTCAACTTTGTCAAAAAGACTATTTAAAGCTGCACCAAGATGTGAAATATGTAGATTTTTCGTTTTCTACATTTCTATCATCAGTCTACTTGTTAGAATGTTGTGGTAAAATATTATTGTTTTGTGAACTTTAATCATACCAAATCCATGGACCCGTACAAATGTGTAAAAACAAATGCTTCCAGCATTTTATAAATCCATGTTGACAAACACCTCTTTAGAGGACGTTCAGTAGACTAGCTCAGTGGCAGCGTCTGTTATCAGAAATAAGACTGGTATTATGTGGTGGGAAGAGCACTACATAGGGGATCGAATACTCAGTTCTGCCACGTATAGGGAGTCAAACTATTTAGCTGTGTGGTGCCCCTTTCCACCAAATGGCAGAGAGCAGCTAAAAATCCTTAGATGTATGTATCACATTTTACCTCTCACCAAAATGAATGGCACTGGATTTGAGGAGAAGAGGTGTAGAATTATCTAAGATAGACAATAAAGAAGGGTATGCAACATTTTATTGATTATCTATGCCCATCAATTGTGATTTAACCAACATATATGGAATCTGTCGTTTGATAAATACCCTTTTCAAAATGTATGCTTGAGCAATGTTTTTTCCCCCATGTAGATAATCTGGATAGTTCTCTGAAATGTCGTTTTCATCAGATGCTGTGTGTTAACTGGTTAATAATTAATCCACAGTTGTGTAGGGGTTATGAGATATAAACAGGGCCTCAAGGCCTCCTGCGCCATAAGGACACCTAGTGTACACATCAACTAACATTTACACATATTGTATTCACCCGTTCCGCTAGAACATAGGGCCTGTTGGTCGGTTTCAAAAGTTCATCATCACCACATATATTGGACATTTGGTGGTAACATATTGACTTTTTAACACACCTGTGCACTGGTGTATATTGAAACATGAAATACCTATTTTCTGTATAGTGAGAAAAGGATGAAATATGCTGAATAAAATCAGATTTACGCTAGTTATGTCTAAACCCCATACACTGTGAATCACTGGTAGCCATAGATTGCTAGAAAATGAAAACATGTTTTGCTACATGTACCTAGACCATATGAAACGGGTTTGAGCATAAACGATAATTCTAGTGAGAAAATATAATAATAAAAATATATACAAGCCCATGGGAAATACAGGTCTACATTAATTTGATTGTTTGTTCCAGTATACATATGTGACAAGGCAAGCAAAAACACCCCTCTGCAGGGAAATTCATTATCAAAGTTCATCTGAAGATTTTTAAAATGAGACATCATTGGCTTAAATATTCCTAGTACCGTATTCTCCCGCGTAGAAGACGCACTGCGCGTATAGGACGCACACCAAACTCAGCAGAGGCATTTTCACGTATAAGACGCACCTCTTTGGGCTCAATTTTGTAAATCCAATACATTTCTATAGTAAAATTACCCCTCGTATAAGACGCACCCCCAACTTGAGAGAAAGCTATAAGACGACCCAGCATTTTGTTTGGCCTAGAGGACGCGTCTTATACGCGGGAGTTTACGGTAGTTATGTCAGAACCCCTCCTTGAACATAGGTTGTTATTCAAATCTGAAATCAATGATTAAGCTGTAAATGCATTATAAAGCATAATAATGTCTAAAAACACATTAAATCAGCCTTTTTCATAAAGAATACATAACAATCTTGGGATTTTTGTCATAGATTTTGATCTACAAGGAATTTTCCATTTCTGTTTTCAGTTTAGGGTTTTTGGTGACTATCCCCAAAAATTGGCATAAAAACCTGCAAATTTAGATCATTGGAATGGTTGCCATAGCAACCAGGAACAGGCATATAGGTCGATTTCTCATGAAAAATGTTCATTTTACCATCCAAATATCGCCCATTTCTACTGAAAACGAAGCATTTGAAATGAGACCATTGAATTTTGCATAAAAAATTAGAAATGTATTTCTATAATCATTTTAGAGCTATCTTGCCCCTCCAATGCCCCCTGGTGGCCAAATGGGGAATTGAAAATCACCCAGGGAGGGGTGTTCTCCCTTGATGGGTCACATATATCACTCTGTCCAGGCCATGATAATGACGACAGCCTATTGATAATGATAGGCCGGGAAAAAAAACCAGGGACATTTCTACAGTCCAATATATGACACTGATAGGGAGGAGGGATTGATCTCCAATCTGGTGGTGCCAACGTAGTTCATGTGTTTTCTGGGAGATGGTGCCAGTGTGCCAATAGTAACAGTCTCTTATATTACTACCGCAGTGGCCTGTATAAGCACCCATGCGCTCATTGATTTCAATACCTCCATACTCCCTTCACTTATTTGAAACTGGCGCTCATTTGAGACCCAGGCACTTAAACGGGCCATTACAGCATAGTTATAGGGGTCATAGTGGTTTGGTCGGTTTCATGATGATGTGGTTTATAGTGAGCTCAAACTGACTAAATGACTTTCTTCTATAGGATTATAGCATTCTTAACCTGGAATCAAGGCGATGGAAAGCTGCATTCCATTTCATAGATAGGCTGGGGTATGATCAATCATATATGTAGAATTGAATATTTACTGTGCTAGTGTAGACACACAAAATCAGAGAGATTGGAGATCAATCCCTCCTTACCTGCCTCTGTATATCTACAGTAGTGATGGGTGGGGGGGGGCAGGGTATTCAATTTTGGTGAGGTCAGGGTGGGAGGGGGGGGGGGGTAGAATGACTCATGAGACATGGTATAAATGCACTTGGCAGATCCAGGGTCTAAAAAAGGAGAAGGCACACTCCTAAAGAACGGCATGGGCGACTTTTTTTTTGGTTGAAAATGCGGCGGCAAACTGCCCCATGAGTACAGACAAGCGAAAGCCTCTGCACCCCTTGTCTAAATCCGCCATTGATTACTAATATATATATACATGTTCCATACAAAGCCAGTGACAGAGGCGTCGGTGGGTCCTGGAAAATGCCTAAAATACAGTGACATAATTGTTGAACCTTCCCCATTTAAGAGGTCTGTAATCGATAGCTGTTTTAGGTTGGCAGGTTTTGCCCTATCTCAGTGCTGCCACCTGGAGCAGTTTGATGGAAATAATTTTTAACAAAAGCAAGTATACTATAGCAATATAAATGGAAAGAGTATATTGAAAATAATCGGACTGTTGCAGTTGTAAAATGTTTTATTGGGGATAATAGACAGGTAGGTCTCATTTTGGCCCGTTTATATATCAGTTAACATAATAATATATGAGTGATAAAATGTATGGTCGGTACATAGTAGAAAAAATAATAGTTACACAATGATAGCAAAGTATACATAGCTCATGATCTAGCTACTTACTGTATACACACGAATTTCTTTTTTATTGATCGCTCAACATGTATAGAACAATATGTCATGATCTATCCAACCACAAGGGCCCCAGATGGGGTCCCTCTTGGCTTCTTTGGCTATACCATGGGTCCCTCGCCTAAAAAGTACTTATTTGTGCTTCCATGGAATATTATGCCAAAAAAGACCCCTTTTTGTGGGAAAACGTTGACTTTCGAGGCAAAAAAAAACAACCTTTTCTTAAAAAACGTTGGTCAACAATATTCTCAGCACCTCAATTTTTTTACGCTGAAAATATCATGAGATATTGTCTCATTTAAACAGCATGTCCAACTAAGCATAATCCACATCCACTGAAACTTATCAATTTGGAAATCTCTAAACCTTCCTTATTCCATATGCTTCGATAAATGTTATGATTGAACTTGAGGTGACAACCAGAATAAAAGATCACTACAGAAGATTCGACATCCTATTAGTCAACAACATATATCTGACATCACTATGTGGGCTACACAGGTATCAACCTGCTGAAGGAAGAAACAAAGTTTGGGAGCAGACTTTAATACTTTCTTTTCTTTCGAACCGATTACACTGTTTTGGTTACACTCAGGGTCTTTTTTCTAGGATGTTCTAGGACCGAGTACCTCCTCAATTCCGTCACTTGCCATTATGATTATTGCTAAGTATCCCAAGGATAAGGGTTTTACTGACTATATCCCGACTGACTTTGAAATACTATAAGATAAGAGTATTAGATAAATGTTGTAATTTAAGGTAATTTAGTGTTGCAATAGTTGCTCTTAACTGATTGAAGAAGTTAAGTGCAAACACAGAATTGTTATTGAAGCTAAAAGGACTGGAAATGTAGATGACATTAAAAATGCTAAAAAAAACACGTAATGGTATGAGCAAAATCATTAACACTACCAAGAGACTACATGTTTTAGGCAAACTAGAGGAACATAAAAATAATCCTAGAAGATTTTGGCAATAGTTAAAGTTAATCCTACCAGGTAATAGAGACAGGGTGGATATCAATTTACTTGATACAAACAATGGGAACTTATTGAAACCAGAAATGGTATCACATGAAATCAACACATATTTTACAGGCATTGGTACTACACACAAAAAAAATATTCTGAATATCTTAGGCCTTTCGCCTAACATTTGTTGGACTTGCTAACCCAAGTTGGGAGTTTGCACGTCCCCAAACCACCGAAGTTTTCTTGGGAGTTTACGCCTAACTCTTAGGAAAAATGCCCGACTTGCCTGATTTCTCCTAACTTGCCTTAGACTTTTCCACTAACTACATAGACTTTCAAGCAACATAACAATTCTCTTCATTTTGAAATGGTAAGTTTAAAATTCCACATAGGTTAAGACATCCAGAACAGAGCCTCTCCATTTGAGAAGCAAGTTCAATACCTCACATCAATTTTCTTTGCAACCCGTGAACTTAGTTGCTCTGGGTTTATCATAATGTCAAAGATGTGGATATATGAGTAAATTAAATTTTCACAGAAAAGGTGTTTGCATTATTTTTCATTGCTCCTTCAATAACAAATATATATTTATTAAGTGTATTCTATTAAATCACATGCCAGGTTGAATTGTAGAGGTGTTATTACGTTGATAGTCAGTGGAAGCACCATTATTCTGACATTCATAGGCTTTTCCATGATATGCACTTACCATAAAAATCCTCATGCAAACCACACTGCCACCTGGTGTGAAAATTTTTTACTAATCCTTAGACAAAACTGCTACCCCTTAGACAAAACTACTACCCCTCAGACATGGCTAAGTCAAGTCAGCTTGCCTTAATAGGTTAGTTAATACTACTAACACATTAGTAAGATGTTACTAACATGTTGGGTATTTTACCTAATGGGTGATTTTGTCTAAGTTAGATTAGTATTTACTAACTTGGATTATTTTCTGTGTAAATTGCCAAAAGAAATTTTATTTAAGAGATTAATACTAAAAAGACATCAGCAATTGACCAACTTAGTTCTATTATTATGAAAGATGCCTTCCTGGGATTAATTGATCAAGTTACATATCTATTCAAACAGTCACTATAATACTGGTAAAATACCTGAATCATGGAAAGAGCCTGTTATCATACTGATACCTAAGGTTGGAGATCCCACATTAGTGGAAAACTATAGGCCTATTTCATTGCTACCTTTACCTAGTAACTTAATAGAATAAATTGTGCATAGAAATTTAATGGATTACCTGGAAGCCCATAATGTACTGAGCCAAAGACAGGGAGGATATAGAAAAAATCATTCCACAGTAAAGACTATTGGGGAATTGACTTACTACATCTTGAGGGAAAGAAATATTGGCAGAGATACTTTGGTTGTTTACATAGATTTAAAAAAGGCATTTGATACTGTGGACCATAATATTCTACTAAGTTAGAAAACTACCTACAAAGAAGGAAACAATCTGCCCTTGCCAATGGCATCAAATCTGAACCAATTGATATTGTATGTGGTGTCCCCCAGGAATCAACACTTGGTCCTTTACTGTTTTTGTTGTATGTTAATGAAATAGAGAAAGTCTGTAAAAATTGTGAAATTTTATTATATGCTGATGATACTGTTCTTTTTTTTTTTATTGGGGAATGACTAGAAATCTGTCAACAAATTAATGCAAGAGGATCTACATAATTTTGAAGCATGGTGCTACAAGAAAAGACTAACTATAAACATTAAAAAAAAACAAATTCATGTGTTTTGCAAACTCATATAGGCCTAAATGGAAAAATTGTAAACTGTCCATCAGGAGGATGTTTCACCACATAGCTATAGATATTAACATATACGGCCCTAAGATACGGCCCTTATATGGAAAATAAATATTTTATTAAAAAAAGTGTTTCAGATAGGTTGCCGTGTCCTGTCCGTATGTTATATGGAATTTCCGTATCTTGAAGTCTACATACGGATTTTTTTTCTGTCTTAAAGGTAAACATGTGCATAACCCAGGCTACATTCCAGGAAACCCCTAGGAATTCCCTATTATGACGTCACACATACGGGGTCATGTGATGTATATGGGAATTATGTAAAAAGAAGTACTGTATGTTTAAGTGAACATATGCGGGAGTGGTAGGTGGTAGGCTGGGTTGGTAGAAGTAGGTAGGGGAAGGTGAAGGGTGGGAAAACTGCTTCCTTGCTTTGGCGGGGGGGGGTGTCATTATAAATGAACAAACAATGTGGTTCTGAGGTATTTCATTTGTAGTATGCTACAAAAAAGCATGGCGACCTCTATCCTATTTGGTCATTCCTGTTGCTGTTCCTGTCCTCTATTGTATATTTCACCTTTTCTTTTGGGTTAGCCCTCCTTATCATTTAGCCCCCTGCCATCCTTATGTATAAAATGTGTCTTATATATTGAGTATTATGGTATTTCTACCCTGTAAGGTGCACTCTGGTCATTGTTTCACCCTCCGACCCCACTCAACTTTCTAGTACCAAGCCAACTAAAATCTCACATGTACCATCATATACACCCTTTTCCTACATATGGACAAGTGAATCCCTGTATGCTCACATTTTTAGCATACAGGGTACCCCCCTTCCCCTCCGCATTTAGAAGGATATATACGGGATACATGTGGCATTTTGGATTTCCGCATCTTGAACAGAAACAGGAAAATTTCCGCATCCACATATGGAGGTCCGTATCCATGGTTCTAGGATGTGGAAATCTGAACAGAAACAGAAAAGGGCCGTATGTGACATATGGAGGGCCGTATATGACATATGGAGGCCGTATGTTATGTGGTGAAACACCCTCCAGTGGAGAAAAAATATATGGGGTTTCAAGTTATAAGTATCTAGGAGTTACCTTGGACCCTGCATTAAACTATGAAAGATTTGTTAAAGGACAGATAAAATCTGCTGCCTATAGGACATATCAAATGGCTAGACTAAATGCTTTTATTGATGTACCAACTGCTGTATTGTTATACAAAGCCTTTATCTTACCTATATTAGAATATGCTGACATATTAGCAGGTATTACAAATACACTACTAGATAAGAGACAGAAGGCACAAAACAGAGGTCTAAAGGTAGCTATGAGGAAACCATATCGAACTCCTACATATGATGTACATGGATTGGTAGGGCTTAACCTCTTATGTGCCAGAATAGAGATTCATCAACTAAATGAAGCATTCAGTAGATCAAAACAGAACAAGTACAGGGATCATAGAAATTTACATACTAGAGCATGGGGCTTCCTATACAAGGAGTTTGGAATTTTCATTAGGTTATTTATGGAACAGTTTAAATACACAAACTAGAAATATTGAAACTTTTGACAAATTTAAGAAATTTTCTAAAGGGATTCTATCAATAAGACTGCCTAAACCTCCAGAGGCCTAACCCGCCAATCCAAATCCCCCAGAGAAAAATCTATTTGTATTACTAACCATTACTAACCATATGTAATCATAAATTAAATTGTTATATATCTTACAAGACAACCTTTTCAAATATATTATGTTATAGAATTAAAAACGAGTATCTTATAAGAGGTGACACTGCGTCTCACAAATGTATACACTGAAAGCCCCAAGGTCGTCAGACTGACGATACCCAAATCTACAACCTAAGTTCATCAGATTGAGTACCCAGGGTAGTCAACCTGATGGGTTTAGGTCAACACACTCATCCAAGGTAGTCAAACCTTGGTGCTGACTACCTTGGGTCCTCAATCTGACTACCCAAAGCTGTAGATTTGGGTATCGTCAACTTGAGCACCTAGAGTCCTCAGCGGTGAAGACCTTCAGTTGAAAACTGAAGTCCTAATCATCAAACATGAGTGGCACATACCTGCCACCTTGTGTATTTGTTACATATTGTCAACAGAATGCCATAGACTCATACTGGGGAGATGTAGACTGAGGGATTTCACTCCCTGTAAGGTGCTGACCTCTCCCTGTACCTCTTCTGATGACCATACACTGCAAAAATGGTGTTTAGATTTTAAACATGTTTAGGTCTAAACATGTTTAAAACCTAAACATATACATCAGTTAGGTGTATCATCGACTACACATTTAGGAAAATAACACTTTTATTCTAAATACATAAACATTTTTGCTAAACATGTTCAGATGTTTAGAGTTTAAACAGTTGAATATTAGGTGTTTAGATTCAAACATCAATATGTTTAGATACTTGGATGTCAAATCCACACCAGGTAGCAGCACTACCTCTGAATGGACTATCTGCACACAGCTATAATCAATTGTTGTGACAAATGTCCTCAAACGTCTTGTTCATCATAGTGTCATTTCATTAAATGTTATATAAAAGACACAACAATAGAAAATTAGCTAAATTCAACTTACACCACCATTATTACCATACAATTATCAATGAGCTCCATGACTTACACCTATGTCATGTTATTTTGTAAAGTATAAAGCAATGTCCTTCTTGCCAACCTGTTGTGCCGGGAGGCGTGGCGCAGTCGGTAGCGCGTCCGCTCACAGGCCGTAAGGTCGTGGGTTCGGTTCCCGGCCCGGCCGGGGCATAGTGGTGGTTCCAAACGTCGCCGTAAGGTGTCGTTTGAGTTCCTCCCTGCTCTGGCTAGGCTGTGCTGGAAAGTCTCTCGGCGGTCATGGCAGACAAATGACTTGAAACAGGCCTGTCCATCTCTCACTATGCCTATGTAGTGACGGATGTTAAAGAACCATTGCCTCGGTAAATGTGTAGGGGCGTGATTTCTACCTTAGCTCCCTCTAGTGTACGGGTCCGGGTTTCACGCCACGGGACCTCTCACCCTTGACGTGTCCAAAGGGCACATAGGTGAGGTTAAAATTCAAAGCAAAGCAAAAAAGCAAGCCAACCTGTTGTACTTCCTCAAGTCTCCTATTCTAATGCAGTATGTACATATATGTATATAGCTGTGGCTGACATCTTTGGAGACTTTGCAGTGTAAATACATGCTGATGTCCTCCAGTAAATGAGAAAACAAACAAAAGATATTCCTCTATTTTTTTTAATGGATACAATGTCTGCAAACCCTTACTTCCCACCAAATCACTTAGACATCTAAACACAAAAATTCATAAACATCTAAACGCAAAATTTCATCCATATCTAAACACAAATTTTGAACCTAAACACCTAGATTTCTAAACACTTGAGCTAAGCACATTGTTTGGCTAAACATGTTTAGGAAATTAATGTGATTACAAAAACGTTGCAAGAATATGTTTAGAATTGTGTTTAGGATCTAAACACCATTTTTGCAGTGTAGGTCCTCAATCTGACGAGTTTAAAGATCTGGAGGGTTTTCAGTGTATTTAACAAACAAGGAACGGTTGTATGAATTAATTAGCTCTTACCCAATGAGCTAAAGATACAACCCTTCTATTATTCATTATCAAATGAGATTTCAATATTATGTTCACATTGTAAACAACGGTATATATGAACAGTAATGTTACTAATCATGTACAACTATTATGTTACCGATAACACCAACTTTTGATGAATAAAGATTAATCAAACTCAAACTCAAACTCTTATCCAGCAATTGACCTTTCTCTATTGCCCAAAGAAACAAAGAGAAGAGAAGATGGACTCACAAATTGTGCACAATCACTCCCAAGCTCCTAGACTAAAACTAGCGGCTCCCATCCCATCCAAATTGTCCGATCCAATAACAGTCAGACCTATACTTTATAATTGTAATTCAATTATTTGCTATTTCTTTTTGATGTGTAATGTAACTGATGATGCTTAGCTATATCTCTACGAAATGCCCTATTCAACCAAGAAGTTTATAAAAGGCGTAGACCATTAGTTGAATGTATTTTGCACACCAAGGGCTGACAAAAGAATTCCAGATTTTTCAAAATGGAAGGAGAATCAAATCGTTACCTAACCTTCATTCCAGAGAAGACAAATCCCTGTTGACGACAAAATGAGGCACATTGGATAGGGTTGAGATTTCCCCTCCAGTAGAGATGGTATGAGGCAAATCATCTTTGAAACACCCCAAGTACAGAACTAGGAACAAAGTTGGGGGGATTACTTGTGGCACTCAGTTATCTTAGATTATAATCTGAAACCTCACAGCGGAAGTTAAATTTTAGGGAAAAAGCCTTATATGGAATTATGAGAATTTCATACCTTTGATTTATTCTAAATGGTTTGATAGAACTATCATACTTATGATTCATAATAAAACCAATAGTGCTGAAAGAGATGAGAAAAGAAAATAGGATATGAACCAGTTGAAGACACATAACCCCGGGCACATACCCTATCTAGTCTTTGATGTCATGAATACATCAGTTGTCCAATGTCCTCCACATCGATATTCAGGATATCCCTGACAAGCAGTTCCATTTACACAGAGTTGCTGACGGTGTCCATAATCCCAAAATCCACATCACACCAACATTCATGACCTACCTGAAAGATGAAAAAAAAGTGTTTCGCATGTTGGTGGTCTACACAGCTGGATATTATGGTTCAAAATATCATATAGTGCAACTTATAACATCCCATTTAGGAATCAATCAAATAAGTGTTTAAAATAAATTACCTTGTGGAACAATCTAAAATCTCAATCATTAAGATGTACTCCTCCGTTCACTTCTCAGTAAACTACTCTTTTGTAAATAGACCCACCAGAGCACTTAATTGAGGTAGGTCGATACCAATGACTCAAATTCTTGACAAATTTTCTAATCCAAAGATAATTTAAATCATTGAAAAAAAATCATTTTTTAAAAGAAAAATGGAGGCTCCCACACTACCTTTTTGAAATATTCAATTTGGGCACAACTATTATTCACAGGAACATGAAATATTTCAAGACACAAATTTATTAATTATATTGCTCTTAATTATAAGATTACTTTTATTCTTTGACATTATATTTTGGGAAATTTGTCAATATTTTGGCTGAAAAAAGGGATAGTTTCTCATAGTTTCAGAGAAAATCATTCATATCAAATAGTAAAAGTCTTCTCATCTTTCTTTAACTTACCTAGAAAATTGGGATGATCATTTGCTTTCTTTTAAAAGTAATTGAGGTGTTGGCCATTTGAAATTGAAAAGAAGAAACGCACCAAAGATTGCCTAAACGTGATATTTGGGTATAATGACAATAACCTTAGTATTATAATAGTCCAATTATGTACCCTTCATTATTGTGAGCAACGTCAACACCCCACAGATGTGAGTGAATAGTAGATGTTTAACGCCATTTTGATAGCTAAGGTCAAATTCATGGTGAGAACAATATTACACATTTTCACAGAGGAAATTGTCGGTGCCCACGCATATGTGCACCACACACATCCGAGGGATAGGAAAGAGGACCGTTTTAAGAGGGCTAGGGAAGCTCGACACTGCACAGGAAAATAAAGACTACTCATTTGGTCAAGAATCAAATTTAGAAAAAAAAGTTGGAAAGTGCCGAGATTCAACCTATAAATGTGTCTAAATTTATCTCTTACAAAATGCTCAATTTTGAACGGAATGACCCTGAATTTTAAACAGGTAAGCAGATGTTATGGGACTTGATACACATAAAAAAATGAAGTTATTCTGATAAGTGTAAGTTTAATATATGCACAGACACCTGCGCAGTGGGTTCAATTTCAATGGTATCAACCTACCTGGATCAGCCTGAAGACTAACAGCATCACTAGGTACAGTGATGCACTTAGGAAAGCACGAAAGGAAAACCCATTTTTCCAAAATCTATAAAATCTCACAGTATACTGGCAGCATCTGGACGCCTGCTGGTATGCAGCCAACAGCCACATGGCATTATGAGAAAGGATCACTTAAAAGGGCACGTAATGCATGAGTAGCCTTAGAAGGCTCACAAGTACCCAGCTATTGCCTTTTCCATCCATGGAACAAGAACATTCCCCTTTGAGTAGAGGAGTATTGCAAGTTGGGCAGCTAGCACAGCTTAATTGAACAGTGGACTATCACGAGTCCTTATAAACTCCACAAGTTTTGCCAATACTAGCATCGCAAATCGTGGGTAGATGTATCAATGAAGCGTCCAAGACGCTAAACTGTTAAGACAAATAACATGTGTGTATATATGGGACAACAACCTGAGCTTTGTAATGTCCTTGAGTTACAAACCACGTCACTACTGGGATCATACCAACAAGGTTTAGTAAATGCATGTTGATGAGACAAAATCTGCTGGTCAAATGGAACCATACACAATTGATATGCCAAACTACCATCGACTACAGACAGCTGTATCACTTTTTCTATCGAATGCTAGTGCTCACTGTTAAGTAGAAATATGTTTCATTGCACCATTTTTTTTTTTTGCAATAGAGTGATCGCAATCACATAAACCCTGAGAGACAATCATTATATTGTGTAACTGAGTAGCCAAAGTTTTACTTCACTGCCCTCGCTGTTCCCAAATTCTCTAAATAAATCAGACGCAAATGAGTTGTAAATGTTTGCTTTGGACTCATTTCCATAAATCTTTTATCCACACCAGCTTTTGAAACTCTGCTACACTTGTTAAACTTTGTCTCGCCATTGACCAAGATCTGAAGCCCTAGAGCTATTCTCTCAGAATCTCTATGACTACAAGAATGGTTACAACTAATTACTACCAATTAGATTTATATTTAATCACATGGAGCCATGTAGCACACAGACATTTGTATAATGTTTGGCCGACATGCCAATCATCAGTTTAACATACGCTGCCCATCCTGCCAACATAGGCCCGACGTTGCCACCCAAATGCCAACATAGGCCCAACGTTGGCATTTGATTTGTACACATCAGCATTGGCAAATGGTCGGCCATTTTTGCCGATGTCTTGCCAACATTGGCCCAATGTTGGCATATGGCATGCGTATGATCAACCATCGGTCCTATGTCGCCCCAATGGACGAATTTTTGTGTGCTACCTGGGCACAGTCCATTTGCCCTATCGCACAACGCCTCATGAATTCCCACTAACACTCCCAACGATTTAACTCCCTACCCCAACTTAGCTTTCATCGTTCATCCAATAATGTGTATATATGATCAGAATTACTGACGTCAGGCCATTGGTGAATAAATGGACAATATCTCTGTGCACTTATGACAGTGATGTATCACTATATTCTCAGCATACATTGACAATGCCTCTCTGCACGTATCACAGTGATGCATTATCATATTCGCAGTATGCAGTGAATTATTTAATGGCCCATTTGACAAATTTGATAGCAGGCCTATACTAGATTTAGGATAAGACTATTAGATGGTCTCAACAGCTCAATTGTAGATCATAAAGTTAAAGCCCAATGTTCAACACCTTAAAGATACAATTACTGTTTTACTGTCTTTTCCTTTGTAGCGAAATCACTTTAGGTATTCATAGAACTGGTAGGATAGATAAACCTAAAACGGCCGTTCCTGTGCAGGTTTTCAATCAGGGATTTGCAGTAGCTAATATCTCTAAGACTATTTAATAGTTAGGCCTTCCCAAGGTACTCAGGGGAAAGATGATTGTTTGGACATTTGTTCCTGTTAACTGTCTGAAATCCATGTATAACTTTGATAAGTTGTTTATCAATATTTCTGAGAACATCCCAATTGATCCATTTTAACCTTGAGGCGTCCACTTTGCACCTTGAGACGTCCACTTGATATGGAGCTGTTTTGATCAAACCATCATTTCAAAAATGAATAAGTGCCTTACATCAAAAACAATAGAAAGACAAAGTTAGAACTACAGCATGATTATGATAATGTATGTTTCATTATTTTACTTCTGTACATACTAATGATAGTATGATTACAGTGAAGGTTGAGATGTGCATATATCACTTTGAGCACTATCCAGTAATATTTTCTATCCCAAACTATTCTGGGGATTGAATTTATGATATAATCCTTAAAGATCTACAGTGTCTATAAGTTTAAATGCATGAATAATTTGCTGAGGAGTGGTCGGCTCAAGGTGAAATGGTGAACGTCTCATGGTGAAATTAGCATGTTCTACACTGAAAGTATCTAACATTTCCAACCTTTTTTTATGCCATCATCTATTAGTGCTATATGTCTAAGTCTGTAGCCAATATGAGGTATATGTGACCAATTCTAATGTTCAAAATATGCAACCAAAGTTTGAAGTTTTTGATGAAATGCCCAGTTTGTCATGATAAAAAGAGGGTCGAACATGGGTATTTTGGTGCATCATTATACAATGCCAATTACTTGATATATCCCAGTAGATCAATCAGACTACTGTAAATTACTGCCTTATGACTCAACACCTTGTCTCCCCAAAGTGGTGCACAACTGAATGGCGAAATCTGACATGCTCCCTAGGCAAAAAACTGACATGGTATTTAGTCTAGCCATCATTTTCATAAGAAGTTGATACTTATATGTAACAATATTCATATATAATAATGTTGTATATTTACCCTTAGTTCCCCCGTAAAAAAAGATGGCTTTACTTCTTTTAAGTACATTTTATTTCAATATTTATTCAAAATAGGCGAAAAACTGACACAGAGGCGAAAAACTGACATAATGGTTGATTCTCTTTTATCTGAAAGTGCTGTAACATTAACTGTCACTCATTATGTTCCAATGAATAGTCTACCCCCTCCACTTTTTCCCTTCCTCATGTCTCTTCTTAATTATATGTGTGCTTTGTCTGATATTATCTTTTTTTACTTTGTATTTTATCTAGTAGGCGAAATCTGACACAATAAGAAAAATGGTTCTCTCTGCTCTACTTTATTCTAGACTAGTTATATACTTTGCCCACTTGTGCCCACTTGTGCATTACCCTGTTGTGAATTTCTACCATCCTAATGTTATTTTTACTACCCATACTTCCATAAAAAGTGTCCGGGGCGAAAAACTGACATGATGGGTGAAAAACTGACATGAAAAGCTGTTTCCCTTTTATTTGAAGTTATCACATATTTAACTCTAGCCTACATGTTAATATTGACAGGCTATGATGCCCCTTTACCCCTTCCCAATATATTTTCTTAAATATTTGTTTGATGCATGTTTTTCACTCTAAATGTTATTGGGAAACTCCAGGGGTGATAAACTGACATTCTAGGTGAAAAACTGACATAATAGGCGAAAAACTGACACAATGACAAAATTGCCCCTCTATTTTCTACCCCTGAAATTTAATTCTAAGCTACCTATACATTTACTTTGCCCACTAGTGCATTACCCTATAGTTATTTCCTACAGGTCTTACATTACTTTTATTATCTCTAATTCCATCAAAAGTGTTTTAGGGCGAAAAACTGACATTCTGGGCGAAAAACTGACATGGAGGGCGAAAAATTGACATGCAACATACATTAGTAATTATTGCTAACTTACATCTGTATTTAAGAAAAGGGAACTATACAAGGTCTACCCAATATATAGAAGGTATGCACTTGCAAAATATCCATGTTCTACTACCAAGAAAAAAGATTAGTGTCAGATTTGCATCACTTTCGGGAGACAAGGTGTCAATCAATGAGGAACTTCAAGTCCCTCGGGGCATTTTCCATTAACATTCTCATGCTGTATAGTTAAGATGTTAGCCCTGTTATTGATGCTATTTCTAAATGTAGTGTGCTTGCATTGCCTTAAATCGTTCTCTATGCAACCAATTCAAGACTACATTACAGTCAGTGGTCAGTCGGATCTGGAATAGGGACAGAATTGGATCTAGAAATCGGGTAGGAGAATGAAGCTATATTTAGTAATAGGGTCAGGCACATTGAAGCGCCACCATAATGGCACCCATTGCTTGACAGTAGGCTCAAAGTAGATATGGACCATAGCAGACACAGTGCAAACCCAAAGCAGACATGGAACTACAGTGACTGACACTTTTCTACCCTTCTCTCCACAACCTTTGTATGGTGACTGACTCAAGTTGGCGCGCATATTTCTGGAACCTCTCCAGTGGGGAGGGTGGGTTGGGTTGATAGAGTGGTGCTCTAAGCCTTTGGGTAAAAGTTATAGATCAAAAGGCATTTAGAAAATAAAATTCAAGTTGAAAAACCAGGGATCAAAATCACTGAAACATTGTAATATGAATAGGATATTATTAATGGGAAAATGACAAAGAAAGGTAAGCCTATTCAGTAACATCTCTCTCTCCCTCTCTCTCTCTCTCTCTCTCTCTCTCTCTCTCTCTCTCTCTCTCTCTCTCTCTCTCAGAAAATCTAACACTATCATTGCCTTATTACATTTGGCATTGCACAATCATATTGATGTTATGAAATGAACTCCACAATACTGATTACTGCCATACACATCTATGTCCCAAACTAAATACACAATCACCCATTTAATGACAAGCATTTACTGTGTTCATCCAGAATTGCCCTACTTACAGCTATTCATCTGTTGACTGAGTTTCAGCCATTTAGGAATAGCATTAGGGATTACCTAAGTCAGCAGTCCTCACTAGTACATAGAGTCTTGTCATGGCAAAAGCTGAGTTCCAGACTGCTGCCTAACTGGTTTATTTAGGGGTGCTCGGACATAGGGCTGAAGAGGTTATTTCTCAACTAGGTAATATGGCTGAACGACCATGTCAATTCTAACTAGGTAGACTAGCCGGATGCCTAACTATCTATATCTGTCACAGTGGTGTAGTGGTCAGCGGAAAATGTCATGGAGAAACCGGGACTCGAACCTGGGACCCTCCAACTTCGAAGCGGAAGCTCTACCCCTGAGCTACTTCCCCTGGCCTGACATTCTCTACCTTCCAACTACACCTGGATCGGTATGACACACACACTAGGGGGCAGTGATTACCTGGTACCGAGCTCTCTAGAGATCCCCCTCGCGAGGCGGGACCACTCGGTATCTCCACCAAGTACGGGGAATTACTGCCCCTACACTCCTCCCCATCAGCTTCAACCACCATCCACTAGCACCCGGCATTCCCCCTCAATCCAGTTACCTGGGAGTTGAGGCTTTATCAAGCAGTGTTGGGGCACTCCTGACTTCCCAGTGGGTGTACCAGTACAAGTACCGGATTGGTTGAAGCGTCATCTGTATCATATCGGCCCAGTTCCCGAGTCCTCAATCCATGATTGCGTTAAGATACGGGGTTCCTGTACCTTCAATCCGTGATTGCGTTAGGAGTGGTCAGCAGAAAATGTCATGGAGAAACCGGGACTCGCACCTGGGACCCTCCAACTTCGAAGCGGAAGCTCTACCCCTGAGCTACTTCCCCTGGCCTGACATTCTCTACCTTCCAACTACACCTGGATTGGTATGATACACACACTAGGGGGCAGTGATTACCTGGTACCGAGCTCTCTAGAGATCCCCCTCGCGAGGCGGGACCACTCGGTATCTCCACCAAGTACGGGGAATTACTGCCCCTACACAGGTAAATACCTCAACATAATAATGCCCTAGACTGTCCCAGATGGAATTATGCCACATTATATCATATCAGTAGTACAGGAGGAGTCTATATCTTTATGATAATCTGAAAGTGTTGCACCCATACAAAATTCCTATTTAGATAGTGAAAAGATTGCTGACACTCACATTTCTCTATGGCCTGGAACAGTTTTTCTGGTAGGATTAAGGTGTTACTAGCAAATCATTATAGACCATCGCTCTTGAACCCCCATCAATAGATAGGCCAACCACTCATTATCAACATATAACCTGCTACATAACGATATGGGTGTTTGTAAGGAATTTAGAGATAACTTGATGTTGTTAAATTCACCTTTCTAGTCAACAAGCCTTCTATTATAGGGATAAAATTTAAATGAAGATCCTTCAAGTACCAGCTGGACACTTCGCCACAGTCTAACTGCTGCCACTGATGCTGCTCTGACGACATGCTACAAGGCAGTGACGAGTATGGGGGATAACATGACCATTTCTGCTGTTTGTACAATGTATAAAAGAAAACAAAACTGACAGCTGACTGACAGCCGTCAGTCTGTGACAGATGGCATAGCCCTGTATCCTAAGAGTTGTTGTCTTTTCTAGTTCTATTACACTTTGGAGTTTAATCATAATCTTGGTTCCCACCTCACCCCAAATCTATTAAATACCATCACCACTTACTGGGGGCGGAAGGGCAGCCGATGGGTGGCCTCCATCAATACGACATGTGACATCACAACCTCATGACCTCATTTGTGGTCAGGGGACCACCCATATTCATCAAGGCCCTACTGCATTGCACTAATGATCTTCACTGTCATGAAGCAGACAACTGACGAAGAGGCCCATTGACTTAAGCTTGGTGAGTTTGTCAGTGCTGCCAGCAGTCAGGTCGTGATGAGTAGCTGTCGTGACTCTTAATTCTACACAAAATTCAATACATAATTCTTTTAGATGGAGGTGATTTCAGAATGTCTTCTCCGTGATGAGGTACAATAGCTTTTGATGCTGGTAATAGACTTCCCACTCCCCCCACCAATGTACACAGAAAAGAATAATGTTCAAAATCTTAGTCAGATGCTAGTCAAAAAGGCTAAGTGTCTAACAATACCTAGTCAAAAGCATGTGCCTTAGTGTCCAAGTTGTTCTTAGTCAAATATGACTCACCGTTAGTCAAAATGCACAACTGGCTTGGCTTGCCTGATTTAGACTAAGATTCCTTCATGGGTTTAATTCAGATAGTGACTGTATATATATATATATATATATATATATATATATATATATATATATATATATATATATATATATATGACATGTACTGGGAAAGGGGCCCTTATTTCCCCCTGCACAAAGGGCCCTTTTCGCAGATTGTGTCACATATATACAGTCATATATATATATATATATATATATATATATATATATATATATATATATATATATAGGATTCACATCCCACAAACCTTTGGTTATCTAGACTCCCACAGAAAAGGTGTTACTATCGGTCTACCTATTTTATTTAGCAAATAATAAAACCATTTGATATATTTTGCCAAGCTTGATGTTATATTGTATTGTGAAAGCCTCAAATATATAAAGTGCCTGAAATTCACTATCATTTTGACATCCATCAAACAATTTATGGTACGAAGCCACCAGAAAAATCCGGTTTCAAACCAAACTGCCACCTGGTGTAAGCAACACTCTGCCAGTATACCTTAGTCAAAGTCACTAAGGGATCTTAGTCAAAGTAACTAAGATCCCTTAGTGACAGTGGCTAAGTTAAGTTAGCTTGCCTGAAACTCCCAGCAGATACCTTGATCAAGATTGTGCTTGGAGAGGGAGAATTATTTGGGTAGTCAATGTGACTAACATAATCTATACATTATTAGTCACACATTATTCATAATTATGTACTAACTAAGATTATTTGGCCGTTTTGATTAAGTTAATTTAGACTGACTAACTTGGATTTTTTCTGCCTGCTACATGACTCATCCCTAACTTTGTGGGAGGGTATCTGTAAGATTTCTATCCTAGTGGTGTGTGTCCCATGGGTATATATGGCAATGTGAAGATTAGGCACCAAAAATGGCACCATCAGGTAGAGAGATATCAAATCAAAATAACACTGGTGTGTGAGGAATTATATATGACCGGGATAGGGAATGTGGTATAATAACTGTTCCAGATGCTTTGGTATGTGGGGCCATATTGTCAGTCTCTCAAAATCCCTTATGAAAGACTAGCTGGTCTCACACTACACCACTGTTAACTTTATGTGATAGAGCAGCTTGAGAGACGGACAAGCAGACTTGGCATCAATTAGGTTAATTAGGATAACAGTTTTTACAAGGACCAGCCTCCCTACACTGACCATTACATGTACACCTACTCAGTTTGTGTTGACACTGTCTACTATCCCATAGCATACAAGAGATGGATACACCGGAAAGCTGGAAAGGACTGGAGTTAGAAGGGGGCTTAGACTACCACTTTCCTAGAATAGCAACAGGAGAATTGACATGAATATACTACTTTTCTTGGCAATCTGTCCCATTAACATGAGTTCATAAGTAATGACATTTAGTATGACTTTTTTTTTCTGTCCTGACCAGAGTTAGAATATGGGTATCAATATATGTGACAAGATCTGCGAAAAGGGCCCTTAGTGCAGCGTGGTTTAAGGTCCCCATTCCCAGTGCATCTCACATATCTACTCTTGGCTAAATCCACATGACAAATAGCAAAGCCCCAATGAAATAATAATTACTATGACTGTGACTGATGTCCTTCCATCTTATTTTATTTAGTCAGGTATACAAACGTCGCATAACAGGATGTTTCTTTGGAAACTTCGCATCAGAGCTTAAAAGGTAGGCAGGACAAGTGGTTAGTTGACAAGATTAGGCAGGAGATGATGTGTGACAGTATCTTATCACCCATCCCTAACCCTGGTTGTTGTGCCATTTTGACATGACATCAAATGTGTGCCCATGTCAGCCAAGCCAACGACCACCCCGACCTTGGTTCATGGAAGCCTTGTGAAGCGTGTGTTTGACCTAGGAGAGAAACCAAAACTGTCCTCTTGATTTTCAAGCTGGTGCATACTTAGTTGATAATGTATGGATAGCCACAGTTTCCACAATGGCATGCAGTTCATATCCAATGTACAGTAACATATGTCATATCACATGCCAACAGACTCACTGTATGGTAACCATAGCATCTATGCCTAATGCCAGCACACATTGGGTATCCATCGTACAGATGCACAACATTATGGCTCAGGGGAAAAACATTAATGCCTGTCCTATTTTCAGTCAGCAAGCACCAGCTCCCAAAGGGCCCAACGATGGCTGCTGACTTCTGGGCCTGTTTATGTTTTACTGCAGACATGGTTCTGAATTTTCTGGGTTTATGGCCTGAATCATTGATACAGTCACCACTCAATGACGATGTGTTTGTCCAGTTAAGAAAATCACATGATGCAGGTAAATGGCACACGTCTATGAATTTTTTTACATACTCCAGACGACAACCTACATCAAGAAATAATCATCCATGATCAATGCAATCTATGATTAAAAGTTTGAGGAAGAAACTTGCTTGTTGGTATTCTAGTACATCCTCCCACAGACCCTTCTGAGCCCAATTGCAGTACATTGTGCAGAAACTTCCAGATTTTCTTGCTATTTGTAATTGATATTTTACACTTTTGGATGGATCATTTTCTGTGAGATGTATTGGATGCCCTCATCCCTACTGAAGCTCCTGAGTGTGTGAATTGGTCAGTGGATTACCATGCAATGTTACCTGATGCAATGCTAGAAGCACTTTAAACTCTGAAATTGGCTCAGTGACCCATTGCCATTCAAACAGTGAGTAACTGTAATTCTATTTCTTAAATGGTAAAATTTTAAGACAGATGGACAGTATAGTGTGAAGCTGTAACAGATTTTCTAAGTGTATACAATAGTGTAGAGGGATAAAAAATACCAGGAGAATTCAAGGTTTGGCTCACGGTATATATGTGAATCCTAATGCAGTAATGCTATTATGGATAGGACAGGGACCTGATTTATATTATGAAATTTTGGGAAAAGAATCACTGATAAATTCCTTTTTGCTGCCAGGACCTTTAGTCAATTCTAGAGTAGGTGAGATGCCAATGTGAAATAATTTGTAAACAAATACACACACTCAGAGGCAGATGTGTCCCTCCCCTCTTCTATCCCTCTCAATGTTACCACACTCTTCAATAACTTCCTACTCATAATGCCTACTGATCTATGCAACAGCCTGATTGCCTACAAGGTTGCTGTATATATTGGCAGCCTGTGTATATAGACAGGCACCAATTTAGAAAAACTCATTATTTATGAGATTTGAGACTACCAGGATAATATTAACGGCAAAACAACAGAGGCAATGGGAGAGAGACAGAGACAGAGACAGACAGGCAGACAGAAAGACAGAGGGAGTGAAAGAGAGACAGGCGCAACTAATTGACGACTTAGCATCATGTCTACCAAAGTCATTCCAACACTTCTACACCTACACTGCAAAAAAATGTCATAAAAATAATGATGGATCTCCACTACAACGATTTCCTAGTTACCTTCATAGAGATTCCTTAAACCACAGTGCTTTATGGTACTGCCACATGTTGCTTCATTGCAGACGATACTCTGCTTCACTCCATTGCAATTATGGTGGCTCCCTGTTCATTTTTAAGAGGATGCCTTGTAGAATCAATAGTTATTTCTTAGAGTGTTACAATATATAACAACATCCAAAAAAAATGAAGAGATAGACCTCCACCACTGCCACTGTCCCTACAGGTGACTTATTGCATTGCTGATGGTGCAGCAGGCTATCCATTTATGCATTACAACTGTGGCTATGTGATATAGAAAGAAGTTATCTCTAAATTTTCCCTGAATCACCTCTTCACTGAGAGCAATTTATATGTAAACACATCACAGCACTGGAATGATAACTTGATATCAAGCATGTTATATTGTTGTGTTACTGTATTGGGATAGGTCAGGATCATCATAAATCATCAGTTTCCTGAAATAAAATATGAAACATTTTCGCCTCATCTGAGATAAGGAGAAATCCTTTAAAACACTATGGGTGTTCATAATTAAAGAACAGTGCTTTGGCAAATGCTTTTTGGGCACCCAAAGGGGTATATTGGGATCTTGCCCTGTCCCCCCAACAGACACCCTAAGATTCGTGCAATTTGTGGATTACATTGCAGTTCCAGACTAATTGGGACACAGTGGTAGCCAGAAGTACTGGAGAAAGCCTTAAGGTATCATTATATCCTTATCAGTGTCCTAATGAAGCACGTCACAGACATTCCCAGGACAGCTGTGTATTGCAGGGTCTAGACTTCCTACCAATCACACCATGGCCACAGCGCCTGCCCCAGTCACTTAGACTTACTTCCCCTCTTTCCCTACCACAGGGAATTCAAAAGTTAAACCATCTGCGACTGCAGATAACGCCAGCCTCATCATTTACCTCCAATTCACTGGCTAGTATAATGTAGATCAACTAAGAATCTAAGCTGTTTCCCTACTTTGAACAGTTTGGTCACTCAGAGCAGATCTATGATCCCTTAATATATGCGCCATTTATATTCTACAGTTGTAGCCTTTCACAATATTTCCCATTGACATATATGTAATAAGTTAAGAAATAGCATCCTGGGACAGGCAGATGGTCTCTCTCTACTTCCCAGCTCACCCTCCAGGGCAAACAGTGCCTCCAGTAGCTCCCTAGTATCTATTGATCTAGGTAATAACCTGATTGCTCCAAATGCTGCAGTATATGTGGGTAGTAAGTGGAGGCATCAAGGGAACATTGTAGGAGGTGTGATCTCACTGAACCCTTTAAGGGCCATGCAATGTATGAATACATTTATTATGTCCTTTGCTTAGTATGATGTGAGTAACAGAGCAAATGAGCAATGCTTTTCGCAATTGCACATATTGATTGCTACACTTATGAATGTCTACATTCATGCACCAATGATGGACCAATTATTCACCAAAAAGGCATCGTTGACATGTCAAAGAGGTAAGAGGTGTGAAGTATGACAATGATATATCTGGTATCAATGATTTAACAAAGCCTTCCTAATCCACTACTCTAGACCTGATGCCTGGAATGTAGGGCTGTAGACTGCATACAGTGTATTGATCAGGGTAATAGCCTCACTTCTCACCACATTTCTGCATACGTATAGGCTCTAAGTGCGGCATACTGCAGGTGAGGAGAATGTTAAATAGATGGTAAAGACCAGCATCACCATAAAGCCATGTGTACCTTTCTACTGTTTCCCTCACGGCTATAACCTAGCTATAACAGATCAGAACCCACTAAGGGCCGCCTCGAGCTCCTACCCTGTCATGATGTATTGATCCAGTAATGATATAAACACCAGCACTGTACTGGTGCATCATGCCAACCCTTTGAGGCTGTATCACATGTCTGTAGGGTCGGCATCCATGATGCATGAATGTAGCTTTGGTCAACTAACTAGGATTGTAATAATGCATCATCAGGATTGATGCACAGTGCTTTCTTAAATGCATTATGTCATGATTAAAGGGTTAAGCAGCTGATTGCTCCATGAACTGACCAGACTGATATTGCCATGTGCATAATCATAATTTCTGCATGGAATGCAATTGAGGTAGATTTGATTCTATTTGAGGTTCATTAGCAAGCTGTAATCTCTAAGCCACCAATGGTTGATAAATAGTGATTCTGAAGACACTAAAGGCTTGTAATGATATCAATGAAGCTAAATTGGTATTATAGGGAAGCTAGGTATTAGTGAACCGGACTAATTGTAGGTATCTGCTAATCCGTTCATCTCACAGTGAACTGTCTACTAGAAGCTGTCTAAGCCTGGATCATCCCTTATGTCTCATCACCTGTCAGAGCCACTCCTAACCTCACCTGGAGGCTATTTCTTAGAGTATTATGACTACACTCAGTCCCTACAATTTGAAATCCCCAAGGTTTGTGTCATGGTTGTAGGTAATGCCATACGACTGAGCTGTACGATTAGCACTTTTGCAGTAATTACATAGGATTTATTAGGTTATTTATATTGCTGCAAGCACAACATGTGCCCTACATCAAGGTTGTTATGTCACTACAGTAAAGATTCCCACTACAGTTTGAAATGGGCCAGTCGTAGCATGGCAGCAGACCAGTACTGCATTGACTTTCTGTAGAGGCTGTTGTAAAACATGCTCATAACTAGAGTATTTACGTGCACTACATTATTATATCATTTAGAAGCCCTCTCCTGGGTTATTTAAAGCCACTCATCAAAGAAAATGAACAACCATGGCACAAAGAAAGATATGGAGAGCATTTAGCTGTAGTCTAGCAGTACTGCACAGTAACAGCTGTGCTGCATTTGGTCAACTGTGAACTCACACAATGCAGCAGGAAGGCCTGCTGTTCTCCCTTATAGCAATGCATATTTCAGTAAGTATCCCAAAATCTTCACAGAGGAAAGAACACTGATCGCTTTGACACATACTGCACAGGTCACAATTTGTCTCCCAGATGACATGTATGAAGGCATGTCAAATGAGGTTGACCCTCTCATATTTGGTTTGTCAACTCCATTTGACATGCGTAATAAAGACACGTCACATATTTCTGATCCATTCACCTGAGTGCTAGGTAATACTGTGAGACAATTATGTAAGGGTCAAGAGCAGTCAATAACTATGTACCAATGGTTCAATCAAGGGAGGCCTATAATAGAAGGCAGGGGATATCATAGTCCCACAGGCCTGCAACACTAAGGCACTTTTTCCTATCTACAGAACTCCTACTTGACTGAGGACCTCTATGCAGTCCATAAGACAAGGGCATGGAGGTGCATGGCAATGCCATATGTCTCCCTGTACTGTAGATACTGAGATTATAGATTGTGGGTTAGAATACAGTCCTTTGGTATTTTCACTGACCCACACATAAGGTGTCTAACCACTCCAGTTGGAGTATTCAGGATGGTGGGTGTCTATTTTGATATTCAATAACAAATGCAGATTTAACAACGAAATAGAATTCACTACCATTTATTGATAGTATTTACAGACCTTAGTGATCTATTCTTCATGAAAACAAAATGACACAGATACATCAAATGTCTCAAGTGTTGGTAGTACTTCTTGGTAGTGATTAGTCCTGGTACCAAAATGGTTGTTTGCTCCATCTAGTGGAATATCCTAGAACAATTATGTATGTCAAACCATCACATGTCAAGTGCCTTCGACATGGCCGTGACCCTGGTCAACTCACAGATGACATGGCATTTTAAGGCATGTCAAATCATATGAGGATTACTGTGTGCTACAGTTGTCATGGTGACATATGTGCACATGTCCCAATGACCTGTGCTCTCTGTGTCAAATCAAGTTGACATGGGTATACATGTCACTTTGTCAGGAAGAATTTTCTCAGTGTTGTTTATTAGCACAAAGACTACCAAAATAAATCAACATGAAAATAGCCTACATGTGGCAGGTCTACAAAGTGTTCTATTCAAGTGTTAACCCTATGAGGGCTACTGATGCAATAATGCATTCATGATGCTTCTTGCTGACCCACGGGCTGAAATGTCCCCGGAGGGTCAGCATGATGCTTCCAATCAAGTGCTGGCGAGAAGGCTCACCAGCACTTAATTGGTGCATCATGACGACCATGATACACTCCTGCATCAGTTTCCACTTAAGGCGTGTTGCCAGTCTTGTGTGGGGCCCTCGGTCTGTAACCATCTCTATCAGTGCTCTGGGGGTGGGGAGGGGAGGGGTTGGGAGGCATGCAGGGATGCATCCATCCGGCTAGTTTAATTCACATAGGATGAAGCCAAAGGAGGAGGAGGAAGACATTAACGTGGCTGTAATAGATGAAGTGGACCCCCTCCAACTTCATGTAAAAAATCAAATGGTCTGTGGGTGTTAGATTCAGTTATTGCTGTCTACCCAATTGACAAAAGAAAGATCTCACCGCAAAACAGGGAAAATTGGATACAAAACAGCAAAGATTGGTGATGAATTGTAAAGAAGTTAAGCCCTTTTTTGACAGGCAATTCAACTAGAAATCAATCCAGAACACCCACCAATGGCACCAAGTTGACTTTCCGCCCTGCTTTACCCATTCTTCTGCAAGATATCCCATTAAATATTAGAAAAAGAACCATCTATATTCCACATTTTTGCTCCTATCAGGCAACTTTGATCAGTATTTATAAAGTCAAAGACAGCATCAAAAACAAAAGAAGAATATAATCAAAAAATGTCTGGCCATACTATATATGCCTGCATGCACAATAATAATGGCCCAGGATAGAAATAATGTTCTTGATCAATAAGTCCTCTTTTCCAATGTTTAGGAATTCACACATTTCTATGACAACCTTGATGTGATTGGGTGCTCTCCAGCTGTTAACTCTCAGAGCTCTACCTCCTCCAGGTTCATGTTCCTTGGTCATTAAGATGCAGTGCTACAGAATGTGTGCTTGTCAGCACTGCATTTGCACATTATGAGTGACTACCATTTGGGGGAACCCTTGGTAATGAATATAGCCCTGGTACCCGTAATTGACTGATATTGCATTATTACAACCAATAGCCACAATGTACTTTTTTGATGTGTTTATTGGAACAATGAAGCGTTAGTTTCATTTAAATGTTGCTATAAAACATATGAATTTCAATGTGATAATATATATGTGCAAAATATGTAAGGTAAAATGAGTCGAATATATATGTACAAAAAGTAATATTCATAGTAATACATAAGCAAATGTCCATGACCAGGGAATAAATTTGCATTGTATTCACCGAGGTGAGGCTGTCCGTATTCAACGATGCCTTATAGGCAGAGTTGAATGCGGACAGGCCTCACCGAGGTGAATACGATGCAAATTTATTCCCTGAAATGGACATTTGCATTTATGTCATGGCCTAGGGGGTTATTTTGCCTTTAAATAAAGAAAAACAGCTCAGATCTGTTCAAAATCCAAGATGGCGGACACCCATTGAATACAGACACATTGTATTCAATGCCCCCCATTGAATACGGCGGTTCTAGTACTAATCTATAGTGACGGTCGTATCAGCCATGACATAAATATTTAATCCTCATACTCATACCAACACCTCCAGCATTTTTATTCAATCGATCATTTCTTAACAACACTCTATCAGGGATGTTAATTGCATCAGTATGAGTTCCTGGCTTTAACCAAGTTTCATTCAAACATTCGCAGCTCAAGCTGGTCTACTCAATTTCAACCTGTGTGCTAGAGCCACACAAATACCCACCCCCAAAAAGAACCTATAGTGTGTGTATAGATATTGATACCACCAGGGTTAATGTACCAGACCCTGAACTAGTTAGATCAGTGGTAAATACTTTTCTAGCATATATACATATAATTGATAGTGTCAAAGTCATTTGACTACTCTGCGGCACTAAACCTGACTTGGCCCTTAGATAGTTATTAAAGAGGTGTGTGAAGGTACTAAGACAACAAAGATAACAAGCCCTCAGTCACAGAGACAACACTCATTGTAAGTTTCAGACAGGAACACATGGTACAAGCTATTTCTTTGGTAGGCAGAACAAGTGGATAGTTGACAAGATTGGGCAGGAGATGATGTGTGACAATGCATAAGATTCATGTCTGGTTGCTCTTGGTTGTAGTGGTCTTATAATAACAACTTAGTGAAGTCTATACCTAAAGGAAGCCAACAATGACTAGACTCTTGGGACCTGTACAGAGGGTCTTCAAATTTTGTAGAACTTGTAGAAATGTGGAAGAATTTGTTATGTATATTCCTGATACTGGGATGTGATTGTTGCTGCTGTGGAATTTTGTGCTTAACCGATGCATTATGGGATGGCTGATCGTCATGCTTTCTCTCTGTTGTGATTAGTTCGTCGGCATGAAACCAGACATAAACTTTACGCATTGTGAAGCATGTGGTGAACCTAGTAGAGAAATCAAATCGGTCCTCTTGATTCTTAAGCTGCTCAAGTCTTAGCTCAATAACTGCACAGAAAGACAAAGAAGCAGAAACAGACAGCCAGATTGGCAGGATAGTTATTTAGTGGGCAAATGAAAGTGGGAAAAAAGAAGAGAGTGACATAAAGAGACAATAGGCCTAAGCTTTTAGAACACCCCACAATTTAAATTTATGTGAGCCTTTATTGTGCTTGCTAATATCAGTTCTTGACGGAGAAAGTCCCTGCAGACAATAGCTCTCAACTTGGTGTGCATACTTAGTTGATATGTATGGATAGCTACAGTCTCCGCAATGGCTTATAGCTCAGGGAAATTGATTAACAACACTCCCATTTGCAGTCAGTGGGTGCCAGCTCCCAAATGGCCCAACGATGGTTGCTGACTATCCACATTTTTATTCTTACTTAAAACATTACATCTATATTGCTTGCATTATATAGTAGAAATGTCATCAGGTACTCAGTACTGTAAACAGTTCTATACAAAATATGTGGTGTAAAGTAATTTTTTTGATGATATTATTTTTAATAAAGCAGATTCATTGTGTCCCATGATAGGTATCCACAATGTAGGAACAAATAGTTTGCACTTGCAGTTAAACTAACAAGCAATGTGTGACAGCTGTTTCAGAAAAGGCTCACAAGAACTACTAAGAATATATTTGGATCAATGTAGAGAATGACCATTGACAGTCACTTATCAGCCTCCCCAGCATGACCCCATGCCCTACTGCAGGAAGCAGCCCAATCTGCCTGTCATCCTGCTTTCACATGGCGGTGATAAGCAAGTGTGGCCATGCCCCACAATGTTCCAGTCAACAGGGCAGACTGCCAGCCTTAGTTCCAGGGTGAGTGGAGGATTCTATCAATATGTGACATGTACTGGGAATGGCCACCTAAATGCATCTTGCACTAAGGGCCCTTTTTGCAGATCCTGTCGTCATGTTTTACTGCAGACATGGTTCGGGGTTTTCTGGGGGTATGGCCTTAATCTTTATCAACGATGCAGTCACCACTCTGTGACGATGTGCTTTGCCAATTAAGAAAAATCACATAATGCAGGTAAATACAAGAATAATTTAAGTGTCGGCTCAGGGTATATAAGTGAATCCTAATGCAGTAATGCTATTGATATGATGGATAGGAAAGGGACCTGATAATCATACTATGAAATTATAGGGAAAACAATCACTAATAAATTCCTTTTTGCTACCAGGACCTTTAGTCAAATTTAAAGTAGGTGAGTTGCCAATGTGAAAGTACATCAGGAACCCAGACAACCCATCAGTCAATAAATTTGTAAAAAAAAATACACACCCTCAGAGGCAGCTGTGTCCCTCCCCTCTTCTACCCCTCTCAATATTACCGCACTCTTCAATAACTTCCTACTCATAGTGCCTACTGATCTATGCAATAGCCTGATTGCCTACAAAATTGATTTAAAATTATATTGGCAGCATGGGTGACATACCACACATGATTGGAATGCTGCTTTAGATGTGTGGACCAGCAAGAACCGGTGTTCATGGACAGGCAAAATTATAGAAAATATCATGATTTGAGACTACCAGGATAATGTTAACGGTAAAACAACAGAGGCAATGAGACAGACAGACAGACAGACAGGCAGACAGAGACAGAGCCAGACAGAGACGGAGAGACTGAGACAGAAAGACAACGGGAGTGAGAGAGAGAGAGACAGGCACAACTAATTGACAATGTGGCTTTATGTCTACCAAAGTCATTCCAACACTTCTATATACACCTACACTTCAAGAGGAAAAAGAAATGTCATGGTTACCTTCACAGAGATTCCTTAAACCACAGTGCTTTATGGTACTGCCACACGTAGCTTCATTGCAGAAAATACACTGCTTCACCCCATTACAATTATGGTGGTTCCCTGTTCATTTTTATGGAATGCCTTGTAGAATCAATAGCTATTTCTTAGAGTGTTACAATGCGATAGACTAAAAAAAGAACAGATAAACCTCCAGCACTACCTGCAGATGACTTATTGCATTGTTGATGGCACAGCAGGTTAGCAGCAATTGTTGGGACATGGGCCTCGAACATGGGCCCCTTTGGGTATTTACAGTGAATGCTAATAGGGCAGGCTGCAATGTATCACTTCTGGGACACAAAGCCATAACTGTAACCATGGGGACTCAGTATATGCTAAATTATTGTTATAGAATTCATGTAGGAGCCCACTGGATTGTGACATGACATATGTCAGATTAGATTGAATATGAATTATTTGCAGCTATGTATATGCTACAGCTGTCGATTTATGCATTAACACTGTGGCTATACATAGCCATGAGTGATAATTTATACAGTAAAACTTGGTTACAACAAACTCCTTGTTACAAGCTTTAAAATTTCGTTGTAACCAAATTTCGTTGTAACCAAGTTTAGGGTTATGTGGAAGGGTGGGTGAAGGGATGGGGGGGGGGGCATTTAGAAGAGAGGGCGGGGGGGGGGGTTACTGATGATACACATACATTAAAAAATTCTTTACAATGAACCTATTACAACGAAATCATTTCTAACAAATCAGATTGCCTCAAAAACATCTCCTACATTTATATAGCAAAAAGAATCTTGCAAACATCTGAGAGCTGTCAGTGTCCGGGTGTCAGCAGGTGTGGAACAGCATCTTCACCAGGCTCTATATTGGACCCCTAATGGCAGAAGTGGTCGAGAGGTGTCAGGGGCCGAGATAGGACTTCTTCTCCTGACTTTTGAACCCTTAGCACCAGTTGTGGTCTGAGAGATCTGAGAGGTGTTGTGGGCTGTGATAGGGCTTCTTCTTTCGGTTCTATTGAACCCTTAGTGGCAGTAATGGTCTGAGAGGTCTTAGGGGTGTGATAGGGCTTCTCTGGGCATCTCTAGTGGCCCATCATTAAACCATTAAAAATAAATAATTTAATCATTAAATATCATTTCACATTTTTTCAACCTAGGGGTCAAAATTACTTCGTTATAAACAAGTCCATGTTAATATCATTTCGTTCTTACCAAGCTTTATTACTATAGAAATGTATAGGAGAGGTTTGTGATAAAGGTTTTTTTTGTTATAACCAAATTTCGTTATAAGGAAGTTTGTTATAACCAAGTTTCACTGTAGAAAGTACAGTAAAACTTCGTTAGAAGGAGGACCCTGATAAAAGTGAATTTGCTCCTTATAAGCAAGGTCTCCTTATAAGCAAGGTCGGCCTACTTAGTAAGATATACTGTAATACCTTGCATAAAAGGCACACCAATTATATAAGACGCACTCTCTACTTGATAGAGAGCTATAATTATGGTGTACATGAGGCTAGATTTTGGGCACTTTAGTACTGTTTTATAGTATGATATCCCCAAATTTTAATTTTACTATATAGGGGGCACTATCTGTATGGTAAGGGAGTCATCAGAACATTATTGGTCCTCATCTTGTCCCCAGGATATCTCATTCAGTAGACAAGGAGAATACAGGGTGGCCAGGGAATGACAGGACACCTCCCCCCACCCCCAACCTTCTACCCCTATGTGCGGCTGTGGACATGTAAGAGAGGCCAGGGCCTGTGACAGGACATCTCTCCCAGCCTCCCTGCCCCTATGAGGCTATGTGTGGCTGTGAACATGTAACAGAGGCCAGGGCCTGTGACAGGACATCTCCCCCACCTCCCTGCCCCTGTGTGTGGCTGTGGACATGTAAGAGAGGCCAGGGCCTGTGACAGGACATCTCTTCCCACCTCCCTGTCTCTGTGAACCTCTGTAAACATCTAAGATAGGCCAGGGCCTGCTAAAATTACCTCCTTATATCAGAGTTTATAGAAAAATTCCCTCGTTCTAAGGGGGTTTTATTACTATAGTAATGTATGGGGAATGATTGCTGCTAGAAGAATATGCTCCTTATAACCCAGTAAATTAGTGTCAGGATGTGTTGGCTAGGGTGATAGGCTCACACTTAGAGTCCAAAACGTGCACCAAGTGCCAGTATGTGCTAGACACAAGGTAACTCAATCTAGCACCTTGTGTACAGACTCAGACAGACTCAAGTTGACACAATGAGAGGGACTCACGGTGACTCAAACCAGCACTATGGGTTGAACTCACAGTCACTCAAACTGGCACTATGGGTTAGACTCATAGTCACTCAAACTGACACTATGTGGTTACTTTGTGTTTAGGGTAGCGGAGGGGGCTCTAATGTATAACTTCAATTCTTTATTAATTATTGAAACATCAATTTAACTGCTCCTTCTTCCATAATAGCATTCATGTGCTATATTCCTCCTCAGTGTGAAACAATTATCTTGTAATTCCAAAGGATTTTCCTCCTCCAAAAACATACCTGTTAAAAAGAAAGCAATAAAAGCTCAATGAGAATGGTGGTGATAGACACAGCATTTATGATACTTTATGTGTATAGACTAAAATGTCACTGTCAACATACTTCAAAACTTAGAATACAGAATTAAGAGAACTACCTACCTCACATCCTCCCTCCAGTAGCTTTCTGGTGTAACTGCTTCAATCATGGACAAAGAACTTTTGATTTTGAAAATAGATCAATCAGAGAGGAGCATAGCATCTCACCATATGCCAAGGACCAATCAGAGAGGAGCACATAGCATCACAGTATACACTGAGTGTCAGTTTGAGTGACCTTGTGTGAGGATGTGTGACTGTGTGTGAACATGTGCAAGGTAGAGTGAGAATTCTCTCCCAAACCTCCATCATGCATAGACCCTTATTATCACCCAATGAAAAGTATTTTAGCTTAATATTCAGATTTGCTACCATTTTGTAATGAATACATAACATCTTTCAGTTCTCTGTCAATACTAGTTTCCAATTCAGCTCAGAAAATAGGCATAAATTGACCCATGATTATATAAATTCTAGATTTAATCAGTTCAGTGCTATGTCCCATAGGGAAATCAAATGACCCATTATGATATGAATATAGTAGCAAAACCATATTTCTAGACATCAATGTGTACCCTATTCATAAATATTTAAAAACAAGGAAAAAGGCTGTTGGATTTATGGAGTATGTTCACCAAAATCAATGATCTCCATACATGTCACCTCTCCATGGTACAAAACAGTAGGGCTGTTTAGAGTTCTCACATAGTCAATGCTTATACTTGAGTGAGGATGAGTGACATTAGTGGCACCTTACACTGAACTGGCTCATCCTCACACATTGAGTTATAAATGAGAGTACCCACACACTAGGCCTAGCTCATCCTCACACTACCCAACTCAATTGTTCAGTTACACTTGGGTGAGTATGCGTGAGCATGTGCTAGACATGAGCTAGGTCACGCAGAGGTCACTCAATCTAACACCTAGTGTCTAAGCGCAAAGGAAGCTCACTCAGCATCACACAACCTCACCCTAACTGACTCTAATTTGCTGGGAAGCAAGGTCTCCTTATATGAGAGCTCTTTATAACGAAGTTTTACTGTAGTTTAAATGAGTTTTATATAAAACAGATCAGAACACTGGAATGATTACTTCATATCAAGGATGCTATGTTGTTATGTTACTCTATTTAGACAGGTCCTGAACATCATAAATTGTCAGTTTCCTGAAATATGAAGCGCTATTGCCTCGTCTGAGATTAGGGGATATTTTCTAAAACCCTGTGTGTTCATAATTTTAGAACAATGCTTTGGCAAGTCTTTTTCAGCCACTCAAAGGGGTACATTATGATCTCCCCCCTGTAGAGGGACACTGCAAAATTTGTGAAATGCTTGAATTGCATTGCAGTTCAAGACTAATTGGGTATACAGTTGTAAACAGAAGTACTGGAGATAGCCTTAAGGTATCGTTATATCCTTATCAGTGTCCTAATGAAGCACATCACAAACATTCCCATGACAGCTGCGTATGGCAGGGCATAGACTTTCTACCAATCATACCATGGCCACAGCCACCTGCCCCAGTCACTTAGACTATTGGTAACATCCCCTCCCTTCCTACCAACGGAAACTGTTTCATAAGTTGTTATAACTGGACAACTTCAAAAGTTAAACCATCGGGCACTGCATATAAAGCCAGCCTAATCATTTATCCCCGGATGACTCCCTAATAATTATAATGTTGATCAACTAATGATCTAAGTTTTTTCCCTATTTTGAAAAGTTTGGTCACACAAAGCAGATAGTGCAATGATATAGAAGTAGCTATGCATCGTTCATATTCTATGGTTGCCACAACTGTGAGCCTTTCAAATCATACTACCACAGTATTATATTATTGTGTGTTAAGAAATAGAATCCCAGGACAGGCAAATGGTCTCTCTCTAGTTCCCACCTGACCCCCCTTGGCGAACAGTGCCTCCAGTAGCTACCTAGCTTCTATTGACCCAGGTAATAACCTGATTGATCAGTTTTTCTGGAGTATATATGTGGGTGGTAAGTGGGGGTGGTAATGCCTACATTCATGCAGTAATGATGGACAATTATTCACTAAAAGGCATCATTGGAGTCTCAAAGAAGTAAAAAGTGTGAAGTATGGCTGTGATATATCTGATTTCAATGATTTAACAAAGCCTTCCTAATCCAGTACTCTAGACCCGATGCCTAGAATATAGGGATGTCAGACACTGCATCCAGTGTATTGATCAGGGTAATAGCCTCACTTCTCACCACATTGCTGCATATGTATAGGCTCTAAGTGGGGCATATTCCAGGTGAAAAAAATGTTAAAAAGATGGTATTCATCGCAGCTAGGATATAAAGACCAGCAGCACCACAGAGCCAGGTATACCTTTCTACTGTTTCCCTCATGGCTATAACACAGATCAGAACCCACTAAGGGCCACCTCTAGCTACTACCCTGTCATGATGTACGGATCCAGTGATGATATAAACACCAGCACTGTATTGGTGCATCATGCCAACCCCTCGAGGGTGTATCATGCATATATGTAGGGTCAGCATTCATGATGCATGAATGTAGCTCTGGAGGGTAAACTAAATTGGACTGTAATAATGCATCACCAGGATGATAAATTGATACACACTGCTTTCTTTGGTGCACTATACCATGATTAAAGGGTTAAGCAGCTGATTGCTCCAGGAACTACCCAGACTGGTATTGCCATAATCATAATTGCTGCGTGGGATGTAACTGAGGTAGGTTTTAATTATAATTGAGGTTCAATAGTGAGCTGTCACATATCTCTAAGCCAGCAATGGTTGATGAAGAGTGATTCTGAAGCGACTACATGTTATGATATCAAGGAAGCTAGATTGGTATTATAGGGAAACTAGGTATTAGTTAACTGGACTAATTGTAGGTATCTACTTATCTGTTCATCTCACCCTCGTACAACAAACTTAATTACTATAGATCCCAGATCACACCAAACTGTGTACTAGCATCTGTCTAAGGCTGGATCATCCCTTATTTCCCATCACCTGTCAGAACCACTCCTAACCTTACCGGAAGGCTATTTCTTAAGGGACTATAATTATACTCAGTCACCACTATTCAAAAGCCTCAAGATTAATGTCAAATGAAGCCCCAAATGCCTGAAGGACATACCTAAATTCATAGCTAAAACGAATTACATAGGAATTATATGGGATTAATAAAATATTATATATCTAAAATGCTAATTATTTCAATTTAATGAATTTTTAATGAATTTGACTATAATTATGTACTGCCAGAAGATCCAGAGAGGGCAATGTGGTTCAAATATACAAGTGTCATATACCAAATTGAAGCTCTTGATGAGCTTTAAAGAGAGCTGGCAATATCTAAACATTTTCTATCTGCGACTTCCGTACCACTTTGTTAGGATGGGTCACAGTTGGTAGGCTAGCTGTAGTGCTGCAAGCACTGCAAATGCCCTATATCAAGACCCTACATCAAGACTGTAAGAATTCTCACTAAGGCTAGTCGCAGCATGTTCAGAAATACCATCCTGGTCATCCTAGAAGGCATTTAGTGTAAATTAATGAGTTTCACTTGATAAAACCCCAACCCCGGTTTTAATCTTTTACTCAACTGTTTAAGTTGAGGCGATTCACCTTGATTAGGCGACATAAAACCTGGATGCAGCTGTAATAGGCTTAAATGGCGCTAAATGAGATTAATGTCTGCACTAGGGATTTAGCCTACCCCTGCACCATGGCGTGTTGTCAGTGGTGGGTCTGGGCCACATACCCGTAACCAGGCAGTGAAGATGGAGCCACATGAGATAAGGGAAATTAGGGAAGACCCTTCTCCCCTTTAGCTGCCCCATAGATATCTCTACTGATGCTCTGGATGTGGAAGGGGTTGGAAGGCATCCAGGGATGCACCTATCCAGCTAGTTTAGATTGCATAGGAGGAGGTGTGGAGAATGGGAGAGCAAAGGAGGAGGGGCAGGAAGAAGACATTAACATGGATGTAATAGATGAAGTGGACCCCCTCCAACTGTACTGGGTGAACTTTGTGCAAAGATGGTCCATGAGTGTTAGATCTACCCATTTCTTTGCTCCGCCCTAGATTCTTTGGACCAAGGTAATTAATAGTGGATAAATGAAAAGTAAATTGAAAATTTTGGAGAGGAAAAATTGCTCACCGCAAATCAGCAAAGATTGGTGATACAAACCAGTAAAGACTGGTAATGATCACTTATAAATAGGTGTCAAATGCTGACAAATTTCTCCCTTGGAGGCATTTTTCGGCTACTACCAAATTATTGGATTCCACTATGGTCGATTCCATGATCATCATTTTTACCTAGAAAAAACTGGCTACCACAAAGAAATTAAGCCATTTCTGAAAGGCAAGCAATCAACTAGAAATCGATTCCAAACATCCACCAATGGCGCAAAGTTGCAGCTGATTTTAGGCCCTGCTTCACCTATTCCTGTGCAAAATGTCCAAATTATATTCAAACCAGGACCATCTAGAGTCATCCTGGGTCTTTCCTTAACATTTCACTACTTTATGATATTTCTATCAGTATAGGCCTATAATGGAAAAGTGACATTCGAAAAATAACATGCCACAATAAACCCATCCCTCCCCTTTATGCACTGTAATAATAACCCAGGATAAAAATATGTTCTTACTTGATAACTACTCTTTGCCAATATTTAGGCATTCACACATTTCTATGACAATCTTGATGTTAATTAGACCTCTCTAGTTGTAAACACTCAAAGCTCTATCTCCACCAGGTTCATGTTCCTTGGTCCTTTAGATGCAGTGCGAGGGAATGTGTGCTTGTCAGCACAGCATTTGTACATCATGACTAAGTACCCTTCTGGGGTCTTCCCTTGGTAATTTGCATTATTACAACCAATGGGGACAATGTACTAAAGCGGGTATTCCACTGCGGTAGGTTGGCTGAAATGATGCTAGTCCGATTATTTTTGATTATGCAAAAGTATAGAAAAAAAACAATAAAGATTTGGCCGACCGACGGCAGTTAAATAGCCCCTTAACCCTGATGTGGCCCTTAGATAGTTAAGAGGTGCGTGACAGGAACTAAGACAACAAAAATTACAAGCCCTCAGTCACACAGAAAACACTCCGTGTTAGTTTCAGACAGGAAGACATGGGACAAGCTAATCAGCTTGAATGGCTTTGTGCCCAGATATTTCTCTTCAGTGCCTAAAATGAAATCCATGCACCACCAGCTCTTAGAGATCAGAGACAATGCTTCATAAAACGTTTTGGTGATTGAATGTGAGTGAAGTACGGTGCTAAAAAGGGGGATTTGAGTAGGTACCTAGTTGGGAGAAGTCAGTCAGTATAATAAAATATAGAGCGTGTGACATGAGTAGACACCAGCTCTCTCTATTTTAAACAAGGCAGGTGACTTTTCAGACTAATGTGGGGAGTGCAAGTACTTAGGTGGAGCACTGCACGACTTGTTTAGAAAAGAGGGCACATACTCACAGCTCTTTTTTTAATAGGAGCAACACCCTCCCGATGTTTGTGACGTCGGTAGCGGTGGCTGTTGGGTGCATGGCATGGCGAGTAGGGAAGGTTGGGCGCATTGTCAATTAGACAGAACCGCACGATCTGAACCTGAGTTGCTCTCCAGTAGCCGCAGAGAGGAGCTGACAGCAGGCTCTGTGGGGTCTGTGAGCACCTCAGCACGGCTCCCTCTCCCTGCAGGTCCCTGAGCAGCTCACCAGTACTCCCCCACTCAGTGTGTGGGAGCCAGCAGGGAACTACTACCACCCATTCCCACCTGTGTCACCATCCTTACTGGAGCAATGCTGACATGGGCTAGATGCAAGGATAAGGGTATTTATACTTAACCATTATACACTGTGTTGTTCTTTAGTGTGTATCTTGTGTTAGGGATATGGTGGACCGTTCAAGGACTCTGAATGTACACACCTAGGAGCCTCGGAGTAAGGATATACTGTAATTTTCACCAAGGAAAGTACCTTTAAGTTTGCTGGACTCACCTGTGTCTTAGTGCTCAGGTAAGTATTGATCAACTATTTAATGGCAGCATGATGATTGCTTTTGTCTGGAGTCTCTTAATTAATACACACCAGAAAGTATCTTGTCTATGCTTCATGCGAACTCCTCATGTGGATATCAACATTGGTTGGCATAATTCTCGAATCAAGTCCAATTAGTCGTACCCGCTTGGATAGGGCTGGATCCATGCATCACGCAGATAAAGGGGCTATATAGTGCCAATTGTAAGCACAATTTGCCCTAAAGAATCCCTATAGAAGACAGACCACATCATTTTATGACCCAATCTCCTAATGCCGGCTGGGCTGTTCTCCCACACTGTCTATGTATAGGGATAAAGCCCCATGAGAGTATAGAGGCTGCTGCACGCATCAGACAAGCAATCCCCAGCTTACCTGTGTTCACATTATGGGGCCTCCCACGTGAACCACTGTGGGAATCTAATTGTGGGAGCAACGGAGATTCTCCAGAATTCCCACAAAGGAGGATCTCAGTGGCTACACACCACTGACTCAAAGTTGACAACTGGGTAATCAACGTTTATCAATCGATGGTCAAAATTGATTCAACGTCCTGTGTACTTAAATTTTACTTGTGTACCAGAGCTTTAATTTGATACAGAACCATTGGGATTTCTTTATTGATATCATAAGTGGGCATTTCCAAAATGGACTGAACAGTGGAGGCGTTAAGTAGTCTAACTTAAATCAACTGCTCTTGTGTTATTGGCTAGTATCCATAGGCTATGTACAACAGGAGTCCGATTGTACATACTTATTGTTGACCAAATGAAAGAAGCTTTTTTGCAATATATAAAGCAGTACCGAAACAGCATACACGTGAGTTAAACTCACCTGGTATGTGTTCCAATGACTATCCTGAAGTACTCATGCATTATGGTGCATAAATGCATCACTGGAGAGTTACTCACAGTTGATGCCTAGGTGCATCATTAGACAGAGGGTATCATGTGGTGCTTAGAGGCTTAAGGTGAATACTAGGGAATGATGTGAGGATCTACTAGACTTGTATCTTACCTAAGGCTGATGTAATGTTACTTACAGTACATGAAGTGGGCACAGTCCCAGTGTGAGTATTGCAAAACCAGGAAGGTAGGAGCAAGGCACTTAATCCAATCTACCTGATTTACATGGTAATGAGCGAATTGATTACATGGAGGAGTGATTGAGTCAAAATAGAGATCATGACCTTAATGCTAATCGAGTGTCAGAGACTCTCGCTACTTTTGGAACGTTTGGGTTAAAATGAGTGGCCAGTATTCAAAGTAACGACTGATAGTTACAATTCCCTGTGTATTGGGGCATTTCATGGGGAAATTACGGATAAAAGCCTTCATTATCAATTCGAGAGTGAAGAACATGATAAAAGAGGTCGAGCATGATCATGTATCTGATATTAGGTTTGGGCTGCCATGGCAACTGTTTTCCTCAGTAGCTGTGGGAAAATGTTCTGACATGAGCATGTATGAATTATTTTCTAATGTTGCCCGGGAAATTGCTTGCAATGTCAACAGAGAACTTAAATATTGAAAGTCAATTATGCCTGTTCCCGAAGGTTTAGAATAAAAGGCCCCTACATCCCAGGCAGGGTGTTCATTGTACTCTACAGTGGTCAGGTGGACGTTAGCTGGTTAGGCCAAATAAAAAAAAAGTTTGTTTTCAGTCACCCAAAGGACCCTAGCAAAACACGGCCGAACCTAGAAATTTCTTTATTTTGAAATTATTTTTTTATGCATATCTTTTGCATATTTTTCACATTTCTCATTTTATATGTTGTCCATGTTCTTGTCTTTTACCCCTTCCACCCCACAAAGCAGGATTTGCACACAAATCCCATAGAGTAACGGAAATCCAGGGGTGAAAGGATTAAAATAAAAGAACCAGATACATCTGCCTATACATTTCTATATAAAAAAAAATAAAGAAGGAAATCTGACCCTAGCTCTGTGATTCATGTTACTGGAAACACATGACATTTTAGGTCTTAGTATGCAAGTCATCAATCTGAGCTCATTATATCCATTATTTCGTGGAAACTTCATTGTAATCAGTTTGAACACATATGACCGAGCCACCCTTTTAGGTTGGCTAGGAAAGCCGTTCAGTGTGAGCTGAAATGAGCAACCCAAAGTCAGTAGAAAACCCTTTGTGTTGTAAGTAGTACATAGAGAGTGAAAGATGTTCCAGGTACTCAGAGAATAGGAATGACCTGACTGGTATCCGAAATGGATATTATGTCCCTAATGTTTGTCCCTAATAGAGGGACGTAGATGATTTAAATCTTAGCTATCTATTGTTATCGAGCTGGTATAATCACAGGCTCTTTAGAAGAAAGGAGATGTCTAAATGATATCAGTGGAGTTTTGTTTTGTAGAATTATTATGGGCAGCTCCCAGAATTGAGTAAGTGCCAGAACTCAGGTATATCCAGTACCATCTGCAGTTTGGTTCTGTCAGTGCCAACAATATAGGGCAACGACATTGTCTGAACCAGCAGTTGGAGGCCTACAGAGTGTCCGTGAGACGGGTAATAACCATTAAGTGACTGCAAATGGAGCTAACATGCACGATGAAGCCTGGGCATGATGCAACCAATGAAGTACTGGCCAGGTATTAGGCAGCATTGCATTGTTGCATCGGGATGGCAAAAATAAAAGAGTACCGGTCTGTTTTTATTATTATTGTTGAAAAAATGCACAAGGACCTGTTTTAGGCTTATCGACGTAATGTCCAACTCGTATTTATTGGTCCAATGTGGTAATCAAGGTAGTCCATATCACCGTTGATATCCTCATTTTCTCTAAAACATTGCTTCAGAACCTGCTTAAAAATGGTGAATGTCTGATATGTCAGACACTCTTAGATACATGTGTAGGCCTTTTGATTTTGATGTATCGAATAATTTGAATCTGTTGTATTATGTACAAATCCTATAATATAAGTATATAAACTAACTAGACCTTAGTTTAGAAAAAAAAACTGAAGTGATAAGAGCTCTGGAACTCTAGGCACAATAGCTCACTTAATATGCTATTAAGTCCTTGTATCCAACAGTACATCAAGTGAAATACATGCCTGCAAGACCGAAGGGGCCCTGTCTACAATTTATAGAGTTTGGAGATACTCAGAGCTGCTCCAGCGTTTCTTTACGTGTTACTAATGAACTACCCATCTCTGAACGAGTGCCAAGACTGTGGGTTAGACTGTGGTAGTCTGAGGTGTAGTGTTACAGGGGTGTCTGAAGGGTCTGGAACAGTCGAGCTTACATATGTGATGATGCTGAATTCCTCGTGCAATTTCCATCGGTTTGAAGCATACATGCCATGTTAACCCTTAATGAACGCGAAATAAAAGTGTTCCTATTTGTAGTTATGAGATGGCTCAATGCAGCCCTACAAACTCTTGGATAAAAAAGTATGCATCATACCGATTAATTATATAACCGACGTACATGTATACTTGAAATGGGAGACGGAACAATGAATGGTCACGAGCATCGTTAAATTACATCCCATAATACTATTTGTTAATAGATGCATATGAGTTGTCAGGAACATGACACTGCCTCTTTAAATAGAATAGTAGAAAGTATAACATTTGCCACAGAATAACTGTTATCGAAAATGAGTAGCCTTCTATGACTAGTCTATTTCATCATGCATAGAGATGTAATTTCTAAACTTGTTTTCTTCTATCCCTTTACAGGTGAAGCTTTGTCAACGCCAGGTACAATGCACAAAAGGTCACGCCTACTGAATCGGATGGATATTTAGGATTCTACACCAGCCAACTCTAAATTGTTATGAAGAGTAATTTTATTTTACAAACCGATCATTTCTGTCCTTATATGACATTGGATATTGTATGAACTCAGTTAATGGATTAAACATGGAGCAATGGATGTTCGAAGTGTATATAGTTAACAAGGAATGTCAGTATTAAGGACTGACAGCTTGACAGAATGGAACTTAATTCATAGGAATACATACTAGAATATTAGTTAGAAGACTGCCTGCTTTAAAAGTCCCCCTGCCTTTTTACATAAGTGAGAGTGTGGACATGAAGAAAAGGAAATATCATACAAATATGACATTCTTGGATGACAATATTCACAAGGCAGCTCTTCGGGATGATTGCCTATTATGGTCAGTCCAAGATAAAGACTGACAAAAAGGACCCTCCCTTTTTACCTTGCCTTTGTCAGCAAATAACAGCCTAGACCCAGAGGCCACAAAGATAGAGACATACCTCTGAACCTGGAGGGGGCCTGGAACCATGTATAATCAGTCCTAGTGCCATGCTGAGATCACACAGAGGTAATCCCTATCCAGGTTTTGGGCTCTGAGCCATGGCTCTGATCAATGGTATTTGTGGATAATAAAGAGAGTAGTTGTGGGTTAAAGCTCCTGGGTTGGAGGTAAATGTGTCAGAGTGTATTTGTGGTCAGTCTCTCAGACAAAGCCTGGAGGAGCTTAATACAACAGTGTTTTCTGCCCTGGAGGACTTAGGATTGACCCTGATTTAATCTGGAAGGAAATAGGATGGAAAATCAACCTTAAATCCTGAAGTGAACAAAGGATATTTCTATTAACTATTCATCATACACCTTCATACCACCAAGGGTTGACCAGGCAGTTTTCATTCAATTATAATTAAGTCACTAATATATCTAATGCATTTGTGATTATTGATAATGCGTGATTCTGTATGTGTATACTAGGCATTTAAAGCACAGCTCTATTAGAATAAATAGTCTATGTATGACTAATGCCCCGGAGGACAAGCGACAACATTTCAAAGCTAGCTAGGTCTAAGTCTGTATTTTGTGAGTAATAATTGGAAACTCAACAGCAAGAAAAAGAGATTTATCAGTCCGATAATTTCAATTCATATTGACAGTTTTCTATCCTGGAGCCAGAAATATATATACCAAGGTGGGCTAGGAAGTCACACAGTGTCTTGGGGATAAACTCTGATTCAATTTATTCGTAAACTCTATAAATGGCCCTGGAGCCTGTATAGTAGGAGTCAGTGAAGATCTTAAAACTTCTATATGAATGGGCACTTGGACCCAGCCTCTACCAGCATGATGAGTGGAGAGTGTCATTGTGGGGGCAGGGGGGAGAAGCATGGAGGGACTCACCATGTACAGCCTACAGCCCCCATGTCAGACCTAGTCTTCCTCTTCATCATCCTATGCCTCTTTATACTTGGATTGTGTTCACTCCAAGTGGCCTACTGGGTCTGCAACATGTATACCACATGAGGAACACTTATCTACTTAATAGGACAGTTGAATGGGTCTACGTTAATTTGATCTAACATGTCTGAACAGGTGAAGGATTTGGGTCTGCCCATCTTCAGTGCTTGGAAGTTCACTCAAGTCCCATGCCTTAAGCGTAACATTGAGAGACATCAGACTAGCTGCCAGCAAAATATATAATCTCTACTTTGCTTGTGGATGTAGTTCGAACTTAAAATGTACATATTGCATATTATTCTTGATTGACAAAGCCAATGCAGATTACCCCTTACTTCACGTGATCCCTTTGAAGATCAGTTCTGAGAATATACACTGATTCACAAGAGACTTGTGCCTTTCTAACATGTACAACACTACAGTACATGAACCTTACAGACCTGCCATGGACTGTGTATACAAACACCTGGGTTTATCAGCTGGCAGTTTGTCCATAAGGCAAACCATGCAAGTTCTGGACAGCTCTAAACCAGCTTGAGCACAACGGGGGCCTTGTCACCTGCTTGAGTCAATATTTGACGTGCCACACCAAAGCTTTTGGTTGCAAATGTCCTCAAAATACAAGAACTGCACCAACGGCTTCATTTCCTATCGAATCTAAAGTGACATAACATGGGGTTTAGCAGCCATGTGTGTGCAGAAGTGGTGACTTCAAGAAATACCTCCGGGACTTCATCATGAGAGCACTCGTTGAGTCTACCTACAGAATGTCAACCAATTGTATAAAACAAATACAATGAATTTTACCAGTCGCCCATTGGACACTAAGCAGATGAAATGACACCTATCAATCTGTGTTCACCATTTCTGCGTATCTGATTATATAACATAAGATTCTGAGTGATATTGCTATTTAGCCTAACTGTTATGCATCTCAGAGGTAGCCACCTATAGGATCTGTAGTCTATAATAGCATTCATACAGCCTATATATTATTAGCACGAAATGCCATCCAATAGTCGGTGTTACAAGGTATATCGACTTGGCTTTGACACCAAGGGTAGCAGAGAGTCATTAGTGTGAGAGTGTTAGAGAATGACTTTGTGAAGAGAAATCAATAGAACACTGTCTGCGAGAGTGCATACTATTGCCAATTTCTGAACATAAGTGGAGACCTCCATCAATATATATTGATATTGCTCCTATGAGAGGCCATATTATGCTTACAGCTATTCCACCTCCTTGTGATAAGTCCTATAGAATCAGATGAAAATAGGAATCCTACTAAGGAAAAGGCACTGACTTTAACATGACCAGCTGGTTACAGTCCTTATTTGAGACGATATGAAAATGATTGATTGCCTCAGGGTATTCCCAATATTTCTACACATAGAAGACTCTGCCTCTATCCCACCAATATGACCACCCACCCTTAGGACCCCACCTCTAGCCTTTCTGACATCTAGGCTTCTCCCATACCTAAGGAATCACATCCCCCTTGGCCTTCCTATAGACTGATACCAGGTACACACCTGGAAGGTGGGTTACCTGGCCTGGAGTTAGTCAATTAACACCTGTATTTGTTTCCCACCTGCCTGCTTACCAACGCACACACAGGTTATGGAGCTGGGCACTGGTGCTGGAGGAGGGCAGCAAGGTATGCTGGAGTAAGGGTGGCCAACACTGGATTCCTGGTGTCAACTCCTAGTGTAGACAAGCATACACTGGGTTCCCTTATGTGCATTAACACTGGCCCCTAAAGAAAGCCATGCCAAATCATTCAAAACTGATAGCAAGAAGGAGAAATGATACTTCGACCCACCAAATATGAGGTGGGACCAATACTTCCTCCTATTGCTTTGTTTTCCTGGTTGTCTGGTTGCCTGACCCTTTCCCACCTGGTCAGAGTACCATCAGAGATTGGGTCTTGGTGGGGGTTGGAGGTGGTTGATCAATGTATGGTTTGCTGCAGGGTGTGGAGGTGTGCTGGTAGCCTCTGGACCTGGACTTAACATGGGAGACATAATACCAACTTAGATCCTTCCTCCAGACACAGACTGGGATCTAAGAACTGATCATGGAGCTAAGAGGGAAGGACACTATAAAGGAATATAACCTTGAGTTTTAGAATCAACCATGAAGTGACACTCCTTCACCAGAGGACCTTTAGATGTGAGATAAGTATACCACTAGTACAGAGTAGTATGAATGAACAGGAAGATTGTATAAAGGATCAGAAGAATACAGTGAGTCATAAAGTATCGATTGTATGGACTACCACACCATAGCCACAACTCGGATCACTCTAAATTTGTCAGGGCATTACCTAGTACCATGAACTGTATGCACATGCTCACAAACCCATGATAGCAATGGTTCTGTAGATATGAGGTGCACCATTCAATCGCCTCTGCATGTCTAGGAATCTAATACTGTGTTCCAGTGGCCATGGGAGCATCCTCAGAGTGATACTTTTATGGACACATAGATATTGACACATCCCAAAGGTCGGGAGTATTGACTGCTTCACTCAAGATAAGGTTTTTTAATGAATCCTTTTCATCTGTTTAGATACAACCTCCACGTACCTAGGGATCCTTATCAGTCACTGGATAGTGCGGTTAGGAACAGTGTCTTGAGAAGTACCCTCAGTGGGCCATATCTCTCCTGTTGGACTAGGACTCCCAAGCCGGGCTAAAAGCTAAAGGCGTCATTGAATACACACCACCAACTCCATCACTGCACAAAGATGACATTGTTTTAGACCTCAGTTGAATTCTACCGAAGGTCGATATTGAGGATTATCTCTCTTATAGCAGCTACAAACTGCTATGAAAGAGCTCAGATATTACCCAGTGGAGATGGGAGGTTTGCCTAGACTCAGAGGAAGCTGTGATTTATGAACAAAGTTAATAAAAAGTACAAGGAAGTTACACACCTAATAGCCTGGCCTATTTACCAAACTGAGGCCTAACCTTACTGAGTACATGGACAGAAACACTGATTACCTTTGCCTGGGGATACGTCATTGAAGTAAGATAATGATCTAAACAATGTCCTAAGTCAATACCTTGACCTCCCACCCTCCCTCTCAACACTGTCCCTCCCTTTCTTCCTCCCTCTTATCCCTCACTACTTCTCTTCTCCATCAAACCCTTCTGTCCTCCTCTCTCTTCCCTGTCTCCCTCTCTCTTTCCCTTCATATTTTCCTCCCGCTCATCCCGTTTTCCATTCACTACTCTCTTACTGCCTCCCCCTGCTACCCCCCCCCTCCCCTTCCCACTCACAGGATCCTGAGTGTTGAGTGACGTGTGCTGCTGGTTCCCTTGGGTACCTGCCGCATGATTGGGACCAGCGTCCATTGAATTGTCTTCAGTGTCGTCTGGCTTTAGTTCTTTTTGTTGTTGGCGGGAATTGAAATATGATACAAAGTGGGGAGTCTACCGTGCAACCTAGAATAGGGGATGATCTATTTTGATCTTGTGGTACCTTTGCTATCAAATTATTCTACTGTGCCGCTATCACGCATCAAATCCCTCTCTACATAGGGCAAGCAGGCAAGAATGAACTCTGGAATATGGGTATTTACGTGTCTGCAATAAGCTGATGCTAGATAATTTTCTTTCGCTGCAAAATGACTCTTTTATCTAGCTATGATAGGCATTGTCCAAAATACATAAAGTGCCCCTAGCTGATTCTATCATTCGCATATCCAGTTGATATTAAAGTGTACTGCTAGTATCTGGGAGAAAAGGTCTTTGAAATATGTCATCTATACTATATGACACAGATTGTAGTCCCCCTTCACTGTGGCCCCATCAGGTTGGACGTGTAGACATACCCTACAGTGCACAGGACACCTAATGGCAGGTCATTATTTAGGTAGATTAGCTTTTTGTGCCTAAAGCTACGGGTGCAGACGAGCAGTTCCCTCCTATATGAGCAACTCAGACATCTGATGCTGTATCATGGGAACATATGGTAGGAGTGAATCTTAGGAGCAGGTGTTGTATATACACATCACCCTTCAAGGAAAAGATGCCAATAGTAGAGACTGTGAGTGATTTATTATAGACCTGTATTGATAGCAGGTGAGCTGCCCCGAGATACCTGAGTTGCTCATTCTGTAGAAATCTATAAAGGAACAGGTCAGCTCTATATGAACAGAGTACAGGGGGTGCGGAGGAAGTGTCACAACACAGTGAGAGGGGATTTCAGCATACCTGGCGCTTCACATTATTGGAATAGAGGGTATAGGGCATTAGCACATTAGGCTATGGAGGCCGCCATTAGACCCCGACTGCACTATGACTAACACCTTCAGCCCCCGTCTCCGCAGTAAATGCCAGGGATGCTTCCCATTGGTCAATAATACAATAGCCATGTGCCGTATACATAGGGTTCTATTCTCTATAGAGATCAAGTGATATAACATGTAGTTTACTGTGTCCATAGAGATTAATAGGTTATAGGCATTTTCTAGGAAAGTCAAAAGATTGTCTAGCAAATTGGGGGCAGACATGCCAGTAACACATAATACATACCAGGATAGAATTCCCCATTGGGGAAAGGACACAGCTGTTAAAACAGATAGCGGGAAGAACAACAGAGATAGTATATACATATTTCGTTATAAGGGTTGATGGGAGCCACATTGAAGGATAATTTGCAGGTGTCTTCATGCAACTGTCAGCATGTGCCTTATTAGCTACATCTAATCACATCTACATGTATCGCATAGCTTTAATTGTAACCAGTATTTGTAGTCACCATTAAGTTGTAGCCAAAGAGGTTAACCCTTCCAATTGCACACAAACCCCTCAAAGCCAACATCCTGTTTGATGAAAATACCCCTGCCCTTTGCATTATCCAAATCCTAATCTCCTCCCGTCTATAAAAATATTCCACCATTTTACCTTCATGGACAGGCAAAGATTGATATAATAAAAAAGCTTCAAGATGCCGGCCTGGTTGGAGGAGGCTGAGAAGGCCAGTGCCCTCAAGCGGCGAGCGGCCAAACTAAGCCGGGACAAGGCAGTAGAGGCCCAAAGGAAGAATAAGCTGGAAACAGCCTCACTACAGCTGTACCAAGCCATGTTGGATAGGAAAAAGGTAAGGTCTATTTTGTCAATAGATAGTGCCACTATAAACTCTTTATAGTAGGAGGAACATTCATCTTTAATACAGACGAAAATCGCTCACTGCTTAGAATAATTGCCTTGGTGATTTCAAAGTATGATACATTATATCTGTTGATGACTTCTTTTTACTTCTTTCCTTTCATTGCAAGAAAAAAAAGATTACAGTTAATGATTTATTTTTTGACGCAGTTACACATTCCATCTTTGTTCAATGGTCCATTATCTCCTTTCAACTTGCTCACAATGTTTTGGCTAATTAACAAAATCAGAACATATATAACATTAAGAAGCTATAAAATGTGAACAAATCACTTAGATTAATACATCATCATGGTAATCATGGCCACAAGACTGTATTGTTAAGCTCCTGATACATGTATTTATTAGCATACTAAATGTCGTAGTTCATTGTAGCTTTCCAATAGTAAAACCACTCATAAATCTTCTCAGGTCCATACAACAGTGGTACTTAACCGGGAGAAGGATGAGCTCCGTGCAACAATGAAGCGCATGCGTAAAACCACTGGCTTCTGTAAGGAAGCACTGCCACCAGAAGGACCCAATGACAAGGAACATGAGAAGTCTTCCTACTTTCAGACCACGGGACATGTCAGCGAAAAGCGCCTACAAAAATGGAAGAATGAGGAAAAGGCGCTACAAAGAATCCTTCTCTCTGAGGAGGAACTCAGACCACCCTGGGAGAAAGGGTCCCTGGAGGTGGCTGAGGAGACACTAGGCCATCTTCTCAATCTATTAGGTTATGATGATGATGAGGCTAAGGTGATGATGGAGAAACTAAGACAGAAGGAGGCTGCTGGGCTTGGTGAGGAGGGAGAGGAGGGAGAACAGGAGCAGAAAGAGGCGGAAGTTGTTGAGCCTGAAACAAAGAAGCAAAATCCTATGAGAAATCTACGAAGTGCCTCTGCATGTAGTTTTGGTGGGGCATCTACAGTGTCTGAACCTATAGGTCGTAGGGTGGACGTGTTTGAATGTCTGAAAGATTCTAGTGGGGAAGGGCAATCAGTAATTGGTAATGGGGTGAAGCAAGGTGCTTCAAGGACTAAGCTGCTCAGTTCAGTTTCAGCAGATGACATATTTCGGCCCTCATTTTCTGTAAGGGACTGGGAGAAACAGATGACTGAGCGCTACAAAAATAGGCTCATCAACCTTGCCGGTAAATGTGAAACAAGGACAGGGGCTGAGGGAGGGGCACAACAGGGGGCGAGTGATAATAAGGGATTAAAGAAAAACAGACCAAAGTCAGCCCCAGCAAAAACCGGAACTGCTCTGAGGTCAAGGTCACTGCTGGCCAGGCGACGCCAAAGACAAGAAGGCAGTTCTGAAGGTGGTCAAGAAGGGGCAGGCCTGCCTGGGGGCACATCGATAACTGACATCAGGACAGGGGGAGGGGAGGCTGCTGACCCCTCTTTTCCATCCTATGGACTACATCTCCGTCCACCATCCTGCCCGCGTCAACGACAACGCCCTATGACTGCCCTTGCCCCACGGGCTGTAGAGGCAAGCACAGACAATTCTAGGCCAAAAACTGCATACCGTAAAGCCCCAGTACCTCCCTCCATATCACCGCCATCATCTAAGACCTCTAGCACCCATGATGAACCAGAAGGGGTTATAAAGATACCAACAGCAACTCCAGAAACTAAGAGTCCCATTACCACACCAAAAACACCCAAAGATCCTGCCCTTCAGCGAAATAATAACCAAAGACACTCTAATACAAAGTCACAACGTACACAGGTGTCAACAGAACTTAGAAGTTCGCCAGGGGTGTCAATTGGTGCCAAAATAGATGACCTTCACGCCATTAAAGAGGAACAAGACGAAGCAACACCCATGGGAGATAAGAAAGTGGGGGTCAATGGAATGCCTGTTCGACGTAGGAGGCTTTCTAGTGCACCTATAGTGGAAGTTCCAGTCCCCAGAGGGCCTGATTTTGAAAGGAGTCTCTCCCTGCCAGGCAATGCCTCATTGTTACAGCGGAGTAATAGCCTGACACCCGCTGGGGACAGAGCGGTGAAAAATAGGCTCCTTTCTAGTCGGCGGATGACACTTGCTGTAGTAGATGACCTTGGTGAGAGTGACAATGAAGATGACGACGACCCCTCTCAAAATGGGGAGAATGACTTAAGAGCAAAATGGCGGAGAAACCTACTGAGAGATGCTCCCCCTGGATTCGGTGGTCAAAATGAAAAAATAAAGTTAGCTGTGTCAAAGAACCAGCTCCGCCGCGACATGGAGCAAATGATTGTAGACCATGAATCGAACATAAAGGATAAAATTAGACAGGAGCATATCCGACGCATGCGTAAGCGAATGGATATTATGTTGACCCTACAAAAACTTGCCAAAGCCCCTGAGGAAGAAGAGGTTCAGGTGAATGGGCAATTTAAAAGTGAATCAAAACCAGACACCAAAGCACCTGAAGCGCCCAAGTTAGCCACCTCCGTTAACACCATAATGTCATTATTGAAACTGAAGAAAAAGGCAATGAAGGCTAAAACTGTGGTGGCTGCACGTACATCTGTTAATGCCCTACAGGAAAATACCACCCAGGAGGGTGCTACCACCACAGCCTGAGGTTAATCCAATTTTTGATTGATCATGGTATCAAGATTTAACATCGCCTGTTTCGAGATCTAGGAGGGTGTTGCTCCTATTGTAAAAAGAGCTGTGAGTATGTGCCCTCCTTTCTAAACAAGTCGTGCACTGCTTCACCTAAGTACTTGCACTCCCCACATTAGTCTGAAAAGTCACCTGTCTTGTTTAAAATAGAGAGAGCTGCACACCAGGTACCTACTCATGTCACACGCTCTATAGTTTATTATACTGACTGACTTCTCCCAACTAGGTACCTACTCAAATCCCCCTTTTTTAGCACCGTACTTGAATGACCACTTGTGAGCAACAAAAGGGACAAGTTAAAGCGACATGAAAAGAAAGGAGTGGAAATAAGGGCATTTTTAGGCAGCTCTTCCTTTGACTATAGGAGCAACAACCTCCTGATATCCAACTAGCACAGGGGATTTAGATGACTGGCTATTTCTGTGTTGAAAACAGTTGCATCGGTAAGATTTTTTTCCATTTAATTTGTTCTTATTTTATTTATTTTCATATATCATCAGACCAAAGGAATCTGGAGAATGTATTCATGTATTGGCTTGTTGATGCCTGTGGTTCATTTACTATGTGCTATGTCGTTTTTGTCTTCTATATGCATATTATGTCTGTGAGGCACCCACTCAACCGGAGAAGCCACGAAAGGATGACATATATACGATCAGAAAAGACAATATGTGACTATACAGTGGAAAACCTTATAACCGCGAAGGCCATCGGCAAAGGTCTAATTCTATACTTTTTTGAAGGCTAGTGATATAATGTAGATCTGAGCAATACCAAAGACTAAGGTGTAAGTGAATGGAGAATGTGCACTTGACTCTGTGCTTCTACCTAAGCTGTCAATGATCCTTAATCACAGCAAGAGGGGCTTTGAGGGGATACCCCCTGGAGCTCTATATATACCTAGCTTTCTACACCAGACTGATCACCCATATGTTAACTTTCAAGGAAAGCATAGCGATTTACTGCACTATGAGCCTTAGTTGTTGTGATGCATGATAAATGTGTACCTGGAAAGTAACTTATTATATATCTTTGCATCATTTTGAACATAGGGTCGATACACCCCCAAGTATCTGTATGAACCACTGTTACAGGATCAGTACATTACATCGGGGTTTCATGCCTACAACGTTTTGAGAGGTCATGAGACATAATACAGTACATAAGGGGTTAAAGAGGTGACTCAATATTCCCACTTATATTTCTAAGTACACAGATTAACCTTGGAGTAATTCCAGAATATCATGTACATACTTAATTCTGCCAGCTTGCTGTAAGACGGTACATTGTAGATTATCGCAGCTCTGTACATTTTGTATACATTAGGCTGGAATTAATCCACATCTTGATATAGCTGTATAGGTAAACTACCCCCTGTGGGGATTATAGATAATCTCTGGTCATATCAATTAAAACCCAAAAGTATAATATTATAGGAATTATCACTATCTGTAAATTGTCAAGTTTTACCAAATGCTCAAGTTGTATCTATGTTGGCTTCAATAGGAATGGAAGACGTGGATGGATCTGTATCTGATAGAACCATTTGAAGCTTGCATTATCTGATATGGAGATCCATGTGAACGTTAATAAGTAGGTCTATGCTTATGTATATACATGCTATTGGGTTATTCATTAGAGATATATAACACAAATAATCCAAGATGTCAGACCTAAGCTAGAGAAGGCTATATCTATGAGCAAAATCAAAAGTGTGCATTGTATTCTTTGCAAATTGCGTCATATCATTTCTTCGTTTATCTGTTGTGAATCGTGTAAATTACATATATATTGTTTTTACATTATATTACTTAGTAGGTTAATGTAAATGTAACGAATGGATATCATAAATGAACTCTGTGCAATACAAATCTACTACAAAAACATTATTTCTTATTGATTTCTTATTGATGCTCACAAAGATTTGAGAACCATTTGGGAATTGGCTCTGGGATAGATGCAGCCTTATTTCATATCACCTAGGGGTCCTAAAATGGAGGTATCATATTCGGATATTATGCAGCTGTAAAATTAATGAACTTTTTCAAGGAAGGGGGTTCTCAAATAATAAAAGAAGGGGTCATACTTTTGCAGTTCGTTAACCAAAATAGTGGGAGTGTGTCCCAGCAGGTAAGCCACTCTGATCTGCAGATAATCCCTCAATCTATCACCACCTTCAATCCCCTTGATCCTTAGACTCTTCTTAAAGGGTTCAACAAGTACAGAATGCTTCTTTGATATGGGAATATTAAAATTCAAAGTTTTGGAGAGTTGATTTTGTTTTTCCAGCCCAGTTATCATAGCCCAAAGTTCATGTCCAAAGTCCTTTGGGATTATTACATCGCCCTAGTTCATTGCCTAGATCAATGTTTTGCTGTGTACTTTGGCCCTTTCAGCAACACATATTGCTTTAGTCCACTAAGCCCATTTGTCATGATGATGCAAAAATGCAGCAGTAGTGAGTGGATGGCTAGTGCTGCAATTGTGCATCATGACAACCATATAGGGGCCTGATGCCTTCCTCAGGCAAGAGTCTACCCGCGTCAATAATAAACAATTGCACAGCCTAATGACACGGAACTTTGAAATTCAAGGTGGTCCTTCAATTGTTATTAAAGCCGAGGACCAAACCTGGTCAACTACACCCCTGGTGTTCATATACCTGCACTTCTCACTTAACTCAACCACTCCAGTACCATAAGTGGTTCTGAACAAATTCCTAAAAGCAAGTATCAGCAAGGCAGAGTGCCATTGGAGGGAACATTTAGGTGGCACTAACCAATAGACCCTGACTTAACATGTAAACCCCTGGAGTAGATCAGAGATGGTTGGAGAGAGGACCAATGTTTGACTTGGTCAATGGTGGTAGGGTGTTTTTCTAAACCATGTATGTATATAAGTACTCTGTGTGTGCGAGGCCTGGAGTTTGGTATGTTTGTGGGCTTAGCTAGGGTCAATATAGGTGTCCATACTACACTTAAGGGGTCCTCCATCAACCTTGATTTATTTCTCATCTGGCCAGCATGCATATTTTTAGATCATCAAAGACCATCTGGTGTGCACAGAATGCCAGAAAGGGATATAATCAGAAAAAGAGATGCAATCATTAGGCTCCCCGCCCTAACATTATGTAAAAGCCAATGGGTTGTTTTGCCCTCTACACAAAAGTATCTTTTGAAAAAATGTAAATGAAAAATAAAGGTCGTCCAATATAGAATGTGTAGCAGAACCCCTACTAAATGTTTGCAGGGCGATATAAAACATCTATGAGATTGAACGGATTGGATCCTGGTTAGCTACAATAATGGCGATAATTTTCACCTAAAGGAAGTTCTGATATGTTTCATTTCAATAGTAACAGGTATGCAGATACAGGAATGGAGCATGGGCATGCATGGTTAATGATCAAATAATGATCTAAAAGATGTTAATGATATGATTAAATTTCATTCTATAGATTGATTAATGGTTTTGGCAGTGGTGACCTCTCATTGGCCCCCAATCCTTTTGTATCTTGAGGGTAATTATACCATTTGATCCTTAGTCAGGAAAATTGGTATGCTGTCCTAACACTCTCAAGAAGGCATACAACTCCAAAGGTCAAGCTCAGTTGCCGTTGAGATGCACCAGTAAATTGCAGCTTAGTCACCAGTACTGCACCTGCAGGATTGCCAACATTAGGGGGGTGCATCATGCCTGTACGGTTGTCATGATGATGCATGCATGCAGAACTGCAGAAGTGACTTACCCGGTCAGCACCCATGAGACAGGATGAGAATGTGGTGAATTAGCATTAGGTGGCAATCAGAGTGTTAAGTATACACTCCAGTTTCTTATGACAATAATGGTTCAGATAAAGTGCTTTAGCGGACATGTAAAGCATATATTTGGCTGCCAATATGTGTTTGTATGTAAATGGCCCTCTGGCTAGTAGTCATATATTAGGTCTTTGCATTGGGCAGTAATGTAAAGGTTTATTTCATGAATGGGTCACATAATGGTTTACTCTTCAAGGATCTAAAGGATTCATGAATGCAGCCATGAGGAGCATGTATACATAATAGGCTGCATTCATGCAAATACATAAAGGTGGGGCCTTAATATGATATGGCCGGAAAGATGCATGAATGCAATTGTTAAAAGCTCTGTAATACTTAGAGGGTATCTAGGGCTGTATAATGGAGACCGTTTTGGGTATAAAGCATTAATACACTATACGACCTTTAAAGGGCTTATATATCCTTTGGGTGGATTTATAGGTAAACCTACTTGATGGTGCATATATTTGACTTTATAAACGAAGCATGTTTCCACCAACAAAGCTGGAATTGGTTTTATACTCTTATATACAAGCACTCTTGGTATTAAAAAAGTAAGCAATTGTATTTAGAGGGAGAAGAAAAGGGTTTGTATGTTATTTGTTTGCGGGACATTAAAACTGTCAGAGGGAAACAAATGCGTGTAGTATAAATAGTCATTATTAATGCAGAATTAGCCTAAATGACAAAAAGGAACAGCTTTAATCATAACATCTTCTACTGATCTTGAAACAGAAATGTGTGATTAATGATAACCCTGGAGGCTTCAGAAGCACACATTGTTAATACAATCCTTACATTTCAGAACGTACAATATTGTAGAACGTATTGAGGCATTGGTGTTCTTTTTAAATCAACTGGATCTTGGAGAGCTCCTTTAGTGAGTCACACTACATCTGTATTTTAACATAATGCATAAATGCAGCCGTAGTATATAGCTGCTCAGGGCTACTATCATACATCATGTCAACCCCATCAGCTTGGTACGTGTATTTTCAGATATTCTGCATGATGCCCCAATGCAGTACTGACTCGCCATCAAGGTACACAAAACCAAAGGCATAGAAATTAATGCAGTCCACCCTTTAAGGGCAGAGCAAAAATGGTTGCCCTGGCCATGGGGACGGCCTCTAAAAAAAGTATAGTTCCTAGAGGACGAGCCTATTTTCAACTCCTATTCTAATCCTATATAATGGGCGTCGACTATAGTCTATGCTAGGCCTGCCATGGTGTCGACTATAGTCTATGCTAGGCCTGCCATGGTGTCGACTATAGTCTATGATAGGCCTGCTATGGTGTCGACTATAGTCTATGCTAGGCCTGCCATGGTGTCGACTATAGTCTACGCTAGGCCTGCCATGGTGTCGACTATAGTCGACACTAGGCCTGCCATGGCGTCGACTATAGTCGACACTAGGCCTGCCATGGCGTCGACTATAGTCGACGCTAGGCCTGCCATGGTGTCGGCTTTAGTCGATGCTAGGCCTGCCATGGTGTGGACTATAGGTGACGCTAGGCCTGCCATGTTGTCAGCTTTAGTCTACGCTAGGCCTGCAATGGTGTCGACTATAGTCTACGCTAGGCCTGCCATAGTGTCGTCTTTAGTCTACACTAGGCCTGCCATGGTGTCCACTATAGTAGATGCTAGGCCTGCCATGGTGTCCACTATAGTCTACGCTAGGCCTGCCATAGTGTCCGCTTTAGTCTACGCTAGGCCTGCCATGGTGTCGACTATAGTAGATGCTAGGCCTGCCATGGTGTCGACTATAGTCGACGCTAGGCCTGCCATGGTGTCGACTTTAGTCGACGCTAGGCCTGCCATGGTGTCGACTTTAGTCACCATGTCCACACACATGGGTTTCTCCAACGTTACTCCATCTACCTCAGGAATAGGTCCAGTCTTGTCGACATTTGGTAATAATACTGGATTACCAATCATAGGTCGCTCAGAAGCACCTGCATTGTTGCTGTATCGCAGCCTGACCGTTGTACGACTGAGAGAGTACCCCAGGTACAGTAGCTACAGCTCATTAGTAGTCCACCTGAGGGAGACAAGGAAACTGACCAATCAGAGGCCAGGGACAGCAGCAGCAGGTGGAGGAGGCCAGCAGCTGCTGTAAACAAGATGACAGGGGTCTAACTTGTACTTTGAAGCTCTGTATGGGCTGAAACCTTTCTAATATATAAGTATCTGGCTAGAATTATGTCTTATACTTCACTTCTACTGGGTAAATTGCAAATATATTGACTTAGGGAGCAGAAATTTGCACCAAGTTGAAGTAGTTTTTTATTTTGGACATCCCTAATCGTCCTCATAGGAAATGCACTATTGGCAGTGGACTTAGTAAGGTTATTGTATTTATGTCCATCTGTACCCCAGGTACACATCTCACCCATACTGTACCCCAGGTACACATCTCACCCATACTGTACCCCAGGTACACATCTCAGCCATACTGTACCCCAGGTACACATCCCACCCCTACTATACCCCAGGTACACACCCCACCCCTACTGTACCCCAGGTACACATCCCACCCCTTCTGTACCCCAGGTACACATTACATTCCTACTGTACCCCGAGTACACATCCCGTCCCTACTGTACCCCAGGTACACATCTCACCCCCACTGTACCCCAGGTACACATTACACCCCTACTGTACTCAAGGTACACATTACACCCCTACTGTACCCCGGGTACACATCCCGTCCCTACTGTACCCCAGGTACACATCCTACCCCTACTGTACCCCAGGTACACATCTCACCCATACTGTACCCCAGGTACACATCTCACCCATACTGTACCCCAGGTACACATCCCACCCCTACTGTACCCCAGGTACACATCTCACCCATACTGTACCCCAGGTACACATCCCTCCCCTACTGTACCCCAGGTACACATCTCACCCCTACTGTACCCCAGGTACACATCTCACCCCTACTGTACCCCAGGTACACATCTCACCCATACTGTACCCCAGGTACACATCTCACCCATACTGTACCCCAGGTACACATCCCTCCCCTACTGTACCCCAGGTACACATCTCACCCCTACTGTACCCCAGGTACACATCTCACCCCTACTGTACCCCAGGTACACATCTCACCCATACTGTACCCCAGGTACACATCTCACCCCTACTGTACCCCAGGTACACATCTCACCCATACTGTACCCCAGGTACACATCTCACCCATACTGTACCCCAGGTACACATCCCTCCCCTACTGTACCCCAGGTACACATCTCACCCCTACTGTACCCCAGGTACACATCTCACCCCTACTGTACCCCAGGTACACATCTCACCCATACTGTACCCCAGGTACACATCTCACCCATACTGTACCCCAGGTACACATCCCTCTCCTACTGTACCCCAGGTACACATCTCACCCCTACTGTACCCCAGGTACACTTCTCACCCTTATGTCAAGGTAAATATTGAGACTCCATAGGAAACACACTGAGATCGCGTATTGCATCCCTGCGTTAAATAACCAGTGCCAAATCTGCATGATGACGTCATACGCCCACCGCGCATGCGCAGCCCTTTTGAAATGTAAACATCCAAGATGGCGGCGGTCAGCATTTTGCGATGACGATGGGTAAATCAGAGTTAATTATGGATTATATTGATGAAATATCGATTAATTAGTCACTCAAACACCTTGACATAAATGTAAATATTAACTCTGATCAGTTTGAGCTTCCTGTTTCTTCACGAGCGCTTCCTGCCCGCTCCGCACTCGGCCTATTGGGCTCGTGCGGAACGGGCAGGAAGCGCTTGTGAAGAAACGCTCAGCTCAAACTGCTCATCGTTCACCTTTACCATTTTATTGTACCCCAGGTACACATCCCACCCTTACTGTACCCCAGGTACACATCTCACCCTTACTGTACACCAGGTACACATCCCACCCCTACTGTACCCCAGGTACACATCCTGCCCCTACTGTACCCCAGGTGCACTCCTACTACTACTGGGGTACAGTAGGGGTGTAATGTGTACCTGGGGTACAGTAGGTGTGTAATGTGTACCTGGGGTACAGTAAGGGTGTAATGTGTACCTGGGGTACAGTAGGGGTGGGGTGTGTACCTGGGGTACAGTAGGTGTGTAATGTGTACCTGGGGTACAGTATGGGTGGGATGTGTACCTGGGGTACAGTAGGGGTGAGATGTGTACCTGGGGTACAGTAGGGGTGAGATGTGTACCTGAGATACAGTATGGGTGGGATGTGTACCAGGGGTACAGTAGGAATGTAATGTGTACCTGGGGTACAGTAGGGGTGTAATGTGTACCTGGGGTACAGTAGGGGTGGGGTGTGTACCTGGGGTACAGTAGGTGTGTAATGTGTACCTGGGGTACAGTAGGGGTGTAATGTGTACCTGGGGTACAGTAGGGGTGAGATGTGTACCTGGGGTACAGTACTGCCTATGAGACAGAGAAACAGGGAAACAGGGTCGTTCTGTACCTGGGGTACACAGGTGACTGCTGGTAAAAATGATGCCAAGTCCATAGCCAAGAAAAATACAGGGGGGCTGTATAGTATGAGGTAAGCCCTATACTCATTTCTAGATTTAAATCTATAGGTATCTATCATCTGTCAACATATCCCAATCATTTAATCAAATTATAAAGTCTAGTTACCTGTAAGTCTTGAGAGATTGAGTGATTTGTGCCTTGAATGGACATGTTTTGGCCCACCAAGACATCCACCATCTTGCTAGAAGCAGATGCATCTGCTGCAGGAGTTGCCAGCTCCTGATTGGCTGAAACCTTGTGTACCTCAGGTGGACTACTAATGAGCTGCAGCTTGTGTATCTGGGGTACAGTCTCAGTCGTACAACGGTCAGGCTGCTGCTGTATCACGGGTAATTAAAATTAAATTTGACTGTATGAAAGAAACTTGGTTACTTGTAACATTCATCGAGCACAATAAGGAATACTTGCACAGCAGCTTTGGAATTTAATTAGACCTATCATATGAAATTGCGATGGGTGGCAGACAGGCAGAATGGTGTAATCATGGTGCTCAATTCTAATAGTAATATATGAATACATAACTACATCCGCCTGCACCACGGAGGGTATTGCCTCTTCTGCTGTACGTTGATCCCATCCATGATTGGTGCTCCGACAAAAGAAAGTAGAGAAAAAAAAGGAAAATGAAAATGCAGCCAGAAGAAAAAAAGCTGATGGAGATGATGGGGGCATGATGGGGGCATTTCTTCATACCCTAAGAAATGCTTAATCACCGACCGGCCCTCTGGTGAATGCTGCTCGTAGTAATTAGGAACAAGAGCAGTGAGTTATAAAACCTTTATGGTGTGCATTTTCTCCTGATCCTATGATGCAGAAATGCAGTGTTGGCATGTGTACTCACCATCATTGCATTCTGTACATCATGACTAGGCTCTGGGGTTTATACCAGAACAATTGATGAATACCAAATAAGCCTATGAGCTATGGCCTATAGCTATGTAGATGATCACTAACTATCTTGTACAATGCAAATCATACTACATGAATGTACAAATAGGACTGGGCAATGTACGAGAGCACTACTTGTTCTATAGGTGTATACAACTGTTCTCTGTGGCCTTGTCCAGGAATCTGTACCATTTATTTAACTCAAAGCTATGGTCGTGATTGTACAACTGTGAGGGTACACAATCTCAATAAGGGCAGTTTTGTTAAATCTTAAATCGCCTTGCCGAGAGTATATCACTAGCAAGGCAGTAGTGAGGGTAAGATGCCCGAATCTAGCCCATTAGAGTTACTTGTCATCATTGCATTTGTGATGCATTGCAGTACCCAAAGGGTTACCGAGAGGAGTCATCTTATCTGGAGATAGGTATGGGTTTTCTTCTATTCCACATCTGGTGGGTTTTTACCTCACCGGTTCTTAGTGCCCTGGTCTGAAGTGCTGACTCAACAAATTCTTCTTTCTAAAATCGAAGATGTCATCATTTTGTCTATGATTCAATATTAGGAGACAATCGGCCCAGATGGTAGTATTGATGAATAGTATGTCTTTCACTGTCAGTTGATGTTTTATTCCACAGTTTTTGATCAGTCCGATCTCAGGGACTTTTCTTACCACCTACTTACATTTCTCTGATGGAACAAATGAAATAAGGAATGTCTTTTGAAGTGCACAATGCAGAGGCACTTTACCAAAAATGGAAGAAATCCAGGTCTTACCGAAAAGAACATGGATTCTCTAAGTCCATGAATAAAGCATACACAAAAAAAATCCAAGTTAGTAGATACTAATTTAATCCAGACAAAATTACTGATTAGGCAAAATACCCAACATGTTAGTCAAATCTTCCTAAGGTGTTAGTAATATCAACTAACCTATTCAGGCAAGCTGACTTGGCTCAGCCAAGAAAGAAAATCGGTCATTTTGTCTAAGGGGTAGTAGTTTGTCTAAGCGTTAGTAGATTTCTTCACATCAGGTGGCAGTGTGGTTTGCATGAGGATTATTCTAGCAAATGTACATCATGGAAAGGCCTATGAATGTGAAAAGCATGGCACTTCCAATGACTATTGACATGATGTAGCCTGTACAATTCAACCTGGGATAGAATTTAACAGAATACACCTAATAAGTTCACATGTTATTGAAGGAGCAAGGAAGAAGAATGGACACACCTTTTCTGTGGAAATTCAAGTTACTCATATATCCACATCTGTTGCCTTATGACAAACCAAGAGCAACTTAGTTCAGTGGTTGTAAATGAAAATGACGTGAGGCATTGAACTTGCTTCTCAAATGGAAAGGCTCTGTTCTGGGTTGTCATAAACTATGTGGGTTTTACACTAACCATTTCAGTTAAGATAAAAAAAATTGCTACATTGCTTGAAATTCTATGTAGTTGGTGAAAAAGTCTAAGGTAAGTTAGGAGAAATCAGGCAAGTCAGGCATTTTTCCTAAGGGTTAGACATAAACTCCCAAGAAAACTTCTGTGGTTTGGTGACGTGCAAACTCCCAACTTGGGTTAGCAAGTCCAACAAATGTTAGGCAAAATGCCTAAGATATTCAGAAATTTTGTGTGTAGCTGCATTTGTCAACATTGCACATTGAACTGTCTGTAAATCAGTATCGTGTACCATGATAAGTAGATCTGTATACCTCAACCTCCTTGTAATATTTCACTATGGCGTCTTTGATATAAGATTTTTCTTCTCATATTCAGTTCACCCTTATAATTTAATGGGTTGTCAACTCTGTTTAGTTCTCATGGTACATATATAACTTGCATGCCTATACATTGAGAAGTGCGTCTAGCACACAACTGTTAATTCCACACAAGCTAGACCAATAAAGTACAATGCAGGCCAGATACACCATCATGCTCTTCTGTCTGTCAATACTTTAGAGACTACCCAGCAAATTGTCTTCATCTGTCGTTATGATTGGTCATCAATGGTGACTCCTTTTTGAGTGATAACTCATTCCGTCATCTTTCGCCACTGTTTGTTAGACTTACATGGCATAGCGATTGCTATTCCTGGTGATCTTGTGCTATAACGACGTTGTGTTCCATCTAGCGACATGTGTGAGCCACTTCACACAGGTTGACGAGGACTCATGACAATTTGCTGGGTACTGATGCTTGGTCAGTGTTGGTTTCGGGATGATATAAAAACACCAGAGCACTAGTACTGTATTGACCTGGGTAAGTGCCAGGACGTTTACTGATTTCAAGCAGTCTTTATAGCCCTGGCCGGTGCTTATTCCAGACTTAGATGACAGTGGATTTCTAAAGTACCCCTATATTCCTGATACTTATTCAAGACCACCTCTAATTCAATACTCGATGCTTATGTACGCCCATACGGTAACCCTCGTAAATACCAGGCACAAATAAGGTGTGATGTAAAATGCACCAAGGTTGTCCCTATAGGATTTTCTCATGGAAGCTACCCGTTAGTTTATATGACTATGACTTGCCCTTACAGCATTATGTGTCTCTCATACTGTTGTGTGAGTAAGGACAAAATCATAATCTGATAATGTTGAAGCAATAACCTGGGAATGTCAATCCAGTTACAGAGCGCATTATTGACCATACCCGACTCCCCGCCTTCCATTAATTAGGAGATCTAGAGTTTTATGGCTATTTTAGTTAGTACTACCTTATCGGCAAGTTGACTCACAAAGAGGCGTTTGGTGCATCATGACGATCTTTCAGGGAAGGTATCAGTATGATAGGGAAGGCATGAGGCATGGCTCAGGAGCTGCACTGATGGCGAAAGTCTTGGATTCCTGAATAATACGGTCTGCTGATGTATCACCATTGACATTGATAGATGAGAAATGAGGTCTTATTTTGTAATCTTTAAATTGCTGTTTGGTGTTGCACCTTTTTGACTATACCACATGTATTAAGAACTATACCTGCCCCATGGCAGGTCCTTGCTGTGCAGTTTGCCACTTTTGGTAACACTAGATGTGCGCAGAGAGATCTATAAAGTTTACACATTTTTTTGTTTGTTTTGAAACATGGTGTCGTTTTTTTCCCCATGAAATTACTATGATCGCCGTCACTATGTCACCCCTCTTTAGGTTTAGTGAAAAAAACATGTACCGGCCTGTATAATTGTAAGGGACTCTTGAATACATCCCAGTCTTTGATACGCATTGGGGGTATTTCGACCTAGCAGGATACATTACTGACCAATCAGAAAATTACCTTCACTAAGGGGAAAGGTGTGTTAGTATTTCAAAATAGAATACATGTTTACCCCGGTAATCCTGAATGAGTGCCCGTGAGTGCTGGGGGTATAGCTTACTTGAAATCAATGTGCACCTTGACGCTTATAAATACATAGATAGAACTAAACGACGGTGGTGTACGAGGTGGCCGATCCACCACGAGACCCCCCCCCCGAGGGGTGGATAGGCCACGGAGAACACCAGGGGAGTTTAGTTCTATATTTATTTTATGTTTTTAGAGGGTTTGAATAAGGAAAACGTATCAAAATCCGTTACCGTAGTTCCCCGTACGAGCGGCGCCCGTCATTTTGAATGTTTACATGCGCCCAGAACGAGGCTGCAGTGATGGATCGGCCGCTGTGGTGGATCGGCACACGTTACGCCACTGTGGGTGTGCGGATCGGCCCTCCAATGCTATCTCTATGGGAAGAAGTTATTCACATAAAATAAAAGCCAATACAGCCTTCTCCCAGTACTGGGGTATTTTTTTTACTGAGGGGCAGATCTATAAAAGAAGGAATAGTCTAGACACTGTAAGGATCTAACCAACGACCTTAGATATAACCTACACGAAATTGTCTCATCATAGACATCACTGCCAACCTTGCCTATGCGCATGTGCCGATGTCACGAGGTGCTGTCATTTCCGCTAGTAATGCGATCTTTCTAAAATGCCTCCCAAGGGTGTAGAGATGAGCCTGCCTCTGGGGGAAAGAAGTATTGAACTGACACAGGAGATGAATGCACCCAGGAGGGTCTTGCCAAAGTATAACCAGGAAGAACCTCTTAAATATTTTCAGAGATTACTGAGGGAAACGTGTATGGGGTAACTCGTTTTGACAGTATTGCCAAATAAGGGAGTGGTCATTATTTATCAACAGGGGGGTGGTGGGTTTGAGGGGGGCGTAAAATTTTCAGACCCCTCCTAAGGGGGGGGGGGCTAAAAAAATTTTGACCCCTCTTGAGGGGGGGCTAAAAAAATTCACCCTCTTTTTAGCAAAAAAAAACCGCGCGCTACTATAGATCAAAGAGGGGCGCGAAAAACTCTCTGCGCCTCCGGCGAGGGGGGGCGCAAAAAACTTTGACTGCCGTCGAGGGGGGGGCGTAAAAGATTTTCACGCGTCCGCACGAAAACCCACCACCCCCCCTGTTGATAATTAATGACCACTCCCTAACTACTCAGTAAAGGGATGTAAAGATAATAGAGAATGGACGAATTACTCCTCTACCCCATGTCATATGTCTCATAATAATGGTTCATTCAACATAATTGCCAATACAGCTTATTTAGATACCTCCAGCAAACATTCAGTTTTAACCATCCATGCACATTTCACCCCTTGAACTAAAGAGAATACTTTTAGCAATATGAAAACGTGCACGTTTTATATTTTTGGTTCACGTCTCTGTTTTGGCAAGACCCTCCTGGGCTTTTCAGTTTCCTGAATTAAAATCTGAAAGGAAGGAATGAATGCACTGAAAACAAGAATTTGAAATGGACAGGCATAGAGTAAGCTAATGGACAGGTAAAGTGCAGGCATAGGTCTACTACTACATAACATGATAAAGAGGTAGTCAAGAATACCTTGAATCTGTTAGAGGGCTATTCTACGATAGGTAGACAGTTTATACCTATTTTTGAACTTCCTGTGCGACACACTCAATTTCTATCCGAATGATTATTGACAGAGTGGATTTGGCTCAAAAATCACACTCTACATTCAACAGACCGAGAAAAGAAATGGCACGGATAGCACAAAAACACAAAAGAAGAGAAAAAAATACAGAGGTACACAGTAAGTGAGAATGATGAGGCAGCAAAACCTAGGCTATAGTAAACGAACCAAAAATCACTAAAGGCTGTAGAGCTAAGTTGAAATTAAGAGATCTGTTTGTATGATTCACCATCCATGGATTTCTGCAAAGATTCTATTTTGTAGAATATATTGTAAATTGCCAATCAGAATATATGATGTGCATGGGCGCTTCTTATGCATGCTTTTCATATTTGGACAACCACAATTATTGGTTTTAAAGGTGGACACAGCATCAGTGAAACTAATATCTTTGATTGTGAGAGGATGAAAGAGTACCTTTTTTCCTAGACACTTGAAAATAAAGGAAAATTGAGTAATCAAATGGATGGCTGAAGCACCATCTGTGGGTGAAGCTTTTAACAAAGGGTTTGAATTGTTTAGAACTTAACCAGTTAGGGACAGCACACTTGCATTGACTCATTATGCCTATTTGTAGTCTAAATGCAGCCCTGGTGAGTAACTCATCATGGAGACCCTTCAAAATATGCTGCCAATAGTATGTTGACCAATGCCATGGTGGCAAGGGAATATGGATTCCAGATGGTATGAACCCTAAAAGCGCTTATGCCAGATCATGACTGTAGTGGACTAAAACAGTCCATCTCAGGTATTCTATATTTTGTAAGTAAATGATAACAACACAAGAAAAGACTAGTACAAGAAACAAGAAAAATGTTGCAAGGACCAGGGCTAGGAGTTGCCGACATGTGACATCAGGCCCGACGTATGACGTCACAAATTGCGTCACAAGGTGACCGTGACGTCACTGACAAACCGAAAACATAATGAAGTTGCTACGGTCGCTGCACTCCCGACCGCTACGTGGCAAGCAGCTCAGAAAAATCTGCACGAAGCATCATTGTTGATATGATAGTTATATCAGTCCTGGCAGTCATTTTATCTTATGTGTTTGCATGGTGAAGGCATATACAGCATGAGTAAGATATAACTATTAATTTGTACTTGAAATGCTGATCCGTACATGCTGTAACAGGCATTCGCCTCATTCTGGGCAGAGGGAGGCAACAAATCGTATACAAATTGTTGCCTATAGAGGTTCTTAGTTGGGTGCTATGCACCCTCCGTTCCTCATGCATGCACAATTTAAGTGTCGTACACAGCTGGTACAAGAGGTGAGTGAGGTCTAGGCCTCTGTTTTTAGGGTGGTTACTTATTATATGGCTAATACACTACGCCTATGCTTAACCTATGAGGGGTTCGTATTCATTTACCCCATTGAATACGGTACTTTTGTATTCACTCCTGCGGTCACGTGACCTGCGGCTATGACATAATTGAAAGTAGTCCCTGCGACTACAGCGTCTATGTTTTCTGCAAAAATGGACGATCACACGTATGGGTCTTTGTTAGAAGGCATTTCAGAGGCTGATTTTCAGGAAGAGATAGAGATACCAGGGCTTTTCAATGTTATTTTCACCGAATCGGCCACAAACCAGGCCGATATTGGCGTTTTTGATATTGTAACGGCCAATTTTGATGTACCTGACAGCATAGGGATCGCCACCACCGAGGAACCAACAGTTGTAGGTGAAAATGTGGTTCAAGAAGCATAAACTCCCCAATCGGCTGATATCGGCCATTTATCGGCTGGTGTGGCCGATATTAACAGTGGAAATGTTGCCACAAGCAATGTTATCGCAGCACAAGAGGAACAGGCAAGCCTTATGTTAACAGAACAAATGTGCGACTATGTAGATTCTACCAGAAACAAGAATACAGTTAAAAAGACCAAGCAGGTAGGTTCTATGAATCATTGTGCAGATGTTGTGGTAGGGGGAATAACGCACCAGTGCTTACATTTATTGACTGTATAATAGAGACAAAGCCCATAAAACTCGTTGTCGCAGCTAGCGCAAAAAAGTAAACAAACCCGACCTAGTTATGGCCATAACCAGGTCAGCGTCCCAAAAATACAGGGCTCTCCATAGCGCCTCGCCACGCAAGGTACTGCTATGGCATTTCTCCTGTACAGGGTTCCCCACACGCATTAACTATAATAGCGATTGTATTTAATTGAATGTTAATATTATTTCTGTAGGTTATAACTGCCTTCCACAAGTGGCTGACCAAGTTCTGCAATGAGGACAGGACCATAGAAAACATACCTCCACCAGAGTTAGACCAATCTATGTGCAACTATATTATACAGAAGAAAAAAGTGAACGGTGATGAACATAAACCCGACACACTGACTTCGATTCATAGAGGCATATTGAGGTATGTATGAGGTTATTAAAGTCGCCCTAATCTTGTATATTTAGGTAATATTATTTTATATATTTTTTAGCTTTCTGTGGATGCACGAGTACAAGATTTTGGTGTTTTGTTAAGATAATTATTGTCATTATGAAACTCAAAAAGTATTTTATGATTTATGCATTGACAGGTACCTGAAGGACCATAAATATCAAGCTGACCCCCTTAAAGATGAGATTTTTGAAATGTCGTGAGAAGTTCTACATTCAAAAAGAGTAAAGCTGAAGCAAATGGGTAAAGGAAACAGACCGTGCAGAAGCCATAACAGATACCGAAATGGAGGTGCTCTGGGAAAGAGGAGCTTTGGGCATTACTTCACCAAAAATACTACAGGACACAATTTATTTTATGTTTGACATGGGTTTTGGGCTCAGAGGGACCCATGAGCCTGAGCAGATGTGCTGGGGAGACGTTGAACTGAAGCTAGACAGTGATGGCATACAATATCTGGAGTTTACAGAGAAAATAACCAAAACCAGAGGTGGTAACACTGAAGCACGAGCGTTTCCCCCAAAAATCTGGGCTACAGGGGATGATAGATGTCCCATTGCCTACTACTTGGAATATAAGAAGAGGAGACCAGTGGAAATGTTAGACGACCAGGCTCCCATGTTTCTAACCCCCCACCCCACCAATGGCATAGAACACCAAATTGGCTACTCTAGAGCTAACATGGGGACCAACACCATGAATGCTTTGGTTAAAACTGTCTGCAAGAGAGGAGGGACTGTAGGTAAAAAAAACAAATCACTCACTCAGGAAAACCAGCATAACATCTTTAATGGGAAATAACATACCCACTGTCCTGGTGGCTCAACATGCAGGTCATAAGAATGAGAGTTCGATAAATAAATACAACATAGCCAACCGTGAGCAGCAGCGGGCCATGTCATACATCATCACAGGTTCAACGAGGAGGAAATTAGGCCTACCTTCAGATGCCGTGCCAGCCGTCCTGTGCAACTATATTATACATCGGTTTAATCTCCAGCGAAGTCAGTGGTATTCCAGCCCAGAATAGTAACACACAAAACACCAGAGCAAGCAATGGTGGGTACCAACGTAAATCCAAGCCTAGTTCTGCTCAAGGACGAGCCCCTACACCGAGTGCCAACATATCCAGCCCGCCGGAAACCATGGAGGTACATCCCGGGGAAGAAGAGGGGTTTCAGGCGGTCTCCTCACGTATTCATGGCAACAATGTAAATCGTCTAGCTTCTTCCGTCAGTGGAATGTTTGCAAATGCTAACATATCAGGAAACATTAACCTCACCATAAACTATAATGTGGCTCCTTCTGGAAGCATGACAAAGGAAGATGGCGGAGATATTCCTCGGATTTCATTGAATTAACCTGTTGACGTTGTTCCTAGGTTACCGCCATTATGGCGCAAAAGTGAAAGTGACCCGGATGTAGCCCGAGCGTTCCAAAAATAAAAGTTTATTGTTATTGTGTTGAAATCCTTGTCTAATTTTGCTTACCTAGAGAGAAGATGCATTGAAAAAAATTGATCTAACATTAATTTTAATAGAATTGATGATATAAAGCCAAAAAATTAATATTAAACATAATTCCGCGTGCCGTCGAAGCGAGCTCGGCCATAAATAAAATAGTTCCTTGTTCACTCTATGGAGTATGGCGGCACTGTGCATGTAAAGAAATAAATTTTAGTAAAGAATACCTTTAAAACACTTAAGAAGCAGTCACGTAGCCAAAAATTTTATTATATATCAAAAAAGCACGGAACGTCTCGACTGCGTAGGAATATATCAGCGGGCAAGGCAGTCTGGGATCCAAAATGGCAGACGACAACACGAGCAAGACGACTCGACACATTAAAAAACAGTAAATATTGTTGCGTTTCCTTATTTAAAAGCAAATTCATCCGTAGGGCCATATAATAAATGCAAATAAAGGCTTCGTTGAATACGGGCAGCCCCACCTTGGTGAATACGCTGTAAAATTATTTACTAAGGTATTCTCAACTCAGCCATATAACGGCTTCGTTGAATACGGGCAGCCCCACCTTGGTGAATACGCTGTAAAGTTATTTACTAAGGTATTCTCAACTCAGCCGTATAACAGCTTCGTTAAATACGGGCAGCCCCACCTTGGTGAATACGCTGTAAAATTATTCATTGGTCGTGGACATTTGCTTATATATTCAGCATCTCTGCCCCTTCCCTTTAATTGACCCCACCCTCCTTTTTTCTGAGATGCGTTGCTCAAACAAACATGGCAGCCAGAAATCTGCAGTAATCGGCTTTCCAATTAACGATATTTTGTTCTTATCCTTAGCTGAGCCTCTGTGTGAGGCGAAGATTAAGATTTTATTAGAATTTGAGGAATTGGTTGTCTGCAGCAAAAGCTTTCCAATGGCGGCTTTGCTGCTGTTTGGCAAAGATGCAAGTGTGTTGTGCAATCATAACGAACGCTTAATTGATTTGACCTATGGTTGTATTTCAAGAGACTACATTATCAAGGATATTCGGTTTTGATTGATCTCCCAAAAAAATATGGAATATGATGTCCTAAAAACTCTGATATTTCGAATAGAATATTGCTGAAGCCTGACTGGGTGCAATAACATAGTCAACAGAATAATCAATTTTGTGATTCACAATTTCCAATGATGTACTGACAAGGTGATGTACCCATGAGCAAGACATAAAAGAGCACGCATAAAGATAATCAATACCTCATAAAGTCTAGGTTGTAATCATGCCACCTCCATAACCAGAGAAATCGTTAGACCTTTAAGGATTTGATAATGCCTCTGAACACAGAAACTGTTTAAGGTCTACACGATGCCTCTATATATACAATTATTTATAGACATCTAGTGCCGAAGCCTTACTGAGCAACGATGTTTGACCTCAGGTCGTTGTTCATCCGTAGGTGTCCTCTATATTTATAACGAGACTTCTTGGTTTCACTTAGGAATATGAACATGATTCAAACAGTTTATGAAAAGTAATGCCATCAGTATAATTCGAAGGTGCCTATTAGTCGACATGATGCATGCATGCTGACCCTATGGGGCCGATACAATCGTGCAGGATCAGCATGATGCTCCAATGAAGTGATGGCGAGTGGCCCCGCTAGCATGATATCATTGGCACATCATGACGACCAACGAAAAACTGGCACTTAAAGGGCGTGCTGATAACCCAACCCCAGTGAGACCCCCCGTGGGACATACCCTATATACACAGAGAGGCACAGAGTAGAGCTGCTCATGGTTGCTGCCATTATTCTCACACAGTACAGTCTACTTAGCTGTATTATATAGCCAGGGGTTCATTTCTTAACACACTGAGACTTGAGACTTCCAATTCATACCAGATGTACTTTGGACAAATGCAATCCCATCATATAGAGGAATTTTAGAGTTTCCACCCTGTGCAAGGCCTTGCCGTATATAACTTGCCCCATTTTAAGAAATATGATGCAGAACTGGGTTTTGCCAATCAAAGGAACTGACTGGACATACAATTCATAGGGAAATACTTTTAGTATGGAATACATGCTGTACTTTCTTGGTCATTACTCATTTATTCATTTTCTCCCGTAAGAAGTAGTGAATATCCATGATACTGGACAGGTTACGAGTGCTGCCATTTTTCTCTCTAACGGTAGGATCGCCTGCTCGAGCGAGTAGTGTCAAGGGATAGGGTTATCTTTGTTTGGGAAACCCTCTAGAGACCTATCGCAGCCCAGCAGGTCTCAATTGAGCATGAGCTACATGCAATGGTATTTTTGTGTGTGTATGCACAAACGGTTAGGATAAAAAAACACGGATCATTTTTCACCTGAAACTGTCTCAGTGGGAATATGTATTCAGCTTCATGTGTCGGGTGATTCTGATATTTTCTACCCTCTCTAGGAAAATAGTATCAAGATTGGAGACCTCCATAATAGAGCCGGCATGGCACTGAAGCAATGCCTATTTTGAGTCCTGATAGTAAGCATGACGGCGCTTTAAATGTACTCTGGTGGTTTGTTTGATTTCAATACCTCTGTACCCCTGGCATATAATTATTTGACTACTGTTTATTATGCATACAATTGTTTTAATACCCCTCTTCCCCCGGGACTTATTCGAGACCGGCCCTTCTTTGAGACCCCAGCACGTGAAGGGGTCATGATGGTAATCACCATGATGACAAGTGAACTTGAACCTGAGAAACATTTGGTCTTTCTTATGTTTCCTCTTTAAGGCCCATTTTCCACCATCCGGTATGGCCCCTCTATTGGCTGATAGACCCATAGTGGATGCCGACAGAGGTCATGCCCCTCCATTGAAGCCTATGGCAGCCCCACCGGCCGGGGTGGTAGTGTGGTGCAGCTGTCGGCCGATAGAGGGAGGTGGAAACGGCCCTAAAACCCATAGTCCACTTGGCCTCTGTCGCACGATTGAGTCATACATTTCCTATATTAATTTCTGCGACAGAGGCCTGGTGGACTATCGATGTTACCTAGTATGAAGCCATTTTAACACGGTGGCAAGGCTTGGCATTGCAGTCAGAGACAGGTCAGGGTGCAGGCAGGTGCCTTTATCCTTTATGGTTATTGAGGAGAAAGGGACTTTGACAGAGGTTAGTAGGTTGGATTCCTCCCATGTTATGGAAGTCTCTGTGTGGAAGGCGATGGTCAGTACTCATGAGTTATAACCACAGGTTTCCTTTCCCAGAAATATAAACATTATTTGAATTATGGGAAAGGGCAATTCAAAAAGAAATTGCCTCTGCCACACTCTATCTTGCTATGACTACGGCTGTGATTGATAATGAATTAAAAGCAGTTCTCGAGATCTTTTCATTTTTTTATGTCCTCCAGATCCTTCGTTTTGGTAGTCAATAGTAGCCATGCATGTAATGCAGACACGCACCTTCGGAACCAGTGCCAATATGAGACTCGATTGTGCTCATTTGAGCCCCTGTTGTTATATGGACCTATACAGCATCCTGGAGGGTGTTGCCCCTATGGAAAAAGGTTCTTTTGCCTATGAAGCACGTCACCTGCAGCTGTCTCTTTCTTTGTAGTCCTAACTTGTTTTTGTGTTGCACACAAGTGGTCAACACAAGAGTGGTTGAAAGAGTGTGTGACAAAAGTAGGTATCTCATAGTGCAGCAGAGACTATCTTTAAGTAAGGCAGGTGCCCTTTCAGAATTATATGGTGAGTGGAACTTGTATGGTTAAGCAGAGTGTAACTTCTTTGGAAAAGGGGGCACCTACTCTGAGCTCTATTTAGCATAAGGGCAATACCCTCCAGGCTTTGCAGATCCATTCTCTGTAATCAGTGCCACCCAGTACTTAGCCTTCATGGCTATTAACCTCTGGCACCCAGACCTTATCACTGACCAGCCCTCCCATAAACGCTCTAACCTAGATTGCTTTCACCTCTAACATTTTATTGCCTGCATGGTGCCACTACGTCCATTGCTATGTTGCTATGCCATCGTCTTGAGCCGAGCCTTCATTATGCGCCACATGAAAAACTGCGTCCTTTCAAATCATTTGTTGTGTTTACAAACACCTCTGTTGAACTCTATTGTTTATAGCAGGAAATGGTTAGCATTCTATTAAAAAAAAATAATTTGTGTTTGCATTAGTTCTAGAGCAACATTGCCAAGAGGTTCACAGTTACAAATACACAATCAGCTTGAATAATGCACATTATATGACTATGTAAGGATTTTCAGGTGTATCTAAAGGTGTATGTGCATTATCATAACCAATTGTTTAGAAAGAAGTAAGAACATGTGCTTCTTTGGCACCAATATGTAGCTTGGACAGTACTTAATGTATCTGCCACAACATTCACACAATAATTATTAAAGACCCATCCATTCTCAGTAAAAGTTAATCGAAAAACAACCCCCTTCTTTCCCATGGTTTGATTCACAAATGTTAAAGCAGATCATGCTCTACATCCTAAGCCCTGTCATTTGCCATGGGTACAGGAGATGATGGGTGGCTTAGAGCAGGTACCAGAGTGAAACTCATTAGTGTTGGCAGAGGGGATGTCCTAGAACAGCAGCACAAGTATGTATACCCTTAAACCCTACTAAGATCGATATTCTGCTAATGTCAATGCATCATACCCATTCTTGTTGAAACGCATTATGTACTATTTATCATTGGCTTTGGTGAGTTGCACACCAGGGGTTACATCACGTAAACCATACAGTATGGCATCATTAAAATACCATATTCCTTACTAACAGGGGATTAAAATAATGAAAGAGTAGTTTCGTATTTGATACCATTTGCCGAGATAACAATATCTAGTTACATTGAAATAAGCCCCTGGTTTACCTCTAGGGTATAGAGTTTCCCTGGAGCACAGTATCAGCACAACCTGAGTAGATGTACGTGCTATGGTCAGTGTAGTCAGGTTGGTCCTTATAAACGTCCACAACATGTATTGATCTTCTACCCTTGAGTGGGCAGTGATGAGCTGCCCTTCCTGCCAATAATAGTCCAGATAAGTTCTAATCCTCATATCATCGTCCACTTTGCCCCCCCCCCCCCACCACCAAGCCAAAGTGTGAGAGCCCTTCCTATGAATTGGGATTGTTGCCAATTCCACATGGGCCTGGTAGTTTCAAATACACACCGGTAGCTGAACCTTTCTCAGACTTGTGGATGGGAAGAATCGCCATATTGCAGTTGCTTTGATAGTGGGAGTAGTATAGAAGACATCCCGCAGTGCAGTGACCTCAAGGTCACCCATCTCTCAAATTGGTGCGATTGGACAGCCATAGCCGAACAGTATAGGTGGGCTAAAACAACTCCTTACTCCAGATGCCCTCTGGTGCTATCCACCCAAACCAGGAAGATGTTTCCACCTCCTGCAGCCCAGGAAGGCATTTCTCAAGGTGGTACGACTAGTCCCCCTTTAAGTCATAGTGAGATTGCTCAGTTAAGTGCCATTACAGCCCTGCATCTAGTGGTTGCTAATAATTGCACCGGTACGACTGTCCTTCCAAACCCTATGTAATTACTGCCTTAAGTGCTTATCATACAAAGTAGTTGTAGTGCATTACCTACGATCACCCACTCTGATATTGAGGCTTTCAAGTCATACTGGTTGTGTCTAGTCGTACCATCTTGAGAAATGCCCTCCAGGTGAACCAACACAAAACCGAGAACTTGGTCAGCGTGTCACAGTCAGTACCTTCATGGTTCATAGTAATAACATGAATTGCAGAGTGCAGTCGTATGACTATCTTGAGCAACTGGAATGGACTGGGTGAACTGGTCAGTGCTTTGAGAGCACCAAGTAACAATGGCTGACACCCAGCCACCCTTTGAGTCTCTCGTATGACGTGAATAATACAGTTACAACAACTTGAGATTCAGATGTATACTACACCTTAGGTTACTTGTGTTGTCTAAAATGTGTCTAGGCAATGGCATATTCTTGACAGAATTATTTACATATCAAAACACATGTAGACTTATTAGAAGGGGCTAGTGCCTCTCAAACCATGTCAGGAAGGCTAATACCCCTTCCACAACTTAAGGAATGTCCTGTGCGTCTCACATATAGGGCAGGACGTTAACCCGTCAGAGTAAACCTGAATTTGGATAGAAACTTATTTCAGCTCCCCTCCCCAAAGAACACACAGAGAAAAACACACAAACAGGGTACGTCTTATGGGAACCCCTTCCCAGGATCGTGTGTAAACCACATAGAAACTAGAACATTATGCATGGGCCTTAATACAACACTCATGAGTACCCTTGCCAACACCGCATGGGCCATGACAGCAAAGGAACATACCGATACTGCATTAATGTCGGAAAGTCCTAATTCATGAAAATGTGACATTCGTAATAGAATTAAAAGTGGTAAATGCACCATAAGCTAAAGGTCGAATCACAACATGGGTATTTAGGTCATAAAATACAAGGATCACTACAAATTGAACATAAATATATTGTGGGATTCGGAATGAGTTAACAATCCTTGCAGAGGTATCGGAGTCATATATAATTATGAGATTCGACTTTAAGGATTCCATAGGCGAGGTATCGTTTGAAAGAAGCACTACAGGTAGGGCCATGTTGACATTAATAAGTGTCCTGGTCTAACACAGGGCAGTACAAGCATTTACCTTTTTGTATGTAGCAGGCTCCTAATTCTGCAGTCCTCATTAGCTGCTCCGAACCTAAGTCTAACCAAAGGACATGTCAACTTTAAGCAGGGTAATGGACTTCCCAACGATAGAAACGTCCATAAAAAACCTTCGCAGTACAAGTAACTGACTAAGCCTTCGAAGGTTATATGAAACTGTGGGTATTTATCATGAAGTAAGGGACCTACAAGAGGAAGTGAGAAATCATAGTTTACAAACCAGCAGGGGTTTTAGGATAATATGTGGACAACAGAATGTCATGCATTGCCCCAATGATATAGCCTAGATTGCATTTTCCCCAATAAACGACTGATGATGTGATATTTCATTTGAATTGTTTTATTTACAAATTCTGTCAAAAAGGGAAGAGAAAGTGAGATATTGTATCAATGACACGAATGCCCATTGGGGCGTTGCAAGTGTGTCATGACATAGATTCAGATGGATCCACACAATGTAGGCTTACTGAATGAGAAATCATGAAGTACTCTCACCGGGACTTACACCTATAGTCTCCATGATAGTTGCGTTACACATGTTTACAACTCAATCCTAACTGTTGGTGAAAAATGTGGAAAGGGACCTTTGAAGAGGATGAGGGGCCTGCATTATACAAACTTTTTCACGCACATCATGACTGGTAAGGAGACACAATCCATTACAGAGGCTCTGCGTAATGATTAACTACTAGATATTACAGCAAAAAGTACTGACAACTTCGGATCTCACAAACGATGACCGACAACGATGACCTTGATCTTTAGCATGGTGTGTCATCTAGTGAAAGGTGTGTGCCCTGTTAGCACATCTCTTTATAAGACTCATATCATGATATTGTAGGTGTTCGTGTCCATTTATTAATACTATTCTGTTATTTTAGGTGCTGTGTGGCTGCTACTAGTATTTGCTGTCCATGGTAGAAATGACACCAACAATGCTAACAACCTGGAGGGCTGCCATGCCTATGATTTACAGTATGCTCCAGACCATGCCGAAGTACAGGCAACTATGGAAAAATATCCGTCTCAACATCCACATCCACAATACAACTTCCTCTGTGACATAACACTATCAAACAAGGAGATTGTTCTAGAGGAGATCAAGCAAACTAACCTTAAATACTTACAAATAACTCTAAGTCAGGAACTGCTACACATCTATTTCGAGCAAGACACATTCTCCTCTAATTTGAAGAATCTTAGCATTGTGGCATATTGCTCATTCCGTATATCTGCAAATGCATTCACAGGATTGAATAAGCTTCAACAGTTGTCAATTGCTCAGGTAAGGGACAATAAGAATGGAAGTATAGATGAAGCATTTTCAAGCCTTGCTTCAGGATGGTTGGAATCACTGTCAGCTCTTACTGAGCTTTCGCTTTATTCTATCAACATTACAAACTTTTCAAGAATGCGGTTCTGTCATCTCCGCCGTCTGCGAGATTTGTATCTATGGGACGTGCAGATGGAAAGTACAGCTGCAATGACATGCAATAGTTCACAGGAAGCATGTATCTCATGTCTACCTTATCTAAGCACCCTCTATATTTTGGGCAATCCCATCCAAAGTCTAGGCAATGACTTTGCAAAGAATGTGCCAGCTTTAAAACATCTAGAAATCTCTCGGTGTTCTCTTTCGTCTTTCAATCTGGGTGATATGTGCAAGTACTCAGGTGATATAAGCCACATTGATGTGCATGGAAATAGACTCACTGGAATTAAAGTTCAAAGCATTGATACGTGTAATTGCTCTCAACTCGAAATCCTATTGCTAGGAAATAACAAGATACGTCATCTACCTCGTGGTATGTTTCTTTGTGTTAGTCATTTAAAACAGCTTGATTTGGCAGGGAATTCTATCAGCTTAGATACTCTTGTTGAGACAAGACTGAACGCTTTGTCAGAATTGATAAAGCTTGATTTGAGTGACAACAAGATCACTACCCTCCACTCGGCTCTTATTGGAAACATGACAGAGCTCATGGAGTTTGCTTGCAGTAACTGTGGCTTGACAAGAATTTTGAATAATACATTTAACAATTTGCTAAATTTAACAGCTCTACGACTGGACAAGAATCTCTTGTCTATACTAAGGGCTGATGTATTTGCAAATTTAGTAAAATTGAAAAGTCTTGACCTGACTCAGAATCACTTGAAGAGAACACAATTTCTATTCAATCTATGGTCCCTGGAAGAGCTTTACCTTGGGAATAACTCACTTACAGAAGTACCTGACTTCCCAGGGTCATGGGAAAGGCTTACCACCCTAAGGTTGGAAAGGAACAACATAACTGAAATCAAACAGCTTCAGATTTCTGGTTTAACACGACTGAAGAGGCTGTCATTGGCTTTCAATCACATTAAATCAATTCCTGACCATACTTTCAGGAATTCAAATACATTGGAGCATCTGTTTCTGAATAACAATGGCATCAAGTATTTCGGCAGCAATAGACTACCGAGGTTGAATTATCTGGGATTGGCCAATAACTTCATAGACAGGACAAAGCATTTTGAGTCTTTTTACATCGGGAATATACAGAGTTTGAATCTCAGTAGGAATTCAATACAAACACTAAACTTCTTGTATGACAATTTTCAGTTGGAATGGATTGACTTATCCTGGAATTCTATTTCTGAAATAAACTTCAACTTCAATAATGTTTTCCAACATTTAATAGGTGTAAACCTGTCATTTAATAAACTTAGAACTTTGAAAGAAGATGTCTTTACCACTATATCATCACCACGGACCCGTGTTTATCTAGAAGGAAACCCACTTCACTGTGATTGCCATTCTGAGTGGCTGCTGGATACCAAAGAGGATATGTACGTACCCTAGTTAATGCTGTGTTTGCTAATCTTGCTATAAAAGTATCACAAAAGGCAAAGTCCATTATTATGTAATCTTGATTCGAATGCTTAAGTGTATGATATCATTATGATATCAAACACTCCTGGGTCGGATCACCATTGGCCTGAAGTTAGCCCACAGATGCAGGACACTATTTGATAACTGACACTTTTGATGATACTTTTATGTCCTTTGTTTCAGTGTCCAAACCAGTACAAAAACATATCTTGAGGTGAGGCAATTAAAGTGATAATCGCATTGGGCTTGTTTTCTCTATATTTAAGATATACTAGAAAACTGGGTAAAAGCATATGTTCCACTGACGTCGGTCAGCCAAAATTTTCCTTATTTGATTATTTTTGATAACGCAAAAGTGCAGAAAAATCAGTCGACTAGCGAAATTTTGGCCGACAGATAGCAGTGGAAAAAATTTACATTTAATATATACTCCAGTGGTTCTCTTAAGTAGCTTGTTTTTCCCTAGTAATTCTTATGTATAAATCACATACATGACGTGAGTATCGGTTTTGTGAAAACTGCTCTCTCTGTAGATTAATCATAATTAAAATAAGATTAGCCTCTCAAACTCCTTTTATTCTGGCATTTTCATACATTTGATTTTATATACAATTGCATGTTACAAGTCATGAATGTTATATGTGAGCCAGCAAGCAGAAATGGGGGTTCCTGCGGGATTTAGTACCTGTTTTAGCCACCAGGGGGCACCACTATGGGCTAAAATAGGAAAAATATGCCTAAAACTATTATAAGGTACTTTTTTATGGAGAATTCAATGATTTTAGATAAAACATTCTATTTTGGGTGGAAAGGTTCTGAATTAGGCTGGTAAAAAGAACGTTTTTGGGCCTAAATAGGCATTTTTGTTGATGTCTGTTGCCATGGAAACATGATTTTCATTCTAAATAGGAAAATCAATTATCCCATTTGAGAGAATCTTTCACTAGGTTTACTATGGTGAAAACAGAACGAAAATACCATTTCTAGATCAGAAGTTATAGGCAAAAGAATAAAAAATTATGCTAATTTAGCTAATTAGCATAAATTATGCTAATTATAGATGTATCTCATGATCAATTAGACATAGAGCTTATTGCCATTCAGGAAATGGTCACACCTACCTACATTTAGCAAGCCATTCCTCTAAACCTAACAGGAGTATATTCTCTTTCAATATATCACTGAAAAACCAGTTATCTGAATTTTAAAGTTGACTTTTAGCACGGAGCCCCCTTTCTCCTTGCCTCTACACATATGTATGATCGTTTCAGGTGTCTGACTTAGACCTTCTAAAATGTGCCAGTTCAACAATTAGCAAAAAGCTATCCTTCTCCTCCATCACACCAAATGACCTGGTCTGTCAGTACAATACCTCCTGCTTCCATCAATGTTCCTGCTACTTCAACAACCAAGGAACTGTCAACTTCATGAACTGTTCATCTAGAGGCCTAAACATGCTACCTTCATTGGGCCCAATATTTGTAAGGGATATATACCTTGACAACAACAATCTCACCTCTCTCAACTCATCAACCTTGAATTTCCCTCATCTAGAAAAGCTGTTCATTGATAACAACCATATTTCCGAGATCCAAAAAGGTACCTTCAGTGATCTCATTATGTTGACATTTTTGGATCTACATAAGAACGAAATAGAGCACATTTGGAGAGAGACATTTTCCAATCTTAGTATCCTAGAGGAGTTGTACCTCAATGGAAACAGAATTTACTACATTGAGAATGGCGGCTTCGATGACCTCCCGCACCTAAAGATATTATGGTTACATGGAAATGCATTAAAACATCTTGATCTTACCCTTTTTGACAAAATGCGCTCTCTTTGGGAACTCACTTTGTATGATAACCCCTGGTTTTGTGGTTGTCAGTTTGGACCAGAGTTCAAGAAGTGGGTTGCATATTCAGAAATTGTTCGAAATGCCACATTGATCCGCTGCAGTGATATCCTTCCACCTGATGGATTTGAAGCAATTGCCAATAAAACATCTGAAGCAGCAGCCATTGATGGGAAGGACAGTAGATCAATCAGAGCAATGCCACATCATCAAGATTTGCTACACTCGGAATTCATTCACTGTAGGGAGAAACACTTTGTTTATACCAAATCAATGATTGAAGTTCTAACCCTTTCTGCTGCATTTGCCATTCTCTTAATCCTAATACTGACAATTTACAAGACACGCCTTCTGATCAAAGTCTGGTTCTACAACAAATTTGGCGTTCGTTTTCATAAAGAAGAGGAGGATAATGATGAAAAGCCATATGATGTCTTTATTGCATATGCCAAGGCTGATGAGAGACTTGTTGTATTTGACCTTTTACCACATCTGGAGAATGCAGACATGTCTTATAGGGTCAGACAGACATTTTGAGTCAAATCTTTGTAAAAACCATATACTATATCCTTTTCATTGAATGTCAGAACATATTGTGTTTAAGATCGTTGTGTAAATACATAGGTATCGATTTTGAATGTAGTGAGCCTAAGATATCCCGTATTAAGTGATTCTGCAGGGTTCCTAAAACATATTATCTAAACCATTTTTCAACTTTCAAGGTATGTGTAGAGTGTCGAGACTGGCCACCCGCAGCAGCAACAACCGAGATGGTTATTTCATCAGTCCAGAAGAGTAAGCGCACTATTATTCTTGTATCACCAAACCATCTGGATACACAGTGGTGTGAATACTCATTTGACGCTGCACATTATCAGGTTGTTATTTACTTATTTCTGCATATCCTCAATAATTCATGTCATTTTCTGCTTTATTGCCTAAACCTAAGAAATGAACAGGCTGTCTATGTCTAATAGCCATACTGATATCAGAGCTTAAGCATCAAATCATAATATTTTGGTCACAAATAGACTTTGCATCAATAACCAGACAGTCACTATTAGTTATTGAATAACTATTAGAATGAACATAACTTATATTTATGATAAACATCAATACATACAAACAATTGACGGGAACACATAAATGGCAGTCAGCGTGGAATTGTCCATCCACACAATTGGCAAGAGGCCTTGCCTGTTTATTCAAAACTTCAAAAAAATGTCAACAAAATGCTACCAACAGCAGTGAACTCAAGTGCAGATGGAGCCCTGAGTGGTGAGAATAGGAACTAGAGCAAGAGCAGACAGAGTCAGGAGGCCTATTTCTTAACAGGCTACGACTGCTCACTTTCAAGGTAGTGGTAACACTTAATTTAGTGACATTACAGCCCAATATTATTGGCCAAGTAATGCCTGCAGCACTACGACTGCCCTACCAAATGCTATGTGATTACTACATAAGGAGTGATCGTACTGAGCAGTCGTAGTGCATTCCCTACGATCACTGGCACTAACTTTCAGGTTGTGAAGTTGTAGTAGCTGTATGCAGTCGTAGTGGTTTAAGAAATGGCCTCCTGAACAGAAAACACTAGTGACAACCTTATTGATACCCACATAAACCTTTTATATGGCGCGTAAATTGAGAGAGTGTAAAGCTTTTAAGCTTCAGGTGTCTACTGTGCACTGCAACCATACACATTTACATGTAGAACAAATTTAAAATCACTTTTGTATCTGCAATGCCATCCCAAATTATCTTCTGAATATATACATAACATTAGTCATATTTTCAGGTATTGACTGATAAACAGATCCGGCTGATCCTAGTACTAACTGACCTAAGGCTTGAGGCACGTATGACACGAGCTATGAAGTTGTACATGAAGACAAACACTTTCCTGGTGATCGGTGAGAGATGGTTCTGGAGGAAGCTGAGATACTACCTGGCAGATAATCCTCGAGGGGCCGATGATGTTGTTGAGAGGGACTTTGACTTATTGGAAGTTTACTGAAATATTACGAAGACATCACTGGTGCCGAGCAGCTGGACTATCACTGGCAACCTTTGGCATTTGCATTTCAGTGTAGTTTTATGTAGTTCCCTACCGATTACACTCCTCACTAGTAAAGTAGGTTGGTAAATGAAAGGACTACAAGCTATACGTCCATATCCATCGATGTGGAAGATGGAGATAGCTTTAATGCGCATGCCTGGATATTAAGTGTTTTATTGGGTCTAAGAAACAATGACAATCAAGAATTGTCCCTACCCTAGCATTACGGTTTTTAAGCTAGGTCCCATATAGTTACACAGATGCCTGCCACTGGTCTTTTCCTGCCACATGTCTTTTTGTTGAGCTTTTGTTTAATTTGATTTGGACGCACAGAAATATCGATTCTGTACTTTGAAAAAATCATTAGACTTTAACAGATTCGAGCAAGCACTACACACAAGTTAAAGATATTTTAAACATGTTCAATATTTTAATTGTTAATTTCATCGATATTTTGATTGCCAACATACATTCAGACTCTTCTTCGTATTCATTGCTTGAATTAGTACATATTGCAGGACTTTCCAATATTAACCTGTTCGTGGCCAGAATTATTTGAAGATTTTACATTATTTCACAATTGCATCACTTTGTTGAGAAGGCAATCTGTTATTTTGATCTTCTCCTTTAATATGGGCTCTGTATTACATTTTCATGATACTCATAACTCAATGAAGACATTCAGTTAAGGGCACAGTATTTCTGATCAGGTCTGGTAACCATCCTGAGACCTTACGGTAAGCTGATTCTGCCTGCATGTGTACTGCCACCTAGGAAACATAATGTGTTAGTAAAGGTGCATGGCCTATCTTTATGGATATGAACATTTGTTGTAAAATCTAATAGGGATACAGGGACCTGTGTGTGTATGATCCATCATCATTTGGGCACCATGTTAGACTTTATCCCCCCTGCAGGGTTCCCTTTTAATAAACCCATTAAAATGACAGCTTATGTCAGGTTTTGACTCCATGTGCCTGGTATAATGAGGATAGAGCAATATGGACGATTGTATCGTAATTGGGAAGTCAAGATCATTCTAAAGAGGGTCTAACTGTGCAGATTGGATCAGTAGAAGTACATGCATTTAAGCCCAAAACCACGCATTTAAGTGCGCTTGGGCACCTAAGGGCTAAAATGACATTGCAGGATATAAGTCGGGATTTTACTGGATATGAATGCACTAGGTACAAGGGCAAAATCTAAAATTCTCAAGCAACCTCAAAATGTTTTTTTTATGGCCGACCTAATCCTGACATCCTGACCCAATCAAATTTGGATTCGATCAGGTGGCAGCCCCATTGACCCCTAATGTGACAACTTTATTTTTCAGTCTCAATGTCTCTCAGATTGTATGGCAGTGCAGAGGAAAGGGGAGAAATGAATACTTGGATATATCTGTGGTGAAGCAACTCACCTTTCCTAGGCTATTGATATGCACATTAGTTAATGCTCTCATTAGTTTCCAGATTAAATAAATTCATACTGGATGCATATCAAATTTATCATTACATTCACAAAGGGGTTTCTATGCTCAAACTTCAAACTTTGAGTTTGGAATGCACAGCGTAAAATATGTTGTATTACCTAATCAAACAAAGTACCAGGGGATAGTCTAGAGTGCCTAAGTACCATTTTCTAGCCCATGGTGCCTTTTAAGCCTAAAATCCATGGACAAAACTACATCTATGCCTACAAAATCCCAATAGCGCACAAAGTGATGTATACTTTTAGTCATACTGTGGGAGGGTGTCAATAGCTACCACACCTCATTTTGAGGAAATGATCTGTGAATTGTTTATCATTATACCATTCAAACGAGACGAAAATGAGAATTTCAACCTATGCTAGATTTTCACGTGACAAATCTCTGAATTTTAGTTTATTTTTCGAAGACCCATTTCTATGAAATTCTCTATAACACTTTTAACAATTTATGTTGGAAAGATGCAGAAAAAACATAATATCATTTTCTACCATTCTGACCTTTTTGTCTGAGGCTGGTCCCCACAATTATTGTGTAGATGACAATAGTTGCAGACCATTGCCACACCTTTGCCTGTTGGGTAGTCAGAGGTAATTTAATGAAGTTCTCAAGATTTTCAGAAGTTCTCAAAATACACATTTCAATGTGTAAAGTGGCAGAATTAATAGAAAATGCATGTATGCTGGTGAAATGATTAGAATAAGCAGATCTTTTTGCATGGTAAAAACCAAGAAAAAAATAACCCCCCTTAGCCTACCATTGCATCAGTTAATTTCTGGCGCTTCCACATGAAAGACACACAGGCGCTACCTAGTGAGTGGCGTGGCCACTAATACCATCATCAGGAAAGGCCACACCGTTGAGATAGAGTTGTTTCTCAACTGTGTGGCCTTTCTTCATGATGCTAATCGGGTGCTAATGATCCACTCTTACAGTCAGGACATGTTATAATACAGCATGTTTTCTTTATTTTCTTCATTTGTGTTTTCAAATAGCAGTCAACCATATAAAGATATGCAACATAATCCCCTCAAAAGGCCTCAGTGGCCACAATAATGTATAGTGTGTACATAATCTTTGTTATCTTCTGTTTTTGTTGTTTTAATTTTTCTGTCCATAGTCATAATAATGCTCAATACATATTATTGAGTGCTCTTGCAACCTTGCTTTGGAAAACCAACACAAACTCACAGATCATTGTACATATATCATCCTTTCCTGGGAACCTTAATTGTGTGACCTGGTACATTTCATATCCCTTTTTTTTTCTTTTAATCATAAGAAACAAAATGAATTTTCTTGAGCCACACATGGTGGTTTAAACTGACCAATGACAAGGCTTCATATGGGGGACTCTATATGCTGTGTACACCTGAGCGATATAAGTATTGTGTTCTAAGGTGGATGGAAACATTTATGGTGTTCCTATACATATTGCAGGAATATATATATAAATATATATATATATATATATATATATATATATATATATATATATATATATATATATATATATCTGTGTGTGTGTGTGTGTGTGTGTGAACAGAAAAGACAAAAAAAGGTTTCCGTGTAGGCAACCGGTTTTACATATCTTAGAATTTAATTAAGTGAGTAGCAGCTTCACTACTACTCACGCCGATGATGATAAACATTCAAAGCCCCTCCCCCATTTTTGTCGATACAATCTCACCTTCACACCAGAGGACCTCAGTCCTACAAGCATACAAATAACAACTGTAATACATTATGATCATATATGATACCCCTATACACTGCCCCCCAGACACATTTTGGAGTTGCTCAAATCGCAGTGTATCAATAACTTATTGAATAATTGTCTCACAATAATATAACAAGGCATATTAATTACACTCAACTCGATTATTGAACTAGGATATAGTTAAACGTTTAATCCTAGTGCAGATATACATTTCACAATAAACTACAATCAGGTTTCAGGTTGGGCATGATTCCTGTCCTGGTTGAGCACCTGAACGTTTACTCCCTGATGATTGCAGCAGCAGTAGCCTTAGCATTGGTTGTCTTTTTCTGACCCTCTTTGTTATGACTGTCTTTCCTTTGCGGCGGAGGCGCTGGTGTAACCTGAAGGACGGCTGTCTCCATGGAGAATATATAGCCTGGGACCCCCCTACCAAGTGTTTATAAATGAAATAAGATTATACTTACCATTGCTGAAAAAACTGTGAAATATCCAATCTAGAAGTACAGTTATGGTCTGATATGTGAATTTTGTTAAACCAAGATGGCAGCCTCATAAGCAAATGTCAACGATCAGTGAATAATTTAGGATCGTATTCCCAGAGGTGAGGCTGTCCGTATTCAACGAAGCTGTTATACGGCTAAGTTGAATGCGGACAGCCTCACCGAGGGGAATACGATCCTAAATTATTCACTGTGAGTTGACATTTGCATTTATGCCATGGCCCATGGGTTTAAATTGCTTTTAAATAAAGGATTTCAACAATATTTACTGGTTTTGAAGGCACAGACTCGTCCCGGTTTGTTTTGATCCACCATGACACCTTGCTCAACGAAATTGGTCACGTGATACGGAGCTAGCCGCTACTTTTAGTTTCGATAGAAATGTTCCTTGCGCAGGACAATATCTTCTTTTTTAACATGGTGCTAATACATAGATATACCTTAAACAATTCATAATATATTATTTAACTAGTTCAATCATTCTTTTTTTGCGTAAAACTTCTAATAACCATACCTAAATACGAAACTAGTTAGCTCTGTATAAATTTCAAAATGGCGCCGCGGAATATGCGAGGATCGTATTCCACCCCCCCCCCTTGAATACGGCGTAAGTAGTACTAATCTATAGTGTCGTCAATATTAGCCATGGCATAAGTGCTTATATGGGCCATGGCTTATAAAACAATAGACAGCCCTTTCCCAGGGCTTATACATGGGGCAAGCTTATACACAGGACCCGGCTCATACACAGGCAAATACAGTATGTTTTAGATCTGTATAAATTTGATATCTATATTATAAGGGCGAGGTTATTTGATTGATTATAAATCCCCTCCCACCCCACCCCTCTGTACTGCATACCAAGAACGAAAAAAAAGACTCTAAGGATTAAGAAAACTACCATAGTTAGACCATGCCTGTAGGTAACAGTTATAATATATATCTTTTTCTAAAAAAACAAAATAAAGAAGGATACATGTCTTAGTGTTGAAGTTTACCTGATTATTTTGAAGGGCAGTAATAATTTCATCTGAACCAGTATAGTGATGAATCTGATTGCGTCAGAGAATATGGCCTGTGATAAGATTTTGTCGTGCAGCACACTGCTCAGAATTAGCCCAGCCATCAAGGAAACATAAAGAATACAAATTTTAGTGCTGTCATCTTTCAGAATTGTCTGATCTGGTAGTGGTCCAGGGCTGCAGGAACAATGTAGATGATGTACTCTCTGTTTCTGTTTCCATGGGTTTAGTGGCCAACCCTCTATTCGTGATATCTTATTTTGTTAGTCTTTATATTGAATAAAAATAGGCTGCATCTGAGAACCCTCCTGTCTGCGCTTATACTATTCTTTTTATAGCAGATGTAATGATTAGTGAGCCAGAATATATTTATTCAATATAGATTCTAACAAATTAAGGTATCATGAAATGAGGGTTGTCTTTTGCTTTAGATGATAATGATGTGTGTTTGTCAGTGCACTTAAATATAGTACCTAATCCGCCAGCAGGTGCTGCCCCTCACTGCTGTCCCAACAGTTGCTGTACTTATCCCAAATTACACGACAGTCCATGTTACCTGAGGTGCACACTGTAAAGAAAATGTTTATTTATTTCTATAGTATGTAGAACCCTAAAAACCAAGGATATAGTAAAGTGGTCTGTGCAATTGTTGTCCTTGAGAATTGACGACCCTAGGTCATTATTTGAGGACTTTTTCACCTTTTCAAATACAATACACTTTTCTACTAAGGGGCCCTACTGTGCTTAAATGTATATTTTGCAAACTCTAGGTCATCTCATTTTGATGATAATAATATTATTTTTTTATCCATACCAATGATGTTGCAATAGACACTTATAAGCATGTAGGACATTAATAATATCATTGCATTTGACTCATATGATTTAAAAATGTTATGGGCTACCTGTAAGCATAGCCACCTCTTTTCTATCGGAAGTTACAATTAGAAGTCTATAGATTGGCTATTGTCTGTCATATATGAACATATGTTTTATAGGGCCCAGCAAAAGGACAAAACCTTTGATAACGCCCCCAAAGTGGTTGACGACCCTAAGTAGGAATCTGAGATTAATCTGATTACTGTTACATGATAAATAAAAGCCAAGAAAGATTTGGCAGTTAATCAAACAGAGTACCCAAATCTGTCATACTGACGAGCTAAGTCTTAAGGTCATCAATAAGAGGTACTCCCACCAGGGACAATCAATTTGACAACCTAAAATAGTCAAATTGAGGACCTTCTGTCATCTGCCCAGACTACTTTTTCACCAGTAGGTTTTCAGTGTATTCAATGTGCAATGATTGTGAGAAGCTAAGGAGAAAGGGTTTTAGCCACGTAGGGCACTACAATGACCAAAATTTGTATTTATTGTATTTTTTTCCCAATTAAATTATCATTTACCCAAAAACATTTTGTTTATTTATGTGGGCGGGCTGACAGTGTACTTAAGGCCAGGATTTCTTGGTGTCATCCACACTTTGGACATTAAATCTAAGGTTAGGTGTATAAAAAAGAGGCTATTATATCAATCAACCCAGAATTGCCCAGATTCGAGGCTCACAGTATTTAGAATTCAATCCCCCTTCATTTACTTTGTGATATTCAGCATTCTGTTCTATAAATATTTCAGGATGCAACATAGAAAAAGTACCTACCAAGGTCCATTAACTCAATGCCGAAACCCGAAAGGTATCCAGCGTCATCACTGAAAGACACAAGTGTGAAAAAAGGGATGCATTATTTGAACCCTATTTACCGGTGGCGAAGTGGCGTATATAGTTTGCATTCATATTTTAAATTTCTCTTTAGAGGAAAGAAACTGTCAAGAACCTTTTCACCAGACTGGGATTAAGATACAATCATTATGAATATTTTATGACTAGGAAATTGGAAGGTTACTGGGAGAAGATTTATGAAAAGGAAATTTCCTTTTCTTCAATTTCAGAAATCTATGAATTTGGCCAGTAGTGCTATGGTAGGAAAAATGCAAAATACTAATGTTCAACAGCTTGATAAGTTAGGGCACACAAAAGAGAAATAGAGAAGCATATACTCAAGTATTTATTGAGTATCGTTCTCTGTTCAGGAGAAGTGTGTACATTTTGTACAGCTAGTAATATATTGCAAATGGGCAAAACCGTTGACTTGAATGCTGCAAATCCAGCCCTAACCCCTGTATTCTATGGGAGAGGACTTGTATGAAAAACTTTCTGTTCTTAGGGCCTGGGTCAATGATAAGTCTGATCTCATCTGCACCATGCCTAGTTTGCTATGATTTACACCCAGTTTGCATTGTATGCTTCCCAGTTTTCATTGTATGCTACCCAAAGGAAATGCCATTTCTCCTCCATTCCCCTCTCTCTCCACTCTCCTCTCTTCCTCCTTAGCCTTTCCCTCTCATTCACATGTTTCTAATTGCTCCCACTTACTGTGTTTTTCTCTGTCTTCTGCCTTATCTGTATAATCCCTCCCTTCTACCTCAGGTTTCTACCTACCTTCCTGTTTAAAATATCATCGGCAAAGTGTGGGGGTCCACTTTATAGGCAACAATATTACATAATATACAATAAAGGACCACTGAGTCAAGGTCCTAACTTGACTTTTCCATGTATATGACTTCGCTGATTGAGACCTCCTTTAAATGACAGTGCTATAAACTATGTGTTCACTATGTTTTCACATCTCCACCATTAAATCATGTTTAATTCATGTTATGATGAAAATGGATTCATAGCATTCATTTCATGAAAATATTTTCTATGGTCCTTCCCATATGAAAATATTTCAAAGAGCCAAAAACATAGTTGAAATCAACTCTCCCAAATAACCGAGAGATTTTAATGAACCTCAGTTGAAGAGAGTGTGAAAACAGGCCTATTTACACTATATATAAAAATGGGTTAGTAGATCGCTGGTAACAAAATCAGAATTTCTGACTGCTTCAGCCTAAAGTACCTATGGGGTACCAGATGAAGCAAAATTTTCTGGCTCTGAAGCAGTGAGGAAAGTGCCAGCTAACTTGACACAACATATCAATATTTAAACTCAAATATTTACAGAATTGTACAGTATTTTCCCTACTTAATTGATTCCAATATTTTGTATTGAGGTGCTCTTTGATTGAAACTTTGGTAAAACGTTTTATAGCCTCATAAAATCATCAGTCAAGCTTCAATTTCCGCCATCTTAGATCACGACTCAGAGAGATCGGCCCTTATCGCTGCATTATTGACAGCAGAAATCTCTCAATCTAGATGTATATGCATCATATGAACCAAGAGCTTCAATTTGATAGGTTATATATCAATATCTGATGTATAGTTCCAGAGATATTCACTAAAAACTCAAACCTCCGAGAGGATATGCTAGGAGTGTGTAGAATTGTTTTTAATTGCTATGTTACGCACCGTTACGATGTTGCGCGCCACTATGTTACACAGTTCCGGTGTAAGACACCAGGGGATTACACAATGAACTAGAATAGGCCTGCAGTAGCCTACTTCCTTCTGACCCCCCCCCCCAACTAAATAAATAGAAGATAATAGGCCTAATAATTCACATTGGCATGACTGCCCACACTAGTGCCAAAGGCACTAGTTTGGATCTAAAAAGCCTATGGCATACGGGGCTACTTCAGCTGAAATTAACTTTTGTGTTCGTGCTGATTCAATGAATAATGTCCATAATTGGTTAATGTTAATGCCAGAGCCAAATGCTACATAAAGTACATATGTGACCCATTAAGGGAGAACACTCCTCCGCGGGGGATTTTTAATTCCCCATTTGGCCACCAGGGGGGATTGGAGGGGCAAAATTACCCTAAAATCATTATAAAAATACATGGATGGATAGCCTCATATTCGGAGTGTGGAAATAATAGGGGAGACCCTATGCTTATACTGGATACATTCAACTAGAATTGCGGTGTATGTAGGCCATCCCCATTAGGCCCAATGTCAATAAGTTCCTGTACCACTCACAGGGGGTCAGTAGTGCTCTGTTGATTGACCAATGAATGCGCTCAGCAATCAGAGTTACGCTTCTGATTTCCACTATACATCTATATTGCATCGTTTTAGCCTTAGTTTGGGTAATATGAACTCCCGATATGAACTTTAACTCATATAACAACACTGTCTTCCAGGATTCTTCGCCACCCAACCCCTGTGACTATAGGTTAAGTGGACGTAAATGCTGCCCTCTCGTGAGTCATATGGTATTCAGGACTGCACTGAAGGGTGTTCTGACAGCTGATTGGTTTAGAATTAGATAGAAGAAATATTGGTAAAATTATGAAAAAAATCACAGGTGTTCCCAAATAGTTAATAAATGGAATAGTAGGTGTGCTTTTATATTATGCCAGGCCTTGGGGATTTTATGAGGCATGCAAAAGTTAATCTGGCCAATGGAGATTTTTAGGCCCAAAATAGGGTAGAATGGCACTCACTGCACATATCATTCCCTTATTTAAGATTTTCAGGGTTAAGTCTATCCAACATTCTGTCAGATTGTGTATGAGGGATGAGTTAACCGTGGTATAGTTAAAATTTTTACCAACGAACATTTTAGGCAGCTGTTTTTGTGTGTTATGCTATATAGAAACATAGAGGAAATGGATTTAGTTCCACGTGACCTATAGTGGGGTTGGTAACTGGTGGGGTGAGAATCTTGCAGGGTTCTCCATATAAGAAAGAGTTAAATCCTCTCTGGCTCCGATACCTTACCTGGAGGGCATTTCAAAACCATAACTATAGATATCATTTTGAAATGCCCTACAGATAGCCATTATGATCAGTATCCTTATACTCATTAGCCTCCTCTAAGTAGGAATTTAATTAAGTCTTGTTGCGTCTTGAAACCAGATATCTGTTGTTTCATGATCCTTTCCGAATAGAACACAAACCAACCATTACAGTACAATAGCTTTAGCTCATATTATCTTAACAATTGTTCTAATCTTACGAGCATTAAACCTGTTTCATATCAGGTTTACTGTGCATCATCATCTGTAGCTTGCAACTTTGTCAAACTAGGGCTAATATATGAGGTTTAAATGGAATGTACACACAGTGAATTGAATAGGGTGGTTCTGGTCATACCACGTATTGGTAAGATTGTACTGGCCTCACATAATAAAACATAATAATAGATTTTCCTGAGGTTAATTCTCAAATAAGTCTACAGGGTCTAATATACATGTAAAACTGAATAAAATTGAAGGATCATTTCATAGTGGTGTGTGTTAAGCTGCCTGGGGCCGTGTGGGTGGGGGAGTCCCCTGCTATCACTTCTACCACAAGATGTGGCCCATCATGACTGTCTCTATCTTTAGTTGGTACCTGGGAATTTACCCCCTACCCTAGTCCTGCTTTGCTCCTCAAAATGTTTCCTCGCTCCAAGTATATATATACCCTGTTTCTAAGCTGTTGGCGGGCAGGGCACATATTCTCTAAATTAAGCTACATCTCTAGGGTGGGCAGATCTGCTTGGTAGCTATATCTGCAGAGTTATTAGCTGTGAATATACCACTCTTTGTATTCGTATATTCTATTCTCTTATATTGAATGATTATTGATTGACTAAAATTGTAACCCTTGGATAAAAACACAATTCAATTCAGGAACATGGTAAGCCAAAGATCCTTAACATCACCACAATCACTATTTCCGTCCACTTTTAATGTTGTATACTAAGAGTTCCAATGTCTCTATAATGATGGCACTCTCACATTTCCAAATGATAGATACCAAATATTCCAGCTGAAAGTCGAATAGGTGTTACGAGCCAAGTGAAAAAAAAAATTAACCGTAGGGCCACTACTTTGTGTGCACCCAGGACAAATAAACTGACTTAAAGAATTCCTATTTTCTCTAAACATTTTACTCGAACTGGCAAAGGCTGGCTTCGCAAAAGGAGTGCAATATCCCGTCTCTGCTTTGAGCCTACAGTGAAGCAAGAGGTACCAATAATATAGTGGCCCAAGAGTGACGAACCCTATTACAATCTATAATAGCTTCATTATCCTACCCGATATCTAGATACAGTTTTCGCCCTTGTCACTGCCTGATCACAGGTAAGAAGTTTGCTGAACAATGTGCATGCCAATTCTAACCAACTCCTCAGGGATGAACATTAGACCCCTGGCGGCACGTGGTCAGGGCACGTGTCTCCCTGGTACACCGACACTTTATGTCTTTTATGTCTTTTTACCGACCACTCAGGGGCAGGGAATTTTTATTCTATTTGTTTTTTTCTATGGTCCATATCCTTGTTACAGGGGCGCAGCCCTCTTCTCCCGGAATATCATATAAAAAGAATTGGTAAATATAGAAAAAGTCTCCAATTTCCTCACCACAAGACGCTACTTTTGGGACACCGGATGTGACGTCATAGGTAGTGTGTGGAATCAATTATTTTCCGCGAACAATAAAGAGAATTACACACCGGGGAAAAGTAAAATGAAAAAAAAAAAAAACAAACAAAAAAAAAACGTGCACAGACAAATTTGAAGTTCCAGGGTCCAGAGTTGATTTTTCCCCACCCATCTCAAACAAGTGAGTGCTCGGGATGACAAGAAAAGACATAATAAAAGGTTAGGGTAAGATGGATGACTTCAGGATGTTTTGAGTTATATTTTTTGCCAGTGCTTAAGTCACTCCCCACCCAGAGCCGGTTTCGTCATCTGACACGACTGAAACCCTGAAACACATGTCAGGGTTTTGTTACCCTTAGCTTTCCAGTTGGAGAAAGAGAAGAAGAGAGACAAAACAGAGACAGAAAAATGTTCACTGAAGAGTCTAATGCAGTTGGTAAAGTAATGGTGTGATACTAAGGACCCCTGGTGAGGTTGACAGACACTAAGAGACTCTCTGCTATCTTTGTATTCAGTTATAAATGATGGTGTCACACTGTCAATACTGCCATTTGTCATTGTGACTATGAATCTACATCCCCCTGCCAGACTAAAAGAACAACTCCCACTCTTTTACCACAGGAATGCCCACCTTATAATCAGAGGAGGGCCAAAGTGTCACACTATCTGGTGTCAAATTGATGCATCAATATCAGCTGCAAGTTTAGATGGTGTAAGCTTATATTATAAGGTAGAGTAGTCATTTCACCATCCGGTGGTGACGCTTACAGAGGGGTTACTTGAAATTTGCATTAAGTGCATATGACTGCATTGCACTGCAGGCATTTGATTTGAATGGGAGTTAATTACAAAGAAGCCAGCATGGTATAAAAGAAATAACATTTTCCACCTCGATTGACACATGTTGGTGAGTCTTACATTCAACCTCCATGAAGAGGAAGTAGTAAGTCAGAACTGATGCATTCATTTTAACTTCTCTCCAGAGCTGCTCCTTGATTACTATACATGTATTGTATGGGTGTTGACGATACATAAGTGCAGCACTAAAAAGAAACACTGGGGACCTGGCTGGTGTCAGTACAAAACATAACAACCACATCCCCATATGTCATATATTGACACCTCATACAGTGAGGAAAGCAGCATCTGAGAAGGACTTCTGACAGCTTATCATGAGGCTAATGGTTGTCTCAGGCGGGGCTGGTGTGATGTTATGGACAGCATCTAAATCCAATCGGTCACCCTATGTTGGTGATGATTGATAGCTTGATATACATGACAGGGATGATAAGGTACATGTCATAACTAAGGGTATAGACAGAGAGGCCGTTTTTAAACAATTTCTGTGTGGTGGAGAGAGACCTAAATGTGTTTCTTTGCAAAGGGCTGATGAAGTATGATTATCACCACTGAAAATATAAGGCTTAAAAAGGTACTTTGTACTCTTTGCTCATCTTGTTGATGGTGTTAGGGGAAAGTACCAAGTGATCTTTAGGGTGTGAACACTACAGAGTACCTGTCTGACCTGATCAGAGAGGAGTTTGTGAAGTGTAACTTTGTCTTGATTAAGATTTTTATTTTTCCATACTCGTTCCAAAGTGGCTTGAGGTTAGTGGGATTTTCCATTGTCATTTATCAAGATTTTGGCATAAATTTCCATAATCATCCCCGTCAAGGGAAGGCTTCCCTCCCCACAACCAAGCATCTCTTGTAGGCACCCACAGCTGACATACGTCCTGATGAGGCAGATGTGTAGATGTTGTATAAGGAATATTAGCTAGTCCCATGGTTATAACTATGGTTTGACTGACAACGTGCTTTTGCCTTTGAAAATAACCTTTTGATCGATGAAAATTACAGTGTAATGATATTTTCACATCATCCATCTTATAAACACTGATGACCCAGAGGACTGAGCATTTCCTATCCCATTGTTGTATACTTGGGCCCCCTGGTGGTAGATGACCTTGGGTAATTATCATTATTACCTAGATCATCAATATGGAAAGATCACCCTAACTCATCAATAGTGATCACCTTCACAGAAGTCTATATTTTCGGTGCATCCTACAGTGTATGTTTCAGAATTTGGTACATTTTGATATGGTAAACATTTTGAAACTTAGTCATTTCAGCTAGGATTTCCATACAGTGCTCCTAAAAAATCAGTGCTTATTTATGATCTGATTTAAAGGACATCTTTCCATTTGAGACTGGCACTTATTGAAAGATAAAACAATGTATACGGGCCTAATAACCTGTTATCCAATAACCAAAATGGAAACTTGATTAATTAAAATCTATTTTTAATGTTTAAAACTAAATGGCAAGAGGTCCACTAGTAAAATATTCTGATGCTACTTTTACAGACTAAAATAATGAATTGGGACTGTGCTTCTATCCTACACAGGTTCTAATTGTATTGCCTCTGGCTGTCTCTTTCTGTCTGTTTGCCTGTCTCTATCTCTCTGCGGAGGTCTTCCATAAATGTGTGCGAGCATGCTAAAAAATTAGAGGCATCTGAAGAATAAATTTACCCATTCATCAAAACTTCCCATATAAATCGCCCATCATTTAATTAAAGTGTCTAAAGAGATGACAATTTTACAATTGATATTGAAATGTAAACCAACCCTGAAATACTCTGACTCATGAGCTCCCGTGGTCATACTTTCACAATTAAAGATCCCAGCGTCACGCCCCTTGCCGTGTACTGAGATGAGTAAATGGGGAAAACCATAAGCGATTTAAGGGCCAGATAATGTTTAATATTACTGTTAATACACCATGTTAATACACCATGTCCATTTATCATAATCATAGATGATAGTGGTAATTATGATCAGCTTGCAGAGCTGCATCAATGTGTCAGAATACTCCTTTACTGCTACGAAAGCACCACTAAAACATCAATATGAACCACCAATGCACTTCTTGTGAGTTACTAGAATTGGTATGGATTAGATACAGCACGTGTTGGAGCATCTTGTTATGATGCACCAATGACATCCTCTAAATAACTCGTACAGCACATGTTGGAACATCTTGTTATGATGCACCAATGACGTCCTCTAAATAACTCATACAGCACGTGTTGGAACATTGTGTTATGATGCACCAATGACGTCCTCTAAATAACTCGTACAGCACATGTTGGAACATCTTGTTATGATGCACCAATGACGTCCTCTAAATAACTCATACAGCACGTGTTGGAACATCTTGTTATGATGCACCAATGACGTCCTCTAAATAACTCATACAGAACGTGTTGGAACATCTTGTTATGATGCACCAATGACGTCCTCTAAATAACTCATACAGAACGTGTTGGAACATCTTGTTATGATGCACCAATGACGTCCTCTAAATAACTCGTACAGCACGTGTTGGAGCATCATGTCAATCTATCAGATGAAAGCTTGAGTATAGAATTTGTTGGGTCTATAAAATGGTGGGTCCCTCAATTGGTGAGTCTCTCACCTACTCTGATGGGTCGCTCAACTAGTGCATCTCCAACCTGGTGGCTCCTTCAACCAGTGGCTCCTTCACCCAGTGGCATCCTCACCTAGTGGCACCCTCACCTTGTGGTGCCTTCACCTGGTGGCTCCATCACCCGGTGGCTCCATCACCCGCTGGCCCCCTCACCCAGTGGCTCCCTAATCCAGTGACTCCCTTGCCCAGCGGCTCTCTCAACCGGTGGCTCCCTCACCTGATGGCTCAATCACATGCAATCACCTGGTGGCTCCCTCGCCCAATGGCTCAGTCAAGTGCAATCACCCAGTGGCTGCCGCACCCGGTGGCGTCCGGTCCCAGCGGGTCCCTCTCCTGGCAGTTCCCGTGCTCAGCTGGTTGTTCCCTCACCCGATGGTACCCTAGCCCAGTGGCTCCCTCACCTGTTGGCTCAGAGCAAGACCCTAACCAGCACTAGATATGTCCCACTAAGGTAAGGTAAAATTTGCTATTCCTGTCTTTGGGCAGATGACAAGTCCCAGGGGCCAAGTTCAAGACGGTTCACCTGGCATTCTGGAAAGTCCATAAAATAAGGCATGAAATAAAAGAATCAGGAGGATCATAAAGAACAACAGAGGATTGCAGGTGTCCGGGGTTTCCCCTATTTCACGGCTGCTGATGTTAGCACACAATTGGGCGATTAAAGTGTTGGCATGGGAAGACAAGTCGGTAAGATAGGAGTGGCTAATGGATTCCTATAACGCTATTATTGGATAACCACAGAGCAAATAAGGCATAGTATAACTTCAGGGGCTACTACAGATGATGCTGTGACTTCAATTCATTAATCTTAATCCTAGCCATTAACGGTCATGGATGTTGATTCATAAGTTAAAGAATTATGAGGTATAGATTTTTTTTAAAACAATCAGGTTTGTGAAAAAAAAGTCTTGATCCATTTAATGCAATTCAAAACATGCTGTGTTGATATTCATTATGGAAATCGTAAATGATATGTGGACCAACGGGGGTTTGGCCACCAGGGGGCAGTATATGGGTAAAACACTGAAAAATATGCTAAAAACATGCTTAGGCCAATTTCTGAAAAGGAATCCAGTGGTATGCTTAAAATTATTTCATCTCGACTGAAAATGTTTCATTTTTGGGCTGTTGGTTGCCATGGAAACATAGAAAATTGGTAGATAGGGCAAATTGTGGTTGCCATGCAAACCACTCCACTATTGCAATTGAATCTTTGCCACAAACCTTTTTTGAAATACCTTCAGCAATTGAGAACCGAAAACAGGGCTGAAAAATTCCCTCTAGAACCAATTTTATGATAAAAAAATACCTTCTTTGAGGTATTTTTTGCATTATTAGTGTTTATGCCATTTGAATACCCATAGGACCCTATAGTTAAGGGACAATTTTTTTTCAAAAATTCACAACTTTTTCATTTCAATGGTGACCCCCCCCCCCCATTTTTCTTATTTTTTAATCATCCTAAAGATGTCCTTTGTATATTCAGAGTCTTGTGGATGAATCAATAGAAGGTCATTCACTATGATGCAAAATATGAAAAAAAGATAATATTCCCATTCATTTCTATAGTTAAGGCATTTTCAATAAAATGGTCATAAAATGAAAATAAACATGGTGACATAGGGATTTTCTTTTGCATTTTCCTATTCTTTATATATCAAAGTAATACTACCCATAGTTATTTGTGATTATCAATAGAAGATCTAGCATTGGTCAGCCAGTAGCGTTTGTCTTTAAAGTTTATTTCCCATTTTCAGTTGTATACACCAACCTGGGGTTGACCGCCAATTACACCAAAACTACCAGGGCTATTTTAGCTCAAGATATCTCATTTTAAAGCCCATGATTTAAACCTTAAAAGGCCATCCCCCGGAGGCATGTTTTCCCTCACCGCTCACCTGGCCACATATTCATTTCCTTTTCAATAAAAGAATCTTTTTTTAAGGTTATGAAGCAGTGGTCTACCATACAGAGTTTCCTGAAGTTGATTACACAGCTTTATTCAATATAACATGTAAGGACAGAAAAACACCATTAACCTGCCCATTGAAACTAGAGTTCTAATTTACACAGATATTACCCAGCAAACTGTCGTCATCTGTCGCCATGATTGGTCACCAATGGTGACTCCTTTTTGAGTGATAACTCATTCCGTCATCTTTCGCCACTGTGTGTTAGACTCACGTGGCATAGCAATTGCTATTCCTAGTGATCTTGTGCTATAACGACGTCGTGTTCCATCTAACGACATGTGTGAGCCACTTCACACAGGTTGACGCGGACTCACGACAATTTGCTGGGTATTAGCAGCCCTGTGAACAGGTCGCATTAGGGCCTTTCTCCACTAGGCGACAACTAGCCACAATGACCATCAGTACTGTATGTCAGTATGTGAGTTGGGGTGGGGTACCTCTACAGTAGACCTCTCAGTACCCAAATCGGTACCGCATCGTCTGAAAAAATCAAACATGTCAGTCTTTCAAGGTGGATATCGTGACAGATACGTGCATTGGTCACGATCATCGGGTAGTGGAGACAGGCACTTAGTTAGGGTTGCAACCGAGATTCATACAAAGAAGCTGCATGATGCAGCCCCACTCGGTTAAAGACGAAGTAAACTACATGTAGCAGCAGGCTCCACAGAGAGAATTGTGTTGCAGCTGCTTCATCATTAGGTTAGGCCCATTTTCCACCACCTGATCGGGTGCCTGTAGTGGCTGATAGGCCCACAGTAGAGGCCACAGTCGGCGACAGAAAGCCATGCCCCACTACTGGATCCTATAGCAAAGGTTGGCAGCATTGCTGGCCGATAAGGCCAAATCCCACTACGTGAAAAATGGGTCTGAAATGTCGGTGATTCTGGATATCGGCAACATTGGACTCTTGCCAATTTCCTAAATCACAAGGGTACTCACTGCACTTCTTACCAATCCAAATTCGACAATAGCTGATAGTAGCAGGGGAATCTCTGTGATTTTCATTACTGCACAGATGAGTTGCTAGAATGATTTACAGAATAGAGTATTTGATATTAAAATCACAGTTGTCTCTGACTATTTTCTGTGGTTTGCAATGGTCTCCTGCATAGCATAAACAAATGTAGCTTGCATAAATCACAAGCAAAACCCCATTATGACTGTAGTATATGGAACTTGGCTCCTGATTTATTAAAGGCACACCTCTTCTGATTTCCTAGAACTGTTGTTTTCCTCTAAATCACAGGGATTTTGAGTCTATCACAGAGATGTCAAGCCCTTTGTGAAGAAAATATCAAAAAGTTTTGATATGCTATACTCCCTAAATACCAGCACTTTGACAGGGATTCTTAGCCTTTATAGGTCTTCCCTAGACAATATTACCACCCCAATATCGGCTAAGCACCCACATATCCTATTTCACAACGATTTCCCGACCATTTTCACGTTGTGGGATTTGGCCTATATCGGGTGGTGGAAAATGAGCCTACATGAGAGTTTACTTCAGGTAAATGTACCGAGGCCGGGCAGTGAATGATTCATGGAATGTTTTATTTTTTGTCGAACACCAGTCAACCCACGACAATTGACTTGATTACTATACCTACACCTTCCATGCCCCTCAAACACAAAGCAGTATACATGAATGTAGTCCTGAAGTCGGGCACAATGTCATACTCACCACACCTGCAATCCTATATCATGCCCACCAAAACTGGACAAAATGTTCTACGAAATGCTAATACCTCTTTTAGTAACCTTACCTTATGTCATTACCAAGTGATCAGTTTGACCTTCATTTTACCAGGAGTGACCTTCGACCTTTACTTCACCTTGCTCACCTGACCTTCCGTTAACCTCTGAATTGCCCACCTGGATTTGAACTCACCACCCTTGACATTCCTGGGCAACTGCTCCCAGGTCAAACTGACCTCTCTGGTCAGTTTGACCTGTGAAGTCCTGATATTTCCCTGCATGGCCTTTTTGACCTTGTACTGACCTATTTGACCATTGACCTGGTTGACCTTCACACTGGTTCCCTGCACGTGCCATCTACCCAGTGACCAGGAGGCCGGACATGTCTGGCACCTACTGACCCACCCCCTACTGTGCATGGTAGGTACTAGGTTTGGAGGGTAAGATATGAAGTAGAGAGATAAAGTTGTCTGAGTGTTGGATTCATATTGCACTGGCAGATTCATATCAATTTATGATTATTATACAGTTTCAATCAAAACTTTTTGGATCCTAGAGGGAAGTTGCATAATAACAATGATTTACCTCAAAATGGAGATGTGAATGGTCAACAATAAATATTGTATCATTAGGAAGTCATTGTTTTAAATTTATAAGGCTTTCTGTCTACTATCAGGCAAGGCCTGTGATTTAGTCCACATTCTTTGATAGTAACATTTTTGTGAACTTGGAACTCTTTCAGGATCGTATGATATGTTAAAATATGCTTTTTGGATAGAAATAAGAATTAGGTTTTTCCTGGGGGACAGACACCTATAATCGTTAGATGATAACTGTCCTCATGTAGTAAAATTAAATGCATCTCCTATCCATCCCTCTTAATTTGAAGCAAAATGGTTCAATTGTTACCAAAATCTATCCCCATACCAATGGTGCAAATAGAGACTGTAATATACATTATTGATGGATTCTTCCGATCAGATAGACAAGGTCCTTACACTGAATCCATTAGAGACATCAAGTAGACACGTCTATGACCACCCTGACCTCTTCATCTAGGATCATAGGGGATCTTGACGTCCACATCCATCACCCCTTGCTGTCCTGATAAGGAGGGGCGTGATATCTGCAAAGGGAAGTGAACACAATACTACAAGGATTAATCTACCCTTCGTGTGGCTGTTATCTCCTTTTGTGATTGGGGGGATGTTAATTCCTTTATGTGTTCATAATGTTTTTTTTCCTTATTCACTATGATGCTCTGATGCAGGGGGATATATCGATGTGTATTATGCATTACATCATGGTTGTGGCGAATTTGCATAAATTCGAGTTCAAGTTTAATGATAAAAAAAGTGCATGTATTCACGACTAAAAAGAACCATGTTGACACTGGAATGAAACATACCTTGACAGCGAGTTGACTCCAAACCAAAGCCGGGCAATCCACCAAGAAATATTCTCCATTTACACATGTTATAAACCAAATAAACTTAATAATTTCATTTGGTGAATATAGAGATACCCTTTTAAGTCATGCTGGCATAGAATCCATGATTTTAAGGCTAAACTTCCTCAAAATATCCAGAATACGATGAACAATACAAAGCGGATCGTGCATCTTCACCATAGTGTCAATATAACCTGTCGTGCTGCAGTCCTGCCCTCTGGTGTGGAATGAAAGAACTAACTGTCTACTAGAATAGCGAAACCGTAGCGGAATTTGGGGAAATTTAGCCTTCAAATCATGAAATCTAACCCAGCAGGACTTAAAAGGACATCTCTATATCCACCAAATGAAAGGGTTAAGATTTTCTTTTGGTTTACAACATGTGTAAATTGAGTTATCTCTGGGCGTACCCAGTTGACAAACAGGTATCCAATATGGCGGAAGGCCTCCCTTCCCATCCGCTTCGATTCACACCAAAATTCATTGATTCTAAAGATAAATACTTAATATAGGTCTATGGAAGGAACCATGATATAAAGGCAATATGTGAGCTTTATTGGCGAACTCCTTGGTTTCAGCCACTGGATACAAGAATGATACAAGAATGGTCCCAATTATTGTAAAAATCGGGTAATGGGATTTGGTCCTTAGACAGTGTTTTACCGTACTGTTTTCTGGGACTTCAACATGGAAATAGAACTGCTTCAATGCTTCAAAAACTTGGTGTCTCAGTGTACATTTTATGCATGAGATTCCTTGTAGATTCAACGGTCATTTCTTATAGAGTGGGTGACATATACCCACATCAAGTACATCGGTGAGATACGGTTACTCATAGGACATAGGTCTGACACTGTAACCTGTCACTTTGAGAAAAGTTACCCTATAAATATATATAACTAAGGTAATGTGCTTGATGTGCTCAAGGACAGATAATGGAGATAGTTGTCAGGTAAATACGGGTCCTCAATACAGGTCAACTGTGCAAAGTGTGGGAAACTGAGATTTTGTGTACTGTTAGCACCTGATTGATGGATGAGTGGTTTTAATCAGTTCTATGGGTTAAGATAAGGATAGAAATGGAGTTGTCTCTGAATCATCAAAGGGTCCTTAACATTTCAAGGGCCGCAGTCTTTGTCGGCATTATGATGCTTCAGAATGAAGTTTTGGTGATTCTAGCCCCGAGGACAGGCCAGATCCCAGGGCCATGATGTACAATGATTACCAAAGTGCATGTACACAAAGCTTTCGGTAATATGCGGTTAGACCTAACCCATGTTGACCTTGTAAGGAGAGCTCATTTTACAAGTCAGCATCCTCATTACCCATGATGATTGAGGGATTCCCCACAACTATCGGCTACATTTTATGTCTAGACTGCTTCCTCGTCATCCTATTACAAAAGAGGGATGAAAAATAATCGAATAGAAAGAAGTTAAATATGTATAATATTTTAGTTCGATGTCAGCTGGCTCTTAACAATCAATTTGCTTATATCAATTTAATGTTAATGACTACTTTACTGAACAAATGCATTTCTCTTGATACAGCCGTGATGCAAGATTTCAGGCTTTACCCACTGCTTTATGCAAATAAAAAGGAATTGCTCAGTTGTGATTCTGGAAAGAGAACGAGTTATTTCTTCCTGCACATGACCTAATGCCTGTGTTCTTGTTTATCTCTTTTTCTTTTATTTTCAAATAAGATTCAGAGGATTTTGGTAGCTGGTCCATCTGGCAAATTACTGTATCCATCCACTTGCGTTTATCTCTCTTATTCTGCCCATAGTATTTTCGACAATTCCTCCTCCATTTCCCTTTCTGTCCCTTCCACGACATCCTCCTCCTCTTTTGCTTTCCATTTGTCTTACCCATTTTCCTTTTTTTTTTTTAATTCATTTGTCTTTTTTTTTCTTTAGACTAGTGGTATATAGAGAGTAAGAATATCAAGCTCTTATTAGTGCTATTCCAGTTATCACTGGTTTATTCAGCTTTAGGCAGAACATGTTATGTATCAGTAATACAAATGTTAATATGCAGGTAATTTCCACACACAGTAAATATACAATTGGTTATAAAGTATTAAGTTCTGTTCCACTCCACCTGTGAGATAATAATAATAATAATAATAATAATAATAATAATAATAATAATAATAATAATAATAATAATAATATTGTCTCTGTCGGTATGGCATGTTCAGACCCTCATATCTCGGTCGTTTACGCAGCTACAGCGTTCATATTGCGCATGCGCAGAGTTGAATATGTCAAGTTACCACTTTTCTGGTGCGTAACTTGCGCTGGTTTGTCTGTAGCGTATTCAGAGGTCGAAACCGTCCCGGTTGTATAACTTCCTTAATAATGGGAGTACAGCCTTGATCTTGAGCTCATTTTGACCGTCTAATTATGGCAATTACATAGGTTGCTCAGGAGCGACGCTAGAGTGACCAGAAGGTTATGGCATTGTTACTTATGTAACCTATTGTTCAGTCTTGGGTGCTCAGACACCCATGACGGCGTCAGCGGTGCCCAGGCACCCGTGACGGCTGGTTGCATTCACTTACAAGACATTATATTGTGCAGTGGACCATGAGGTCGGTCTGCTTTGACCATTAGATCATTATATTGTGCAGTGGACCATGAGGTCGGTCCTTTTGGTGATGTAACTTATGTATATTTGACATAGCTGGTGTTCAGTGGAGCATGAATGCTCTTCTAGAATGTATGAACGCTCTTCTAGACATTCACTGTATTAATTTCTTATAATTATATTTTTTTGATTAATACAGTAATATGTTAAGATAATTGGAATAATAAAATGGTATATGATACACCTACCCCTACACAGACCCCTGATCACTTCCCCCCCCCCCTTACATTAATAGACACGGGGGGGGGAGGCAAGCCTTATCTCTGAAGACTGCTCCCATCATCCTTTTCAGGGTTAGGGTGAGCTGCTCCAATGGCAGCAGGTGTGTGGTTGAGCTCTTCAGATACCTGTCTGCCATGCGGCATGACATTCCTCGACCCTGCAACCCTACATATGGGGCAGCGGCCACTGCAACAGGACTTGCATATGGAGTGTGTGATGAGAAGGGGTCTTACAAAAAAAAACAGTAATTTTCTTTTCCAAAGCCTAACTCACCTTCAGTACTTTTTTTTAGGAATTGCCAGGTTGCGAAGCGGTCAGCGATGTTGCAACTCCTATTTATAAGTGGTCCACATCTTCTCTGCAAGGTTTTCAAACCTTGTCTCACTGCTTTTATTCCACGAATTTTTAAGAATCAGCAAGTCAATAGGACTTGACAAGACATAGCTATGCAGCCAACATGTACCAAGGCTAATGCAGATTGTATTGTCACTCTCAGGGAACGTCTTTATCATATGGCAGCTCTCAACACTGGAAGATAGGGGAGATGAGGGACAGGTGACGGCTGAGGGGGGGGGGGTGAGGTGAGGCCCGCCCCATGGTGGCTTAATCTGAGTGAGTGAAAAACCGGTGGACAAATTGATTGGTAAAGCCTAAATTTAAAGGTCATGATTAGAGAGGCATGGATGATAAGGTTGATGGGTGATAGGAGAAGATTAATGTGATTTTCTTGTGAAGATTAGTAGGGGAATCAGGGTAATAAGCATAAGCTGTGACTAGTCCAAGACGACAAGTTGTCTTCATTTTGACCGATATCCACGTTCATGTTATCATGAATGTTTCTCTAATTGAGAAAAAAAGAAGGCACAGGAAGCTGTGCCTGGGGCCTTAAACCCGTAGAATAAAGGATTATGTATAGAGCACTGAGAGAAGACAAGGAGCTAGAGAACTCAACTATAATATACTTCTGCCCTGAAAGTCTGTATCTGAATTTACACCAATCTTCAACTCCTACCAATTCAGCTCACCTCAGTACTTTCACTGATTAGGGAAGAAGTATGGTATATGGGTTAAGTAAAACACAGGACGAACCTATTTATGAAACTGAAATTGTTTAAGTGTTATCATTCCGCCATTTCTAACAGTCATGCCTTGCATTATAATTATAACTGCCACGCCAAACCTTGCCTCCAACCCTTCAACAACGTCCACATAACGTGGATGTTGCAGGTGTGTGAAGTAATTATCATCATCTTTAATATACCTCCTGGTCAAGTCTAAACCATTTTACAAATGTAAGTTGGTATTTTACCTCATCCACCCCCTGGAGGCTGCCTGGGGGGCTTGGTGTGGACAGCTGGGGGCATCCTTATGGCTGACCAGCCCTGGAGGGCCACTGACCTCCTCACCCTGCCCTTTTTATTGTAAATCCTCGCTTATGAGATGCATCACACATGTAGTATATAAGGCGCACACTGAGTTATAGGAAATCCTGTAGGTCGCACCTGAAGCCAAATTGGTATGAATTTCCTATTTTTCTTTAATGTTCATTAACCTTGCTTATATGTACGTACCCAGAACAGTTTCGTGTAGCCTGTTGCAAATAAAATAAAATCGAAAGTCAAATCAAATAAAATCAAAACCTAGGCTGATCACCACCTATAAGCTGCACCTTATATGATAGGATTTACAGTAATAGATACACATCCCCTTCTACTGACCGCCATGTGTACTTCCTGCTGACCCTTGGTGCACTTCTGCTGCTGGACTCTCAGTGCTGACCTTGCACCAAGTACACACACTCCATGCACCCCTCAGGTACAGCTTGGACCTGATCATCCTACACCCTCCGTGCTATACCTATAGATATACATGCTGACCCCCTCAGACTGTACTTCTTCTATATAGCACATCTCCCAGCAAATTGTCGTTATCTGTCGCCATGATTGGTCATCAATGGTGACTCCTTTCTGAGTGATAACTCACTGTGTCATCTTTCGCCACTGTGTGTCAGTCTCACATGGCATGGCGATTTATCACAACAGTCGCCAACATGATCTCACTCACGGCGTGAGTATGTGCCACCCCTTGTCATCCCTCACAAAGCATGGTGACTTATCACCACCATCGCCAACATGGCTCTCACTCACTGCGTGAGTGTGTATCACTCCTAGTTAATCTTCTCTCAAAATGGCGACTTATCACCACCATTGCCAACATTGGTCTCACTCAACATGTGAATTTGTGTCACTCCAAGTCAATGCTCTCTGAGGATTGCATCATCTGTCACTCACTCTCACTCACAGTGGCAACTTATCACCACCATTGCCAAAGTTGTTGAGACAGCACCACTGTTCAACATGGAGCCTATCTAGGAAGTGTGGGCATGAAGTATAAGTCCCATACGTATCAAATGTGCTTTGTTTCACACTGATTTCCATGTAATACTTCAGAGTTGAATCAAACAAGATTATATACAGAGAATATCAATTGAATTTAGATAGAGGTATCTCTAAAATGAAAGCAACTATCCATAAACACCTTTTCTCTGGTTACAGGAAAAATACATAGGGAAATATCAACATGAACACCTTGTCTGCGGTTACAGGGAAGATACATATGGCAATACCTTCTCTGGCAAAACATACTTTGATCTGGCAGGTGTGAGGCTGCATGATTACCAATGTCGATGATCATTAGCTTTTTATCTAACAAGGTGAGTGATCACCAGCGTCGCCATCCCTGGTGAGTCTGAGTGATCACCATTCTCGCCATCTGAGGTGAGGCCATGTGATCACCACCATTGCTATTCCTGGTGATCTTGTGCTATAGCGATGTCGTGTTCCATCTAGCGACATGTGTGAGCCACTTCACACAGGTTGACGAGGAGTCACGACAATTTGCTGGGCTGATACCAGGGATGGATCCATATGGTTTGGACCCTGAACCTTTTTAGAAATGTTTTGATATTTTTATGATGGAGGTTGAGCTGACGCATCCGTTCACACATAATCTTTTTGTGATTTAATGTTTGGCACAGCCCCCCTCCTTTTAAAATGCTCTGTCCATCATGGTCAATATTTTGGTAACTTGGGCATAGGTCATTTGCCTACTGCCTTCCTTTAGAAGAGTAAATATTTGACTAATTATAATCATGAGCATACTGTTAAAAAGGTTCATAAAAAGGATGCCATGTATCATCCTAAAGTTCTTCTTAACGTTGATTATATCTGGAGGTTTGTGCATACATTACAGTATAGTATAATGTAGGCTATGACCTATGAGCACCATACCATAGTGAGAGTGTGTATGTTGTACAGGGAGCTATTGGTTTGCACTGGTCAGAACTGACCCCTAGAGGTACCCATGGCTACCAGACAGGTAATCAGGTATACATCCAGGTACACCCCCATGCTGTACTAACTGTATCCAGGGTTTTGTATGTAAACACCCACTCAGACATCATGTAGAGGGACATGTAGTGCCTTAAATATGGGCCATTCCAAGAAACAATGTTTGTGGGTCTTTTTGGCTTCATGGGGCTACAGTAAACAATTTAAGGCACCCTTCTCCTTTATTCCAGTCATAACTGATAGAAAACATCTGGAGCTTTAAAAGAATGGCAAATTTGCATGTGTCAACCTTTTATTCTGGGAGATATTGGGCGTCAAAGGTAAAAAATTGCCCAAATTTTGCATTTTTGCACCATTTTCCCAGATCTTAAAGTCATATATTGCTATTTTGTTTGCATTAGTGCGAGGTCTTATCTTACATATCCATGTCATTTGAAGTTGATATGACTCAAAAAGATTTCAAGGTACCTCTTCCTATCAAAAAAGACAGGTTTTCTTCTTATCAAGCCTATCACATATATAAACTGGCTAGTCTGTTAAAATACGAGCTTTAACCTTCTTGATACCCACCATCAATGGGGTTCCTATAAGGGTCTATTTGACAGAAAAAAGTTTGGCCCTATCTATAAATCTCTCATCACCATAGGTTTGAAAGTAATTTTCAATTCTGGAGGTGTGACTCGCGCTGAATAGGCCTAATTCAGCGTGGGTCACAAAAAGTGATTGTTACAGAAGAATGCTCACCAGTCTAAAAAATTATCTTGTATAGTATTAGACTGTTTCCTATTGCTTAGTAGACATGTTTTGGAGGTTAAAAATGACAAAATGATTTACATATTTTGTAAGGCCTGGCCAGCAAAGTGTCGGAAGTGTGCTTAAAAAAAGCCAAAATCTATTATCAGCGAGGGCCTTCCTGAGCTTCTTAAGTTACTTATAACTGGCAAAGGGCAATTGTTTTGTGCAGTAGACACACTTTATGGAAAGTAGACTGATTTTTAAGAGTATATTATGATTTTTGTTGAATTGAGGGTAAAGTAAATTTTTCCAACTTTTACTCTTCGGACTATATAGTACAAGATGCATAATTCTGATAGTTTTGGTTCCTGGTATTTGATTTTTGGTACACTTAATCTAACCTATGATAGCACTCTTGGACCCAAATTAGGGCCAGATCCAATCATTTCTTAAATGTAGTTCTGGTGTTCTCTAACATTTTGGGACTCATGCTGAACGAGTTTTGGTATTTTTTACACCACAGGCTATAAAAATTGACCCATTTGGAGTTGGTGACTTGAATCAACCTTTCTATAAAGCCAAGATATAGGGTTTTCCATAAAATAAAGTGTTATTAATTAATACTGAGTTTGTAAATCCATCAGTTCTGAGCCTAATTTGCATTAAAATGTGAATTGTCCCACATGATAACCCCCAGCCCCATGGGTCATAAATATGTAGATGTAAAGGATTGCTGTCTATACATAATACGTTTAATCTTTTTCTTTCTAAAGAGGTTCTATTCTAACCACAGCATCGACCTTTGATAAATTGTAGCTGACAGGAGATACGATATCATGAGGTCAGTTTTTGTTATCCTAAGGATTATGAAAAGCTGCATGGGGGTTTCCCCTATCGATAGTGATAGCTATAAAGATACCCAGTCCAGGAATAATGATGATATTTCTCTGAATATACCAAGTCTCACCCCTTCAACCAAACTCCACAACCACCTGTGAATGCTGTATAGCATACACAGTTGCTTCTTTTCCATGCCTCTTTTCTGTACTGATGATTCTGTCTTTTTTTCCTCAAGCCAGAGCTCACAGAGACAACAGCAAACCAGCATGAAAGGCCTAGTCTGCATCAGAGCAATGTTTGTAGCAGAAATCTCCTACTGGGTGGCATCATCCTTTGTCTATGTGTCTTGATGTTTACAAGTCCTCTACAGATTTCGAACTTTCTAAACTAATTCACCTTCACTACATACCATGAATAGTTATTTCTTTCAGGAATTAATGTTATGTGAGATTAAGAATGCTCTAGTTCCAGTAATACGCTATTGAAAGGAATCAATTTTAGAAGTGTATCAAAATGAAGCTTGTTTTTAGAATTTCATGGTAACAGTGTTGTAGGTTATGATTTGTCATTGACAGTCGGGTAGGTGTACTGTGAGGACCTCATCTACATTATGAAAGGTGTCTTAGAAGGATTTCCTGACTCCACTGTACACATACACTACCACCATCTGCTTTATCTTTAGAGACCACTAGCATTTATTTGTCAGCATCATGCATCGACTTAAACCTGGTGAGTAACTCACCAGATACCACCTTGGGGCATTATGTCAATGACGTCTTGACATTGTGTAGCCAGTGTGGCGAGTTACTCACCAGGCCATATCCAAACCAGGAATAAAGCATCAATGCACTATGCAGTGCACAAAGTGTTAACCACATCTTCCAGGAAACCTCTACCCCCTGTCTCCATCCTGGAGACCCCCCTGAGAGGGAACACTTGTTGGAGGAACTAAAAAGTGAATAAAAAAATGCTACGGTCCTGGACAGTTTCCATTGGCACCGAACAAAGCCATTGCCACCATTGATAAGAGGATGGAGGGTTGTAGAGGTGTGTTGGCAGTGTTCCTGGCAGGGGATGTTTGGCTTCCAGGTAACAGTTGGCACTGAGTGTCTACTTCACTATACACCCATGCAGCAAGAGAAAGTCACTTTATTTACAATTGTTACAACTTAACGTTCTCTTTGTTACAACTTAACAATCTCTTTCTCATCTTCTGTAGCCTCTAACAAGACTTTGAGAAAGGTACCTTGAAAAGGTGAGTTGAGTAAACTCTCTGATGAGCAAGACCTTTTCCTAACATTTTGGTTATGGATGTAAATCTGAAATGTTTTCTACAGTCAGGTCGTGATAATCCGGCCACTGCTGTCGCCTCTGTTGACTGGCTGGATGTCAAATGGACTGGATGTCTGAATCAGCCTGACTGGGGCAAGGGTTGGGGAGGGGGGGGGGGTGATGCGGGGGTGGTCAGTTGGGGGTGTACTCTTCTCAGTTCTGGAGATAGGGATTCCTGCTAACATTTTGTTTATAGGCCACAGTTTACAATTTCAACAACTCATTTCGTCTGATAATTGGATATGGTCATAATCTAGGAATACAAAAGAGTTGTAATTGTCAGGATGGGGGGGGGAGCAGTTGGGATGCACCATAAAACCTCACCTATAAGGCGTATTTTTTTTGGCATTTTATTTTTGTATAAGTCGATTTTTTAGCTCCAACTTGGGGGGTTGACTTATAGGTGAGATTTTTAAAATAATAATATTGATGAAGATGGGATTTATTTCATTTCAAATGAGAATCAATATTTTCAACACAAATAAAAGGGGGAAAAGGTTAATGGAAGGGTCCAAAAACAGGTTTAGAGGAAGGCCTGGGGCCCTAGAAATTCTAAAGTTGGGGGGTCGACCTATAGGTGAGCTCGACTTATAGGTGAGGTTTTATGGCATATATTTTTCCATGATTACTTAACAATTATCACCGACTTCTGAGATTTCTTTCATCCACCAGTATCAAAGAATGCAATATGTATACAAACACAGACAAGCTAACACTTCCTGTATCATAGTACTAAAACAACCCCTCTTGTAACAGCCTCCCAAGAGTCCCCAGTAAATTTTGACTGTAAGGTGAGGGACTGGATTATCACAGACTGGATTATTGCGACTCCACTGTACCACAGTTTTTCCAGTCGAAGTCCAAATTAATTTCAGTGTGTTTCAATGGCTTTCGTGAGGGTACTGTAACAAAATCAATAATATCCATAGACTAAGTTACTTCCTGAGGGAATTTATTTCTGTTCAAAAAAATAAACCCCACTGCTGGATTGTCTCACTTTAATGATTCTGGTCTTCATTCACTAGGTTGTATTAAGGCTCAAGCATATGAACTATAGATATCCTAGAAATACTCCTATTTTCTGAAAATAATAAATCTAATGTACAGTCATGACAGGCTGCGCCTACCAGCAGGAGCTCATGGTTTGCTGGCAGTGATGGAGCAGCTTGTCATGTATCTAAAAATTCACTCTACAGGCACCTGTGTTCATAGTGAGGTACCTAGTATTAGTACAAATTTGCCCATATAGACACAGGCTAACATGGTTAATAGTTTGAATATTGAGGAGCCCAGGTGCTGAGATTTCCCCGCACTACCATCAGACATGTAAAACATTGCAGTCATTTCAAAAACTTTGTTGTCCTATCAGACATACGGTTGATTAATGAGAACACTGAACTGGAAATTCATAAAGTGGAGTTTTACTACACTAACACAAGTAAATACAGTATATGATAAACATGTAACTAAACTAATGAGATACTGGTTTGTATCTAAGAGTTGAATATGTAAATGAGGTAAGGCACTAACTTGTGCCCATGGTACCAACACTGGATAAATGTTGAGAGTCCATAGTATAAAGTTAGAGTATAATATATATGGTAAGTCAACATATCAAGGTGCAAATAAGTCTCTTAGGCACTGTGAGACTGATAGGGTATGTTGGCTTGGTACGTAAGGTCTCATACCAGAAGTGGATGACCAAGTGCCATGGTGTGAGGCAGCCTGTTTGTCACATCCACTAACTAGAGCCGATTGAAGACCACCTCTTCTGAGAGAGTGGCCTGAGAAGTCCATGGCATACTGGCACTCAATGTCTAACTTAGAGTGCGGCTCTTGTAATGTTGGTGAGTTGGAGGAGGTAAGAGGTAGTCCTGTGGGATGAGTGAAAGCCGGGGCAAACTTAGATGATGGTACATAGTTCGCATATTCTACCCAGGCTTTAGTAGGGCAGGCTGGAGATGACGGGATGGAAGGTAGAGATATGATGACAGGGGCATCTCTTGGTCCAATAGTTTTTGATGAGTGTATCACCATATTAATTTCAGTTAGTATTACGTCTCTCCTGAGTAAGGTATGTGGGCCAGACCACAGTGAGGCAGTGGGAGTGAGGAGTGAGGAGATTAGAAACTCTAAGGAAGGCAAAAAAGCCCATTGTAAGGGCTGCTTTGTAGTGTAATGTGTTTGGTATATTATCCAATAGTGTGCAGACTGCAACTAAGTGCTGGCGTAGTAATGGTCGAGCTGGTACCGTCTCATGTGGTGAGTCTAACTGCTCTCTTAGATACCCCCACTGATTCATATGATAATAATGAAGAGGGGTCGCCTCCATGTGTTAGTATCCAAAGTTTGGCCCCAGATATATAGTTCCTATGGGATGAAGGCGCTGACAGAGAGTTGGCCAGATATTGTTGATATAGGGCAGCAGCGTGAAGTAATGGATATGACATTGTCTGTGTTGTTGGACACAGCGAAGGTTAAGTAATAGGTAGCTTGTGTAAGTCTGTTTACTGCCGTGACCTTTGAAACCGAGGCCTGGAATGAGGCTATAGCCTGGTCTCCCAGAGTAAGGCCTGAAATGTATATTATCACTTTGTGCAATAAATACATTATAAATTCAAAAAAAATTATATCAAACATAGAGTGAGGTAAGGTGGGTTTGAGTTTAGTGAGCTTCCTTGTTGCGATCTCAGCTAGAGCATAAGTTCTTTTAGCTGGGTCTTGTTGGCGGGACAGTGTATCTACCAGAGGTATGAGTTCGCCTTTCTTGTGTCTAATATCTAGGTTGTGTTCATTTGTAGTAGCCTCAAGCCACAGCTATCTTGCACAGGCAGATAACACTTTGTCTTGAGTTCTGCCTGATACTAGGGCCTGTTGTGATCCTAGGTTGTCCGTATATATTATGATCCTAAAGCCATACTTATCTTTGGGTACCAGTGTACAATAAGTTATAAGCAGATTTACGGCTTTGAGTCTATGTATGGTCTTGTAGGCTTCTAAGGTGTTGTCTGGAGTGTGAAGTTTAGTGTTGATATCTGACATGGGCCTAAATATGGGACCACTAGCTTGGATGAGGTAGCTTTATCACAATCATCAGAAGGGATAGATGTGGCTGTGTCCAAGTTCATGTCCGCAGTATCATAGGGAGAGCTGGGGCAACAGGCTCTGGCCTAAAAAGAGGGCTCTTTATCTCCTGGTTGTTTGCAGTGGCATGCTGTGAAGCCATGGAAATGAAGCTTCTGAATATTGTGCCTCCACCAGGTGCAGTGATGGCCGTACTGTATATGACCTTCTGTATGGCTGTCAGGCTTAGTGCAGCTACTCTTAGTGTTATAAGCCTGACAGGGTACGTCAGTGCGACCAGCTGAGCTGCGAGAGACTTTGTAGGCTGGTTGTGAAGCAGCAGCAGTCTGTAAAGGCTGTTTATCAGGTTTAGTCCTATTCTGAGAAGTGGCCTGATTCTTAGACTCTTGTTTAGACTTAGACTCGCTTGAGTGAGGCTTCAGCTATGTCGGTGGTGGGGTAGAGTTTACCAGCTCTGACCTTGGCAACCTCTGACCTCAATGAACTGATAGATGCACTTTCCTGTCAAGTAAATAGTTCATCAGCAATGGAAGACAGGACTTCTTCTGACCAATCATGTATCTGCTGCCACTGATAATCTTTGCCCTCTGTTATTATGTCCATGATATGCTCAGCGATACAGGGCTTATCTTGGGGCAGGGTACGGCGGTCTTTCATAAGCTGTGACAGGCCAAACAAATATTCTAAAGGGTCTAGGACATTTAGACCTGTTTTAATATGTGTAGGGCCACGCAAAATGAAGTTGTGAGCATGAGCAGGCTTATCCTTGATGGATGTCAGCTGATGTGATGTAGAGGTGAGGATATTTGCTACCTTCTCAGTGACAGAAGCAGAAACATTGTTTTGGTAGCTGAGTGGAAGAGGGTAGGATTTCTCACCCGCAAAGGTAGTGGCCTGTATGGCTGCAGCAAACTCATTGATGATCGGTCCCGCAGCAAGCTGTGACGTCACTGCAGCCGGGATGGCCGCAACAGCTGCGGCGGCACGAGTATTTCTAGATGGAGTCTGTACTACAGGTACTGACTCTGTTGAAGTGATGTCCACTACCGGGATTTGACTGACCTGTGGCTGTACTTGGGTAGTTGTAGGCTGTGTAGCAGCAGGTTTAAGGCTGTTTATAGCAGCGAAGATTTCATTGTTTTGAGACCGGATGGCGAGGACATCGTCCTCAATGCTTGTAATACGGTCACCTAAATTGTCCATAGAAGTAGTCTTTTTAGCCTTACTGCCTGCTTTCTATTTAGGTGGAGCAGCAGTAGATGGTGTAGTATTAGTACACTTCACCCTGGAAGTCGGATGGTCACTTTAGATGGTGATAGTGATGGATTAAATATGTAAAGTTTATAAGGCGTATTGTTATGAACGCCAGGTGAGAAAAGGTAAAGTGTGTCATCCATGGCAACCAAGGTTGAGAGTTGCTCAGTGATTAGCAGAAGGTGGAGCCACTGGGCTGAGTCCTTTAGAGTCTGGTGAGTACTTGGAACCACCACTAGGTGGAGTATGAATTTGCCTGTCAGTCTCATTACCCGCAATTTATCAATTACTGATATTAAGGAAAGCTTGCAGTACAGGTTGAATTCCACCAGTAGGATTTCAGATAAACCTTTTACATAGTAAGAAATAGTCTAGGGGTAAATTTGCTCTAACTTTCCCTACATAACACACGACTTCAGTTCTTGCTGGAGTACTTAAACAAAGCCCATGATATGTTGTACATCTCCTCAAGTCTCAAACAATCTGCACGATCGGTGCCACTTTTAGCAATACACTGCCTTTGGTCCTGCAGTCTTAAAGAAGATTGCCACTGGTAAATGACTTTACAGCACTACATTTATATCCGCATTTGCAACACAGTCTAATTCAGAGTACGTCAATTCAATTACAGTACAGTCAGGTGGTGATAACCCGGCCACTGCCATCGCCGCTGTTGACTGGCTGGATGTCAAATGGACTGGATGTCTAAATCAGCCTGACTGGGGCAAGGGTTGGGGAGGGGGGTGATGGGGGGGTGGTCAGTTGGGGGTGTACTCTTCTCAGTTCTGGAGATAGGGGTTCCTGCTAACATTTTGTTTATAGGCCACAGTTTACAATTTCAACAATTCATTTCGTCTGATAATTGGACATGGTCATAATCTAGGAATCTAAAAGAGCTGTAATTGTCAGGGTAGGGGGGAGCAGTTGGGATGCACCATAAAACCTCACCTATAAGGTGAATTTTTTTTGGCATTTTATTTTGGTATAAGTCGATTTTTTAGCTCCAACTTGGGGGGTCGACTTAAAGGTGAGGTTTTGAAAAAAATAATATTGATGAAGATGGGATTTATTTCATTTCAAATGAGAATCAATATTTTCAACACAAATAAAAGAATGCAACACAGACAAGCTAACACTTCCTGTATCATAGTACTAAAACAACCCCTATTGTAACAGCCTCCCAAGAGTCCAAGTCTCAACTGGGATTAAGAGTATTTATTTCTTCTCTCTGATCTATATCTGCCCTTAGCAGCTGAGTCTAAATTCTATCTGACTGGAATATAAAGTACCAATCTAATGGTAAATATACATACAGCTCCCTGGATTTTCTGACTGGGACTGGAAACCAAGACAACTGGATTACCAAAAACAATTATAGTGAGAAAAAAAAACGTCCCCAGTAAATTCTGGGACTGGATTATCACAGACTGGATTATCGCGGCTCCACTGTATGAGGTGGAAATTGATCTCTCAGGGTGGAGAATCGGAAGGAACTGGAATGTTAGATACAGTGAGAATCGAAATCCCAATCTTTTCGTAATGGCCTCCTGGCCCATCTACTATGGGAAGTGTTCAGCTGGAACCAATAATGGAAACAATTCCTTAGCTTTTCACAGCACAGTCTAATTCAGAGGAAGTCAGTTCCATTAATGATTTATAAGGTGGGAAGTGGCCTTGCAGTGTGGAGAAGCATGGGGAACTGGAAGATTGAGTTAGCTACAGTGATAATTTGGTTCCAAATATTTTCGCAAGAGCCCCCAGGTGGAATTAAATACGGATCAGCACCTAAATCATACACATATATCAGCTGTACCAAAATGTTTACCATGATGATGAAGGCAGAGTAGGAGGGTATATCTCATATTAAACTCTGATTAGATTTACAGGATTGTATAAACACCACCATGTGTGTGTATGGCTACAGAATTAAACAGGTACCAGGCTGCATGGAACCTTCAGTGGACTACCAGGTGGTCAGGGATGGACAGGTGTTTTAGGCACTGCTTAGGTTCATTGGAAACCAACATGATAAAAGCTAAAATGAATCTTAATTACTTCAGAACTTGGTTACACACAAGTTGCGGTGTATACATGTGCTGTTAGGAATTTCAGTTTCTGCCACGTTAGAGCCTCACTTGAACGTTTCTAAGTCATTACAAATCAAAACCTGCATTTAAACTATTTGTTGTATTGGTGATCTGGGTTTTTAGAGCATGGGACTTTGAATTAAATTGCATTAACCGCAAATAATGGACATCCAGGTATTGCACTGAGTTTACTACCACCTGGCGATCATGTGATCAATGGTGGCATCGCAAGGGGGGCATCACACGTCAGGGGTCAGGATGGGCAGAACCTCAAACTTAGAAATTTGGGATGGAGGGAAGGCGAATAAAGAGGGCGAAAAAGAGGAGGAGCCATGGAGGGGGGGGGGTGGATCAAATAGTGAGGGAGGCATGCACAGTAACTCTTGGCCATATCTAATAGGCAGGGCAAATAGGGATGAACAGTTGGATGTATGGAAGGTCAGAAAGGCGATTTAGGACGATTAAAGGAACTCACAAAATAGAAATGTCTGCAGATACATACACATAGCTATTACAGGTAAATGTATTGGGGCTTCTAGTAACACCACAAGGTCGGCAGTGGGGATTGGGGTACATCCGGGCAATCTGAGGTGAGCATAATACCCTAAATATAACCCAGATTAAACTCAGACCACCTCCAGTAAGGGTGAGTATTATTAGAACCCATTTCTTCTGCCCTTGGATACTACATGGGATGGATATACCATGAACCCGCTAAGACAGGTGGATGTAGAAATAGGGTAGAGCTGTAGATATGGAGGTTACTAACTATCATCATCATCATCTCATGATGACATTAGACCCACAAACCGACAAAGGTCCACTTGGCCCCATGCTGTATCTGTTTCAAAGTCAATAAAGTATGTGTCAAAGGAGTTCATGGTGCAAGGAGAAGATAGTGAACTCATATCTCTCTGGTGCAAGTATGCAACACATATAGGCCTACACGTACAAACAGTTTTAATGTCTGTTTTGATAGAAATATGGAAGAATCTATAAAGGGATTCAACCCATTCTATATCCAAACTGATTGTGCCTTTGCTATTTATATATGGGCCTTGAGAAATATTTCGTCCATCATTAACTTGTGAAAATTCCAAGGCTATGGGGTCAGTTTGGAGAGATCTAGGTGAACCTCTCTTTTTTCATCTTTTACCTTTTCTCAATGTTAGATGATAGTCATAATTTATAGAAAATCTACCTTGAACTGATATGAATCCCACAGGTGTATATGTGAAGACAGATAAGATACCTATAATGTCAGGGTACACAGTAACTAACCCATAGATTGGCCTGTCACTATGTAAGTATTATTAGGTCCCAATCTGGTGTTGGGTTCACATGAAGAGTAGGGCTGTTAACATAACCTCTCATCCATAGAGATAAATGCCCTTAGATCTTTATACGCCTCCCAAGGCCCCAATAATTCAACTCCCTATTGCTAGGAATGTACTCTATCAACATTATCTTACTTTACATCAATTAAGAGCAGCACTGTAACAAAAATGTCGCCGAAATCCTTTGCCCAAAGTTGCCAGTGATAAGCACACTGAGAAGAGTGGTTCATCTGCAAGTGGAAGTTTGAGAGACGCGTCGATTTTCACAGAGATTTATTGTACTACCGTACTGCCACCTGGGGCTTTTCCTCACAGAGTTAAGCATCAGCATCTGAAAATTAAGCCACTTTTCAAATGAGTACTGCCTCCCTGCTCTTGCCTTATATAAAAAAAAGAAAGCACTTTATACCCTCTTTTTTTTCTAATCTGTGTGGACTTTGATGGGTTTACCGATTTAGCAGTGTCCCTGAGGTGTGAAGATACATCATGGGTTTTAGACGTAGGAGGGTCATGTGGGAGAGATCAGAATGTGAAATAAATACGTCTGAGGTCTGAGATAGCAGTATTCACAGCAGATAAAATTTGATAATGAAAATACATCACAGTCTACTCGTCATCGTGACTTCTGTAGACTGTGGGCTACACTGGGAATGATACTATATATTTGTATTTTGCATTGCAGGATGGCAAATGTTAGACTATTTTCTGCAATCTGCTCGTTGCAAATCGCAGAATAGACAGGGTGTATCGCAGAATAGACAGGGTCATCAACACGGTGATTAACCCCTGACTTATTGAATTTTAAGTCTCTGAAGTCACACATATTCATGATATACACATTACAGATATATTTTGAATGTCATAACAGTAATGCTTATTTATAATTTATCTTCCATGTCTTTCAACAGGCTGTCTTATTTCTTTTTCTTATCTCAGTAACGTCTTGTCAGATTTTCTATTGCCGAACACTCGATCAGTAAGCATTATTAACGCATCCTTTAAAATTGAGCATGCCTCATAATATACAGTCCCTTTCCGCAACACATGCTGACCCAAGGCGCTTTCAATTTGTATTTAGACGCTTTAGGAAAAAGAAAATTATTTATTTGACGCACCTTCCCGAGCTGTATAGACCATACAACCTCAGCAAAATAACCTGGACCTTTGGAAAGCTTGCCTACATTGCAAATGCTGTGGTGTAGTTCCTGGTAGGGCCTGGTATCTTTGAAGTAGACACTTGTGGTGATAGAGATTTGACCTATATGACCCTATGTGTGACCTTTGACCAGCGAGCATGCTGGTACCTGCAGATCCAGGGGGTACTGAGAGGGACCAGCTGACCGGAAGTAGATGGGGCGTGGCCGGAACACGTGTCCACGGCTATGTTTACAGCCTGTAAAGACACCTCCCCCAAGTACCTGTAGGGGCCTCGATCCCCCCGTCTTTTCTTTTGCGGTTTCTCTGTCCTCTCTCTCTCTCTCTCTCTCTCTCTCTCTCTCTCTCTCTCTCTCTCTCTCTTTCTCTCTCTCTCTTTGACTCACCAGAAATGCCTGTCATCTCTTGCATAGGGAAATGGTTCCAGAGAAACAAGTGGAACATTAGCAGGGTAGCAGGGTCAGATTATTTACATGTACATGAAATGCTATTTTCTCTTGTCTGTCTCTGCCTCTTTCTTTCTTTCTTTCTTTCTTTCTTTCTTTCTTTCTTTCTTTCTTTCTTTCTTTCTTTCATTCTTTCTTTCCTTCTCTTTCTCTTTCTCTACCATGCCTTCACTCTCTGTCTGTTCTTCTGTCTGGCTGTTTGCCTGTCTGTCTGTCCGCCTGTCTGTCTCTGTCTCTCTCTCTCCCTCATGCCCTGTCTATCTAACCAAAAAAATATACCAAGACTATTGTTTGCTTAAGTGCATGTGGGCGGTAAATGGCATATCATCACCGTGAATCTGTTTGGGTTGGTCCTGTCCCTCTTCATTTTGCAACCCTTTACATACACAGATCCTGAGTCCATATCTCACCACCCTGCGTGGAACTGCAGCTGGTGGTGTGCTGAAAGTGGTGGCATGTTGTTTGGGTGATGGTAGGCAGGGGGGCTAGGGCAGTAACCAGGGCTGGTGGTGGTATGATAGCAGGGAGGAGAGAGATGGATATGCACCTGGGAAGTGGAGAGGAGGGTGGGCTCTTATCAAACTACAGGGGGCATTTAGACTACTGGCAATGTTTAGTGATGTAGACTAGTACTGCCTCCACCAAGAGTGACTGTATTTTGTTTTTCTGTAAAAGCAAGGGGGTGAGTTTCCATGTATGGGTGTCGTTGATGTCTTTTCAATCCCTCCCAAATTACTCTGATTATGCCTTTTTCAACGACATGAATCAAGGTGGACTAAAAACATGGTCATTTTGGGGGACTATTTTGACATTCTGTACCAAATTGTAACTGTGAAAACCTGCGGAGGAAAATATATTTTGATTTGAGGAGCATTTTGCAATCAAGCAGCCTGGAAGTATGGCGAAAATGCACAGTTGCAGTTATTGATAAAATTTTGAGTATAATACAAAAGAAGGGGTTTTCAAAAAAAGGTAGAATCTATGAATGAGAAAGTCTTTTCAGATTTTAATCCACGGCTGGCACATCTGGCTATTGATAACCTATACTCGGCGCTGGGGCTTCTGGTACAAGGCTGAGAGGGTGCTATCTTGTTTCATTTGGTAGACTCTAGATGAATCTATTAGGGGACTAGAACCAATCTACATATGCATGTTGATGGGAGCAGCTCAGTTTGAGGAGCGTGCTGCGGGCGGTCCTTGGCTTACCTGCTGATAGTGGGGTTATTTGTGGAATGATAAGTTTGATAAGAAGGTAGGGTTGACAGGTGAGTGGGAGGGGGTGGGTAGGAGGAGAGGGGTTCAGGTGTTTTGGCAAGTGAGGGTGTATACAGGTGGTAGGGTAAGCTGCAGGGTGTAAACCCAACCCTTAAGCACTCTACATTTACCCAGGACCCTGCACCTATCTAAGATCTCCTTAAACCTCCTCATAAGAGGTGCTCAAAGTTATTGTAGCACAATAACAGTATTTGCAGAAAAGGGATCCTGAATTTGAAATCCTCTCATTTTAAACTTACAATGCTACCCTGAGTCACAGTTCTGATATCACAATGAACTCAACAAAGCCTTACAATACACTTATGCAATGTGTTATTGTTCAGTCAGAAAATAATCAACAGAATTTAGTGTCGGCTCCACTTCAGATAGCTCCTCCTTCTATTTCAATAACTTTCTCAATGGAGTATGTTTGCGTAATACCTGGTAACCGCCAGCAACACGTTGGGCATTTCAAGAAATCTATGTAGCATGACTTTTGTGTCTGTCTGTAAACCAAATGGAAAATACAATATAATTAGGGATATAAGCATGATGACATACATAGGATGGGTACACTGCAGCCCCCCCCCCCATTTACCAGGGGTTTCTACCAGGACCTGGTGATGGATACCCATAAGTTTTCAGTCACTTAGCCTGCTCTTCACACTTAAATACAACACACCATGATACCAGGGTTTTACAAAAAGCTGATGGGGGCAAACAGAAACACAGGGGACCCTGGGGGTTTCTTCTATATCCAGAGTCTTGTGTGATCGGTGGTTTTGACTACCGTTGTGGCCCGTTTAAGCGCCAATCTTGAAAACAGTATTCAAATAAGCGCCTGTCTCAAATAAGGGCCGAGGGTAGGGAGGTATATAGAAATTAATGAACACACAGGCGCTTAAACAGGCCATTACGGTAAGTGGAGGTTATTTAGTCTTGACAATATGAATGATTGTTCGTACCTAATTTTGAAATTATGGTCAGGCAATCACAAATAGTTAATCATTATTGGTAAGATCTGTCCCTAGTCAAATGAGAAGGATTGCTTTGAATAGCTAGTTTACTCATAAGTCAACCGTGAGTTCTGCATATTTCATTATCGTTCCTGCTATTTTAATCTTAACTCATGAAGCCTTTTTCAATAAGAGGCAATAGTGTGGGGCAGATGAGTCATCTGGCCAGAACTACAGTCATGTTAACCCTTTCACAATGTGAGAGCCCATTATGGTAACTGCTTGCAGCACTGACGAGCAACTCACCAGAGCTGCATTCCTACAGCATAGCGGCAGAGGAAAAGGATGCATGATGCGACTATTGAATGTCACCGAGAGATATCAATCCATAATTGATTTACTTTATTATTTATATATATTGTTTCCTCTACCCCTCCCGGAAAGTATATGGTTTAAGATATTAGCACTGTGATTATTTGTTATGCGAGCACGCCATTTATTCAAGAAATGATATTAAACTTGCATGTTCAATTATCAATAGTGTAGCGTAAATACTAAGCCTTGGTCCCGCCCTATGTATGTCCTGGAGGAGGCAAAGGGCCTGCCCTAAGGTTAAAGGTAATCAGTTTGACCAGGAAATGAACTCTACAAATGAATATATATATACACACCATATCTCTCAAGATAAGTGAGTGGCCTTAGGGCTGCCTAGCTCTTTTAGCCTGCACAGTACTTGGACACAGCAGCCAGCAAATATATCATGGTGCATTCATTCTTCATGCTGATACCAAGGGGTTGATACACTCCGCATAGCTTATTATGATGCACAAATGAAGTGTTTTTGCAATATTCTTCAGAAATTCATGAGTGCTTCACGGTGACAATGAAGTTTAGCTTCCAAGCATTTTTATGTACCTTTAAAGGATTAATTGATATCAGGAGTGGCCCTGCATGTCTACCTATCTTATCCGTAGTGTGTGCTTAGGAAGGCACCAAAACACGCCTCACTCAGGCTGACTTTGACAGGCAAAACCAGTCATGATAAGCACGAATTCGACGACAACCGCTACTGTATAAGTCTGTATGATGGAAAAAGTCCGTCTGTGGGGTCTCATACTGTGCATTCTCCATCTCTCTCTGTTCTGGGTTAGGAACTTGTCATTCGTTCCCCTCCAGCATCCCTTGCTATGTAAGTCTTTTTTTTCCCTTCCTTATACCTATGTCTCAAGACATACAACGAAAGCCTGTACTAGACTAGACACCCCTGAAACTCATCACCCAGATTAACTACCCTGGTTACAAATTGAAATCACTCTAGTAACTGTTGAATGGATCTGCACAAACAGATTTTTTTCCTGAATTGCTGTATACATGCTCACAACAGCTGCCTGCGAATGCCCAAAGTAACAATAAATCAGCCTATAGAAACTTTCATACTACGTATATATATATATATATATATATATAAGGGCGAATCCTGTGAGTTCGCCCACCTATCAGGATCAGGGGCCCAACATGACAAACTCAGGATTACATTTCAAGACTTTATTTTATTGATAGCCCTATATCTTGGGTGTATGAAAAGTTCCATTCAAGTCATTAACTCCCAGGATGTCAGTTTTTATCACAGTCGCAGTAAAGAGGTATAAATCGTGTAACGCGCTTGATCGATATTAATTCTCATGCATAGAACTTCTTCAATAATGTATCTGTGATAACCATATTCAGTGTCCAAACAACTATAATAGTTATGAATAAGTGTACCAAAAATTAGGACTGAGGCTTGAAAACTTTTGAAGTTATGTGACATAACGTTTTAAGAAGATTGAGATTTTTCAAAAATTTCTAACACCAAACCTTAACTTTACCCTCACAGGCTTAATATCCATTGTATATGCATTTAATTCAAGTTATTATGTCTTCATTGTCTATATTTTCTTAAACAATCATCATTCTTCCATTCCCACAGTGTTTTCTTTATGTGAGCAGCTGTCCAAAATTACTCGTAATTGGCCAAATAGCGATCAAGCGCGTTACATACAGTCACTCATAGATAGAGGCTCCATAGAGATACTTAGACCTTTCATATCATAATGCTGCTTTATACACAACTACTTAAGCAATGGGACTACTGTTTAACACCAAGAAATGTACATTTTATACCTACCTGGGGTCTCCCGTATGCCTCGGAAAATAAAATTGCACTTTTTTGCGACTAATTTTTTTACATCAATCAAGCCAGAAGGTCCAAAAATTAACTAGGAGTATCCAAACAGGTCTAAAATACCAGCCACACATGTCTAGTAACATATTAAATAGCAGTAGTACAGCTCAGATAACTCTCAGGTTGCCCACAGCCAATGAAGCAATACCATGTCAAATGCCCTCCGCGTAGGCGGATACCGATCAAGCGCGTTACATACAGTCACTCATAGATAGAGGCTCCATAGAGATACTTAGACCTTTCATATCATAATGCTGCTTCATACACAACTACTTAAGCAATGGGACTACTGTTTAACACCAAGAAATGTACATTTTATACCTACCTGGGGTCTCCCGTATGCCTCGGAAAATAAAATTGCACTTTTTTGCGACTAATTTTTTTACATCAATCAAACCAGAAGGTCCAAAAATTAACTAGGAGTATCCAAACAGGTCTAAAATACCAGCCACACATGTCTAGTAACATATTTAATAGCAGTAGTACAGCTCAGATAACTCTCAGGTTGCCCACAGCCAATGAAGCAATACCATGTCAAATGCCCTCCGCGTAGGCGGATACCGATCAAGCGCGTTACATACAGTCACTCATAGATAGAGGCTCCATAGAGATACTTAGACCTTTCATATCATAATGCTGCTTTATACACAACTACTTAAGCAATGGGACTACTGTTTAACACCAAGAAATGTACATTTTATACCTACCTGGGGTCTCCCGTATGCCTCGGAAAATAAAATTGCACTTTTTTGCGACTAATTTTTTTACATCAATCAAACCAGAAGGTCCAAAAATTAACTAGGAGTATCCAAACAGGTCTAAAATACCAGCCACACATGTCTAGTAACATATTAAATAGCAGTAGTACAGCTCAGATAACTCTCAGGTTGCCCACAGCCAATGAAGCAATACCATGTCAAATGCCCTCCGCGTAGGCGGATACCGATCAAGCGCGTTACATACAGTCACTCATAGATAGAGGCTCCATTGAGATACTTAGACCTTTCATATCATAATGCTGCTTCATACACAACTACTTAAGCAATGGGACTACTGTTTAACACCAAGAAATGTACATTTTATACCTACCTGGGGTCTCCCGTATGCCTCGGAAAATAATATTGCACTTTTTTGCGACTAATTTTTTTACATCAATCAAACCAGAAGGTCCAAAAATTAACTAGGAGTATCCAAACAGGTCTAAAATACCAGCCACACATGTCTAGTAACATATTTAATAGCAGTAGTACAGCTCAGATAACTCTCAGGTTGCCCACAGCCAATGAAGCAATACCATGTCAAATGCCCTCCGCGTAGGCGGATACCGATCAAGCGCGTTACATACAGTCACTCATAGATAGAGGCTCCATAGAGATACTTAGACCTTTCATATCATAATGCTGCTTCATACACAACTACTTAAGCAATGGGACTACTGTTTAACACCAAGAAATGTACATTTTATACCTACCTGGGGTCTCCCGTATGCCTCGGAAAATAAAACTGCACTTTTTTGCGACTAATTTTTTTACATCAATCAAACCAGAAGGTCCAAAATTTAACTAGGAGTATCCAAACAGGCCTAAAATACCAGCCACACATGTCTAGTAACATATTAGATAGCAGTAGTACAGGTCAGTTAACTCTCAGGTTGCCCACAGCCAATGAAGCAGTACCATTACAGATATCGGTCAAGCGCGTTACACGCAATGTCATGCAGTTAAACATAGGTACAATACAATATATACAATATATAATGAACTATAGCAGCCCACCAGTGTAGTGGGTCTGCTGTACAATGCTAATATACTTCGGGTGTCTTTGGGGTTTTAGCTGCTTGTCTGCAGATCCATTCGGCGGTCGAAGGACTTGGCGGTGGCAAGCCGCGTCGCTGTGTGTTGTGCCCTGGAGAAGATGGGAAGATGTAGATTCGTCCATTGGGTTTCCTGGGTCTGCATCTGTCCGGCATCCTTTGATTGGGCACAGTTTGGGTCTTAGTTATAGTGGCCAAAGTAAAACAGGTGATAACCGGGATCAATGACATCTAACCAGTGCACTCGCTGCGGTACTTGAGAAGCTTCCGATCAGCCAGTTGGATGGTGAGGGGATCAAGTTTGTAGACAGCGTTCTCAGTGTTGCCATAACGACTTGGCTTGGGCAGAGTGACTCTGCCAAGAACGTTGAGGGGGTGGACCCTAGCTGGGATGATCTCCTTCCCCCACTTGAAGCTTCTCTTGTCCGACGCCATGTAGCGCAGCATGTAGTGCACTTGGTAGAAGTCATTGTCCTTGGCTATCACCTTACCCATAAACCACTTGTCCTTTGAGCTGGTACTGGCCAGGCTGGCAGTGATAAGAATGTCACCTACATGGTACTCATCCTGCACCAGTACCAACTTCCCTACACTGTCCGTTGGTTGTACATCCTCCTGAGGGAGGGTCGAGGTCGGTGGATCCTGTCGTGCTCGCTTGGTTGTAGGGACGGCGACGGCACGCTCCGCGGCACGCTTTCGTGCGGCACACGGGGCAATGTTCTCCTTGTCAGGTGTTGGCACCCGGTCACTTCGAGTGCGCTTACGTGCCACGACTGAGCCGTCCCTGGTGCGCTTGCAGACAGTGGTGCGCACAACAGGATCAAAATCAGGGTCGCCGGTGCGGGCATCCGCGTCGTCCACCTCTGCAGGGACACTGGCAGGCCGCGTTTTCTTCTGCCGTGTTTGCTTTGGTGGGGGAGGCTTCTTGTTCTTGTTGAAAACCAGCTCATGCTCAATCCATCCGGAGCAGCCAGTAACGGACCTAAGGTCGACCCAGCAGCAGGGGTCAAAACAGGATTTGTCACGGACAGCGAGTGACCTTCCTTCCTGTTTGACCATGGCAGCATGGACACTCATGGTGCCCTCTACTGACTTGTCTGCTACCACTGAGCCGAGAGTGAGGCGAGCGGAGGTGACATCCTGCAGAGGGACATGGATGTAGTGAACGCGGCCTTCAAGTTTGTTACCTTCAGCCGCGAACTCCTCTGCATTGTTGATGACGGGATGTCCTTCCTTGTTGCGCTTGACGATGTTGTCAGCGTTGCGCTTTGCAGCAGCGCCGACGCCATCGCAGGGGCCCTTTCCATGACCCGCCTCGAAGTAGGTCCATGTTGCCCGTAGTCCGTCAAGTAGTTCGGTGTGGCGTACGAGTATCGAGAACACCGAGATGTTTCGATACTGGCTGGAGGGTGAGTCAGAAGCATAATGGACCACCTTGACGTGTGGCAGGTTCTCCCTGATGAATGCTGCCAGGCAGCGGAGAAACGCCAAGATGGCGCCAGTGTCGTGCTTCCGGTCGTCGGTGCACAGAGCGACAGAGTGGTGGTTTGTGGTGCCAGTGTCCTCATCACGGTAGTGGATGACTGCAGGGTGCAGGGTCACTGGCTCCTTCGCGTAATATGTACTCTGTGGAGCATCGGGGTATGATACCATCCAGTTTTCCGCAAAGTCCATCTGGATGGTAACTTCCATCGACGACATACTCGCTCGCAGCTCACGTACGATGCGGTGTTGGTTGTGAGCACGGTCGACATGGGCAGCCATGGTGATGAACTCCAGTCTGGTTTTCTTGATGAAGTCCGCCTTGGATGCAATCTCTGTACAAGGGCGGAGCTTCTTGATGGTAGTCTTCTTCTGAGTTCCATCCTTGCCTGTCGACACATACTCATAGTCCACATTCTTCCACACTTCATACTTGACATTCTCGGGGGCTTTGTCCTGGAGAGTCTGTTCGAACTCTGCCCAGGATGTCATGAACATCTCATCTTTGAAAGGGATACTGACAGCAGCAAGCCGGAGTGCAAAGTTCTGGTGCTTCTGGCAAAGGCACAGATCAGTGCTTTGGAGATCCACGGGGATGAACCAGGGAAGGTGTTCTTTCCTGATGCTGTAGAAGAGTGACCGTGAGACCTGCAAGTGAGGAGGTTGTGTCGCCTCGTACCTCTTGTGGAGCACATGGATAAACTCCCTGAGGTACATTTGCTGGTGCTTCACCTTCTTCAAGGTCTTAGTGTCTTTCTTACCAGGTCTCATTTCGGAGTTCTCCGGGTCAGACAAGAACTCCTTGACACTCTCTATCTTGGCCTCCTGATTCACCACACGTGGAGATGGCTGGTCTGAAGGGGTTTTGAGTAGTGACCGCCTATCCATGCCAAGGGTCTTTGCCAAGCTCACCGCGATCCGCTGTTCTTTGATCACAACGGGCGAAAGCACCTTGTTCATGATGGCGGTTTTGTCCTTGCGAGGAAGGTTGGCCAGCCCTTCAAGCACAGCCTTCACACTCCTGTCATGCGCCGTCAGCTGTTCCTGTGCAGCTGCTGCAACGCGCTCCTCCACGTGCGCTACAGCAGGTTCCCCATCCGGTGCAGCTGCTGCAACGCGCTCCTCCACGTGCGCTACAGCAGGTTCCCCATCCGGTGCAGCTGCTGCAACGCGCTCCTCCATGTGCGCTACAGCAGGTTCCCCATCCGGTGCAGCTGCTGCAACGCGCTCCTCCACGTGCGCTACAGCAGGTTCCCCATCCGGTGCAGCTGCTGCAACGCGCTCCTCCACGTGCGCTACAGCAGGTTCCCCATCCGGTGCAGCTGCTGCAACGCGCTCCTCCATGTGCGCTACAGCAGGTTCAGCGACAGTTGGATGGTTCGACTGGGCATGGGCAAGCTGAGCCTGCAACTCCTTGATCTGTAGATGTGCCTCAGTCAGGTCTCTGTTCAGTAGCCCTTGTTTGTAGTAGTAGCGGTTGGTTCTGGGAGAGTTGGTCTTCCGTTGCTGTTTCTTCAGGTTTTTAGGAGTGGTCGGTGTCGGTTTGGTGGTCGGTCCTGGTGTCGTCATCTTGAGGTGGGGCTGTGCACGCGGGCTGCAAACAAATGAACAATCATTAATTTTCAGTTTCATCATGCCCCATTTATTTATAAGATACATGTAAGGCTACTACACCCCTGGGGTCCCCATGATATCATTTTGATCAAGCGCGTTACCGCTGACTAAAAATTTTGATCAAGCACGTTACACATTGCCATGGCCTTATTCTATGATATTATACACAGTTATTCATCATTTTTGCCCTAGTAAGGCTACTACACCCCAGGATATATCATTTTGATCAAGCGTGTTACACATTGAAATGGCAGTACATGTACAATAATCTTAATTCTAAAAATTCAACAAGCAAGGAAACATTCAACATGGAACAAACTATTCTTATCTCAGATTTATTATGATAGTTACATTCACTGAGGAACACTGTCTTTACGGACGGTGGCACTGTAAATTGATAACAATTAGTTAAATGGTATCATTGATTAAGTTAAGTTAAATAGAAGTGTGGAATAAATCATACTAAGTAGCACTTAACTGATCAAGAATTTTAGGGCCAATTTTAGTTTTAGAATTATTATTTATAAATTTATGATTCTTCACAGTTAAGAACACAAAAGAAGGGACTATGATTCAAATACTTACGCGATGTCCTCGAGGAGTTCCACGTTGAACCCCGGTGGGGAGGCCTCCTGGACCCGGCCACTTCGGCGCCTCTCTGGGGAGTCGCGCCGAGCAGCCTGGCGAACAGGCCGGGCCTCCGCAACCGGGGCCCCCTCCTGTGTTGGGGCCTCCGTAGGCGGCTGTGGTGGTGCAGGCACTACGGGGGCCTCCTCCTCCTCGGACAGCAGGAGGGGGTTCTCGGGGACATCGCCTGCCAGCGTCCGTTCCTCCTCCTCCTCGCTGGAGATGACCTCCGGGTCTTCCGGCGTCTCCTGATGTATAGAACAAGGAAAATATTCATGAATAACATTTACACGATGCACCAATGCAGTGCTGATGAGTTACTCTTTAAGTACATAATTCTACTTTGATAACCAATTACCAAAATAACAGTGCTGATGAGTTACTCTTTAAGTACATGTATAATTCTACTTTGATAACCAATTACCAAATGACACTTTTAATTCATACTTACTCCATACTCCTCGTAGGCCACCGACCCAAAGGAAGTGGTAGGGGAGCGGGAAGTGAACAGCGCGACCGGCAGGCCGCGCCCACGTCCACGCGCTGGGCGACCTGCCGGTGTCTGCTTCTTCGAGCTCTTCCCGTGCCCCTTACCCTTGCCCTGGGCCGGTGGCTTTGCAGTGGCAGCAGTCGGGGTGGCGGTCTTGGCGGCGGTCTTGGGGGCCTTCGCTGGGGGACCAGCAGCAGGAGGTGCAGGGGCGGCAGGAGGTGCTGGGGCGGCCTCCCCGGAACACCCTTCCCCGGCTGCCTCCCTCTCCGCCGCGGCCTCCGCCTCCTCGCGGGCCATCTCCGCATCTACCCACTGAATAAGAAAAGGGTCACAACTTGCATTTGTCAGCAATACAATACGGGCGAGTTAATCTTTTGGAAATACTTTTGCTATACTACAACTCTAGTGAAAGATTTAGAATTAAGAATTCATAAAGAGTTACTTTACATACATGTACATTACATTTATAATTTACATTGGTTGAATGTCTGCTATTGTTTGCATTATGTATATACATGTACTTAATTTCATTATTTCATACCTCAGCCGCGTTGGCCTCTGTCCATGCGGGCGGTGCGACGCCCCGCTTCCGGGCGTCATCCAAGGCCCGCTTCTTGGCGCCCCGGAACGCCCCCATCCTCCGCTTGCGGTCCTTGGCCCTGTCAGAACGCAGGGCGTCGCACCGCTTCGCGCTCTCCCTCTTCCTCGCGTTCTCCTCCTGCCGCACCACCTCCTCTCCCTCCTTCTCTGCCCTTCTGGCCATGTAGGCCTTCTGCGCGGCCGTGTGTGTGACGGCCTCACCCTCGGGCAGCTTCTTACGACCCATTCTGAAAAGGAGATAAAAAGCACTGAGAAAAGAGCAAATATCAACACTGTAACATGTACAACAAATAGATGGAAATATGTCTATATTCTAAAGAATGGATGTATTGACCATGCCAGGATACTGTGCAAGATTACTGACACATTGGGAGACCTCCGGGAAGCGACATGTGTATTGTAACTGAGAATTTATCAAAAATTGACCTACCCCAGATACATGTTGAAATTTTTTTTTTCAGAAAGGAACGGATGACCATTCCACATGATAGAGGTACCATAGGCGCACATTGTGTTAATTTTTTGGGGGGCTGACTACAGGATAGGTGCATTTTTTAGGCATAATAGTGGTTATGTAACGCGCTTGATGAAAATAAATTCTTCTATAAATCATAGTAATTAAAGTCTAACACACATCATATTAGGTCTGGACATTGGAGAGTAGTCCCAAATAATATATTAACACCAAAAATACACGAGTTTGCTATTATTGTGTACAAAGGAGGGATTTTTGACTCGCCGGTAACGCGCTTGATGAAAATAACATCTAACGTCTTCTGGTGGTCACTGTGCCAATATAATCAAACCCAGCAGCGATGTAACACAATAAAACAATGAGAGGTACATAGAGGATGATTCATAACGACAGGAAAGTGTGTAAATAGTGAGAAGTTTGGAGAAAATCAATCGAAATGGTACCTAAAACAGTGTCAGCAGAGGGAAAAAAATGATTTGGCATGGCTGGGGGGTTCAAAAATGGCTGAGAAGGTACCAAACCTACACTAAATGTAAGCCAGGGCCTTATTCTATCGTATTAACCATAGTTATTCATCTATTTGCCCATATTTGTGCCACTACAGGCCATAATATCATTTTCATCAAGCGCGTTCCCGTCGAGTTGAATTTTGATCAAGCGCGTTTTACGCCATTCATAAGCCTACAGAAGGTACCGAGACAGCGGCAGCGCTTGTATTATCGCCCACGCCGATCGTTGAACATGTTTTCTACATGATTTACACACTTTCGGTACAAAAAAACCACATCAAATACATCAATCGACATTCAACTTCAATATTTCATCAAGTTTTCATCAATATCACTCACCTTTTCGTTGTTTTTCTGCAAACTGTTGGCGTTAAACACCTCGATAAACGATCCCAAGCAAGTTGAGGACCGGATGACAACTTTTGGGAAGTCCCCGGATGGAGGCTACTTCCGCCCGGGTAACAGGAGCTGTTTTTCTTCTCCCGCCATAATTTTGCCGAATACCGATCAAGCGCGTTTCATACGATAAACGACCATGGTTTGGGGCAACTGAAGCATGTAGAGACCCGATTTTTTTTTTAAAACGACACCTCAACAATAGATACACACTATATAATAGGTGAGATAACCCCTAGATGATTTATATAGGCTGCACAGAGGAAAGTGTTGCTCCAGGGGGAGTGGGGATGACTGACTTGAAAATTACTTGAATGTGTATTGCGCGCACGAGGCGGGAGATACAAAAAAAAATTTTTTCCTCAAAAATACCCCATATGCTCCCCCTCTATGGTGATAGATGAGAAACCACAAACAACTGTTCTAGTATCTATTATATTGATTTTCAATTTTGATCAAGCGCGTTACACGTACTATTTCAACTTAGAAGAACTGATGTTAAAAAAGAATTACTGGACATTTCACCTCCAATACACATGGAAATGTTAGATAGGACCCCCAGCTATGAAATAAATAATAATATGGTGGACTACTACTGCTTTCCTTGATGATATTTGGCCTGGAATAAGGTGGAAATTGAAAAAAAACAACAATTTTTGGCAATTTTCCAACTTTGGGCCACCATAGCTCAAAAGATATTGGTCCGACATACGCAAATTTGCCCTCTTTTTGAAGCCAAACATGTTTTCTTTCAAATGAGACCATAAATAGGAAGATTGGTTGAACAGTTTTTATTCTGGAGCCACATGTATCCAAAAAGACCCCAAAAACCCAAAGGTGGGGCAGTTCACAGGAATCACCCATATATATATATATATATATATATATATATATATATATATATATATATATATATATATGTGTGTGTGTGTGTGTGTGTGTGTGTGTGTGACCCATCAAGGTAGAACACCCCTCCGCGGGGAGTTTTAGTTTCCCATTTGCCCACCAGGGGCATTGGAGGGCCAAATTTACTCTAAAATCATTATGAAAATACCTTAAGCTAATTTGTTATGCAGAATTCAATGGTTTTATTTAAAATGCACCGTTTACATGACTTACATGACTCCTCCTGCCATGGCAACCATTCCAATAATCAAAATTTGCAGATTTTTATGCCAATTTTCAGGGATACTCACCAAAAACCCAAAAGTGAAAACAGAAATGGAAAATTCCTTCTAGACCAAAATCTATGATAAAAATCACCATACTATTATGTATTTTTTATGAAAAAAGCTGATTTATTGTGTTTTTAGACATTATTATGGTTTATAATGTATTTACAGCTTAATCGTCGATTTCAGATATGAATAACAACCTATGTTCAAGGAGGGGTTCTGACATAGCTACTAGGAATATTTAAGCCAATGATGTCTCATTTTAAAGATCTTGGATGAACTTTGATAATGAATATATATATATATATATATATATATATATATATATATATATATATATATATTTATATATATATATATGTGTGTGTGTGTGTGTATAATGGTTGGATAGGCCCTGTTCTCTAAGGAGTATTGGGGCAGAATTTCCCGGCAAAACTTACATGACTCCTACTGGTACTAGGGTTTCTGCTATTTCCATTTCCTCTATATGGAATAAAACACATTGTCACACATCTTTTTAATCCAGTTCATTTGGATGTCTTTCATTACATCTAAATATTCGGGCCTCTCTCCATTGAATTACTGAGTGAGAAAACCTTACAATGTAACCTCTTCGATCCATGCACTAGTTAACCACCTGATCTGTAACCAAATATAAAATTCACACATGACCTTTCCAATTTGCTTCATCTTTTTGTTCTCTCACATTTCCTATCCCAGGGTGGGAGTGTTCTTGGTTATTAGTGAGGGTGTGCAGTGAGGGTTCATGTACTTTTAATGAGGTGTAAAGTGCAGTCCTCAGATCTTTGTCCTCTCCTGACCATCCTCTCCTCCCCCACAGAGAGACCACCCACCGACATCATACCACCCAGGGGCATACCTTACTGCCATTGGCCATGGTTTAACTTAGGGAAAATGCGGTGTAATTTTCGGATGAGCAGGGAGAGCAAAATATTTTTGATAGGGGAGACCAGAGGGTTGAAGGGATATTTAATGGGTAAAAAGGAAAGTTCTTGTCTTCAAAATTTGCCTGGTAGATTATTTGTTGAGTTATATCTAGGACAAAGGATTGGATGAAGTGTAGCACAAGTTGTTGAAAATGAAGGTGGCAGCCTTTAATGGAAAAGAGAGACACAATATCAGGGGATCCATGAAACCAATGCAATGCTGACCGTTTATCCACCAGCACTGCATTGCTGCAATATGATGACAAAATAGATAAAAGGTTCGAGGCATTCCACATTCCACATAGGGCGTGGCATGCTTAAAGTATTCTGGCATCGTGCTACGTGTTTATGTGTGGGACACTAGTAGTAGATAGGACATAGACTGTTAGGATGGGTTTGTGGTAAGTTGTGGTGCAGGAGGTGTCCATGTTAATATGACACACCTGCCCTGGAGGAGGACCTACCTGACAGGTAGCCTCCACCACAGGTGTTCCAGGTGTTACACACCACCTGGACACACAGTCCTAACACACCTGTACATTAGGCTTTTTCTACTTCCACAACGCCAAAACTCTTTCACACATTCTACTAGGTTTTAACACAATAGTAGATAGAAGTTTCCTCATCCTGGCCCAGTGCTTATATGAGACCAATTTTGTATGCACAAAAATGTGCATTTAATAATACATGGAGTATCACAGGCCTAGCTGCTAGTCATTCCTTGGGTAGCTTCAGATGTGCAACATGGAGAGTTCAAGAATCGAATTATTCATTTAGGTTTGGTCAAACCTCTACTCTTAGATCCTCAAAATGATTACAGGTAATGAACCATTAGCCAACCGAGAATGTACAATGCGAAAGTCGGAAAAGAAGGCAAGAGCACATGGTTAAAAAGCTTAGCCAATTTAAAAGCTTACACAAGCAAATGCCCCAGGTAATGCACTTGCCATGCTACTTTATATGTGGTAAGCTTTGGCAAGCCTTCCTATCTATTCCAGAACCATGGAACATATGACTCTGTTTTCGTACTTGCCTAAATGGCACAGGGTGATGCAGGGCAGGTGGTTGTCTGGGACATTGTTTTTCCCCGATCCCCTTTCCTCAATTTAGTTCTTATTTTCAGAGACTTATCCCGAAGAAAATATTCTATTTGATATCTAGTCCATGGTTCCTGGGTTCATCTTAGTGAGACGAACCAACAAGTTAAATGATTCAACTTCCGTCTGAAAATAATATATGCAGTTGATAAAAATGGCTTAATAGTCTGGGAGGTTGAACATTGTTCTGTTTGTAGTGCCTTGAGTGCCTTGCTCTAGGTATACACATGTTTCTCTCCAGCAATGGCCTTGTCCAATTACTGCAAACTAAATGGTTGGTAACCATTTCCTAAAGGCTCAGAACCAGAAACATGTTCTGTGGGACTTCTGCTAAAAAAAAAAAGTAGAAGAAGAGAAAGGAAAATAGAGAAACATGGATTGGAGTCTAAACAGACTTAATGGTCTGCTTTTAGCACACTGGAGAAGATACGAATAACAACACTTACAAAGATGGAACATGAGATTGATCTCAAGATGAAAAATAAACTACATGTGTAACCCACTATCTGTAATCCCTGCAATCTTCACAACTTATGAACCCTTTGGGAAACCCCAAAGATCAATTTGGGGATAAGTTTTACTATATGGAGAACTAGGCCTGAGCTAAGGCCAGTTACAATGGTTTGCCAATTAAACCTTACTAGAAGCCACATGCAATTGATTCATCTAGGAACTTCCGTCTAGTAGTGTCTACAGCTAAACTCACATGATGCAGAAGCCAACCTTTCTTCTCGTCTTTTCCTCGTATATCTTACACTGACAATACATTGATACATTCCCTCGAAACAAGACACGGGAAAATCCCGTGAACGACTGGTGAATCTGTGAGCACATATTCTCGGGAAGATCCTGGGAATAGTACCTACAATCCCGTGAATTACCCTGATATTCCCCAGTTTTTAACAGGGCCCTCTAGTGAGATTTATACACATAAGTCTGATTCTTCAGCATAAAGTGAAGATGCCAGAGTCCACCAGGGGCCTCTGTGTGAGCATGGAATCCTGGTTTGGTCCAAAGAACAGAGAGAGGGAGTGAGATGGAAAGAAATGAGAGGGCAAGAGAGGCACAGAGAGAGCAAGAGAGATAGATATAAAGAGAGAAAGAGAGAGAGAGAGAGAGAGAGGGAGAGGGAAAGGAGAGAGAGAGAGAAAGGGAGAGGGAAACGGGAGAAAGAGAGGAAGGCAATAGAGGGAGGGAAGAGAGAGAAAGAGAGCAAAATAGAAAGAGAGCGAGGCAGAAAAAAAAGAGGGAGAGCCTTGTCCCCCCCAAAAAAAGGAAAATTGATTGACTTAAGCTACTGACAAAATTGATACATAAAGTTGATTGAATCATAATATTATGTGTCCCATTCTAATATGTGTGTGGTGCACATATGCATGGGCACTGACACATTCATCTGTGAAGATGTGTAATGTAGTTTTCGCCATGAATATGACCTCAGTTGTCGAAATGGTGTTAAACATTTATTACTCACTCACTCTCCCATTCTAATAATTATGACCCTTATTGATATCTCACTAAATGTGCATGTCTGCTAGACATGTCTTGAACAGAGTTAAACCCTTTAAGGGCTAACCCTAATGCATTAATGCATTTTGGTTGTCATGATGCATTAATGCAGCCAGGGCTACATTCAAGCATCATGCTTACGCTTTGGGAAGATCAGCATGATGCCCCAATGAAGTGCTGGCAAGCAGACTCCCCAAGTGTTCATTGGTAAAACATGCCAGCCAATGGGCACCAGCAGACCTTAAAGAGTTAGGTAGCATTCAGAGGCCTGGCAAATAGGCACTCAATGATTATAGGGCATGCTAAGTTGTTTACGGGCACTAAGTAAAGAGTCAGCTAAATTTAGACTGTCAAGGTTGTAGGGTGCAGGCAAACCACCTGTGGTACACACTTACAGAACAGGTCATTTTAGTCAGATGGGGAGGGGGATTTCTGGGGCATAAATGGGTGAATGTAAAAGCATATCTAAACTCAGCCTCCCATGAAAAATATACTGGCATCATTTAACACTGTCTGTGCTGTCTACTTAACCGTGTAAAAGCGCCCAAAATCCCACTGTGCCTTATTCACTGTACTAAATAAATACCCAGACATTTGGTTTGGTCTTTACCCCTGGTCCATATCCAAGACAGGTACTTATGAAATTTTAGTGCTGAGGAGTTATTTTAACACCTTCCCACCCCCACTAACCACTGGTACTTATATGAGACCAGCAATCATTGCTGAGTGTCAAGAATTAATCCTCTCAAAAATGAGCATCAAGATACTCACATGGAAAACTTTTCTGACTCTCTTTTGTGTCATTTTTTGGGGAAAATATTTGGGGAAATCTCAAATTTACACCAGACTTCCTTCATATGGGATGCATGCCATAGTTCCATCCATTGAAAATACACTGTAACAGGTTTATGCCTAGGTCCATCACACCTCATGTATAGACTCACTATGAACTATGTGATATTTAATGGACTATAACTATGTGATATTTAATGGACTATTAACACATAAATACCATGTTATGACATGTGTCCGTCGAGAACATATTTGAGTATGATTTGAAAAATGAACATGACATATCAGATGGAAATAGAACCACCCCTGTGCCCCCTCACCCCCTGCTGATACCTACTGAGCACTCCCAAACACCAACAGGACCAACCAGTTTGGGCTACACTGCCCCACCTCAGCTGTCATTTCCACCTGGCTCACCTACACACAAGACCTGTCTCCAAAAACTGAGGGTAACAGTGGGTAAGCATAAATTTGCCATTTTTCACCATTTTCTATTCATTATGACATGCAAAGGTCACCATTTTCTTGCTGCTCTATTCATAAGGGCACTTACAATCCTAAATAGGAAATGGCACTAGTATCTCAATATTACCAATGCCATTGTACCTTGTTGTGTGCAATATTCATGAATGCTAATTCAAGCACTTTACCAGCATTTGCAATGATCCATAAAAGAAATCCTAAGTACTTGACTGGATCTTTATTTGCAATAATATGTGATATTGTACATCTGAAGGCATGATTGCAAACCTATACATGTAATTGTGTGGCCACTGGCTGTGTTCAGAAATAGCCCTCCTTATTGCAGCTGCATACTACTACTATACAACTAAGTGTGAGAGGCAGTCAGACCCTTTCCCAATCCAGGTCATAGTGGGCCCACCTTGTGTACTGATTACCTTACCTCTTATACAGTGTACCCATTCCCAGCCAGCCTAATTTGGGTAACTCACACAAGCACCTAGCAGAAGTGACTTTACTTGTATGCAGGGTTGTTGTAGATTGCAACACTCATGGTCAGATTCCCCTTCTGTCCCAGTATATTTACATGTCTGTATATGTGTCCACACTCACATTCATCTATGTACATACATTCCCTTTTATCCACATACACTCACATGCCTCATGTCCACATGCACCCCCTCACACATCCACATCCTCTCTATGTCCACATCCCCTCTAAGTGCACACACACCTCCCTCTATATACACACCCACCTCCCTCTGTGTCCACACCAACCTCCCTCTATGTCCACACCCCTCTCTCTCTCTCTGTCCACACTTAACTCCCTATATGTCCACACCCATCTACCTCTGTGTCCACACACATGTACTACAGTGGCCCACAAGGGTTAAATTGAAGTTGAAGTAAAGAGTTGAAAAAAAGTTAGAGTCCAAAACCAATATTAATGTTCAAAGTCAATTTCATTTCATTGCTGTCAAACTGTCAAGGTGTCAACTCATGAAAACCAACTTGTGACAGGTATCTTTTAGCATTGCATGGTGCACTCTATGTCTTTCTATATGAACAAAGTTTATACCAGCAACTACCGGGTAGCTATCGGTTCCCTCACACAATAACTGATGGTTCCACACCAAATAGTTGGTGGTTCCAGCATCCTGTAACTGGTGGTTCCCAGCCACTGTAACTGCGGTTCCACACCTATCCGCTACTGGCACTGGATCCCATACCAAGTAGCTGCTGGTTCCCACACCCAGCACTTGGTGGTTCCCATGCACATTAGTTGCTGTTTCCTGTACCCAGTACATGCTGGTTCCCACATCCAGTAGCTGCTGGTTCCCATATAAAATGGTTCCTAACCTAAGTAGCTGCTGGATCCCACACCCTTGCTGGTTCTTGCACCCAGTACCTGCTGGCTTCCACATAGAGTATTTGGTAGTGGTTCCCACATCCATTGGGTGCTGGTTCCTGCACCCACTTCCTGCTGGTTCCCAAATAGAGTGCCTGCTGGTTCCTACATCAGGTAATTGCGAGTTCTTAAAAGAGTAGCTGTCAAAATAAGTCAATTGGGTCAGGATAGGTCAAATTAGGTCAAATATGTTGAAAATAGGTAATATTGGTCAAAAGTATGTCTATTCGGGTAGCATAGGTCAAATTATGTCAAATATGGTGAAAATAGGCCAAATTGGTCAAAAGCAGGTCAATTAGGGTTGGATAGGACAAATTAGAGTAAATATGGTGAAATTAGGTCAAATTGGTCAAAAGTATGTCTATTCGGGTAGCATAGGTCAAATTATGTCAAATATGGTGAAAATAGGCCAAATTGGTCAAAAGCAGGTCAATCAGGGTAGGATAGTACAAATTAGAGTAAATATGGTGAAAATAGGTTAAATTGGTCAAAAGTAGGTCAATAAGGTCAGGATAGGTGAAATTAAGTCAAATAGGGTGAACTTAGGTCTAATTGCTAAAAAGTAGGTCGATAAGGGTAGGATAGGTCAAATTAGGTCAAATATACTGGAAAAATATGTCAAATTGGTAAAAAAATGGTCAAATAGGGTAGGATAGGACAAATTAGAGTAAATATGGCTACATTAGGTCAAATTGGTCAAAAGTAGATAAATAATGTCAGGATAGTTGATATTAAGTCAAATAGGGTTAAATTAGGTCTAATTGATAAAAAGTAGGTCGATAAGGGTAGGATAGGTCAAATAAGGTTAAATATGCTGGAAAAATATGTCAAATTGGTGAAAAGCAGGTCAAATGGGGTAGGATAGGACAAATTAGAGTTAATATGGTGAAATTAGGTCAAATTGGTCAAAAAAAGATAAATAATGTCAGGATAGTTCAAATTAAGTCAAATAGGGTGAAAATAGGTCTAATTGGTAAAAAGTAGGTCAATAAGGGTAGGATAGGTCAAATTAGGTTAAATATGGTGAAAACCAGTCAAATTGGTCAGAAATAGGTCGATAAGGTCAAAGTAAATCAAATTAGGTCGAACATGGTGAAAATAGGTTGAATTGGTCAAAAGTAGGTCAGCTAGGTGGTTCCCATGCACATTAGTTGCTGTTTCCTGTACCCAGTACATGCTGGTTCCCACATCCAGTAGCTGCTGGTTCCCATATAAAATGGTTCCTAACCTAAGTAGCTGCTGGATCCCACACCCTTGCTGGTTCTTGCACCCAGTACCTGCTGGCTTCCACATAGAGTATTTGGTAGTGGTTCCCACATCCATTGGGTGCTGGTTCCTGCACCCACTTCCTGCTGGTTCCCAAATAGAGTGCCTGCTGGTTCCTACATCAGGTAATTGCGAGTTCTTAAAAGAGTAGCTGTCAAAATAAGTCAATTGGGTCAGGATAGGTCAAATTAGGTCAAATATGTTGAAAATAGGTAATATTGGTCAAAAAGTATGTCTATTCGGGTAGCATAGGTCAAATTATGTCAAATATGGTGAAAATAGGCCAAATTGGTCAAAAGCAGGTCAATTAGGGTTGGATAGGACAAATTAGAGTAAATATGGTGAAATTAGGTCAAATTGGTCAAAAGTATGTCTATTCGGGTAGCATAGGTCAAATTATGTCAAATATGGTGAAAATAGGCCAAATTGGTCAAAAGCAGGTCAATCAGGGTAGGATAGTACAAATTAGAGTAAATATGGTGAAAATAGGTTAAATTGGTCAAAAGTAGGTCAATAAGGTCAGGATAGGTGAAATTAAGTCAAATAGGGTGAACTTAGGTCTAATTGCTAAAAAGTAGGTCGATAAGGGTAGGATAGGTCAAATTAGGTCAAATATACTGGAAAAATATGTCAAATTGGTAAAAAAATGGTCAAATAGGGTAGGATAGGACAAATTAGAGTAAATATGGCTACATTAGGTCAAATTGGTCAAAAGTAGATAAATAATGTCAGGATAGTTGATATTAAGTCAAATAGGGTTAAATTAGGTCTAATTGATAAAAAGTAGGTCGATAAGGGTAGGATAGGTCAAATAAGGTTAAATATGCTGGAAAAATATGTCAAATTGGTGAAAAGCAGGTCAAATGGGGTAGGATAGGACAAATTAGAGTTAATATGGTGAAATTAGGTCAAATTGGTCAAAAAAAGATAAATAATGTCAGGATAGTTCAAATTAAGTCAAATAGGGTGAAAATAGGTCTAATTGGTAAAAAGTAGGTCAATAAGGGTAGGATAGGTCAAATTAGGTTAAATATGGTGAAAACCAGTCAAATTGGTCAGAAATAGGTCGATAAGGTCAAAGTAAATCAAATTAGGTCGAACATGGTGAAAATAGGTTGAATTGGTCAAAAGTAGGTCAATTAGGTCAGGATGGGTCAATTAAGGTCATATATAGTGAAAACAGGTCATATTGATCAAAAGTAGGTCAATTAGGTCCAATAAGGTGAGGATAGATAAAATATGGTTGAGATAGATCAAATTGGTCAAAAGTAGGTCAATTTTGTCAAAATGTAGGGTATGATAGGTGAAGTAAGGTCAAATATGCTGGAAATAGGTAAAAGTAGGTCATTTACTGTAAATCCTCGCGTATAGGATGCCCCTCGTGTATAGGACGCACCCTGACTTTGGTAAAATCATATAGGACAGATCTGGGGTAATATCTTGGTCATTTTAGTATTGTTATATAGTGTAATATCCTCACATATAAGACGCACCCTGAGTTGGGATAAATCCTATAGGACGCATGGGGTGTAATTTGGGTGCATAACCCACGTCTTATACGCAAGGATTTACGGTATGTCAAATTATGTCGAAATTTGTCAAAATAAGGTCGACTATGACTATTTTTGACCAATCTGACCTACTTTGACTATATTTGACCTAATATGACCCATTCTAACCTACTTTGACCTAATCATGCTACTTTTGACTGATTTGACCTATTTTAAGATATTTGACCTAATTTGAACTATCCTTACCTAATTGACCTTCTTTTGAACAATTTTACCTATTTTCACCATTATTTGACCTAATTTGACCTATCTTAACCTGATTTGACCTACTGACCTACCTTTGACCAATTTGACCTACTTTTACCATATTTGACCTGATTTAACCTCCTTGACCCAATTTACCCAAATTGACTTATTTTCGCAATATTTGACCTACCTTAGCCTCCTTTGACCTACTGGACCTAATTTTGACCAATGTGATCTATTCTTACCACCGTTGACCTAATTTGATAGAATTTGACCTGATTGACCCATTTTCAACCAATTTGACATAATTTATCCTAGTCTGACCTAATTTCATTCAATTTTACCTACTTGGAACCAATTTGACCTATTTCAACAAATTTTAACTATCTTGACTGCTTATGACCTACTTTCCCAATTTGCCCATTTTTGACTTATATGACCCTTTTCATCCAGAATTTATCCAGATCACTCTTTTGCTACTAGGAATGGGAACCGGTAGCTATTCTATATCGGAACCAGCAGCTACTGGATATGGAAACAAGTAGCTACTGTATGGGAACCAACAGCTACTGTTTTCAGAACTAGCAGCTACCTGATGTGGGAACCAGCAGGCACTCTATTTGGGAACCAGCAGGTAGTGAGTGCAGGAACCAGCACCTAATGGATGTGGGAACCACTACCAGTTACTCTATGTGAAAGCCAGCAGGTATTGGGTACAAGAACCAGCAAGGGTGTGGGATCCAGCAACTACTTGGGTTAGGAACCAGTTTATATGGGAACCAGCAGCTACCTGATGTGGGAAGCAGTAGCTACTGTATGTGGGAACCAGCATGTACTGGGTACAGGAAACAGCAACTAATGTGTATGGGACTACCAAGTGCTGGGTGTGGGAAGCAGCAGCTACTTGGTATGGGATCCAGTATCAGTAGCTGATTGGTGTGGAAACACCAGTTACAGTGGGTGGGAACCACCAGTTATGGGATGCTGGAACCAGCAGCTACTTGGTATGGAACCATCAGTTATTGTGTGAGGGAACCAATAGCTACCCAGTAGTTGCTGGTATAGACATATAGAAAGACATAGAGTGTACCATGCAAAGCCAAAAGATACCTGTCACAAGTGGGTTTGCATTCATGAGTTGACACCTTGAAAGCTTGACAGCAATGAAATGAAATTGACTTTGAACATTGATTTTGCTTTTGAACTTTAACTTTTTTTTTGAAAGTCAACTCCTTGCTCCACCCACCTCCTGTGTCCACACCCACCTCCCTCTATGTCCACACCCATTTTCCTCTGTGTCTACACCCACCTCCCTTTGTATCCACACCCATCTCCCTCTGTGTCCACACCTGCCCTCCCTCTATCTTCCTACCCATCCCCACTATGTCCACACCCAACGCTCTCTGTGTCCACACCCACCTCCCTCTGTATCCACTCTCATGTCCCTCTATGTTCACACCCACCTCCCTCTATGTTCACACCCACCTCCCTCTATGTCCACACCCACCTCCTTCTATGTCCACACCCACTTACCTCTTTGTCCACACTCACTTACCTCTTTTTCCACAACCACTGACCTCTTTGTTCACACACACCTCACTCTTTGTACACACCAAACTCCCTCTATGTCAACACCCACCTCCCTCTATGTCCACACCCACCTCCTTCTGTGTCCACACCCCCACCTCCCTCTATGTCCACACCCATCTCCCTCTGTGTCCACTCTCACCTGCCTCTATGTCCACACCCACCTCCCTCTGTGTCCACACCCACTTACCTCTTTATCCACACCCCACCTCCCTCTGTGTCAACACCCACCTCCCTCTGTGTCCACTCTCACATTTCTCTATGTTCACACCCACCTCCCTCTATGTTCACACCCACCTCCCTCTATGTCCACACCTACCTCCCTTTGTGTCCACTCTCACCCCCCTCTATGTCTACATGAACCTCCCTCTTTTTCCACACCAACTGCCTTCTGTGTCCACTCTCACCACTCTCTATGGCCACATACACATCCCTCTTTGCCCACACCCATCTCCCTCTTTGTCCACTCTCACCTTCCTCTATGCCTACACTCACATCCCTCTGTGTTCACACCCACCTCCCTCTATGTCCACACTCACATCCCTTTGTGTCCACTCTCATCCCCCTCTATTTCCACATATATCTCCCTCTCTGTCCACGCCCACTGCCCTCTTTGTCCACTCTCTCTTCCCTCTATGTCCACATCCATTTCCCTCTGTGTCCACACCCACCTCCCTCTATGTCCACACCCACCTCCTTCTATGTCCACACCCACTTACCTCTTTGTCCACACCCACTTTACCTTTTTGTCCACACCCACTCACCTCTATGTCCACACCCACCTCCCTCCGTGTCCACACCCACCTCCCTCTGTGTCCACACCACCCCCTCTGTGTCCACACCACCTCCATCTGTGTCCACTCTCACCTCCCTGAATGCCCACACTCACATCCCTCTGTGTTCACACATCCCTTTGTGTCCACTCTCATCTCCCTCTATGTCCACATCCATTTCCCTCTCTATCCACACCCACTGCCCTCTTTGTCCACTCTCCCCTCCCTTTATATCCACATCCAATTCCCTCTATGTCAACACCCACCTCACGCTTTGTTCACATCCGCCTCCCTCTATGTCCACACTCACATCCCTTTTTGTCCACTCTCATCTCCCTCTATGTTCACATACACCTCCCTCTCTGTCCTCACCCACTGCCCTGTTTTTCCACTCTCCCCTCCCTCTATGTCCACATCCATTTCCCTCTCTGTCCACACCACCTCCCTCTGTGTCCACACCACCTCACTCTTTCTCCACTCTCACCTCCCTCTATGCCCAACCTCACATCCCTCTGTGTTCACACTCACATCCCTTTGTGTCCACTCTCATCTCCCTCTATGTCCACATCCATTTGCCTCTATGTCAGCACCCACCTCACTCTGTGTTCACACCCACCTCCCCTATGTCCACGGCCACCTCCCTCATTATCCACACCCACCTCCCTCTATGTCAACACTCAATTCCCTCTTTGTTCACACCCACCTCCCTCTGTGTTTACACCCACCTCCCTCTGGGTCCACACCCACCTCCCTCTATGTCCACACCCGCCCTCCCTTTGGGTCTACCCAAATCCCTCTATGTCCACATCCAAATCCCTCTCTATCCACACCCACCTCCCTCCGTGTCCACACCCACCTCCCTCTATCTTCCTACACATCCCCATTATGTCCACAACCACCTCCCTCAGTGTCCACACCCACCTCCCCCTGTGTCCACTCTCACCTCCCTCTATGTCCACACCCAGCTCCCTCTATGTCCACACCTACCTCCTTCTGTTTGGTTTGGCATAACCTAGTGAGTAATGGATATACCATTTGTCTTTATAGGTGCATGAAGTTGGACCAATGAAGACCTGGAGGCAACATCCTACTAAGTGGTTCAAGAGGACAACACGTTCTACTCCATATGATTTTTTCAAAATTTTCAAAGGTTCTCTAAAATTGTTATTTGACGTGTATGCACATATTTGCCAATGATTTTTTCTGATATCCCAAGCAGGAAATGAACATTTCTAACACCCACCAGTGAAAACCCAGCAAAGAATAATTGCTTTTCAGTGACCATGATCACTGAATGGTTGATAGTATGGAGAAACAATGAATTTCTACAACATGCTTGGCAAAGTCCTAGATTTTTTTTTGGTTTTTGTGGCCCATAGCCTTTAACCATTACAGCTATGTAATAATGCTATCCGTAGTATCAAGCACATCTAACAAACTGTGAACAGGTCAGCTTGACTCGTACACCTGGCCTTCAGAACTGGTCATGTGACCATAGCACTGAGACACACACAGAGGACCTGCCCTCCCCCCACTTGGCCCTTCATAGGATGTGTTACAGTTACTGATTGTTAATATTTATGGGTCTTATGGGCAAACAAACCAATGCATTAAGTTGACCTTTGGGTAAGATGACTAGGATGCACTTACCTGAAAACTATACACACATTGCAATTAGATCTTAATCTCTTGTTGTACATGTTAAATCATGTAATTTACATACCAATCATAGGAGCATTCCATATAGTCATCAAACAATATCCTATCTAATATATTCTAATATATTGAGGAGCTTCTACTCATGGTGTAGTCACCTAACCATGTGTTGCCAATGTCTGCCTGCAGCTAACCACCCTGTGACATCACAGAGGCCTAACTGTAACACACCCTAATGGTCACGACTTTGACAGCTCTCATACCCCCTCCTCCACAGTAGGGCTGCACACACCTCTTAACCCTTCAAGGGCCTCTGATGCATTAATGCATCATGTCCATTGGACATCATGATGCACCAATGTATGAAGTGCATATTAGGAGTACAAAGTGACATGGCATTGGTTAATTGGAGTCTTAGAATGGAAAACAAACAAGTCCTTCCCATATTAGGAGCCCAGTCACATAGTATTGTTATATTTGGAGCACTTACTGCTACAAATACACATGTTGCAGACTGGTAATACCTACACAGCCGTTGTTCTGTTTACTGGTGTCTATTTTTACACATCCCAGGTCACTTCAGGTACATACAGAGTGATTGGTGGTTTTGGGTTTTAGGTATTTAACACAAGGCGATCCTGGATAGTCATTGGTAGGTGTCACACACTGCTATTTTACAGGCTGGGGTTATATGTAAACATGTTTATTTTAGTAATTGTTAATGTGGGTTAGAGTTTTAGCACAAGGTGATCCTGGACAGTCAGCAGTACTGGGGTAGGCATCGCACACTGCTATGTACAGGCTGGTTCTATATTTTAGTGGTTGGTAAGGTGGGATTAGAGTCTGCATGCTCTCCAACACTTAATTGGAGCATTATGCCGACCCTTTTGCAGTGTGTGTATCAACTCATATGGTCGTCATATTGCATGAATGTAGCATCATGATGACCGATGGACATGATGCATTAATGCATTAGTGGTCCTTCAAGGGATGTAATGGTTGGTGAGTTGGGATGTAGTGGTTCAGGTTGGTGAGTTGATGCATTTAATGCATGGCCATCAAAATTTATATGATGCAAAACTATAGTCCATCCCTGATTACTTGTCACTTGTACATATAATAACTGCAACATATAGTCCATACTTAACACATGTAAACAGATTCATTTCCCTTGGACTATGGGCAGAAGGAGGGGTCAGCTAGTGCTGGAGGAATGGATAGGCTTGTAGCTTACTGCCGGTGGGGGACCCATTCATATTTTTGAGATACAGAACCTTTAATATTATATAGGATTATGCAGTAATTTGTCACATTATTCCCCATATTCATATCCAAAAGTTGACAGATTTTTTTATAACTTCCTGAGCACTTAGATTATAAGCATATCTTTGTAATGAATGAAGTATCAACATAAAGTCCAAGTGGTAACACATTTGACTCTATATCAAGAGATCTTGGGTTCTATTTTATGCCAGGGAATGTAAGAACATCTGTGAGCCTGCAAGCAGAAATGAGGGTTCCTGCAGGATTTAGTACCTGTTTTAGCCACCAGGGGGGCACTACTATGGGCTAGAATAGGAAAAATATGCCTAAAACTGCTATAGGCTACTTTTTTATGGACAATCCAATGATTTTTTTATAAAACATTCTATTTTTGGGGGAAAGGGTCCATATTTGGCATTAAAAAGAATGTTTTTGGGCCAAAATAGGCATTTTTGTTGATTTCTGTTGCCATGGAAACATTATTTTCATTCTAAATAAGAAAATCGATGATCCCATTTGAAGGAACATTTCATAAGGTCCACTATGGTGTAAACAGAATGAAAATACCATTTCTACATCGAAAGTTATGGGCAAAAGAATGGAAATTTATGCTTATTTAGCTAATTAGCATAAATTAGGGTAAAGTGACCATGAGTCGTCCACTTGGCCCTCTGTGCAACCTATGATTTTTCTAGGAGCTGTGCTATAGTACGTTAACCTGTATGGAGCATCAAAAAATGATTATGAATATTATCCTGAAGTGTTTGTCTTTCCAGTAAATGAGGTTACAACTCTTATGCCCATGTCTATCAGGCCGTATTAGCCTTCATTACTCAAGTGGTGTGTATTTCTCTTCATCAGTACCATGAGTCGGCCACCAGTACCTTGAGTCGGCCACATCATATCATGAATCAACTAGTGTGTAGGGGCTGTCTATTATGTACTTGATGCACGGAAAGGGCAGATTTCCAGTTTACTGATAATTTAGAGAGTGTTAATGTAATCCATATACAATATTTAGTCAAGGTTAACTATGTTCCTTGACTACTAGGACATTATTTCAAGTTTATCCCCATTCATTAGTTGCACTTCAATATAAGTGGCTTACAGGTCATCAGAAACCTATCCCTATTTTCATGCATGTAACCCCAAACATGCTGTCATTGACAGCCTGTTGAAGGTAATAAACTGAGAAAAGCCAGAGATGGAAGGATAGCAGGTGCTGCATCTTCCCATCTTCTATAAATGTAAATAGCTTAAAATCCTTTAAGGTGGTCATAGATGATAATAATTTGGCACTATATACATGCAAAGTGGCCGACTCAAGGTACATGGACGACTCAAGGTCACTCTACCCTATGCTAATTACAGATGTATCTCATGACCAATGGGACTTATGTCTTATTGACACTCACAAAATGGTCATACCTACCCATATTTAGCAAGCCATTCCTCCAAAACTTACAGGAGTATCTTCTCATGCAATATATCACTGTAAAGCTAGTGATCTGAATTTTAAAGTTGACTTCTAGCATGGAGCACCCTTTCTCCTTGCCTCTACACATCTATACAAATATTTTGGGAACATTTCGATTTTCTTTTTTTAATTTGGCTACCATAAAACATTTTTTAATGTTTGTCAACATTTTTTCATCATCCAATTGATGTTTCTGGGACAAACCCCCTCTCTATCAAACGGTTTTTACTAACCCTGTTATTAAGCTATACTATCATAGAATGTGTTTGTCTGAAATATAGACAGATTGCAACCCCTCTTTTCCCTCTCCTGCAAAACTTGAAATATGCAGATACAACCTTGTTGCACTGAGGCAACGACATATGGATGAAAATCAATATGAAAAGCAAATGCTGTCATTCACTGTTAGTATCAAAGACACACAAAAACAATCTATTATCCAATAATTTGTAATACACTAATGAGGTTAATTATAAAGAAGTCATTCTACCCAATTTACAAATTGATATTCATGTAGTAGATTAATTTGTTATCATTCCATAATAAAACTGATTTAAACTAAAACTTTCCCAAAAATATTATTTAGATGACTTGTTTTAAGATAAGTGGAATTTTTATCAGTGGTCTCATGCATTGGTCATTTGAATTTGTGTAGAAAAGTAATTTTTGTTTAATTTAAATTTATTTTGAATACTTTGCAAATTTTGAGGGGCCCAGATAAACTTCCTTTATAATTGAGGCTGGTGCCCCTTTTCCTATGCCCCTGATTCATGTTCCACTTGAAATAACTACTACCCACACATTCACTTTAACTCACGGGCATGTACTTTTGTTTTCTTTATGCAGGTAGTCAATTGCAACACAGGAGCTTGATGAAATCTGCTAGATAGCACATATTAAGAGAGGTACTCCAGAGAAGAGGGCTGGCTGAAAAACAGCACAGTGGTGCCACCCATATGATATTTTTATTGCTGTCATAGATGTTCTGTCAGAAATAAGATACATTAAGTATGGCTATTTAGGGAAACCAAACTTTGAGAGGCTTGCATTGTTGATTCCTGGATTCATCATCCCTTTTTTGGTAGATTTGAATAAAAAGATTCAGACATGCAGTCTTGAATTCTAAACAAAAGAAAATGTAGTTACAATACAATGGATCTTCAAAATTCAAGAACCAATAGCCATCCCAGTGCTTCCTTCACCCACCTTTACCACTGATTGTGGATGGGGGAATATTGCAGAGACTTTGGGGGAAAATTTACTCCCAGAGAGAAAATGTACTCCCAGTTTTGCTGCATCTAGAAGATGCATCAAAGGGCAATTCTTGCATATAAGACATGCCATATACATGGTGTATTACAGTATAATATTGCAAAGGCATTTCATGCTATGTTCCTGCCCCCTGGTGGCCAAGACTAGAACTTCAAATCCTCTATGTAAGAATGTATGGTAGTAATAGCAGTGTAGATGTAAGGGTAAATGGTTTTCCATGTTAAAAATCAATTATCAAATTGAGATCACACCTTTCAGTGTTATATTGCATAAGAAAATACTCCTGATAGTTTGAGAGAAATAGCTTGCTAGATATGAACCCATGAGTATTTATAACCATATCCCCAATCTCAATATGTTCTAGCTCTATTTGGCCTTGAAATACATCCATTTATTTCATTATAACTTCTGGTGTAAGAATGGTTCTTTCTGCCTTCACCATAGTAAACCATGGAACTTTCCCACAAATGGGTTCCTTGATTTTCTTTTGCTCCTTTGTGCTCCCTTGTGGCAAAATTAGGAAATAAATCTAGCACGGGCTAGGCACCAATCCTGTTTACCTGTTCGAGACTATATGTGCGATGAAAAACCTGAATATTTTCATTGCGGTGGAGCTTACTCTATTCAATATGCTGATGCTGGCTTTTTTAAGGTAGATGGTTTTAATGCCAATCATGTTCTCTGTGCAGGTTTCTGCACATGTGTACTTCTCTATGGCTAGTGAACGACTATACAAAATGGCTGTGTGGGGGTTTATAAGCAGTATTTAGCCTGCATGATGTAATTCTATTATTTTCAGGAGATTTTCAATGTGGAAAAACGATTCAAAAGTGCATGGGACCACATGATGGTAATATATTTTCTGGGTACAGAAAGTTGATGAAAATATTCTGGGAAAGTAAGCCAAAAAATTAGCTACTCTTTAATGAGATTCCATGCAAATTATGGCAAAACACTGTATAACCCTATGGTAGATTCATAGATAAATATCTCGTAAACTAGCATGGGACCCTATGCTAGTTTATAAGACTGCTTTCTTTGTACTATTAGAAAGAGAAAGTAATTACAAACATGGTAAAAATCTGGCGAAAATTTAGCTACTTTTAGCCTATGGGCGCCATCCACCTTCCCCATTTATTGCCCCCATTCTAGATGTATTTATTACCCAAATAAAGGCTCAAATCAAAATATAAGTCAATGTGTCTAGTTTTGTGTGAATCTCTATATTGCTCAGAATCTATCAATCGAAATGATGGCGTTTCAAGACTAGATTTACATCAAAGACAAATACAATGAGGAAAGTCTCATCATAGGAATACAAACTATCGATTTCAAATCTTAAATTGAGGTTAGAAGTGGGGGTTATTTGCAAAAGTATTTTCAATATTCCCGTGATATCACGTGAATTTACTGTCATTTCACGTGATCCCGTGATATCCCGTGAATTTCTGCTCACAGAATCCCGTGAATTCACGTGTAAAATTCACGGGAATTCACGGGAACGACACCAGTTCAACACGTGATTTTACTGGTGAATTCACGTGAATTTGTTTCAAGGGTTGCAAATCTTATATTTCTGGTTGCATTGAGGAAAAGACCACTATGCAGCGAATGTTAGAGGTGTTTCATTAGGAAAAAGTTATGTATAGCTGAATAGAGAAACTAGGTTTCCATAGCTTGGTCTCAGTCTGAGTAACTAGCAGGTGGTAGTTGAGGTTTTACAGATTTGTACAGGTTTTAGACGTGTACATGCCTATGTAAACCCTCATCTACCCACCACTTCCTCAGACGTGACCTTCAACTCATGATTTCCATTTACATGTTTGCCAAAGGTGCAATGTACACTATGAAAATGAACCAGTGTATTCAATAAACTGTATTCAAATTACTGTAGTACCCTGCATATAAGGCGCATCCAAAATTCAAAGGTACCTGGGATACATCATCATACATGTATATATTTGGTAGCCTGATTTCAGCTGGGCCGGTGTAAAAATCTACATTGGTTCTGTCTTAGACAGGATCTGGACCATGCCGTAGCACATACACCCATGCCCTACCCACAATCCACTCTACGTACGTGACCCTGGAGAAATCAAAGATCTATTTCCAATTTCCATGTATGCTAGGGGTGATCCCTAACCCTCTGCACACTTTGTATACTTTGTTGTAAATATACCAACAGAAATGTTTGTAAATGTATATATGGTGGGACAGGTGTATGTAGACATAAACCTAATGGTTCTATAGCCCTCTAATGTCCACACTATGCAGGCCACCATGTTGTCCCTTTATAGGCCTAGTAGAAAGCCAGCTTATTCCGGGTGAGCCATCATCATCTTCTCCGCAGGCTACCAAAGTGACTCCCATTGACAAACAATGAGACATCAGTCTTTTTCTAGTTATGCTAACAAATGATTAAAACGAAGAACGTATGAAATTAGTTCTGTTGATTAACCTTGCGTTTTTTATTATGGTGCTACAGTTGATCTGATACGTCCCTATTATATAGTGCATGTACCTAACACCTCTATGAGGGACTTCTGGTATATATATTTTACCAAGTTTTATCCCTTTCCTGTAACTTGAATTCACAGGACAGCTAACCCTAAGTCTGTGAGGAGTGTTAATTACCCCGACCTTGTATACAGCCTTTCTTTAGTCTTTTTTTAGAATCTAGACTGAATAGAGCAGGTGCTAGCTAAAGGAGATGAGATGTAAGCACTTCCAACCACATTCAAGGAGTCCTAGAACTGCTATGCACTATCTTTAAAACACCACTGCTACCCTCCCAGTAACATGATTCTTTAGTTTTGTTATTCTCATCAGAAATAGGAGATTGTCTATACATTATAGGGTCTACATATGGAGTTTATGTTAAAGTGCATACATAGCCCTTCTATTCCATATATAATTATGACATTGTTGAGAGGTTTTCCTAACTGTGGCTTACCCCGCATTACATTCCAATGGTAGGCGTAGGTTTGCATTCTGCAGGTCAAAATATACACATGTGCATTTATGACCCTGATCTTGTAATTTTTTCAAGTTTTGAAATGAATGTTTTCGGCTACGTAATCCAGCCGTAAATTGATTGAATTGACATGGGGATTAATTGCTTCATGGTGGTTAGGTAGACGTGTTTAAATTACATGTTTCTAGGGCTACAGAGATACCCTAATTAGCCCTAACACGTAATTTAGTGATTTAGCCTCTTGGCCTCAGTCCTAAAGATGGGATATGAGGTAAAACTAATATTAGATGTAAAATTAGACCCCTCAAAGCTAATCATGAAAAGGATTGCTCCCTCACAAAATTTGGGAACTTGCATGGCAGAGCGTCATTTGGAATTATGAATTGGCCTTTGATTAGCTTACAGCAGTCGCTACAATAACCCTGTTCAGTGAAAGATTGACAGCCAATGGGTAAATAGATTAAGCGCCATCATTATGACCCCTTTCCCCATCTTTAAGAGACAAAAGTCAGAGGATTTACCAAGAAACCAATATTGTAGTCACTGACGTGATATTAAAGTTGCAAAGTTCAACACAGAAGTCTGTAAAAAGGTAGCTATGGCGCACACCTTTAACATATAGCATGCTGCGGACTAAGGCATGCTAGCTTGTTGGATTAATCTACCGCCTCGCGGTTAGTCCTTCACCTGTTTGTCTGAAGCTGCATGCATAAAGCTGAGGTCCCATCGCTTCCATCTTTCTACCTGCTACCTAGGATAGTATATTATCTAAGCTTCTTGTTGCTACCCCCTTACCTCTGGATCATTTGCCCCTTTCTGCATCCCCACTCCTCCCTGCCTCCCTGCCATTCTTTCCTTCCTTTCAACCTGTCTTCATACCTCTTGCCTGTCTTCCTGTCTTTGTGGAGGGTGCCTACCTCCCTGCCCCCTTCTGCCTTTTCTGCAACTCTCCTGTTTCGTCTGCACCTCCCTGCATGTCTTATTCCAGTGTTTTTAAATTCCCGTCTTTCGTCTAAAGAAGCTACTCAATTTTTCTATACGTCATATCCTTAACCTTGCCTTTGTGCTGCCTTCCTGCAACTCTCCCTGCTTACATCCTTATCATTTTACTTTTTCCCTTTCTATATACCTTCCCCACGCACTGCATCTTTGCCTACCCTCTACCTCGCATCCCTCTATCGTGGTTAGTATACAAAACATCAATTGATCTTCTCTACTGCTCTAAGTGCTAACCACCATGGCCACAGCCGATATTGCTTTTTTATGGATTTCTTAGAACGCCAGCATCAATGTAGTCCAATACTCTTGAGGTCCGGTTTGAGGGATTGAGTGTGAGATTAATTTAAAGGTAGTTAATTTAAAGGTAGTTAACACGATATCATGGTGAGCGTTCGAGGGAGAAAGAATAAGGCATGTCTTTCGATGAAACACTAGACTAGAATAGTAAAATCAAGAGAGGCTTTCACTCATAATGTAATTGGAGCGGATATCTAGAGCAGGGTTTCTTGAAATGATTCTGTGTCATTCCCGTCCATAATACGTGCAATCCGCCGAAGCTCAAGGTCCATATCGGTTTTGAGACTAACTGAATTATTTGGCATATATTAGAAATAGACTAATGCATCGCCACCGCCACCACCACCCCCTCTCCCCCCCCTAAAAAAGGAAAAAGGGAAAAGGAAAATAAAGGAGAATGGCTTCCTATAAAAACAACAACGGAGGATAGCAATAAATATGCAACTTTATCAATGGATTGCTCCAGGAAGCCATTTCTCAAGATGGTACGACTAGACCCCCTTCAAGTCGTAGTGAGATCGAGATCCCTCAGTTAGATGCCATTATAGCCCTGCATATAGTGGTCGCTAATAATTGCACAGGTACGAAACACTATGTGATAACTGCCTTAAGTGCTGATCGTACAGAGTAGTCATAGTTTCTTACTTACGATCACCCACTCTGATATTGAGGTTTTCAAGTCGTACTGGTTGTGTCTAGTCATACCATCTTGAGAAATGCCCTCCAGACGGTATTTTTCAAGATTCTACAATCACATCAACAAGAAATTTGTCTATTCATAGTACAGCATTCTGGTTTGCTTGCAGTCATTTGGCCTTGTGAATAAGCGTCTTGGAGTAAAACATTTGACGGTAAGCCACCAAACCCTGAACATGTGATTACTCATGTGTGCAAATTGAGCTGGAAGGTTGAGGAGTCATTGACAGGGGAAACATACTGGATTTGCATTCTACTGAAATTGTCAAAGAGCATGTGCACATTCTTGGTTCGAGAAACTGATTCATTCAATTTAATAAGGCATAGCAAAATTTGTTTCAGGTATAAATCAAAATCATTGGCTACTGCAGACACAAATAGTAATTATAGCCTTTTGGTAAAAGGAATCGAGTGGATACAGAATTTGCATCCATGTGTAAAGTTTCAATGTTATCAAAACATGACTTTTGTTTGACAAGCCAACAATCATTTTCTCACAAACGGGCATATGCTACTGTTGTATTTCAATAAAACCATCAACAGAGGTCCAGCATTGGAGACATAATTTAGAAAATAGTAAGGGAGTTAGAGGTGGGGTTGGGGGCTAACAGGGTGTCAGAAGGTGGTAGATGGGTTGTAGGGTTGATGGGTGGCACGTGGCAGCAGCAGCAGCAGGGAAGCTGAGGGGTCACGGGTGGCTGGTCATCTGATGGATGCACACAGTAGTCACTTATACCTAGTCACAGGTCTGCTACCTTACAGCATAGACCTGAAGACAAGATCTTTGCTTACAGGAATTTTTTTCTTTTTAGCAAAACTAAACACCCCAATCATCCGCAGAAGTGTACCTAATATAGGTCATAACTATGATCAGGGTTAACTTGAAGTTTCAGATATGCACAGCCAGGGAAGAATTCATAACAGATCTTGACAAGGTACATTGAAAACATCACCATTATCATTTTGAAAGGTCTTTCTCTTTATCTATTCATCTTTTTGCTTCTTTTCTTACCCTGCCTATTCTAGTCAATAAGCTACAGAAATGATAGCCAGCCAAATTGAAATGAATTACTCAAATTAATCCATGCATAAGCTAAAAGATGCGCTGTCTAGATTAATTGATGAACCCCTGACGGTTTGCATGTAGGTCTAGGACAAAAGAAACATATTACATTATATAGCACTTAATTACGACCTGCCAGTGCCACACCTGTTAGCATGTCAGTGAGTAGTGTTTGTCTGCAAGGGCTGAATAAGAATCCCTTTCTAGAATCAATCTAAATTAGCTCTTTTAGAACGACAAGTTGCCTAAATACCGTGGATATAACCTTATATGTGCTAAGGAAAGATGCACTTGAGACAGTATTATATACAAAATGGTTCAAGTGCATTGATTAGTAGATCAGTGGTGTGTAGTCCAGTACCCGAAGAGTTCAGGTTCAACAAAATTGTAACATAAGGTTTCTCGATGGTTTTCAACTCTTTGATACCTGTTCTTTTCAGGGAGAAAAAATTGTCGTTCTAAAAGAGCTAATCAACCTTGGGCAAGTGCCTCAAATCCGCCTTCAGACCAAGTTTCAGTGTCAAATTGCATTAACTTTGGATCTAATCAAGATATTCACTATTGTAATACATCAATTAACATCAGCATGAAAAGTTACACTCATTTCTACCATATCCCAAGGTCAAGGTCATCTGCAGTTGATGAATAATCTATGCAGAGCCAGAGATCTCATTGAAGATGCCCTAAGGCAGTTTCCAGCCATAAATCCTACAATTTCTTAACCCTTTAAGGGCTACTGCTGCCCTCTGCAGCATCTAAAATGCCCCTGAACTGCCACTGCTGCCTCAGGGCAGCATCAGTAAACTGCCCAAGGGCGGTAGTACCACATTGCTGACATCCCGAAATCACAAAATTATCATACTATTTTACCAACATAAAAAGTGTTTCTACATAAAAATATATGTATCCACGTCAGAAAAGTACAACACCCCATAGTCATATAATGTTTTCATCCTCCTCAGATGCTAATTTAGGGCAGCATAGTATGCCAATTCTGCTGCCCAAGGGCAAAGGGCCGGCAGTTAAGTCCCAAAAGACATTTTTGAGGGCAGGCAGTTAAAGGGTTAAAAGATAATTGACTAAAATCAACCTTGCAGAAATTCCTCAAATCTAACATGGCTGCCTTCAGCCGAGGACATCGGTGTTAAATTGCATTAACTTTGGATCTAATGAAGATAACCACTATTATGATATATCGATCAACATCAGCATGAAAGGTTACATGCATTTCCACTATGTCCCAAGGTCAAGGTCATCTAGATATGGAAATATGGGCTACAAGTAAAAAACACACAATTTCAACAGAAGTGTATGAATAATCTATGCAAAACCAGAGATCTCATTAAAGATGCCCAAAGGCAGTTTCCATCTTTTTAATAGGTCCTACCATGTCTTAAGCTAAGCTCACAACCCCACCTGAAGGGTTCTTGCAATTGAAGATGGCTGCCTTTGTAGTAAAGAATCCTTTAAACATACCATATATAGGTAGATATCATTTCATTATTTGTGATAAAATATGGTTCATGCATGTAATAAAACATGCTCAGTTGATTCTCAAAGCTCAAGCTATCTTCTTGATACCGTAATTCCTTTTTTGAGCACACCTGCTAATCAAATACCTGATTCCCAACACATAGAGTAGAAGCTGTTCCCATTTGAAGGCCTTTAAAGAGGGACTTTTGGTTCTAGGAGGATCCTACACTTGTGCTCAAAGGAGACTTGCACTCAATTGTACAATATCTTACTTTTAGAACATACCTATGCATTATATAAAAATTTGGTAGAGCAGTCTTAAAAGTGTTAGATATACATTAATCTATATATACTTTTATCCTGATATTATATGGTAGTGTTGGTGGGGGATTACATCCTGTAAGAACCATGAATTAACTACCATATTGCCCTGCATAAGAACCCATGGGTCAACTACCATACAGGAATAGACCCTAACTTCCCCCGCCACCCCTGGTCCACCAAGAGTCAATTCTTGAAAATGGTATGGGCCCACACGCAAAACTATGGGCCATTGGCTTCAGGACCAGCTTTAGTGTCTACCCCTGTCATATATCCCCATGTATGACTCATTCTCACCAATGTGATGCAATTACGTTCGGGAGGTTTCTGACCGTTTCTGACTGAGGTTTCCGATTGAGGTTTCTGACTGGCAATTACAGAGTTAATTTAGCCTCCAGTTTGAAAGTGGTCAAAGAAAGGTACTGTTTTTTCACTTCCCCCATGTTCCTTATGGTCCAGGGCACCCTTCTCTGTGCTTTTTGTTCCATTCCAGACTCAGGACAAACCAAGAGGGAAGATTTTCTTGACTTCCTCCTCTGCTAAAGAGGTTTCTGAGCTGGGAGGTTTCTGACTGGCAGTTATAAAAACATCTATATAGTTTGAATTCCATCACAGAAAGGCATAGTTTTTTTCAGTCAATATAGGATTGATCCTATCCTGGCTCTATTTTAGACTTACAAATTTTTTGCCACCCCTTATATTTATGGCACAATTGGCCATCTCTTTTCCGGTCAGAAAGCTTCACATAATGAAGGTTTCTGACCGGGGAGGTCTCTGACCGAGGAGGTTTCTGACCAATGTCTTGATGAAGAATACAGTGCTAGTTTGCAACTTATCTTGATCTTCAGCCTTCCCTCCCTTTTCCTTAGATGGACATCTTTCTATCCCTACTGTTTTTCCTTACTTATTTGACCTCTCTTCTTTGTTTTAAGGGGAAGCCACTTCTTCCAGAAGTTCTCTGACCTGATGGAGGTTTCTGACCGGGAAGGTTTCTGACCGGCAGTTATAAAAACATGAATTGACCTGTAGTTTGAATTCCATCACAGAAAGGTTTAGTTTTTTCAGTCAATATAGGATCGATCCTATCCTGACTTTATTTTAGATTGATAAATTTCTTGCTACCCCATATATTTGTGGCACAATTTGCCATATCTTTTTCCCCGTCAGAAACCTCCCCGGTCAGAAACCTCCCCGGTCAGAAACCTCCCCGGTTAGAAACCTCGGTCAGAAACCTTCCCGAACATAGTTGCATCAAACTGGTGAGACAGAGCCATATAAGCCTGGGTTTATATTAACTCTAACTAGTACATTGACCAGTCCTATTCACAGGGCAGGCTAATTTATGGGGAAGGCTTCTATACATGAAGAAACACTCTTGCACCAGCTTGAATTCTTCTTTCAATTTTCAATAAAATACTTCTTCCTGATTAATGCTTGGATCTTCATTCTCAGGGGTTCAATGTGCGTAAAAGTAATGTTTTCATTTGTTAGAGTGAGTGAGTAATAGATGTTTAACGCCATTTCGACAACTAAGGTCATATTCATGGCGAGAATTACATTACACAATTTCACAGGGGAATTTGTCAGTGCCCGCGCATATGTGCACCACACACATCCCGAGGGGATAGGAAAGAGGAGAAATAGACCCTTTTAAGTGGGCTAGGGAGGCCCGTTTTTCATTTGTTAAAATAACCAAAAGGGGTATGTGAATGCATATAGCCCAGATTGACTTATGACAATAAGTGATAATATAGACCAGATGATATTTAAATTGTAAAAAGTGTTGAATAGAGATGAAAAAAACAGCCTAGATATCTCACTATCTTCCAAGTGGGCACAGGCAATTCAATATCAATTTCAAACCATAAACGATTGCATAAGGTGGTACCACCCTAAATACGCGGCGCGATCCAAAAAAATCCACTATCGCTGACGCTTGACAAACTATTTCAAATACTTAAAATTTCCTCAGAACTAAGCCAAATATACCAGATTGTAGCTTTTGAAATGGCAAAAATTATACACTGGGTCTATCATAACAAAGTGCAATCAGATTTTTCGCAAATCGCCATGGAAACCACCGATGTGATTTTGTGCTAAGCCACCTGAGTCACTACACATCTATCATAGGTCACTTTGGTCTGCAGAAAATGATCTAAATTATTTTCATTCTTTTCCGATCTTTTTTTAAAAATATTCTCTGAGCCTCCAGGATAAATTTAGTGCCAATATATACACAGACAGCCTGTTTAGAACCCATTTTATAGCCCTAGAAATGAAAAATTGACTGTATTTAATGCAGGACTTTCACCATTCTACCCGGAAGTGAGCTGATTTAGGGTGGTACCACCATACTGCTTTATGTCAGTGCAATTTCACCGAATTTGGCAAGAAAAACAGCCCCTTTCCACCCTCGTCACTTTTGTTAAATAGTTTCTAAATCTCGTGATAACAAGGTTTTAGCATTTAAGTGCCACTGAACAATGTTGTAAAGAGGATGTAGGAGATGCATTCATACACAATTTGAGGTTGTAAGAGTATACATGACTGTAAATTGTCTGGTATTAACTGTGGTTTATACTAGAACCCAAATAAAAATGTGGCTTATGGGGACAGCCCAAAATCTGGGTGTGGCTTATACCAGGGTATTTTATACAATATTAACAGCATTAAATTGCCAATTTTCAAACTATGGCTGTGGCCCTCAAATGTTCTAAACAAAACTGTGGAAGTAATTGTGAAGCTCAGGATATCCAAGGGTATAGCTAGAAACCAATATCTATTATAATTGTTGCCATTTTACCCATAATGAAATGCTCCAAATGTGAGACTTTTGAAATACTTTTTTTTTTTATTTCAAGGGTCTGAAACCCTAGAATTATGCGTAGGGCCATGTGTCAAAATTATTTTCATAAGAAAGGTATTTATGTGAGGTATTTTCTGAGAAAGTATAAACAAATTCTAATGACTTTCAATACTTTTTTCGGGCAAAAATGTTATAAGATTATGCCAAATTGACCTCAATTTTTTCTAAACAGCACAATCTTACCCAGAATACCTTGTCACATGGCTGGAAAATCACTTTTGTCATTTTCTTCAATTAAAAGGCTTTCTACATGCAAAGTTTCAAATTTCAGTGTTTAATGGTTTATATCAAGTAAAATCAAGAAGGTTTTCAATATTTATTTCTCATTTAGAGAAAATAAATAAAATACTTTTATTTTTCAAAATTCTGTACTTTAAAAAGTAGCTCAGGACCCTCACTTTTCTTTGCATTTTTCAACTCTATATGATTTAAGCTGCCTATAGACGAAAAATGAAGATTTTCTGATGACTTTAGCTAAAGAGTAGCGACCAACCTTAAAGGGTTAATGGATTCGTGTCTGGATCCATCCCAGACAGATCAAGTATGTATGACCTCACCCCCTGGCCTGAAGAAAAAAACATTAAAAAGAAGGAAACATGGCAGTATTGAACATGTACAGTGCCATGGTTGCAGCAATGCTCTGAGGCTTTTTAGGAAGACTAATTTCATTTCTATTTCACATGCTCCAGTTTTCGTCCCCTTTGTCTGCATAGTCCACAGAGGGAGGCCGACAAAGGGGGGAGATAATCATAGTCAGGGATGTTTTGTGGGGAGATTCTTAGTTATTGTCGGGCAGTTTACATCTGAAAATATCAACTAATTTGGTATTATCTCTCCTTGAATTATCGGCCCTTTTTGTCGGAATCTTTTAGTCAGATAATCATTATCTGTGAGCAACTGTCCACAGAATATCATTTACCCCTTTGTCTGATGATTATAAATACCCATAGTCCACTGGGCCTCTTAAGCCGACTTTTGTGTAGGAAATGTATGGCCAAAGTTGGCCGAAGAGGCCCAGTGGACTATGGGTTTTATGCATTATCGGCTCTATGATCAGCCGATAAAAGCTTTGTGGACTATAGGTATAAGAGGACGCTTTGTGTATAAGTCCTGTTAAGTCTGACTTTTAGCTTAACCTTGCCCTTTTTGTTCATGTTTCTTGCCATTTTCCTCCTGCCTTTATACATCAGGGACAGCTACCCCTGACCTTTCTTGAAGGTTCAACACTTTCACCTCTCAAGATTCCATCACATTGAAGCATGGGTGCACTGCAGTAGAAATAAATCAGTCCTGCCTTGAGCATTCAACATTGATATTGCTAGATCTACCATGCATACGACTGCTCTTTATGATCCGCACTTGTGTAGGAATTACATAGGGATAGGGTAAAAAATGATACCATAATGGAAAAATCACATGTTTGCTAGAACCGTGACAATTGGCACAAGCTTCTACATGGACGCCTCACGCTCTATTACCAAGTGGCATCAGAATCCCAAAAGGCTGACCCCTCTTGACTGCTGTGAGTAGCCTCCAAGGTCTGCCTGACGGATCAATCTAGATATAATATGTAGGTAGGCACTGCTACTTATGTTGGACCAACAGTTCGTCACACAAAGGTATAGATGACCGTCAACAGCTTGATATGGGTCAGGTTGCCAGAAACCGTCACATTTGGTGGTTTTCAGGCTCTTTTTGGGTTTGGGTGGTTCTGTAACAAATTATTAAGACCTAAGCTTGTATTCCATGATCCTGTTTCACCAGCCACAGGTAGGGCTACCATAAAAACACAAATTTTCAATATTCCATCAAGGATTTTGTGAGTTATGGTCTTCCAATGTTGAAAAAGGGCATGGAAATGGCACTTTTTACATTTACAGACTTTCAACCAGTACCTAAACATGAGCAAAATAAGGTTAGAGTATCTTAAATTGCTTTATTCCATAGTATATAGTAACAGTTAGCATTCCCATGAAGTTTAAACATTATGTGGATCAAATCTTTTTCACCACACCCCTCTACTCCTGGACTTTCACATTGTGTCCCGTCCAAGTGATTTATTTAAACCCATGATATGGCTAACGTGAAAAGTGGGTAGAACTCTAATTTTACCACTTGTAGATAAAGGCATTTGGTCTTTTGCTTTCGTAAAGATGCCACCACTATTTGCCTTTGACTGAGGTCAACTGGAGTAAAATAATACAAATAAAACACTTGGACGGGACATATCCCGATCAAATGTTCTATATTGTTTTCTTCATAATTTGAGTACAAACCATACTACGGAGAGGTACGACTTGGCACTATTTAGCCATTTAGTATGGGTGCCTGGCCTGTACGACTGGATGCTATGACTTCATAGTGGTCTGTATGAAGCCAGCAGTTAAATACATAGCAAGGCCTATTTTGAGGTCTGTACTGTAGCTCACTATGTAGTCATTGCTATGGAGCTATTTCATACACCTCCCACTACGATCTGTGGGTGTCCTGTCGTGGACACTATTGAAACAAGGTTCAGACCACAGGATCATGTTTCAATAGTTTCCACGACAGGTTCAGCCAGCTATGACTGGAGATGGGTCAAATCTTAGCAGGTGATCTTAGTATTTTGGCCTTGGTGACTAAATAGCTGGCTACATTACTGGGGGATCGTACTGCCTGCTGGCTAAATAGCCACCACAGCAGTGACTCAATAAGGGATCCTGGTATGACAACCCTCAATGTGAATAATTAGTGGGTAGCCTTAGCTGCTGCCCTCTGCACTCCTTTGCTCAAATGTACCCAATCTGGGCTCTTTACACTACTACCTATATCCCTGTGGCCAGCGCCTTTGCCTCTGGGATGGCAGGTTTTTTTTTCAAAAGAATAAAATATCATTGGAAAATTGTGGTGTTTCACCTAAGAATTGAGCATTATGGCCACACATGGGCCAACTATGTAGTTACTAGTATGCAGTGGTGTAGATAGAGCATTAGGCCTTACAAAGCTGTCATGCCTGTCATACCCAACCCTCACCCACCATGGCCTTCTAATAAAATTACAAAGGATATCACACCTAGCTGACACCTCAGCCCTACTATTAAGAAAGAATAACAGAGCGTACATTGTTTTAGACACAATTAGGTCATTAAAATTTTTGTAACACGATCTGCGAAAAAGGCCCTTAGTGCAGGCTACATTAAGGGCCCTATTCCCAGTACATGTCACAGATATAGATCTATCATATGTGATTTGAAAGGGAATTATCTAGAACAATTGTGGATCAACGTGGTAAAATGTACGCCCGCGCACCCCCTCGCGGGTGTACCTTTTACCGCGTTGATCCACAATTATACATCTTTTGGGCTGGGGGTCTCGGTTGTCTTCCTAAAACCACCTAAAACTGGCCCCACCAGGCCCCTGTTCAAGGCCCGGCCCCTATTGATTTGACAGCCCTCCTACCCCAGCCCCTATTCAAGGGAGGCTGCTTTTTAAGGCCCAGCTCCTATATATATATATATATATATATATATATATATATATGAGACAGTATGGTAGTTACTGCAGCCCTATGCTCATTTGAACACAGGAGTGCATACTAGACCATGAAAGAGGTATGACTGGTCAATAGTGGCCCCTACGACTGGGTGCTATGTCTTCATAGTGGTGTGTATTGAGCCAGTAGTTGAATAAATAGTAGCTGCTATTTTGAGGCCTCTACTGGAGCTCACTATGTAGTCACTGGTATGGAGTCATTTCTTACACCTCCCAGTACGATTTGAGGGTGTCTAGTCGTGGAAACTATTGAAACACGATCCAGAACCCTCAAGACACAAGTCATGGAAAATAGAACTATAGCATAGCAAGTAAAAGTAGTACAAATCTGTACCAGGAGCTTGTTTCAATAGTGTCTACAACAGGTTCAGGCCCCTACGACTTGAGAAGGGCCAAATCTTACCAGGTAATCTTAGGACTTTGGCCATAGTGACTAAATAGCTGGCTACATTACTGGGTGATCGTACTGCCTGCTAACTAAATAGCCACCAGAGCAGTGACTCAAGAAGGGACCCTGGATCGTGTTTCAATAGTTTCCATGACTGGACACCCTCAAATCGTAGTGGGAGGTGTAAGAAATGACTCCATACCAGTTACTATATAGTGAGCTCCAGTAGAGGCCTCAAAATAGCAGGGGCCTATTTATTCAACTACTGGCTCAATACACACCACTATGAAGTCATAGCACCCAGTCATAGGGACCACTATTGGCTACATAGTGACCAGTCATACCTCCTTCATGGTCTAGTATGCACTCCTGTGTTCAAATGAGCATAGGGCTGCAGTACCTACCAAAATGTCTCATATAGGAGTCGGGCCTTGAATAGCAGCCTCCCTTAATAGGGGCCAGGGTAGGAGGGCTGTCAAATCAATAGGGATCGGGCCTTGAATAGGGGCCTGGTGGGGCCAGTTTTAGGTGGTTTTAGGAAGACAATCAAGTTATTCTTTCTTGATAGTAGGGCTGAGGTGTCAGCTAGGTGTAATATCCTTTGTAATATTATTAAGAAGCCATGGTGGGTGAGGGTTGGCAGGCATAATGTAATACTCAATCCTCAGGTGAAACACCACACTTTTCAAAATGACATTTCATTCTTTAGAAAAAAAAATGCCATCCCAGCGCCAAAGGCGCTGGCCACAGGGTTATAGGGAGTAGTGTAAAGAGCCCAGATTGGGTACATTTGAGCAAAGGAGTGCAGAGGGCAGCAGCTAAGGCTACCCACTAATTATTCACATAGAGGGCTGTCATACCATGGTCTCTTATTGAGTTCCTGCTCTGGTGGCTATTTAGCCAGCAGGCAGTACGATCACCCAGTAACATAGCCAGTTATTTGGTCACTATAGCCAAAATCCTAAGATCAACTGGTAAGATTTGACCCATCTCCAGTCGTAGCTGGCTGAATCTGTCGTGGAAACTATTGAAGCACGATCCTGGGATGCTTTATATAGGAGGGCTCCTCAAACTCTGTGAGTGGCCTTGGAGGACCTTTTGGATCATTAGTCTATATATACAGAATTCTATTATGATTACAAAGCAAAGAGCACAGATTGGCTACATTTGAGCAAAGGAGTGCAGAGAGCAGCAGCTAAGACTACCCACTAATTATCACATAGAGGGCTATCATACAAGCACCCCTTATTGAGTCACTGCTCTGGTGGATATTTAGCCAGTAGGCAGTATGATCACCCAGTAATGTAGCCAGCTACACACAAAAAAACGAACCAAAGAAAACTTAGTCAAAGTGACATATTAATCTTACTTAGTACTTATGACTAACAAATGACCAAGGAGGTCTAAGTTTTCTTAGTCATATTGACTACCCAGATCAGTTTCACTCTCCAAGCACTATCTTGAACAGGGTATATGCTGGGAGTTTCAGGCAAGCTAACATATCTTAGTCACTTTCACTAAGAGATCTTAGTCATTACGACCAAGGTCCGTTAGTGAATTTGACTAAGAGATAGACACATGGTGTTACCTTTACACACCAGATGGCACTGTGGTTTTAAACAGGATTTTTCTGATGGGTGGGTACAATGAATAGCTCCATGGATGTCAAAACTATGATGATTTTTCAGAAACGACATGTATTTGAGGCTTTCAAAATTCAATCTAACATTACACTTGGCAAAATGTACCAAATAGGTTGATGCCTTGTCAAATGAAATAGGTAGTCAGAGAGGAACACCTATTCTGTGGTATTCTAGATAAATACAATATCCATATTTGAATTTGTTTCTTTGTTGGAAACCCAGAGTACTTTGGCTCAGGGGTTCTAAATGAATATGGTGTGAGGCATTTCAAATGATTCCTCAATGAGGAGACTCTGATCTGTCGGGTGTGAATCCTATATAGAGCTTAACACAATCACCAGTTGAATTGAAGTAAAAATATCAAGAAGTGTACTTAGTCAAAGCAACCAAGGAATCCTAGTCAAAATCCGGCAAGCCAAGGCAATGTGGCCACTTTGTCTAATGGTTAGTCATATTCGACTAAGAAAAAGAGGGACGTTTAAAGACGGTGTTTTGACTAACTATTGCTAGAAAGTTAGACAATTTGACTCGTATATGACTAACATTTGGAACTTTTTTTTTCTGTGTATTTGGTCACTATGGCCAAAATCCTAAGATCAGCCAGTAAGCTTGTAAGATTTGGCCCATCTGCAGTCGTAGCAGGCTGAACCTGTTGTAGAATCTATCGAAACAAGGTCCTGATTGATCTGGTCTTTGGAAAGATCAATGTAAAGCACAAACTTACAAACTTGCAGTGATCCTTCCTCTCTACTGTGAATACTATGGTATCATTTTGTGAGAAAAACTTGGGAATTCATTACATTAGGAGAAAACATTTTTTCGTTTTCAAATTCATGTCTTCAGCTACATTTTGGTATTTTTCATGATAAAATACTCCACATAGCTACAGGAATATAAGATCTCAAACATGGGATGTCAGCAACATGGAGAAATTCAGGATAGCACTGAAATCAATTGTGTACTGAAATTTTGTGGCATAGCACATAAAATATGTCATTTTTGGAAAAAAAAAATTAAACATAATCATCCATCATTTTTGATCTACAAGGAATAATTGAATTCTGTTTACAGATATGAAAACCTGATGGACAGATTGATAAAATAGAGTAACATTTTATTCAAAAAGAACAAAACTATGGTTTCCATGGCACCGGAATGTCAACGAATGTGCTAAATTTAGGAAAAACATCCTTTTTGGATTCAAAATAAGGCTATTTTAGAAGGAACACAGAGTCTCGGCTATAGCATAATCAGATACTTCTGAAAACGTTACCCTGGACTTGTTTTTGCTTATTTTTTCTACTCTTTTGGTCATATCTCCTTAAGTATTGTATTTAGAGCATTTCTTGGTATTTCCCTTAATGTTATGATTTTCCCTGTTTCGTCACTGCATGGGTGCTCAATGTCCGAAAAGTGGCTACAAACAATTTAAACCACAAATTGATTTTAGGCCACAAAAACCTTGATATAGTCCACAAATCCATTATGCTATAAAATTATTTTGCCCTCATCTTAAAAAAACTATTTGTGACCAGGCAAACAAAAACACCATTCTGCAGGGAAATTTATTATCAAAGTGAATCTCTAGATCTCTAAAATGAGACATCATTGGCTTAGATATTCCTAGTAGTTATGTCAGAACCCCTTCTTGAACATAGGTCATTACTCATAATCTGAAATTGATGATCAAGCTCTAAATACATTATGAACCATAATTATTTAATGTCTAAAAACACAAGAAATCAGCCGTTTTCATACAAAATACATAACAATATGTTGATTTTGATCATAGACTTTGATCTAGAAGAAATTTTCCTTTTCTGTTTTCAGTTTTTGTTTTTTGATGGGTATCCCCGAAAATTGGCATAAAAATCTGCAAATTTTGATAATTGAAATGGTTGCCATGGCAACCATGAACAGGCATATAGGTGGATTTCTCATGGAAAATGTTCATTTTACCATCTAAATATGGGCCATTTCTACCGAAAATGGTGCTTTTTAAATGAGACCATTGAACTCTGCATCAAAAATTAGCTTATGGTATGTTTATAAATATTTTAGAGTAATTTTGCCCCTCAAATGCCCCCTGGTGGCCAAATGTGGAATTAAAAATCCCCTGCAGAGGGGTGTTCTCCCTTGATGGGTCACAATAAATTCTTTGTGGTCTTGTGTACTTAATAGAGCTCAAGGTTTACCTTTAGGCTATGGGCAAAACCTATACACATCAGTGCAACTATTCATGCAGCAGTGTTCTTAGGCGTCATAATGATTGTTAAAAAAAACACACCTTGACTTACTGCCACAAAACCTATAGAATAGATACCAAACAAACAAGTTTTTATGGGGGCAAAATTACACCTCCAGATGACACTTATTCCTTAGTATTGAGGAGACACATGCTAACCTTATTCCTCAACTCTCTTTGTGCAATATCTATTGGACACCCAATGCCTTATCATCCCGCCTGTGTCATCCAATCGATACCTTAGGCGGATCAATCAAAGAAAGGTGCTGGCCCTGTTGTTGAACCAGAAACAATACCCACTCAACCAAACCCCGTGTACTCAACTATGGGTAAACCATGCCAAGGACATATGCAAGCAAAGGCCGATGAACTAGTTTATGGATATCCTTTTTTTTATATTCTAATCATCAAAGATGATAAATGAAAATACAATTAGCTTCTACCTTTGAATCTTTGATAACCAAGTGTTTGCTGTTATAACGACCTTCGATTGAATTACGAATTGTGACGAGGGTGGAAAACAGTCCCTCTTCTTAGAAAGTATAGTCACTGCATCCATCCATACCCAAATGGTCTGAAATGAAGAATTCGAAGAATTGGCTTAAGAATGTTATCAGAATATTCCTTTTGATGTCCCATAGGACTTATAATCATACCTCTCTCAGCTGTTATATTTCTTATCTAACGATGTATGTTTCAAGATAAACGTACCAGATCTAGACCTGTCTGCCTGAGGCGCCCGCCTACCCAGCCAGTGCCCCACAGAGCCCTCAGCCTAAGGGCGTCAATTAACATCCTAAAACAGTGATTAGGGAGTAACAACCACAGCTTTATCTAAATATGTATCACTATCAGGAGACACATGGGTTCCCTGAGGTGGGCGGGAACACTAACGTGTATGAGGATAAACCTTTAAGGACTGTATGATGTCTCTAGGTACATGTTCTTTAGCGCTATGATACACCAAATGCACGGGTGAATCTGCTCACTAAAACTGCATCACGGCACCCCTTTGGTATTGTATCACCTTTGGTGAGTTACTCGCCATGACGTCAAAGGGGCGCGGCACATAAATGCATTAAACAGTTTTCACGGGTAGTGACAGAAAAGGAACGAGAGGAGGAGGGAGCATTGGTCACGCATGGAGAGAAAAAAAAGAAACATAAGGCTGCAGGATATGCGGGAGAGTTAACGTTTTCTAGTTCTTTACAATGTCATCTGCTAGCACCTGAATTTGGGAGATGCTGAACATACAGCTGAGGCCTTTGCCAAGAGCAGTGGTAGTGATCAAATCCCTGAGGTACCTTGTAAAAACTGATCCTTCATCACACTCACAGATGTATCGATGTGTGTTTTATCTACCACAATCTACCAGGTATACCCCTATTGCAGAGAACCAGTGTAGGTCAAGAATATCGTCGTTATTTGGCGACTTTTTTTATAGTGTAGGAATGAAGAATATGCCAGAAAGTTCTGGAGAGGGTTCATACATAAATTGACAATAGAAATGAAGTTTCAACGAGGCTGCCATAAACAAGTTTTCTATCACAGCAAAAGCGTTCTCAATTTTCACTCTGGGAACGATCAAAGAGACTCATGTAGGCTAAACAATCCAGCAACCTCACAGATTTATAATAATTTTTAGGATTTTTTGTTCAATGCCATGCCTCCTGCTCCTCTCTCTGACCAAATCCTTTTTCTTCTTTAATTTGTTTATTGATCTATTCTTTTTTTTTTCCTATTTCATCACATGGGATCACATGGCACTCGAAAACTCCCAATCGTCGCATTAAATCCAGGGGAACAACTGCTTCAGAAAAGCTGGTAGTGGTGATACTCAAGCGTGTCCATACGCATGATATGTTTAAACATCTTGATTAGTTATATATACTAACCAATTGTAAAAGGCACTGTGTTGAGGAATACTCCCACGAATAGTGACCTTCCACTATAAATGAGGACATTGCGAACATTTAATACACCTTTAGTCCCGGACGGGTAGTGCTGTGGCACGTGCCTCAAGTAAACATCCCGCCCCCTCCCTCACTATAGGTCCTACCAACACTGGTGGCTGTTGCTAAACCCTTGGAAGTCACTTCTGTCGGAGGTGTACTTCCAAAAACGGAAGGCACTCATCTTTGGTAGTCTCTTCTCTATTGCATTGCCAAATAGCAATTCCCAACAGAAGTGGTCCAGAAGTGGTTACTAACAACCCCTCAACCGTAATTTGCTTCCTACACTCCGTCGCATAAGTAAATAGTTGTGGGCAGTCTGGGAAGCACTCAGGTGTGACCACTTTTCACAACACAACCTCAATCTTTTCGCAACAGCCTACTGCAGACCCACGCATGCCACCCCTCCCCTCCCTTTCATCACTCTCTATCTGTATCACCTATCCCACCAGGTCATATCTTGATGCATAGGGGCGTAGGAAAAGAAGGGGGGGGGGAGGCAGGGGGGCCTGGGCCCCCTCAATCAGTTAATTAGATTAATATAGTAATGGAATAGGCCTTAGCCTCAAATTACATCTAAAATTCAACAAAAAATACTTTTCTATACAAATTCTATATAGGTGTATAAAGGCGTCATCGTGATTGAGCTGACAATCTAAGGTGGTTGTGGTGGGGCCCATGCAGGGTCCCCCTATAAAGATTTGCTTCTGTTTCTACGCCTCTGTTTCTCCAAACAATGTAGGTCACCATCTCATTCTGAAATAGTCACTTAGCTATAATCAAATAAGTCTTAGGAAATGGCATTGAGAATAGTTCAAATTCAATAGAATTAATATTGTTGGATAGGGCTGCATGACTGCTCTACCAAACCTTATGTAATCACTACATATGTGCTGATCGTACAGAGCAGTCATAGGGCCTTGCCTATGATAGCCTGGCTTATTCCTGGCAGTATTAAATCGTGAGTAGTCTCATGGGCACACCATGACTGTCAGGAAACCTCCTGGCATCGTCCACGTTTTAAAGGCTTAGCCCTACTACCACCCAGGGACTCTAAAGCAAACAATCCAGACCATTTTTTTTTCTTTCTTTCTTTCCTTCTGTAGTGGTTCGTCTCGTTAAGTTAGATTAAATCATAACGAAGAGAGAGAAAAGTTTCCGGGTAGGCAACCGAGCTTTTATTTCAGAGCTTGCGTTACATACGATCACAGCCTCAGAGGACTACATGCTGCTAGTGCATTCGGTTACCCTTTCGGGTAACAACCTGGTTGAGCAGTGGGTAAACCACTACTGAGGAACCTAGGGCTAGGACCAGCCTTATATAGGGGAAAAGCCCGCGAAACTCAGACCGGCCACGTGACGTGTGGCGGACGAGTGGTAGGCCCCCTGGTGTAGTGGATACGAACCCAGAGGCAGGTGCTGCCACCTGCCATCCGGATTCCCCCACCACACCCGAAGGACCTAGGTCTGAGTCTCACGGGTGCATGAACGTTAAAGTGTAAAATACCATACCCCTACACTGCCCCCCTTAGACAATAACTTGGGGGTAATTAAACCGCAGTGTATTAATAACCTAGTAAGTGATTGTTTACAATACTAAAAAGGGGTATTAATTACACTTGCTCGATGTGAAATAGGCTATAGTATAAGACTATCCTATTTCTGAAAAATTATACAATAATAGCATCGAGTGTCGTTCATGTTATTTCCATCACTAGCTTATAACAACCATAAATGATAAATATACAATTATCACAGATTTATAGTAACGTTTTGACAACAGTAGGGTCCTGAAAAGGACCGGTGGTTGTTAACAATGATCGTATTATGGTTATTGAACCCGGAAAAAAAATTTTCGACTTTTTAAATTAACAGCTCTGTCTACTTTACAGAGTGAATTAAATATTAATGATCAGATATGGACAATTAATCTGATACTATATGAACACAATTAGGTATTAACCTGAGTAATACAATACTAAGTTTAGAGAAATCCGTTGGACCTTCTCTTATTTTATAGAAAAATATTTATACTTTTGAGACGCAGCTCAGTTTATACCTTAGTGTTTTATATTTACAAGTTACAGAAGAATTATAGTCTCTTAATATATTGAGACCAGGAATGACCTATATAGACAGTTATAGGTCTAGGATTACCTTAAATAACTTTTAGGATTCGCAGATCCAGTATATTTATAGGTACCCTTATATAATAATATATCTTTATAAAAGATATTATATAGTTATAAATACAATTTTACATACAATATAATAATATCAACAAAGTTACTTGTTTTCATGATTGGAGGATGTAACAGGAGTCGGATGCTGCTGATGGCTTGGTATGGGCGAGCTGAACCCTGATGCCTGAAGTGCTATAGTAAAACTTGTTGGTGGGTGTAGCTAAACCCTGATGCCTGTAGTGCTAGCTAACTGGAGGTTATAGTAGATCCAGTTGTAGACTGTTGATGGACTCTATGGGCGTAGCTAAACCCTGATGCCTGTAGTGCTAGCTCACAAATAGTAGTGGTGTAGTAGTAAATCCGGTTTGTAGTTCAAAAGTCCATATTAGTGTAAATTGTCCATGATTTTATAATAGGCACAGTCATTACATTGTGGCACAGTACAATTATGGTGTTTACAGCATTCGTACTCCTCCTCCAGAGTGGCTTGTTTGTTTTCTCCTTCTGTTTTCAGTTTCCGGATTAGGGTACAGTTTGGTACCCGAATCAATACGGGTTGGATAAAAAAATGGTTTCTTATCCAACAATGCATGGGTAATAGAACCCCGGGACACACAATTATGTCCGATCTTCATGCAACAGTTTTTTACTGTTCCATGTTCTCCTCGGGTGGCTGGTTTGGACCCGGTTGTTGAGCCAGTGGCTGAACAGGGGGGTTCATACCAGTTCCATCCGTAGGTGCCAATGCGGGGACAGCAGGTGTAAGTTTCACCTTTTGGCGTGCTTCGAACAGCTTCAAAGCATGCTCAGGTGTACCGTCCCAGTTATCCATGATAACTCCGAAGACCTTGAAGAACTTTTGCTGGTTCTTCATGTTCGTTGCTCGTTCTAGGTCGAGCATCTGAGAAGCTGTTTCCTTCTCGGATAGGGCCTCCTGCCGCAGATTAGCAGCTTCCTGCTTATCTTTGGCAACATCCGCTTTGATCTGAGTCGAGATTCGGTTGATCTCTGACTTCTGGATCGCGTCAATACACTGGAGAGTGCTCGACACGGTCCGACGATACATGTCCAGGTGGAGGTTTTCCAGATGGTGCTGTAGCGTCTCAAATTGTTTGCTCTGGATATTGCAAGACAATTTGTCCTCCTTCTTGAAGAAGGTCTCCACTGTCTGGATCAGCTTAGGCCGATGAACCACAGCACCAGGTGGGGGTACCTGACCCTGAGGCTTCGGCTGTGCTCCAGACCCGCTCGCAGTGACAGCTACCTGCGTGTGCGAAGAAGCAACCGCAGTAGTAACCGCACTAGCAGTGGTCGAAGAAGGGCCTTGAGTTGGTAATCCCTGAACCAGGGGCAACCGTGACAATTCCCTTCTAAGGTCTTTGGCCGTCAACAATGGTGCGGGTGGACGTTGTCTCACCACAGCACTCATTGTAGGTCGGGGAGCTTGACCTCCTACTGTCGGCAGTTCCTGCTTGACCCTCCCGTACTGATCAAAGATTTGCATCTCTGGTCCGGGTGGGCCCATAGCAGGGTACTGCTTCGGGTCTTTGACATTCAAAGGCGCGTGTTTCCGGGCGGACTGGCCACTCGGTCCACTGACACCAAAGAATGTCGGGTTCTGTGCACCTCGTGGAGTTGGTGCTCGCCCATAATGGGAAGGAGTTCCAGTAGGAGATGGAAGATGTGGCTTCTTCCTTCCCCCATTTGTCTGTCTCTCCAGCGCCTCCAGTGGTGACCTGGCTCGGCTTGGAGATTCAGACGCCTGTCTCTTCCTATCTGCTACAGAGGGTCCCTGGCGGTAATCCCTGCGGCTTCGGACCTGTTCTCCGGATGGAGTTACATAAGCCCCACCACGACGGCGGGCCTTGTTGCTTCTCCATTCGTTTAACAGATCGTACTCCTCCTGAGCGTACTCTAGTTTGCCGGACCCGGGAGTCTGGGCAAACCGAGCCTTTAGTTTCTGGTTAGTACCAGGAACCGTAGGCGCAAACTGCTTCGTACTCGGTGTGAGGGAAGCCAACTTCTCTGCATTGAGGCCCCTAAGGTTGCCATAGAGTTCGGAGTGAATTTTCATCACCCGATCTATGGCTGCCTCCAGGCCCTCTCCATGCGAAGTCACATAGTGCCGGACCATGTCTCCGCGTCGGGGGGTGACACATCCTGTGCATTTAGCACATTTCTTGCCAACCTCTCGGTCGCAGACATATTCCGGCCTCTGGTGCATATGAACCTCCACGAGATGACGAAGGAACGCGTCTTTCTCGATGAAGAATTCAACCTCACCCTCACTTTGAGTACAACGTTGGAAGGGACAATCCTTACGACCCTCCCCGTAGTACTCATCTAGAGCAAACTTGAGCTTGCCCTTCTGGTCATAATTGTACAGACCATTGGGCGAATTCTTGACGAATTCCCAATAGATCCAGTACATATTGGCCGGCTTTCTATCAGAGAGCTTCTTGCGAAGCCACTCCTCCATATCTTCCTGCCTCTCACAGGTGATCCGAGGGGGCAGTCTCCATACGGATTTACTCCCCTTCAGGTGTCCCCTGTGTAGAGGAATGAAGTCGGCAAAGTTGCTATTGGCGTTAGCCCAGATAGCAGCCTCTTGCTCGTCAGTCGGAGTGACATCCACAACTGGGTCAACCGGCTCCTCTCCCTCCGGGTCGGATGGTACATCCACAGGTTGCACAACGGGTTGTTGACCCGCGAGGACCTGGGCTGCAGCATCTTGAGCGTCTCCACTCAAATCGGCCATTACGTCGTGTAGCTTGACGATTGGCACACCGAGCTCAACTTTTACGGTTGGGACAGCCGGTTCAGCTTCTGTATTATCAGCTTGAACGTCTACCTCGATAGGTTCAGGTTTGCGTTGGTCAACCTTCTTCTTATTCCTCCTGCGGGATCTGCCGTTAGTAGAAGTGCCAGGCTCGGATGCGTCCGTCTCATTGCCGGAGACATCCGAAGCCTTAGCGCCCTTCTTATTGGCCGAGCGTGGAGACACCCGACGGGTTCGGGTACTGTCGTCCACACTCGTGCTGGTAGAGGGTTCGGTTCCTGACCGCTTCCCTTTACCCTTACCTTTGGTGGGGGTTGTTTTACCCTTTCCACCAGCTGCTTTCTCCTTTACTTGCTCAGTCTTCGTAGGGGTAGACTGAGCAGTTTTAAGGGAAACATCTGCATCAGGTAGGGCCTTCTCAGGTACTACTGCTGCGCCTCCCAAGGTGGGAGCTTCAGCAGGAGACATGAGACGGTCCATCCGATCGGCCATCTTGGCTGTTACTTGCACGGGTGCGGGTCCGGGTACTAACTCCGGATGCGCCAGTGCATACTGTCTCTCCAATAGACGTACTACGAGGTCTTGTATTACCCCGAGTCTGTCTAGTGGAGACACACCAATACGGGCCTCTTCTGCCTCAATGGTTTGAGACGTAATAGGGACCCCTGGACAGTAATCCACAACAGCGTTACCTGCTGCTTCATACTCATCCGCTGTGCTTAACAGTAGGATCTGGTCTCTGTCTATGTATCTAGAGACCTCATCTGCCTTGACACCGGTGTAACCCGTTTTGTCAGACACATAGGAAGGCCTATAAGAGGTATTCCTTCGGAAAGCCATTTCTGCGTCCCAGACGGCTTTACGAAACCATAAGTGGACTACCAATCCTTTGGCCATCTGATGGTAATCCATCAACCAGGACTCCGGAAAGGTATTAGCCCACTGCGGATGAGCACATTCCCAGATTGCGTTGACAACACGCTCGTCAACCTCTCTGGGCGTCCCATAACAGGTGGGTATCAGCATTTCCTCGGAAATTGCTAACATCCGTCCGTCATATGGACCGGCTACATCATGCCATTCGGGACTGTCTGGGAAGGGCAGCTCTAGGTGCATTGGCCTGTCAACCGGAGAAGCAGGTCCCAAAGCACCGAATGAGGTACTCCCACCAAGACGGGGCGGCAGTTGAGGGGGAGGTGGCATCAGAGCCCTGTCAAGAGACTGGGCTCCTGCCGGTTCTCCACTCAAACCTTCGGATGGAGGGGCTACATAAGGCTCACCTACATCAATTTGTTGTTGAACGCCTCGGCGTTCAGGACTAACTTGTCTGGAGTTGTCGGATGCGTCGTAGAACGATTCTACGTCGCTATCGTCTACTCCAGAGAAGTACTGATCAACATTCATTTGTTGATCCATTTGATCACAATCAGCATCGTATTGCTGATCGTCGTATGTATAAGTGGGACTCTTGGGAGAACCACTTCCATACTCTGGCGGGGTGCTGGCACCGGCACCGCCGCCAAGACGGACGGCCTCTTCTGCCATCGACAGAAGTGGCTGTTCGGGGATAAAATATCCCAATCCACCGGATAAGCAGTGAGTACTGCTTACCCAGTGAAAGGCGGGTGCCTTTTAACGAGGGCACACCTCGGAATATGGCTGTCACGGGCTATCAGACTCCAACAAGAGCAAGACCACCCTCGGCCACGTCTTCTTCCTTCGCAGGAATAAGACAATATGGCGGGATACTCGAACTTGAATCGCTGCGCATGATCAAACCGGCGCCTCACGTGACCATTCGAAAATGGGTCAACAACTTTCCCGCGTGCCCTTAATTAGGTCACGCGCCCTTACATAAAAACAATACAATACCCGATCGGTCGTCCGTCCGTACTCAGGGTTCGACTATGACAATTCGCTAGGTATTCTGGAGTTTATGGATAGCATAAGCATATCCACCGGATTATCCGTCCAAAACCATGGGTTCATTGTCATAGGACCTTTTCCAGAGACTCTTGACCGGCTCAAATATACATTGAACTAGGTTACAACATATAACAGTACACAGTACAGGACAACACACTCGTTGTGTTAACAGGCTAGGTTACGGCAGTCTGTAGCAACCTTGGACTGCGTCTAAGAGGTTTTGAGGCCTCTTTTATTGACCTGGTATCCATAAGAGCCTTTTCCAAGGTCTTCTTAGCCTTAGAGGGACCTTTCCTCTTATTTTTACCTGCGCCTGCCGAGACTTTTTGTATCTTCCCCTGCTTTCCGGATGTTACGACAGGGGGCACCACCCTCTTCGGGTCTGCAACCTTCCGTGGCCGCCCGGGTCCTCGCTTTCGGGTCGGTACCACTTCGAGTTGCTTAACACGACTCTGTTCCATTACTTCCAATAGACCATCGCCGTACATTTCGGTGGAGGTATCCCTCCCCCTCCATGGGCGTAGTCTCGCTACATTTGACTTGTAACATTTACCAAGCTGTGATTTAATAATCACTGTGCAATCACTAATAACCTGAGTTATAGTGAAAGGTCCATCCCAATTACTGGCTAATTTCAGGTTAGCTAGAGGTTGGTGTAGACGCAGTACTCTATCCCCTAGATTAAAAAATCTAGCTTTTAGACCTGTGTCATAGCCAACTTTCTGCCAACGCGCAGTTTTCTGCAACTCGTCTCTAACCCTCTCATAGGCTTGTTTGAAATTATCCCGTAGGGATTCTACAAACATCACCTGGCAAGGGGCTTCCGGATTCATTCTTATTACGCCGAACACCAAATCGGCTGGCATAATCAAATCCTCTCCAAAAACGAGGAGATTAGGAGAACAGTTTGTGCTCGAATGCACAGTGCCATTATAGGCATGTACCACGAATTCACATTGTTCATCCCAATCATCCATCTGCTCATTTACCAGAGACTTCAATACTTGGATCAAAGTCCTATTGAATCTCTCTACTTGTCCATCGCTCTGTGGTCTATAGGGATTAGTTCTTGTCTTGCAGATCGCCAGACAATTACACATCTCCTGCCACAGACTAGACTCAAATTCTCTGCCTTGGTCACTATGTAACATGAGTGGGACACCTAGGTGCAGCACCCACCCTTTTACAAAGGCCATAGCACAAGTAACAGCCTTATGATCCGGTAAAGGGAACACTCGGGTGTACTTGGTATAATAATCAGACACGACCATCATACACGTGTTGCCACTAGGAGTGGGGGGAATCCCACTAATAATGTCAACAGCTATTCTAGCAAACCTTACACCAAACAGTTCCTGGGATAATGGCAGCTTGCCTAACCCGGGTCCTGGTTTGTTCTTACAGCACTCGGGACAGGTCTCCACCCATCGGGTGAGATCTGTACTCATGCCGGGCCAATAGTATCGTCTGGTCAGACGTTCTAGAGACCTTTTCTTTCCAAAGTGCCCACTAGTTCTATGTCCATGACAGAAATACATAATATCTCGTCGCATAGCACTAGGTATGACAACTTGCAAGGTTTTGTTCCTATTAGAATGGTTCTTCCATCGAAACAGAATACCATCCCGGACTTTTAGCTCGGCCCATTGAGCTAAGAATCGTCTCATCTCTCTGTTCTCCAATGACACTACGGGTCTTGGGGGACAGATACCCTGATTAAGGAATTTAATCAAACGTGATGTGACTGCATCAGACTTCTGGAACTGCCTGATGGTCTCCAAGGACCAATTCAAGACATGTTCCGGATGGGTTTCGAATGGAACTCGAACCCCTGCCAACACAGCATTGTGTGCTCCACAATCAGTGCACTCAGCATTTGCACATTTCCTCACTGGGATTCTAGACAAAGCATCTGCATTCAAATGCTTTGCCCCGGCTCGGTGTTCAATCTGGCTGTGATTTAGACCGAATTCGGATAGGTGCGCTAACCAGCGACCTATCATCCCCTCTGCATCTTTGAAGTTCAATAACCATCTGAGGGAAGAGTGATCAGTCCGTAGAGTGAAATCACTCCCCCACAAAAAGTGCTTGAACTTCTTCGTATAGACCACCACAGCCAACAACTCACGTTTAGTGGTACAATAGTTTCTTTGAGATTTACTCAACGTGTTACTAGCGAAGGCTATAGGAACTTCGACCCCATCCTGGACCTGAGAAAGGGCGGCTCCTATGCTTTCATTACTAGCATCAGTATCTAGAATGAAATGATCATTCTCCGTGGGGTATCTCAACACAGGTGTGATAGCAAACAAATCCTTTATTTTCATAAAGGCCTCGTCTTGCTCGGGTCCCCAAGGGAATCGTTCCTTTCTGATCCCGGGTGTCCAGTGGGACAAACTCTGGATAGGAAAGGCAACCCTTGAATATCCTGGGATAAAGTCCCGGTAGTAGGAACAGAATCCGAGGAAGGACCTAACTTCTTTCGCATTCGTGGGTGCTTGCCAATTTGACACGGCATCCAGTTTCTCCGGATCGGCTTTAATCCCTTCATTCGAGATTATTCGCCCCAAGTAATTAATAGATCTTTTGAAAAGATCGCACTTCTTGGGTTTCAGCTTCAAACCATTAGTTATGATCCTTTCCAGGACCATACCTAAATTTTCCAAGCATTCTTCGTATGTCTTTCCAAAGACAATCACATCGTCTAGATAGACGAGACATTTCTTCCATAAAAGGTCACTTAATAAAGTTTCCATCATGGCTTCAAATGTCGCCGGTGCATTGCACAATCCAAACGGCATCACATTATACTGGAATAATCCAATATGACTGGAAAAGGCCGTCTTCTCCATATCTTTCGGATGCATACCCACTTGCCAGTACCCGGATTGTAAGTCTAGAGAGCAATACCATTGCTTACCTCCAAGGGAGTCTATAGTCTCATCGATCCGTGGTAAGGGATATGAATTCTTCTTGGTCATACCATTCAATTTCCGGTAATCTATGCAGAAACGGATGCTACCATCTTTCTTGGTCACCATGCACACAGGGCTAGACCAAGGACTGGTTGATGGAATTATTACATCCTGTTCAAGCATTTTAGCTATCTCCTCCTCAGCTACCTTTTTTCTGGCTAGTGGGAGTCTTCTATAAGGAATCTTAAAAGGTTCATTCTCACCAGTGTCAATCGTATGCAGTACTTTATCGGTACGCCCCAATTGTTCACTCGGTGCTGCAAAAGCTTTACGGTACTTGTACAACAAGTCAGTTAGAGCTTCACGTTGTTCATCACTTTCTACATGGCTTTCGGCTACTAGAGTGTCTAGTTCCGGGCTCCTTTCGGGTGAGGAAGGGGCTCCGGGTGCCGAAACATGTTTACAGTCTTCTATCAATTCGGATAAGACAACCGATCCAAGGATCGTATCCTTCTGTACATAGACAGTCTTGTTACCGGTATTGGATATAGGAACCACCGTCCAAGCAGCGTTAGCTACTAGAACATCAGCGGATTCCAATCCGATACTTGACAACATGGCCATGTCTGGCTCTACAACTCCAGTTTTTCCTGAAAACTGTCTGTCCGCTCGACATAAGACATCACAGGCTGTGCCTGGTGGTATCTTAACAGTCTGGGCTACACTGGCTACACTGCTTACTTGCCTAAGTACACATTGTACTTCGAGATGGTACGGGTCTCTCACTTCCAATATTCCCCTCTGGGAATCTAACCTTGCTCCATATAATGCAGCAAAATCCAGACCGAGTATACCATCATCCGCGATGTTCGCCACAGTAGGGGTAAGGATGAAGTCCTTATCTTCCTGTAGACTGAACCTCATACATGTTCTACCGAACGTTTGTATCATGCTACCGTCGGCCGTACGAGCATTTCCTTCCGTTGTGAAAGTTTCATGATTCGTAGGCAAAAGATCGTAGAATCTCTTAGCAATACAGGAGTGGCTAGCACCCGTATCGACAAGAAACTCAGCGGATCTACCACTCACAGATACAACTGCGTACCACCTCCTACCTTTCAAGTAGGTAGGACTACTTGCATACTTAGCAAGTTCCGTCTTAGCGCCGAGGTCAAATCCACATCCCTTTAAGAATTCGAGACAAGGATGACCCGGGGGGAACTGGGCACACCCCACCCTGGCCAACTCATTGGCCGCTCCCTCTGGACTGATATCGGGTTTCCCCTCTGTGTTCTTCTGCCGGTTCTTGACACCTGGTGTACTATCAGTCTCCCCAGCCTCATGAGTAAGGAACTGATCAGGCTCCTTAGCTTCACTGCTGGGCGAAATCGCTAGAGGATTCTTGCCAGTACCGCAAGCTGCGATAGGCTGGCAGTCATGGCAATCACTCACTCTGGGGGTAATCCGGTTGCCATTGTGGACACCCCCTCTCAGTTTTCCTTCTTCACTGAGTCCTCCTTACCCGGATTGCTCCGGTAACGAGTGTTTCTATAAACTGGCTTATCTGCCTCACACTCGGCAGCATAATGCCCAGTTTCCTGACATCGGAAGCATGTCACAACAGTCCTATCAGGCTTAGGCCTCCTAAGATTTTCAGTAATCTTCTTTACCAAATTGTTAACCAGGTCCTCTGATAAAGAAGGACCCGTCGTGGGTTTGGTATCGGGTTGAGTCACAGGAGGTTTAGAAGTGATCACTTTCTCCTTGACGTAACCCGGTTTCTTTCCCCAGTTCCGGTTGTACCGGGGGTTCCCTTGGCCAATGGCCCCAACGTTTTCATCTTCGTCAGGTTCCCCTGATTCGGATGAATCGGTTTCGGGTATTCCCTCCGGGATTATCATTGCTGACATCCGTTGGGGTACCTTCCCGGCAAAGATACGGGCCTTTCGATCATAATGATCTAGGGACTGGAACAAATCTGTCAAAGAGGCATCATTCTTCCAAGCTTCACAGGCTACTGTCCTGTGTTCTTGATTCCGCAATCCTTCAATGAATTGTTTAAACATCTCATCTAGGAAGCATTCATCATCTAGTCTCCATTGAGGTCTGGCTTTATGCAACAGTCGTTGACATTCTAAGCCGAACACTTTGGCAGACTCCTTGGGCTTCTGTGTTCTTTTAGTGAACGTCAGCCAAGGGTCTTCTCCAACTATATTCCCATATAAATATGAAGCAATCTCTATGAGTTCATCATACTTCATATGGGCTGAGAGTCCTGTTATTTGAGAATCTCTCCATTGTTCCACGGCTCCTTTTCCGTCGCCTTCCTTTAACCAGCATACTAAATAAGGCAGAGCTTCCGCTTTACCCCATCCATTGCAGTTAAAGACATCCGCGCAGCCTTGATACTCCTCCTTCCAAGGGTTCTTGGCATTAAAGGGGGTAGGTATCTTAGCTACTCTACGAGCCGGATTCGTGGATCCAGTAAGGGTTAAACCCTTACTCCATTCCATGATCTCCGTATCGTCCAGACCTTGATTGTAACAATCAACACCTAAGTTAGCAATCGCTGCATTAGAATCATGCAGCGCTTGTAACCCTGGAGAAAGAGATACTCGGCGACTGAGTCTCTTTTTCCTTGGAGGATTCGTACCATAAGTACTTCCAAAGCCTCCGGATGGTGGTCCTCCTCCACCTCCTGATCCCCCTGCTCCGTATGGAGGCACCTGTGAAAAGGTGTATCCACTGGTTTGGGGAGCCGGCCCTGGACCATTGGTGGGTTGTGTATTTCCACCAAAGCTAAAGAAACCACTATTGGGATTAGTGTTTCCTCCTGTTCCATACGACTGATTTCCATTATTGAAACCAGTCCCACTGGCAGAGGGTCTGCTCCTGGAACGATCGCTTGAGGGTCCGGATCCTTGATCACATCCGGATTGCCCCCCAGCTGTACTGGAACCTCCGGGTGCTCGTCCGGTTGTTCCTCCGGACGTGTTCCGGGTGTTACCATTGGACGGATTCGTTCCTGTTTGGGACTGATTCCATCCATACTGGGCATACGGGCCATTTGGTCCCCCTAAAGGTGACTGTTGTGGCCATCCGCCGTCAAAGGTGGAGCTTCCTGCCGAGCGGCTTTGTTTAGCTCCACTCGCAGAATTATCCCCTTTATTTCCCGTACCTAGACCAAGAGGTATAGAGGTATTATCTGTAAATCTAACCTGATGACTCTTTACTCCTTCATAACGAGGTACAGTTGTCTCTGTTACCCCGTCATTGCCCCTCAAAGAGAACATCTGGTTACTTGTCGTGTTTAGGGCAATTCCTGAAACAGTGAAGTCTGATTCAAGAGTGCCTACTGCACGACCAGTATCTTCTAGATACTTTGACATCTGGATAGCTTTAGCCTCCAGTTCGGAATAATCATCCATCATTTTAGTCTGTTTAACAGCCAAATCTGTGGATTCGCGTATCAATTGATCTTTGAGTTTTTCATGCTCATCGGTCTGTTTTTGGTACGTTTCCCGAGCATCTTTGAAGGCTGATTCTATTTTCTTCAGCTCTTCTTGATACTTGCCGTAGGCCGATTGAGTTGAATTTAACTCTTGTTTAGTTCTATTCAACTCATCATACGAGGCTCTGTATTCCAGATCCGCCGTATATAGTGCATCACGATACTGTTCGTGCTGGAGTTGAAAATCTTGCTTTTCTTTCTCCATCTGATCCAACAACAATTGTTGTTGGCGTCTACAACTCTGATCGTAATCGAGACGTTCCGATATCAACTGTTTGTTTTCAGTCAGAATCTTGTCTCGGGTTCCGGTCAGTGTAATAAGATCCTTCTGGATCTTCTCGTATTCAGCTCTCATGTCTTCAAGCTCGTCCATTTTGTTCTTTTCGAATCCACATTTTTGGTGTTTAATTCGAGAACTGTATGGAGTTTCAAACATACCTGCACTAGGCTTTGGTACCTCAAATGGTAATTTACCAAATTGAGCAGTACTTTTATGCATTGGTGCAGGTTTCGAAGTACCTCCTGGCATGAATAAGGAGTCTCCAAATTCATCCAGTTCATGATGTAAGTTTCTTCTTACATCTTCTAACCCATCAGGGTAGTGTTCTAGTGGATCCCTCCACTCCGTACCTTGGGGTGGTGACTTGATTTCACCATCCTCCATCGGGGAGTCTAGCTCATGATTTGAGCCATTTCCCCTAACTGGGCTCAGCTCAGTCATTTCTGACTGCGCTTACCCGAAGACCAACTGGTCACGGCACCAGTGTAGTGGTTCGTCTCGTTAAGTTAGATTAAATCATAACGAAGAGAGAGAAAAGTTTCCGGGTAGGCAACCGAGCTTTTATTTCAGAGCTTGCGTTACATACGATCACAGCCTCAGAGGACTACATGCTGCTAGTGCATTCGGTTACCCTTTCGGGTAACAACCTGGTTGAGCAGTGGGTAAACCACTACTGAGGAACCTAGGGCTAGGACCAGCCTTATATAGGGGAAAAGCCCGCGAAACTCAGACCGGCCACGTGACGTGTGGCGGACGAGTGGTAGGCCCCCTGGTGTAGTGGATACGAACCCAGAGGCAGGTGCTGCCACCTGCCATCCGGATTCCCCCACCACACCCGAAGGACCTAGGTCTGAGTCTCACGGGTGCATGAACGTTAAAGTGTAAAATACCATACCCCTACACCTTCTCTCTTTCTTTTCCTTATACCTTTTTGTCATTATGTCATGGCTGATAAGAACGTCACTATAGAGTAGTACTAGAAAAGCCATATTCAATGAAGGGCATTGAATACAATGTGTCCGTATTCATTGGCTAATTATCACGCGACTCATGTATGAGGAAACAAGTTGATTTGTCTATTTAAAGACAAAATAACCCCGTAGGCCATTACGTTTAAATGTAAATGCCCACGACCATGGGATATTTCTGCATCGTATTCCCCGAGGTGGGACTGGAGTATCCCACGAACCCATTAGGCCTAAAAAAAGCTTTGTTTCCAGTTACCCGACCGACATTAGCAAAACAGGGATGTGAATTTTTAACATTTTTTGGCTATTTTTAGGCATTTTTCCCATGATTTTCATATTTTTTTCATCAGTTTTTCGTGGAGCTTATCTATGTCCTTATCTATTGGTATACAGTTCATAACATTCTGATTCATTCATGAATATTTTTTACATGAGCTTCACATTACTTGTGTTTTTCATAACTCTACTGTAAAATCATAGAATCCAACATGTCTGCCCATACATTTCTATACAAAATCAAAAAAAAAACTTTAAAAAAAAAACGACTTACCGACCCTAGATATTTGAGGCATGTAACTGGAAACACAACTCTTTTTTTTTTTTTGCCTTATGAGAATGTGATAGCGAGAGGGGGTGGAGGGGTATCAGTTTGAGCTGCAGGGGTTGAGGCCGGGGGGGGGGGTTGATACTCCAGTCCCACGTCGGGGAATACGATGCAGAAATATCCCATGGTCGTGGACATGAATTTGCTTATGTCTTATGTTGAAATCCTATGAGGTGTTGATGTGTTGCCTTGGTATCTCTCTGGGGTATTTGATGCATTTAAACCAAGACAATACATTACAGTAAAAGTCAGAATGGAATGCAAACGCCATGACCTTTTAGCAACACTTCAGTTTATAAGTTCAGACATCTATGATACCTTAGCCTCCAGCTCCATATATCTACCCTCCCTAGCTCTCACAGCCAAAAATATTTTTTCGTATTTCAAATAAATGTAAGTACTTTCAAAGAAAAGAAAAGAAACACAAGTAAAACACAATGACGTATTCTAAGACACTAAACAGCTAAAAATATAATCTTAAATTAACCTTACCTGGTGGGAAAAACTACTTTTTTTATTTTCTTAAAACTGGTAGTTTTGTCTGCCTTGTAAGATAATTCATATTATTTTCTAGAATCAAGACAAATATTTTTGGCTGTGTAACTATTTTACCCGGTCCCTGCACTTCCCAGCCACAGGTGACATCCACCTGTGTTCCCAAATGCACGGAACTAGGGTCCTTTTTTCCTCAATCCGCATGTCCTTGTCATCTTAAAAAAGGGCTGTCTTTTCTACAGAAAATCTGCGTCTTTAAGAAAAGGGGGGCGTTTTTACCATGAACCTCTGCATCTTTGAGAGCTCTTCATATCAAACTGTAACAGAAGGATGCATTTCTTTGCCAAAATTCTATTTGCATAGTTAATCTAAACATAGTGCATTGAATATCATAATTCCATACACAACCATTGCAAAGAGGCGGGTGTGACCAAAATGTCAGTGCTTATCCAAAAAAGGGGTGTCTTTTTACCTAAGAAAGTCAGCGTTTTCTTACAATAAGGGGTGCATTTTTACCTGAAAATCCGTGAAAAACGGGTTATTTGTGAGTAGAGGGAACGCTGGTGGATGTCAGTTTTGTATGAAAAGTGCAGGGACCGGGCTATTTTACAACCGTCACAAGGTAACGCTACCATCTTCTAAGAAAATTATTTTTGGCAGTACTCTGAAACCCCCACCTCCCAAGCCACCTTTATATCCCTTCCAACAGGTGCATGCTGCACCACCAAGCCCCACCACCACAGCTGTACCACGTATGTGGGCGTGTGTATGTATTGGTGAGTGGAGGCGATGGTGGGGAAGATTCATCTTTGTTTATCTTTGCTTGGTTTTATTAGTTTTTGTTAGTTTTGGCATGTTTACGTTTTATTTATGGCTCTGTAATGATCGTGAGATAGGTAGCCTGCTGAGCACTCACGTGGCATATGCTGCATGAAGGGTGAAGATGTATTGCAAGGTTTCTAAAATTATCACATAACAAATAAGCTTTTGATATATACATGTGCTACTGAGTGTTTTGTGGCAAGACCAATTGGTAACATTTTGAACTGTCCCTTATACAGAACGAAGACTATCTCTAAAACTAATGTAGAAGATTTATGGGGCATTATCTGAAAATAGAGGATGGGGGTAGAGGATCGAGCCAAAACAACCAGCGCAACCACAAAAACAACGTCCGCCAACCAAACACCTGAAGCACAGCACACACTACCAGATATACCAAGAGCAAATCAACCCAATCCAGACTCCAAAGAAGTTAAGTCTTTTGATGACTTCAAAAATTCGATATATAAATTGAAAACAGAAGCCAAATCTACCAGATTAATTGAAGTACCTGAAGAACCAGTACAACGCAAACGCACCAACCCAGTCAACCCCAGTGTACCAGCTAAACGCAAAAGATTCATAATTAGCGCCAAGCCAAGACCAGTTAGCCCATTACAGGCCACTGAAGAAAAGAAATCTAAACCCATAGGTGATGCACCTTCACCAAAAACGAATTAAAGGCCATAAAAAGTAGTTCAACTTCCTCTGTTACTAGCCAGAAAGAAGACCCCGAATTAAGCATCACAACCCTGCTGAAGAAAGACTTAGAAACATCATTCTCATCTGACAGCTCATTATCATCTGATGGCGAATTATCCACCGATAATGATCTCGAAACAAAAGTAGTCACTTAACATTCTCCTAAAAAAACAAGCCCAAAGAAACAAGAAATCCAAGAACCAAAACCCAAAAAGGAAGATACCGAGAAGAAGATAGAAGAAATCAAGCAGAGGGCCGATTATCGTGAACCCTACATCCCATCCAACCACAGAAGAAGTCATGATAACAGGCATAACCGGTACACAACCCACAGTAAGGAAGACCCACCTAGACATCCTGACCGTATCCGTCACTTTGACCTATCACTTGAGTATCGCCGCTACCATTCACACATGCAACCAGAAAGATCCCTTTACAGCTCATGGTCAGAGAATGCACCCTATGTTCACAAGTCTAACTTCAGTACCATGTTCAACTACCACAACCTGAAAAGGGCCTCCATGTTCAACATTTACAGAATGTTACAGGACATCGACGGAAAAGTAGCCAATGAATTCTTCGAGAACCTCCAGAGAAATCACTATGGCAGCAAATACCAATAATTTTCATGATTGCATGACATATTTTCATATTTAAGACAGAATGTAGTATTCAAAATTAAATTAATTGTATAGAAGTGAACATTCGTAAATGCTATCTGTGATAATCATACATTACTGGTATAATAAAGAATCCATAGCTCATGACATACTGATATGACACTGGAAAAATCCAAATCTCTTTTTAGACTATGACATCATCATTGCCACTCATTATGGTCACCTAGCAACCAAAAAATGTAAACAGAAAGGGATCCTAAAAAGGTACTTAAGCCATACATCTGAATCATATATTCATCTTGCCTGAAGAGGTCTGATAAAATCAGACAAAACGGTGCATCTATTTATACAAAGGAAAAATTCCCCGCCCTTGTCTCTATGTCAATTACCCCAATAAACAGTGTTAAAATTGAAATAACTTGTCTGTTTTTTTTGTAGATATTAATTCATTTAGTAACTAGTAAAACACCACAGAAGGTTAAGGATTTGGTGGACGCCATTTACCTGAACCCAACCACCATCAAGGATCAACTAAAATCACTCTACAAAACCTACCCTAGACCCTCCAACCTAGAGGTCCTTCATAAAACAAGGCTCAATGAGGATGTATCTAGGCTGTTTGTTAAAAGAAACAGGGAAGCTGTGGTACAGAGGGATGACACCCTCAGGTCTCTGCAGTTTGCAGCCAGACCCTTAGTACATGCACTGGACCACCTGGGCAGCGGGGAAACAATTAACCCTAAACAACTGTTTACAAGCATGTCAGATTCTTTGAAACTGATAGCCATGTCCTCATGGAAAACCAATGACATTAGGCGCAATAATGTGTATGCAGGCTTAAAGGGTGTGGGGCTAGAAGTAGCACAGAAACCAGAGAACCACAAAAGCTTTAAATATCTGCTCGGAGAAGATGCCAGAGAGCAGATTGTGGTTAGGCAGAAGGAGGAAGAAGCCTTACGAGACATAGTGGCTGCCCCCAGATCATGGAACCGCCACCAGGGAAACTACAGGGGCGGCCAGGCCGGCAGCCGCCACAACAAGAGTGGGCCCAGCTGCAAGCACACAGCGGGTCGTCCCAACTAGAATCAGAAGCCAGCATGATGTATGAATGCAGCACCGCTCTATGAGAGCCACGGTAAGGAAAACTGATTTGCATGATACATTAAATGTGCTCCATAAATGCTTATTTATTTCTTTATTTATTTTTTTTTGTGTGATAGTGAAAGTTAACAGTAGCAGATGTGAGCCCCTTTCCCCACTATTTGTGCTATACGATGACATCATCTTCCACATGGGAACAGCCATTCACCAAGGATCCCCGATGCTCTAGGACAGGGAACTGCGTTTCTGCTTCAGCCAGTCGTTTCGGAAAAAAAGTGAAGATAAATAAAAGAAATAGTGTGTTTTTCAATAAATATTAAGTGGCCAAGGGGAGATGTGGTTCCCCGGCTCCTCAGAGTGGGGCGGGGGAAGCGCCTTACACACCTGTGCGCTTTAACCGGTGAATTTACTTAGATGACGTCATCCTCCACAAAGGTATCTGGTCAATTCTCACGAAAATGGAGCACAAGGCTTGGGAAGGCAAAAATGGTGAACTGCTTGTATCATTCCAATTTTCTTTTGGCTAAAAGCTATATGAAAATACCGATTCCTGACAAAATTGGGAACACTAATCATGTAAATTGAACATTCTATGCCATTTTTTATGTGTGTTAAAGTGGACCTACGTACGGTGATGCATCCTAGGCATGAGCAGACCAAATAATAGGCTTTGGTATTGAAAAATCAGCATGATATTAAGTATTATTAGTCAATATAGCCTAAATAATAGTTGAAAAATGATATTTTTCAATTCTATTGGTCATAACTAATGATGGCTTCACTTTGAATATACCCACTCATGGTGAGCCACCTACCCATGGCTATGTACCTACGTACGGTGATGGACCATGGTTTTTGCCTACCATGAGTAAATTGCTTTGGGAAAGTGATTGTTTTTCTACACTAATTGAATAAATGGTCAACTAGCTATAATCAAAGAAAATTTCACCTTCATCAAGTTTATCATTGCATCAATTTCTAGCCTGAGACCAATCCATGGTGATGTACCTACGTACGGTGATGTTTCCATTGAATTGCTTCCTCAATTGTAGGAAAATCACCCTTTATGTGTAATAATTTGCACATGTATTCCAAAAACAAAGTATAATCCTGGGCTAGAAAATTTTTCATTAACTATCAACAGCCTTTGTGTTATAATGGTTTTAGTGGACCTACGTACGGTGATGCCAATAGGTACACCACATGCTTGTCAGTGCTAGAAGTCATTTACATGCATATTTTGGAGGATTCTATATTTGAACTTATGTTCCTCCTATTAAACCCTACAAATTGAGGTATTAATGTATTTCTAAGGAGTATTCTCTCTGGTGTCATATCTAATATAATGTACCTACGTACGGTGATGCAAAAGTTACACAACTACAATTTTTCCTTCAAAACCCCCATTAATTTGTTGAAAAATCATTTTGAAGTCATCAAAATTTTTCTTTTGTGATTCTTCAATCTTCCAAACAAAGGATTGTACTCTTTACATTATATTTATCTTACATATGATATCGCAAATATTTTATCAATTTTTTTCTTGCATTAAAACATTCAAAATACACATATTTCACCCTATATTAGCATAGATATTGATGGTAGACATGCTAAAGTGTATACCCACGGCAAGGTATTGCTGGTAGTAACACAGATGTATGTATATCATAGCTATTTGCCCTCTGATTAAGTGTTTGGGGCATGAGAATGCTATAGTGAACCCGTGCTCCATTTTCAAGAGAATTGACCATCTACTAAGAGGGGCCTCCTTACAATCAGGATATATCCCACTTTTTTTCTTATTATTTCATGTCTTCACAAAGCAGGTGTGCGGTTACAGTTGGCACGTGCCTGGGACCATCAATCCATATTGAGGCAGCTGGACAATTTATTGTCTTAGACCTTGAAATGCCACTTAGACCTAGACTTTGGTGGTCTAGACTGTCTCGTAGACTCACCAAGACTGAATCATTGTACCATAAATTTATGGTACAATAATTCATGACGAGTGTGCTGTAGCTGTCCACTGCCAGGATGTAATTAGCCTTTGCTAACACACACAAGTCATGAATTATCCATTGACTACTTATTTTATACCATGAAACCAATAAATATCAATAGAATACCAATAAATTCAAGTTGAAAACAAAAATTATTCCCTCTCCCCGGGACTCGAAGCCAACCATAGTGTGTGTACACAGGTACATACACCTCCTCGTCGCCCGGCAGCGGACAGCGACAGCGCCTGTCTCGGCTAGGCTTGGCAGCGGCACACGGCGAAAAATAGTGTTTGTACACGATCGGTACATACACCTCGTCGCCCGGCAGTGGACAGCTACAGCGCACACGGCGAAAAAAGATGCGGCCGGACCGTGTTAGACTAGATGTACACCTCGTCGCCCAGCAGCGGACAGCGACAGCGCACACGGCAAAAAAAACATGCGCCCGTACCGGGGCTCGATCCGCGTACCTCTGGTGGCTGAGCGCAAAGCGCTAACCACTAGACCACCGCGTCTTCTCCTTCAGCGGCCGTCTCGGCTTGGATTGATTTGAGCGCGTCCCTTGGTTATGTATACACGATCGGTACACACACCTCGGCGCCCGGCTAGGCTTGCTTTGTTTGGTTTAGTTCTAGCCAACCACTTCTCATCAGTCCCTGTGGCGCAGTGCATAGGGAGTTGGACTAAGGACCTGAGGCTGTAGGTTCGACCCCTACCATGGCAATGAAAAGTTCCGTAGGTTTTAACATGTGACATATGACATGGAAGGACATGAGAGGCGTGCAGGTTATCCATGGATAACCGCATGCCTTACAAAATTGATGTTACAGCCTACAGGGTGTGCAATATCGACAGGTACTGAGCAACCCAGAAATCATGGTATAACTGAAATTATATCACCTTTAAGGGGTTAAGCTACACCCAGAATGTAGGGCAGCAGAAGTGATTTTCATGTAAAAGCTCTGGTGATATTTATCTGTAGTCTAAAATATTCAGCTGGTCGATGGGATTTGCACATTTTATCTTCTAATCAAACAGGCTACATCGCGCTATCCTTACTTGTTTCTCTCATTCATAATTTGTGTTAGACTCATTCTCGCGGGTGGGGGACACAATGTGAAAACTGATTACCTCAAATAATCTACAAGAAAAAATGAGAAGATTGAAAAAAAAGAAAAGAAATTAAATGAAAGAGTAGTGCTAGGTGGCCTGGGGGTACCGCGTGCCCCTGACGTCCTTCGCCATTCTGCCACCAGGTGACGCCCCAGGACACTGTTGTAGTCGGTTGTATTCTATAGTAGTCTCACGTGCTGGCACCAGGGGGTAGGCGGCAGCCAGGGGCGTCCCCAAACGGTCAGGTCAGGTACTAATTAGTCGGGGGAGGGGAAAAATTGCGAAGGAATGCCTCTGTTTTAAGAGCCAACTGCCCAGAAATGATTCTTTTATTACCAATGATATTATCAAAAATCAATGTCTTCATCAAATGGATTTCTAATCGATGGCCCTAAATTCTATGCATTGAAGATTCTAATTTTGCAAATAGGCATTTCATCATTAACATTCTAGCACTGTCTATGATCCTTAGTTTGTCTTCCTAGAACTCATATAGTCTGTGAACTAACCTAGTTTACCAACTAAATCGGATGATTCCAATTAAACACCAGCCTACTAAAGTTATGCCATGTCCTAGAAAGGGGGGAAGGGAGAGGGGCAGGGTCTTGCTTCTAGGAACTCAAGAAACATTTTTTCTCAGGTTGCCATCACCATAAATCATGCACACATGTGACTATCTGGAAACCACCAACCTAACCCCAAGCCATCCCATCACTTTACACTTACAAGTCTCCCTTGTACATCCCCCTCTCACATGTGAACCTAAATATTTATCTTTTTGATCAAATGCAACTATTAACTGAGTCTTGTGAAGGTAACAGAGGATCTTGGATTTTAATGAGACTATAGGTGAAGCCTGCCAATTGTCAGTCTTCAGAAGTAGAGAATATGCCATTTAACATGTAAACTTGTATGTTCATGGGAATTTGGTGACAGAGACATTCAATTTTTTATATGTCTGTTGGCATTGTATTTGTTGTTGTTTTTCTTCTATATTTGTTATGTTACCTTCAACTCCTGCCCCCCCCCCCCACCTACACCGAGTGTAATTCTGTCTGGAATTTCTAGGACGCCTTCTTATCAACTACTTGTGGGTCAGGAGCTCTCTAACTTACAGTTACAGCACGTGCCTTCCACCTGCCAGCCTCCACCCCTACTCACCACCCTACACTCAAACCTCAAGTAACCCCCGCCACGCATCTCCATGTTAACTTCACTCCTCAAATTTGCCCTCTCCCTCTCCCTCTTAATCCTATTGCGACAAACCGTGTTCTTAAGTGCTATGCTATGATCTACCAAGCTCTGAGATGCTATAATTTGATATGCAAAGTCGCTCAAAGCTACGATTTAGAATGCTGTGAGCTTTGATGTTGTGACCCCCCCATGCTGCAGCCTCTTATGCTATGATCTAAGATGCTCTGAACGACCATGCAGTGACTTATCATTCTAGGGAGGTTGTTGCTCCTATGGGAAAGGGTAGTACCGGTTAAGAAGTGCCTCTTCTGAAGAACTGGCTTTCCATGTAGTGATAACATTTCACTTGTGTTGCTCATAAGTGGTCATGCTACAAAGGTGCTAAAAAAGAGTGATTTGTCTAAATTGAGTAGGTACCATATTGGGAGAAGCCAGTCAGTACAATATAGTATAGTATAGAGTGTGTGGCATGAGTAGGTACCTGATAGTGCACCTCTCGCTATTTTAATTAAACAGTCAGGTGACTTTTCAGACTAATGTGGTGAGTGCAAGTTGAATGGTGAAGCAGAGCATGACTTGTTTTGATAAGAGGGCACATACTGAGAGCTCTATTTACCAGAGGAGCAACACCCTCCTGAGCTAATAACATACTGTGGTCTACGTTGTCTGAACTACCATGCTGTCACCTGCCATGCTGTGGTCTACCTTGCTGGAGTTAGGCAGCCTGTGATCTACCATGCATATGTTGTGACCGACCATACTGCATTCTACCATGTTGTGACCAACTAATTGCAATGTTAAAACCTACCATGTTTTGACTTCAATGCTGCGACCTTATGATCATAATGGTGGAACCTAGCATGGTCTCCCCTGCCATGTTGTGACCCATCATGCTGCTGTGACAACCCCTCCCCCCTTTGTTTTCACCCACATTTCCATGTACAACCAATCCTGCTCAACAGCTGTCCCTTCTTGTCTCTCCTACTCCTGACACACTTATCCCCTCACCCCCCCCCCACACACACCTGTCCACAGGTCCTCAGCAGCTCACCCCTTCCCAGGTGCTGAGTAACATGATGTGTTTGGTCTCTTTAATGGGCACCTGGCGCCCCGCCTGATGAGTGAGCTACACTGACTATAAATTAGAAAATCAGAAACGTGTAGGGGTTTGGGCCGACCAACTGAGTGGGGAAAGGGGGGGGGAAGGTCCTAATCTATTGGCTCATGCCCCCCTCCCCCATTCACAAAAAAAAAGAGAAAATATTGAGATAGGGAGGGGCATTGTTTAGGATCATATTGTTGTGCAAATGAAACATGGGGGGCCATTGAAAATTAGGTGGACAAAAGGTCCATTCTGGTGCATTTTGAGGAGATTTGATACATTTGGTTCTTTTAGGTTCTGTCATTTCCGAAATAAAAACAATGTGCCCCTTTAAAAAGGGTGGGGGTTGAAACATATTCCAACCCCCACACTTGAAAAAGTCTGGGGGTTGCAACACCCACATCCCCCTCATCTCCGCCGCCACTCTTCTGATAAATTATGTAAACTTTGTGTAGAGAACTAAGTATGTGGCTGAGTAGAATTCTAATACAAATCCAGGCTTGGCAAAATGGCCTCCTACAGTGGTGAACCTGCCAGTGTTATATACAGAACTTTCTGACAGGGCAGGAATCCATAACACATGGTGGTGTGAGATGAGTGCTTACCTCATGGTGGTGGTTGTGCACACCTGCACGCTGCCTTCTACCCCATTTACAGGTACCCTCCTACCCCTGACAGACAGGTAAATAAGAAGTATATACAGGTAGCCTCCCACCCCCTTACACACAGGTAAACAACAGGTAAATACAGGTAGCCTCCTACTGCCTCACACACAGGTAAACAACAGGTAGCCTCCCACACCCCCACACACAGGTAAACAGCAGGTAAATACAACTAGCCGCCTACCCCCCTTACACACAGGTAAAAAACAGGTAAATACAGGTAGCCTCCTACTGCCTCACAAAGAGGTAAACAACAGGTAAATACAGGTAGCCTCCCACGCCCCCACACACAGGTAAACAGCAGGTAAACACAAGTAGCTGTCTACCCCCCCCTCGTACACACAGGTAAACAACAGGTAAATACAGGTAGCCTCCTACCCCATCACACACAGGTAAACAACAGGTAAATACAGGTAGCCTCCCACGCCCCCACACACAGGTAAACAACAGGTAAATACAGGTAGCCTCCCATGCCCCCACACACAGGTAAACAGCAGGTAATACAGGTAGCCTCCCACGCCCCCACACACTGGTAAACAGCAGGTAAATACAACTAGCCGCCTACCCCCCTTACACACAGGTAAACAACAGGTAAATACAGTTAGCCTCCTACTATTTTGGATGACATCTCCTTAAACCCCAGTTAGGCTAAAATAATTTTCATCACATAATGTTTAGATAAATTCAACGTGAACCATGGTAAAGATGCACATTGTTTATAAAGTACTCCCCATCCACAGTAAAATAGATTCCTAAGTTGAATAAACTAAAGTTCTCTCAAATAGTCATTCTACGTGTTTGTTAAACCTTTAGACAACCGGGTGTATGTTCCATGAGGGAACCAATAGTGATTCTGCTGACTTTCACTAACTTGATTAAACTACTGAAAGTTTCACCAGCAGGCCTTTCGTTCTTTGCTTCTATTGATTCATTCACTACTTCCTCTACTTTCTACAAACAGGAGGGTCCTGACGTGGCAACATAGCACAATCATCAGGAGTGGAGTGCGTGAGTAAGCTAATAGATGATGGATATCGGGGCCCTAGGGCTATACATGCTGTATATACCCGAGCCGCGCAGCGGCGAGGGTATATACAGCATGTACAGCCCGTGGGCCCCGATATCCATCACCTAATAGGTTTATACCACCATTTCCTCCATTTTGTATTAATTTCTTACTCGAGATCCAAAGAATATAGCCAGGAGAAGACATTTTGTAAGTGCAAGCGATACTGCCCGTGGCCGCTCTGCGCGAAGCCATTGTTTTTGTTCCTTGCCGGGAGAGGTACCGCTGTGTTCACATTCACTTTTCGTATGGAATCCAACCATGACATGTTATAATATCAAAGTCCCAAGAAGTATTCGATCCATAGACGAGGAATGCGTGCTAATTGACTCCATTTTCTTCAATATAAATAAGAATCCATTGATTTTTCCATCGTAAGCGAGTCGCGGTCCGGCCATTTCCACCCGCCTCCTTGTCCGACGAAAGTGTGTCAGTGCCCCTGATGTAGATATAGGTCAAGGAAGAAAAACAATGGCTTCGCACAGAGCTAACCGGGCCGCGACTCGCGTACGATGGAAAAATCATTGGATTCTTATTTATATCGAAGAAAATGGAGAAAATTAGCACGCATTCCTCTTCTATGGATCGAAAACTTTTTGGGATTTCGATATTATAACATGAAAAGGTAGGATTCAAGACGAAAACTGAGTGTAAACATAGGACTAGGACCTCAGGTTAGAACTTATTTATTTTCGCATTGGATTTCATCACCGTTCAGTGTGGTGCTATGGCTAAGGTCTTCGCCTACCTCCACTGCGGCCGGGGTTCAATTCTCCTACGAGTTGGCACGATTTTTCAATGTGGAAAATGGCTAGATTAACTTTGTATAGCTTCCATAATTTCCAAAAATATTCCAACTTGACCCCAAAAAAGTATATACCAAAAATTTCAAAAATGCACATGTGTGGTATATGCAGAATAATGCACGGCTAAACTGCATATAAACCCACCGGAAGTCCCGAAATCGTGGTATAATACTAGATGTTTAACACCATTTCGACAGCTAAGGTCATATTCGTGGCAAGACCTACATTACGCAATTGCACAGAGGAATGTGTCAGCATATGTGCACCACACACAATCGAGGGGATAGGAAAGAGGAGATATAGACCCTTGTAAGTGGACTAGGAAAGTCTGTCATTAGGAGTTGAGGCCAGCCCAACTTGATAATGATGGCAATTCAGCCTCTAGAATGAGAGTCACTTGACTCTGAGCCAATATGGCTGATGCCAAATACCAGTTCAACTGTGGATTTCTTGTTGAGAGTGGTCTTTGGTTTTTCAATGGCATTGATCATGACCTTTGTGAAGTACCTCGTACAAGGCTTCCACAACCCATCTTATAGGGATCGTTATCGGTATCACAATAATATCTTGCATATAAGCCATAGCTTATGTGAGGGGATATATCCATGGTACTCCTTATGGACGTAGCCAAAAGTGGGGGTGCTCCCTAAAGGCAAGGACATTGTACATTGAATTGGTACTAAACTGGTCAAGTTTATGTGCAGCCTTATATATGATTCCTGGTTTGTCCAATACGCGAAGTGCGCCTTATACACAGGGTATCACTGTACATCTCTAACATAGTCTTCTGGCTATGGTGTCAAAATCGTGTTTAATTTCTCTTGACATGTCCAAAATGATGACGATGCAGACTAGACCCTCCATGACTGCTGTATACCCTGGTGGATGGATTGTGTACTACAAACCTTCACCCCCCTCGGCCATTGCTTCACGCCATGTCTGCTTTTCCTGCAAGGTTGGCAGAACAACTGTAGGATCAGTCCGTGTGACAGGCTGAGGGGATGGGGCAGCTGAAGGCGGCTTTCAGCAGCCGATCATGGATGGGGGGGGGGTGTAGAGGTGGTCGGAAGAAGATCTCTCAGTGGAATCTACTGTGTACTGATGCTGATGCTAGTCTTTCAGGAAATAATCTGATTCATTTCTTTTTTATTATATAATGTGGCAATCTCAATCATCAGATTCAGCATTTTTGATCGGTGCGATGATCAATGTCCAGCTAATATTACAGTATTGTAGCCTATAGTATTATTTGATTATGTGTGAATCCAGGACCAGGCATTGAGCAAAAATGTTTGGCTTGGAAGAAGTGCAGCCCAAATCGCGAACTCTTCTCATCAGATATCGATCAAAGATAAGGGAGAGGTCGGCATCCAGCCGTCTCGATGATTTAATGTGATGGTTTCAAAATTTAATGAACACTGTCCTTGAAAAACGTTTGTCATGTAAAGATGAAGGAACCGAATCTTTTGTCGACCTTATCTTAATCTCATAATCTATTGTTTATAGGCCCATTGCTATTACAGGCGCATCCAATGCAAGACAAAAAAAAGAGAAAATATCATTATTTATTCTCTTAGTGAAATTCAGTCTCACCCATGTCAAAGTAAATTCAAGTACTAGCATCATGACAACCCGGAAGGTCAGCTTGATGTTCACATACAGTGCTGGTGATGATAAATGGACTTGCTAGTCGTTATTGGTTCATTATGACGATGAATGGGCATCAACATGGGGGCACCATGTCACCCGTGAAGGGTTAACACTCCCCACCATGGATGAGAGACACTGCACTGCCCTGCACTGCCCGGATCCACTCCTCCTATCCTCATAGACCACAACCCCCTCCCCCACCTCCACCCCATCACAGCCACCCCATCCCCCGCCCCTGTCCAAGTAGTCAGAGCGTCAGTAGGCGCTAGGCGTGCATGGAGAACACACATGTCAGAGTGGGTGAGGAGGCTGCAGTGAAGGAGCCTCAACACTCAATACCACCACTACCACCACCATCATCATCATCTACCCACCTGGTGTGTGCCTACACACCCACCACCTGGACTCTGAGGTGCTGGAGGAGAAGCTTGGACTATAAGGCACACCTGCTTCTTCTGACACCCTGGAGGGGGGTAGGAGTGGTTGGGAGCACCTGGAGGAAGGGTTGCCATCAGTACCTGCTCACCTGAGGTGGGAGGGTGGTGTCTACTAGCACTACCTGAGGTGTAGTAGTGGTAGTAGTACTACTGCTGGAACCTGGAGGCACTGGAGTAGGTGTATACCATAGATACAGTGCTGGAGGAACTGTGTGTTAGTTAAACTGCTGCCTGCCCAACTGCTGCAAGGTAGTTATTGTATAGCAGAGGTTAGAGGAGGAACTGGAGGAAACCCTAAGTCTTCCCCTGTGTATCATTTAAAAAGCACTGGACTCAAACCATAAGGAAAGTGTTTTTCATTACATCATTATTGGTAACCCTGGCAGGGCCAAAGGAAACCAAGTTGTCAGTACACCTTGCTGACAGTAAGGGACACCCATGGCCTATCCTTTCTCATTTGAAACGGTTTGTAAAGATTTATAAGTCTGTTTTCAGAGTCAGCCTAGTAACTGAGGGAACAGGCAATACATGTGGAAAAGGGCAGACCCGCTAACATAGGATTTCATCATTTATAGCAGAAGGTAGGCACTGGAGCTCACTGAAGCACAGGCAGAGAGGAACCTGTTAGAAATGTTCTTAAGACTGCATGCCTCTGGAGTTGAGTTATAAAACCCATGTTACAAACCACCAGCCCTAGGTAACCACCACCACCTTTCAGCCCTCCACCTGGAGGCCGTTACATTGATGTAAAAGAAGCAAAAACAAACCTGCAAGCACTGGCATCTACCAGCAAGGCTGTTTTATCACAGAGCATGAAGAGCAGGAGACTGGGAGGAACTGCTGTTGGGGATGTTTCTTATTCCACTGGGTTCATATAGACATAAAACCAGCAAGGCTAGGAACCACTGCTTCTGCCACTGGAGGCCTGGAATGCATGTCTGTGGTGGAGGCTGGAGGCTGCTGTTACTTGATGTACCTGTAGCTATGGGAGATCCTATATGTGTATAAATTTATTAGTAAAACATATTAACTGATAGCCTGCCTCAACACTGCCCTGCTCACCCCTGCTTAACTCAAGTTCAGAAAAATGAAACACGTAGAATTGTAAGAACAGGACTGTGGAACTGGACGATAGCAAGAATTGTACTAGCACCACTCACCAAAGAGATGTATAAACTAAGCATTTCCTTAGCTTAACACATACAGGAGGAGACACATATACAGACCCCCTTGGTCTTGTACAGCTGGAGGAGGTAGCAGGTTAGTGTGTTTCAGCCTGGAGGCACGTGTGTCTGCATGCCCTCCAGTGTATAGAGCTTGGCAGACTGATAGGATAAGCCGTCTACATGATTGATGAAGGACATGATTCTGCTACCTACATAACACTGCTCCTGTTGTGGGTGGCACACTGAGGGGTGTCCATTCTACTGACTGAAACAGACTGGTAGATTAACAGAGGTTCTCAACTGCTGTTCATTCCCACCCGATGAACATCTTCACTAAAGTCAACCACCTTCTCAGGAATCTGGCATCGGGTTGAGACTTCTTATGTTGTGACTTTTGAAATTTGAAAAAAAAAGGCTAGAGGTATTGCTCAGGGAGCTGTTGCTAATAGAATGCCTTAATTTCCCACACATTGTAATTACTTGAGTTAAAAAAGAATTCAAATTCGTGGATTGGATTAAACTGCTTGTTACCATGACGACACTGGAGCCTGGCGGATGCCTGGTAACCATGGTAATATTGGTACTGATACATGGGAGGACATGCACAGAACAGGGACATGAAGGTAGGAATTAACTTAATTTCATTTTATGTGAATAACGGCAGTGTCTATAGCCCTAAAGCTAAGCATGGTGAAGCTCGTTCTTCACAGGGGCATGAAGAAACACGTCCCATTCCCCTGCCCCATTATCCACTCTGCACGTCATTGAAATAGTCTTTTACCCCTAATAATTTTTGATAGATCCCTTTTTATAATTACATGAAGAAATGCAGAGTTCCAAGCATATGTGTCAATATGACCAGTTTCTTCACTTGTGGGTGTAGGGCTGCCTCACTTTGAGGCTTTGTCCTGGTGAGAGACAAACCAACACCCACTCATGACGAAACAGTCTTTCGGACAAATCGTCGTGGAACTGTGTCTATTTCTTCTATTCTTTTACTTCAAGTCAACAGATCATTTAGTTTCAGGACTGGGCCCTGTACTTGAAGCCCACTGTGTGCCCTTACTGAAATATGAGGTTGTAAAATGTTGTAGCTGGACGAGGATTTCAATACAAAGGTTTTCCAAAAGACTTACGGCTATGGGAACTACACAGAATTATTATGAATGGATGATCATGTATACATATCCACTTAGGCTGTATGGAATATTGTCTAAAGGGGAGTATGATATATGACATAATAAGAATACCACAAAAAGATCATCAACCATTGACATATTCAGACCGCCTCCCACGTCGCTCTCCTACTTGTATGACGCACTTGTATGTATAATTTATGTAGTATGCCTATATGAAATAATGATATATTAGTCACACACTTTGCGTTAAAGGTGACCTGCCCATGCATTAATTATATCGAGCCATGCTCTGTGGAGCTATCCTGTTCAATAAAACACAATTCAGGAAAGTGGCTTGTAACAGATCATATGGAGGTTGCTGTTGTTTCAATGTTATGAGCAAAAAGATGTAGAGTAAGCCAGTAGGGTGTTGCTCCTATAATAAAAGGAAGAGCTGGCTAAAAATGCCCTTGTTTCCAGTCCTTTCTTTTCATGTAGCTATAACTTGTCCCTTTTGTTGCTCACAAGTGGACATTCAAGTATGGTGCTCAAAAAGGGGATTTGAGTAGGTACCTAGTTGGGAGAAGTCAGTCAGTATAATATACTATAGAGTGTGTGCCATGAGTAGGTACCTGGTAGTGCAGCTCTCTCTGTTTTAAATAAGGCAGGTGACTTTTCAGACTAATGTGGTGAGTGCAAGTTGAATGGTGAAGCAGAGCGTGACTTCTTTTGAAAAGAGGGTACCTACTGACAGCTCTTTTTACCATAGGAGCAACACGCTCCAGGGAATTAAAGAAGTCCTGGAACTAGCTGGGAAGTGGATCTTAATTGGGAAGAATTCACCAATTCCCGACCACTCCTAAACCACTTTCATGACCAATCATCTTTTAGCAACCCAAAAGGGAATTGATCCCCTAAAGGTAGTCAGTTCTGGAGGGTGTTGCTCCTTTAGTAAAAGGAAGAGCTGGCTAAAAATGCCCTTGTTTCCAGTCCTTTCTTTTCATGTAGCTATGACTTGTCCCTTTTGTTGCTCACAAGTGGACATTCAAGTACGGTGCTCAAAATAGGGGAATCGAGTAGGTACCTAGTTTGGAGAAGTCAGTCAGTATAATAAACTATAGTGTGTGTGACATGAGTAGGTACCTGATAGTGCAGCTCTCTTTGTTTTAAACAAGGTAGGTGACTTTTCAGACTAATGTGGTGAGTGCAAGTTGAATAGTGAAGCAGAGCGTGACTTCTTTTGAAAAGAGGGTACCTACTGACAGCTCTTTTTACCATAGGAGCAACAAGCTCCTGTAATTGATACCCTATATACTCTTAGCGTGATATTCATGAGGAATTACTCGAAAAGGATGTTTCACTCGCTTATCTACAGGTAATATGCTTAGAACATTTTTGGAAGGAAAAATCCACAAAAGTAAATATGAAACGTCATGCAGTGAAACCGATTTGCCCCCCCCCCCCCAAAAAAAAAAAAGAGAAAAAAAGAGAGAATAAATAAAATGAAATAAAAATAGAGATTAAATTAAAATTGAAAACAAGAATTCAGGGCATCGTTTCTGCTCGGCCCCTCGTTGAATCTACATTGGCTATTCATGTAATTGTTAGTTAAAAGTCAGTTCCAGTGAAGGGAGTATCATTATTCCAGCCAGTTGAGCCATTCTCTATAGCTAGCCTCATTATTTGTCAGGCCATCAGGGGCCCCCATAATATATGTATATATAAATATATATATATATATATATATATATATATATATATATATATATATATATATATATATATATATGTGTGTGTGTGTGTGTGTGTGTGTGTGTGTGTGTGTGTGTGTACATTGTCGTGTATGCTGAGTCAACACTGTACACGTGTGGATTCACATCACTTTCACATTCACGCCTATTTATAGAAAGCGTTATGAGATACCATTGTGCCCAAATGCTCATAGACTTTAATGCTGTAACCCAAATGCTCATACAAGAAAAAAAAAATAGACCGATAATTTGAGACCACGATTTGAGTGTAGATATATGCCCATTTTGATATCTCTTTATCCGCGATGTTTATTCTAAACTGGTATATTTGAGACTCTGGCACTTATCCAAGTAGATTTGATAGGACGGATCTTCCCATATTGGATGATTGAAAGTTGAGCAGGGCAAATAGTCGTCATGTGCGTGTGTGTGATATAATGCGCCGATTAAGGGTAAGATAAGTAATTCCCATCTGTTCCCACACTCTGTCACTCCCCTTCTGTTTCTGTTGTTAATGCATCTGCTGTCTGTCTCTGACACTCACCACATCGAATATAATGTAGAACTCACCAATACTCCAACATACCTCCACCTCTAGGAGGTTATTTGATAATAAGAAATAAGCAAAATATTGAAATGGCTTCTAGATCTCTCTTCCTCGACTCTCTGCCTTTTCTTCTAGGCCGTAATTTTATTTCTCACTCACTGATGCCCTCCCATAGTCTCTCTCTCTCTCTCTTTCTTTCTCTCTCTCTCTCTCTTTCTCTCCTCTCTCTTTGCCTTCGTCCCTCTCTGTCTCTGCCTCTCTCTATTTGTATCTCTCCCTCGCACACACTGGTGAGATATTTATAAGTAGAGATGATAGAAAAATGACAATAGGCTCTGAGCTATATATATATATATATATATATATATATATATATATATATATATATATATATATAAATATATATATATATATATATATATATATATATATATATAGCAGTATCAATGTGTATATTGACGGATTGATCTATGTATGTACACTATATAATGGCATATAGTGGCTGCATCATATGCTGATATATACATACAGCATTCAAGAAGATGTTATCTACAGAAATCTATCACAACTAAATGACATAAAGTCTATTTAAGGCCTGATTACTTGGGTTAATTAATTGACTCAGTGCCCTTAAAGTGTCTTTTAGTGTGTTTTTTTTCAGAGATCCTACACGGTAACTATAATGGTAGTCGCACGCAAGCACAGGACATAGTATGTGTAAGGTAGAATCAATGAACACCATTGGTGGCCAACCAGACATTGACCGGTTTGCCTCTGCAGCTGGCCAGCCGGTGGACTGGTGGGGTGATGGCTTATATGGACAATATGCTCTCAGTCTGTAAGCTTAGAAAAGACCGCAGTCCAATTATTTTGCTGTTATAGAGAACCTTCTGCAATTTGAAGCATATGTAAGAAGCCTTCTGCCCGTCCTCTTCCTGTGTGTCCATATATATAAATATTATATACTTTCTGTGCATGTAGGCTATGGATCTCCCTCTGCCCAGGTGCTTAGTCGATCACCACCCTAGTCTGCAGGACTATCTAATGCTAGAATGACACATTACAGGTTGAGTGACAATGCAGAACATGATGCCCAGCATACCCTGGGTTTTGCAGAACAGAAGAAATTTCAACCAGAACTGACACATTAGTAGACCACTGGCTATATACTTATGGTGAATTTGCCTCTTCTTAGAATATCAATGTTACTTAGTCCCAAAAGTTCCATTTTAATGTAGATTCCTGTGGAAACCTCCTGATTGGATTATCTGCTCATGCTGGAATTTAGCCGGTCCTGCGAGAATTAGAATTTCCAAGACCAAAATGCCCCCCCCCCCCAAGGCAAAATAATTTTCATGTGCGGCATGGCAGCCTCCTGTAGCCGTAGTTAACAGATGGATCTAACCTGTATGTAGGGGAGTGGGAACCTGACAGGTGGGAGGGACCTGGGTGTTATAACGACCTGAGATTAGATACACTAACCATCAGTCACAGCACAGCCGACATGGCAGCCAGATGTACTGATAGCCTACCCATTACTTAAGTACAGTATACCTTGCACTGTAATAAAAAAAAAGTCATCGAAATAACGGTGCAATCCCCGTCCCAAAGTTGCCAGAGATAAGTTGTCATTTTCGCAGAGGGTCCTTGTGCATTGTTGTACAGCAATACTGCCACCTGGGTTTTCTTGTAAAAACTACACTGGTTCAGTGGTATGTATACACTCACAGTTGTCCAACGTTCATTTTTACGACGATCTTTGATTGTTTCAACAGTTATTCTAACAATGTGGATATTTAGCTGTAGCTATAGATATTTAGAGGCAGTTTTATGTATTAAATCGTATAGAAATTTTATATAGGCTCGGTTCTATTGAAAGCAATGGACGTACAGGGATATGAAATCACATTGTACTCTTTACTGCAGCTGAAAATCTTCAAGGGTTCACCGATTTGGAAGCCTTCCATAAATTGGGCAAACAAAATAAAGTTAACTGTATGATTCACAAATCTTAATAAACTTTACATTGGTTGTGTTTGTTACTTGTCTCTGCAATGAGGACATATTTTGCTTCCTTTTTGTGAGTATGAGCTATAGTGTGACACTATAATGTAGAGGACACTGTACCCCCTACATGTCATACTTACCCTTCCCCCCTCTCCATGAACTGCTCCCGGCCCCTGGACCTGGGCCCACTAGGTGTATGTTAATATATACACACCCAGGACCCTGGCCAACTAGTGCTAGTAGTATAGTGGTAAACACAAACACGTCAAAAACTAACCTCCCATAGTACTCCTTGTCAGGGCTTTTTACCCCACTTCTCATTGCAGGCAGGTATACTCGGTGTACCCTGTGCCAGCCATGGCAAGGGGACACATTTTGTGAGTGTGATTGTGTGAGGGGGCTTAGGGTTGCCTCTTACCCAGAGACCTTTGTGATATGATAATCCCCATAGGTTAAGATTTATAGAGGGGGGGGGGGAAACATACTTTTTACTTTTTGTCTTTCTTTTGAAAAATAAATCACCTTGTATTGAGGGTGTCTGAGATAAAAGGAGAATACCCCTCATATCAAAATCCATGAAGTTTCTTGGTAAAACTATATTTCTTCTTAAAACCAGGGACATCAGAAGATTTGATTTTTCTCTCTTATTTCTTTTTGAGCGCAGCTGCTGGAGAGGAGGGCCTTGTGTTAGGGAGGATACTGGTGGGAGGGAGGGGGTGTTGTAGATTAGATATGGGGTGGAATTATATATCCTGTCCACAATTTCCCTTTTTATGCTTTTATATGTTTTATTTTGTTTAATAATCAAAATAATCTTTGTTGGAAGGGGGTCTAGAAGTTCTATATCCAGATGTTTATCACTGCGGTCACATTTCTCTTCTGCTTCTTTCACATCTGTCATCGTTTTCTTGTTTTCATATTCACCAACCCACACTCCTCTCTCTTTCCTCCACTGGCTTGGGAAGGGTGAGAGTATGCTCTCCATGCATATATCTTATGTTTATCACAGTGCACTTATGATGTTTTTCTCTCCTTCATCTTCTTTTCCCTCACATTTTTACCCCCTTTGTACTACTTGTGCATACCCCACGTGGCTGTACAATATGTCATGTGGTTGGCCATCAAAGATGTATGTACATTTTATAGTCTCACAGAATTCCCCTAAATAATAATTCACAGTGGGGTCCTCAGAGCATATTGGAAATGAAGGACTAAAAATTGGTACACATGTAATATATTGCAATTGTTTTTTTAATGGCATCATAGTATCACGTCTCCTTCCCTCTGTACCAAATATAGGCATCATGCTCGAGGAAATAAAGACATTTGGTAAGAGGAAAAGCTCCTTCATATTTAACATTTCCTTATTCTATTCCAACCGGATGACTATAGTTTCGACATGATTGACCATTACTGCTTTACATTGGTATACTTCTTCTAAAAAGTTCTCTTTATTTGATACATTCTGAGGATTTCCCCTCAGGACTCATTAGGCAATAAATTGTCTGGAAAGTTCATTAATGTGGAGAATGAATCATGAATGATATTCATGACCTTGCTAATTTAAATTAATTAACAATCGATGTAGCCGCAGGCACATACCTATGGTAATGAAGAGTCACGATAGAGAGTGCTTTTTTGTGTGTGTTGTAGTATTGAACTTATTACATAAGTATCATGACATCTTTTTCTTTACTCCTTTATTACTAATAAAGCTTTGCCGGTCTCTTTTGATGCAAGATGTCTCCGGGCAAGGCGCGACACATTTCAATTATTGATTTATTTATCCGGGTGGGTTGTCCTGGCATTGAGGGCAAGGGAGACATAGGGAGAGGCACAATGACTAAGGGGTAGACAGATAGACAGGCAGGCAGAAATATAAAGAGACAAACAGAGACAGGCAGACAGGAGGAGGCAATTTTAGGGGTTGGTTTGGGAGTGGGGGGTGGAGAAGAAAACAGAATAGGGAGACAAAAAGAAGACAGGAATGCAAAATACATGAAGATACCCCCGTTACTTAAACTGCTAGAGTCGTACCAGTGCGGAAATGGCCCCCAGGAGTTATGAGAAGGTGCTTGTTATGAGGTTGTAGAAGTATTGACACATCTATACTGAATAATGTACCACTGGTCGCCGACTCCAGCTGGACACGCGCCACTGGTCAGCTGCTCCTCCACCTCCAGGGTGAGCACCACAATATTGTATTAAACAAGGTAATTCAGTTATATGCCTGTCAGGCACTAAAAACTTCTCCCTACTATCGATAATCCCCCAAAATCGTCTTTACACGTATATCATAGCGATGTCAGATCAATCGTTCTATAGGTCTTTTCTCAAAAATACTAAACAAGACTAAATATCCTCCTGTGGTCATTGATTTAGAATTAAAGGTATATAGCCGAAGCACTATTTGAGTCATGTGGTAGACTATTGTTGCACAGGGTAACAGTATCGTCAGCATTAACATGATGTACAGTCAGGGAAACCCCGACAACCCCCTCCAGTCTCCTTAACATGACTCCTAAACACGCATCGATCACTTTGTGGGCATTCCCCGCCACCTAAAAACTAACATGTCAAAAAGACTTACTCACAGTGATCACGGGGAGCTAATAAAGAAGGAATTGAGTTTTTACTTTCTCTTTTAGATATTGTTGTCACCCTTTTATTGTTCAGCCTTAACAGTTTTGCATCTATTTTTCTCATGTCATTAGCCAAAGTGTACCTTGAAACAATTATAAATTATATTCAACAAAATTGTACTAACGTCACAGCTAGGTTATGCAAAACCTACCCGATCCCCAATTTGAGTCTCTCTAGGTTTATAGTGAACTTTCTTTACATGGAATTAAAGTAGCACTTGGAGACATGAGGAGGGCAGCACATACCAGTCCAAATGGAGAGGTTGGTGTGTGAGCATGCCATGGTCGACAGAATAACCCTGACCCTATTATCGACCTGGATCAATCAGTTAACCCCTTATATGCCCCATGATGCCTTCAGGTTCATATCCCCTAGGCTGTATGATGTGCTAATGCGGTTTGTGGCAACAGGCTTTCAGGGGTTAATCTGCCTTGTATAAGGTCAGCATGATGCATATATGTAGCCCCTGCAATTACACTTTCTGTGACTGCAGGCATACATCCTGACCGTCAATGTGTATTTAGACATGATGCGAACCGTCTGGGGTGAAGGGGTGATGGGCGATATCTGGGGAGAAGGTGGAGGGGGAGATGAGGGGAGGGGCGGGACCGGGGTGAGCTGTCGGGGGACTTGAGGGCGGGACCTGGTGAAGGCGGGGGTGGCTCATGCACGAACAATACAAAACATGCTGGTGCACTTGGCGTTCTGCTAGTGCCGTTTTAATGATTGAGTTATTGACGAGGAGGAATCTGCTGAGTCGACCTGAGGCTGAGTAGAGGATTTAAATTTTGCTATGCCAGTCAGCAGTAAATGCAGCATAATGTGAGGGACATGACTTAGTATATATAGTGCAAAAGAGGGATACTACATGAGTCTGAATAATGTATGTGAACATTGAACTGCTTTGTATGCATTGGCCCACGAGGGAGAGGAAAGAAGGATGGGGGTGGTAGAGCGGGTTGAACAAGAAATTGAGCTACCGTATTATATGAGAAAGAGATAAATTAAAACATCAGGCGGAGATGGGTAGATGGTGTGGAATTCAAATGGCTCATGCAAGATTTCATCAACAGATATATGTGGGCAGATGAGGGGATAGGGCCCTCCCTTCGTTTTTTTTTTCTAGTACTGGATTTGGCCACTAGGGGAGCTAGAAAGACAAAAAATGTGAAAAATAGACCAAAAATAGCTTTTATGGACTTTTTTTACACAGAAAAAGGTGGTTTCCTCAAAAACGTTCTATTTCCTAACACTTCCTGTATATTTGGAATGTAAATGGAACATTTTGAATACAAAACAAGGCCTAAATAAGGGTTTTTGGATAAATGTGTTGCCATGGCAACCAAAATTATATTCCAAATAGAAAAAAAATAATGTCAACTAGTAGAATGATTTATGGAGATTCATACGTTGCAAAAAGCATAAAGATACAATTTCTAGATCCAAAGTTATGGCCAAATTTATGGAAAGGGATGGTTATTTTTTAATTGATTATTTAAATCATTATGCTAATTAGATGCCTGATTTAAATAAAAACAATGAATGATAGAGCTTATTGGCTGTTTTGATACAGTCATGTCATTCCATATTTGTGAAGCAATATCTCCACGACTAGACGGGCTATCTACAAGTGTTGTATCTCATTTTAACATCAATTTTATATTTCATATTTAATCTCGGAGGATCCTTTCCCCTCACCTGTTCACATATGATCAATAATTGACCTCATGTTTGGCCTTTTTATCAAGAACGTTTATAACTGTTTACTACCGTCGATTTCTCATTGAATACTGCATAAAACAGCAGTGGTTGATAGCAGTGGTAATACGAGCATCACAAACCAAGACATAACACCACTGATACGTGGTACCTTGGTAACTGCGCACATAGTGCCAGTCTATAACAGAACACGTGGGTGATGGAGTTAACAGCTGTACCAAAGGTGTTGTCTGTATCAGAGTCCCCTATAGGTCCCTGCCACAGAAACCAGTGCATTGCCTTCCTTCGTCTAAACAAGTATCTGTTCTTAAGCTTTGTGACATTTTCTTCAATGTAGAGATTGTGGAATTTTAATAACTCTATAGCTTTCAATATGGCCAAAGTCTTAAAGGCTTAAGAACTAAATTCCCGGCTAATCCTTCTCAGGTTCTGAGGAGAAATCGCTGAGTTTGCCCACATCTTCCTGTGAAGGTCTATAAACGTATCAAAGTGTCTGAGAGTTAGGTCAACAACAGGCACTAGAGGCTGTAGCAGCAAATAGCAGACATGACCTTCAGCCACCTACACACAGATTTATAACCTACTCTATCCCAAATCTACAGCTCAGGTTTTCTCAGGTCAATCTCACCCCACATGGTAAAGATAATAGCAATCCACAGATCCCTTGATGTTACCAAAGGTTAGCCTTTTATGCTCATAACTTGCCAACTCTGGCTCTCGCGTTCACTCCGTGACAGCTTAAATTCATACCCCGCCTGTCCCAACTTCATACTATCTCTATAACTGACCCTTTCTCTCTCATTCCCCTTCTTTGTCTTCTGTCTCTGTCTGTCTATCTCTGTCTGTCTCTGTCTGTCTGTCTCTGTCTATTCTTCGTTCAAGTTCCTCTTCTCACTTTTGCATACAGTTTATTTTTCCCCATACCCTTCTGTCTTCCAATGCTAACCCACAATTACCTGCCTCCTATGCCCTTAGGACCTACTCGACTTTCGATCAACAAACATGTGTATATATATATCTGTTACTGCTGATCTGTGTAGGCGGCAGATCACAGGAGTAGGCAAAAGGTTATTAGGATCCAGGAGGCTGTTTCCAAAAGGTTGCCAGTGGATTCGCAGGGTACACTCTCAGCCCGCATTGTAAATATGCAGCACATACTGGTGTAGTACCTACACAACAACCCCAATCAGCTCTATAGGAGTGTATTTACATCAACTCCTGGTGTAGACCCGCAAAATAAGCAATCCACTGTAAAACTGGTTCGCTGGGCTGAGTGTAGGTATACCTAACGTCCATGGTCTTACTCTACTGCTCAATTCAGAAGGCAGTTCCAACCCTATACTGAAAAGGTAGTCACTCCCCTTTCGATCAGACTGTGTTGTGAAAACTGGTGGAAGTATTTCCTGCTCAGTCACGGCCGAGTGCCATCCAAGAACAGGTTTTTGTGCTTGGAAGTGGTACCTTTATATCCTTGGACAACCAGGTACCTACTTAGACCACAATGGTGAGGGAAGTGACTCCCTGGGAAGTGGGTTGTCACTTGGGAAGTACTGACCACTTCTGGACCAAGTTCCTTAGAATCAGCTTAAATTGAGAAAACAAGAGAGAAGTGACTTTCACCTCTCCAACAGAGGTGACTTCCAATATTTTGGAAACAGCCTTCTGGTGTATGGCATTGAAAGTCTGCTCCTCCAAACAGAGCACTTCTATGGCATTTGTCATCTCAGCTGTGGTGCCTTCTGGATATTCTGTGGATCATATTTGATGTGCTGTCTGGGGTATTGAACAGAGCCGAGAAGCAGGATCAGGAAATGATGGAAGTTTACCACTGCAAAGATCAAGGGCACAAGTGTTGACTTGTCTAAATAATGATCTAAAATACAACATAGCATTGGGTCCAATTTGTAGTACAGGGGCGTAGGAAAGGGGAGGCTGGGGGCCCGGGTCCCCTCAATCATAAAGGAGCTGGGGCCTGAGTATGTCTGCCCCCCCCCCCAAAAAAAAAAGAAAGAAAATGGGGCCTTGAATCTCAAATCAGATCAACAAAAATTACTTTTCTATACAAATTCTATATAGGTTTACATACTATTAAGGCTGAAGGTTTTAGAGAACCCATAACGTCCACCCAATCAGCAATGGATCATTGGGCCATGCTTGGCCCAATATAAGCCGACATTTGCCCAATATAAGCCGACATTGGCCAAATGTATCCTTGCTACCTGGGCAGGTAGCCCATACTCAAACACAAGTGTTTGTTAGGGCAAGTCTATATCTGTCTGATCCCTGTAATGTATAGAAAGGTACAGTGAGGCCGGAGTCAGATGTAGAGAAGGTCAACAGTGGGTCTACGTTATGAGTAATGCACTGTGGCAAACTCGCCAGGACTGCATTCATACATCATTTATAAGTGAAAATGGACACTGTTTGTTAAGGCACTATCAAAACCTGGAGCGGCTAGTCTGTTACCAGATATTTACAATTCCTTGCAGGCTGGTTCTGATGTTTTTTTAATCAAATCATAGAATATGGTCAGGGACTAGAGAGAACACCGATTCGCTCCCCATTCAAAATTCAAACTGGGGAGCAGGAGGGTGTTGCTCCTATTGTAAAAAGAGCTGTGAGTATGTGCCCTCTTTTCTAAACAAGTCGTGCACTGCTTCACCTAAGTACTTGCACTCCCCACATTAGTCTGAAAAGTCACCTGCCTTGTTTAAAATAGAGAGAGCTGCACACCAGGTACCTACTCATGTCACACGCTGTATAGTTTATTATAATGACTGACTTCTCCCAACTAGGTACCTACTCAAATCCCCCTTTTTAGCACCGTATTTTGAATGACCACTTGTGAGCAACAAAAGGGACAAGTTATAGCGACATGAAAAGAAAGGAGTGGAAATGAGGGCATTTTTAGGCAGCTCTTCCTTTTACTATAGGAGCAACACCCTCCAGAAAAGCTTTGGTGGAGCATACCCAGCGGGGCTTGACCAGTGACAAAGACGTTGGACCTCACCCTGGAGAAGCATGTACTTAGTCCAAGCCCGTGCCCAGGGGGGGAGCTGGGGGAGACTCAGCTCCCCCCCATGGCCCAACAGACAAAAAAGGTCCACATTTTAGGCCCCGTGGTATGGTTCAATTTTGGATAGTGGACCTCAATTAGTTTAATGGAGAAAATAAGGAATTATCATATTGCACTTTTTAAAGGGTAATAAAACCCTCATTGAACTTCATGAGCTGTGGTTATGTTCATTATATATCTTATAAACATGAATGTTGATTTGACCCTTGGGTCATCCAGGAGTCACAATAAGACAGACCCCTACCCCCTCCCAACTTACTACCTCCCGCCACCACCCCACCATGACTGCCCTGTGTACAGGACTGTGTGACCCAGAAACAACTTCCAGCCTGTCCACTCTGTCCCTCCCACTCTCCAAGCAGAAGCAGCCTCACTGAGCTGCTCACTTCAGTGCCCTCTACTCTGCTTGGAGCTGAATTTTACTCCAGCCTTAAGAGTCCAGTGCATGATTTCCTGATAAAATTTTCGCATTTCCACCCATAAAGGTGTCCAAAGAGGAGTTCCCGAGGGTGGACCCACCCCCTTTGGACCCACCCCAGATGTCCACTTTGTATACCCTCACTCAAGTATCCTATTCCTCTTTGATAAAGTTTTTATATTGTTTGTCAATTGGACAATTAATGATTCTACAGCATCTACAGCATATGAAAATTCTCAAAATTTTCTAATATGAGCCAGTCATAAAAGAAAAAATACACCAGAGTGCCGTTGCATCGTATATATAGATAATGCTCAGCTGATATGTAAGGCATAGCTTATACTTAAACCCATCCTAGGTGAGCCTTTGAGTTGTACTATAGGAATGGCCTGAAGTCAGGGATGTAGGGTATAATTACATTAGATTAGTAATAAGCTACTAAAAATCACCTCCCAGTATGCAGAAGTGACCACATAAGATTCTACCGTAATCTCCCGCGTATAAGGCGCGTCTTATACAGGGGGTTTTAGTTCCCATTGGATCCACAAGGGGGACACCAAGACCTTTCTTTTGATATCTTACATGCCCCCTTGGTCAGAATAGGACAAAAGGGAGCCCAGTAGGGTTTGGGGTGGCCCAAGCTACACATAGGTTTTCGAATTTTGAAAATTCATCCAGTAGAACCAAAGTTATGAATTTTTCATTTTTTTAGAGAATTTCCCCAAACTCTAGGTGCACCTTATACGTGGGCTGCGCCTTATACGTGGGAGATTACAGTAGTCATTAGCCATGCCTTATACATATTAAGAGTTCCCCAGGTATTTTTCTATCAGATTTCCATCCCATTTATTCATCCCTTAGGGAGCATAATTTTAAAATTTCAAAGTTTTCTTGCACCTGGGGGAGGGGGCAGGCTTAAATAACATTCAAATAACAACGCATCATCACATAAGATTTGCATTCCTTTTCTAAAATCATCCCTAAGGTTACATCAAAATGCTTTGAACTACACAGTTTGCTATGCAAATTTAAAAAATTTCTTGGGGGGCAAGCCCTCCAAACCTTATCAAAGAACAATGTGTTAGTACATCAATTGGCATCATCTATCTAAAAATTCTCGCCTTTACAAAAATGCTTTGAATAAAAGTTTGATGGTTATGTCTTAAGACTTTCTTTGGGCATGTCTCCCAATCACCATTGCATAAACATGCTCCTGAGGGGACACCAAAATGGTTTCAAGGTTTGACATCTATATTGCAAATCTTTTCCTGGGGGGATGGGGCCAGGCCCCCATATTCCCTTGCACAACAATATATGAAAATACTAGATTCACACCTGAGACTACCAGAATGATGAAAATCCCTTGAACTAGAGAGTTTGACATCTATATTCATTTTTTTTAGGGACTAGCACCCCTAACCCTCTCAAGAACAATGCATTACCACATAAGATTTGCACCCTCTTTCTGAAAACCCTCACCACCCAGGGTTACACTAAAAATGCTTTAAACTATAGAGTTTGATGTTTATATTTCAAAAAATTTCTAGGGGATATGCTCGAAAGCCTCCCTCAAACACTATTGTGTGATCAATTATGATTTTCATTTCCTGTTCTCATAATCTTAGATTTACTGCTGATGGTACACCAAAATGCATAAAACTATACATTGTAACATCTATTATTCAATTTTTCTTCTTGGGGGCAAGCCCCCAAACCCCCTTGAAATAAAACACAACACCATACATATAACAGTCTAAGCATGTTGCACGCGACATGCGGTGGTCAACTCCTGGATCCGCCACTACCGGGTCTGTCGCTGTGCTTCACTTGCAATGGCAAAAAGGTCCACTTTTCAAGCAATGGTCTCCCCCCCATGGGGAAGGCTGGGCACGGGCTTGTTAGTGGACCTATAATCCCCAATCTCTAACCCTCCAACTACTCTACAGACCCGGTCAGTACCTGGATAGACACCACCACTACCTGGAGTAGCAGAGTAGATGCGCCTGTTGCTCATGTTGCTGATCTCACAGGTGTTGTAGCTCTGCCCTCATCCCCCGGCCTGCTAACACACAGGCCAGGCAGTCCAGGCATACCTGCCCCTCACACAAGCACGTCACAGCCCCCTAAACCTGCCTCCAGTGAGAGACTAGATGTGGGGCCTTCAGACTCAGGTAGGGTGTTTACTGCTGAGGCTCTGAAGTACTGCTATACAGTCATGCCATTTTGTAATAATCTTCAGTATCTATCAGGAGAATGCTGCAAACAGACTCCAGGGTTTCCCATCCTCCTGCCTGTCTGTATTTGGTATTCTCATATAGGATGATGCTCTAGTGAACCCTTGGTAATGATTATGGCCCTGATAAGATTTACGCACAGAAGGAAACATAAGGGATCAAACGGGGTTACAAAAGTGTAGCTTCCTTCTATAAATCAGTATTAATCCTGATTCCAAAGGACAAGAGTGTGGTCAAGTTATGGTCCAATTACCCTCTGTATCTGTATATCTAATATAGGTAGTGGGCGTGTGGCAGCTGCCTGTATCAGTGTATGTAAAATGACCAGCTGGTACTACCCTGAGTCACCACCTCCACATAAATAGTGTTCAACATGTTTAAATCTATACAGAACTCCACCACTAACCTCAGGACACCCCCCTCCCCACACCACCCCCCCCCCCCACCCCCACACACACACCAAGTGGTACGTTTCAAGCTGGCACGTGCCGCAGACACATACGTCATGAGGACGTCATGGCGTGCACGTACGTCATGGACCAGCTGCTGTATCTCTCTGTAAAGTTCCTTTTAGTTTTAGTGTCTTCTTTTCATATTAATCCTCGATGTTATATGAGGGGATAAAGAGGATCTTTCTTTTTTAGATGAACACATCGAGATCTTAGTAAAGTACCCACATGCCATTGCAGAGAAAATCATTCACCTGCAATGATTATAAATAGCAAAACATTATATATCAAGTTAGTAGCACTTAGGAAAAGAAAAGGAGAGAAATGAATAGATAAATAGAATACATTTATTAAGAGCTTGGGGATAATCAGCTTCTACTTGGATTGGACAGTCCTGAGAAATCAACCTTGAAATATAATGATATCAACCACAATTTATCTGAAATAAATTGCATGTCATGACACACTTTAGTTGAAGCCAGTGCCTCTGACAATGTCTGAGTTCTGGAGGCACTGTAATGTGTGTGGTACGGTTATAGGGTTTTCTGGATTGGTGCATTAATAATGCAGATAGGAATACTTGTGTTGTGAACCGTGTCGGTGTTATGAATCAGTGTCAGTCATGCCACACTACATAGGTCAACCCTTTGGGGACACACATGTGTATGCTGTCTTCAGCAACATGACTGTATCGTTCTCATCATGATAGATTCTGTAAGTAGGGTAAGTGGGGAGATGGTGGGGGGGGGGCAGGGTCAAAAGTCCCTCTGGTTCATTTCCATGCTTTAGCTAAGACCCGGACTGTCTAAGACCTGATCAAAAGCAATCAAAGCGTCGCTGATTATTTATAAGCAATGCATTGAAGCATCATGACTGCATGGACCATATAGAGTCAGCATGATGCATGTATGGAGTGCTAGCGAGTAACTCACCTCAGCGCTAGCGATTTACTCACCTCAGCGCTAGCGAGTTACTCACCACAGCGCTAGTGAGTTACTCACCTCAGCTGCAAACCGGCGGGCATGACTCATTAGACATGCATCCCCTAAACGATTGATTAGTAGACAGCGGGATAGGTCTAAATTCTAGTCTGCACTGTTAGCATTAGGACTTACTCAGTACGTGGATATATAGAATACCAAGTGGTGTCTTGATGCAGCTTCATGGATTATATCAACAATTCTGGAAATTTCCTGAAATCGTGGATGTCTCGGAATGACGCCGAAATTGCGGGGATGGGAAAATGCCTACATGCCTAATTCCATAATGATAGGCTTACATGCGGGACTCTCTGATCGATAATTAAGGGTTATACCTCCCTAATCCGTCTCATACATGCAATCTGTAAAATCTCTAATGTCATCTCGATTGATATTTTATATACTGCTCACCTAGGAGTGGCATCACTGCCCCTCCTCCTCTCCCATGTCCATGTTTACCTTACACCTGGATGATCCACCTCTACACAACCTAACCCCCAAGGCTATGTTTCCTCTTAAGCAGACTGCGAACCTTTACACGTGGCTGCAGGAGGCTGCTTTCACCCCTCATTACATGTACACCAACCTGGGATCACCCCTAGACCCTGCTTCTACCACAGAACACCCCCCCCCCCTACCCCGTTCTCCAACCTCACTCACTCACCCCAGCAGCAGTTCAAGACAGGCTCTGTTGGCACCAGACTCCTTGGGGAGTAGATTGGTCCTCAGTCCAGTCTGTTGTGTCTGGGGACTACAGTGTAGGTTCTTTTTTTTCTGATGTCCGTCCTATGGGATTTACCCCAAGTCAAAGCCCAAATATGCGATGATTTTACACTATAGATCAGTACTATAATGACAAAAAATTTGCGTCCTACAAGATATAGGCTTACTCAGGTTGCGTCCTATACGCGAGGGTCATCTTATACGCCAGGATTTACGGTAGTATGTACAAGACGTCTTTTGGCACCGCGAGGGCCACCATAAGCCGTGCTGCCACCGGCATGGCTGTGAACAATCAGAGACACCTGGCTACGGGCGTGGACTGGTTACCAGGTTTAGTCTTGTGTAGGTGTCATCCATATGTGCTATAGAAGGGTGAGAAACTAAAAAGAAAACAGTGCTGCCCTCTGGTGCTTTTATTTGCTATGCACAGACCTTGATTACGGAGGTGAGTGGGTACTTTGGCACCACTCACCTCCGTAATCAAGGTATGTGCATAGCAAATAAAAGCACCAGAGGGCAGCACTGTTCTCTTTAGTTTCTCACCCTTCTATAGCATATGGATAACACCTACACAGACTAAACCTGGTAACCAGTCCACGCCCATGCACCTGGCAGTGCCCACCAGCACCAGTTGTACCGACATTGACTGAACAGACCTGGTACCAGTCTTTCTCAAGTACTCCACCCATTCCCTTTTAGACATCATGTAGTAGCTTGTTTAAATGTCTAGATGTTCACATATTTTGATACTATTGCAACTTAATGATTTTATACGATTGACAGTTGGCACCAACAAGATGTATGTATGTGGACAGCGGATGGACAGGTAGATCGGGGCCTTAGGTCTGCAGGCAGCACAAAAGGCAGTTCAGTTGGAGTGGGTGAACAGGTAAAGCAGGGCCTCAGGTCTGCAGGCAGCACAGAGAGCAGTTCAGTGGGAGTGGGTGGACAGGTATAGAGGGGCCTTAGGTCTGCAGGCAGCACAGAGAGCAGTTCAGTGAGAGTGGATGAACAGGTATAGAGGGGCCTTAGGTCTGCAGGCAACACAGAGAGCAGTTCAGTGAGAGTGGATGAACAGGTATAGAGGGGCCTTAGGTCTGCAGGCAGCACAGAGAGCAGTTCAGTGAGAGTGGGTGAACAGGTATAGAGGGGCCTTAGGTCTGCAGGCAGCACAGAGAGCAGTTCAGTGAGAGTGGATGAACAGGTATAGAGGGGCCTTAGGTCTGCAGGCAGCACAAAGAGTAGTTTAGTGGGAGTGGATGAACAGGTATAGAGGGGCCTTAGGTCTGCAGGCAGCACAGAGAGCAGTTCAGTGAGAGTGGATGAACAGGTATAGAGGGGCCTTAGGTCTGCAGGCAGCACAGAGAGCAGTTCAGTGAGAGTGGGTGAACAGGTATAGAGGGGCCTTAGGTCTGCAGGCAGCACAGAGAGCAGTTCAGTGAGAGTGGATGAACAGGTATAGAGGGGCCTTAGGTCTGCAGGCAGCACAGAGAGCAGTTCAGTGAGAGTGGATGAACAGGTATAGAGGGGCCTTAGGTCTGCAGGCAGCACAAAGAGTAGTTTAGTGGGAGTGGATGAACAGGTATAGAGGGGCCTTAGGTCTGCAGGCAGCACAAAGAGCAGTTTAGTGGGAGCGGGTGAGCAGGTATACAGGGCCTTAGGTCTGCAGGCAGCACAGAGAGCAGTTCAGTGGGAGTGGATGAACAGGTATAGAGGGGCCTTAGGTCTGCAGGCAGCACAGAGAGCAGTTCAGTGAGAGTGGGTGAACAGGTATAGAGGGGCCTTAGGTCTGCAGGCAGCACAGAGAGCAGTTCAGTGAGAGTGGATGAACAGGTATAGAGGGGCCTTAGGTCTGCAGGCAGCACAGAGAGCAGTTCAGTGAGAGTGGATGAACAGGTATAGAGGGGCCTTAGGTCTGCAGGCAGCACAAAGAGTAGTTTAGTGGGAGTGGATGAACAGGTATAGAGGGGCCTTAGGTCTGCAGGCAGCACAAAGAGCAGTTTAGTGGGAGCGGGTGAGCAGGTATACAGGGCCTTAGGTCTGCAGGCAGCACAGAGAGCAGTTCAGTGGGAGTGGATGAACAGGTATAGAGGGGCCTTAGGTCTGCAGGCAGCACAGAGAGCAGTTCAGTGAGAGTGGGTGGACAGGTATAGAGGGGCAGCACAAAAGCAGGTCAAAGAGTATATCTCAGGAATCTTAATCTGCAGCACTAATCCTCTCTCGTAGCTCTCTCTTGATCCTCTCCTAGCTCATCTCGTATCCCCTGCGCCAATTACATTTAGGTGGCTCTTCGACTCCTCCTACCTTCCAACATTGGCCATCTGTCTGTGACTCCTTTCCCCAGGCACCCTTCCTACTAACAGGTGGGTTTGTGGTGGTGGTGTGGTCTTAGGTCTGCTAGCAGAAGGGGCAGCTCTCACTGGGGAGTGGACCAGGATGCTGACTATTTTCATGGGGCCCTGCTTACTTAATCATGTATAGGATGATACAGCTTTCATGCTGCTTTCAAGGAATTTTAGGGCTTTTGACTGTCACTGCTCCTATATGGATCGGTGCCATTAAATGCACATTTTCTTTCACCCTTATTTCTGTCCCCACCTCCAAACCATTCCAAGTCGTAACTTGTCTGCCTCTCATCTCTGTCAGTTTCTCTGCCTCTGTCTGTCTGTCTGTATGTCTCTGTCTCCCTCTGTCTCCCCCCCCCCTGCCATCCTCTTTCCTTCTCACTCTCTGTGCTCCATATCCTTAAGCTCCTTACCCTCAGTACAGCCAGCCGACCCTCTCCCCATCTCCTCCCACCTCCCTTTTCACATGCCTCCTATTGAATAGTGGTATACATGAAGTGATTCCTCTAGCTTCAATTACCTCACCTGCCGCAGCCTCAGGGCAGGTAGGGGTAGAACTCTGCTCATAGAAAGAGCATCCCCCAGCGGGGAGTACAGACGGAGTTCCTGCACATGGCTCCCCTGGCACCACTGACCTTCTCAAAGAGCTAGAGCCATTTAGAAACCACAAACTGCTTCAGTATGACCCTGGTGAATAACTCACCTATTTTGCATTCTAAGCATCATGTTTAACCTACAGGTTCATAGAGTATGGTGCATGATGCTGAAATGCAGGTCTGTTGTGTTACTTGCCAGCACCGCCTTGGTGCATCATGATAGAAATGTAGTATACAGTATTAGGATTATGCTATCTTTAAAGGGTTAAAATCTCCAGTGGTTCCTGCACTCTCAGACAGACACCATAGCCTGAGGGAGATTACATAGAGCAGGGAACCAGTGTAGGTGAATGTTAGATAAACCCCATATACTAGACCCCCTGTGTGCTACAAGGATCTTCTCCAGAAGGAATCCATTCATGCACTATAGCTGTTTTCATCTGGCAGGTTAAGCAGCAGATAACTCCATCGGTTCTCAATTAAGTCATAGGAATTTTAGAAAAGGCTAAAAGGTTATTATGCATGCAAACTGTGCACAATCCCACAAAACACTGATCGCTTCTTAATCAATTGATACATCTACAATGCCCTAAAATAATTGCCCTATCGGTATGAGTTTTTGTTGTCTATTCTGGAGGATTAATCTTTCTTCTGCGGTATATTCCGTGCACTCACGCAGCTCACATTTATACCAATTTGATATGACAAATGTACATGGACGGATTCTCAATGACACTCAGACCTAGAATCTTGGAAAAACTCTTTGAGACTTTTATTGCTTAAATTACTACAATTCCTATGGAACACTCATATAGGTAAATGTGATTATTAAACTGGTCCACCTTTGGTGAGTATTGGATCTTTCCGCGGCTTCTCAGTGCACAGCTGTTCAGTCGGGCTCTAGTCCATCACCGTGACAGTTAATCGCAGACTCTGGTCAATAATTGAGCGATAATGAAGGTGAACTCACTACACGTTCAGTGCCTACAAGGTTATCATGACCTGCACTAGGATTAGCAGCGACTGGTTGGGGCTGGCTGAGGGTTATTCTGACTCACTGCCTATCTATGCATCACCATTGTGCAATATTGATTGGTTATTATTTCCTTGCTTTTAAAAAATCTTACAGACGTTTTCATATCTTTGGTTTTACCACTGAAGGCTGCAGAGATTTTGTATCCAACACTTCACCCCATGTATACCCTATTCTTTCTCCCTCATAATAAAGGACCCACATTAGTTGATAATGGCACACCATATTCTTTTAGAGAGTGCGGCGAAAGGGGGTATTAGATGCTTGAAACTAAAACTAATTTGATAAGTGAAAATTCTCAACCCCATAGAAATCTTTGCAGTGGTGCTCCCTTGGGGCACTTATGATATGGTGTCTGCGATAATTAATGGGGCATGTGTGGTTTTTAGAAAGAATAAGCTACATCTAATATAGATTTCAGCCTGTAAATATGATAAACACACATGGCCTCAAATACGCACCAGCTTAAGCACATAGTAATTATAAAAACTACCTCAAATAAACGTCTTTTGTACCGCACGCTGGGTGAATGGCATTGAAAACTAAAAGTGCCTGACTACATACACAAGCTAATACAATACATACCAGGATTCTGCCCCAGTTGACTTTGAATACAGCACAGGTCGTTCTTTTTCATCAAAAGGTTAAAGCCAAACAGACTTGGTAATACTGGGGTTCGGGAGCTATTAGCCTTTCAGTAGGTAGTTATAATAGGTCATAGAGATAATGGACCTCAATAATTGTGCTCACAGGGGCATATTATCCCTGGTACCCAGGGCCTTAACAAGCCTGACAAGTGGTTCAGATGTGACCTTTAGTTTAACTCTGAGTAGCCCAGAGAAACTCATCTATAATGGTAATGGGGTAATTGTCTTTGGACACTAATTGCAGACACCAATAGCATCAGCCACAATAACTAACCACAGCCTAAGTATACAATAATACATGTAGCATGTTTAGAGTATATATATATATATATATATATATATATATATATATATATATATATATATATATATATATATATATATATATAGGCTCTAGGCTGTATAATCTCATAAAAGGTAAAATAACATGTGGGATGGTCATCATGTATACAAGCAATTGAAAATACTAGATTGTACAATATTATTTCCTTTTCAACCTAAATAAATCTTTAGCAGCTACAGCAGCCCTACTCTCATCATAACTCCCTGCCATGGGGAGCAGCCGTAGGCCATGGCTGTAATCACATAGTAACACTATCTAGTGTCTCCTGAGTAGCCGTTCAAATTGGTTGTCGCTTTTCATAGAATCTTTTGAAATATCCTTCTGCGGGTTGACAGTATACGTCGATGCACCTGTTTCTTTTTAAAACTCTAAATAGACAATGTTAAATTGAGTTAGAACACAATTCTGGAAATATGTACTCTGTATTCTGTATTGATGCACTAGTTTGCTTTTGTCACAGTCAGTGGGATTCCCTTTGGCAGTGCCCCAGATCTAGATGGATGACTGCTGGGCTGATACATCCTCCTAATAACTGTCCTATCTCCAGACCACCCAGAGCAATCACTACGTACTTTCAGCTTTTGACCAAAAAAAAAAAAAAGAAAGAAGAAGAAAAAAAAAAGAAGCTCTCATTGGCATTAATTTATACATATCTAGGAATTGCAAGATGTTGAGTTTAAAGGGAAAGACAACCCTCTTTCCATGACATATTTTCTTGGCCTGTATCATGCCACTTCTCCCAGTGATGTGTGGAGCCATGATACATAGGGTAGACTGGCGAAACCCTCAACAATGGGAATAACATTAGTGTACGAATTGTACAGCTGATGAGGCAAGCTTGACTGTGGATTACTAGATACTCCTGATTTTTTTGTGGTGATAATGAGTATCACTCTCCCAGCCCGGAATCCTGGAACAGGTTTTTGGGTGAAAGTGTAGGCTATAGCTATATATATACATGTAGTTCATGGGCGTGAAAAGCAGGGGGGACATGCCCCCCCCCACTTTTGGCCAACTCCTCAAAAGGTCAAAACTAAAAGGTCAAGCAAAGGGAGGTCAAAAATGGCAGAACCCCCCCCCCCCCGGTCCCACCCACTCTGAAACTGCTTCCCACGCCCCTGAGTTCTTATAGTTAGTTTTAAGCAGAATGGTATGTCCCACGGTGAGGTTGGGTCCCCCATTCTGAGTGATAAGAAGTGTTTTAAATGTTTCTTCTGAGCAAAGTCACCCACATGTTAAAGGGCAATAGGTGCATGTCATAAAGGCATCACGAGTGATGATTCTGAAACATCTTGATTTCCTCCTGAGATTATATATTTGCAGGGTAGTGGCTCTAGTGGACTGTCACAGTAGGGTTCTGTTGGCAGACTGCCAGCCCTAAGTAAGTGGTTGGTGTACTGATTGTTATACCTAATGGCTGACCTATCCACAGACCACCCAGAACAACCACAACATGTTTACAAGTTGTCTTCGACCAGAGTAGACTTTTTACCCGTCTTCTATACATAAATTGCTACTTGTTGAATTGAGAAGTGGCTGAGGTTGGGTTAGTTGATATATATTGCAAAAGATGCTGGGATGGACTAGTGTAGAAACAGCTTCTACTGTCATTGTTACTCTCTCTCTCTCTTTTTCCCCTCTCTATTCTTCTTTTTTCTCTCTATTCCTTTTTTTGCAATGATATTATACTGACAGAGCACCGTGTGCGCCCTAGCATACGGATTGCTCGTTGGGTATACATTGCACTACAGGCCCATACAGGAAAAAGGAGCGACATGCAATGAGTAAAGTTGTGTTCGCAATACCTTTAGCAGAATGCTTTTCACGTGTCATGTAATATTTACATGCTAGTAGGTAAACACCCCATGTACCAAGATTTACAAGACACCTGTCATTAACACTGACATCAAATATGGGTTCTTGTAACCCGGTCTAGAGAAAGTTGCAAAAGCTTTATCAAAGACTTCTTTGAAAATTCACCTTTCCTTCTTGAATTGGTCTATAGCTCTAGCATCACCCCCTGGCACATGGTGCATGGAAGAGGACGAGGGACGTCCAAAGTGCACTAACTCAGTATCTGTTCCTCATGCACCTGTCAACCACCAGGTTAACACATGGTACAGGCAGTCATTAACCCTTTAACAACCACTAGATGCTTAATGGACCCTTTGGGTCATCATGATTTGTAAATGCAACGCTGTGGTGAGTAACTCGCAAAGGTTGCATTGGAGCATCATGCTTAGCAGTTGACACACTCTAACAAAGCAGCGGCAGGAGCTAACTAAGTAAAGATACATTGAAATGAAACATGACTTGTGGTATTTAATCATTTAATAAACACTAAAGTATAATTGCATCATGACGACCCTTTGAGGTTGATACACTCCCGGGTGATGCATCATTGAATTAATAGTGACCAGACCTATCGGCACTCATGCTGACCAGTAGGCATCATCCAATACTGTATTAGCAGCCCTTGAGGGAAAATACGTGGAGTATTGGCAGAAAAAAAGGAAGGAGATTCACAAAGAGTGAGACGGCTGGTGTTGTAGAGGAAGGCAGCACGTGGCTGATTCATATGTATATTGTTTTCGTGCTGTGTGGTCACATAGCTGCTCTGGAGGGTCTTGCCAAAAGATAACGAAGATGAACCCCTGTAAAAATCTTCAATGAGTGCTGAGGAAAACGTGTATGGCCTATCTCACTTTCATGGTATTGACAAAAAGAATACAGCAGAATGAATGGAAAACTCTTATTGAGATGTAAAAAGACATGCACGTTTTCTCTAAACAGTTATCCAAACAAATATTTAGCAAGACAAAAACATGCACGTTTTCTTTCTTGGATCACATTTCTTTTTTGGCAAGACCCTCCAGAAGGAATGCGCCTCGTATACAGGCCACTATTTGTTGTTAAAAAATGAGGCAATTGGCAATGGTGTCGAGGCTGCATGGGAGAAACAGGGGGTGGTGGACCACATACATGCAGGCCTAACTTGTGACTGTCACTAAAATAGGTACCAGGGTACATGGCACTTGCAAAGTGTCTTTTTCTATTAAACACGTAGAAATAATGGCCATTTTCTACCACCCGATATGGCTGCCCTTTCGGCCGACAGCACCACCACACTAGTAGTTACCACCGTCAGCAGACGGGCTGCTGACTTTTGCCATAGGGTCCTATGGTGGGACATGGGTCTTTCTCAGTCGATGGAAACCCCTACTGTGGGCCTATGGGCTAATGAACGGACCTTATCGGGAGCGTGTTGCGCCTTTGGTCAGTAGGTACCCTCTTTTCAAAGGAAGTCACGCTCTGGAGGGTATTGCGAAAGGACAGGAATTCAATTCTGTCAGAGGTGCTATTCCCAGATGGGAACTGACTACCCTCACACAATGACTTCTCCCCTGTTTTGCAGTAAGGTATTAGGTTATAGAATTGATTCAAGTTTTCAGGAATTGGGGAATGCTTCCCAGTATGACTCACACTAAAAGGATTGATTCTGAGTGCAGTAGAACAACCAGGAACTGGATGGTGAGTTACGACAGTGAGAATTCGTTTCCGATTCTTTTCGCAATAGCCTCCTGCTTCACCATTCAACTTGCACTCACCACATTAGTCTGAAAAGTCACCAAGAGGGTGTTGCTCCTATAGTAAAAGGAAGAGCTGGCTAAAAATGCCCTCATTTCCAGTCCTTTCTTTTCATGTAGCTATAACCTGTCCCTTTTGTTGCTCACTAGTGGCCATTCAAGTATGGTGCTAAAAAAGGGGATTTGAGTAGGTACCTAGTTGTGAGTGACGTGAGTAAGTACCTGATAGTGCAGCTCTCTCTGTTTTAAACAAGGCAGGTGACTTTTCAGACTCGTCCTTTTACTATAGGAGCAACACCCTCCGGGTGGTGGAAAATTGACCTTATCACTGCCACCGGCAGCCAGATGTGAAGTCCCCAATATTGGCCTGGATAGAGCCCACCCCACTGTCGGTGCACTGCATCTTAGACCCCTCCCAATACCCACGTGTCTTGATTAGATATATTATCTAAAACTCTGAGTAAGAGAATGGATGTTACGACTCACCACAGATAATTGCTAAAAGATAACTACCCACCCCCCCCCCTTATCCCCAATCCCTCAGGCCCTTGCACACAAACCACCAACACCTTGGAGGACCCTGGAGGACATGGTCCGCCATGTTTTTACATCCAGGGTGCATCACACGGTGGTGGTCGGGGTGGTGGTAGTAGGGGACCACAAAACGAAGCTGCTCCACCCTTTTTCTGTGGTTTTGGGAGCTGGGCGGAGGCGGAGGGGTAGAGGGAAGCTGACAGAAGTGATTTGTGAGTGGTTACAAACGCCGGCGCTAGGTGGCATTGGGGAGGGTGGTACGTGTGTGTCACGTGCTGTGGTTTGACACGTGACATGTTGACACGTGCATGGTTATGAAGGCACGTGCGGCATACAGGCCCCTGAGGCTACAACTAAAGGAGAATCTTCAGGAAGTGTTTAAACTGCCCCTGGCTGTTTTCCCTTTCCACATGCCCGCCGGCGAAGAGGTGGTTGCTTTTTCACACTGATCTTTGGTATGTCAACTCGAACATTTAACCCTTTGAGCCTAACATATTGCTTTCTTGCATATTGCAAGAAAGCAATATTATGCCTTTTCTTTCTTGCATGAGATTCATAAATACAGCCCTAGTCATTAACTAAGCAGCAATATGCCTCATGCCAAGCCTCAACAGCTAGAGGGAGGATGTACCCAAAAAGATTCTATATCGTCCATCAGTCATGAGCATTGAGGGAAATGTCCAAATGGCCATAGCATCACTGACTCTTTCTGATTTCTAGTATTTCTTGAATACCCCGCACACTTCTTTATTCCCCTGTCTATAAATCCAATGCCTTTGTCCAACCTTTCGAATAGAATAGGAGCTCTAGGCATTATTTTATAAGAGAATGTTTATACCCATGCTCAATGGGCCTTTCGGCAATGACTCACTATACCCAGCACTATACATTTGAGCACTCCCCAGATCTAGATGTACATGCATATGGTCCAGTATTAAGATCAAGGCTAGCTCCCTGTCCCCGCACTCAGAGTACACTATAGACACCATCATCGTTATGGGGTTTCAAAATGACCCCCTATTGCACAGATTTTTGACTGATATTTGACTATTTAAGGCAAAAACGCGGATTTTCGGGGCCCAAAAAGTACCCCTTATTTTGAGAAAACACTGACATCTTGACCAGAGCACCCATTTTCTTTAGAAATACATGGATTTTCCATGCACTGAATAGTGCCTCTTTCAGGGAAAACAAAAATACTTTCAGTTCCTTGTTTATTTTCAAATGGAATGTCAAAAAAATACCCCTTTTTTTCTAGATTTCACGAAACTTTCTTGAAAATATACCTCTTTTTTTCAAGATTTTAAGGACATTCCTGATATGCATAATACACCCCTGTATCCGCGTTTTTCATAACGATGATGGTGTCAGACTTGCATTGGAGTGCAGAGACCGGGGGCTAGCTGGAAGGCTATAGAGAAGCCGACAAATAAAACACAGATTAATGAGAATAATGGGCACAAATTAACCAAGGGCGGCCACAGTGAAACCCATAGTCAGTCACCTCGTGCACACTAATGTGATATGACGTCAAACAATGGGGCCAACTTCAAGTAATCAGGGCCTCAGGGACCCTGGATCTAGGGACTCAATTACCACAATCTACAATTTTTTCTGGTCTAATTGCTGCATCCTGGGTAAAGGGTGTAGTCCTGGATGCTGTGTCAGCTGCTATTGAGAATGGTAATAGTGTCACTTGTGACAAGTCAGAGGGTCACTTCTGATCCTGTGTATCAAAGTCATGCATATGGATCTTTTATTTTCTTTCCTTCTCTCCTCCTCTTATTTGGCCAATAAGGCAATATTCTTATCAAATTTCAGAAGTCAGATTTAATATAGATTAGCCAAAATGATACAAAAGTGTCTTAACACAGGAAATACTTTATAAGTGTGAATTGCGACATTTTTAGATTGTGTAGCAGTTCCAAACAAATGTCAAATGACCACTTTGAAACATCTGTGGCCACGACCAAGGTTAACCCATGTGTCCCCGAGACATGAGATAGGTAAATGTGTCAGCAGCAGACTGCTATAAAAACAACCCGATATTGAGGCTTTTCTCACTGGTGAATTAACTGACATGCTGACCAGGGTTAATATAACGCACCAGCATCAGTGAGCATTACCCCGGGCATTACCCTGGAAAGTCGACCTAACAATATTGCATTGGTCTATCATGATGACATGCACCTGGTGGTATGAGAAAGGTTAGGGGCTGGGGTGGGTTAGGTCACGTGGGAAGTCCGTTATAATAGTGCAATAGCATGTCACCAGGCGGCAGCAGCTGTTCGTGAAGTGAGCCGAGAAAACCGACATGACCTCAGGGAAAACAGAGAACGTCAATAAAGACCGCCATGTTGCACAATTACTTGTCATTCTCTGATGATTTTGGAAGAAGTAGGACATCCTACTTTCTGAGAAAAGCATTAAGTGCACTGGGCCGTATTCATTTGTATGATAGCATGCTGTACCGAAATCGAGCTTATGCTTAACCGAAACTCATTATTCATTTTGAACTGATTTAATTGAAGAGGCTGCAAGCGGGGGTTGGGGGGTGGGGCTTGAATCTCTCCTGCACCTGTGAATTGATGGGGGGGGGGGGGTATCTCTGAAGCAGGTCCGTGGTGAAATGTATTCTGGTTTAATGCAGTATTACCGTAAAGCATCAATTTTCTTACCCCATACGGTTCAAACATTCTGATTATGAACAATATGAAAACAAATAAATGCATGCCCTCATTACCTGGCAATGACACAAATTAATGATCTCCTGTCCTCTTTCTCTTTGCAGTTCTCCCTAACAGGACGGAAAGTGCCTGTTTCTCGTCTTCCTCAGGGACCAAGGTCCTGTCCGCCCATTGTCCATCCAGACACATGGTCTACATTGTGGACCTGTTCTATGGACATTCAGCCACAGGGGCATGTCACCACAAACCCTCAGACTGTACTCTAAGTGATTTCATGTCACCAAGCTGTGTGGGCAGACAAACCTGCGAGATTAACCTGCCTAGTGGGACCTTAGGGAGGCAGATACCACATTGTAGGTTACACAGTAATTACATGCAGCTCGTCTTTAGGTGTATTCCAGGTAGGTCCAACTTTCTTCACTGTTTGAACCTTTTCAGAGCCACATGGTCAATGTTTCTTTGCACCACAGTGCCCACAATATTCTTTTGGAACATCATTGTTAGGAGCCTGAAATCCTGTAGATTTAATATGATGCCTATAGAGCTACACCTGGCAAGGCATAATAGTATGTAGCACCTCATAATGAAGTCTGTCAGATATTAAGTTAGATAATTTGTCATTTGATACTTTGGTTCAGGGTAACTTCTCACCATCGAGAACACTTCTCACACCCTCCTCCTCTCCCCTATATACGGAGCCCCTAATAGGACATCCCAAATAAAAGATTTTCTGGAGAAAAGATATTCCTGCAGGTACTGGACAATTCTTGCGGGTACAGGAACATTTTAGATGCACAAAAATTCTTGCAGATGCACAAAACGTTTTTGCAGATGCACCAAAAATTCTAGCAGGTACACAAACTAATTCTTGTGGATGCACAAAACATTCTTGTGGTACACAAAATAATTCTTGTGGGTACACAAAATAATTCTTGCGGATGCAGAAAACATTCTTGCAGGTACACAAAATAATTCTTGCGGGTACACAAAATAATTCTTGAGGATGCACAAATTCATTCTTGCGGGTACACAAAATAATTCTTACAGGTCCACAAAACATTCTTGCCGATACTCAAAATATTTTTGTGGATGCACAAAGATTCTTACAGATGCACAAACATTTGTGTGGGTACACAAATCATCTTCCTTTAACTACATAAATAACTTCTGCATCTGCAAGAGTATTTTGTGTACCCGCAAGAATGTTTGTGCACCCGCAATAATTATTTGTGCACCTGCAAGTATGTTTGTGCACCCGCAAGAATTATTTGTGCACCCGCAAGAATTATTTGTGCATCCGCAAGAATATTTTTTTGGGGAAAAAAATTTATATATCCTATTAGGGGCTCCGTACCTATACCCCTCATCAATGACCCAGGATGAAGCGAACTTGATGTTCCTCTGTCGTCATGATGCACCAATGTAGTGCTGACGCATTTCCTCACCAACAGTGCAGTAAAGCAGCATGCTGAAGTGAATTAACTGTAAATTCTCCTGTATAAGCCTTATAACTCATTCCCAAATCAGGGGTGCAGTCTATACGAGGGTGCGGCTTATTCGAGTTTTTATGGTAGACCTGATGAGTCGAATTCCCAGGCTGCATTCATGCATCATGCCTGGCTCATGCCAAACGAAAGGCAACAATTATAGTGGCCAATAGCTATTTTTCACAGACACCTGCGGCCTTAAAGCATAGAGATATACCCTTCTGATGTAAAGCTGTGCTGAAAGTAAACAGCCCCCCTTCTCTCTCTCCCCACAGCTCTGTCATTATAAGTTGTTCCAGCCTCTGTGAGCTGTTCTCTGGTTCAGACACACCTGACAACCTGTGAGCAGCTCTGAGCTTCCCCTTCAGCAGAGACATACGGCCCACATCTGGTGTACTACTACGCCGTAAGGTGCACCTACACCCCTGCCAGACATTGTGTGGGGGGGGGGGGAGGGGAGTAAAGCTAATAAATTGTGAACTAAGATAGATGTAGGGAAGGAGAGGAATGGTTGGCACTGCATTGGAGGAGGAGTGGGAGGGAAAATGGACGAGCATAATATATGTCATATTGGAATAGTTTGAATGGGTTATCACTTTCATAATATAGAACTTGGAAATATAAAGTAATGGTCTAAGATTTTGCTCATGTAATTGTTGTACTGGGCTATAGGGAGAGCTGTCGAAGCAGTGCAGCTAATGTAGCCCTGTTAAACATGGCACCATAAATATGGTAGTACACGCGGTGTGTTTGGAAGAACCTTCGAGCAACATCTCATGTAATTAAAGCATCTTTTAATGCTTAAAGATCCCAAAAGTAAAAGATGCGAAATCACTTAAACAAAAAAATGTCACGCTGAAAGCTTCTTGAAATAACTGGAATCAGCCTTATATTATGTAAATGTAATTGTTCATGAATTGTCAAAAATAAATATTTGCGGAACTAAAAAAGTCATTTAATGCAAGCCTTGACCATGCATATATAGAACATATAGTTTATGAGAAAAAATAACAAGATACAGTATCATAGTAGATGAGTGCCAGTCAATAAGCTTATACATTTATGTCAAGGTGCCTAACGGCCTCGTGCGGAACGGGCCGGACACGCTCGTGAAGAAACGGTCAGCTCAAACTGATCATCGTTCACCTTTACCATTATAGCATCTCTAAAGACATGGCTTTAAGATCAAGATCATGGCAACTATAACACAGAGTATTACTTTGATGTACACATAATATACACAAACCTATGGAGGCCTTTAGCTTACAACAAAATAAACCATATTGTCTTCACCTGCAGTGTTTTGGGTTACCTGGAGGTTATTGCAGAATATGCTACGGTCGAAAAGGACACTACTGTTAGAAACATAACATATGTATTAAATTATTACATCTAATTGAGCAAGGGTGCGCTTTGTACGTGAGGTACTATGGGAATCACCACCAAAGGTGGCACTACATGCAACTATAAGATGTGGTATATAATGGAAAAGTGGTTGGAGAAGGTGGTGGGGGGAGTCAGGGCAGGTGGGTTCACCCGTTGAACAGGTGTGACTCTTCCACTACCTGGAGGCTGTTGCGAAAAGATTGAGTAGTTGCTTTCAAGGGTAGGTACCTCACTTCCCACTTCCCCCCTCTACTTAACCACTCAGTATCACTTCCAACACTGTAGTCCAGAAGAAGTCACTTTCCCACAAATCAAACTGTGTTGCGAAAAGTGGTCACACCTGAGTGCTTCCCAGACTGCCCACACCTACATACTTATGCGACAGAGTGTTGGAAGCAACTTCCAGTTGAGGGGTTGTTAGTAACCACTTCTGGACCACATCTGTTGGGAAGTGCCATTTGGCAATGCAATAGAGAAGAGATTACCAAAGATGAGTGCCTTCCATTTTTGGAAGTACACCTCTGACAGAAGTGACTTCCAAGGGTTTAGCAACAGCCACCAGGTACCACTGAGTTTCCCGGATATAAAGGTGTCAGCCTGTCCTCCTTTATACCCCTGCCATACCTCCACAGGTGGGGTATAAAATGTACCCTTTCACTTTTTTTCAATTATATTGTTTTTATAATATGAGACTTTCATTTTGGGGTATATTACTATTTTATTATCAGGTTGGGCACATGACTGATTCTTTTATGGACTCTGTTTCTATGTCAAATGGACTTTCCCGCTCGTCATTTTATAGCAGGTGTAAGCCCAGTTTTGTCGGCCTAGGAAAGTCTCCTGGTAAGCTAGTCAATTGATTCCTGAATCGGCTAGTTTATTTCTTCTTCTTTTTTTTTAATTTCACATTAGATCAGCACCAAGGGGAGTCCTGTCAAGCCATTTAATCCTTAACATTACTAGGTATAGCTAGACAGATTTCGGTTGGCCAATGTCTCTGGGTTTTTTTTAAATGCCAATGGAAATATATTACGTCACATAGAAATCTGCTATCCCCGCCAGGTTAAAACACAAACGAATGATTGATATATTATGAACATTATACTCTATCACTAGCTGTCAAGTTCTTTCACCAAGTTCAGGGATTTTGTGCATCAGGACGACAGGGTAACGTGAACTTATAGGGAATGTGGCTAAATTACTTTTCAAAGTATAGTCTAACCCAAAGTTCCTCTCATAAAATCAAACCATTATATCATCTTTTTTTATTTTCAATAGATTTTTCTGGTACAGGTGTTCAAACTTAACCTTTTCATGGAATTTAATGACATCTCATTATCATAATAACAACATCTCATGATGGCATTGTCCCTCTTTTATTCACTCACTACATCAAAGACAACAATTCCCATTCTGATTCTATAAACTCTTCAATTTTCTATAATTAAAATGTCAACTCATTATAGATATCATGCAACAGTCATTCAACTCCTGTCTGGTAATTAATCACTCTACTCCTTTGGTACCGTAATCTTCCGTGTATAAGGTGCCCCCCGCCTATAAGGCGCACCTAGAGTTTAGAGATTTGACCAGAAAAATAAAAGATTAATAACTTTTGTTTTACTGAATGGATTTTGAAAATTCAAAAACCTATGTGTTGCATGGACCTTCCAGACCCCCTTGGACCCAATATTCAGCTGATGAGATTATATGGGAGTGTAAGATATCAAAATGAAGGTCTTGATCTCCCCCTTGCAGATCCAGGAAGAACTAAAACCTCTCGTATAAGACGCGCCTTATACATCCACGGGAGATTATGGTAGTTTATAAGTAATTAAGCCGGGTTGCCTGTGTCGAGGCATCATACCATGAGAGACTGCTTACTGCATTGTTGTATCATTCCAACCATTATTGCATCATGCCAATCATGGTGCATGGATGCAGCACTAGTCATATTGACCATGTGTGGGCTGCACACATGCACCTTGCCGACCCCATTGGGTCACCATGATGCTTAAATATGGTCCTGTATTCATGATAGAATCGTCAGGGAATGCCTTGTGACTACAATGTGATAAGCTGCTTTACAACCCTTTAAACGTCATTGCAGGCAGACATGGAATTATCCTTTGTAATAAGGGGCGATACGGTCAAAGATTTAAGGGGGATAGCTGAGGTTCGAGATCGTTCGGTGGGGGTATGAATCAAGGAGGAACGACCCGACTACAATATTTTTAAATGAAATAAGTCATGGCCAGATAAATTCGATTTTTACTGTCGCTAGTTGGAAAGCGATTTGCCTCACTATGAATAAAGGATGAGAAGCTTTTATTTTTAATTAGAGAATCTATTTAAACTAAACATGATTGATTTTTTTCCTCTCTTACAGAGATAGAGGTTTATGATGTATGTACGGCGGGTACGGTCCGTACACAGGCTGGATACCTGCGTACACCAGCATACCCAAACAACTACCCCGCATCCAGAAAATGTACGGCCACAGTCACCGTACACCCTACACAGAGACTCCGACTACACGTGGTAAGATACGCCATCAATCATGATAATTTCTGTGCAGCGCTATGAATTAGAATTTCTATATCATTGTAATCCCTGTGTATAACCCACCACTTAAGGAAGACTCACAGGCTACGGCCCCGGCTACGGCTTATAGCAGGGGCGTAGGAAAATGGGGGGGGGGCAGGGGGCCTGGGCCTCCCCAATAATGAGGAGGTTCCCTCTATAAGCCTATATAAAACTATAGCACCCCCCCCAACAGAGACCCCTGGGCCCCCAATAAAAATTTGCTTCCTACGCCCCTGTATAGAATGCTTTTGACTCAGGCTGTGGCATGTATACACACGTTGTTTTTTTTCCATATTAAGACAGTACTTACTTTCTGTTTTCATGCCGTAGATGTGGCTCAGAACATAAGGAGGTGGCCTGTACATGGATATAGCTTCTAGTTACTTTGACACAGGTAGATTTAGACATGCAGTCCGGCCCTCGCAGTGTGAGTGCGGCTGATAATGGCGGTCTCGCCCATATCACCGATTTTAGGCCTTATTAGGCTGTTTTCCAGGTATTTTGATAGTTAATCTTAAAGGTTAGATATCAAGCTACACACCAGCGAAATCTAGGTAGAAAAATACAGATTATTAATTGTTTTACACAGACTTGAATGCAAAGGTAATATTGAACCTTTGAAAAACATATTACCTACTGAAGACACCTAACAACTAATATCAGAGCCAGATTAAGTGTATAATAAACTTCCAGCATGTGGATTTTCATGCATTTATGTCTTTGCCCAGTGATACTTTTGAGAGGACCAAAAAATGAAACATAGAAAAGAAATGGCCACGCTCATTCCCGCTATGTTACGATTTTTTAAAAGCATATTACCCCTACTTAGAATTAATTTGAAAACTATTTAAAGATATCATTTAAAAGTCTAGATTCTAAATGTTCTAGGAAGCTAAATTTCATATAGATTGGAGCACTAGAAGAATGTATTTTGGGTCTGTGGATATCAAGTAAAAATGCAGAAAAGTGGTGTCAGTGTACAGAGGCGTAGGAAGGAGATTCTGATTGGGGGGGCCCATCTGTATCAAGTGTGGGAGTTGGTGGGGGAATAAACAGATCCAGTGCAAGATAAGATAGTGTAGGGGTTCGTTCCCCCCTCAGGTGCGCAGATGCCTCGCTTCCGCTTCGAAGTTGGAGGGTCCTGGGTTTGAGTCCCAGTTTCTCCACTACAATACTATTAAAGACAATAATGTCTATTGTTTAAACTGGATGCAGACAAATGTTTTATTCTGTGGTGGATTCCAATTGTACCAAAAGAAAATGACAGATTATCAGAAATTTTGTCTCCACTGTTGCTAAGCAAACACTCTTCATCCTTCCCTGATCATCATAGAAATAGGTGGGATATTCCTTTCATAAATGGGAAACATCATCCTCAGGCTAGCCATAGTTATACTAGATCAATTATAAAACATTCAAATGCACTACACATTGACTATAGCAAACCATACAGCTATACTCTATAAATATGAAAGAGACTCACAAGCTACCTTCAATTGAGCTCAAAGTTAAGCCACAAGACGCACAAGTTATGCAAATATCATACTATAGGATGTAGTCTTGTGATATGTAGTTGTTTATGTACTTAATTATCTAGAGCTACAAGTGGATAATCAGTGAATATTTAATTTATGCAAATTTCCCAAAGAAGCTCATCCTCTGTTCATTGGCCTGAATGAACTCTCGCGCAATGTCTTTCAGTACAACTCTATCTGTGTACTCCTGGAGTGCATGGCACATGAGCATGTTGTTGAACCGTCTAGCTGTCATAATACTTCTTAGGTAGGTCTTAATTCTCCTGAGAACACTGTGGGCTCTCTCAGAGGTAGCCGATGTTACAGGGATTGTCAGGTACAACCTCACTAGCTTGTCCACCTCTGACACTAGCTTCCTTGCAGTCTGTGAAGTTTCTGTAAGGCATGCAGCTATTGTCATCACCTTTGTGGTCTTCTTAACTTTCATCTCATTTAAGAGAATGGGCAGTGAGCGCAGTTGGTGCTGCAATTTCTCGAAATCAAGATCATCTTTGTATTTTTCCTTCATTAGGTCACTGGCTTGTACCTCTTCCCCATTTGCAGCAGCTACTAACAACTTTTCCACAGATTCAGCAAATTCCATTCCTGGTTGATTGAATCTCCTGTTGAGTTCTGCAGATATGTTGTCCAAGATCTCATAGTACTGCTGTCTGTACATGTCCTTTGGACTGCTGAACACATGAGGGGCAGCACCTGGATCAACTGTCTTTGGAGCTTGGCATTTTCTTTTTAACACTGGTTCCTCCAATTCTTCAATTAGCTCAGAGGCATTGAGAACCTTTGCATAGAAAGCATTGAAGCTCTCCTCCTTCCTCATTTCAGTGTATTGTGCGATTGTCAATTTCACTGCACCTCTTGCATCTTCCACAGATGTGCTTACCCCCTGTAGGGCAATCGATAATTGCTCTGAATAAGAGAACACCATGTGTGCAAAGTGGAATCCCCAAAACGTAGAAAATGTCTGCATTGACTTGTGAAGTCCAGAGGCCATACGTCCGTAGTCATCATAGGAGGTGGTACTGATTTCCTCCATTGCATCCAGTAATTGCTCATAATTGCGGATGATGCTATTCAGTGAGGCTGCTCTGCATGTCCACCTAGTTGGACACAGGGCCCTGAGGTTTGTTGTCTTATCGCTAAGTTCTAGTTTATTGTATTCTTCCTGTATTCTTTGAAGTATACGGGTGCGTTTTGGAGAGAACTTTATCAGCTTCAGAATCTCGTATGCTGCCCCTAGACAATCCCGGATAGGAATAGACTTTTTTGAGATGTCTTGAAGGGCCAGATTCACACAGTGAGCAATGCAATGCACCCTGACAGCTGCTGGCTGCTCTTCTGTTAACTGTGTGGCAACACCAATATTCTTTCCTTGCATATTACTGGCCCCATCATAGGCCTGTCCTCAACATTTCTGGAAGGAGAAGCCACATCTCAGTAACATGTATTTGATAGCCTCAACAATGGCATTTGATGTGATGCTTTCTAGCTCAAAGAATCCCAGTGGATGCTCATGAATGAGCAGGTCATCATCATTGACCCATCGGATGCAAACATTTAGTTGTTCTTTATTACTTACATCTGTAGTCTCATCCGCAATTATTGCAAACCATGTAGAATTTTCATGGATTCCCTTTAATAAGTCCCTCAATACAGTGTTTCCCAGCATTTGTATTATCTCATTTACAATGGGTGGTGATAGATATCTATTTTCTTTAACCCACTTTACAAGTTGCGGGACCTCATGGCTTCTCTCCTTCAAAAGCTCGACCAGGTTGCCTTGGTCTTGGTGATGCCCTCGTACTGGAAGACCTTGTCTGAGAAGATACTTGAGTGAGGATATTTCCATGAGCAAACACCACCTTCGTCTCTCCTGATCATTGGTGAGCTGTTTATTCAGTTGTTGCTGCACTGAGGACTGTTTTGAAAACACAATCTTTGTCTGTGCCTCAAGGTGTCCTGCTGATTTCGCATGTGTTTTGAATTTGTCAACAGCTTTTTTCCAGTTGTCTACACCATGAGAAATGAATGTTGGATCTTGTTTTGTTGAAAAACAAATATTGAGCCCTGTCATGGCTGCCTTAGAGCATGTAAAAAAACACCTTTTTTTTCATGACACAGTATGTGAGCCAATCATAGTCCTTAAACCAACTAGATTGGATGGTTCGCGTTTTCATTTTGGTGCCCTCCTTGTACAGTTTACTAGCTTGCCTTAACAATGCATCATCCTCAGGCTGATATGGCTCCATAGTTGATGTGCCACAGCATATCTGCTGACAACCATCTTTGTCTGGTTCATAAGGTCTTGTTTCTTCTGATAATTGGGTCGTAGTGTCACTGGAGGTTGAAGTGCCTGGTTCACCAGGGGGCCCAGACTCATGAGTGGTTATGCCCTAAAAGCAAAAGAGAAGTCTGAATATAGAAAAGAAGCATTATTAACAAAAAATCAAAATCTAAGCATGATCTGAAGTATCTACATTTTTAATACTCAATTTGCATGATTCAGTGACCTATAAGGTGTGATCTGAATAATTGAGCAAGTCTGAGTAGTTTCTACATGAGATAAATTGAAAATTTACATTTCTGCCTGTAAAGTAAAGTGTACTTTATTTTCGAGATTTTCATTTAAATATATAGGTTGCTTACAACTTAAATCTACAAGGGGAACATTTGCTTAGAAATGTTCTACAAGGATTCAAATATATATTCCAGGGGTGAAGTAAGATAGAAATGAGAAACAACTTGATTTCTAATGATCAAACAATAAAATTAGGATATGCTTTAAACTATTGACAAAATATAGCTTAATGCCCTAGGACACACTTTTGTAAGTAAACATGATACAAATGTATATAAATCTTATTCAAAGTTGATATTGAGTGAAGGATTGTTACTTACCACTGCTCATCTGTTGTAGCAGATATTGTTTCCTCTATATACAGCTGCTTCCTGAGCATGCTTTTTATCAGCAGTGTGAACAGGTATGTATCTTGGAAACACTTAATCTAGCATAGGAATTGTTTGAAATGGATGGAACTTAGGGTTACAAATCAAAACCACACACAAAAGACCTTACCGTTTGATTTCATCAATACTTATCACAGTTAACTACAGTATTTGAATAAACAGAAGTCAATCTTAGAGCTTTAATCCTGTTTGTAATAAATCACCAATTAAGTCTTTGTTTATATCTAACCTGAGGTTCAGAGGTATTACCACTTGTTTTGTCCACCTCTTTGACCCTGTTAACAATAAGTCCGTAGCATGACTGGTAAGAGAAATCATGGACACAACAATTTGAACTTTCAACAATTTGAACTGGCAACTCAGGATATCCGTTAAAACGTGGGTTGTGCATCCCTCCACTATACATAGTGGAGGGACGGAACACCCACATGCCCGTCAGTGAAGGAAGAGGTTGACTAGAGATCCACCCCAACAGGATCCTGGCCCCGTAGGGAAGGTCTCCTCCTGCTTACCAGGCTGCTTTAGTATCTAGCTTTACATGGTTAATTTACAGGTAAAGCATCACCAGTGTCCCCTATATTTTAATTTATGAGATCTAAAAACAAACCTAGTAAAAGGGCCGACCCTGCACTTTCATTTCAATTTTGAAGATTTTAGAAATGAATTTTCTTTGGGTCTCGAGTCTATAGCTTAAATATGCATATATTTAACACGTTTTAGCAAGGGCTTCGTTGAGACTATGTGTATGTCATAAACAAGGTCTTGAATAAGGACCAGGGACAGACAGTGGGGAAACATGTATTCCTGTCTTATCAGCTGTTATCAGTGCCTATCGTGAATGGGCCCAGCTCCCTCATCAGTTGGTTTAAATTATCAAATTCTAACAGCTATATAACGAGCAAAATGGACTCATAGCTTAAATTCTCAGGTGTTCATGTATGGACAAGCTTGAAACTATGTAATATCCTAGAAAAGACTTTTATCTTGAGGATAGAAATAGTTATGACATGCGCAGATTCATTTTTAGATGCACAAATTACAAGAAAGTTTTAATTAGTGTGTGGTGGTATCACTGGTAAATAAGGCCGCACTGGTTGATAAGCAAGGGCAGCCACCAGCATAGATGCCGGGGGTGGCGTCCTATCCAGTGCCGTGCTCTTGCCAGCTTTTTCTAAACCTGCCACCACCACCACCCATTGTCCCCTTCACTCAGCTGATCTGTCCATGTAGGTCCAGGTCAGGGTCCCTCAGTATCCACAGGCATTTATTTTCAATGCTAAGATTCTTTTATTGATGAAGCTATACCATGTCTGGCATTGTACTTAGGTGTAGCTGTATACATGATACATTTGACTGGTCTACACTGGTACTGCTATCCAGGTTAGCTGAAACCTTGTCATAGCATACATCACCCAGACACGGCAGAGCAGCGTGGGAAAACTGACTGTCACCCGGCATCCGTGGCTGGCCTCTCCAGCATCGCCATCTTCGGCGACTCAGTAAATTTTCAAACTGCCGTATTTTGATGTGACATGCGATTTTCTGTGTTTCATTCTCTTCTAGATCACTTACCTTTTGCTCCTGGCTGCCCAACAGTCCTCCAAAGTATGCTTCTTAGACATGTTAGGACGTTTTTCCCGTTAGTGTTGATGAATGACTTGGGAAGTAAGGCGAATATCTCATAACTTAAAAACTGCTCAAAGTTCTATTACAGACTGGGTTTAAACCTGTTGCAACGCCTCCTCTAACTCTGTAACATCTCACCAGGTGGTGCAAATGTGATAGGCCTGAATTACCACTCTTAAGATGCTCATTTGAGTCAAATAACCAGGGTTCTTGGTTAGGTGTATAATGATTTATAGGGAATTTCATAATTTCCTTAGTTTGCCAAGGGAGGGGTTTTAGCTTTTTGAATTCTATCAAATATATCACCAGCCCCATGACCATTATTGGGGGGGCCCTAGTATATTCAGGCCCCCCCTCCACTCTGATTGGGGGGGCCCAGGCCCCCCTGGCCCCCCCTTTTCCTACGCCCCTGGTGTATGCTGCCACATACTGGTCCACTATGCAGCTGAACCCACATCACAGGAATCAAAACACCTTTACCACCATTTACATAGTGCTACTTGCCTTGATATTTCGGACACTATTTGCCTTGTATCTCTGGTTCTAGAGAAGATGAGCTCTATCGTATGCAGGCACGGAAGTCTTTCAGTATGCAATACTAATTTTCTGTTGAAGTGCCTACCTTATTACTTTATAACAGCTATCTATATCTATGTCCTTACAGGTAGAGTTAGACCTGGAGTCGGGTCCTGACGGCTGTTCTGACCTGCTCTACGTCCAGGGAGCCTTTAGGAGCAGCTCCTTATGCGGACAGAGGTCACATGACCAGGTATTCACAACAGTAGGAAACTCACTCAACTTAACATTTACCAGTGATGCAGCGGGTAGGAACAAGGGCTTCTGGTTGTACTATGAAGGTACGTGGTGTAGGATATAGGGGTGGGAGAGGTCTTGTTTGTGTTCCTGACTTACACCGATTAAAGTAACAACCCTAAAATCAATTTAAAGATTACTGAAGATTTCACTCCACTCTTATCCATATGTTAGCTTACTTCATTCCTCACATTATATGTGTCATAATGTATAGATAAAACCCTGCTCAGTTATTTTTTTAACATTGAATTCATATCTAAAACCCTTTCAAAGTATGCATTCCCTTTTCTCTACATCTCCCTTCTGTTGTGTCAGTTAGTAGTTGCATAGTATTCTCTGCTAGCCTTAAAAACTAATACAAGTGTAATCATTATAATGTACTTCAAGTTCTATTGCTTTCCACTCCTACAGCCTTTCCATACTTGGAGCCTACCACTGCTAAGCCCAGCACCACCACAGAGGAGATGGACACCCGTCCTCTCACCTCCACACTACCACCACCAGGTGTGGGACAGGGAACTAACACAGTGCTGCCACCTGGCCGCAGCACGCCACACTCACAGGGAGTCACACCTGGGGTGGCACAGCAGCAACAGGGGAAGTTACCATTGGGTGAGTTCACTATTCATTATGTTTTGGATTAAGGTGTGTTTATCCTTGATTGTATATTGTAAAAGATCAGGTATTCCTCTAAAAGTATGAATTAATTTCATTTTAGCCTCATTTGAGTGATTCTATTGGATTGGTTTACTGACTGAACTTTTATCACTTGTTCATTTCAGAAGCAATAGTTGGTGGTCTCCTAGGCTCACTTCTATGTATTCTACTAGTTTTATTGATACTACTCATTATCAAAAGGTAAGTTCAAACAATATTGATTTATATTTGATGCCAGGTACCCATAATGGGACATCGATTCAATTAAATCTGATCATAGTCTGAGTCGAAAGCTGCAGCAAATCAGCTTCTAAGTTGTTATGTCTACATCATGTAGTAATGTACTATCAGCATTGCTCAATTTGATGCATGAATGCAACCTATGGAATATATCATGATGCATTCATTAATGTTGCATCAATGCATCATGGAAGTAAAGTAGTGGTTCTGAGTAGACCCGTCAGTGCTAAATTGATGCATCATGTCGACCAAGAAATGTGAACTTTGACAAACCATGCAGGTCTACGACATATAATGTTAATACCATCATTTCATATGATAATATCAATGATGAAAGAACATTATTGATAATACAAAATTCCCTTTCATATCTTGCAGGCGAAAGGAGCGAGAAGCTATCCCATCATCCACCTCGACCTGCTTCCTGCACAACAAGCAGGGAACTGTGGGTAGGAGTGGGGCACCCTATATACAGAACAACCTGGCCATGGTGGACGACTCGCCCATGTGCTGAACCAGGCTATAGTGATATTATCAAGCTCAGAATATTACTTAGATAATTGATGGTCTGTCACTCTGCATCTCTATATGTACAGGGTATCTCGCACAAGGCGTCCTGGCAGTCTGTCTGGTGCTTAGGATTAGGACACAGTTGTGCGGCATGACCAAAGGACAGCCATACCATTCTGAGCTTGAACATACCCACTGCTGTATATTCGATGTAAAGGCCGTATATATATATATATATATATATATATATATATATATATATATATATATATATATTTATTTATTTATATGTGATTATAATTATGTATATCGTCCTAACCCAAACTCCTTTCACAAGCAATTGAGAGGCCTGATGGTGTCCAGTCCTGCCCAGACATAACTATATGGGCGAATCCTGTGAGTTCGCCCACCTATCAGGGTCAGGGGCCCAACATGACAAACTCAGGATTACATTTCAAGACTTTATTTTATTGATAGCCCTATATCTTGGGTGTATGAAAAGTTCCATTCAAGTCATTAACTCCCAGGATGTCAGTTTTTATCACAGTCGCAGTAAAGAGGTATAAATCGTGTAACGCGCTTGATCGATATTAATTCTCATGCATAGAACTTCTTCAATAATGTATCTGTGATAACCATATTCAGTGTCCAAACAACTATAATAGTTATGAATAAGTGTACCAAAAATTAGGACTGAGGCTTGAAAACTTTTGAAGTTATGTGACATAACGTTTTAAGAAGATTGAGATTTTTCATAAATTTCTAACACCAAACCTTAACTTTACCCTCACAGGCTTAATATCCATTGTATATGCATGTAATTCAAGTTATTATGTCTTCATTGTCTATATTTTCTTAAACAATCATCATTCTTCCATTCCTACAGTGTTTTCTTTATGTGAGCAGCTGTCTAAAATTACTCGTAATTGGCCAAATAGCGATCAAGCGCGTTACATACAGTCACTCATAGATAGAGGCTCCATAGAGGTACTTAGACCTTTCATATCATAATGCTACTTCATACACAACTACTTAAGCAATGGGACTACTGTTTAAAACCAAGAAATGTACAATTAATACCTATTTGGGGTCTCCCGTATGCCTCGGAAAATAAAATTGCACTTTTTTGCGACTAATTTTCTTACATCAATCAAGCCAGAAGGTCCAAAAATTAACTAGGAGTATCCAAACAGGCCTAAAATACCAGCCACACATGTCTAGTAACATATTAAATAGCAGTAGTACAGCTCAGATAACTCTCAGGTTGCCCACAGCCAATGAAGCAATACCATGTCAAATGCCCTCCGCGCAGGCGGATACCGATCAAGCGCGTTACATACAGTCACTCATAGATAGAGGCTCCATAGAGGTACTTAGACCTTTCATATCATAATGCTACTTCATACACAACTACTTAAGCAATGGGAATACTGTTTAACACCAAGAAATGTACATTTTATACCTACCTGGGGTCTCCCGTATGCCTCGGAAAATAAAATTGCACTTTTTTGCGACTAATTTTTTTACATCAATCAAACCAGAAGGTCCAAAAATTAACTAGGAGTATCCAAACAGGTCTAAAATACCAGCCACACATGTCTAGTAACATATTAAATAGCAGTAGTACAGCTCAGATAACTCTCAGGTTGCCCACAGCCAATGAAGCAATACCATGTCAAATGCCCTCCGCGTAGGCGGATACCGATCAAGCGCGTTACATACAGTCACTCATAGATAGAGGCTCCATAGAGATACTTAGACCTTTCATATCATAATGCTGCTTCATACACAACTACTTAAGCAATGGGACTACTGTTTAACACCAAGAAATGTACATTTTATACCTACCTGGGGTCTCCCGTATGCCTCGGAAAATAAAATTGCACTTTTTTGCGACTAATTTTTTTACATCAATCAAACCAGAAGGTCCAAAAATTAACTAGGAGTATCCAAACAGGTCTAAAATACCAGCCACACATGTCTAGTAACATATTTAATAGCAGTAGTACAGCTCAGATAACTCTCAGGTTGCCCACAGCCAATGAAGCAATACCATGTCAAATGCCCTCCGCGTAGGCGGATACCGATCAAGCGCGTTACATACAGTCACTCATAGATAGAGGCTCCATAGAGATACTTAGACCTTTCATATCATAATGCTGCTTTATACACAACTACTTAAGCAATGGGACTACTGTTTAACACCAAGAAATGTACATTTTATACCTACCTGGGGTCTCCCGTATGCCTCGGAAAATAAAATTGCACTTTTTTGCGACTAATTTTTTTACATCAATCAAACCAGAAGGTCCAAAAATTAACTAGGAGTATCCAAACAGGTCTAAAATACCAGCCACACATGTCTAGTAACATATTTAATAGCAGTAGTACAGCTCAGATAACTCTCAGGTTGCCCACAGCCAATGAAGCAATACCATGTCAAATGCCCTCCGCGTAGGCGGATACCGATCAAGCGCGTTACATACAGTCACTCATAGATAGAGGCTCCATTGAGATACTTAGACCTTTCATATCATAATGCTGCTTCATACACAACTACTTAAGCAATGGGACTACTGTTTAACACCAAGAAATGTACATTTTATACCTACCTGGGGTCTCCCGTATGCCTCGGAAAATAATATTGCACTTTTTTGCGACTAATTTTTTTACATCAATCAAACCAGAAGGTCCAAAAATTAACTAGGAGTATCCAAACAGGTCTAAAATACCAGCCACACATGTCTAGTAACATATTTAATAGCAGTAGTACAGCTCAGATAACTCTCAGGTTGCCCACAGCCAATGAAGCAATACCATGTCAAATGCCCTCCGCGTAGGCGGATACCGATCAAGCGCGTTACATACAGTCACTCATAGATAGAGGCTCCATAGAGATACTTAGACCTTTCATATCATAATGCTGCTTCATACACAACTACTTAAGCAATGGGACTACTGTTTAACACCAAGAAATGTACATTTTATACCTACCTGGGGTCTCCCGTATGCCTCGGAAAATAAAACTGCACTTTTTTGCGACTAATTTTTTTACATCAATCAAACCAGAAGGTCCAAAATTTAACTAGGAGTATCCAAACAGGCCTAAAATACCAGCCACACATGTCTAGTAACATATTAGATAGCAGTAGTACAGGTCAGTTAACTCTCAGGTTGCCCACAGCCAATGAAGCAGTACCATTACAGATATCGGTCAAGCGCGTTACACGCAATGTCATGCAGTTAAACATAGGTACAGGCTGCTTAGAGATACTTAGACCTTTCATATCATAATGCTGCTTCATACACAACTACTTAAGCAATGGGACTACTGTTTAACACCAAGAAATGTACATTTTATACCTACCTGGGGTCTCCCGTATGCCTCGGAAAATAAAACTGCACTTTTTTGCGACTAATTTTTTTACATCAATCAAACCAGAAGGTCCAAAATTTAACTAGGAGTATCCAAACAGGCCTAAAATACCAGCCACACATGTCTAGTAACATATTAGATAGCAGTAGTACAGGTCAGTTAACTCTCAGGTTGCCCACAGCCAATGAAGCAGTACCATTACAGATATCGGTCAAGCGCGTTACACGCAATGTCATGCAGTTAAACATAGGTACAATACAATATATACAATATATAATGAACTATAGCAGCCCACCAGTGTAGTGGGTCTGCTGTACAATGCTAATATACTTCGGGTGTCTTTGGGGTTTTAGCTGCTTGTCTGCAGATCCATTCGGCGGTCGAAGGACTTGGCGGTGGCAAGCCGCGTCGCTGTGTGTTGTGCCCTGGAGAAGATGGGAAGATGTAGATTCGTCCATTGGGTTTCCTGGGTCTGCATCTGTCCGGCATCCTTTGATTGGGCACAGTTTGGGTCTTAGTTATAGTGGCCAAAGTAAAACAGGTGATAACCGGGATCAATGACATCTAACCAGTGCACTCGCTGCGGTACTTGAGAAGCTTCCGATCAGCCAGTTGGATGGTGAGGGGATCAAGTTTGTAGACAGCGTTCTCAGTGTTGCCATAACGACTTGGCTTGGGCAGAGTGACTCTGCCAAGAACGTTGAGGGGGTGGACCCTAGCTGGGATGATCTCCTTCCCCCACTTGAAGCTTCTCTTGTCCGACGCCATGTAGCGCAGCATGTAGTGCACTTGGTAGAAGTCATTGTCCTTGGCTATCACCTTACCCATAAACCACTTGTCCTTTGAGCTGGTACTGGCCAGGCTGGCAGTGATAAGAATGTCACCTACATGGTACTCATCCTGCACCAGTACCAACTTCCCTACACTGTCCGTTGGTTGTACATCCTCCTGAGGGAGGGTCGAGGTCGGTGGATCCTGTCGTGCTCGCTTGGTTGTAGGGACGGCGACGGCACGCTCCGCGGCACGCTTTCGTGCGGCACACGGGGCAATGTTCTCCTTGTCAGGTGTTGGCACCCGGTCACTTCGAGTGCGCTTACGTGCCACGACTGAGCCGTCCCTGGTGCGCTTGCAGACAGTGGTGCGCACAACAGGATCAAAATCAGGGTCGCCGGTGCGGGCATCCGCGTCGTCCACCTCTGCAGGGACACTGGCAGGCCGCGTTTTCTTCTGCCGTGTTTGCTTTGGTGGGGGAGGCTTCTTGTTCTTGTTGAAAACCAGCTCATGCTCAATCCATCCGGAGCAGCCAGTAACGGACCTAAGGTCGACCCAGCAGCAGGGGTCAAAACAGGATTTGTCACGGACAGCGAGTGACCTTCCTTCCTGTTTGACCATGGCAGCATGGACACTCATGGTGCCCTCTACTGACTTGTCTGCTACCACTGAGCCGAGAGTGAGGCGAGCGGAGGTGACATCCTGCAGAGGGACATGGATGTAGTGAACGCGGCCTTCAAGTTTGTTACCTTCAGCCGCGAACTCCTCTGCATTGTTGATGACGGGATGTCCTTCCTTGTTGCGCTTGACGATGTTGTCAGCGTTGCGCTTTGCAGCAGCGCCGACGCCATCGCAGGGGCCCTTTCCATGACCCGCCTCGAAGTAGGTCCATGTTGCCCGTAGTCCGTCAAGTAGTTCGGTGTGGCGTACGAGTATCGAGAACACCGAGATGTTTCGATACTGGCTGGAGGGTGAGTCAGAAGCATAATGGACCACCTTGACGTGTGGCAGGTTCTCCCTGATGAATGCTGCCAGGCAGCGGAGAAACGCCAAGATGGCGCCAGTGTCGTGCTTCCGGTCGTCGGTGCACAGAGCGACAGAGTGGTGGTTTGTGGTGCCAGTGTCCTCATCACGGTAGTGGATGACTGCAGGGTGCAGGGTCACTGGCTCCTTCGCGTAATATGTACTCTGTGGAGCATCGGGGTATGATACCATCCAGTTTTCCGCAAAGTCCATCTGGATGGTAACTTCCATCGACGACATACTCGCTCGCAGCTCACGTACGATGCGGTGTTGGTTGTGAGCACGGTCGACATGGGCAGCCATGGTGATGAACTCCAGTCTGGTTTTCTTGATGAAGTCCGCCTTGGATGCAATCTCTGTACAAGGGCGGAGCTTCTTGATGGTAGTCTTCTTCTGAGTTCCATCCTTGCCTGTCGACACATACTCATAGTCCACATTCTTCCACACTTCATACTTGACATTCTCGGGGGCTTTGTCCTGGAGAGTCTGTTCGAACTCTGCCCAGGATGTCATGAACATCTCATCTTTGAAAGGGATACTGACAGCAGCAAGCCGGAGTGCAAAGTTCTGGTGCTTCTGGCAAAGGCACAGATCAGTGCTTTGGAGATCCACGGGGATGAACCAGGGAAGGTGTTCTTTCCTGATGCTGTAGAAGAGTGACCGTGAGACCTGCAAGTGAGGAGGTTGTGTCGCCTCGTACCTCTTGTGGAGCACATGGATAAACTCCCTGAGGTACATTTGCTGGTGCTTCACCTTCTTCAAGGTCTTAGTGTCTTTCTTACCAGGTCTCATTTCGGAGTTCTCCGGGTCAGACAAGAACTCCTTGACACTCTCTATCTTGGCCTCCTGATTCACCACACGTGGAGATGGCTGGTCTGAAGGGGTTTTGAGTAGTGACCGCCTATCCATGCCAAGGGTCTTTGCCAAGCTCACCGCGATCCGCTGTTCTTTGATCACAACGGGCGAAAGCACCTTGTTCATGATGGCGGTTTTGTCCTTGCGAGGAAGGTTGGCCAGCCCTTCAAGCACAGCCTTCACACTCCTGTCATGCGCCGTCAGCTGTTCCTGTGCAGCTGCTGCAACGCGCTCCTCCACGTGCGCTACAGCAGGTTCCCCATCCGGTGCAGCTGCTGCAACGCGCTCCTCCACGTGCGCTACAGCAGGTTCCCCATCCGGTGCAGCTGCTGCAACGCGCTCCTCCACGTGCGCTACAGCAGGTTCCCCATCCGGTGCAGCTGCTGCAACGCGCTCCTCCACGTGCGCTACAGCAGGTTCCCCATCCGGTGCAGCTGCTGCAACGCGCTCCTCCACGTGCGCTACAGCAGGTTCCCCATCCGGTGCAGCTGCTGCAACGCGCTCCTCCATGTGCGCTACAGCAGGTTCAGCGACAGTTGGATGGTTCGACTGGGCATGGGCAAGCTGAGCCTGCAACTCCTTGATCTGTAGATGTGCCTCAGTCAGGTCTCTGTTCAGTAGCCCTTGTTTGTAGTAGTAGCGGTTGGTTCTGGGAGAGTTGGTCTTCCGTTGCTGTTTCTTCAGGTTTTTAGGAGTGGTCGGTGTCGGTTTGGTGGTCGGTCCTGGTGTCGTCATCTTGAGGTGGGGCTGTGCACGCGGGCTGCAAACAAATGAACAATCATTAATTTTCAGTTTCATCATGCCCCATTTATTTATAAGATACATGTAAGGCTACTACACCCCTGGGGTCCCCATGATATCATTTTGATCAAGCGCGTTACCGCTGACTAAAAATTTTGATCAAGCACGTTACACATTGAAATGGCCTTATTCTATGATATTATACACAGTTATTCATCATTTTTGCCCTAGTAAGGCTACTACACCCCAGGATATATCATTTTGACCAAGCGCGTTACACATTCAAATGGCAGTACATGTATGTACAATAATCTTAATTCTAAAAATTCAACAAGCAAGGAAACATTCAACATGGAACAAACTATTCTTATCTCAGATTTATTATGATAATTACATTCACTGAGGAACACTGTCTTTACGGACGGTGGCACTGTAAATTGATAACAATTAGTCAAATGTTATCATTTAACAAGTTAAGTTAAATAGAAGTGTGGAATAAATCATACTAAGTAGCACTTTACTGATCAAGAATTTTAGGGCCAATTTTAGTTTTAGAATTATTATTTATAAATTTATGATTCTTCACAGTTAAGAACACAAAAGAAGGGACTATGATTCAAATACTTACGCGATGTCCTCGAGCAGTCCCACATTGAACCCCGGTGGGGAGGCCTCCTGGACCCGGCCACTTCGGCGCCTCTCTGGGGAGACGCGCCGAGCAGCCTGGCGAACGGGCCGGGCCTCCGCAACCGGGGCCCCCTCCTGTGTTGGGGCCTCCGTAGGCGGCTGTGGTGGTGCGGGCACTACGGGGGCCTCCTCCTCCTCGGACAGCAGGAGGGGGTGCTCAGGGACATCGCCTGCCAGCGTCCGTCCCTCCTCCTCCTCGCTGGAGATTACCTCCGGGTCTTCCGGCGTCTCCTGATGTATAGAACAAGGAAAATATTCATGAATAACATTTACACGATGCACCAATGCAGTGCTGATGAGTTACTCTTTAAGTACATAATTCTACTTTGATAACCAATTACCAAAATAACAGTGCTGATGAGTTACTCTTTAAGTACATGTATAATTCTACTTTGATAACCAATTACCAAATGACACTTTTAATTCATACTTACTCCATACTCCTCGTAGGCCACCGACCCAAAGGAAGTGGTAGGGGAGCGGGAAGTGAACAGCGCGACCGGCAGGCCGCGCCCACGTCCACGCGCTGGGCGACCTGCCGGTGTCTGCTTCTTCGAGCTCTTCCCGTGCCCCTTACCCTTGCCCTGGGCCGGTGGCTTTGCAGTGGCAGCAGTCGGGGTGGCGGTCTTGGCGGCGGTCTTGGGGGCCTTCGCTGGGGGACCAGCAGCAGGAGGTGCAGGGGCGGCAGGAGGTGCTGGGGCGGCCTCCCCGGAACACCCTTCCCCGGCTGCCTCCCTCTCCGCCGCGGCCTCCGCCTCCTCGCGGGCCATCTCCGCATCTACCCACTGAATAAGAAAAGGGTCACAACTTGCATTTGTCAGCAATACAATACGGGCGAGTTAATCTTTTGGAAATACTTTTGCTATACTACAACTCTAGTGAAAGATTTAGAATTAAGAATTCATAAAGAGTTACTTTACATACATGTACATTACATTTATAATTTACATTGGTTGAATGTCTGCTATTGTTTGCATTATGTATATACATGTACTTAATTTCATTATTTCATACCTCAGCCGCGTTGGCCTCTGTCCATGCGGGCGGTGCGACGCCCCGCTTCCGGGCGTCATCCAAGGCCCGCTTCTTGGCGCCCCGGAACGCCCCCATCCTCCGCTTGCGGTCCTTGGCCCTGTCAGAACGCAGGGCGTCGCACCGCTTCGCGCTCTCCCTCTTCCTCGCGTTCTCCTCCTGCCGCACCACCTCCTCTCCCTCCTTCTCTGCCCTTCTGGCCATGTAGGCCTTCTGCGCGGCCGTGTGTGTGACGGCCTCACCCTCGGGCAGCTTCTTACGACCCATTCTGAAAAGGAGATAAAAAGCACTGAGAAAAGAGCAAATATCAACACTGTAACATGTACAACAAATAGATGGAAATATGTCTATATTCTAAAGAATGGATGTATTGACCATGCCAGGATACTGTGCAAGATTACTGACACATTGGGAGACCTCCGGGAAGCGACATGTGTATTGTAACTGAGAATTTATCAAAAATTGACCTACCCCAGATACATGTTGAAATTTTTTTTTTCAGAAAGGAACGGATGACCATTCCACATGATAGAGGTACCATAGGCGCACATTGTGTTAATTTTTTGGGGGGCTGACTACAGGATAGGTGCATTTTTTAGGCATAATAGTGGTTATGTAACGCGCTTGATGAAAATAAATTCTTCTATAAATCATAGTAATTAAAGTCTAACACACATCATATTAGGTCTGGACATTGGAGAGTAGTCCCAAATAATATATTAACACCAAAAATACACGAGTTTGCTATTATTGTGTACAAAGGAGGGATTTTTGACTCGCCGGTAACGCGCTTGATGAAAATAACATCTAACGTCTTCTGGTGGTCACTGTGCCAATATAATCAAACCCAGCAGCGATGTAACACAATAAAACAATGAGAGGTACATAGAGGATGATTCATAACGACAGGAAAGTGTGTAAATAGTGAGAAGTTTGGAGAAAATCAATCGAAATGGTACCTAAAACAGTGTCAGCAGAGGGAAAAAAATGATTTGGCATGGCTGGGGGGTTCAAAAATGGCTGAGAAGGTACCAAACCTACACTAAATGTAAGCCAGGGCCTTATTCTATCGTATTAACCATAGTTATTCATCTATTTGCCCATATTTGTGCCACTACAGGCCATAATATCATTTTCATCAAGCGCGTTCCCGTCGAGTTGAATTTTGATCAAGCGCGTTTTACGCCATTCATAAGCCTACAGAAGGTACCGAGACAGCGGCAGCGCTTGTATTATCGCCCACGCCGATCGTTGAACATGTTTTCTACATGATTTACACACTTTCGGTACAAAAAAACCACATCAAATACATCAATCGACATTCAACTTCAATATTTCATCAAGTTTTCATCAATATCACTCACCTTTTCGTTGTTTTTCTGCAAACTGTTGGCGTTAAACACCTCGATAAACGATCCCAAGCAAGTTGAGGACCGGATGACAACTTTTGGGAAGTCCCCGGATGGAGGCTACTTCCGCCCGGGTAACAGGAGCTGTTTTTCTTCTCCCGCCATAATTTTGCCGAATACCGATCAAGCGCGTTTCATACGATAAACGACCATGGTTTGGGGCAACTGAAGCATGTAGAGACCCGATTTTTTTTTTAAAACGACACCTCAACAATAGATACACACTATATAATAGGTGAGATAACCCCTAGATGATTTATATAGGCTGCACAGAGGAAAGTGTTGCTCCAGGGGGAGTGGGGATGACTGACTTGAAAATTACTTGAATGTGTATTGCGCGCACGAGGCGGGAGATACAAAAAAAATTTTTTTCCTCAAAAATACCCCATATGCTCCCCCTCTATGCTGATAGATGAGAAACCATATGCAACAGTTATAGTATCTATTATATTGATTTTCAATTTTGATCAAGCGCGTTACACGTACTATTTCAACTTAGAAGACCTGATGTTAAAAAATAATTACTGGACATGTCACCTCCAATACACATGGAATTGTTAGATAGGACCCCCAGCTATGAAATAAATAATAATATGGTGGACTACTACTGCTTTCCTTGATGATATTTGGTCTGGAATAAGGTGGAAATTGAAAAAAAAAACAATTTTTGGCAATTTTCCAACTTTGGGCCACCATAGCTCAAAAAATATTGGTCCGACATACGCAAATTTGCCCTCGTTTTGAAGCTAAACATGTTTTCTTTCAAATGAGACCATAAATAAGAAGATTGGTTGAACAGTTTTTATTCTGGAGCCACATGTATCCAAAAAGACCCCAAAAACCCAAAGGTGGGGCAGTTCACAGGAATCACCCATATGATGACTGATAAGGGCATCTACACATGCTCCTGCCATGGGCAAGGACCATACATAGGCCGAAAACATTGAAATATGGATCATGGGAACTATTCTCAGCAGTGTGTCTGGAGAAACCCATCTAGTAAATGCTCTTGACTTTATATTTTATCAATAGGGAATCTCTTCCACAGTATGACACCAGTAAGACTCTGTTCTGTGACTGTTTAAAGCTGTCTGATGAAGAGCAGAACTCACTGCTGTGACAAAAAAAAACCTGGTAAAAAAACCAGTAATAGATCGACTGCCTTCCATTTCTCAACTGAACCCATTCCCAGACTGTAACCTACCTTACCCGTACCTCAAGAGCTCCAGCATTGCTTCTCCTATATATGTATAGAGGCTCGTACTATAAACAGGGATGTGGATCTATAGAGGAAACCCCAGTTCGTTGGTTGTCTTCACAGATCGCTGAGCATTGCACACATGTATCAGTTGGGCATATGGATAGTTACAGTTATCTCCGGGACACAATGAAGCATCAGCATAGATGGAACTTGCTGCTAATGCCGCCCGCAGACAGAAACATGTCGACGGAGGGGATTTGAGGCATCTACAGAAGGAAACAAAAGTTCACAGAAAAGAATTCTCTCATTAATTGGAGGAGAGTGCGAGGACGCAAACCAGAGGCCAGGAAACACGAGTTCTCCTGACCCCCCGCCTTATCCCTTTTATTAAAGGCTATGGTCATCAGGTTTGCAGTCTGCTGATGTTGTCCTCTTCTGACAAGTTGGGGCATAGATGCATTTAGCACAAATTTGTCTCATGGACACCGTTCAACTTAAATGTTGGTGGTATCATGCAGTCGCTAATTCCACTTATTTTGTGTGTTGTCTCTGGCAGATACCCATTAGCATGGGCGTGTACTAGTTACCAAGTTGAATCTGCGTAGTTGTTATCTATATACTGAGGAGAGGGTGTGACACTCTAGGACTGGTGCTGCGCTCTGGCAGCTCTATTCCTATTCATAGCTATTGGTGACAGAGATGGGGGGGGGGGACTTTGCCAAAGTCCCCCCTTACCTCTGTCATCCATGGCTATATGTATAGGAAATAGCTCAAAGGGTATATGCCAGAGGGCAACAAAGTTCCTTGAGTGGCCAACCCTCTCTTATTATGGATAACACCTACACAGACTCAACTTGGTAACTAGTACACACCCATGCCCATGAGGGTAATAGAATGCAGTTTTGAAACATGCTGAATATGTATAATCTGTGTGTACTCCCTGTTTGATATTGAATCGAATTGAGATCTGAAACAGTGGAAGGTATAAGATAAAGATAATAGTGGGACAAATATATGTGGGTACTGGCCAAGCCAGTCTGCAAAGCCAAGTAATGAGTAATACTATGTGACAACTCCCTGCAGTTGAAAAGACGTCACCGTCTATAAAGGTATAAAGAAACCCGCAAATGAGCTGTTGCTTTGGAAAAGAAGGGTCTTTAAAAGTAAAGTAGCCTTGAAGGTAGATTTCCTATGTGTGAAGCAGTGTTCTTTGGGTGTAAGAAAATTATATCACAGTTGAATCGACCCTACTTTAAACTGTGAACTGCTTTTTAGCAGATGTCATATGGTGTAATATAATAATTTGTTTCTTTTATATATTTATGTGTGTATATTTGCATATTTATGTTGAAATGTTGACACTGAACTCTTATTTATTTTACCCGATGACACAGTGAATTTCCTTACTTTTATTGTAATTAGGTCTCTCTGTAAGACAACTAATTAGATAAATAATGATATCTAATGGCCTTCTTCAAGATGGTTGTATATGCATGATGAGCACAAGTCTGTGCCAAAGAGAATTATTACTGTTTATTGTACAAATTAATGAAACATTGTCTACTAGACATGGAGGTTATTTCAAAACATTCTACCATCAGCCCACCTCCCCCCACCCACAGCGATGGTAGGAAAATCCTGCCTTATTGATTTAGCTAATTGTAGTATGGTACTGGCAAGCATTGACACAGCCAGCACTATTGATTTCAGTGGTGGTAGGCCGACCCGTGCACACACTATCACAAACAAAACACCCTGTGCACAGTGGCAAGAAGGACAGAATAATTCAACAGCTGTGGACGTCTCCTTTTTCACAAAAGGGCATAAACAATCATTCTCTTTTGTCCTAATATTGAGGTATTTATAGTGTGCACTGACTCCCCCTCAGGGCGGGAGAATGGATTACTTGATAAGGCATGTAGCACACAAGTGGCTTTTGAGTAGAGGAGTATTAATAATACAAACAGCTATAGTACTGTGGTAATCCACTATCGATTTCTTTTCCTACCAGCAGCACTGTGGAAAATCAATAGTATATTTCATATAAAGAAAAGAGCTCTTTATTGCATTTGTAAAGATCAACCTTCCTTATATATATATATATATATATATATATATATATATATATATATATATATATATATATATATCGCTTTTGGTCAGTTACTGTTAGTAACCATGAGAGTCATCAATAGCCTTCCATTTCCTTTCATCATGTTAACTTTACCCTGTGGTGGTAATTATGTGCAAGTTTTAAATGGGCTGATGAGGAGGGATTTCAGCTCAATGCCTACAAATATACATGTGCAAAACAGTTCATGTCTGTGATATGTTTAATAGATGAAGGCAACCATTAATATCACAGTTTGGGATCGTGGCGATTGTTGCTCCGTACACGAAAATCTAGTCGTCATTGTTTGTATATTTTCTGTCACAGTAATCTGAGGTAATATATTTCTCCCTTATTCATTCATATAATCAAAGACATATCTAAGACAGATGGTATATAGTCGTCACACAACCAGGCGAGGGCAATTTAGCTTGACGAATCTATGCAGCAATGATAACACTGTTACAATGTTGACCAGGAGGGCATTTCAAAATGATAGCTATAGATATCATTTTGAAATAGATATCACTATGAAATGCCTTGCAGAGTAGTTTCACGTTCGTTGAAGATTCGATCCATGCTTCATGCCAATAGATAACCCCTGTTTGTGATTTCTAAGTAATGAAAACTATGACTTTTTTTTTGTTTTATCTTATTTATTCAATATGATAACTTGGTGAGAAACAGTGACATTCTGTGGAGATAATGCAAATGTGTGTTAAAAGATAGAAATTGAACATCATTATGTATGACATTTATTGAAACTATTGCAGCAGTTAGCATTTTAACACTTTTCTGAGCTGATGATTGATATGTGCCATATATATTTTTAACAAACCTAATCTGTTGAATTTAATCTGTACCATACAAACTTGAACCCCATTCATAACGATTATATCCAGTGTTTACACCATTGCATTAGATTAGGGACCATTTTGAATTCAGTTCTAAAGGTGTTTGAAATATGTTCAGTAAGTGCAAGATGCAGTATGCAAAGCAATATTGCATCATGAAATATTTGATCGGGATCACGAAGCATATGGTAGACGAGATGGGACACATAATTCTTTATCTTTATATTTTTCTGGAAATGCCTTCTTTGGAAATCAATGTATCTTGCTCCCTTTACTGTAAACCCTGTTAATAATGTGTAAATATTGAGAACTTGACTCCCTTGTACAGACCTGACTTGAATAAAAACGTAGAATATAGATATCTAAATATTTATTTATATTAGATATTTAAATATAAATATCTAATGGGTTTTCGTTATTTTCTGTTATAACAGTGATATTTCTCTTCTGCCAGTTTTCTAGGGATAGATAAAACCTCTGGAGCCTATTTCATAACACAAAAAATTAACACACACCTCGGTTTGAACCTTAGATCTATAGGTACCCAGTGATCCTGCCTGCCATTTTATTTTCGGTTTCAAAATGAACTTTATTGGGTGTCTCAAAAATACAGCGATAAGTGGATAAATGATATAAAATTGGCACAAAGTTCAAGTTGTTGCTATATCGTTTCTGCGCCTCCAAGCATATTCAAAAAAACATCTAGTTCAACCTGTTGTGGTCTTTCTTAAAAAAAACGTCTAAATTGCAAGCGTGATCAGGGGTACACACTAACACTGGCCCAGTGACCAATGGCCAGTAGTTTTGGATGCGGGGCAGTGATTATTTCTAGATTTCCTTTGAAATTGGCCATTTGGCCAGTAAGATATTTGAGAATACATTGTCATATACCAAATAACCAAAATGTTAGTGTCTACCCCTGGTGATGATACAAGACATACCCACCCATTCCCACCCACCCCCACCACGCCCAAAAAAAAAAAAAAAAAAAAAAGACAAAAAGATAGATCCTTAACATTTTCATATTATTCAGAACTTCATCGTTCAGTGGTTTCACATGAAAATGTAAATTTCAATGAGGACTGGCTCAAGGTGACAAACTCAGGGTTGCTTTATGAGATCTTTTATTGGTGGTCCTTTGTCCTTTGGGTTTATTCAAGTCACCAACTCCCAGTGAGTCATTTTTTATTGCACGCACCATAAACCATAAAACACATGTAATGAACATGACCGAAATAAATTATAAGAATACAACACAACTTAACGATTCTGACAGGTTGATTACAGTGGTTTTACCTTTTTGTATGTAGACAGCCGCAACCAAATTGATGTATGGAGTAAATGATATATCATTATGAGACCACCAATGGACTATATTATTTACATTGTATAGATGCTCCTACCAAACCTGGGCTTCCCTAGCCCACTTAAAAGGGTCTATATCTCATCTTTCCTATGCACTTGGATGTGTGTGGTGCACATATGCGCAGGCACTGACACATTTCTTTGTGAAATTGTGTAATATAGTTCTCGTCATGAATATGACCTTAGCTGTCGAAATGGTGTTAAACATCTATTACTCACTCACTCACTCTTACCAAACCATCTGAAGAAACCTCTTCACACAATGTATGTACATACGCCCTATGCAAACTCCACAATAATGGGGTTTTGTTAGCATAGATCTGATGAAGTAATGGTCATGGAACTGGTAAAACTGCGAGGAGTGGGATTGATATAGCTCTGAAGCTTGACATATGATACTAAATGCAATGCTGGTGAGTAGACTGGTCATTTCTGCATAGTGGATCATATTAACCGAGGAACATAAATTTTGAGGTTTTGTCTGTCCCTTACAGGAGCTCAAATGAGCCCTCATGAAATACTTGATTTGTTTAAGGTTTCTTCTCTTCAACCCGTTCCAATTTAACACATCGGTAGGCTAAACACTTCACAGGAGTATCTTTTTAAAACAAAGAATATCGTTTGAGCATAGCAATTGTAATAACCAATGGTTAAGAAATAGCCTCGACTCTGGAGGCTATTTCTTAACATGGGACGTCTTAACATGAAGGCTTTTAAGTTACAGCAGGGGGTCAAATTCCAATGCTATTCCTATGGAAATGTTGGTACGACTTGAAGGGGGCAGTCCTAGTACGTTAAGAAATAGCCTTCAGAAACATCATGTTCGACTGGATTATAGTTAAATCGTACAAACAGTCATATAGGGTCTTTAGTCTTACCTATAATTCATATACCTCAATGTAATTTTCAAACCCATTCTGTGGAAGGCAACTTAAAATCACTTATCAACACGACTACGACTAGATACCTTCTGAGTCCTAATTGCTAGGTCTAGTCGTAGCATGTTGAGAAAGTTAGCCAGGTGCTGAGATAACCCATTGAACTCTGTCAAAGCGATACCTTTATCCTCCTTCGCACATTATGAAACCCTACCTTCCCCCTACATAACCCAATAATCAATAGGTCAGTCTCACACAGTTTACTGTAACCAAGCATGCAATATTCGACTGAGACAGAACTATTTGCTCTGTAAACCAGCAGCCGCATTGCAGCCTTGGGGTAAGACATTGTCATAATAGCCCACCTTGGCAGATGCCCCAACCTACCAAGACGTGATGGTTACAGAAGGCGGTAACACAAATGTGATTTCTGAAAGCATCAGTTGGAGATCCACACATAATTTACACAGAATCTTAGCAACCCATCCTGAAAGAGTCTCAGAGGAAGGATCCACAGCTACTGGTATTGATGTCCTTTTCTCAGTCTTTCAATATCAAACCATATAAAAAGCATTGTCACACATCCTTACAAATTGGTTCAGAAGTACCATTTATAGAAAATATTTAGATAGTGTCACATTAATTTACAGCTCATCAAGAGCTTTCATTTGGTTTATAACACTTGCCTTTTTTGGAGTTGCTTGCCGCGTAGCGGCCGGGAGCGCAGCGACAGTAGCAACTTCATTATGTTTTCAGTTTGTCAGTGATGTCACGGTCACCTTGTGACGCAATTTGTGACGTCATATGTCGGCTGTGACGTCACACGTCAGTCGCAGAGTGACAAGTTGTGCAGGAGGGATAGGAGTGGCAACTCCTATCCGTGGTCCTTGCCACATTTTTCTTGTTGAACCAGGTTGCCCTCTGTGGATCCTCTAGCAGCCCATGTGGTCGGATCAATTAGTAATAGATTAAACTGAGATAATTAATGTATTGTCAAAACATACAATAATTCATCAATCCTATATTTATAAATCCTATTTAATTCTATATATAACCACAAAAACTATAGATATATATGTCTTATATATGCATTTTGGGCTTAAATTCAGTTTAGGAAGCAAAGGTTCTAAAAGACAGATGTTGGGAAAATGTTAAAATATCAATTTTGAAAGATTTGATATTTTTGACACTCTACAACTTGCCAGATCTAGGCTTATAAAGGTGCAACTTCAAAATCAACTTGTAAGGATGGGTCTTATACAAGTTAGAACCATGCTGTCTATAGTAGCTCTTTATAGCTAATCTACTATTATCCATCTATTAGGGAATTCCACTGGTGAACTTCATTGGATGAACCCCCATATGACACTGATTATCTGTACACAGTAAAACGTAATATGATTTCACATCAGAGTAGCGTCTCATTTCAAAAGTGACAATGCATCATCAACTGATGCATAGAGTGTTTATAATTCATAACATTTGATGTTGTTGCTTTAAAGGTTGCCATCTTATATCCATGATGGCAGGCAATGATGCTTCCTCTCGAAGGTATTCTGTTAAACAGGATCATACTGAAGATCTGAATGTTCAACCTGACAAGGAAAGATTGAATGCTACACTTGAGGCCTTCCTAACTACATCCTCAATGCATGGCCTCAATAAATTATCAGAGGGGAAGCGTGTTGTGTACAGATGGTTTTGGTTAATCACTACACTGACATCATTGACTACAGCACTAATGCATATCTCCCTTCTGACAGATGAATTCTATTCATACCCAATCAAGACAACATTAAATGTCAAGTACGAGCGATTCCCTTTTCCAGATGTTACCATATGTAATCACCGATACCTTGATGCAGATATTCTACACAGCCTTTTTTATCAGTACATGAACATCTCTTTTAACCCAAAGGTACTGGCCTCAATGACAGATATAAAAAGAGCACGGCCAGATGTTGAATACATTTTCCTAAATGAACAAGTAGAATTTGTTGATACAGTTTTAGCATATTGGGAAACACATGCAAATGTATTTGAGAAAATATTCGAAAAGGGGGTTTTCTGGCCGGCACTCAACCTAACATCGGATCAATTGAGCTCCATAGTTGTTCCAGTGAATGAAATGATACCAGTCTGCCACTGGGGAGGTGAGGACTGTGCTGTTCAACTTGTGAAGGAGTTGGCAGACCCATATTTTATGAGATGTTTGACGCTGAGAGCACCACAAAATATCGTTGTCCAAAGTGGCGTCGAACATGGCTTGTCATTGATATCACTTTCTGGATCAAGTATGATCCCTTGGAATCAGTTTGCAGACTTTTCTCCATATCGCATCCCTTCTTTATCTGAATTTAAACATCCTCTTGGAGGAGCTGAGGGTCTACATGTGATTGTCCATGAGAGGAACTCTGTGCCCCTACCAATGACTGAGGGAGTAACCATACCGCCTGGCCATCTTGGGTCTCTAGGAATCACTGTTCACAAGTATGAAAGGTTAGGATCACCTCATGCTAACTGTTCCATCTTTGATCATTATGAAGGAAACACCGGTGAAGTATATCGCCTTTCTGTTTGTCTTAATAGGTGCATACAGAAACGTATAGTAGAAATATGTGGCTGCACTAGTCCTTACCAGCTTATGCACTCACAGATCCTTCCAGGTACCCCACGCTGCTCATATGTTGGACCCATCAAGGGTAATTGTGAAGGTCTGAAACCCCCCATCGAATGTCTGTACCCTTTGAAACAGGTATACGACAAACTGAATTGTGCTTCACAGGTAAAGAATATGGTTTTGTCAAGTGAAACTGTCATGAATGATTGTAAATGTTACCGTCCATGCAGGGAATATTCATACAAGATTGGGTTAAGTTTAGGAACTTGGCCATCAGGAATGGAGACTGACAGTATCTGGCTAAAAGAACTGAGACCTAAGATACATGCCATTCTATCATCACCAAACATCTCAGACATAAAAAGAAAACTGTATACTGATCATTTCAAAGATGCAAACAGGTACAATGCTATGAAAGATTTTGTTAAGGCAAATGTCTATATCTCAGATGGTTCTCTTCACAAAACTGTTGAAACTGAAGGTTATCCACCAAAAAATCTAATCTCTGATATTGGCGGTTCTATAGGACTTTGGGTTGGCATGTCTGTGTTAAGCCTGATAGAGGTCATTCAGTTTATATTTGATGTGGGTGTGGTATTTTTCAAGCATTTCTGGGTGACACAACCTGATAGAAGTGTGGCTGTTAGACCAATCAAGAATTAACAGTGTAGCTTGTGGTGAAAGTGACTTGAAATGTTTCCATTCCAGTACACACTTGCTCCTGTGCAATAACAGAATGAAAATTTGAGAATTAAGGTTTTTAAAAATGGTAGAGAGTAAGAAAATGTTCCTACACTGTCAGCTTGCGGCAAGGTTTTTACAGCAGATTGCTTATATTTCCGGAATACAGTGGTAGTTGCTGTAGGTACAAAACCAATCACCAAATGTTAGTTGTGTTGTAGCCACTACGGTGGTCTCTATAGCCCATTTATAATTGCGGTTGAGAGTGTAGAGACTGAAATCACTATACAATGTCCAATATGCAAATTTAAGTTAATCTGTCTCCTTCAACACTTGGTATTGTGACATTCATTTCACAGTGTCTAATTCGCTGTTCTTACATTTGTTATTCTTTCACCTCAGGAAAAGGCTATAATGCCTTGTGGTAATAAAAAAGTGTAACTTGCATGTGCAATCTGGGCTAGGCATATCCAGATCGTATAATACTATTACTATTCATTGGGTTGAGACCAAGTGTTTTTATCATCCTCATGATTGGGTATATTTTCTGCCGTCTCTCATCAGATGAAATAAACCCAGATACATGGCTAGGGAGTGTGTAGCTTGTCTGAAATGTCTCTCTAAAGAGAGAACCTAAATACAGATAGGTACCTCTAATAGGCAAATCACCGGCATGGACTGGTTACCAGGTTTAGTCTGTGTAGGTGTTATCCATAATATGCTATAGAAGGGTGAGAAACTAAATGGAACAGTGTTGCCCTCTGGTGCTTTTATTTGCTATGCACAGACCTTGATTACGGAGGTGAGGGGTTATTTTGGCAAAGTCACCACTCACCTCCATAATCAAGGTCTGTGCATAGCAAATAAAAGCACCAGGGGGCAGCAATGTTCCCTTTAGTTTCTCACCCTTCTATAGCACATGGATAACACCTACACAGGCTAAACCTGGTAACCAGTCCACGTCCGTGAGGCAAATAAAACTCTGAAAATAATGTAATGTGTTAGATATGGTCAATTCATATTGTTCCTATACAACATCTCATCTTGGTTTAAAGGAAAACCCTATCCTATTTTCATGATAGCGTATTTTGAGGCCTTTCCATCAAATAAAATGATTCTGGCATAGTCAATGAAATATGCATGAGTATAAAAAAGAACAGCAGGCTTATCTGTTGCAGCTGATGACGTCACGATTGCCAAAATGCATCAGTTACCACACTGCTTATGCATAGAAGTTGTTGCAAAATGTGATATATTTAGAAAAGGAAAAGGTACATGATAATGATACTGCACATGGACCATCTGTTAGGCTAGATATTGATATTTGCCAGGGGAAATGGCAAAGCATGCAAGAGAATAAGTTACAAAGGGCATTTGGTTGCACCTTTACAGTCTTTTAAATGCATAAATGTGATGCATTTTGTCAATCGTGACATCACCAGATGCATCAGATAAACCTGCTGCTCTCTTCTACAGTGAGACATATTTCAATAATTATGCCAGAATGTTTTGTTTGGTGGAAAGGCCATCATAACACGTTATCAGGAAAATAGGATCGGGTTCTCCTTTAAGAATGAAATGCAGAATAGGGTTCAAGAACAATGAGTAGCGATGCAACACAGTGTGACATGTTTTTCTCTGTGTATATGGGATCTATTTTTAGTAACTCTGTGCTATGAATGGAATTGATAAGATTTAATTTCAAGCTATATAGAGTCCTCACTTTTGTAATCAAGGATAATGTGAGAATTACTTACCTTAACATTGTCATCAGTACCATGATACACTGATGTCATTTACATCACATGAAGACTTCTGATTAATTAGTCACGAGCTAAGAGCAATATCAACACCCTACACTCACTCATTCATCACATAGACACACATACATGAAATGGGAATAATGATATTAATGATACCTTTTATTCACAACAGGGGACATCATTGGTCACCTGCATGTCATGCAAAAAAGCTTAATACATGTAACATCTGTATGGTTCAAAGGGAAAAACTATTGTACTTGATTAGCAATGTGAAAAACAATATAAACCCTATTGTGATGCCATCTGGTGGATGGGCTCCAGACTCCTGCATGGAGTCAATTAGGAGTTGGCTGAGTCTGACTCCACATTGGGTCAATCAAGCCGTGACTCTCGTTTTCTGGGAGTCAATTCAGTATGACCCCATAGTGCATATTATGGTGATCAGCTGTTAGGAACCCAAAGACGACTCAATATAGAGTCATACCAAGCTGACCCCATTTTGACTCCATTCACAATGGTATGACTCCATTTCTTTTCTCTGTGTTAATGCATTATGATGGCATTAAAGCATGGGTTTGGTGGAATTATCGTGCCCTAATAAAATAAAACATGATACTTACTACAATTAGGTAAGGCCAGGTCATCCCATGTAGTGGGTGGGCAAGGACAGTCTAATCGGGTATCTCCGGAATTCGTTCCATGCGCCGTCCTGGGCGAATGACACCTGAATAGCACTTCCCTACGATAGCGGTGTGTCGTCATGTCAGGTAGATTTGGAGCTCCTACGCACAGGTCTTCTATTAGGATGGAACCATTCAATTAACTGTTTGACAAAATAACTGGTATCATATATGCGTTTTCTTGTGAATGGAGTAAGGTGGTGACATATAGAACTATTTCATATATTTATTTGGATGTGAATATTTGCAACTACAACAAATAAAAAAAAGTAAAAAAGAAAGAAAGGGAAAATAGGGAAAATAAAATGCAGTTAGGGTGGTTGAGTCTTATTTGCATTTTAAGTTATAACTTACCTTTCCTGCGTTCACAGATAGAGGCTTCAGCAACGTCGGATTTAATCCAAGCACACACCCTGTAAATGAAAAGAGATCATAAATAATGCGTTTGATATAATGAACATACTTCCCCCTTGTACAAGGCCATATCAATGTCCCAGCATTTTAATCTATATGTCATAAAACATTCTGAATTTCTGGCCGATTTTAGGAGTAAAATGTCGTCAGTGATATTGAAATAATTCCCTTTCTAACCTGGTATACCAGTTCTGTTTACATTTATATTGGCCCTTTGTTATATCTGCAAAATGTTTTTATTTTTGTGTTTGTTCTTCCTGCAAAATCTGTCATAATGATACAAAGACTACAGAAAAGGAAAAGTAAAAGTAATTTACCCTGAGGAGCATTCAGATTTAACACAGTGCCCTCTGTGATACCCTGTTTTCCAGTTTGTCCATGACAGTGGTTTATCATGAGCGCTCCACCTCCACACACGATCTATCCTCCTAAGGTCAATAAAACTGCAAAACAATTGTTCAAATGGATTACTGTATGACTGAAAAACTCCTTGATCTATGGCTAACCAAAGGTTGGGCACATTTTGGAAACACTATGGCATAATAGGCAAAGGATCTTTTTTCTCAGCATGATTCAGCAAGATTTCCTGCTAAGATCATTATGGATTCAAAAATAGGAACTCAAAAAAAGATATAATGAAAAACAGTGCATGGTTTGCTATACATGGCAGTCATTTGGATCGTTGTAAATCTAACATCACACAGGTAATCAGATTACCTTTTTTCCCTATTTTGGGTAATGTATATCAACTATAAGATAAATAGATAGGAACAGGTTCCTGTGGGGGCTTCTCGAGGGAAGCTGAAGTATTCCCTCGAGGACCTCACATGTATACCTGTTTCTATCTTTATCCCATGAGGAAAAAGAAGTAGCAGTGCTCTTTGGACCTTAGATGTTGACCATTAAAGAGAAACAGAGTAGGTTATACTAGTAATCTACGTTGTCATGACTATTCCCCTTCTGTGCCTCAAAAAATGCGTCATAAATCATTGGCCACGCTCATCCAAGGAAACATGTGTGCAGCATGTTGTTGATGGCCGCACCTTCGGTATGCACTTTTAACGTGGTTTTCAGAGCCTTAAGCTAAGAAATATCTCAAAATCCGAAGCCTTCACACCAAATAACCCCGGAGACCAAATTTCAGCCTCTTACACTGTAAATGTATTCCCGAAAATGGATGGTTTATTTCAGTATTGTACTGAAAGATAGCGAGGATCGACTTGATTAATTTTATGACGTAACTACAACTAGAGTTTCATTCACCAGAACCAGCCAATCAGGGCGCCCTGTTTTTACTATACATAGCCACCATAGTAAATGTCCTTAACAACAGCAGGTACAGCTTGATAACATCAGGTATCGCACTTATTACTCAACGGCTTGATATTCCACTCAAACTACACATCGAGTGGGATAACTATAAGATTCTATATGACTGACAAAAGGGATGGTGCATTATGATTACCGGTAGTTCAGGCGTTATAGGTACTTACCCTCCAAGATTACCAATGACATCATTCTCTGCCTGATTAGTGGCAGCAGCCAGTATGCCATCATGGGTAGAACATAAACGCTCAGCCTCACCACACGTTACATCCTCACCTGATGTATGGGTAGCACGCCAGTAACACATGTCTGCGTTACCTCTTGCTGTTTGAAGGAATTCAATGGTTTGTAGTGTGGGTATTTCTTTCAGAGAGATTTCTTTGCAGAGCAGTAACTTTTTAAGCTTTTTATTGTATTTTTGAAGCGTTTCGACATTTAAATGAGGACGATATAAAAAGAAAAATGACAATTATCTCCTACATAGATAGTGTATATATATTGGATGTCTTTGTATGGGTAGCTTGATTATAGGTACTAGCGTTAATAAGGATACCGTTGGCCAATGTATTAACAGCCAGTCAAGCAGGTTTTTACAATATGTTCTGCTTGCCTTATCACACAAAATGGCTGAACTTTTGAGAACAGTCTTGATCCATCCATGCTTACCTCTGCATGTCAACCAACGCGGCATAGAAGGCCAGCCTGTAAGGTAGCAGCACGCTACTGTTTTCTGTGTGTATCCACCTTCTAGAGTCCACCCAAAGTTACATGATAGTTTAACGTTCATGTTATCTGCGTGGATGATCTCCTGGACACCAATTAGATCAGTCGGTAGTGGATTGCAGCTATCACCTGGAAATATGAACCTTAAGATTAGACTGGATTGGAAAAGTTTATTTGGAGACACTCCTTTGGAGGAATGATTATCTCAAGCAGATTGGCCTTGCATGATCTATTGTATCAGCTGTGTTGCTTCAACTTGATAGCAAATAACCCCCCTGAAAAAACCCACAAACCTTGAGTTAATAAACAAACATGTTGTTTCGAATGTTAAAATGCGGGTTTTGTTCAAGTCAAACAGACTGTTTAAAATTCATTTCTCCTTGGATGAATGGTTAATGCACAAGTGAGTCAAATGACAATAATTAGAGTTTTAAATGGAAGAAATCAATGCGGGGAATTTAATACTCACTATACTTCTTTTCACATAGTGCGTGGTAATTCGAATTGCAGTGATCATCATACCACCAAGGCTGCCTGGTAACAATGCAGCGATCATTATCCGCAGCATTATTAGGTTCTCCTGGATGAAAGTATGTGAAATCCACACGTTGGCCATAGTCTGATTGCCAGTACTCAAATCTCCGGCCTCGAACCTTGGCCGCTATCCAGCCAGTGCCCCTAGAATTTTGCAAATTATTGCTGGATATCAAAAGTGAACCCTTCTCAATCAATCAGGGACTTTGAGGATGTTCAAATGTTCCCTTTTCACTTATCTATGTTAAACTGCCTTAAGGCCAACTCCCACTACGTGAAAAATGGGTCTAAAACGCCTGTGATTCTGGATATCGGCAGCCTTGGAGTCTTGTCAAAAACAAAATTCACAAGGATTCCCATACCACTCCTACCTTTCTCAAACCCCACTAATAGCCACTATGGGGAGGGAAATGTCTGTGATATTCATCTCTGTACTGACTAGTTGCTACTTTCATTCACAAGTACAACATTCTTATGGCTATAGTGTATGGAACTTGGGTCCTGATTTATGAAAAATATACAGATGTCTTGTGATTTACTAAAGATTCTTGTTTTCCTCTAAATCACAGGGAATTTCCCTATATCACAGAGATTTCCGGCCTCTTGTAAGAAAAATATCAGAAACTTTTGATGTATTTCACTCCCCAAATACCAGCACTTTGGCAAGGGTTATTAGCCCGTTATAGGCCTTTCTTAGACGATATCAGCACCCCAATATCGACTAAGCAACCACATATCCTATATCACAAGGATTTGCTGCCAGTTTTCACGTTGTGGGATTTGACCTTTACATGCAAAGCACCTTCTGGAAATAATGTGTAACTATTATAAAACTATTGAAGCTTAGGCATTCCCTTCGTTTAGGTCGCTAATACTAACAACCAGTTTTGGCGACTAGAATTGAGACTTATTCCATATCAGAAAATCGCAACCACTTTTAGCGACAACTATATTCTGTATTTAGTGATCTAAATGTAGATATGACCGAAGCGTCTGTAAAGGGAGAAATAAATTATCTCTCCCGTACAGTTTCCACATAAGCTATCCGTTCCCAAGAAAACTTGTATGATTTAATCTAAAGGCCAACTCCCACTACGTGAAAAATGGGTCTAAAACGCCTGTGATTCTGGATATCGGCAGCCTTGGAGTCTTGTCAAAAACAAAATTCACAAGGGTTCCCATACCACTGCTACCTTTCTCAAACCCCACTACTAGCCACTATGGGAAGGGAAATATCTGAGATATTCATCACTGTACTGACTAGTTGCTACTTTCATTCACAAGTACAACATTCTTATGGCTATAGTGTGTGGAACTTGGGTCCTGATTTAAGAAAAATATACAGATGTCTTGTGATTTACTAAAGATTCTTGTTTTCCTCTAAATATCAGGGAATTTCCCTATATCACAGAGATTTCTGGCCTCTTGTGAGAAAAATATCAAAAACTTTTGATGTATTTCACTCCTCAAATACCAGCACTTTGGCAAGGGTTATTAGCCGTTATAGGCCTTCCTTAGACAATATTACCACCCCAATTCCAGCTAAGCAACCACATATCCTATATCACAAGGATTTGCTGCCCATTTTCACGTTGTGGGATTTGACCTTAATCAAAGGAACCCTAAAATGGTTTACGTTTGTCTTCTACTCAAAGTAAGCAAAGGTTTCTGGGCTCATTCCTATTTTTTTGCCATGTCAATGTAAATAATCATTAGGATAACATACGTCCAATGCTGTTGAAACTTCTTCCTCTCTTGATTTGTAAACATGCGTGCTAATGTGGCATTCCATTGGTTACAACGACTCTCGGCCATGTCAAAATTAACTTTTCCTGCAGTCCTAAAAAAGCATACGTCCTGTGCTACCCGTGCTGAAATAAAGGCATGCATTTCCTCAGATGAAATGGCTCTTATAAGATAAATCCGTTAGGTACGAGCAAATTTGTCATTGTATACAGTTTCAATGAAAGGCATTTCCTACTGATGACTTAATCTACTTGAATCAAACAATTATACAGCTATACTTAAGTACGGGTACTTAAGTTCAATGTGTTTCCATGGTTATGAGTTATTTTGCCTATAATCAATTCTTCCATTCAGATTAGGTTTAAGATCTATTCATTTAAAATTTCAAAAATTATTTTCAATTTTGAGTAGGGAACAAAGCTTGGGCAGGGACCTCCGCAGTCAGACTTTATTAATAGTAGTGACCTATCTTAAGGGTTTTTATTTCAAGGTAATTGTTTCAATCATGGTAAAGTCATGAAAGAAAGTTCATCAGTTTACTGAAGGAAGAGTAAGCAGACATTTCTTGCCAAACAATTGATATAAACTGTAAGATTTATCAATAGTATTAATATAATAAAAAAAAAATATTTATAACTTACCTATGCAACTGATAGAATTTGCATCAGTCCAATCCTGATCACAAGTACATGGAAATCTTTTCTCCGATGTTGCGGGCCAGTCGTTAAACACAAACCCATTGTTGCAATAATATATCACCTCATCCCGAGTAATGGTTCTAACACTGTTTGCAATCACTGGAGAACCTTTACAGAACTCATCTGCAATTGAGATTATCAGAACCCTATGTAATATGTGTATGCACCACGAGTTACAAAGGGATCTTTGTTGTTCTGTAGAAGATTGCTGTTGATATTGATGATTATAAGATGCATGCTAATTTCTTTGTTTCCTTAGTTTTGATTTCAATGCAATATTGCAACTTTACCAGATATTCGTGTACAGTTAAAATACATTAATAATCTCTGTGCACCAGCTTCCACATAGATTGTATAAGATCATTGGAAAATTGATAAAGGCCAAAGTCCACAATGGGAAAATGGTCAGAAAATCCTTGTGATTTAGGAACTGTGGTTGCTTAGCCGATATTGGGGTGGTAATATCGTCTAAGGAAGGCCTATAACGGCTAAGAATCCTTGCCAAAGTGCTGTTATTTGGGGAGTAAAATACATCAAAAGTTTTTGATATTTTCTTCACAAACGGCTGGAAATCTCTGTGATAGACTCAAAATCCCTGTGATTTAGAGGAAAACAAGAGTTTCTAGAAAATCACAAGAGGTGTGTCTTTGAAAAATCATGAGCCAAGTTCCACATACTACAGTTATAAGAGGGTTCTGCTTGTGATTTATGCGAGCTACATTTGTTTTGCCGAGTTTATTTATAGATATCAGATGAGTACAACCATAGCCATAGCCACAGGTCTGGACAATTACCAAGAATTTACCTTTGAGACTGTATAGAAACAACTGTGATTTTGATATCAAATATTCTATCTCTGTGAATCAAAATAGCAATTCATCTGTACAGTAATCAAAATCACAGAGATTGCCCTCCTAAAATCAGCTATAGTGGGATTAGGAGTAGGAAGAAGGGGGTGAGAACCCTTGTGATTTAGGTAATTGGCAAGAGTTCAAGGTTGCCGATATCCAGAATCACAGACCTTTTAGACCCAATTTTCACATAGTGGGATTTGGCCTTAACCAAGTGAAACCAACTCCAAACCGCACCTATTTTACAAGAAAAGCGAGAGGCAATACATACATTTTGGTCCTTCACAAACAGCTAAGTAATTAAGACCACAGTCTTGTTGTTCCCACTGTCCATCAGCGTTGATCTGTGCACACATCTCTGTGCTTGGTGGTGCCTGTTCTCCTGGTGCCCAGTTTGTATATCCTGTATGTGATAATGGAACATTCTCCTGCCATGGTCCTTCCCAGACCCATTTATTTCCACTGTAGCGCAGCCCAATATAACCAGTTAGGCCTCTGTAAGAAAAAGGTGGCATAAGCCAACTGTACTTAATTTGATATTGACTTGATCTTTACCATCGAATTTCTACAAACCTTGGTGAATATTAGTATAACCAATACTACCCAGCAAATTGTTTTGCCACTGTGTGTTAGACTCATGTGGCATAGCAATTGCTATTCCTTGTGATCTTGTGCTATAACAATGTTGTGTTTCATCTAGCGACATGTGTGAGCCACTTCACACAGGTTGATGAGGACTCACGACAATTTGCTGGCCAATGTGCCGAGTGACTGGAAAGTCGGAACAGTGAGGTGTTTCACAAGACGGCAATATTTACAACTGGTTATAACTAGATGTGATAGCAGTTTTAAGATAGGCTTACAATAACAGATGTTTGTACAAAGGTCATCAGTATATTCTAATTCATTTCTCTATATGACCTGATGAAGATAGGAGTGGTTGTAACTTTACAATACTGTATTCGTTCTAATAAGCGCACATGTTCGGAAAATTAATTGTTGGGTGATAAAACCGCATAAGAAAAAAATAATTCTAATAAGCGACCCCAGGAGCTTAAAATCGTGATTTTTGCCCTAAATATCTTTATTTTTGCACTTCATTTTACTGATTTTACAGCATGGTGGGATCCAGAAAGGAGGGGTGTGCGCTTGTTAGAGCATGTGTGCTTATTAGAATGAATACGGTAGTCATAATATGGTTTTAGAAATGGCTATTTTATGACCATTATTATCTTTGACTTGTGAAACACCACACTGTAGTCCCATTGCCAAAATCAGGAGACAGCAGTAAGGTGACAAACTGGAGACCTATCTACATCACAAACATATGCTCCAAACTGAAAGTAACGGTAATACACAACCAGTGGTGTGTTTCACAAGATGGCAATATTTACACCCGGTCATAACTAGATTATGGTAGCAGTTTTAGAATTGACCGGACCAAGATAAGAGCGATTGTAACTTTACAATAGTCATAATTTGGTTTTAGAAATGTATAATACTGTGACCATTACTATCTATGGCTTCTGAAACACCGCACTGATGATCCAACACCTACTGGAAAATGGCCAAGAATGGCCCACCTGCTCACTACTGACACCCGGTGGACAACCACACAACCATCATCTACCACCATACATCAACCTCCCTCTGGTGTTCATATACCAGTCCTTCCAACACCCCACTCTACAACACCAATCCGCCATTCCTTCCCTCCCCTCCTCCCCCTCCCTTCACAGTTCTTCCAATTTTCATCCAGCACAGTGTGCAGATCTAGACATTTGATCCCTTCCTACAGCCATCATACAAAGCCATCCAATATCACTGGAGCCAATATTTCACCCTGTATTGGTTAAGTGGGCCGATGATCTGTGAGTCAGAAGATATTCACGGATTCCCCACAAATAATATTGGACTCTACAATGGTGGTGAACACGAGGGGATGCTGCTGGCTGGCACTACAAGGTATAGCTGAACAAAACCAGCAGGAGGACGAAAATGCACCACAGGAGGAGGTACAGGAGGATTTTTCTGAGTCTGAAGGTGAGCAAGTTGTCGCCCCAGTGCCTAAAAACAAAAAGAGACCATGTCAAGATCCTAAACCTAAAAAAACGACCCATGCCACAAGACTCTCTAGCCTAGAGGTGGGCCTCGGCAAAGTTAAAAGCTCTATAGGGGGAATTAATACAAAGCTGGAAATCCTTACAGACTTTCTAATTGCCCCATCCAGTGAAGATTCAGACCATGAGGCTCCCCACCTTCAAAGAAAAAGAAGAGGGACAAATCTAAGCATAGAAATACCGGTACTAAACATGCTTCTAAGTCTACTCGTACCGTGCAACGGAGTGGCAGGCGCTCACACAGGTCATGCTCCGTTACACCCACCTTTACTGATCATACACCACGCAGCAGAGGTCGTTTACCACGTTGTAGGACTGAAGCCAAGTCCAGGCCCCGCCATAGGGGCCATGATGATGTATTCTCACCCAGCAGATCACCCCCTCCCCACCATCACGTCCCACTGGCCGTGGATTATGTCAACGAGTACATACAGAAGGAGCAGTACCAGCAACGTGTACTTGACAGTAAGGGCATTTACCTTGGTACTATCCATGTTGGCCCCCCAATACATAAGCCATACATGTATATTTCACGTGAGGGATGTTCCACAGTTAAGCAAAAGCTGGATGTAAGGCCCAAACTCACAGAACTTGAATACATACAAGCTACCCTCAGTCTATTGTTGGATAAGAAGGCATATGATAGCAGTGATAGGGACAGCATCATTAAGCATCTGGCAGACATTACCAAGGATGCTCAGTGCCTACCATGGCCTAGCGTACTTAAATGCTCACAGTCTGTATGGGATAAAATCGAGCAGGAACAATTCACATGGGCACACAAACAGGCAATTCAAAATGAAAGGTTTACACACGCCATTTCTATTAACCCCCCCACGCCCAAGTAAAACCGGCAGCAAATAAGATCACAGAGCCATATTCACTTCAGGGTGTGGTCTGCCGGGACTTTATTAGTGACAGGGGATGTCGGTTCAAGGACCATCACTCACACAATGATAACAACTTCCTTCATTTCTGCTCCGACTGCTGGCAATTTAATCGCCACAGGAATCACACATATATTATGTGTAATACAAGACTGTCGGGTATATTTGCATACTCCCACCGAGTGGCTCCTGACCACGATCCGGTCAAGAACATAGCCCATCTAGAGGGCATCAACATAGAAGTAGCCCTTCATACCTTCATCAAAGGAAGCTATAGGGGGAAATCTGTGCGCATACATTGCGACAATCCTCACTACCAGCCCCGGTCAAGACAAGGTCCTCCTGGATACCGCATGGGCCGCATGGATGGTGGGAACATACGTACACTTCCCCAGAAAAGAAAATGTCCTAGCTGATAAGCTCAGCCGGGCCATGATAAGCACCAGTGGCCGATGTGACGCCCTCTGGATGCTTAGTAAAATGTCCATTGCCCTTGATAATGTGTGCCCTTATATCCACATCAGCTACTCCGGGCTACGCATATCTTCAGAGACAGGCGGGGCAGCCAGGCAACAAAGGGGGGCGCGGGCGCCAGGTACAGAGAAGGGGCGCCGGGTGGCAGTCAAACAGTACCTATCATTCTGCGCCACCATCGATTCACTCCTCAGGGACAAGTCATTCACACACCGGAAGACCAGTGATATCCCATTACACCACCTCAAACTGGCCGTACAAGCCCTGCCAAGGACACCAGTGGCCCAAGCGGTAAAAACAGCGATACCCCTAATGTACCACAAGGCCCTCCGCCAGGCAGAGGTTCTCCCACCAGGCATCAAACGGCACGACGTGAACCGCCAACCTACAAGGGCCGACCTGAAGTTGACCAAACATGACATGACATTGCGGAATAAAATGGGCCAAGAACATGCAGGGGTATCACCAAGACAGGTTACTAGTACTGGGATCCATAGCAAAGTCCCCGTACTGTGTAGTGCGAGCCTTCCAGTCGCATATGGCCGACGCCCTGACACTCACCCTAACACAGCCCTTAATAGTGTTCCCAGGAACCACCAGGCGATACTGGTCACATATGTACGCAAGATGTGGGGACAGGCGCTCCGTCAATGCTCACTGCCCCCCTGCCTATACACCCTCCATTCACTATGTTGGGCCACTGCCACACAGGCCCACATTGGGGGGGTGTCAGGAAATAGACATCCAGACGTACGCACCTTGGAAAAGCACAGCACACTAAGCATATATAAAGCATACCAGGGCAGCCCTAGTAAACCGAGCCATCAGAACCGCCCTCATCGCATGAGGACATAGAACTAAACAAACAACTCCCTTCAAATCAGACTCACAACCTATACTTTTCATACAATATAAAATCATATTTTACAACCTTATTTTATCACCACCACCACCCCACACACTGCCCGCCTCATCACCCATGTTTAATTGAGGCCACCCTTAAAAATATCTTCGTTTCCTGTCCAGAGGCCTGGTGGATTTTTTTTTTGTGAGAATGGGAAATTTTTTTCCTGAGTTCTGAAAAACAATTTATTTTTTTTACCATCAGCACAAGAATCTAGGTTTCCAATCACTAAACCTAGGAACCTGATGGCAAATTCATGCCATCCCCGCTTACAATGCTCATGACAAATAAAAATATTTTCCTAAAAAAAAAATTTCCCACCCTCCCTCATGGGTCTAAAAAATCCCACCCTCTGGACAGGAAACGGACATATTTTTAAGGGTGGCCAGACAGGTTTGGCCCATAAATGTAGTTAACAATTAAACATTCTCATATATTATATGGATATATTCATATAGTATGTTCATATTGAATAAGATTTATCAATCAATTAATTTTACCACCCCACTCCTGCCTCTTTTACATTCTGTTCAACAGGGATTCGCAGTAGTGGTTTTTGGCGGGCCATCCTTGGCCCACCGGCTCACTAGTGACACCCGGTGGACAACCACACAACCATCATCTACCACCATACATCAACCTCCCCCTGTTGTTATCTTCATACACCAGTCCTTCCAACACCCCACTCTACAACACCAATCCGCCATTCCTTCCCTCCCCTCCTCCCTGCACAGTTTTTCCAATTTTCCCACCCACCCACTCCTTTTTTCAAACACCTTCTCAATTTCTTCATCCAAAATTATATCATTCTTGTTGTAATGTTATCTTCATTTAACAGTTCCATAACTGTTGTTAACAATTAAACATTCTCATATATTATAGGTATATATTCATATAGTATGTTCATATTCAGGCTTCCCTAGCCCACTTAAAAGGGTCTGTATCTCCTCTTTGCTATCCCCTTGGGATGTGTGTGGTGCACATATGCGCGGGCTCTGACACATTCTCCTCTGAAATTGTGTAATGTAGTTCTCGCCATGAATATGACCTTAGCTGTCGAAATGGCGTTAAACATCTATTACTCACTCACTCACTCACTCAGTATGTTCATATTAGATAGAATTTATCAATCAATAAAGTTCTTATCACCCCACTCTGGCCTCTTTTACATTCTGTTCAACGGGGATTCAGAGTAGAGAAATAATCAATCATCACCAATCAGATTTTGTTCCAGGCAGATCAACTGCGCATGAGGTGTGTGGACTTATAAATGGACTGTGCCTTGCATGTACCAAGGGACAGAGGTAAGCCATAGTCGATCACTATAAATTCGGCGCAAATTGCAGAAACTGGTTAGATAGCTACCTGACCGAGAGATATCAACAAACCAAAGTGATCAGAGGATGTCCAGCAAAAAGGAGGTGACTGTAGGAGTACCACAGAGGTCAGTGGAAGGACCTTTGCTCTTCAATGTCCGTGTTTTGGCCGATCTGAAAAACGTACATGTATGATTTCTGCCAATAAACTTGTTAAAACTCAACTCAAACTCTACATTAATGACGTAACAAATGTGTTGTCCCATAGTAAATAATTATTTTCTCTATGTGGACGACCTGGCCCTAGGATTGCTATGCCTCTACAATAAGATCTCAATGCCTTAGAGAAATGGTGTAAAAAAACTAGCTCACCATCAACACTGAGAAGACTGTGGTATTATGGAGCTGCTCACAAAGATGTATCCTGGACTTGACAGAAATGAATGTATTCATGCACGGCGAAATACTACTGAGAGTCACCACATTCAGCTATCTAGGTGTCATTATTGATACTTACTTGACTCTGAAACCACAGCTGATGAAACTTGATGAAAATGCGTCTGGCCCTACTAAGATGGTTGAAAGCCAGAACAAACCGTGACACAGCCCTCTAAGTATGTAAACAAATAATCTAACCTATTATGGACTACTGTGGTTTTGTAAATGAAGGAGGGCCTGTCCGGGCAGTGAGAAAGATGCAACAAAATGAAGTGTTACATATTGTAGAGGGGATCATGGACCCACGAGACTTGAGGGTTGATGATCTACAGGCTTGATGCAATCTAACTACACTCAAACAACCCGAGACAGACAATTACTAGGCCTGACATTTAAATCTTCAAAGATAAGGGAGAATATCATTGTACCTACATGTGCACTAAGAAACAATGATCAAGTGAGACTGAAAATCCCCAGAGTAAAGAAGGCTATTTTCTTGAAAAGCCCAGCTTATCGAGGGAATATACTCCGGGAAACATTAAGTAGTACAACTCAAACTGTTCATGAACAGAATAAAGACAAACTGAACGATGACATGACTTTTGATGCGTTTGAGAGCAAAAACTATCGTAGTGGCCCGTATAAGCGCCCTGCCGCTCTTTAATTTCAATCCCCCCCTACCCCCGGCCCTTATTTGAGACAGGCACTTATTTGAATACTACTTTTAGTGGTTAAGATCAATTTCAATACCCCAATACCCCCGGCGCTTATTCGAGACCGGCCCTTATTTGAGACCCCAGCGCTTAAACAGGCCATTACAGTAGTATCTCTTCTCTGTGTCAGTCACATTACGCTGGTGCTGTTGACATGTATTGAAAAACTCCCAGCGACATGAGAATAATATGTCAATAAAAATTCAATTCAATTCAATCGACTGTCTTCACATTTGATATCTAAGATTGAGAACTGTACTTCTCTGGATTTAATTGTGTTTTCCCTATTGTTAGTTAAATTAATTTTAATTTTTACACTTTGTATTTCATGATTACTAAATGACTTGCTTCTTTCTGTTTCTAATTACTTTGAGATAACCACTCCTTTGTCCATTTTTTTTCTTCCAGTTATTATTTCATTATGTAAGGGATGTATGATTACCCAAAACATCACCATCACAATGGGGCAGAGCACTATTATGTGCACGGTGTCATCAAAGGCCAATATTGCATGTGGTGGATTTTAATATAAATTGAATTATCATTTTGCCTGTCATCGAGATAACATGGTAAAGGTAGAAGCATTTGTTTGATATGTCTTACCTGTTTTTGATGTTGCCATTAAGGTCACTGTTAAGAATGATTGCAGGAAATCTCTCCCCATTATTGCAATTATCAATGGCTGTCTCCCTCACACAAAACATGGATGGTGCCCATTCTGTTAAAAACAACAGTACATCATAATTCAAGAACGTCATTTTCTTTCACAAAACATTTATAATTTCCCATAGATGCCGAATTCTATGAAGGAAAAATGATAACATAATGTAGTGGAATATAGAAGGTGCTCCATAGGGACCTTGTCAGATCACAATTTTATGACCATAATATGCAGTACATTGCTCATCCTGACAACTTTACCTTGACATGACAGACCCGAGAGAACATAATCCCAAGTCTCTCCACATGGACATTGTATTGTGATAGAAATCCGGCCATCGTTGAAACTGTGTCCTGGGTTACAGCGGTATACGACATATAAAGGGAAGATCTCCACGCTTGCATTTGCCATATCAGGAGCCTCCTCACATACATAATCTGAAATTTCATAAAATATTTAAACAGAGTTATCATGATAAAAATGGCTTGTTCTTCACATTAGAATACATCTATGAAATTTAATAGTGATAAAACTTAGTCGTTTTAAGAATTCTTACTTCATCCCTTGAGCACCTAGTTGCAGGATCACAATAGTGCATTATAATTATCAATATTCTCAAAAAAGAGGAAAAAAGAGAATGGGGGAAAAGGTTCATAACTCACACATCAGTCTTTCACAGGCAGCGTATAGATTGAATCCGCAGGGCCAGTCATTCCACAAGCCACTCTTGAGCATGCCAATACAGTCCTCATTGTTCCCAGCGTTATCTGGCTGTCCACCGGACCACTTTGTATACCCGACCAGGTTACCGGTATGACTAAATGTGTACAAGCCTTCCTCAGGTTGATCCCAGATACCAATATATACATCCAAATACTTTGACCTACAAGGTATGTGAGTAGAAACATTTGTAGGGCATTTCAAAATGATATCAATAGATATCACTTTGAAATGCCCTACTGAAAGGCATTTCTCAAGGAGTAATGACTAGACCCCTATGAAAGTAATCGTAGTGGGACTCTAGTGCAATTACAGCTCTGCAGCTGGTGGTCACTAATCATTGCATTGGTGTGACTGCTCACCGAACCCTCTATAATCATTGATAATTGTTAAGTTATTTTACATTACATTAAAATAACTTAACAATTATTAGCAGTAGTTATCCATCATCAACCACCAACCTTTTGGGTTGGCTACTTCAGCTTGTTTTTGAAATTTAAACTCAGGCGGGAGCTTTGCTATCTAAATAAGTTTTATTATATGTTAGCAAAACTTTATGTAGACAAAACATATATAATAGGTCAAGAACTTTATGTTCTGAGTAAACAGGCAAATTGTTATACATTGCGTAGACCTTGTATGATATAACAGTGTTATTTCAATGACTGTAGGGGTAATGTATCTCCCCCCTCTTTTTTCCTTAAGGGAAAATAGTTTACAGCTATCTTGCTGTAATAGCCTCAGCACTCATCATGCCTGTAGCTGTCTTAGAGGCTGAAAGTCACCAAATCTGGCCGCGTGTATAGGATATAAATTGATACACAACATAACCTAAGCTAATACTTGGTTATAAGTGACTAAATAGACTTATGTAGATATATCTACCCTATATAAATTCATCTGCAGATGAATTTTGTTCGCAACACTAGTACATGAGTGTTTATGCATCATAGATCCAGCAGAAATCGGATAAAGTCTGTAGGTTGCAGAACAGGTGGTACATATACGGGTCTATTATAGAACCGCGCAAAGGTGGTTTCATTTGACCACCCTGCTGATCTGAGGATGTCATGCACCTGGACTTGTGTTCTTGCTGCAGCTGATGTTGACACATGGCGACCAGAGTAAGCTGTATACTGCTCATCTACTCCGGCATCCTTCAGTGTTGATTTTAGTTGTCTGGATAGTGTCTTTTCACTGGCCTTGGAGGAGGGCAGTTTTACTGTTGAAAAGCTAAACAGCATAGCAGATTGGGACCTTTGGTCCGCAATGTATGCCCTAAGATGGGAATACACATACAACCTTTCACCTTCTCTCCTTTGAAAATACATAATTAGTGGCTTGTCAGTTGGATTGTTCTTTTTTTGTGCGGAGTGAATATGTAATCTTGACTGAGTGGTCGGTCCACTCACAGTCTCCTCTGAACATAAGGTGCAGTACCTGTAGTCTTTGTCCAGTGGCTAGTAAGACCAGTAACATAGTATGTCTGGTGAGCTTCTCATAGTCTAGTCCCTGTATGTATCCCCGGTTCTGCATTGTTAATAATGCTAGCTTATGGTCCCAAACAAATTCAATTGACTTTGTTTGGGGGTTTTTGAACCTTTGTCCCTTTGACAAACCTCAATATGGTAGGCTCTTCTCCAGCTGGTTTCCCGTTGAATGTTATAAAACATGATAGAAACGACCTGGACGTATTGATGGCACTGTGACCTACCCCAGTATCAAGATATTCACTGAGGAACTGTATGCAGTTCCTGACTGATGGTTGTGTGGGTTGCACATCCCTTAGGCTTGTTAATGCCATCCATCGCTTTGCACATCCCTCATTGACTGCCGCAGTGTTAGGGCTCCATACCATGGCCATGACCTTCCATGCAGTAAACTAGTAGCCCAGCAGATCACACCATATGGTTTTCATATAGGGATAATCAGTAGGTGTGATCTGCCTGCCAATGGGAATTTCTTGGTGGGGTCCCCTGGGTACAACAGGGTCAAAGAGGTAATGGGGATTTGCAGGTGCTCGCTGTACTCCTGAGCCTGGTGAGCCTGGTGAACCATGGTTGTGTTGCCCAGTTGGGGACCACTAACAGCCCAGTGGTCTTGTCCTGTTTGATCTTCCTCAGCACCCTGCCAATAAGAGAGAAAGGTGGGAAGATTAATAAATTCCATGTACAGGTGAATGCATGTGTGAGCACATTTTAGTATGTGGCAAACAGGTCAACCTGAGATGCAGAGAAGTAATTTTGGGTGGTAAGGGATAGTGACCACTCTGCAGGTGAGGCAAAAGCCCTTGATGCCCTGTCTGCCTCCACATTGAGTTTAGTAGGGCAGTAAGACAACTTTAAGGTGATTCTGTGTTTCCATGCATAAGCGTATATGCACTGTGTGACCTCATCACATGGTATAGAACCCAGAGAACCACCTTTCCTGATACAGCATAAAGCTGTTGTGTTGTCTATGAACAAATGTACACATTGCCCCTTCATTTGATGTTGAAGTTTCTTCAGTGCCATGAGAACTGCCTTCAATTCCAGAATATATTGATATGCAGTTGTTCTTGTAGCTCAATGGAGCATTCTTCCCCATACTCAGAATCGCCGTGTTGCCAATAGCAACCCCGACCTGTCTTAAATGAGTCTCTGTAGATTGACACCTGTGGGCAGATTTCCGCATAGAGCATAGAGGCGAAAGCCATGTCATTTAGGTACATAGTTACGTCATAGTTACCCAATGACTTGGCGAGGGCCAAATATTTAACCCTCTGAAGGAGTTTGATATGGACCTTGGCCCTGTCAATTCCAGGTTCAGTGGCTGCAAGTTTTCCTATGACTGCTGCAAACTGTCTGATTGACAGCCTCCTGACTTTCAGGATGTCACTAGCCATTGTCATCAATTTTGTCACTTCCTTGGGTGGTATGTGTAGTGTCAGTGTGGTGGAGTCAATGGTGCACCCCTGGTATTCAATGGACTGTGCTGGGGTCAAGACTGATTTTCTAAAGTTAATTGTGAAGCCTATTTTCTGTAGGATTCTGAGAGTGTGTTTTACAGATTGTTCCACTAGTTTTGGAGTGTCTCCAAAAATGAGTGTGTCATCAATGTAAAACACCAAGTTTACGCCATTATGTACTCTCAGATGTGAAAGCAGCTAGTGCCTTCATAATATAAGTAAACAGTCTTGGCCCTGGTGAGTATCCATTTGATAGGCATGTATACCTATACTGTTTACTATGGAACTGGAATTGCAAGAAATCCCTGTCCCTTTCTTTAATGGGTAAGGTGAAGTAGGCTGATGTAATATCTACAGAGCTCATAAAGGAGTGTTGAGGCAAAATATGCATGACTGAAGTGTTTGTAGACTGTGAACTCATTCGGTCCTGAGAGGTTTAAAAAAGGTCTGAAAGTGCTGTCTGTTTTAGGTCTTAAAAACATGTATGAGATAAATGCCCTGGCGTTATGTCCTGCAGGCTCTATGATGCCTTTACTCAACATATCCTGTATTTTGTGTATCCAACTGAGCATCTGGGATCTCTGACTGTACAAGGATAGTGTGTAGATCTATGGTTAAGCCTTTCACCATATCCAGCACCCATCTGTCTTTGGTGAATTTATGCCACTTTTAAGCCTGCCTACCCAAACCACCTGCTGAAAAGGCCTGGGGGTTTTTGGGATGCTTTTCAGGTGTTTTGGGTAGCTTGGCTGTATCAGGTGCATCAACAACTTAAGGACTTACATTTTGTTGTTGTAGTTGGATTTGTTGCCGTCTTTGTAGTGGTTCTGTTTGGTCTGCTTGCCCTGCTTGCCACCCTTGGGGGTGTTGATGCTGGACCGGTAGTTCTGCTGGTGGTTCGACGCCCCCTGGTGGTGGCTGCAGTCCTGATTGTAGTTGGGACGACCCGCTGTGCGTTTGCAGCTGGACCCACTCTTGTTGTGGCGGCTGTAGGCCTGGCAGCCCCTGTAGTTTCCCTCGTGGCGGTTCCATGACCTGGGGGCAGCCAGTACATCGCGTAAGGCTTCTTCCTCTTTCTGTCTAAGGAGAATCTGCTCTCTGGCATCTTCTCCAAGCAGATATATAAAGCTTTTGTGGTTTTCTGGCTTCTGTGCTACCTCCAGCCCCACACCCTTTAAGCCTGCATACACATTATTGCACATAATTACATTGGTTTTCCATGAGGACTTGGCTATCAGCTTCAAAGAATCAGACATGCTTGTGACCAGTTGTTTGGGATTAAGCGTTTTGCCATTGCCCAGGTGGTCCAGTGTATGTTCTAAAGGTCTGGTTGCAAACTGCAAGCACCACTGCAGAGACCTGAAGGTATCATCCCTCTATACCATAACTTCCCTGTTTCTTTTCACAAGTTGCCTAGATGCATCCTCATTGAGCCTTGTTTCATGAAGAACCTCTAGGTTGGAGGTTCTATGGGAGTGTTTTTAGTTGATCCTTAGTGGCTGGGTTCAGGTAAATGGCATCCACTTAGGTTTTAACCTTCTCTGGTGTTTTATTAGTTTCAGCATCTTGTGGTTCTGTGAATGGCAGCTCTACTGTGGCTAGAGGGCAGTCGAATGGCTGTGGTCCATATACCGGTAGTGGATTTCCCTGCTGCTGATCGCTCTGCAAGTCTATCAGTGCTGGATATTCATACTGATCTGGTATCATCACCTTTGGTTGGTGGGATCTGTGTTGTACCTCTAAGTTTGCAACATGGGCCGCTGCAGGGTGTGTCAATACGCACGGCATTCGCGGCTACCCAAGTGGCTGTCACATCCTTCCGCGCAGGATGACGCTGAGTGGGTGTTGGCTGTGTGGCACGTCCAAAATTTGTGGGAGGGTGATCTCCCGTGATGGGGGGTCCTTGATCTCGTCTGAGTGCAGGTCTGGTCATGGATCTGTTTGATTCAGATCTGTTGTTGTGAGAATACCCCCTTGAACTACCAAATTCCTGGGAATAAATCACTTTGCTTTGACTCATAGCACTATGATCACTGTATTGGCTGGTGCCCATCGACATGCTGTGAGCTGCTCGTCTAGGAGCCTGTTGAGTAGTTTGGAACACCTGCTCCACCTCGCGATGAATGTACCGCTCTAGGGTCTGAAGTCGGGCTGGTGAAAATGTAATTGTCACATAGACGACCTTGTTGGGACGGTCCATTCTGTATTGTTACCGGTATCAGCTGTCTGTGTTTCAGTTTCTTGGCTGAGTGACTGGGCATGTCTGCCTTCCTCTTCATTGGTGCCAGTGGGGTATTATGCTGTGAAGACCTATGCACCATTGGTGTAGGGTGATAGACCACTTCTGATGAGCTGCTCTCATTCACTGCACTTGAGGTAGAGGGACCATTTGTGTGAACTATTGGCCCATTTATATCAGGTCTAGTAGGCGAGTACTGTGTGATGAAAGGTGGGTCTGATGAGGGTGAGTAGCAGTTCACTGGTTCACTCCCAGCTAGAGACTGCCCATCTTGGGTAGAACCATTGTCATAATGTGTATCACCCAGTGAGAAAAGGTCTCTGGCAGTGCTTGGGGCATCCCTGGGGGCACCCCTCCACCTGTGCTAGTTGTATGGCTTCATTCAGAATGTTGCCACTAGGAGGTGTGGAGGGTGATACTGGTCTCAGGTCAGGAGTCTTCATGTCTATCATGAGCTGTTCAGCAGTGTGTTGACAACAGACACCTGTTGCTACTTAAGTAGCCCCCTGGGGTCAAGCCCTCAGGTGTGGGGTGAATTGGATTCAGCCAATTAGAATGCTGATGAGACTCAATTAGGGTGTGGTCAAATAGTAGGCCCTTCAGTGATTGACAGGTCGGTGTTAGGGTCCCCAATGCGGCATGTCGATTAATAGACACCTACTTACCTCATCATATGGGGGTGCCTTCACTTGTCACCAGATGTCCTTATTGGAACATTATCTGTCTTAAGAATCCGACATATGTCGGACACTGCCACCTGGTGGCAGGTCACGTCGCGTCTCCCTTCTCAGAGCAACCGAGCTGCTCATAGTTCCCCATGTGTTGCTCAGGCATACGCATGGCCGGGTGTCTCCGGCCCCCTGCCGGGAGCGTCGGCGTCTGGCCCTGCCAGCAAGCCCGCGCCCTGGCATCTTGATAAGCCCAGCATGATCTAGTTGAGATGTATGTCTCCAACGAGAGACCTGGTTCAAGTGACGATAAGCTCACCTTACCTGACCTGTCTCTCTAAGCCGACCCACAAGGTCAGTGGTCAATGACGGATAACTACTGGTAATAATTACTGATTTAAGTTCTGATCATACAGAGGAAGAGTTGTAGTGCGTAACCTACAATCACCAACTCTAATTTTGAGGGTATCAAATCGAACTGGCTGTGTTTTAGTCATACTATGTTGAGAAATGCCTTCCTGTTTTATCATCTTACATACAGAAGCTACAGCTCATGCATGCATGCTTGGCTATTGGTGCTTTGTGAAACATTAGATGATAGTAAAAGTATCAGTTAGCTGTTGTGAAAGTGGTATGGCCCTTGATTTTTATTATAACCTTTCCAAATAGAACACAGTTTTTTTGTAAATGTGATAGGATATTCATTGTTTCCTACACTTGGTGCAGCGCATTGTTTTCCTGCTCTGAGTAGACTTCAGCAAGGTGCCCGTTTGCATCAGAGCATTTCTGACTACCTTGCAAATAGTTGCCAACATAATTAGTGATCCAGTAGCACACATGGTATGGTTCCCTATCTACAAGAGAGAAAAGGGGAAAAGTGCGAAGGTATAAGAAATTATTAGAAACTGTATTCAAGCACATTTGATCATGCGAATTGAAGCAACTTGATCAACATCATATCCAAGTCTCATGATCAGAGTCGCTTGAATACCATTACCCACTAAGAAAATACTAATAATGTTGACGTTAATATAATGGTTGACCATGATAGGGGAGCATAGATAAACGTTGTGAATGTTGTGTGACGTTTCTTTTGTTAACATTCAGTAGGGCACTGATGCCAGCAGGGTAATTAGAAAGAACTTCTATATATCATAGTCATAGAGTCTGTGTGTTTTTGTTCTGAATTGTTAAACAACAATTTGAATATTGTAACAGTTGTTGAAGGATTAGCCCTGTATTGATATCCCAAGTTAATCTTGCTTAGGCCCTAATACCTGTTCATCAATATCTAGGTTTCTATAAGTTTGAACAATACATACCATTGCAGGCAAGTGAGGCTACTGAAGTCCAGTCAGTATAGTCCTTACAGATAAACGTCTTCTTGGGTACACCCCCAGAGAACAGCTTCCCAGGGTGACAGGTGTAAGTGACATTGTCCGGCAGGGACAATGCTGTATTGTTATTATATATCCGAACAGAGTTTGAAACATTTGGCGCCAGGTCACAGTAAGCTACCGAAATGAATAAGGAAAGGTTGAATTAGACATAGCAATGTCAAACTTATAGGTTACTTATAATATACTTAAGATCCTTACAATCATTACAAACCATTTAAAACAGGGCTTGGCAAAGTCATGGTGCATTACCCGGTATCCTCAATGCTGCGTCCTGATTGGCTGATTGACAGTGCATCATCTAAATGGATAATTCACTCCGATAGTGCAGGAGGTTATATTCATCTCACCGTTAGAATTATAAGTTGGCTGATGTGAGATTAAAACAGGAGTAAGGCATTTGGCCATGGCCTTATAGGCCCCTCAACGTCTCAATACAGTCTAGAGCATGACCACGGCCATGGCCATGCTCCATGTCCTATTCCCTATGGGAACCACAGAGCAGCGTACTTCAAAGTCTATTTGCTTGGATATACTCTCAGGTATTTTGAGAGTACCGTGTGTGTACAGGGTAAGTGTTCACATTTTTACCAATGTCAGCGACTCAATTGTTTTAATCAATTTCGAAATAGTTCAAATGATACATTAGTTTTTAGTTCATTGAATGAAAGTGACAAATGCACAGCATCTCTTATAAGGCCCTTGAGTGAAGAAGGTTAGTCGCGATATGTAAATAGCTACACTCTAAAAGATAACTGTTAAATCTACCATAGATCCTCGTAAGACTGAAAAGTGAATCACCGTAATTGTATACAGGTCAACCAGTGTAGTTTATACATGAAGCCCCAGGTGGCAGTATGGTGGTATACAAATGTAAAAATCTCTGTGAAAATAATGGGACGAGGATTCTGTCATTATTTTGATGACATTATTCTTACAGTGTAGCATACCTGCACAAATAACAGCACTAGCTTCCATCCAGTCCTGATCACAGGTACATGGAAAACTCTTCTCTGATGTTGCAGGGTCATCAAAGAAAACAAACCCATCAAGACATTGATAAATCGCCTCGAACCCGGTCACTCTCCTAATGCTGTTTGGTATCATTGGTGCTCTTAGACAATATTGATCTGAAACCAAAAATTGCTCTCATAATTTATGACAAAAAGTTCGAGTGGAAGTATTACTTAATCAATACATGCTTGACAATCGTAATTGAAATGGGACTATATACACTCGTGTATATGCATATAATTAACAGCGGCGAGTGATCCGCCCTCCCGGTACTACTTGTTGCGCGCAGCAATACAGCGCTCCATTTGGTAACTATGGCAAAGCTACCCCCTGCTATATAAGAGCGGCGCTGCCATTCTATCGGCAGTCGGGCTCTACTATTCATACGGTGCACAACACCCCTGTGCTGGGGGTTGGCACAAAAATTTAATTTTTACCGGTTGCCAAGGTTGGTTGGACTTAATCAACATTACCAGCCGTCTTTTAACCTGGCAAAGTTGGTTTCTACTAAAAATTCTGGCCAAGATGGGCCGTAGAAGACCAAACAAGAAGACTTTAGAGCCTGATTCAGGACCGCCGAGCGGTGTTAGGAGATCTGTCAGGAGGCAAGGGCCCCCTGGGTCGTCCGTTACAGACCAATCCACAGATCCTCTACCCGCTGAAGGGATGACAGACGCTATGACAGACGAGCTGACTGAGTTGAAGATCCGGACGGAGGCTGTGGAGGAGAATCTGGCGAAAATCCTGGATAAGTTGGATGTTTTGACTTCAGAGGGCACCGTCGGGGGCAGCGATCGGGACACGACTTCTAGGCCACGACGGCTGTACAGCAGATCGAGGGGTGGATCTAGGTCAAGTTCAAGCTCCAGCAGTGATAGCTCTCACTCCAGGTCGAGATCCAAGCATAGATCAAGGAAACCAAGGGGTGAGTTCGACCAGCGAAATTTTTTAGGTCACAAAAAAAATGTTGACAGCCTAGAAAAATTACTAATGGTCAATGTTCGTCTAGTTAGTGCCAAACTTGAACAAGGTGAGGAAGTAAAATATATTCTTGACCACATAGAAATGCTGTTGGAGAAATCTGCCACTAGAATATTTACTCTCAGCTCACTTGTAAATTATGACAAGAGTGTCAAAGAGCGAGCTGACAAGAGGGGTATAAGAGCTTTTGAGACTGTGGAGAATTGTGACATCCTACGGCACTTGAGCTACGATGGCACATACACAGCCCAGAAATTGGCTAAATCATCCAAACCTGCTGTCAAAAAATCTGCTAACTCAAAAAATCACTGTTACGCTTACAATAGGCCCGAGGGCTGCAAGTTAAACCCCTGCCGCTACAGGCACGTTTGTAGCTCATGTGACTCTGGAAACCACTCTGCTGACAAGTGTCAGAAGAATGGTTCGGAGAAGTAGGATGTTGCCTCTGGGGAGGGTCGTGCCTCCAGATTAGCTGGCCATGGAGAGGCACTGTTGGTTGACCCCCCTGTTGAGGATTATGTTCTTGGCAATGTTATGCCAGAAATTCCAGTTATTGATGAATGTTGTCAAAAGCCACCAGTAGAGGTGGACTTGTTGAATTTTGCCAGCTCTGAAAATAATTTTGTGGAAAACCTTAGTATTACCGGTTTTTCCTCAAGGAGTAGTCCGAATGTTGGGGATTTTTATCCCATTTTTGATGTGACTTGCTCAGGTAATGTTAGTATAAACATTTACCAAAGTTGTGTTGACGGTACTTGTTCTTGTCAACATTTTATTGGTGGCCACAAGGCCCAAATTTTGCCATGTAGATTGGCATGTTTCCTAAGACAGGAAGGTGTTATAAATTTACCCAAACGTGACTTAGATTATTTGTGGTCGGGTTTTGTAGAAGGTTTCAAAATTGTTGATCCTGGGTGCGAAACAGAGTATGAATGTGGGAATTACAAGTCAATTTTTCAGGGTAATTTTTACAATGAAATGTGTGAAATTGTCAGTGAGGAACTCCAGGATGGTTCCATTTTTGAAGTAACCTCCAAGCCTAGATGCATACATGCCCTTGGCGGTGTCCCCAAAAGTAACGGTAAATTGAGACCCATTACTGATTGTAGTATGCCCAGAAAAAAGAGTATTAATAATTTTATGGATTCAACTTTTAAACCTTTTTCATATAAATCCATAAATTCGGTCACGGCAATGTTGAACGAAAATGATTTTATGAGTGTTGTCGACTTAAAGTCCGCCTATAGGTCTATTAGTGTCTATGGGGAACACCAGAAGTTCCAGGGTTTTTCCTGGGATATGGGGGAGGGTAAGAAATTTTACCAGAGTAATCGTCTTACCTTTGGACTCAGATGCGCCCCCTACATTTTTAACCAGATTTCTGATTTTCTGGCTAAGGTGGCAAATTTTTATGGAATTGATAGATTAGTCAATTACCTGGATGACTTCATCATTATTGCCAACTCTGAAAGTGAGTGTCGCCGTCAGAGGGACCTTTTAATGGAAATTATGGAATATTTTGGTTTTAAGATTTCCAGAGATAAAGTTACTGACCCGAACAGAATTTGTACCTTTTTGGGTATCACCATTGACTCCCATAAAATGGAATTAACATTGCCTAAAGAGAAAGTTGACAAGTTAGCCCATGCTATAGACAGTTGCATTTATAAGAAATTTGCCAGTAAAAAAACCTTACAGAGTATTGGTGGCTTAATGTCATTTTGTTCCCAGGTGGTGAGGGGGGGCCGTACTTTCAGTAGAAGGGTTTTTGACTTGATGGCAAAGGCTAAGGAAAGGGGTGTCATTAAATTAAATCCAGGTATCATAAAAGATTTTTTGTGGTGGAAGGATTTTTGTAAAATTTTTAATTGCAAAAATTTAATCTTGAATGATGTTTATAATAAACCCATGGTGTCTGATGCGTCCATTCTTGGTTATGGAGCATGGTGTGGTACAGATTTCTTTTATGGATCTTGGAATAACGTTGACAACTCTAAATTAGGGATAGGTCACTGGGTTGCCCCTCCAAAGTATGACAATATTGATGTTCATGAACGTAATATTAATGTGTATGAACTATGGCCCGTTCTAGCTGGTTTGAAGAGATGGGGTCATTTATTCAAGAATTGCCGTCTGAACGCTGTAACGGATAACATGCAGGTGTTGGCAATGTTGAACACAGGCAGAAGTAAAAACCCACTTTGTATGGAGTGGCTGCGTGAAATCTATTGGCAATGTTTTGTATATAACATTGATATCTACTCGACCTATATAAAGTCCACTGATAATATTCTAGCGGACCAATTATCAAGATTAGACTACAAAAATGTTCTTGCCAAGTGTGAAAAAACTTTGTCTGAAAATAATATGTGTATCTAAAAAATTTTTCAGATCCCAGGTTGATGTCCCTGTTGAGAAAGCAGGAGGATTTTGTGAATTCGGGTGTTGCCATGACAACCATGAAAACCAGAAAGCAACAATTTAAGAGGTACAGCAAATTTTGTAGGAAATTTTCCCTAAAAACTTATCCATGTTTGCCATCTCAGGCCTCTTTGTATGCCACTTATCTGGCTGATAAGATGAAACCAGTCTCCATCAGAAATTATATCTCGGCTGTATGGTTTTTTCAAAAGTTGCATGGTCACCCTGACTACAGTAGTAGTTTTATCCTGAAAAAGACTCTAGATGGTATTGAGCGTTGTCAAAGTTTAACCAGAGTTGTTAAATACCCACTTACCACTGTTGACATGTTTAAAATTTTGTCAACCCTGAATATGACACTGATATTGGATAGGGTTTTCTGGTGCGCCATTCTGGTACTGTTCAGGGGAGTTTTGAGGTGTTGCCATGTAGTGGACTCCATACATTCACTAAGGGTGAGGGATGTTGTATTAACTAATGATTATGTAAAACTTCACATTAGGACATCCAAGACAGACCAGTTTGGCCACGACCCTTACGATATTTACCTAGTACTCGATGAATCTTCTCCATTTTGTCCATCAAAAATTTTGGCAGAGTTGATACAGACTGCTAATGGCAATGTTAATCGGAAACTATTCAGTTTTCCTTCAGGTGGCAGGAGCAAATGCTTGACATATTCGTATGTAAATACGCGTTTAAAATTTTTGTCTGTCAAAATTGGCTTAGTAGATGAGAATGTTAGTACCCACTCACTACGCCATGGCGGGGCTACCTTCCTAAAGTCAATTGGCCTTTCAGTAGAAGACATAATGAAACGCTCCAACTGGAAATCCAGATGTGTGTATAAGTACTTGCATGATTCAAGATGTGATTTGTTAAAACTTGATGTGTTACCATCTATTAATGTGTAATAATTGTTGCTCCGTGATGTTCCATGTGTTTGCCGGGTGGTTGGCCATTTTGTGTATTCAGATCAATTCCACCAAACACATGTCTCTGTTCAATTATTATTATTATTATCATATCCATTAATCCATTCAATACTGTTATCACTTATCATAATGTTAATATACCGGTTAATACCTTAAAGTCATCCTAGTATTTATTATAATGTTAATATACCGGTAGCTTCCTAGTGGGTCATCTTGATATTTATTATAATGTTAATATACCGGTAAATACCCTTAGTCATCCTAGTATTTTTATAATGATAATATATAATATGTGGTTTCCATGGTAACCAACTTCATCTCTTTATTATTCAATATACCGGTTACTACCCTAATATAATAATCTACCGGTAGTGGTTAACCGGTATATGTAGTCGCCCCTAGTTAACTTATGGGACTATATACACTCGTGTATATGCATATAATTAACAGCGGCGAGTGATCCGCCCTCCCGGTACTACTTGTTGCGCGCAGCAATACAGCGCTCCATTTGGTAACTATGGCAAAGCTACCCCCTGCTATATAAGAGCGGCGCTGCCATTCTATCGGCAGTCGGGCTCTACTATTCATACGGTGCACAACACCCCTGTGCTGGGGGTTGGCACAAAAATTTAATTTTTAATTTTAATAATTGTCTTCCATTGATTGTTAGTTTTAAGATTTTAGTCTAGGTGCTGATTGTAACCTAGGGTTCACTTTTTATTGACTGATACTGCTTTGAATAAAGCCATTTTGTGTATTCAGATCAATTCCACCAAACACATGTCTCTGTTCAATTATTATTATTATTATCATATCCATTAATCCATTCAATACTGTTATCACTTATCATAATGTTAATATACCGGTTAATACCTTAAAGTCATCCTAGTATTTATTATAATGTTAATATACCGGTAGCTTCCTAGTGGGTCATCTTGATATTTATTATAATGTTAATATACCGGTAAATACCCTTAGTCATCCTAGTATTTTTATAATGATAATATATAATATGTGGTTTCCATGGTAACCAACTTCATCTCTTTATTATTCAATATACCGGTTACTACCCTAATATAATAATCTACCGGTAGTGGTTAACCGGTATATGTAGTCGCCCCTAGTTAACTTATACAATGTATATCATATGGGAACATGGTCACTGGGATGCATAGTTTTATGTGACTAATATTCAGGATTAATTAATGAGTATCTGGCTAAAGATGACAATGTAATACATGTGTCCTTATAGTCATAATGATGCCTTGCTATGCCATACATGTGAGTGTTTGTTAAAAGGATATTTATGAAAGTCTCCCTACATTGTGAGTATTCACAAACAGCTAGGTCACTAAGACCACAGTCATGTCGTTCCCATTGTCCATTGGCATTGATCTGTGCACACATCTCTGTGTTTGGTGGTGTACGATATGTCTGTGCCCAATTTGTGAATCCTGCATGTATTAATGAGAATTTCTGGCCCCATGGTCCTTTCCAAAACCACTGCCCTTCACCGACATTGTACCGCAGCCCAATATACCCTGTCATCTGGCTGTATAGTGTAATATGGTTATTATCAAGACAAGGATTGCATAATTGAAAATATGACTTCACTAGCATTAATTAAAGGACCATCACAACTGATGGGCTCAAGGGAGGCAAACTGAAATGTATTGCAGCTTCTGAGGATGATAGGGTAGACATAAAACAATGGATTACCTTTTCCTTTGGAATTGATTTCTAATTCATGTTTAGTATAATTATTAATTGATTATAATTTATATGCGACTCATTTTTTTTTTATTTCTGTTTATAATTAGGCTGTGTTAAAACATTAAGACTTTACCTAGTTTGAATTTTGATATTCAGGTCATCATTATGCACAATTGCAGGGAATCCACCATTTGAAGTGCAAATATTGATATCCACATTTTCGAGACAAATCATTCCAGATTCACGTACTAAATCATAGAAAAAGTGACAATTTATTATTTTCTATCCTCCATTAAATCTGTTGAAAGATGGTACCAAATATCTTATATTATTGACAATAATTGATCAAATACCTTGACATGATTGACCAAGAGCTTCGGCCCATGTCTCACCACATGCACATTCAAACTGTACAGAAACCCGACCGTCAGCAAATGCAAAGCCTTTATCGCAGTGGTAAACAACATGTAAGTTGAACACCTCCAGAGATGCATCTGCTATAGCTGGGGCTTCCTGGCATATATGGTCTGAAATAAACATGAGTCAACAAGTTTGAAAAGTGTCCTAATGGGGGCTGACAAAGAAAAATGAGGCATTCCCTTTCCAACCTCGCATTAACAATTTTCTATCAATATAATATTATGTATCAGACATGTTAGCTGTGGGCTTTGGGGTATGTAACTCCGCCATTAAATAAAGTAGGTTTTTGGATTTTTTTTGGTGCTTTTTTTTATTGGAGGAGGTGGAATGTTGAAACACTGGTGTCTTTCACGTAATACAACTATAACAGTAATAACTCATGATCAGAGAGCCTGTATAATGTACAATTATGGGAGTTATGTTGGCGGACAAAGCCATCTTGAGTGAGTGAGTGAGTGAGTAATAGATGTTTAACGCCATTTCGACAGCTAGGGTCATATTCATGGCGAGAACTACATTACACAATTTAACAGAGGAATGTGTCAGTGCCCACACATATGTGGACCACACATCCTGAGGGGATAGGAAAGAGGAGATATAGACCCTTTTAAGTGGGCTAGGGAAGCCCTCGGAGAGAGAGCCATCTTGAGATCAATATGAAAAAATTAAAATGAAAAAAGAAATACACTTGAATGAAAACTTACAAGTAAGCCTTTCACAAGCTGCATACCCGACCCAATTGCAGGAATAATCATTCCAGTAAGAACTTGCAAACATAGCAATACAATCTTCGTTACCAGCAGCATCGTTTGGCTCTCCAGGAGACCATTTTGTATATCGAGCTGCTATACCACTGTGGACTAAATGGTAGCTCCCTTCAACATCTCGATCTGTCAAGCCAAAATACGCTATTCTTCCATTCAACCTACAGAGAATATCATCAAGGATCATCATATGATTGTTTAATTAAGACTTACACGAATCGTTTGGGTAAGCAATATTAGGTTGAAGCTTTACCGTAAAGAGAAGGCATAGAGACTAACAGATATATCATTGTGTGAAAAACTGTAATGAGAAACCATCATTCAGAAACAAAAGACAATGATCACGCCGATTTCTCCATGTAACTTTATCCCAGTAATATTACCAAACTGACATCCACCTAGTCCTGTTTTCTCTGTATAAATTTATACAAAATGTTTCAAAATATTAATTCAAAAACATATTTATATGTTTTTGATTACGTGGATAGATAACAGAAATATTAGCATGTTTTCTAAACTCGGAAAATATAGAAAAATGCTGTGTTCATCTAAAGCTTTTTCCTGCTGTCTGTAACATTGCCTATCTGATTTAGAACCTGTTCTTCTGTCAACTTTAAAAAGTGTTGGCACCAAAATATCAATGGTTCTAGGCTAACTGTAGGACAGAGCCTTCTGGGGCTTCGTTGTATAATCTATACTGTCTCACTGCATCTCAATGATTTACTGCACAGTTTAGAGGGAAGCCTGATAGTTTCAACACCGTTTCAGACAGTGTTCTCTAAGGGTCAAAACCCATTAACCGACTGTGAAACTAGTGCATCATACAAATTGGGTAGAAATCAATTCATAATCGGGTAATAAGGGGCTTTCAGTTGAATAAAATATTGTTTTCCTGCCTGTTTGTTAACTAATCGGCCGATTTAGATATGATACACATTCGAAGTGCACATGGAGCCAGGTTTTCATTTGTTTTATGATAAAATGTTTCACAAAAGTAGCTTGAATGTCTTTCTAAAATATCAAACAGGTTTGATGTTTTAAAATCGGGAATGCAGATTAAATAATCAACAAAATCGGGCATCTGTTGCACCATCGGCCACAGAATCGGTGTGCATATTCCTTGATTTCACCACTCATTAGTGGAGTCTCCACTACGCGATTTTCTGCTCCATTCTCACAAAATGTTAACCAGTCAATGTCTACAGGATATGATGTTAGTATCCCTAAATTGTAAACATGGGATTCAGAATTGTAAACATGAGATTTCCTCCACAGGCTCTGTTAGACCAGGGTGTAAATAATACCAGTGTGACCAAGTAGGGGTGGTTACTGTGTTCTCCTATATAAACATCAACACACCAAGATATAAACAACACAGCAGTCTATCAACAACTCACCATAAATCGCAGGGTCCTGTAAAAATCAAACCTGTTTGATATTGAACTGCAGAGACTTGTCAGTATGAAAGTCTGCAATATTTACTTTACAGAAACTAGATTTAGTAAACAAAAACATGTTTTTGACAACAAGAACACGCTTGAGATTGGACACAAAGCCTTCCCCACATAAACGAAAAGCTCACTTAACCTTTTATTTCCACCTTGAAGTAATAACAAATGCCAACTTATAATCTGTGTTTGTGTCTGCTTTTGTGAGAATAGCTCCGATTCTCGGTAAAAATCGCGTAGTGGAGCTTCACCTAGCAGGTAAGGCTCCACTATGCGATTTTTGCACAGAATCGCAGCTATTTTCACAAAATGTGACCCAAACACAGACTAAAAGTGGCATTTCTTGTCATTGAAAGGTAGAAATTGTATGCTGAGGGAGCTTTTTGTTTATCTGGGGATGTGATTGTGTGTGATCTCAGGCATGCCCGTGTTGTTAAAAACATGTTTTTGTTTACTAAATCAAGCTGATGGTATGTAAATATTGAAGACTTTCACATTGGGGAGTCTCTTCAATTCAATACCAGACAGGTTTGATTTTTACAGGACAGGACCCTGTAATGTAAGGTTGTTGTTATTTATATCATACTGTGTTATTGTTTATACATCAGAAGAGGGTACTTACTTGATCAGTGTGACTTCTCAGTCTCAGGCTGGAGTAAATGTACACAGAACTATAGGTACAAACACTCCCTGTTGTCACAAGTGACCCCTCAAATCTCATGTTTACAATTTTAGATCTCATGTTTACAAGCTAGCACTGTCAGAAGCCTATACCTTAGACACTGTCTGGGTAACAGTTTGTGAGAATGTGGCAACAAATCGCATAGTGGAGCCTCCACCATTTGGTTCAAACTGAGTGATATTCATGTGTTTTATGCTATATTCATCTGATAGAGTGGCTGATTATTGCAAAATCGGGTAATGGGTTTAGGCCCTAAGTCGAAGCATCTAGGTGCCACCAGTACATTAATCGAGTATGAATGCATGACACCTAAGTTTCTGCATTCTAATACGTATACCAATCTAATTCTTATGCCAAAGCTTTCTCAGTTTATAAGAGATGTATTATCAGAAACTGTTCTCACACTTTATGTACTGCTTCATTTTCAGATGCAGTGAAGATTTCTGCAAGATATCCTTGAGCATCTGTACACGCACTTTCACTCTTCTCAAAGTTCTGCAGAGTAGAGGTGATCCAATAGCACACCTGCTCAGGAGCCCGATCTAACCAGGTTAAACGGATAACAGTAGGATATTTCAAAACAAACTAATATCATACACCTTAGTATCGCCCTGAAAGATCTCACTAGGGGGAAAAAGATGCCTTAACTTGCCTAAAGATATTAGTGGGTGCTGCAGGCATTGATGCTACAATTACTCTTTCGATTACGAATAGGTCCAATGCAATTAAACACATACTATATTACATACTTATTATACTGGACAACCATGTGCTAAAGCTGTAGGAGCCACGAGATGGGTCCATGCATTTCCACAGAGTATTTAAAAAATGTTATTCTCTTTTTTTAAAATTGATAACGTGGATTATAATGGTGTGATTGATAAACAATCCTGCTATCTTACTTGTTCACCATTTTACTTGTTTACTATTTTACTTGTATTGACTTACCATTACATGTTAGTGCTGATAATTGAGTCCAGTCAGTGACCTCCTCACAGATAAACATCTTTATAGGTGCACCATCTGAGAACAGCTTCCCAGGGTTACATGTGTAGCTCACAGTATCCTGTGTACCTGTGACGACGTTTCTAATCGACTCAATGATATTGGGAGCGAAGTCACAGGGTGAGATTGAGTCGACACTTACCCAAGACATCACAACCATGACAAGGATAATACACCATGATAAATGGTGATGTGTTATCATATTGAATCATCTCCCGGTCCCTCAATTTTCTAAAACAAAATTTAAAAGAAAGAGACACTATCATGATTTCAAAGAATACATAAAACACTCTTTACATGTAGTCTTGTTCAAACAGTCAAGCAAAATCCTTAACATAGGGCTACCACAGATTAACATCCACATCCCCTTCACTGCTCAAATACTGCTTAGATGCTTTTGTAAAATTTCCTTTGAGAAACACCAGTATGTCGGACAAAATAAGTAGGAAGTAGTTATAAGCTCAGTGAGGAGGCTTTGCACTTACCAGGAAGCTAGTTAAATGTGTGCAAAGCATGTGTCTTCCATTCATTCAACTAAAGCTCAGTGATTGCTGGTTTGTAAGTATTTCAAAAGAGGTAATTGAAGTGGCTTTCTACAATACATAATAGCTAGTACCAGCAAGTGCTTACATCTGGTAACACCCATAGTCCACTAAGCCTCTGTCACAGAGGCCAATTGCACTATCGACAAAAGGTCTACTATCTGAGAAGTGATATGCTGCGGAAGAGACAACAGAACTAGATACAATTAAAGAAATAGCAAATGGATTATATGCACACAGACGACAAAACGCCTCAGGACGTTAATTCAAAAGATCCTGGGATTTCTACCCCTGCGATCTTAGTGTAGGCACATATCATAAGACCTGGCCAGTCTACCCTATCTAATGCAGTAGTTGCAGGCCTGTCAGGAATAGCAAGTCCTGAGATCACTATACTATTCCTTTTCCAGTGCTAAAATCACTGCGATCTTAGTGAAAGAATTGCATAGTGTTTAACCTGAGTACAAGAGCACTGACAGGGAACACTCCTGATCGAAAGAGTGAATAGCCTGCTGCATACATATAGAGGGGAGGGAGGATGTTTGCTGAGTGTCCTTGAGGGCTCTTAGGGCTACTCATGCATTAAGTGCACTGTAAGGTAATTCTTCCCTTCTCTCTCTTTGTCCTGGGAAGGCACAATGCTTCTAATAGGCAAGCATAAATCATACATTCATGGGAACAACTCTTGAATACTGTACGGGGTCAACTGCACCCTGTGCTCTTTTGTTAGCCCATATGGGGACGGGGAACGATGGTATAAATGCTGTTGTGAAGAAGAGTGACTCCATAGCTATTCCTTTATTTTGGAACTCTTACCCTTGTACCCAGTCAATACTTCTTGGAATAGTGTAGGAGGGCTGAGGCTAAGATCGATGTGATCTTAGTGCTGGCTAGGAAAAGTGAATGCAGTCTAATCTTAAGATCGCTTAATAGGATAAGGTGGAATAATTCCTAAGATCGCTGAGGTTGCGATCCCAGGTTCTTTTGAATTAACCTCCTGAAACCTCGGCAAGAATTTACAAAGTTTCCATAGATCAATAAGTAGAATGTACTAGAAGCAATATACAAGTGGTAAATAATGAATATGAGATGTTTACATAATTATACAGCACAGATGAACGTAACATGTCAATATGTAAAGCCACACGTTATATCAATAGTCTATACGTCCGTCTCCAATATCTTCCCCTTCCATTTTCAACAAACACCTTTGCTTTTTTTATGAAATTTCTTTTGCAATGCTCAAATTATTTCTGAAGAGGTCATCTTTACGTAAGATGGCCAGTATTTAACTACTGGTTCTTAGTGCTTAAAATTCACTTCACTACCATTTTACGCAGGTACTTATTTAGAACATGTGCTGAATTCAGACGCTAGCACATGGTTATACACGGCTTCTTTAGCATGTATACACTGCCTGCTTGTCCATCAATTGATGAAACAGAAGCCCAATACTACCGAGTATGTTACTTGATGTTAAGAGGTTATTGGTGGAGGCTGGGGCGCAAATTATGCCTCCTAATACCTGACATACAACTTCCGCCTTGGCTTCAACTGAATAGTTTTCCACATCATTTTGGACATCTTGTCTTGCAGGTTGGGTTCTAATGACCTTTAAACATATTTCTTCTTTTTTTTTACATTTGGCCACCAAAATACTCAGCTAGTCCGCCGTCATGCTATGTAAATGTGGTCTCCAAACACTCATTGGCATGCCTTCGTTTCTATGACTGCTCAACACGGTAGTATTTGCATGAGAGGGTTAAAGTGCACAATGATTATGACTTTCACTCAGGAGGTGTATTTTGAAGGACTTTCTAAAATTCATATAAATAAGACAACTGTTAAGGATAGCAACAATGATATCTAAAAATGCTCGCCAAATGCTTACCAACGATGAAGAGTCTTCGACCAGAATAGATCCAAAGTAGGCCTAGTGTGTCTCCCTAGTGAGGTTTCTGTTATGTGCTTACACTACTGGGGAAGGACAGAGGGAAAAACGATTTGTTTCGTATAATCGTGAAAAGAAGAAGCATTGGGGGTTTTGGTACATCATAATATAGTCTTTGGTGTGTCATTGAGATAAATGTATCTAACCAGCTCATTCATTTACATTTCCAAAAAGTCCCAAAATATTGTTGGAGTTTGCTCGTTCAGTCATAAGCTCACTCAGCTTTTTTTTTTGTTTCTTTTTCTTTTTGTTTTGTTTGTTGTTGTTGTTGTTGTTGTTGTTGTTTTAAATTGTCCACACTAGCTCTTTCTACTGCAATTTGTTTTTCACACTCGGCTTATGATGTTACATGAAACACACTTGACATAAGTTTGGCCATTGTAATTCCTAATAACAGTCATAAAAGGGGTACTTGGAAGTATGCATATAGCATGTCGATGCCCTGAAGTGCAACGCCCACTGTGCTGTGTGCTCCGAGCCAAAGGTGCCTAGCATCAATAATCCACATTGTCTTTACGGTTGATTGCTCAGGTATCCCTCTACTCACCGTTCTGTAAGAGCTGAATATTCTATTTTCAGGAAAATGAAATGCTTAATCCATTCAAAGCAGAAATTTCTAACTGTATACAAAGGTACATTTTGCCACTAATGCACTCCAGTAATATTGGCGGGAAATACATCGGTTGGCCCATCGGTTCATCATCGTGTCAGTCTATGGAAAAATGACATTGTGTGAACCTATTAGGCATCCCCGTAAACCATTCAGTAAATAATTATCATATTTATGATGTAGTGTAACTTTTTGAAGCCCCAGAAAAAACAAACAGTACAGTAAAGCACTGTTGCTCAAGGAATCCATGTGAAAAAAAAAATTACCTATTTATTAAAATAATAATTTCTAACTACCATCAGAAAGCTGTGATACTACACCAATCATACTATGACATCATCATTACATCATAATCTATTTATAACTCATTGTACTATGACATCACCATCGTCCACATCGACTCACATATTACCTTAGACTGGATTTTGTAATTTTGATTAACCCTGATGAAGGCACATGTGCCGAAACTGTTGGTTCAATACTACAAATAAAATGTCAATTTAAAACCTAATTGTCGAAAATAGTTGTGTTGTTTTATTTTTAGAGCTTAGGCTTTGAAAAACAAACAAAAAAAAAACATGTGAAAATAAAAGTGAAAGCATCCCAAAGTTGCCATGGAACCATCGTGATTTTAATGGCTTTTGTCTTTTTCAGCATATATAATGAATAATGGAGGCCTGGTGTCAGGTCACTTGGAGATAGTAAGTTATCTTCATGGGCCACCATGAATAGATAATACAACATGCAGGAAGTTGATGGTCAGCCTTAACTACACTATAACTAGATACAACAACAATAAATCCCTAACACCATCTCTATTATGAATCAACCACCACTTATAGTTAAAGCTAAACTTTGAGAAACAAGCTGCTAAAAAGCATTCCTATATCTAGAATGGCTATAGAATAAGTGAAGCCTGAATAATAGCAAAGCCACCGTGGTTTAGATCGGCAGGTTTAAGTTGATGTTCAGTTGTAAATAGGGAAATAGTCACCCATCATTGGGGGCGTATTCCTAAATATCATCATAACTTAACTAATGTGTCTTCACTGCTAATCTTCTCAGAGGGGTGTTTGCTGAGGAAAGTCATAATTTACCATGAGCTACAAATTTTAAGACAATCTATTTAAACCCGGATAGTCAAGTCTGACATGGTATAACTTGGGTGATTAAAATTAGTTTGATTTTATGAAGACAAATGAAATGATATATAAAAGGTATTGACAACCAGGTACCATGTAACACCTGTATGTAAGTTTGAGACACCCTTATGTGGTAATTATATCAAATAAACAAATACAATGAACGAATATGAAGCGAATGTAAAATGTAATGAGAAATAAAGTAGATAAAGGAATGGGTGGCAGGGAAAAATTTAACTACAATTGAACATGTTGTAACCAAGTGTATAGAGATCAAAGAAGAAGGGGCCCGAGTGAGTGAGTAATAGATGTTTAACGCCATTTCGACAGCTAAGGTCATATTCATGGCGAGAACAACATAACACAATTTCACAGAAGAATGTGTCAGTGCCCACGCATATGTGCACCACACACATCCGAGGGGACAGGAAAGAGGAGATATAGACCCTTTTAAGTGGGCTAGGGAAGCCCGCGAGAAGGGGCCTGTATGGCCATAGTAAAATGTTTGGATTGTGGGTAATAATAATTATGAGGATGGTCCCTCCTGTCATCCTGACGACCTCATAGGTATGACAATACTGACAATACAGAATCGTCATACTGATGACTTAGATTGTCAGGATGACGATCTAAAGTTGTCATTTTGACCACCTAAATTTGTAGATTTAGGTATTGGCAATCTGAGGACCTAACGTTGTCTCCACTGACAAGTTTCAGAGCTTCTAGGTTTTCAGTGTGAGACTGAAAGCATACCAACTACTCCTTACATGCATGGCGGACAAAACAGCTGCTTTTAGCACTGCTTCTCAATCTAAAACTACATTAAGGAATATACGTTTACTAAGAGCAGAGCAATGCCATAAAATTTACAGCAGGTCTTTAGAGCAAAGCTGTCACTATTACTTTTAACACAGTGCTCTACCTTTTTACTGCTTCGCTGCATTACAAATTTGCAGGAAGTTATTTTTTTTTGGCAGGAAGTTAATTTTTTTCCTATCAACAATATGTGGTATATAGTCAGTATGAACCTACTTATTGCCTATGAAATAACGATTTTCTACTTCAGGTTCTATGATATCAGAGAGCTGTTTGATAAGAACATTACACACTTCATCATAATATAAGAAGAAAAATGTGCTTAGTCCTGTATATAATCCAGTAGTATTACATGAATGCAGATCTATACATTGACACAAAACTTGAATAATGTCAAGTTAAAAAGCGTTATTTTTATAGGAAATGAATAGGCTCATTGTGACTATATACCACATTTTCTTAACAGTGAAGACATGTTTTATCCTGAATAAATGAATTTAATGATGAAAAAAAAACTTCCTGCCAAATTGTTCACTCGTATTGGTTGTGTTATCGCATTTTATGCATCTTTAATGTCAAATAGCTCAGAATTGAGAAGAAACTCATTTCATTGTAATTTCTGAATTCAGCACCCTAGAATTGACCAAGATTAGAATGTTTTATCCCAGCTGTTCTCCAAAAGTGCAAAAAATGTTCCTCAGTGTTATATAATTATGTCTTTAAAGTGAAGGATCTAACCTTCCTTTTCACTTATTCCCTCAATATTAGTGAAAAGAGATCTGAAATCATGTTTATAGATACCCGACCCTTTCATTAATTTAGAGCTGCAGCGGTGCTATAAGTTTTACATATGCTATCCACCTGTGTGCATTTTTTCGAGAAGAAATTACTAATTGCCAAAGTTGCATCTCTCAAAGGAGGAATGATTAGAGTTTATCTAGGGAAAAACAGCAGCATCAGTATAGTCTTACTTGTTTTATTGATTGATTGACAACACTTTACTTGTTACAGCAAAATTCCATGTTATCTTCCCATTGAGTACGATGTGATACAATTTCCAGTCCACTATATTCGGAACATTAAATCTATTACATATCTTTGGGAAGAGTCTCATTGTTAGAGTAAGGGAAATAGTACATTGCAAAAATGGTGTTTAGACTTAAAACATGTTTAGGTCTAAACACATTTAAAATATTTACGTTTAAAATCTAAACATTTTGGTTCAATAGGTGTTTAGCCAACCATGTGTTTAGGATTTAAACATTTAATTCTAAACACCGTAACAGTTACATTAATCATGTTTACATGTGTAGACAGAAAACTTAGCATTTAGCTTTTAGACACTAATATTTCTTGGTGTTTAGACATAAAATATACACCAGGTGGCAGCTCTAATCTTTTGCATGCAGTCACCTGTTATTGCTTAGTTACAATATGTTGCAGTATTCTCCTTAATCACAATTTTACCTAATGTTAGATCAGCAATAAGAGGCTGTGCAATTACACCCTATGGCATTGCTACTAGTGCACCAAGGGAAAGCAACTAATGCTCTGACACCCATTTTGTGAATTATGATGTGTCTCTGTTCGATGAGGAAACAGTGAACCTCCCCTGCACTGAGGCAGCCCTGGTCATCCTTAGTCCTGCGGCCCGAGAGGGATATGACCCTCTTATACGCCTGTTTCTAGTGACCTCCTACTGTAGAGGCGGTACCACCCTAAATACCCAGTGCAGACCGGAAAATACCAGTGTTGGCGACCTTGGATGTAACATTTGAAATACTTAAAATTCTCTTACAGCTTAGCACAATACACCAAAATTTAGCTTTTGAAATGAAGAAAATTATGCAGTAGGTCCAGAATATAAAAGTCAGGCTCGACATTTTTCAAATCGTCATGGCAACCATCACAATGATTTTTTGAGCAGTGAGACCTGACTAGTGTAGGAATACACTATATGGTCATTTCACCCCCATAACCCTCCACTGTTTTTTATATCAATAAAAAATTGACTCTGGACTAAAGAAAAACACTTCCTGATTAGGTTGATACCAAATAACCATGGGTTTAAGCCTTTCTCTCCTCACAAATGGTCCAAATTCCTTGAAATAACAAATTTCTGAGGAGCTTTTTCTATTTGGCCATTCTACCCAGAAGTGGATGAATTAGGACGATACCACCTAGAGGAACCATGCAAGATGGAGGTGTACACCCACACTCCCCTCAGTTAGCAATACACCAAAATCCTCCCTACTTACTGCCACTTTACGCCACCTATCTCTTCCAAGCCGAGATTCTCATACCACTCAAGCTGGTTAACATTAACAATCCTCAAACCTACTACCTCCCTGAGAGTCTGGCTAAGATGCTCACCATATCACTTGGGTCAATTTCACTCTCCTTTCCAAACATTCTTTGCACGACAAACAGGACTGACTAAACACCCAATTAGTTGGTCCAACACCACTGCCTCCACCTCCATTCACATCATAACTGTCACCCCCCCCCCCCCACTAACATGCCATAACCTCCTTTCGCATGCCTAACCACCCCAAAATCTTTGTTCTTCCAGAAGATGCCAAGGTGCTTGATCCTTCTGACAGATAGCCAAGTAAGGGGCATTCCCAACTCGCAGTGCCTGACCTGCACCTTCAAATCCGGAGGAAGAGCCCATCACATCCAGGAGCTGATCGACAGGCAGGATATCCGATCATATGAAGATGTCACCATTTGGTTGGGTGGTAATGATGCACACCCCTGGGTAGGCCAATTTAATCCTTTTGCTCTCAGAGAGCACTTCCACTATGCAGTTAATTGCGTATGCAAGGTCCACCAGGCTGCCAACATTATCCTTGTAGCAGCCACCGAGAGAGGGGAAGAAGTAAAATCACGCAACCTCGAGGCTGTTAACACAATTATTAGAAATGTGGCCATTGAATTCAATATTCCTTTTGCCAATGTGTGCCGCTCATAATAGCGTGTTATGGTCATTGTTCCAATTTGGGACTTAATGGGAAATCGGGAGTAGCAATGTGAGAGAACTACCTGTTGCCAGTAGTAGCTTAAAGAATAAATATATGCGTCTTCAATGCATTTAAAGAGAAATAGCCTGGGTCCTGCTACAATTTGCACTTACTGACGTAATCCCTGTAGTTTATGTTTATTTAGCCACTCCATTCACCATATCATTCTTTTGGCAGTATCCCTTCTAATCAAAATGACACTGACACTAATTAAAAAAACAACAGATATCATATTTTTCTGATGCATGTTCAGGTTGCAGCAACATGTGAATGCATTCATGAGTCTTCTCTTGTCATTGACATTCCACTTTAATTACTTTGCATGAGTGCCAGAGTAGCAGATCTAGCTGAACTCAAAGATATATTTCTTCCATCAAAACCCTCAGAATCCAATCAACTTTTGATATTTCAAAATGTATATGTTTCATTGGCAGAAACTACTGTAAAAAAAAAGAAAAAAGTAGAAGCCGCACCCTTGTAGAAGCTGCACATCGACTTTCAAAGAATTCTATAAGCTGTAGCCTTGCCCTAAAATTGTTCCCATTGCTTATTATAGTCTGCATATATACAAAACTCCTTGTTTAAGCTGCAATCAGAGCTCAGAATGATCCTAAAAGCTGTACCAATGGTCTGAGATGGTTTATCAATCATGGCTTGTAAGCAGGGTCTACGGTGTGCCTTCTATTCTTTAGATGGTGGTGATCTTTAGGGCTGCTCATCCCACCACCCAACCCATTAATGACGCCTATCTGCCCAAGTTCACCTAAGGCTCCCATGCCAATGCCCTGCTAAGTTTTTGTAAAATCTATGAGCAAACAGCAACTTAATAAACCTTGTTAAACTTGTAATATAGAAATATCAGGACTTGTGTTATGTGAGGACCACTGATTTAACACCAATGCCCATAAAGACTTTGAACAGGGCTTCCAGCAGAGACAAACCAGTCAGGTTCCCCTTGTGCACTAATGGCACCCTAGCATTCGACTTCTTGATTTTTTGTTGTTGATGTGAAGTGCATTAATTATATATTTTCCAACTTTTTAACTTCGAAGGGGGTGGTCCAGGGGGTTAGAGTGTCCAAAATCAAAAACGAACCCCAGATTCTTGTTTCTCATGATGAGTAGCATCTTTTACAGGCGTACTCCCATTCCTATCATCAATTTGACTAAATAAGCTCCCCCCTGGCCAAATTGGTAATTAAAAATCCCCTGTGACGGAGTGTTTTTGCTTGATGTTTCACATGTGTATCAGAGGCGTAGGAAGCAAATCTTCATTGGGGGGGGCCCGGCGAGGGCACAGTCGCCACCACCTTGAGGTCACAAATCATAGAAAGTGTGCATATGGGGCCTTACATGTCATTCGCCCAGACATGTGCCCAGAAAAAGAATTCTTATAAGTATGCTTCCTTTACAATAGCAAGGACACATCTGACATCAATGATAGCCCTCAACATGGCTTGTAACTCAAATGCCATTCTGCCAGACACAATTTTGCCCAGACAATTTTGGTCATTTTGGGCACATTTTACCCCCTGGAGCCCAAAATATGCATATGGGACCATCAAAACCCATATGTAACATGAAGATCTCATCCAGCCTGACACTTTGAGCCAAAGAAATAGAGGGGGGAACTAAAATTTGAAGAGTAGGGGCTGGAATACCTCCAAATTCGTCATATGCAAACCTTCTATGATTTTCGACCTTGAATTGTCGGCTGATGCATGATGGCGTCTACATAATGCGTATATAGAATTCATATAGAAAAGTAACTTTTGGTAAATTTTGGATCTGACTTTAGGCTCAGACCCCCATTTTCCCTATGACATCACCATAATAATCTAATTTGAGATGTAAAGTTTTAGCTTCTTTTCAATTGTGTTTATGAGTTCTTGGAAAATATTGGGGGGGCCCAGACATACTCAGGCCCCACCTTCTTTATGATTGGGGGGGGCAGGCCCCCCTGGCCCCCCCTTTTCCTACGCCCCTGTGTATACATACCCCTTAAGTGGCGCTCCTACCATCATATACTCTTTAGCCAGAGTTACATCTGCAGCATGATTATGATTAGTTTGAGAATCTCATGATCTTATGATGTTGATTTAAGACATGTGTGAAATAACTGCTTCAATATTAGTATCACAATACCAATTAACCCACACAAATTAACACATAGACATAAACACATTCGTTCAATAGCATATATGCTCGATGAATTCACTCTCGCTACATCCATGCATAACGAAGATTCACATGATGAGCATGGTGAAGCAATGATATGAGGAAAGGTTGATGAATGTTTTTTACATCAATATCTGAGGAATAATTACATACATCAATGATGAATTCAGACCTCCTTGTGCTTGGGAGAAAATACTTTAAAGGCTGATTTTCAACATATTTTACCTTTCACCAGCATCAAATATATAAATATGCCAATCTGGACGTAACCAACAAGATGGACGTCACCAGGTATACTGATTTAAACCCTAATATTCTGAGCCTTACTCGAGAGTACAAAGTAACAAAGATACTTGCTGCAGTTTGGGAGGGTGATCGTGTGCCAGGTGTCTGGTGGGCAGGGACAGGGTACATCCTTCATAGCTCTGCCATCCTTCATCCTTCGCCAACTGGGCATACATATGTAGCGCACCTTCTGAGCAAACACATATTTCCTTGTATGGGGGATGTCTGGGGCTTGCTGACATATATCATCTAAATAAGGAGATTGAACACTGATCTTTTTCATGAATCTAAGACAAGGGAAAATCAAGATATGCCATCCTTTTCCCTCTAGCAATCACATATACATATGACTCTAGCATCTGTAGAATTATGACAGCATGTACTAATTTGAAGAGCATGCTAAGGGTTTGCATATAAATGCGGCAGAACTACTGAGAACATGCACTAGCGCTATTACTAGGGGTATTATAAATCAGAAATGCCAGACAGCAGATGTGGAACTACGCTATATAATATCCTTCTCTTATTCCCATCTTCTAACCCATTTTCTATCTAAGCGTGAACAGGAATTTAAATGTGATATTTTCCGATGATATCACTAGACATGAGAAGAACATCTGTGATGTCTTACTCGAATTGTACAAAAGAAATCATCTACAGAATGGTATATGGAATAAATACAAACATTTAGGCTTTTCGCAAACAGAAGCTAGTGCACTGTCGGTTTTAATCCAATCGCACGTTCTGTAAAGGAAAGTAAACGAGAGACCTGTACATGTAGTAGTATCAATGGTATTTTTTTTAAACTGTAATTCACAGGGGTTGAAGGGATAGTCCATAAAAATTATGCTTTTCCTGTTGCTTGTCCCTGCAGCCCCTGATAAAGGTCCCATCTATCAGACACACCTTTCTTTAAATGTATGTACATATTAGTTATCATCTTTTATTTCATAGCCACCACGAAAGTCCTATAGGATTTCACCTGTGTTTGTTACATGTATACAGTTTCATTAGCTGTTACATGAATCATAGGTAAATGTGCATATGGGGAGTTCCAAGCGGAGGCCATTTCAATTGGTCCCGCCCATCTGCAAACGTTTCTCGTTGACACCTGTAGATGATATTAGTCATTGTATTGTTCATATGCTTCCTGTTTATGGTTGATATTTACTGAACCATGACTATGAAGGTACACAGTCGCACTGAGAATAATATGTTGTGCATAATTCAAGGGTTTGAAGCAAGATCGGTATTTGGAACTGAATTATTCAGAATTCTTACCCATTGGAGCATTGAGCCTTGGCACATTGGCCTGTGTGGTCTCCAGGGTTCCAGTTGGTGTATGATAAGGCTCCATCATGGAGATTCCACCTCCATGTGCCGTTCACCTCTTTAAGATCAATAAACCTGGATTAAAAAGAATATTTTATGATAACTTATATATAAATATACAGATACATAGACAAAGGATTGGATCTGACTGAAAATAACCCTCGGTCAGACCGAATCCAATTAAACCTTTCTATTTCATGTTACCTTAGTCAGGAATAACAACAAATCTTTAAAACTAATGTATGTCTAGTTATATCATGGCTGATACGATAGTTACTGTAGAGTAGACCTACTCATGTTGTATTCAATGGTGGGGGATGGAATACGATGCTCACGTATTCGATGCCGCCATTTTGAAATTTGTACAGAGCTAGTAAGTTTCATATTCAGGTATTGTTATTAGAAGTTTTACACTAGTAGTAGTTTAATAAGATTATGTTATGAATTCTTCAATGTATATCTAAGATACCGCCATGTTAAAAGACAAAAGATCTCTGTGCGTAATATTTAATCCGAAACTAAATGCATTTGGCACCAGCTGCTAACTCTGTATAAATTTCAAAATGGTGATGTAAACATGAAGCGGGATGCTAAAACTGAGTAGATATCATCATTATTCTTTATTTAAAAGCAAATTTACCGGTAGGGCCATGACATAAATGCAAATGGCTTTGTGGGATATGGACAGGCCTCACTGGGGTGAATACGATGCAGAAATATCCCATAGGAGTTGACATTTGCTTATAATTATGTTTTCTTGCCATTCTGCATGCTGTCATTGTAAGGGTATTGGTTATCTGACAGGGTGTGAAATTGAGTCCCGGGAATTGAGTTCTACCGGTAGATGTGAGATACGGATCTCCCATGTTAATAGGGCATCCGTATTCCACTGCTTCCTAATATGAAATAAAAAGATGATCATCTTGCAGGATGGACAGTGCCTCAAACAGTCTGGCGAAACAACTACTCAAACTGCTCATGGTGAGGAGGAGTGACTTTATTTGACCCTGTGGTTAGGGTGAAATTAGGCGGGACTCTAGACCATACTTGTCCCATCCCTGCAAAATTGTGGGTAGATGAGGGGAAAGGGCCCTCCCTGCGGGGTTTTTAGTACTGGATTTGGCCACTAGGGAAGCTACAGAGGCTACAAATGTGAAAAATAGACCAAAAATAGCTCTTATGTACTTTTTTACACAGAAAAAGGGGTTTTTCTCAAAAACGCTCTATTTCCTGGCACTTCCTGTATATTTGAAATGGAAATGGAACGTTTTGAATCCAAAACAAGGCCTAAATGAGGGTTTTCAGAGAAATGTGTTAGCCTGGCAACCAAAATTATATTCCAAATAGAATTTTTTAATTGATTATTTAAATCATTATGCTAATTAGATGCCTGATTTAATTAAAACAACAAATGATAGAGCTTATTGGCTGTATTCATACAGTCATGTCATTCCATTTTCGTGAAGCAATATCTCAAAGACTAGAAGGGCTATCTACAAGTGTTATATCTCATTTTAAAGCTGATAACATCAATTTTGAATTTCATATTAAACCTCGGACGACCCTTTCCCTTTTGCCACTAGTTGAGTGTGTAATTTAAGAAACCCAATGTATGGCCCACCTCTGAGAGCCTCAAAGGAAGAATTTATGGCTTTCTAGATCTGACCTGATAGATTAAATTTGGAGCGAGGTTCTGCATAGGACTTTGCATACATTTCTTTTGCTAAGACTATTCACCACAGGGGTTGTACAAAACGGTGAACTTGAGCAGAGAAATCATCACAGCTCATGACATGATAATGGTTATCTTCTAATTGATTCTACCTACCCAGACAGGTTTCCGACCACTTCATTTATTTTCTGACTGGTTACCGCGGCCAACATTCCATCATAGGTGTTACACATACCCGCCGCCTCATCACAAGTAATTATGGATTCATTGGAGGCCCGCCAAAAGCATGTGTTATCAGAACTTATTTCTGTATGAAGATAAGTGAATGTTGTAGAAACTCAGATAATGAGAAGACTGAACAGGAAATTCATAAAGTGGACTTTTATTACACTAACACGAGTAAATACGGTATATGATAAACATGTAACTAAACTAATGAGATAACGGTTTGTATCTAAGAGTTGAATATGTAAATGAGGTAAGGCACTAACTTGTACCGTATGTTACCAACAATGGATAAATGTTCAGAGTCCATACTATAAAGTTTGAGTATAATATATATAATAAGTGAACATATCAAGGTGCAAATAAGTCTCTGAGGCACTGTGAGACTGATGGGGTATGTTGGCTTGGTACGTAAGGTCTCATACCAGAAGTGGATGACCAGGTGCAGTGGTGTGAGACAGCCTGTTTGTCACATCCACTAACTAGAGCCAATTGAGGACCACCTCTTCTGAGAGAGTGGCCTGAGAAGTCCATGGCATACGGGCACTCAATATCTAAGAGTGCAGCTCTTGTAATATTAGTGAGTTGGAGAGGGGTAAGAGGTAGTCCTGTGGGATGAGTGAAAGCTGGGGCAAACTGAGATGATGGTACATAGTTCGCATATTCTACCCAGGCTTTAGTACGGCAGGCTGGAGATGAAGGGATGGAAGGTAGGGATATGACTACCGGGGTATTGCTTGGTCCAATAGGTTTTGATGAGCGTATTAATACCGGTTTCAGTCAGTATTACGTCTCTCCTGAGTAAGGTATGTGGGCCAGACCACAGTGAGGCAGTGGGGGCAAAGAGATTAGAAACTCTGAGGCAGGCAAAGAAGCCCATTGTAAGGGCTGATTTGTAGTGTGATGTGTGTGGTATATTATCCAATAGCATGCAGACTGCAACTGAGTGCTGGGGTAGTAATGGTGGAGCTGGTACTGCTCCCTGCTCCCGTAGCTCCCTTAGCTCCCCCCCCCACTGATTCATATGATAATAATGAAGAGGGGTTGCCTCCATGTGTTAGTATCCAAAGTTTGGCCCAAGATATATAGTTCTTACGGATGAAGGTGCTGACAGTGAGTTGGCCAGATAGTGTTGATAAAGGGCAGCAGCCTGAGGTGATGGATGTAATATGTCTGTGTTGTAGGACACAGTGAAGGTTAAGTAATAGGTAGCTTGCCTAAGTCTGTTTACTGCCGTGGCCTCTGAAACCAAGGCCTGGAATGAGGCTATAGCCTGGTCACCCAGAGTAAGGCCTGAAATGTATAGAATCAAATTATATCAAACATAGGGTGAGGTAGGGCGGGTTTGAGTTAAGTGAGATTCCTTGTCGCGATTTCAGCTAGAGCATAGGTTCTTTTAGCTGGGTCATGTTGGCAGGACAGTGCATCTGCCAGAGGTATGAGTTCACCTTTCTTGTGCCTTATATCTAGTGTGTGTGTTCATTTGTAGTAGCCTCAAGCCACAGCTGTTTTGCACAGGCAGATAACACTTTGTCTTGAGTTCTGCCAGATACTAGGGCCTGTTGGGATCTAGGTTGTCTGTAGATATTATGATCTGAAATCCATGCTTATCTTTGGGTACCAGTGTACAATAAGCTATAAGCAGATTTACAGCTTTGAGTCTATGTACGGGCTTGTAGGCCTCTATGTGTGCTTCGTCATATTGTAGTGTATAGTAGTGTTGGTCTGAGTTGCCACCCCCTCCCACCAGTGTGGAGTCACATTCTAACGAGTAGGTTTCAGTGGGTGGTAGTAGGAGGTGTATGCCATTAGCTAGGGTGGCATACTTAACAAACCATGATATGTCAGATTTTCATGGGTTGTTGAGGAAGACCATACCGGCATCTGGAGCATTCCTCAGTGTCTCCAGTACCCTTCACATGAACTTCCTTGAGTTAGGGATGCATTTTGAAATGTGAGATAATTTGCCTACCAAGTTGCATAAGTTGCTTCTTAGTGGTAAATTTGGCCCTCGCCCAGTATTTGCACTCATCAATAACCTCCTGCAGTTTAGAGTCAGGTATAGTGAGGGTCATTTCTACCGTATTGAGTCTGAATCCCAGCCAGTCCATGATCTGGGTCGGAGGTTCATACATTTTAGGGAACAACTCGACGCCTAGTTAAGCCATCAGTCTGAATAAGCCTGATTAGCTTTATCCAGAGTCTAAACTGCCCCACAGAAGTCGTTGAGGTAGCTCAAAGACCACTTCCCTTGCTTAGTAAAGAGGTAGGCAATAGCCGAGGTAGTGCATTGACAGGCTAAGCTGGAGAGCCTGGCCCCAAAGAAGGGGCAAGTGTCTATATAGTAGAGGCCTCTGTGTTTCATGTTGAGTAGTGGTAAGTTATTGACCTCGATTTTCAACTGTCTATAAGCATGAGCCATTTCCGCCTTGTACATGTAGGAGCCTTGTCCAAGGGAACAGACTAAATTTATTGACAAGGTCGGCAATGGAAGGCAAGGTGTAAGGTCGATGCTGTCTGTCAATACAGGTTTTAGTGACACCACTGTTCATGCCCTTACCATCAGGGAAAGACAGATCCAGTACTACCCTTCTAGAGGAGGTCTCTTTCTTTGGTCGGGTGAGTAGGGGTGCTACAATGCACCAGGGTGTAAATGGAGCTGATGTGAAAGGCCCAAGCAGTCTACCTAGTTCTAGTTCATTATTGATGAATTTGTCTATGTGAGTAGGGTATCTAAGGGCTGAGCTGTGGTTTCAGTGGAGACAGGTGGTGTATCTGCAGTGTAGCCCACTGGCCAACCATAGCGTAAGTATTCACATAGTTTGTAGTCATGGTAACCTTGTAATTTGCTTTCCCAGACATCCAGATTGAGGCCCAATGGTAATGTGAGTTTGGGGCCTAACCTGTTGGGCAAGCAGGTCTCTCTCATAGTGTCATATAGCTTAGCATATTGAGGGAAACCACCCCAAAGGTCAGTAACCCTTACCGGCAAAGAGGAGGCTCTGATAGGAACGAATAGCTCTGGGGACGGACCTGCGGGAGGTGAGCTGTAAAACAAGTCCGCCTCAGAAGGGCAATAAGTTTCATCCGAATCAGTGAGTGAGCTCACGGTGTATGCCTGGCTATCACTAGATTCAGATGAAGTAGTATGTATAGTAGTGCGAGCAGGACCAGCGATACTAACGACTTGATCCATTTGCTCTATTATATGAGTAGTACATGGAGAGTGGTCTACTGTACAGGTGTTGTCTGGAGTGTGAAGTTTAGTACTAATATCTGACATGGGCCTAAATATTGGAACATTAGGCCTAAGCTTGGATGAGGTAGATTTATCACAATCATCAGCAGGGATAGATGTGGCTAAGTCTGAGTCCAAGTTCATGTCAGCAGTATCATAGGGAGAGCCATGGTAATCCGGCTCAGGCCTGAAAAGAGGGCTCTTTATCTCCTGGTTGTTTGCAGCGGCATGCTGTGAAGCCATGGAAATGAAGCTTCTGAATATTGTGCCTGCACTAGGTGCAGTGGTGGCCGTACTGTATACCACCATCTGTATGGTCGTCAGGCTTAGTGCAGCCAGTCTTGGTGTTGTAAGCCTGACAGGGTACATCAGTGCAACCAGCTGTGCTGCGAGAGACTTTGTAGGCTAGTTGTGACGCAGCAGCGGTCTGTATAGGCTGTTTATCAAGTTTAGTCTGATTCTGAGAAGTAGTCTGATTTTTAGACTCTGTTTTAGAATTAGACTTATTCTTCGTAAGTGAGGCTTCAGCTATGTCGGCAGTGGGGTAGAGTTTACCAGCTCTGACCTTGGCAACCTCTGACCTCAATGAACTGATAGATGCACTGTCCTGCCAAGTAAAGAGTTCATCAGCAATGGAAGATAGGACTTTTTCTGACCAATCACGTATCTGGTCCCACTGATAATCTTTGCCCGCTGTTATTATATTCATGATATGCTCAGTGATATGGGGCTTATCTTGGGGCAGAGTATGGTGGTCTTTCATATGCCATGACAGGCCAAACAAATATTCTAAAGGGTCTAGGACATTTAGACCTGTTTTAATATGTGTAGGTCCACAGAAAAAGAAGTCGTGGGCATACCCTTGAAGTTGGCTTACCCTTGAAGGATGACAGCTTATGTGATGTAGAAGTAGTATATAGATGCAAACTGAGCGCAATGGATTATATAGTAACTAGGTCATGACCTACTGGTAGACCGGAAGTGACCTACTTTCAACCAATCAGAGGCCTGGATTTGACAGGAAGTGACATGACCTAGTTGCATAAATTAAGTGAATTGTGCAATACCTAGGTTTGACCTACTTACAAATCGGAAGTGACGTCATGAAAACGTATGACCTACGTATGAAGGTGTATTGTGCAATCGTTGTAAGAAATTGCACAATAGCCATGACTCATGTTCTGATGCAATATTTCTATGGATTTACGCAATACCAATGACTCTTTGATAACCATGACGAAATAACAAAGGGTTCTTGTGTAATGTTCTAATGCAATACTCCTATGGATTTTATGCAATATATCAAATTAAGATGCAAAAAAAAAAGACAGAACTCCATCCTTTATTAATTCTATCTTTTTATTGTTTCTCAAATCAGAGTACATGGCAGGTATAATGATGATATGATGTGCTTGTAAGCAAAGTAAATGATTATTATATGGAAAATTAATTCTTGTTGCAGTACCAACTGCACCCGGTCTTAGCTGGAGTTGCACTTTGGCTATGATCCTCTAAGGCACGCAACCTCTCCATTAAATCCTTCAGGGCAGTTCTTCCTATGTGATTCTCCTCAAGGGTTACCACTTTGTCCATTAACTCTCCCATAATGGCCAGAACCTTGTCTATTACTTCTGCTGTGCTCTGAAGCCCATCTATCATGTCCAATTCACGTTTAACTCTCTCTCTCACCAACAGGTTGCTCACATCTGTCTTCACTGCTACTTCTTCTGAACTCATTTCGAAATCCATAGCCTCTTCTTCTCTCTTTTCCTCAGCAATGGACTTACTATTTTGTCCATTAAGTTGGAGGGTACCTGAGAAAACCTTTTCACAGTGTGGTGTGGGTCCTTGGTGCAAGGAAGTTAATGCAGTGTGCTCCAAACGTTTTAGCGTAAAAGTTTTGTACTTGTTGTCTGCTAACAACCCGTGGCCATCTGACGACTTCTGCATGAACCTCTTGTGATATATAGTTAATGGAGGTAAGCCATAGGGATCAAAGTAGAACACATTCCCTTTATGAGAAATGTAAAATGCCACCCAGTGCTGTCTGGGTTTAGAACTTGGATGTGTGTTACTCATGAAACATGTAGAGGGAATGGGTTTTTTAGGACATTGATTACTGGCAAAAGTTCCCAGGTAGAAACGCCTTGTGTGTAGATGGTTTCCCAGTGCAGCTGTTATGTCTGAAGTCTTCATTCTTCTTATTTCATGTGGTAGTCTGTGACAGGAAGAGAGTCGGCCGTCAGTTGGATGTTGTCATAGAAGGAAAACAAGACGGCAGATATGGCATGAGTAGTCGGGGCGGCAAACCTGAGGGAAATGCCCATCTTTACTTGCTTGAGATTTTTATGACTGTCTTCAGGTGCTCTGTCTGGGGTGAGGTCGAAAACAAAGAAGGAATATATACCTTGGAAATCCTCCAGAGTTATTCCACAGTCTTGACCCAAAGCCGAAAGCCCACTGTCTTTGAAGATTTGACTGTAGGCTCTGATGCAGTTCCTTTTTTTTTTAAGTCAGTCTTCAACTCAAACTTTTGATCGTCATATCTCACGCAAATTTCTTTCACGTTGAAGTGTCTGCAGTTGAAAGGATTTTCTGTCTTTGTCCCAGCAGCTGCTGTTTCCTTTATCATACACAAGACTATCCTGGTGGGGATTTGAGTAGTGTCAGGTTGAGTCCAACTGTAGTCTTGCAAGCCACCCTCCAATGTGTGTTTCGTGACTTTACACCTGGCTATGTGATAGTTGAAAGGTCCCCATTGTGGGTTCCTCACACTGGTGATGTGAGTTTTTATCACCTCGTCGTCGACACTCTTTTGGAGAAGTGACATTTCAGCTTTGGTGATTTTAATCCAGTAGTTTTGATCAGCTGCTTGCATCATGTAGTAATTGGGTTGATTCTTTTCGAAGATGAACTTGATTTCACAGTTAGGAGGCAGCACCTTGCACTGTTTAATCAAATCCAGGTGTGGCCTCATGACTAAGGAATGTTTGTTGCGAGCACAAAATTCTGCTCTTCGGGCCGTCAATCCTGCATTGGTGACCGCTCTGGCTTCCATGTGCGCACAGGTGTCTTTCATGTACTTTTGACAACCTTTGAGTCGAGTTTCTTTGTCTTTGTTGTTGCAACAAATTGTGTCCAATATGTATGCCTTGAGACCGTAGTTTTCATTGTTCCTGGTGACTTTCTCCCCGTTAATGAGCAGCTGACAGGATGCAAAGAGAGAATGTGCCAAGTTGTTGACTGGAGCAGCTTCTATGTCGACTGTGAGGTGAGTAGTTCCGTCGGCCGCCACGGCTTCCAGTTCCATGTACATCTCAGTTCCTGAGAGGTCTGTGTACAGGTTGCTTGCATCAAAGGTGAAGTCAAAGGTTTCAGTGTGTGGAGTAAGTGCATTGTTGGTAGTTTTGGTTACTACCTGACACTTCAGTATGTCCTTTTGAGTTACAGGTAAGGCTTGTAGGTCTAGTTCCCCTACTGCACATACCTGGCCCTTGGGATGAAGGAGACTCATTACTAAAAAAAGGTGTTTCCTCTACCTCGACCTCTACCTCGTTGCCCCTTACCTCCTCCACGCTTGGTGGTTGCTCGTCGTTTGGCTGGAGAAGGTCCAGATGTACCTTTTATGTATCCTTGAGCAGAAGAAGCAGCCCTTTTGAGCAACTGCTTACCTGTTGCTTTGCTTCTCCTGACTACACTTCTCTTCAAACTTTTCCCTGCTACCACATCTGACAAAACTCCAGTGCCTGTAGAAAGCAAAGCTTTGCCTGCAGTTTTGGCAGCTGAGCGCCCTATAGAACTTAAGAGGGGAACAGCACCTCTCAGTAAACCTCCTATTAATGATCCCAGTCCATGTCCTCTTTGTCTGCTCCGACCGCCGTACGCTGGTAGGGCACCGTTTCCAAACTGTGATTTCTTGTAGTATTCCATGTACTGACCCCTAGGGGCCAGGTAGGGAGGGGTTCCATAGTAGTGAAGCATGATCATATACCCCTATCCTTGAAGAGGTCTGAAGGCAAGTACCACCGACACTGATCCGCTTTCAAATGGTATCGGTTCCCCTGTCTTGTCTTTTAAGTATATCCCTATCTGTCTGAAAGTGGTTTTGGTGACTGGCAGGTATATCAAGTTTTGAAAACTTATAGTTTGCATGTCACCATTGAAGGGATTTATGTCTCAAAAGGGGTGCTTTAGAATCACCCACTAGACTGTGCTTCACTATGTCAGAGTACTACTACGTAGGGGCTTTGTGTCTTCCTGCTCAGGAAAACACTTCCATCAAATTCTAATTGTTTCCCTAAGTTTTCTGGGAGTTGCAAGACAACACCAGGAGGTAAGGAAACGACACATTTCATAGTGTATCTGTTGTAGTGAAACACAGAGGCTTTGTTGTTTTTTCTGTCCACAGTGTATATTTCCTCTGTCCAGTTAGGTTCGTAGCCTCTGTAAAATGTTTTCTTTGTTTTTAACATTCAAACTAGATTTTTTTCCTTCAACTTAAGGGCAGTAACTTGTTTCTTTTGAGGTTGATCATACAACCTGTAGAACAAGGCTTCCGAGTTGGATTTATTTATGTCTGAAGGGGCAGCTCCTAAAGTTTTGTGGTAAGTTAAATTGTAGGACTTTACCAAGTCAGGTAGCAAGTCAACCCATTTGTAGTTATTGAAATGAGAGAAACATCTCCACATTTTTCCTTGAATAGTAGAGTTAAACCTTTCAGCTAAGGCACACTTTACATCATCATTTTCACCTGTAAAAAAGTTTATATTTTGATCTTCACAGTATTTCTTGAAAATTTTGTTGACAAACTCCTTGTCCTTGTCAGTTTGAATTTGTTTAGGTTTTCTTTCTTTGCTCATTAAAGCCTCTGTGACGTCGTCAGCTCTCTTACTTTTCACAGGTTGCCCAAAACCATACCTTGAAAACACATCTATTCCCGCTAGGATGTATTGGTATCCTTTGTTTTCCTTTGAAAATTCTCGCATGTCTATAAGATCAAGTTGCCACTGTTTGTCTATACCCCATGTTTGTGTTTTTTGTCTAGGAAACCTTCTCTTGTAAGGTTTGTGTCTTGTGTCCACGTCTACATCCTCCAATGCTTGTTCAATATTTTTTTTCTTTGTTTTCTTGAAGTGGTGACGTTGAAGTTTAGAGATGCTGGTAAAACTTCCAGGTTGTTTAGGATCTGTGTAAAACCTAAGAACATCTTTCTTTAAAGCCTTGTGCGCCATATTTACTTATGTCCAGTTCCTTTCTGACTTAATTTTCTCTTCCTGATAGGGGACGCCCTCTTTAAGGGACTGGCAGCGAAAGAAGGACTGTGTCCAACAAAAGCCGACTTGTTTTTGACATATTTCAAGGTAGGGTTCAACCTTTTAACGGCTCTTATGAAGACCTGGCTTCCTGCAGGTTTGTCCTTCCTTCAAAGACTTTGGTTTGACAGCGAAAGCCAACAAATCTGTAATGTTGGTTCCAGGCACACGTTCCCCATCTACAAATATTTCACCGTCTTTGTTCCAATTTAATAAGTTACTGCCTTGACGTGATATTTTTCTGTACAGTTTTTTAGCTGTGCTTCTGTAAGTGACAGGAATTCTTTCTTTGATGTCAGCATCCATACCCACTGTGTTGTCTTTTGCGCGAATTCCGGGTTCTTCTCCACCAGGCACTTCATGTTCACTGTCTTCGTCTGAATCCTCAGGCAGTCGGGGGTAATCTTGAGCGTCTGTGAAAGTGTTGTCGTCGTCGTCTGTGTCTGCAAAAGTGCCATTTATACCCCCTGCAGCTGCAGGTCCTTGTCCAACTGGTCGACCAGGATAAGGATCTTCCCTACGTTGACCTAAGGCCTTGGCTTTTTTAGTTAAAATTCCTGACTTTATCATAAGTTGATTGTACTTGTCCTTAAGTTTAAGGTTAGGTGTGTTAAGGACCTCGTGTGCTTTACTTTGAAGGTGATTCAGAACTTGAACCAGGCTGGAATCTGGAGTTAAACCTTCTCTCAAAAGTTGAGTCCTGTAGTACTGGTCTTGAGCACTAAGTTCAGGCTGGGAAGGAGATGGAGCTGTAGAAGCAGCAGCGGTAGTAGTAACAGGAGAAGGGTTTTTTTCTCGGGGAACAAGATCCGCCCTCACGAGGGCCATCCTTGAATAAGACATGACCTTATTGACATGCTCCTATGAGACCTGTGATAAGGGGTAAGGTTAGACCCAGTATGGTTCCCAAGAAACCACCCTTCTGCTTAATAGTAGCCTTGGGTCTAGTGACTGCCTTAAGTTCTTTCTTGTAGGGCGTTAGGCGTTTAACTACGTCTGATTCGTTACGCAACAGGTTTTTGTTCATGACATTAATACAAATTTGGCTCATCAACCTAATAACCTCGTCACTTAAACCTTTTATGACGTGGGAGCACTCTGCAGAGGAACATTTGGACATGTGTTTCAACAGGTTATAATGCTTCCTTAAAAGTCCCAATCTTCCTCCACGGTTAGATTTTTTGATTACCATCCTAATGTTTTCTCTTAGAAAATGAAGCTTTAGGTATGAAAACCAAGGTATTCCAAGTAGTAGTAATGCTGTTCCTCACCCTCAGCTCGTTAGGTGTGCTTTGCTTAAAGTCCAACAGGATATATGAATGCTTCTCTTTGGTTTCTAAGTTATATACCTCCGTGAGAAATGATTTTTGTCCAGGAAAGGCTTGTTTGCTGATGTGTCCTATTTGACTCATGTCTCTAGGGTTTTTAAAGACCACAAGGTAGTGTGCATTTAAGCTTAATGTTCTGAAGGCAGGACTATTGAAGAACAAGTTTTGAGTAATGAAAATTACACATAAACTGCGATGGTGTGATCCCACAGTGAAAAGCTAGGAACGTACTCGGGATCCATGAGGTCGTCTATTATAACCAGTCCATGTTTTGTCACGTCTCTTTTATCCTCAAACAAAAAATCCTCTGAAAGAAGACCTTTGTTTAACTTAACTCCCAACTTCACCATTTCGTCGAAGCCGGCTTGCCATTGACTGTAGCAGTAGTATATGTCATGTATTTTTGGAGTAACCATCTCATCTATGCCTTTTATCAACTTGAAAACAAGTTGACTTTTTCCACAAGAAGTAGGTCCAGCTGTTATCATAGTAAAGGGACTTTGTAGACATGGGTCAAACATAACCTCTTTTTTCTTGTGATCCATGTTGTATGAAATCTTAAACCAGAGTGATCAAAGAAGACACCTCCCCCTCTTTTAAGTTAGGTAAACCCTCTTTTAAACCTTCCACATAAAGTTTTCCACACCATCAGGACTTCAAACACAGGATTGGTAGCTCGTTTTTTCTCCGGAACAGGGGTGGATATTAGATCAAGTTTGTGCATGCTAAAACCCAGTTCTGTTCCCAGTTTTCTCCAGTCCAGCAACAACTTTTCCGCCAGGTTAACAAACAAAGTTTCAACTTTCCACTCTTCTGCAGGTATTTCACTATAATCCACAACGTTGTAATACTGCATGTACCATCTACAGAATTCCACCAGATCGTGAAGACCTATGTCACTTAATATGCATGTCTTGCAATGCACATTCTTTCTGTTCCATGATATAAGCATTTCTCTCCAAATTGCACCAAGAGAGGGATTTTTTTCCATGTACTCCATTAAACTGAGTCTCAGTCCTAAATATACTCCTAATCGAGCGTAGTCTCTCTCCAGTATTTTGTCACTTATTTTCATTAACAACTCGTCCAAAAGGTAAAACTCCATAGCCGCAGAAAGGCAGGGAAGTATGCAGGTAGGTAGGTAGGGTATAATAGGCCAGAAAGCATACAGGAGAGTTATATAGGTTAGAATGGGCAGGGTAGGGTAGGTAGGTGGGTGGGTGGGTTAGGTGGGTTTTTTGGGCGGCAAGCCCGGGCAGGCATTCCCTAGCCCCCCATACTTGAGGGGTGCCCCCACGCCCCCACCCCATAACCTTTTTATTTTACCCCCACACACCCCTACCCTACCCTACCCTACCCTAATTTACCCTACCCTTCCATACATTACCCTAACCTCCCCTGCTTAGGTTTGTCTGTTACATCGTTCTTCATTCGTATGGTTTTGTTATCATGTTGTGAGTAAAGTGAGCTGATTGTGGTGGAAACAGTGAGTAAGGGAGGTAAGCTGGGTGCACCACACAGACAGATAAAGCCACACTTTTTGTCGTTGCTCCACACTGAAACGATACAGGGACGATGATGGGATGTAAAACATGGGACATGCAAACAAAGTTTTGGTTTCTAAACTCTCAGCTAAAAGGTTCAAAATAGACATGAGGAAATGAAGACGATGGTTAAGTTGGCGGGTATTTTGCTTGGCATGATGATTTTCTGCTGCTTTCAATGCTTCCAGTTGGTAGGGTTTTTTAAGTGGAGCCTTTCCCTTCCTTCCATACATGAGGGCATAACCTAAGGGGTCCACCGCTGAAAGTTTTGACAAGTTATGACTCAAAACCATTTCCCTCAAGGTTTGGATTTAAAAATTGATTGAACTGAAGAAAAAACTAAGTTTAATTTAATCCGGTGAAGAATAGTTTCTTTGAAATAATTACACACGTACCTGAAACAGGTGGAAGTGCAACATATCAATTCCTTTCTTTGACTGACATATGTTAGGAATTGAGTGTCTCCGGGGTGACGTTGTTCTAACACACGCTGCAGGGAGTAACGAAGGTTCTTGTATCAAATGATTGCTTAGTCCCGATTTAACCTCTATATGAAACCTGTCAACCTTTCCTTATCTCACTTTTCAAAAATGATTTGTTGCTCAAGGACCAAACAGACGTTAGGCTGAGGGGATGACCATGGTTAAAGAGGGGAAAACATGTAGAAGGGTGGGTTTAGCCCTGGGGGCTAACCCGGAGGATCATTGTTTATTTTCAGTTTCATTAGGTGGACCAAAAATTATATACGGGGTAGGCTGTTACTACCTTGAGCTAAGTTTTTTCATGGGAGGCAGTTATTTCGGTAATAACTCTCACTACATGACAGCACCCATGGTAATTGTGACCAATCTCTGTCCTAAATCCTCTTTCATAGAAAATTTTACAACCTATAGAGTGAGTTATCTTGTCTGGGTTAAGTAAAGTGGCTTTGATTAAAGCCTTGACCATAGTTGAATCGATAAAAGCTGAATTACCAGGACCTCCCCCGAAAGGTTGTTCCCTTAAAAAAAAGGTTTTTTTTTCTGTCAGTCATGAATTTTTCAACTTCCAGATGAAAGAGAATGTCTTGACATCAAGTGTACCATGGCACCATGTCCCAAATAAACACCTGAAAAAAAACTTTCCCCATCTTCTGAGAGAAGTTTTTTCACAGAGGGCCCACGGGGAATCAATGCAGTGGTTTGATTGTGCAAGAAGCATTGCCTAAAGTTACAGTAAGGAGGGGTGTAAAGATCCCTGCTAAAATTTTCAGGACAGTATTGCCACACAGCCCACACCTTACCTTCTTCTACGCCCCTCCTTATGTCTGATATAGACACGTGCTGACGCCTTTTGTGACCGACGGTCAAGGACAAAGGCAAAGGACAAAACTGAGCCATGTCTGCTTGAGAAAAGCTCTTTTTGAAAAATTACGAACGGTCTACGTTTATCACAAAGCGGTTACAAACAGGTTCGTGTTACATGCCGAATGCTGTATGTTGACTGAGCGATATGACGGTTTTTAAACTGAGTTGAGTTTATAAGTTTTTACTGAAACAACGCTATCTACGCGTTATACACACTACAAATGGAAAAGCATGGTAATCTACGACTCATGGTCGTGATTGTACGTTATCTGAATGACAAGGGAACGTCCCAGGACCGTATGAGGATAGTTACTATAAAGAAGGTGCGAGCTGCTCAGTCTTCATCAAACCTTTTCTGATGGTTCCCTGCTGTACACCATCCTGCTCCTGGACCTTCCACTCCTGCAACCCTTTCAACTGAAGGAGGATATCCTGAGAGAATGCCTGGTCGCATGAAGACGGGACTTAGTGTCAGGAGGGTAGCAGCTAAAAAAACTGTCTCCACTTGTGATAAATAAACCTGATTTAGTGAAGTTGTCAGGCGTCGCCCCTCCTCCCAACTCTCCAGCAGCCGCTGAGGAACCACCTGCAACTCCTGCTCGGCTCCCCACTGAAGTACCTGATGCAGCAGAACAGGAAAGCGCTCTTGCAGCTTTACATGGCGAGATCACTAATTTCCTGGATCGCGTCCGGGAACGCTCTCCTTAGGAAGCTCGTCATGGAGACTTTGACATTGGCGAATTCCTTAATCCCCCGCACCTGTCAACTACCAGCCCCCCGCTGAAGAACCCACGTTGGCCACTTACTCGCCAGTAGCTCCAGAGGAACCTTCTCCACAGGTCAGTCCTATAGAGGTTATAGACCTAACACAAAACCCCACATCATCACGAGCAGTGCACCCCATTGAAGTAGTGGATCTCACTCAAGGCACACCTTCACCTGCTTACCAAGGGGGGTATTCACAGGTAGAGGTAATCGATTTGACGGGCCCTACTCCCCCGTATGGGCAAAGTTATGTCTGCTATGAAGAGCAAAGACCAGAAGAAGGTAAGCCCCTGCCTCTGCCACTGCCTCTGGTCCTGCTTCTGTTCCCTCTGAAACTGCTTCCTTTGCCATCGAGCCAGCTGGTTCCGTCCCAACTGTTCCATCAGCTAAAGACAAGTTACATAAGTATAAGTTTGGGGAGGGTGCTGCCCCCAGTTCTTCAAGCAAGCTTGTGGGCTTCAGATTAGTACCACTTCTGGTAAAAAAAAATGGACTGCTCGATTTGGATTTCAAGAGAAGTCACCTTTCCCCGACCAAGTTTTCTATCCAGAGGGGGACAAGAACGCCTGTATAAAGGTTTACAGGGAGCCTAGCATCAGAGGAGTTTGCTTAAGAACCTACTTGGACAAGCCCTACAAACGCTGCTTAAATCTCCATGCACATGAGTTCAAACAACTTGTGGATCAAATAGAGTGCATCCTTGCTAAGTACAAGGAGCTTCATCGCAGAGCTGCCCTTGGAGAGAGGAACGTAGAGAACCTCCTTTTGTCCTTGAACGAAGACAGCACCAACCCCCGTGGAGGACAGGCTATGCTGCTGGTCAATCTTTACAAGGGAACACCTAATGTTCACATAGGAACCGCCAGCTACATAGAGGAGATGAACGCCTCGATGTCGTCTAGCTACCGGATGCCCCCCTCAGCCACACACTGTGGACACACTGTGTCCCCCTTCATCCTGGAGGACATTAAATCATGTGTGGGTCCATTCCTAGAGGGCTCAACAGATTTTTACTCTGGGTAAGTGGTCAACTTTACATAGTGTCTGGTCAACAGCTCCTTATTGTTGTTTAAACATGTTAATGTATGTTCATTTATAGTTAGACTTCAATGTACTCCATGTTTAGTTAGTTTAGGTTTTAGTTCTTAAGTTGTATATTGGATGTAGAGTGAAGCTAGAAAGAGAAACACAAAAAAACAAAATGCCTCCCAAAAAGATAAAAGAACTTTACACCGTCAACTGTCCAATGTGTAACACACCTAGACCCCCATGTTTGGTGACTATAGAAAACAGTGGAAAAACACTATGTAACTCAACCTCTTGTAAGAGAGAATTTTTTTCCAACAGCATTGAAATTCCAAAAGAAATAGAATCAAATTCTTCTTATAGAAACAGTTACCGTGACAACTTCAAGTCCATTGCTAAATGGAGTGTCATAGGCAATGTGAATGCCAATATAACCCTTATAAGAGCTAATGGAGGAGAATATCTTTTAGGTCGAATGAACTCTGTTCCTCCAGGTTTAAGGCAAAGAGGAATGCAGCACTTTCACAGAGACCCTAAAACCAAAAGGGGATACAAGGACAACTTGTGTTTCTTTAGATGTCTGTCTTTCTTCCTTTATGGATCTTTAGAAAAAACTCAAGAGGTTCTCCTTGAAGCCTACCCAGGGGTTAACAAGGAATCTTTTGAGGGTGTTAACTTTGAAGATTTAGACAGGTTAGAAAAAAAGTTTGAAGTGAACATAAGAATCTTTTCACTTCCGTCTTTTGGCAAAAAAAAGGGCGACCTAAAATTATAAGGTCAAATATGTGTTCATCCAAAATGATTATGAACTTGAACTTATACAGAAACCATGTGAGTTTGATAACTAACATGGGACTGTTTGGTAAAATGTATCCCTGTGAAAAGTGCCATAAAGTTTTTTTACTCGTAGTTTCCTTTTGAAGCAACACAATGGAGTGAAAAAAGATTGCACCAAAGTCAGCTTCAGGTACAAAGGTGGAGCTTATAATCCATCCAAAACAGTTTTCCAAATTTTAGAGGAACTGGGAATAGACTGTCCACCTGAGAAAAAAATATATCCCTATAAAATTGTTTTCGACTTTGAAAGCTACTTTGTCCAATCTGAAAATCCATCCCCAGAAGATGCTAACACTGTGATAGAAAAAACACACATACTGCTTTCTGCCAGTGTAGCTTCTGATTTTCCACGACATACAGAACCAGTGTGTTTTGTCGGAAATTCTAACAGGGATGAAGATCCTTTGGTGAAAAAAACAACTTGGGAAAAATGATAGGAGAACAGGTTAAAGACGATTTTAGAGATGTTTTAGACCAACTAGACTCTTTAGAAGAAAAACAAAAGGAATTAGAACATAAAGCTAGCAAAGTTTTTCCAATGAAAAAAAAAAAAAAAAAAGTTGTCCCATATTCTTGAAGTGAAGGTAAAACTTCTTGCCTACATAGAAAGAGTCCCTGTGCTAGGTTTCAACTCTGGCAAGTACGATATTAATTTGATGAAAAAGGAATTTCATTCTTTTTTTATAGACACAGATAAGACAGAAATGAAAACTATAAAAAAATGCAACAAGTACATAGCAGGGTACACAGATCATCTTCTTTTCCTTGATATGTTCAACTATTTGGCCCCAGGGTATTCCTACGCAAACTATCTCAAAGCCTTTCTTAAAGGTAAAGCTGAAAAGGGTTTTTTTTCCCTACGAGTGGATGGACTACGCAAAACTAAAAAACAAATATCTTCCTCCATGCCACTGCTTCTACAGTTCTTTGTCAGGTGGTGGAATAAGCCAAGAAGATTACCTTACTTGTATGAAGGCTTGGGTAGATAACAACATGAAAAATATGAAGGACTACTTGATATATTACAACAACTTGGATGTAAAACCCTTTTTCTTAGCCATAAACGAGCTCACCAAATTTTTCATAGACTGTGGGGTAGACATGTTCAAAGATGGTTTAACTTTACCTTAAAGTTTCTTTTCAACAATACTGCACCTAACGCCACACCTTACATTTTTTTAGGTGAGAAAGAAAAGGATGTTCACTCTTTGCTCAGATGCAACTTAGTTGGAGGGTCCTCTATTATATATTTCATAGACATCACAAAAGTGGATAAACACAAATAAGACAAAAGAAATATGGCCCACAAAGCAAAGTATGCAGGCACATAGTAGGGATAGATGCTAACAGCTTGTACCTCAAGTGCATGGTCGAAGAACACTGCACAGGTTATTATGTAGTGCGCAGGAAAGAAAACGATTTTCAAGCAGTCTGCAGTCAACAAATCAGCTACTTAGCCACAGAATGGTTGCGATACAAAGCTGTCTCAGACAACGTGAAAATATTACATCAATACAACTATGGGGAAATTGTTTTAGGTTCAAGAAAAATAAGAGTGGATGGATATGACCCAGCTTCAAAAAAAGTATACCAGTTTCACGGGTGCTACTAGCATGGACACATGTGTCATCTTACTAAATCGGTATTGAAAGATCCAAAAGAAAAGACATGGCTAGAAGAAAAAAACAAAATACTACCTTGATCACCCTATATCTTCAAACGTTGGGTTATGAAGTAGAGAAAAAGTATGAGTGTATGTGGATGAAAGAAAAAACTGAAAGCTCGTGTCAAAAAACAAAAAGTGAATGGGAAATTAAAAGACTGTCGTGTCAAGGTAGGAAAAGTCAGGATTAAATACTGAGAGGGGTTTCAAATGAAACAACTTTTGGACTTATCCAAGTAGACATAGAAACATCTGAATCTTTGGAAGAAAAATTCAGCGAAATGACACCTATATTCAAAAACTGCCTAGTAGGAAAAGAAGACGTAGGTGAACATATGAAACGTTATTTGGAGGCAACAGGTAAGCTGAAACAGCCACAACGCCAACTCATAGGCAGTTACCACGCTGAGGGAATTTTGTTGGGAACTCCTCTCTTGAAGTGGTACCTTGAGAAAGGTTAGGTAGTTACCACAGTACACCTTCTCATAGAATACACACCAGAACACACTTTCTTACCCTTCATGGATGAAGTCATCAAAGTAGGAGGAAGGGTGATGAAAACATCGACTGTAAAATTCTGTCAGATCTCTACAAACTGTTGGGAAATGGTTCATATGGTAAAACCATATGCAACAAACAAAACTTTGTTCAAACAAAGAATGTTCTCCCCTCTAAGGCAAGACGTTTGGCCATGCACTGGTCAGTTCAAGATGTGCAAGACATAAGCGACAACACGGTAGAAATGTCCTGTTTGCCCACCTCCATTACCTACGACCTCCCAGTTCAAATAGGTTTCATGGTATACCAATATGCCAAACTTAAAATGTTGGCCTTCTATTACGACTTTCTCCTTGAATACATAGACGAGAAAGACTTTGAAATGTGTGAAATGGACACTGACAGTTTTTACTTTGCTTTAAGTGCAGAGAAAATAGAAGATGTGATTATTCCTGAAAAACGTGAAGTTTTTTTCAGAGAACGTCACAAATGGTTGCCCTCTGGATCATGTGACAATAGTCATCACAGAGAAACCTACATTCAGACCAAAGTATTGGGTGAGCTGTGGCTACCTCAACCCTGCTGTCAGAGACGTCTGGCGTTTGACAAGAGAACCCCCGGGTTGTTCAAAGTGGAGTGGGAAGGTGATGAAATGACTGCCTTAAACTCCAAATGTTACATAGGCACAGGGGAGAAAGTGCCCCTTAAAATGAGTTGCAAAGGTGTACTTCAAAAACAAAACCCCTTGACAACTGAAAAGTAGCCCACGGACTACGCCCTCGGGGGTTCCCCCCTCAGACTCCGTCCTTAGGGGGAGCCAGCAAACAGTTGTTCAGGCCGGGAGTGCAGTTCTCTCTGTTTATTTCATCAGTTATCATAGTGCATCTTTAAGGTCGTAAATCCATAGAAATATTGCATCAGAACATGAGCCATGGTTATTGTGCAATTTCTTACAAGGATTGCACAATACACCTTCATACCTAGGTCATATGTTTTCATGACGTCACTTCCGATTTGAAAGTAGGTCAAACCTAGGTATTGCGCAATTCACTTAACTTATGCAACTAGGTCATGTCACTAGGTCATGTCAAATCCAGCTCTCTGATTAGTCGAGAAAACTAGGTCAGTTCCTGTCAAATCTAGGCCTCTGATTGGTTGAAAGTAGGTCACTTCCGGTCTACCAGTAGGTCATGACCTAGTTACTATATAATCCATTGCGCTCAGTTGCATCTATATACTACTTGTAGAGGTGAGGATATTTGCGCCCTTCGCAGTGACAGAAGCAGGAACTTTGTCTTGGTAGCTGAGTGATAGAGGGTAGGATTTCTCACCCGCGCAGGTAGCGGCCTGTATTGCTGCAGCAAACTCATCGATGACTGGTCCCACAGCAGGCTGTGATGTCACTGCAGCCGGAATGGCTGCAGCAGCTGTGGCGGCATGAGTATTTCTTGACGTAGTCTGTACTACAGGTATTGACTCTGATATCCATTACCGGGATCTGACTGACCTGTGGCTGTACTTGTGCAGTTGTAGGCTGTGTAGCAGTAGGCTTAAGGCCGTTTATAGGAGCGAGGATTTCATTGTTTTGAGACCAGATGGTGAGGACATTGTCCTCGAGGCTTGTAACATGGTCACCTAAATTGTCCGTAGAAGTAGTCTTTTTAGCCTTACCGCCTGCTTTCTTTTAGGTGGAGCAGCAGTAGATGGTGTAATATTAGTACGCTTCATCCTGGAAGTTGGATGTTCACTTTAGACGATGAAAGTTTATAAGGCGTATTGTTATGAACGCCGGGTGAGAAAAGGTAAAGTGTGTCACCCATTTCACCGTGGTTGAGAGTTGCTCAGTGATTAGCAGAAGGTGGAGCCACTGGGCTGAGTCCTTGAGAGTCTGGTGAGTACTTGGAACCACCACTAGGTGAAGTATGAATTTGCCTGTCAGTCCCATTACCCGCAATTTATCAATTATTGATGATTGAATCGAATACCCAAGGCCAAAATAAAGGGTATTTTTCCGGTAAAATGGTAAAGAAAAGGTTTAGGTAGGTAGGTTGGAATTCTTTTTTTCTTTTTTTTTTAGAATCAATGGCTTCATAAAGTCCCACTGGTCATTATAAGAAATGATGGGTTCTGACAAGAATTGGAGAAAATAATTGGAAAATATGTGTGTACATTTTGAGATGAAAACGTAAAAGAAATATGAAAAATTTGAAGAAAAAAATGTCTTCAAATTGAAATTGGAAAGTTTTCCCATTTTCTTTCAAGAAAATGCTTAGGTCGGCCCCTTTGAGCTCAGGTCGGTCTGGTGACCTTTTTCTTTTTTTGGGGGAGGACTCTTTGTGGGGTTTTTTGTACCGGGACCCAGGTTTATGAGTATGACTGTAGTACTAATAAAATCATTTACTTGATGACAATTCAACGATTAACTGACTTGTATATGAAATAATTTATAGTAAGTGGAATGTTTTAGAAGTCAATGCCCCTATTTATATACACAAAATCTATTGATTGGGTTGCTTAGCAGTGGAAAAGATATGCCTATACTTACCATGACAAACGCCTGTAGGTGGTATCTTTGTGAGGCCTGTGAGATAACAGCATGGAAAGGTCTGCTCTACCAGTCCACTCTTTAGTACCCAGCCTATGTGACAGGTGTATGAAACCTGCATGAGGTTTGATCCAAGTATGATTTGACGGTCTGCATGTGGATTATCTGGTAGTGGGTTGCAGCTGTCATCTGTCAATAATATTATAAGTGTATCAGGATGTGATTAGAATTAACAAGACGGAAATCATGGATACTTTGTTAATACAGTCACATGTGTTGTCATTTTCATCGATTTGCTAAAGTACAGTTATTGTTACGATTTCTACAAACTCTTGGAATTGCACCAAAGAACGCTAAACATAGCAGATTTCATAAAAGTAAAAAAGAAATCTTTCGTTTATTGTACATGATACAGTTGAAGCAATGTCTCTGGGATTTTCATCTCACATACTGTAACAATGATAGCTTTGGGAAGGGGCTTATCTCTGACCCAGTTATCATGTATAGGGCACTTTACTTAGGGTTTGACATCCTTACACAGCTTGCTTATTTCTTTAAAATTTACGAGACGCTTGCTCAAAACCTGATGATTAAGCACAACATTATGCTAAGCACTTACTATATTTCTTTTCACATATCGGGGCAAAGTTGCTCGAACATGGTTTATCAGTCCAGGTGCCAGTGGAGGAGATAACACAATGTTCCCGATCCTGACTGTTGTCAGGACCGTACCAAAGAGCGTAGCCGACCCTTGGTCCATATGTACCGTACATGAAGTCAAATTCCCTAGCGCGATCATTTGCGGCTATCCACCCAGAATTGCTAATCAATGTCAGTGACATCAGATTAATAGACATCAACTTGGTATGAAAATAAACTTTTATCCAATAGAAACAGGAATTGGTTATATTGGATAATTTGATTTTCGAAGTGTAGAAGTTTGGGTCTTCCAATCAATACTTACTGAGCAATTCATCAGATAGTGAGCTTACTCATAGAAAAGGTGGCATCAACTGAGAGGACAACTTATTTAAAGCCTTCATTAAGAGAAAGCCTATGAATTAGTCTATGTGTATCATGTATGGTGGGCCATAGGGTCAATTATATTTAAGTATAATGCTTTGAAAGTAGATTTGAAATAACATTTCAGTGATGAGGCAGCATCGATTTGCAAAGGAGACTAACGTGTCATGCTGGATAAATTTGATTCTCTCATCATGTGAGAACATCCTGGCTAAAGTTGCCTTATGTTGGTTACACGCAGCTTCAGCGCCATCGAAATTAGTCTTTGTTCCAATGCGGAAGAAACAAACATCTGCAGCCACCCGTGCTGGAAGGAATCATGATGGAAATTTCTTTCTAAAACATTGGTTATCAAATGCAAGGTTGTGTAAAATGGCTGATTATTGTCCCGATATGAGCATCTGGGCGATAAAGGATAGAGGGGTCAAAAAGAAGATTTCTTTTTCTTTCTTTGCCAATACCAAAGATGATCAAAGGTTTTCAAAGGGATTCAGTATTAAAGTTACGCTCATTAGGAAAGTTAAAGATGAACGAATGCAAAGGTCAGCTTACGTGTGCAGGTTTTTGAGCTAGCATCAGTCCAGTCCTGATCACAAGTACAGGGATAGCGCCGCTCTGATGTTGCAGGCCAGTCGTTAAACACAAAACCATTGTCACAATAATAAATTACCTCATCCTTGGTTATTGTCCGAACACTGTTTGGGATCACTGGTGCATTCCAGCAAATTTCAGCTGAAATTGAAATCATTATCCAGTGTGTAAGACCAAGAAATGAAAATAAACTTTAGTCAATATTCCATAGGTAAGGAGGAGTTGAGATAAATGATGATACCGCCCTAATTCGGCCACTTCCGGGTATAATGGCCAAATAGTTCCTCAGAAATCTTGTTATTTTAAGGAATTCAGACCATTTGGGAGGGGAGGAAGCCTTAAACTCATCATCATTTGGTATCCGAATAATCAGTAAGTGTTTTTCTTTAGTCCAGAGTTGTTTGTTTTTTTTATATCAAGAAAACAGTGGAGGGTTATGGGGGTGAAATGACCATAAATGTATTCCTACACCATTCAGCTCTCACTGCTCTGAATCAGTGTGGTGGTTGCCATGGCGATTTACAAAGAATTGACCCTGACTTTTACATTCTGGATTATTTTCTCCATATCAAAAGCTAAATTTTGGTGTAGTGTGCTAAGCTGTCAGGGAATTGTAAGTTTTTCAAATGTTACATCAAAGATCAGCGACACTGGTATTTTCTGGTCCGCACTGGGTATTTAGGAGGGTACCACCACATTGATTATAGCTTAGTTATACCAAACATTAAACGAAATTTTACTGTGATGACTATTTTCAAAATCATGGAAATGATTAAAACAGGTACAGAAAGAGACTACATACATCTTGCTCTTTCACACACAGCAGCATGATCATGACCACAGTCATGTTGTTCCCATTGTCCATCAGAGTCAATCTGCGCACACATCTCTGTGGTTGGCTGCTCCTCTTCTCCTGGTGCCCAGTTTGTAAATCCTGTATCTGATAGTGGGAGTTTCTCTTGCCATGGTCCTTCCCACAACCATTCATTTTCACTGACACTGTACCTCAGCCCAATATAACCAGTTAGCCCTCTGTTAAGTATAGATCTACATGTACTGATTGTAATAACTCATTCGGAGAGTAAATACATGTTGATATAGTTCTATTTTTATAATATTGCTCATGGATCACACTAAACTGCAGTTTTTAGATATGAAATTATTTAATCAGCATTCCACTTATCACATCATCAGATGACCTTGTTTAATGTTGATGATGATGCTTGCTTCAGAACATAGTAACAGCTCTCGAATTTGAAACCTGTTTTGTGGCATTTATAAAGTAATCATAGTGTATGATTTAAGATAGTTCCCTCTGAAAGACGCTGTTGCATCCTTTGAAACAAGCTCCAGAGCAGGATCAAGAACTTACTTGTTTTGGATGTTGTCATTCATATCACTGTTGAGAATAATTGCAGGAAACCTTCCTCCATCAATACAGGTATTAATGGCTGTCTCCTCCACACAAATCATGGCTTGTTCTCGTGCTGTTGGAAAATAACCATGTATGGATGGCTGGATTATTCATTTCATTTGTTATCATGATCTCTGAATTTTTGAAGTTGAATGCAAGACTTGTATAAGAGTCAGGTTTGGGAAGGAGGGTCATGATAATGCCAGTTTTCATGACGATACAATATCTATCATGACAATGCCCATACATTTTCATGAATGCTGTGTTATGAAATTCCTCAACTGAGATGCAATATATCCCAGACGTATGGACACACACCATCTTTTAAGCATTTTCTAATTTGAGATAGATCTAGATAACATTGGTTATCCTTGGTTGCACAGAAGACAGAGTATGAACCTAAATTTAGAAGTAAATTATGACATACCATTGTGCATACCAATGTATATTCAAAGCGTCCTTGTTTAGGTTGATTTGTAAGGGTAATGTAGAAATCTTAGTTGTTTTATTTTCCTTTTTGGCAAGCAGTGCATACTTTACCTTGGCATGACATGCCTGAGAGAACATAATCCCAAGTCTGTCCACATGGACATTGTACCATGAGAGAAACCCGGCCGTCTCCAAAACTGTATCCTGGGTTACAATGATACATGACATATGAAGGGAATACCTCTACTGACGCATCAGTCATATCTGGTGCATCTTGGCATATGTGGTCTGAAAATACATGTATGCTTACAAAAGTGAAAATGATCAATCAATCAACACAACCTAAAACACCAGAGATCAAGTTTCAGTATAATCAATCAGACAGCAAAGATTTATATGAAATGACACAACGTCTCGACTGAAGTTGGCCTTCATCAGGTGCATATTGAACTCATGGGAAAGATGTCTTTAATTACTATTTGGTCCAGAGATCTTAGAAAAATTATAGAAAAGATGCACTTTATCCTTCTATGAGTCCTTGCTTAGTTCCAAAATGCAATAAATCCATTTTAGGACTTTTGAGATAATGAGGCATTTATGATTCCAAATAACTGATATGGGGATGGTTATCTTTGTAAATTTTGATATATAGGAGACATAAGTAAAATATCCCCACAATTTGTTTTGAAATCCTTGCATCTTCTTTCCTAGGTAGAACAGGTGATTTAATTATGTTTTGTTCCAAGCCGCAATAAATCCCAAAACTGGTTTGTTCCAAAATGCTATAAATCCAATAGGTCTCTTTTTTAAGTCCCAATGATAACCATAAAATATGAATTTCCCTTCTACAATTGACATTCCTCTTTTAGTTGGATATAAATGAAACATTTTAAGTACTTTTTCTACAGTGATGCTTCTTTAACAGATAAATGGTAATCTCTCATCTATTTTTTTGCAAAATGCAATAAATCCTTTGTTCCATAATGCAATAAATCCACACTGTCTTGTTTCAAAATGCTATAAATCCACGACAATGATTTTCACATCTTTATATCACTCTCCCTACCAGTAATGTTGATTTTCTTGAGGAATAACATTATAATCCTTACATAAGAACATGATAATTATGATAAAAAAGATAACTCAAGTCATGTAAATTAAGTTATTAATGAACAGGCATGACGTGATATTGTTTGGCTGAGTGGATTTATTTTGGAACAAAACTGCGTTTTAGGTGGTCCTAAGTTCCAAATGATGAATGTTTTTGAAAAAAAAAAAAAGATTTTGCAACATTTTTTTCACTTGCCTTGATCTGTTGTTATTCTATGTTAACTCCATTTTTCCAAAGTGGCCTTTTTTGCGTTTTTGAACCAAACTCTTCAATTGATGTATCACGCTAATTCGTCAGGAGTAACCGCATCGATACCATACGGTCAGCATGGTGTATAAAATCGTTACTCGCCACCACTGCACCATCAAGGCGAGTTGTGGCAGTTTTTAAAGAAGATGTACTTACACACGAGTCTCTCACAAGCTGCAAATCTCGCTGCCCCACATGGAAAATCGTACCATTTTTTATTTTTAACATAAACACAGTCTTCATTACGTTGTTGGCCATTTGGTTCATTTGTGTTCCAGTTTGTATACACAAGTGGAGCACCACTATGTGTGTATGTGAAGGTACCTTCAGTAAGCACATCCGATAGGCCAATATAGACAATCGTGAACCGTGAACTAGAATGAAGTAAGTTATTTTGAGATATAGCCTCTGGAAAATTTAATACATCCTCTTACCTGCTGTTTTCAATCATGCATTTCAAGTGTATTCAATCCTAGTCTGTGAGAATCCATAGCGTTATAGATTATATCAAGTATGTGATGCATTGCCCAATATATATATATATATATATATATATATATATATATATATATATATATATATAAGTTATTTCGCTGCCAGGGAATAATAAATACCGGTAATAACGATAATAATGTTGAAATACAGTGATAATAAATATGACACAGTAATAATAAATGATCATAACACAGACACATGAGTTTGGTGGGTTACTGACCTTGGGGCTATCAGCACCATACATGCCTTTATTAAAACAACTATAATAATTAGTTGACAAAAAGCATAGTCAGTAAAATGCATAATATAATAACAATAGTATAGTAATAACAATAGTAATAGCAATAGTAATAACAATAGTAAAAATTTAAAATTCCAGGGAACACCCAGCGTGGTGTTACCTGTACAGGTGAATACGAGCCAATTGACGGTTAGCTTGAACCCGCCCACTTTTATACCAGTGGGTTGTTGACCATGACGTCATACTATGACATCATAGATACCAATGCGCACTGCAAGTAGTCCCTAACCGTTCGCGAATAATTATATAAATATACACGAGTGTATATAGTTCCATAAGTTATTTCGCTGCCAGGGAATAATAAATACCGGTAATAACGATAATAATGTTGAAATACAGTGATAATAAATATGACACAGTAATAATAAATGATCATAACACAGACACATGAGTTTGGTGGGTTACTGACCTTGGGGCTATCAGCACCATACATGCCAAAAACACATAAAAACACGCCAAACACATGTGAAAACACATACCAATCAACAATGCAATTGAGATTGGCAAAGTCTATCTAATCTTAAAAGTTCATTTTTATGATTATGCAAATATGTAAAAACAGAATTAGATTTCCAATTTACCTTTTTCTTAATGGAGTCTATACTGAGTCCAGCATCCTTTAACATAGTAGCACCCCCATGCCTCAGAGAGTGAGTGGAGACTGAACCTTTGATACCAGCACGTAGAGATAAAGATTTCAATCTCGAATTAATATATTGGTATTGTAGAGGAACACCATTAATTTTTAATAACAAATCCCTCGCACCTCTACCCGAGCACAATTTTTTCAAGTCTTTACAAGGACATAACAACGAGGTATCGTCTCTACATAAATATATATCAAAAGAATAGGTACCAAGCTGGTTCGTTTTAGAAGTTTTAATCCGTAGACTAGCATAACTTTTAAATATTTTAACATCACCTACCCTTAGTGTATGGGGAGAAGATACAACATGCCCTATCCTGAGGACACCTCTATAACATAAGAGAATAGCTAACCAGAATTTTAAGTCAGCCCTGTTGGAGAGATCCAAATACGATCTAATACATAACATTTCTTTTGGACTCAATGGGTGAGTAACCCTAGTAGGAACAGCATAATTTCTATCAATACCATCCAACACCTTTTTTAGCATGAAATTACTGCTATGGTCTAAGCCACCTCTAAGTTTTTGATGATACCAAATGGATGATAAGTAGTTCCTTACAGATGAAGGTTTCATATAACTAGATAAATATACTGCATAAGTAGCAGCTTGTGAGGGAGAACAAGGAAATTTAGGTAAATTAAATTTATCACAAAATTTTTTGTACCTTTTAAGTTGTTGTTTCCTTGTTCTCCTCGTATTCTCGGACACACCTTTCGCTAAAAGACACTCTTTTCTTTTTTGTAACCTTCTCCATTCTGGAATTAAAGCAACACATATTATTTTCATGGAGAGAAGCTATACATCTACCAGGCATACCCTTATATGCAAGTCTCGACAGCTGGTCGGCCAGGATATTGTCCTCTGACCTAATATAAGTTGCATACACCTCAACATTATTGATGAAACAAAGCCAAAAAATTTCTCTAAGCCATTCCATACAAAGTTTATTTTTTGACCTACCGGTATTTATCATAGCTAGAACTTGCATATTATCAGTAATACAGTGTATTCTTTTATTTTTATAACTAGAAATCCAACGTTTCAAACCAACCATGACTGGATATAGCTCGTACACATTTATATTCCTATGATGATTTTGTAGAACATCCAGTATTGGAGGGGGGGAAAAATGACCTGAACCCAGGTTGAACTTATCATGAGATGTCCAGTCACCATACAAAAAATCATTCCCCATCCACGCTCCAAAGCCCTTAATAGACGAATCGGAGTACATAGGTGTATTAATAACATCATTTAGAATTAACCTTTTACAGTTAAAAACTCTACAAAATTCCAACCACCATTCAATGTCTTGACGAGTGCAAGCTGATACCCTAATATAACCACCGGGTCTGGCCCGAGCACAGAGATCGAAAATTCGCCTACTAAAAGTTCTACCACCCTTAACCACCTGTGAGCAGAAAGACATTAAACCACCTATTCTTTCCAAGTTCTTTTTAGAAATAAATTTCTTATTAACATTATCTAATAAGAGGTTTTTCATTTTTTCAACCTTTTCAATAGGCAAAGACAGTTCCAACTTAACTGAATCTATGTTAATGCCTAAGAATTTACAAAATTGAGATGGTTCGGTCACCTTTTCTCTGGATACTACAAAGCCCATGTGGGTCATACATTCCATCAATAAATTCCTCTGTCTAAGACACTCATCATAAGTATCAGCAATTACGATAAAGTCGTCTAGATAGTTTACAATTTTTTCTACACCGTAGAATTTAGCCACCTCCACAATAAAATCAGAGATTCTATTAAAAATATATGGGGCACATTTCAGGCCAAAGGTCAACCTGTTACTTACATAATAATCCTCACCATGTCCAAAATCCCATCTGAAACCCTGCATGGTCGTGTGAGGTGCATACACATTTATAGACCTATACGCTGACTTCAAATCTACCACACTCATGAAGTCGTTCTTATTCAATTGAGCAGTCACCGTGCCAATATTATTATAAGAAAAAGTTGAGCTAGTGGTGTCCATAAAATTATTAATAGAAATTTTATCAGGCATGCTGCAGTCAGTTATGGGTCTTAACTTGCCATTTGATTTCTCTACACCACCTAGAGCATGGATACAACGAGGTTTACTACCACTCTTTGAGACTAGACCAGCTTCCAACTCGTCTAACAATATGTCACACATTTCATTATAAAATTTTTCCCCGAGGATTGACTTATAATTTCTGCAATCATAAGAAGTATTGCAATCAGGGTCGACTATCCTGAACCCCTCAACAAAACCCTGCCATAAGAATAATGCCTCTTTATCATTTATATTAATAACACCTTCCTGGGTTAAAAATGGGGCAACTCTGCAAGGTAAAATTTGGGAACTTTTCCCATTGATATAATGAACACAATCGCACACACCATTTATACAGCTATCATACACTTCGATGCTAGGTAAATTTTCAATAGCGACAGTAAAAAATGGTTCAACCTTGCTCTCTACTGAGCTAAAATATGATGTATTAATATCATTCTCAACATTTAATTGTAGATTTGCTACAGATCCCACGTAAGGACTATAGGCACCTGAGCTCTCACTGATATCATTCAGAGAGACCAAATCTACCCCTCCAGCATTAACTGTACCAACAACCCGAGCTGGAGCAGCGGGTGGAGGCGAACTAGGGTCTACCAAACCTACTATACATGACTTTGACATCGACACACTGTCACACATAGGACCCTGCTCACCTGTAAAATCCTAATCAGACCTGTTTACTTGGCAGTCCACTTTACTGTGGCCTGGTTTGGTACATGAACTACAAACATGCCTATATTTACATGGGTCCCTAGAGCACCCTTCTGCCCTGTTAAAGGCATAACATGAACTCGTAGATACTTTAAATTTCCCAGAATTTTTTGACTTGGTTGAATAGGCCTTCTGGGCTTGAACTGTCCCGTCATAGGACAAATGACGGAGGATATCCGAATTTTCAATCATAGCAAAGGCATCTAAACCATCCATATTGGCTCTGTCCCTAACGGACTTGTCATATGCTACTAAAGCTTTTACAGTGAATATTTTCGTGTCAGACTTTTCAACCAACATCTGAAGGTGCCTGAGCATGCCCTCCACATCGTCCCCATCCTTGTAATAATCTATAATGAATTTGATATTGACCAATACAAGTTTCTCAATGCTGTCGACCTTGTCACGTTTTTTAATGAATTGTTCGTGGTCAAACTCACCAATTTTTTGCTTGGCGTGATGGTGATGAATTGACGAGTCTATTGACGACCCTCTTGACGAGCTGGGACTCCTGTGACGAGCAGTATAAGACGATTTCGATCTCGCTTGACGACCTCTACGTCCTGCTCTGATCCACTCGCCGCCATCTTGGTTGCTATGGACGCTGTCGTCGTCAACGTCCCGCTGTAGACCACGCCCCCGTCGCCTTGGTTTCGCGTCTCTCGAATCTTGTTTGTATACAGATGCACGTGCTCCCGCCGCCCCGCTGTCCGGTCCGCTCAAAGGATTCATCTCGTCTTTACGGGCCCCTTGGTTAGCAATAACGTCTTGTAGCATTTTCTTTATATCCAAAAGGTCCTCCTCCATCAAGTCCAGCCTCGTCTGGTCAGCAGTCTCACTCTCTCTAGCCTGTGGCGTATTAGGCTGTAAGGGCTCCAGACCCCCACATAGAGAAGTTAAACTGCTCGAAGATCCTAAATTGGCCGATTCCCGGTCCGTTTTAGCCGATTTAGCCGATTTTTTTGACGAACCCTTCTTCTTTGCACCTGCAGCAGTCTTCCTCCCCATGCTTGAGCCGATATCCAAGCAATAATCCAGAAAAAACTGCTTAAAAAATTTAAAATTCCAGGGAACACCCAGCGTGGTGTTACCTGTACAGGTGAATACGAGCCAATTGACGGTTAGCTTGAACCCGCCCACTTTTATACCAGTGGGTTGTTGACCATGACGTCATACTATGACATCATAGATACCAATGCACGCTGCAAGTAGTCCCTAACCGTTCGCGAATAATTATATAAATATACACGAGTGTATATAGTTCCATATATATATATATATATATATATATATATATATATATATATGCCATTTTGCCATTCTATTATATGAGTGAAACTCTAGCTATTCTGCTGAGCAGCAGTCAAATGCATGTTGTGATGGTTTGCCCCCAGTTTAGATTCTCAAATGATCACCGATTTCACCATTGGTCATTGACCATCATGCTGACCATTGCACAACACAAATACACGACCATTCATTATACCAAAATATATTCATTGTGAATAGTTTCTTACACTATGTGCAGTGCGTCCGTGTCTGATTGACTGTAGATTTCAGCAAGATATCCTCCTGCGTTTCTGCAGTAATCTTGAGCGGTAGAGAACACATATTTTCGTTCACTAACCCAGAAACACACATGATCTGCCAACCGCTCTATTAAGGAAATAGTCAACAAAAATTACAGTTAACACATTGTGTCTTGTATATGGGCCATTCCAAGAAACAATGTTTTAGGGTCTTGTTGGGTTCATTGAGCTACAGTAAACAATTTAAAGCACCCTTACTCCTAATTCCAGTCATATTTGATAAAAGAAAAACATCTGGAGCTCAGAAAAATGGCAAATTCATGGTTGTCAACCTATCATCCTGGGAGATATTGGGCGATAAAGGTTTAAAATTTTGGACCATTTTCTCAAACTTCAAAGTCATATATTGTTTAACTAAGCACTCCTAGAGCACCATGAACCTTTTATTTTCATAGTGGGAGGTCCTATCTAACATTTCCATGTCATTTGGAGTTGATATGGCACATAATTTTTTCACGGTACCTCTTTCTATAAAAAAAAGATAGGGTTTCTGCTCACCAAGCCCATCATACATATGAACTGGCTAGCCTGCTAAAATACCAGCTTTAATATTCTTAATACCCACTATCAATGGGGTTCCTGAAGGGCAAATCCTACACCGTGAAAATGGTTGGGAAATCGTTGTGAATTAGGATATGTGGGTGCTTAGCCGATATTGGGGTGGTAATATCGTCTAGGGAAGACCTATAAAGGCTAAGAATCCTTGTCAAAGTGCTGGTATTTAGGGAGTATAGTACATCAAAAGTTTTTTTTTTATATTTTCTTTACAAAGGGCTTGAAATCTCTGTGATAGACTCAAAATCCCTGTGATTTAGAGGAAAACAACAGTTTCTAGGAAATAAGAAGAGGTGTGTCTTTGATAAATCAGGAGCCAAGTTCCACATACTACAGTCATAATGGGGTTCTGCTTGTGATTTATGCAAGCTACATTTGTTTATGCTATGCAGGAGACCATTGCAAATAACAGAAAATAGTCAGAGACAACTGTGATTTTAATATCAAATACTCTATCTCTGTGAATCATTTTAGCAACTCATCTGTGCAGTAATGAAAATCATGAAAATCAGAGATTCCCCTGCTACTATCAGCTATAGTCGGATTTGGAGTGGTAAGAAGTGCAGTGAGAACCCTTGTGATTTAGGAAATTGGCAAGAGTCCAATGTTGCCGATATCCAGGATCTGCGAAAAGGGCCCTTAGGGCACAGTGCATTAAGGTCCCCATTCCCAGTGCATGTCATATATATATATATATATATATATATATATATATATATATATATATATATATATATATATATATATAAATGCACATGTATGCCCTGTTCGATGTGATAAGTGCACAATATGTACTTGGTTATTTGAATTCCATCATTAGTAGTTAAGATAAGATGTTCATAGGTCCTACATGATATAAAGTGACAATCTTACCATTACATGTTAGTGCTGACACTTGAGTCCAGTCAGTGACATCCTCACAGATAAACGTCTTTATAGGTGCACCATCTGAGAACAGCTTCCCAGGGTTACATGTGTAGCTCACAGTATCCTGTGTACCTGTGACGATGTTTCTAATCGACTCACCGATACTGGGAGCCAAGTCACAGGGTGCGGCAGTATTAACAGTCACACAAGCCACCAGCCAAATTACCCAGTGGTGAATTAAACACACCATGACTCTTTCTTATTGTGAAGACAAAATGCATTCCATCACAAGGTGATTCAATTAGCCAAAAATGTCCACTGAACACCCGCTAAACCATGTAGAAGTAATTATCAGATGAGATCCTACATCCTTAAGCATTATATTGTAGACATATACATTCATGTATGTTAGAATTCAGATTCAGCAGGGATCAGAGTCGGAACGGGATACAGAATTGGTAAGGTTTTCCAGTGTCTTGCTGTATCGTTCTCTTAGTGATTGATTGCTCTTGCCAAAGTTGCACCATAAGAATAGCAAACTTACCAGGGACAACTATCATAAGGCCAAATCCCACAACGTGAAAATGACCAGGGAAACCTTGTGATTTTGGAAGGTAGGGTACCTTAGCCAATATTTGGGTGGCAATATCGTCTAAGGAAGAGCTATAACGGCTAAGAAGCCTTGTCAAAGTGTTGATATTTGGGGAGTGGATCATATCAAAAGTATTTGATATTTCCTTCACAAGAGGCAGAAAATCTCTGTGATATACTGAAATCCCCTGTGATTTAGAGGAAACAAGAGTACTTAGTAAATCACAAGAGGTTTATTCTTGATAAATCAGGATCCAAGTTCCATACACAAAAGTTATAAGAGTGCTCTTCTTGTGATTTATACATGTGATACCACTACAGTTGTGTTGCAAGCTATATTGAAACTAAAGAATTAAGTCAGAGACTGCTGTGATATCAATACCAAGAACTCTATCTCTGTGAATCAAACTGATAACTAGCCTGTTCAGAAATAAAATTCACAGACATTCCCTTTCCCATATTGGCTAATAGTGAGATTTGGGGAAGGGGGAGGTTTGATGAGAATCCTTGTGATATACAACATTGGCTAGTGTCCAAGGCAGCTGATATCCATAATCACAGACATTTCAGATTCATTTTTCGTGTAGTGGGATTTGACCTATACATGAGTAGCATAGTGTGATCACTGCCTCGCTCCAGCTGCTCAGTCAGCCGTTCTGCCATAGTCAGCTGAAATATTTATTACACACTACACAGCAGTAGAATCATTTCAACCATATCGGTGACGCAAAGTATCCATATCAATCCCTTAAGGCCAAATCCCACTACGTGGAAAATGGGTCCAAAACGCCTGTGATTCTGGCTATCGGCAGCCTTGGAGTCTTGTCAAAAACAAAATTAACAAGGGTTCCCATGCCACCTCTACCTTTATCAAACCCCACTACTAGCCAATACTGGAAGGGAAATGTCTGTGAAATGCATCACTGTACTGAATAGTTGTTACTTTTAGTCACAAGTACAACATTCTTATGACTATAGTGTGTGAAACTTGGGTCCTGATTTATGAAAAGACAACATTCCTCTTGTGATTTACTAGAGACTTTTGTTTTCCTCTAAATCACAGGGAATTTCCCTATATTACAGAGATTTCTGGCCTCTTGTGAGGAAAATATCAAAAGCTTTTGATGTATTCCACTCCTGAAATAACAACACTTTGGCAAGGATTCTTAGCCATTATAGGACTTCCTTAGACGATATTACCACCCCAATATCGGCTAAGTAACCACATATCCTATATCACAAGGATTTTCTGGCTATTTTCGCATTGTGGGATTTGGCCTTTATGGCAAAATGCACTTTGCTGCAACACTCACCAATATGGACGATGTTGCTGAAATAGAAAGGCAGTTTAGCAAAATGTATTCCTGACACTGGAATTGCCTAATTTGCCCAAGCTACCAAAACTAGAGATAACTACTTATGTTCAACAATATCTGAATGTAACAGATCCCCAATATATATATTCTTGCCACTGAGTTCCTAAGTGAACCCTACCAGCCTGACACAGCTGCATAGTTGTACATTTCGGCACCGTGTTGGCTGGAAACGGTGACTGCCATTTATTATACCTAGCTTATAATACTGTTATTCCTTAAGTATAGGAGGTCTGTACAAGGATAGTATATAAGTTCTCTAGGATGTGTTACTGAAAACCTAGTGGAAGAGTGTAACAGGCCACCCCCCCTCTACCCCCCCTTAAAAGTAGGCTGCTTTGTGTTCAGTGTTGATTCGTATAGAGGATAAGGTGGTTTATGGAACTGTGTTACGCCTTTATCAGGTTGATACCAGATGGCAAGAAGGGACCAACTAAACCAAAAAATTCTGCTGAATCCAAAATTTTGGTCTTGATTCTCAAAAACTGATCAAAATTACCCAAAAATGAGGTTTGATAATGAAAATATTTTGAAAATGTACAAAAATATTTTAACTCTTTATAGAACTCTTTATAGATACAACACATAAACCAAAGTTCACACTCTGCATGCCCACTAGTGTGCATACAAGATTAATTGCCATTTGGTGGGGAAAATTGGAACTAAATCGGCACTGATTGCCGATTTCGGCGACGATTTTTTGAGGTTATCAGTAAGATAACCTCATATAGGCGCCTAATGGGCATGTTGGTCCTTGTATGCCCCCAAGTTGTGTTTTTGTTTTATTATACCTTTCATATGATACTGTTATTCCTGAACATTTCATCACATTTTTATCTTTTTTTTATAATCAAAACACTGTTGCACCATAGCAATTTAGTTTCATATTATTAGTTCCGCCATTGGCCGATAGATGTTTCTAGATTTTTTCCTTGCGGATTTTGACCTAAAATCCTTAATTATGGTCCGATTTATATGCTCTAACTTTCTATGTGTATGTCAACATAAAGTATCTAGCCATTCACACCACAGAGACATCATTATTTTGATAATTTCCAAAAATCGTGCCTGGAATCGGTGATCTGTGATTGTTTTGATTTTTTAGTGTGCAAAGTGTCCGCTAGATGTCTCCCGATTTCTTCCTTGCAGATTTTGTCCTTATTTTATGGTCCAATTTACATGCTGTAAAGTTCTACATACTTGCCTACATTCACTATCTACTCATTTCCTCCATTATTACATCAAAATCTTACTGATTGCCCTATATATAAAAAGGCATTACTTCGTCACTGGTCTCCACCCCATTGAAATAAGCTTGAGTGCTTGCCAGGAACAGATAAACCAAAAGAGGCTAGATAAAAGCATGTACTTTTTGCAAAATTAACTCAATTCTTCCTCTTAAAATTACCTAAAATATTATTTTCATTGTATCAATGATAGTTTCACTTACTATGTTTTTAGCAATCCTTGGAATGAATTCAATTGAAGATAATAAATATTATTTCAAATATAACCTCTTCACAGTAGCCTTACATGGAGACAGCTGGCAAAATTCTGCCATTTTCTCCAAAAATTGGAGCACTAAAATAACATACCTGTAGAATAATGCTGATAAAATGGCATGATAATATAAAGCAATATGTGCATATGTACTCTAATTTAAAAACAACATCTTATAATCATTAAAATATCCTGGCTTAAAGTTTTGTATGGACCAACTCCGAGAGAATCTGCTAGGAGAATGATTTCAAAGGTCAGGGTCACGTCACTAGGCAACGTTACGTCACTAAGCAACATCATTAAGCCGCAATTTTTAGGCTGTAGTTTGCCGTCAAAAGAGGCTGTAGTTTGCAGACAAAAGAGGCTGTAGTTTGCTGACAAAAAGGCTGTAGTTAAAATTTCCCCCTCCCCCGCCGAAACTACTGCTCCAAACTCTGGTGGCAAAGCCACTAGTAACCTCCAAAAATTGTCGCCGAAATCGGCAATCAACACTGATTTAGTTCCGATATTCCCCACCAGATGGCAATAAATCCTGTATGCACACTAGTGGAAATACAGCAGAAATACACCACTGCAGTGTGCATACAGACCTCCTATACTTAAGGAAAAGCAGTATCATATGCTAGGTAAAATAGAATCATCCTAGGATATCAATAGAAAAAAAAAGGCCGTTCCAAAGATTCGTTTCAGGATTGGTTTTCGTGGTCTATAGAGGGAAATTCAATAGAAAAATAAAATAAATGAAAACCCAAAACCGTGGCAATCTGTTCATTATACCCTAACAACAACCTGCTGATGGCATACACTTACCTCTTCTGGCACCTATACTTCAATTGTTCTCTAGGGATAGTATAACTTGTGGTGCATAAGTTGACTGTAAATGGTCAATTGCACTGAGATGGGGACAAACCCATTTTTCACCATGGGAAGGGGGTAAATGTGACTGAAGTTTGAACATTTTGGATATATTTCATTTCCATTAGGTGGGTGAGGTCAGGATCTTGCTTGGAAACTATGGTTTTGCCCATGTATCATTAATATTTAAAGCAGCAGACTACAAAATATATGCTTTTTATGGGGTATTTTAAATGTTTTTTCATAGTGCTCCCACTGGTATGGGGCAAAGTAAAGAGAAAATGCATTGGAAATGTATAATTTCCACTAGCCCCCAATATTTAGCATTATATATAATGACTTCAAGAACTATTTCCCTTATCTGCCTCTAGTTATTGCTAAAACCTTGTGGTGTAGGTAAAGTGGAACCGTATGTGCCTCATTCTTCAATACATGATAGTGGGGAGAAATAAATCATATTTATCAAATCAAAAATATAATCGGAAAGCCTTAGGTGTCAACTATCAGTCATTAGGTAAAGAATTTAGATTCATTAACATTATACCTCAGTATTCCCATATTTAAAATTGCAATGTGATTTGGTGTAGTTTGAGAGGAACCATACATGCCATATAAAGTGATTCCTCCAGTGCATAGTTATGGGAATTCCTGGAAATACATTGTCATAAAGATTAACCACGCATGCACCAATCTACATATAAATATTACAGTCCCATTACACAACTCAATGGAAATCTATGGCAGTTTTTCCATGTGCCGCATGGAACCATACATCATGTTATGAATTAAGGAGTTTTGTTGTTATGACAGATTACTATTGTAAAAGGACAATGCCCAGCATCGTGCAAAAATAATATCATATGAATCTGTTCACTGGATGGTGGACAAATTAACTCCCTAAAAATGAGCCTATTTGGACCAGAATCCCATAGGAACTAATGCTTAATAATGGAATTGACTCTAACATTTGCAATTTTTGATATTAGTGTTCCCAATTTTCAGGGTAGGTGCCTCAGTGCATCAGTATTTTGGACACACAGTTTCAAAATAATCCAAGCAGTTTAATTTTTACCCCTTACTGAGCCCTATGTGACCCCAACTCAGTGCAATTGACCATATATTACTTGGTGGTCGTATTGACTTCACAGATGCTGGATACATACATATTGACCTTGGCATTAAAAAACAAAAGAGTAATATGATAAACATGTAACTAAACTAATCAGATACCGGGTTGTATCTATGAGTGGAATATGTAAATGAGGTAAGGCACTAGCTTGTACCGTATGTTACCAACAATGGATAAATGTTCAGAGTCCATAGTATAAAGTTTGAGTGTATATATATATGGTAAGTCAACATATCAACAGGGCTAGCCACTAACACTGGCCCGGGAGCCAAAGGCCCGTAATTCTTGATCTGGGCCCACATTTTTCTCAGAATTTGCCTTCCTATGGGCCCGGGTGGCCCACAGAAATGCCTGAGGGCAATTTACCAGATTGATATTTTACTCAATATAATCATGTTATATATCGTTAGAAAGGGAAAATAGTCAGGAATTCAGTCATTCTCATTAAATCCCTGATATAATTTAATTACAAAATGTCAGGGTTAGCTTTCAATATTAAGTGAAAACATGTTCTGGGCCCACAGATTTCTAAATCTGTGGGCCCAGCTGGCCCATGGCTCAAAAAGTTAGTGGCTACACCTGTATCAAGGTGCAAATAAGTCTCTGAGGCACTGTGAGACTGATAGGGTATGTTGGCTTGGTATGTAAGGTCTCATACCAGAAGTGGATGACCAGGTGCAGTGGTGTGAGGCAGCCTGTTTGTCACATCCACTAGCTAGAGCAGATTGAAGACCACCTCTTCTGAGAGAGTGGCCCGAGAAGTCCATGGCATAGGGGCATCCAATGTCTAAGAGTGCGTCTCTGGTAATGTTGGTCAGTTAAAGAGGTGTAAGAGGTACACCTGAGGGATGAGTGAAAGCCGGGGCCAACTGAGATGATGGTACATAGTTTGCATATTATACCCAGGCTTTAGTAGGGCAGGCTGGAGATGACGGGATGGAAGGTAGAGATATGACTACTGGAGCATCTCTTAGTCCAATAGTTTTTGATGAGCGTGTCACTACATTGTTAGGGTAAAGTGACCATGAGTCGTCCACCTGGGCCATCTTACCACCTACTACTTAGTCTAGGATCTTTGTAATAGTAGAAAAACCTGCAGGGGTCATCTAAAAATGGATATAAATATTACCCAGATATCTTACTCTTTCCATCCGGCAATGTTTCAACTTTCATACCCATAGTCATGGAGCTCTTTGAGCACCCATTATTCAATAGATGTGAATTTCCTTTCATCACTACCATGAGTCGGCCAATGTGGTACCTTGAGTCAGCCACATCATAAAATGACTCAACTAATTCATAGTAAAGAGTGTGTTTTTTGAAGCAAAACAAGGAAAACATTTATTCCCGGCTGAGTGATCTTGGTCAGAGTGTTTCTGGAATGATTTTACTAATTATAAGGCTGATTGTCCACCATTTCCAAGTGGCTGCAAATCTATCAGAAGACCTCTCTACCTAATTGGTAGAATATAGTTGGTTTTGTTGAAAAATAATGGATAGTTCTAGATTCACTTTCCCAAAGATGGAAAGATAGCAGGTGCTACAGTTCAACATATACTAGCAGTGTAAATAACTTAGAACCCAATGAAATGGTCACCACTAAGTTCATTTTGGACCAAAAAGCAATAAGGTACTTGTATAGTGGCCGACTCAAGGTACATGTATTGCTCAAAGACACCTTGTGTCAGTCTTATCATACTACAAGTCAATTTCTATACTGCAGATTGTTTACTTTTGTACTGAACACTATAAAAGGAATAATTTCAAGTTAAATGATGTTTGACAGAGTATGAATGCAATGCTTTTTTTTCCCAATTTTTGTTATGTTTAACTCTGTTACTTGGTCAATATCACATCATCACTCATCTATCATTTTGTTGCTGGAAAATCATTGGAAACCTATATCTGACTTCAAGAATAATTCACAAACTCTAGTGACATCTAGAGCTCCTGGAAGGTCCTAGACTTATATTCCAGAAGATTCTAAGATAGCTTATAGCATATCTTGCCATATAGCACCAGTGCAGATAGCTTAGAATCCACTTATATATTCATTAACACAATCATTTTGGGCCCAAAACCAAGCAAAATGGCCGACTCAAGGTACCTGGATGACTCAAGGTCACTCTACCCTACGGGTATCAGACAGGAACACGTCTCTCCTGAGTAAAGTATGTGGGCCAGACCACAGTGAGGCAGTGGGTGTGAGGAGATTTGACAATCTAAGTAAGGGAAAGAAGCCCAGTGTGAGGGCTGCCTTGTAGTGTAATATATTTGGTATAGTATCCAGTAGTGAGCAGACTGCGACTAAGTGCTGGGGTAGTAATGGTGGAGCTGGTACCGTCTCATGTGGGGAGAGTCTGACTGCTCACTTAGCTACCCCCACAGACTCGTATGATAATAATGAAGAGGGATCCCCCCATGTGTTAGGATCCAAAGTTTGGCCCCAGATATATAGTTCCTATGTGATGAAGGCGATGGTGATGGATGTAATATGTCTGTTTAGTAAAATACAGCGAGGTTAAGTAAAAGTAGCTTGTCTAAGTCTATTTACTGCCATGGCCTCTGATACCGAGGCCTGGAATGAGGCTATGGCCTGATCTCCCAGGGTGAGGCCTGAAATATATAGAATCAGGTTATATCAAACATAGGGTGTGGTAGGGCGGGTTTAAGTTTAGTAAGATTCCTTGCCACGACTTCAGCTAGGGCATAGGTTCTTTTAACTGGGTCATGTTGGCAGGACAGTGCATCTGCCAGAGGTAAGAGTTCGCCTTTCTTGTGTCTGATCTCAAGTGTGTGTTCATTTGTAGTCAGCTCAAGCCACAGCTGTCTTGCACAGGCGGAGAGCACTTTGTCTTGAGTTCTACCTGAGACAAGGGCCTGTTGGGATCCTAGGTTGTCTGTATATATTATGATCCTAAATCCATGCTTATCTTTGGGTACTAGTGTACGATAAGCTATAAGGAGATTTACAGCCTCGAGTCTGTGGAGCGGCTTGTAGGCTTCTATGTGTGCTTCATCATTTTGTAGTGTGTAGTAGTGCTGTTCTGAGTTGCCACCCCCGCCAACCAGTGTAGAGTCACATTCTAATGAGTAGGTTTCGCTGAGTGGTAGCAGGAGATGTATACTGTTAGCTAGAGTGACATATTTAACAAACCAGGATATGTCAGATTTGCATGGGTTGTTCAGAAAGACCATACCCGTATCTGGACTGTTCATTAGGGTCTCCAGTACCCTACACATGAACTATAGTGAAAGTCATTTCCACAGTATTGAGTCTGAACCCCAGCCAGTCCATAGTCTGGGTAGGGGCTTCACACTCTTTAGGGGACAGCATGACACCTAGTTCAGCTGTGAGGCTTAGGAAGTCTGAATAAGCCTGATTTGCCTCATCCAGAGTCTAAGCTGCCCCGCAGAAGTCGTCTAGGTAGTTCAAGGACCAGTTCCCTTGTTTAGCAAAAAGGTATACTATAGCTGAGGTAGTGTGTTGACAAGCTTAGCTGGAAAGCCTGGCCCCAAAGGAGGGGCAAGTGTCTATATAGTAGACAAGTGTCTATATAGTAGAGACCTCTGTATTTCATGGTGAGTAGTGGTACCTATAAGCAGGAGCCATGTCTGCCTTGTACATTTAGGAGCCTTGTCCAAGGGAACAAACTTTAGTGACAAGGTCGGCAATGGATGGCAGCCTATAAGGTCAATGCTGTCCGTCGATACAGTTTTTAGTAACACCACTGTTCATGCCCTTACCATCGAGGAAAGACAGGTTCAGTACTACCCTTCTAGAGGAGGTCTGTTTCTTTGCTTGAGGTGCTACATTACACCAGGGTGTAAATGGAGGAAATGTGAAAGGTCCAAGTAGTCCACCTAGTTCTAGTTCATTTTTGAGGAATTTGTCTATGTGTGTAGGGTATCTGAGAGCTGAGCTATGGTTTGTTTCAGTGGAGACGGGGGGGGGGGGGTGTCTGCAGTGTAGCCCACCGGCCAACCATAGCGTAGATATTCACATAGTTTGTAGTCATGGTAACCTTGTAATTTGCTTTCCCAGAAATCCAGATTCAGGCCTGATGGTTAAGTGAGTCTAGGGCCTAATCTGTTGGGCAAGCAGGTTTCTCTGATAGTATCGTATAACTTAGCATATTGAAGGGGCCATTTCTAAAGACACTGCGACTGCACACAGCCACTCAAAAACTTAGTGCCAGTAATCGTAAGCACTGCCCTGCAGTGCTGCAGACATTTACATGACCAATGCTATTGGGCTGACATGTCCTCACTATTGGGCGGTAATGTCCTCACTACGACTTGAAGGCGAGCTGGCATAGTGTGTTAAGAAATGGCCTCCTGAGCTGTCCTCTCCCTTTACCTCTTATGAGGAAATTAGGTCATCAATCTGGTGAGTTTAAACAGCTGATGCATTTTCGATGTTCCAGCTTTATGATGGACCCTTTCCTTTGCCCGCAATAACTAAACATATGCCTCAAATGGGCCAGTCATATTGGCATACCGATGACATACCCATAAGCATGTCTTATGGGTAGTAATAACGTTAGTAGGTCAATTTTCAGTGCCCCATCATTAGGATGTGTTCATAAACCTAAGAAGGACCTATTGGCACTAGTCCAGTCCCCGAAGAGTTTAGGTCGATGTGTAGTCCAGTACCCGAAGATAAAAAACAGCCCTTAGGTTCAACAAAATTGTAACAAAAGGTTTCTTTATGGTTTTCAACTCTTTGATACTGGTTCTTTTCAGGGGGAAAAGGTTACTAAAATCAGCCTTGGGCAAGTGCCTCAAATCCATAATGGCCGCCTTCAGTTTCGGTGTGAAATTAACTTGGAACCTAATCAAGATATTCACTATTGTAATACATCAATTAATATCAGCATGAAAAGTTACACTCGTTTCTATCATGCCCCAAGGTCAAGGTCATCTGGATATGGAAATAGTTGTTATAATTAGTGAAAAACACTGAATTTCTACAGAAGTATATGAAAAACCAATGCAGAACCAAATATCTCATTGAAGATGACCCAAGGCAGTTTCCAGATGATAGTTCCTACCATTGTATGACGGTTTACTAAAATCAACTTTTGGCAAGTGCCTCAAATCCAACATGGCCACCTTCAGACTAGGTCTAGGAATCAAATTCCATTAACTTTGGATCTAATAAAGATATTCACTATTGTAATACATCAATTAACATCAGCAAGAAAGGTTACCTGCATTTCCACCATGTCCCAAGGCAAAGGCCATTTGAATATGGAAATAGATGCCACAATCAGTGAAAAACACACAATGTATATGTAAGTATATCAATAATATATGCAGAAGCAGAGATATCATTGAAGATGCCCCAAGGCAGTTTCCAGCTTTTGATAGGTCCTACCATGTCTTAAGCTGAGCCAAAAACCCCGCCCGAAGGTTTACTGCAATTCAAGATGGCCTCCTTTCGAGTGAAGCATGGTTTATACATATCTGTAGTTAGCATCTAATTATTTGTGATAAATTGTGGTTCATGCATGTGATAAAACATGCTTAGTTGATTTGCAAAGATCAAGGTATCTTTTTGATATTGTAATTGCTTTTTTTTAGCACACCTGCTCATACATTTCAAATACCTGACAGGCTGATACCCACTGTGCTGAAGTAGAAGATATTCTCATCTGAAGTCCTTGAAAGGACTTTTGGTTCTAGGAGGATCCTACGCTTGTGCTAAAATGAGACTTGCACTTATTTGTGAGCCTTGTGGTTAAACAAGCAACTGCAATATCTTTCATTTTATAAGATACCTTTGTATTATATGAAAATGTGGGTGGACCAGCCTTCAAAGTGTAACAACTAATGAATTAACGACCATATATTGCCCCATGTAAGAACCCATGTATCAACTACCATATATCCCCGTGTATAAGCCCAGGTTTATTTTTGCACTAAGTAGCAGATTGACCAGGCCTACTTACACAGGCTAATGCATGGGGCAGGTTTCTACCTGAAAAAAAAACACTCTTCTGGCAGCCTCTTCCCTTTTTTTATGCATTTACTTGAAAATTTGCACTAAAATACTCCCTGATTTATGCTTGGTTCATCTTTCCTTTGATTTAGTACATGGTGGTTCAATGGGGTTTAAATAGGTAAAGAAATTGTGCGAATTCTCTCCATAGAGGTTAGTTATGACCTGAAATGTAGGTAATCTTACTACCCCAAGGCTAATACATTGGGCCTGGCCTCTAATACAATATGTGACTGTTCCCTTAGGCTAAAACATGGGACAGGCTGGTACACGGGACTGTCTTATACTTATACAGTATTTTGATTCTAAAAGGTCAATGTATGTCTTATTGTTTGGAGTTTTTGAGACAAAGCCAACATTTGGAATCACTCTTGTAGGTGACTGCCAAGGCACCATAGTGACATGTACTGGGAGAAGGGGGTCTTATAACCCCCTGCACTAAGCCCCATTTTCGCAAATCATGTCACATATGATACTGTTGCTCATGGGCAACATTAGTACTAATAAGTATCACTGAGTATTGCTGCCCTTTTATAATGTACAATTCAAAAATATTGAACTTAAATCTTTCTGTTATTATAAAGTACAAATAATTTACTGCAAGCAAAGACTATAGTTTCTAAAACAAAGATGTTGATAGAAACAGATATAAACTCTGTTTGCCATCTCTGGGTAGTACCAGAGGTAACCTTTTATGGCAGTAACTTATATCGACCTTTATATCAGTATTGGAACTACAATTGGTACAAGTGTCTATTTTTAGTGACATGCCAAGTGATGATACCTCTGGTGGCAGTAGTGTCAAAGATAAGGAGTTTAACTCAGACAACTGGGTTAGGAAATGTAACTAGATAGAGAAAGGACTGATTTCCATATCAGGAAGAACCATAATGCAAAGTGAGTATCAAGACTTTAACACTTGCTTCAAAGATTTGCTTCACAAATTGCGTCTTATCAAAGTATCGTGTACACTTTAATAATGCCATAAATTGTAACATATGATTGTATTAATGCATATAATATGAGGCATTAATACATATTACTCCTTATGAGCGTTCACGGTCCACTGATCACCAGCTTTGTGAATATATATAATGTAAAGGACCAAAGCAACCGACCTCATGGTTCACTGAACATGAACGATAGTATATTTAATGTTTAAGGTCCAAAAGGTCCAACCTCATGGTTCACTGACCTTGGACAATGGTGTATATAATTATTTAAGGACAAGCCAGACAACCGTCACAGGCCGCTGAACACCATACACTAATAATAGGCTATAGAGGTGACGGTGCTAATGCCGTCTCATGGACGTCATGACCCAGATACATGGTCTGGATGCGCCCTGACAAGGCGCATCTCATGGTTTTAATCCAGTGTCAAAAGTCCCATTATTAAGGAAGCTAGGCCACAGAGAGTGTTTTGAGCTCTCGGTGTGCCACAGACAAACCGGCGCAACTTGTGCGCATGCGCAGCAAGGTATGGGGAGCTGACAGGTACTTCTCCCCACATGCGCAGTTACAAGTGCACAATTGCATAAACAGTCGAGGTACGGGCTGCTGAACATGCCTAACCAAGCAAGAACATCCTATTAAGATCCCAAATTACACAAGCTCTTATCAATAAAGCTAGCAGTATTACCAGGAAATACCTCCACAGTAAAACCCACTCCACCCACCCTGTGACCTTGCCAACATGTTCAAAAGGTCACCAGTGAGGCCTCCCACATATCAGTGAGGTCTCCCACACATCAGGGGCCATTTGTGATGGTCCAAAGCCATTTGTGACGTTCCCAAGCCATTTGTGACGTTCCCAAGCCATTTGTGACGTTCCCAAGCCATAGGTGATGTCCCCAAGCCATAGGTGAGAGAGGAGAGAGGAGAAGAGGACCCTTAGTCAAGAGTTGGCAGAGAGGAAGGTGGCAATAGACACTCTACAGCAGGGCATGAAGAACCAACAGCAGCAGATAGCAGACCTCATGAAACTGGTATCAGCTCAACCTTCACAGCCCCCCACTCCTGCCACCACACCTATCGTCACACCATCTGCCTCTGGATCCAAAGCTGACCTCATGATCTCCATGATGTCCAACATGACCAGGCTCATACACAGACAACAACAAGACAACAGGAAGATCAGGCAACATGAGGTAACCAAACCCAAAACTTTCTCTCACCCACTACCACTCATGTCAACAGCACTATTTATTGACCACAAATACCCAGAGTACTTAAAGGACAAGTACAAAGTAAGAGACAGTGACACCATGGTAACATATCTACCCAAGTACCTTGAAGGGCAAGCATTGGCTCGGTTTGAATCCATCAAGGAAAGTGCCACACCTGATAAGCTGACATGGACCAATATAGTACATGAACTAAAGGAGTATTTTGCTACCCAAGACAATATTATCTCCAGAACTGCACTCTGTGCACAAAGGATAGATGAACCTATTTCAGATTATGCATGCCATCTCAGAAAAGTGTGTAAAGATGAAACCTTATTTAGAACATTCACCCAAGGCATGAGGCCCTGGATCTCTGTAGCTCTTCAGAATAAGAAGATATACACCTTTGAAGCCCTAGTAGAAGCCCTAGAGGCGGAGACCCAAGACAAATCCATAAAAGTAAGACGTCCATCAGTGATACACCTTACCCCACCAGATTCATCATCAAAGGATACAGGTGAGAGTACCAAGCTTTCTAATGTTCTTCTTCAAAATGGCTGTATCAATGCAAATCTTTATGATGTTTCAGATGTACACTGTTTGGTTGCTACTATCATCTGTGTCAGACAAGCCTTCCTCATGGATCTCCAAAAGAGATTTCATATCCAACTAAGGAAGTCAAAAATCAACATCCACTTGGCAGATGGATCAGTGTGTCATGTTAGACATTCAGCTATGCTCGCATGTACATGTCATTAATTGTAGTTCTTAACGTCCTGGCACCATTTATTTCTTTGAAGTTAGACAGTGGGTCAAATATATTTGAAATCTACAATGGCATATATTGAGCGTGGGGTAGTGGCCAGTCAGGGTTGGTTTAACACATAATAGTTACTGAAATAGACGCTATTAGTGGCAATGGTGTAGATTTCATATAGGTCAAAGCTGTCATCATATAACAGATCAAACAAAGCAGCACCTGGTCGCACAGTGGTTACAATACGCTTGTATACAACTTATGTACAATGCCTTCCATTTTCTATAGAACTTACAAATTAGTATTTCAGTATAATAAAAAAGCAAGGCTGTAGGTTACATACGAGCATGTAATGAATCTTAGTAGAAAATTAAACTCAACAGTGTCCTGTTTATTTGGTACACACAATCGCCATGAATATGACCTTAGCTGTCGAAATGGTGTTAAACATCTATTACTCACTCACTCATTTGGTTACCAGACTAAATATGTTTTTCAGTCTGAGTTTGTAATGCCCTGGAGGAGGGGGTTGTTGTAATGGGATTTTCCCTGGTTGGGGTACCTGTACGTGAGTCACAAAGCATAATGGAATATGGGTCACTCTCACCAGATTGGTGCAGGTCTGATATGAGATAGTGAAAAATGATATTTAGGAGTTCAGTGTAATCCTTTGGCACATGGAAAATATATGTATAGATGGATCTTGTTACACATTCCTTTTTCCTTAATTATATGATTAAATATTATTAACAATGGAGTCTTTTTGCCATGTGTGGTTTATAGGTGGCTCTTTGGCCACCTAGGAGGCCTACTGATTATATTTTTTTTTTGCCAATTTTCCTTCAACAAAGGGTTTACTATTTTACACCATAGAAAAGGTTATGGTAAGTTCTATAATATTATTTAAAAAGATTTGTATTTTATTGACTTATAAAAAATTGATGGGTCTCCTAATTATTTTTTCTGCCCTTTTTCTAGGACTTTGCCTTTTATAAACTTTGCAGTTTTTGTGTATGTACCTGTGGTCACTTATGTGGGTTTAAGCACTTTTCACATTTTGCTTAAAGCCTATTGTTTGCAAAGATGTACAATACCCTGGGTAAATTTTCAAATATTGTTATAGTTATATTGGTTTACATTCATGCCACAGGTGGTGGTCAAAGAGCCACCCTAAGTGGTCAAAGAGCCACCCAAATGGCCAAAAAAGGCCCCCAATAGTCTTGAAATTGTTTCAAAATATTTTCAAACGGTCAGGGTATAGTTCATAGGCTATATACATCATTATGCATCTAATTTGTATTTGTAATTATTCATGATTATAGTAAAGTCATGGCATTATCTCAGCTGGTCAAAGAGCCGCCCCAAGTGGTCAAAGAGCCACCTATTGGTTAAATAGCCACCAAAATACCCTCAAAAATGTTCAAAAGATATTGTTTTAGATGTCAGAATAGAGGGCATGGGATCTGTACATCATTATACATTCAATTTGCATTTGTAATTACTCATAATTATGGTGAAGTCATGCTATTATCATAGCTGGCCTCAGGTGGTCAAAGAGCCACCTAAATGGTCAAATAGGCTCCCAGTAGTCCAAAAGAAAGTCTCAAAATAAATTTTTAAAATCAAAATAGAGTGCAAAGGCTGTACATTTCCTTACACATCTAATTTGCATTCTCAATCATTTATGATTATTGTAAATTCATGGATTTATATCAGCTGGTCAAATAGCCACCCCAGGTGGTCAAAGAGCCACCCCAGCTGGTCAAAGAGCCATCCAAATGGCCAAATAGGCCCCATTAATCTTTAAAAACTCTCAAAATGTATTTTTCAAAAGTCAGAATGGTCTGTGTAAGCTGTACACATCATTGAATATCAAACTGGTGTTCTTAATAATTCATGATTATAGTAATTTCATGCATTTATATCAGGTGGTCAAAGAGCCACCCAAGTGGTCAAAGAGCCACCCAAGTGGTCAAAGAGCCACCCAAGTGGTCAAAAAACCACCTTTTCTTTGGACCTTGTTAATTTCCATAATATTTCTCAGTTTCGTATGATTGACCAACAGACAGGACCTATCATCGTTATCATAATGAACATAAAGGTTATAGTTAAATACCAAGTGTATCAGAAATATAGAGCAAACTGTCCAAGTGGTCAAAGAGCCACCCATCTAAATGAAGAAGGTAAAACTAGACTTTGGAAGGCCATGGAAAAAAAATATCACCTTCAACACTAATTAAAAAGATGAGCTTAACTAGCTGAGTGTCCCCTTTCTTTGGGAAAAATATAGGATAATATGAGAATATTCAAAATCAAGATATTAAAAATGTGAAAAGAAATCAAACAGAGTAAGTGGTCAAAGAGCCACCCAAGGGCGGCTCTTTGACCATTTGCTATTTGTAACAAGAAATAAAAAAGAGAAGACTTAAGAGGTGATAAAAATGTTCAGGGGGTGGGGAAGAGAGGTATTTGTACACATGTACACATTATTAAAACATGATATTACAATAAAAAATAATATTGTGAGATTTCAGTGGCTTGGAGAAGGCTTATTGTGAAAAAGGGCATTTTAGGCCTTTCTGACCTTAGGTAAAAAAAGAATATGACCTGTTTTACAATGAAATTATTTTTGCCATGTAGATGTAAGCCTATCTGACATGGGAAAAATAACAAATGTACAAATATGATACAAAATAATTTTACACAAGTCTTCAAAATGAATAACCCCCTATTTTCAGACCTGCACCAATCTGGTGAGAGTGACCCATATGCTGTTGTACCGGTATATGGTGTATGAAAAGTACAAATCACTTCTGGATTCTATTGAGAGTATGGCGAAAATCTAATTACTTTAAGTCTATCCCTGCCAGCCACCTTAAGGTACACCTCTCACCCTACTGCCTTCCAAGTCAGGTCAAGGGTGAGAGGTCCTGCAGGCATCTCAAGACATGCATACTTTGTGTTGAATCTATCTGCTTAGGCCAAAAAACTTGTTTGTAAGTTCAAGTGACGAGGTCTTAAGACTCCCAATACAGCACTCCATATGACTTCCGGTACCAAAAATGCACAGGAAAAATTATTATAGCAAAAAACGTGTTTGTTTCAAGTAAACATGCCGTCCTCACAGCACTAGATGTCTCCTTCTGCACTTGACTCTCTACAACCCTTGACACATCTTCTGCACTTTCTGACACATCTTCTACAGTCTCTGGCACATCTACTGATGTTTCCACGTGACACACACTCTCAGCTGATACAGAACTCCATGGCATCTTAAAGGGGGGCTAGCATGGAACACTTCATCATGGGAACCAGTTCAAAAGATCGTGCACAAAACCGCGGGACCCAGCGGAAAATTTGTGATGATCTGATTGATCGAAGAGTGGTCACGTGACTTGCTAACGTGGGTACTTCTTAGCCATGCTAACCCTCCTTAACCTCCTTCTGAACTGTAACCCCACCCTTGGACTTGCTGCCATTTTAGTTGTAACCCACAGACTTCTAATCCACACATAGAAAGTCACTCTATACAACTTCATAATGGTTTACTACAGCAAAATTTACACAGTTCCCCCACTCAGGGCCTTAGCTCATATTGACTGACACCTGTCCCTATACTTGTAGGTAGAACAGCATATTTCTTAAGATTCTACTGAATCCATAATGGAAATAATCTGGTATAGACGAAATCTAGTACAATCCACATCTGCAACCAGTTTATTCCTATCTTGTTTGGTTGATTTATCATGACTTTTCAAAAAGTATTTCCATACCATGCATACCTGTCAAAAATCCCCAAGTCAAATATAGGCTATCAGCTGTCTTCCCTGGATCATGGGTAAGGAAGTCAGCTAACAATGCTATAGTTCAAGGACACCACCAATGTCTCATGAACATAAATAATTTGCAAATACCACTACAAATACACCCCTCTCCCTAAAATCCGCCAATACATATTGCTATGAAGCAGATCATATGTTGATACTAAGTGGTTGGCCTATCTATTGATGTGGGTTCAGGAGGGGTGGTCTATAATGGTTAGCTGGTTACACCTTAATCCTACCAGAAAAACCATTCCAGGTCATAGAGAAATGTGAGTTTCAGCAATCTATTCACTTCCTAAATATGAATTTTGTATAGGTAAAACAATTTCAAATTTACACTATCATAAAGATATAGACCCCTCCTTTACTAATGATATGATATAATGTGGCATACATCCATATGGGACAGTCTAGGTCATCTGTGATGTTGAGGTATTTAGCACTGCAACATATATAGAAGTGATATTTAGGCATCCAGCTAGCCTACCTACCAATAGTTCACACCTTGCACAGCTCCTCCTGTCCACCCAGGCCTACCTTGACAGTTCCTGTGTGCCTGATGTACTTCCACAGCATCATGACGTCTGTCACAGCACCCTGACGTCCTCCTGATGCATTAGTATGTTTCCTAGTCATACTCAGCATCTCCTGCTGTCCCTTTCCGACCATCTAGCATAACTGACATGCCCCTGTAGACCTTACATGTCTATATACGCCTGACATGTCCAATTGTAGACTATTTTTTTTTAATTGAAAACAAAGTTTATTGAGCCTCTGACAATTTACAGAATCGTGGTAATTGAAGCACAACTGGAATTATAGTCAAACAGCTATCAGTAAGTCAAACACAATCATACAATCAAGAAAAAAGCTACAAATCATATTCATACGGTAAATTAGATACCATATCAAATTGTACACCATATCAATTATATAAAAATACAAACAATTGTAGACACAACAATGAATCATGAAAAATCTATGTAATAATGATCGATAATGATAGACAAAACAGGCCCAGACAAACAAGGACAAATTAAGACAGAGAAATGTACAGGATTGTTGAAATTGCGACTCACAACATACACCAAGCACATAAGCTTCTATAAAGGAGGGTTACCATCGTACAAATTCTAAACAAAAATATATTATGCTCAAACTAGTAGGATCAGGTAAGGATTAAGTAAGAAAAACAACACACTAACATTCACATTTACACGAGACATCGTTCTAATAATAATAATAGTAATACTAATACTGATATTGGTTATTATTTCTGATAATAATACCAGTAATCAAGATTATTCAGATTATTGAATGCGATTTAGAACTCCATGGGGTTATTCACCGTGATCACAAAAGCTGTCTGTATTCTGTTTTAACCAATCAGAGCACCACTACAGCTAATGCAAGGCCAAATAGTACAGGATACTCAGATACAACAACAATAAAAAGCTTGCTTAGCCTATTTCAGGATCAGAATCAGTGTCCAAACCTTCGTCACTGATCAATAACAAGCTCCCGACTTCATCAATGGAGTTGTCATCATCATCATCACTATCATCGCCAGGACCATCATTTGGTACTCTCAGATTTTCAATACGTCTGACTCTCTGCTTTAACTTCTGTTTTGTTTCAGTATGTTGATACCAGGCTCCTAATAGCGACCACAGTTCAGCACCGCGATATAGGGGTGATCTTTTATATGTACTTAGCTTAGGTTGTTTAACCAAGAATTTAATTTTTTTATCTGACCTAGTGACTCTGTCACCTCTATGATGATCCAACATATCATTACATCTAGAGTACTTATACATCAATACTAATAACATTTCATCACGTCTTCTAGCCAAATATGGAACCTCGCTCCTTATATGGAGATCCTCCACAGACAGATATTCCCTGTTATACCTATAACACGTTCTTAGACCTCGATTCTGGAGTCTTTGCACCTTGACAAGATTATCTTCATTACTACAACCTGCATAAACAAAGCTGCAATAATCAAACAAGCTTAGTATAGTCGTTTTATACACCAATATTGCAACTTTAAGCACAATTTAGCTAATCTGAATAACCTGTTATTAACCCTTTGGAAAGCATTTTTCATTGCCAATTCCATGGTTAGGTAATTATCCAAGTGTAGACCTAGGTAAGTATAGTCATGTACAGTTTCCAAATCAGTCTCTGCCATTTTAAAAGTGCCCAACACAACTTTAGGTAACTTCCTCCTAGAACCAAACCATAGTGTTTTTGTTTTCTCAACATTTACTGTTAGACACTTCTCTAAACACCATTTGTAAACATTATCAATATCAGATTGCAGATGGTTATGGGCTAGGGTTGATTTGTTACTGGAAGTATAAAATACTCGATCGTCCGCGTACATAATATATTTACAATCAGTGGTCACGGACCCAATGTCATTGACATATAAAATAAATAGCAACGGCCCCAGAACAGAGCCCTAAGGCACTCCATACTATACACAACAACTAATAAATAAACACATTAGTATCAATTGCACATTGTCCAAAGCTTCTGTCAGAACTACGAAGACAGCAGCTTCTTTCCCAGCTGATTCCTGGGCACCCACGCCTTCTGCTTATATGTTTATACTGAACAAGTAACCAATGGATAACTCATGACGAGTGTGGGTTAGTGAAGGATAATGACACGAGGCCGTGGGCCGAGTGTTATTAGCCTTTGCTAACCCACACGCGCTAACCACTAGACCACCGCGCCTTCTTCGTTCACTGCGTCTCGCGGTTATGTTTGTGTATAATACACCTCCTTGACCGGCAGTGGACAGCGACAGCGCACACGGCGAAAAAGCTGCGTCTCGCTGTTATGTTTGTGTAGTATACACCTCGTCGCCCGGCAGCGGACAGCGACAGCGCACACGGCTTTGTATCATATCCAGACGTGGTTCGAACCGAGGATTTCTCGTCAGTCCCTGTGGCACACTGCATAGGGGGTTGGACTAGGGATCTTAGGCTGCAGGTTCGAGCCCTGCCCTGGTCAAGTCTATCATGGGTTTTAACATGTAACATATGACATGGGAGGACATGAGAGGCGTGTGGTTATCCTGGATAACCGCACGCCTTACATGGATAACCGCACGCCTTACATGGATAACCGCACGCCTTACAAAATTGATGCTAAAGTATACAGGGTGTGCAATATCGACAGATATGTGTATGGGAATAGCCACGAAAAAGCACTGTGTAAGCCAGAAATCGTGGTATAATGGTTTATAACCACTTTATAACCATGACGACCACTACGTCTCACTCTCAGAGCAGATCCTTTGGTAGGGGGCTTTCCCCATGGTTTCGCATCGTCTCCCGGCGTGTCACACTCTCCTTACACAGCCTACGGCCATTCCACGATGATCTCGGCCGTTTCTGGAACCATCGCATAGCACAGCAGGGCTGATGGTCAGCTTTCTGTGTCTCTGAAGGACACAGCACAGCTCATCACATAGTCTCCTTGAAGGATACAAGCAACTGACCAATCAGAAGCTGGCTTCTGCTTTAGCAGCTGCAGATGGCAGCTTGAGTCATTGTATCCTTAGAGGATACATGGATCTGTGAGCTACATGTACTTTGGGAGTGCATGCATGGTATTAAGCTTAATAAGGGGGGATGGGGGATTATAGGGGGGGGGACAGGGAAAAATATTTCAGGCCCCTATGAAGGGGTAGGCAAAATATCTACCCCTCCGCTTAATTTCTAGGGGATGGTCATTTTTTAACAACAGGGGGGTTGGTGGATTGTCAAGCCTCCATGGAAAAAAAATGCCCCACCCCATGCACCAGCCCTTCTGTTAGATAGTAGCATGCAGGTTTTTACGCTAAAAAGGGGGTGGGGGGAGTTTTTCTTGTTCCCTAAAGAGGCGTCTGGAATTCTTGACCCCCCTAAACTAGTGACGCACCCCTCCTGTTGATGAAAAATTAAGACTCCCTTTATAATAAGGCCAAGTCATTTATTGAAACGTCGGGGGCTTGTTGAATATACGGCAGGGGGCATTTTTAAAGAAAATATCTCCTCTGCCTCCTTGCTTGTGAGCTGAAACCCAACAAACATTTACACTCTGGGGTCAAAATTAAATGCCAGGTATGGCAGATTCAATACTCATTGTGGCACATGATTCCAGTTGCATATCAATTTTTTTTCTAGGGAGGGGTATTTTGCCCAGTCATTCCTTAGTGGGGGTTTATGATAATTTTAATCCATCAAAGCCTTTCCAGCTGGCAATAAATGACTCAGCCCATATAGCGATGAAGCTAGCGTGTTAGAGAATGCTTATCAATTATTAACAGGGGTAGTGGTGAGAGTGGTCATATTTTTTGGGGGCCCCCCTCCTGAGGTGCAAATATTTTTTTCACCAATCCGTCCTTGAAGGACACAAGCAGCCCACTGTGTCCTCCAAGGACACAAGCAGATCATTACGTCCTTGAAGGATACAAACAGACCACTGTGTCCTTAAAGGACACAAGCAGACCACTGTGTCCTTGAAGGATACAAGCACATCACTGCATCCTTAAAGGATACAAGGAGACCATTGTGTCCTTGAAGGATACAAGCAGACCACTTTGTCCTTGAAGGATACAAGCAGACCACTGTGTCCTTGAAGGATACAAGCAGACCACTGTGTCCTTAAAGGACACAAGAAGACCACTGTATCCTTAAAGGATACAAGCAGACCATTGTGTCCTTAAAGGACACAAGAAGACCAATGTATCCTTGAAGGATGCAAGCAGACCAGTGAACCTTTGTGGATCAACACGGTAAAAGGTACACCCGTGAAGGGGTGTGTGGGCATACCTTTTACTGTGTTGATCCACCTTTGTCTATTTATCTCAAGTTGAGCCAATGCGCACATACAATACAATTCTAGAATACATGCTGCAGTGGTCAGCTTGTATCCCTCAGGACACAATAGTCTCCTTGTGTCCCTTAGACATGCAGTACCGGTAGTCTGCTAGTGTGCTTGAAGGACATGCTGGTCTTCTATATCCACAGAAGGGCTGCTCCGCTTGTATCCTTTAAGGACACAATGGTCTGCTTGTGTCCTTGGAGGACACAGTAGGCTGCTTGTGCCCTTCAAGGACACAGTGGTCTGCCTGTATCCTTCAAGGGCACAGTGGTCTGCTTGTATCCTTTAAGGACACAGTGGTCTGCTTGTATCCTTCAAGGGCACAGTGGTCTGCTTGTACCCTTTAAGGACACAGTGGTCTGCTTGTATCCCAGTGGTCTGCTTGTATCCTTTAAGGACACAGTGGTCTGCTTGTATGCTTAAAGGATGGAATCGTCTGATTGTGTCCTTGGAGGACACAGTGGTCTGCTTGTATCCTTCAAGTATGCAGATATCTGCTTGTATCCTTCAAGGACAGAGTGGCGGGAAAATTCCTGTCCCCCTTTTCTTTAAGCAGCGTGCTGGATTTTTTGGGTAGAGTACTTCGAGGGGGTGACTTTTTTGCTGTCCCCCCAACCAACCAGCTCCCCTCTTGTTAGAGGGAGTGATCAATTTAGGATATGGATTTGTGCAGGGATGAAAAAGAAGTACATCGTGGGGCGACAGGAACCCTTGCACTCCCTCCTAACCCATAGTAATTCGAGGGCTTTTGTCGCTGAAAATAGGTAAAATAATTTTGTCTTCCCCCCTTCCCTCAGAGGGGTCGAGAAATACTTGCCCACTCCCGGTCAAGGGGTCAAAAAACATTTACCCACCCCGCCTCCAATCTAACACCAAATGATCACTCCCTATTGAGTGGTTCTAAAATTTATTTCTAGGCCACCCCCCCACCCCCTTTGTTAAAAAATGACCTTTCTCACCCCCCCCTTCCTCAAAATCACCAGCCCTCTTGTTGATAATTAGTGTCCACCCCCTATGCATAATTTGCAGTAAGGGAGTGGTCATTTTTAACAACAGGGGGGTTGGTGAAATTCCACATGTACACAGCGAAAGTTTTTCCTCCCCCCTCCTAGGGGTCTGAAATCCCCCTCCCCCTAAAATTATTCTTTAGTGGCATGTGTGCTTTTTTGCTCAAAAGGGGCAAACTTATTTTTGTCCCCCCTTAAGAGGAGTCTGAAATTTTTTTGTCCGCCCAAACTCCTCCCCCTGTTGTTAAAAATGACCACTCCCTAAGGGAGTGATCATTTTTTTGCTCAAAAGGGGCAAACTTATTTTTGTCCCCCCTTAAGAGGGATCTGACATTTTTTTGTCCCCCCAAACTCCTCCCCCTATTGTTCAAAATGACCACTCCCTAAGGGAGTGATCATTTTTTAACAACAGGGGGGTGGCTGGTGGGGGGAGGGGTCAGAATTTTTTCAACCCCTTGACCGGGGGGTCAGAATTTTTTCAACACCTCTGATGGGGGGTCAAAATAATTTCACCTGTTTGCAGTGGAAAAGCCAGCGCATTACTATATGCTAAAAGGTGACGTTCATGCGCGATTTTTGTCCCTTATGGGGGAGGGGGTCGAAAAAATTTTAACCCCTCGAGAGGGGGGTCGAAAATATTTTCGCGTATCCATGCGCAAACCCACCAGCCCCCCCCCCCCCTGTTGTTAAAAAATGATCACTCACTAAGGTTAGACCTGCCAGCTGTTGTGTCCTTGGGGGACACTATAGGCTATCCCAACCCAATGTGTCAACAAAGAATTGTTGTGTCCTAGAGGGACACAAGGCTAGCCCACCACACTGTGTCAACAAAGCTTTGAATCCAGGATGATCATCCCTAGACACCATACATGAGCATTTCAATTTCTTACTATTACTATTTTGCTCTGTCAAATTCTATAACAAAATAAAATTCTACCTATGTATTTAGAAATCAGTGTGTTTGTGCTTTGAATGCAGGCTGTAGAAGGTCCGCCATCTTGGTTTTAGCAGCTGCCATCTGCTGCTGCAGAGACTGGCTTCTGATTGGTCAATTCCTTGTGTCTCTTAAGGACACAAGAGCTTGTATCCTTGAGGGACACAGAAAGCTGACCAACGGCCCTGCTGCATCCAGCAGCAGATTCACGTTTACCTGAGCTTATTTTGCCAATTATTTCCACGTTTTCTGGCTGTTCTGGTGGTGATCCTTTCACTGAACAAGCTGCTGCTACATCTGCTCTCTGCATCGCACACTGACCTGCTTCCCCGGGCCTGCTTCTCATGGATGCATCCCCTTTCCCAGCTCTTGCCATGCTGATTGTGTTTGCTTTGCACACTTTTAACTGTTATTCAAATAAGATAAATATAGTCACCAAGATATCTGGAAAAGCCATACAGGCCTGGATTGGAGGCTGAAACGATGGGTGTGGAATAGGTATCTGGTACGAGCTCCTCTTGTTTCAGCGCCAAAAAACGTCACCAGGATGTGTTCACATGATTTGAAAATGAGGCCTCTTGTGTAATACGTCATCAGTTTTGTTATCCTAAGTTAACAAAGATCTCTGGATATTTGTTATCTCGAGATATTTGTTATCTAGGGAGAACGATTATCTCAGGATATTTTTTATCCAGCGATAATAAATACCCTGGTATCCAAAGATATTTCTCATGTGGAGATAACTATTATCCCAGAATATTTCTTATCTAGAGATAATGAATATCCAGAGATATTTCTTATGTGGGGATAACGATTATCCTAGCATATTTGTCATCTAGAGATATTTCTTAACTGGGGATAAAGTTTATCCCACGATATTTGTTATCTAGAGATATTTTTTATCTGGGGATAATGATTATCCCATGATATAAATTTGTTATCTAGAAAAATTTCTTATGTGTGGATAACACTTTGCCCAGTATGTTTGTTATCTAATAATGATGATATTTGGAGATAAGAAATATCTAAGGGGGGGTCTAGATGGGGGGTCACCATGTCACATGTCGGTTTTAAGAAAGGGCAATGTCACATATCACTAAATTTCTATTTCCCCATGCCCTTGTCACTAAGCTCAATGTCACATGTCGATTTTAGGGAAAGGTCATGTCTCATGTCTCAATAGCTTTTTCCTTCTCCATGTCCTTGTCACTAAGCCCCATGTCACATATCGAATGGTCGTGTCACCCTGTCAAATTTAGGGGTCTAGACCCATTCTATGGATAATTATTATCTGTGGAAAAAAACTTCTTTCATTACAGGTATGCCCTGCATTGCACCATCCTCTGTCTTCCTATACTCCCATGTATTTTGCCTTTCCTGCCTTCAGCCATCCCTGCCTTCCACCACTCCCCTGCCTTCCACCACTCCGCTGTCTTCCACCACTCCCCTGCCTTCCCCCACTCCCCTCTCTAGCTCCAGTCCACTGTCTGCCTGCAGTCCCCTATCTACCTGCAGTCCCCTATCTACCTGCAGTCCCCTGTCTACCTGTAGTCCCCTATCTACCTCCAGTCCCCTCTCTACCTCCAGTCCCCTGTCTGCCTCCAGTCCCCATTCTACCTCCAGTCTACTGTCTGCCTCCAGTCCCCAGTCTACCTCCAGTCCCCTGTCTACCTCCAGTCCCTTGGCTACCTGCAGTCCCCTGTCTTTTTCCAGTCCCCTGTCTACCTCCAGTCCCCTGTCTTTCTCCAGTTCCCTGTCTACCTCCAGTCCCCTGTCTATCTGCAGTCCCTTGCCTACCTGCAGTCCTCTGCCTACCTGCAGTCCCCTGCCTACCTGCAGTCCCCTGTTAACCTCGAGTCCCCTGTTAACCTCGAGTCCCCTGTCTACCTCCAGTCCCCTCTTTGCCTCCAGTCCCCTGTCTACCTCAAGTCCCCTGTCTACCTCCAGTCCCCCGTCAACCTCCAGTTCCCTGTCTACCCTAGTCCATTTTTTACCTCCAGTCCCCTGTTTACCCCAGTCCATCATCTACCTGCAGTCCTATGCCTATCTCCAGTCCCATGTCTACCTGCAGTCCCCTGTCTAGCTCCAGTCCATTTTCTACCTGCAGTCCCCTGCCTACCTGCAGTCCCCTGCCTACTTGCACTCCCCCTCTCTACCTTCAGCCCCCTGTCTACCTCCAGTCCCTTGTCTACCTCCAGTCCCCTGTCTATCTCCAGTCCCCTGTTTGCCCCAGTCCATTTTCTACCTGCAGTCCCCTGCCTACCTGCAGTCCCCTATCTACCTCCAGTCCCTGACCCCTTAGTCCATCTGTTATATCTAGATATTTCTTATCTTTGGATATTGGTTATCTCTGGATATTTGTTATCTTGAGATATTCATTATCCTGAGATAATAATTGTCTCGGGATATTTGTTAACTCAGGAAAACAAACTTGAGAAAAAAAGATGACCATGTCACCTCCAGGGCTTCGTAGTACGGACTGCATTAATTAGTCTGTTTTACTGCAATTCTTGCGAGGAATGATATGTTCACTTATATGATATATTCTAATGTCAAACAAACTTAACTTCTATAAGGTTAAGGCTAAGGATAGGGGTAACAACAGTATACTGATGGCTTTTCACCAAATTTAATTGCCCATACGAAGATGTTTGGGATTTCTATAACTATTTACTATGTAAACGTTGTTTTGATAGTTATCTATATTACTATGTGCATATCAAAAACTAAAGCTTGGCAAAATGCCGACTACTAAGGTCAAATAAAGACTAAATTTGTTAAAGAAAAAAAAGGACGATGTAGCATACTGGTTAACATATTACTGATATACATTATAATATCATACTTGACATTATTTGGTATTTCTGTACATTTTGAATCCACGTACTACATTATTGCTACTTCAGGAAAACATTAACCTTTAGATGGGCTGTTCATTTGGGCCGATCATTTTTGTGACAGAGGCCACCCTTAGAAATATGTTCGTTTCCTTTCCAGAGGTTGGGATTTTTCAGACCCATGAGTGAGGGAGGGAAAAAATTTACTTTTTAGGAAAATATTTATATTTGTCATGAACATCATAAGTAGGGACAGCATGAATTTGCCGTCATGTTCCAAGATTTAGTAATTGGAAGCCTAGATTCTTGTGCTGATGGATGAAATAAAAATCTATTTTTCAAAATTCAGAAAAAAAAAATTGTTCCCATTCTCACAAACAAAATTACCAGGCCTCTGGACAGGAAACGAACATATTTCTAAGGGTGGTCCGAGCACGAAAAAGGGTGACTCTACAGGGGTTTGATACTATGCACAGCCACTAGGTGGCATAACCTAATAGGTCAGAATAGGTCTTCCTGACATATTTAGTGAGTGAGTGAGTAATAGATGTTTAACGCTATTTCGACAGCTAAGGTCATATTCATGGCGAAAACGACATTACACAATTTCACAGGGGAATGTGTCAGTGCCCGCGCATATGTGCACCACACACATCCCGAGGGGATAGGAAAGAGTAGAAATAGACCCTTTTAAGTGGGCTAGGGAAGCCTGCTGATATATTTAGACAATCACAGAATCTGAATAATGGACATGAGCTACGTTTGCAGCACAAACTTTGCAAATTAACTGGCGTTGTAATATTCTTAGTTCAGCTATATCTACCCTACTACTTTTTCGCGAGGTATGGGTGCAGTCCTTAACAGGATGGAGACAAAACATGATTCCACATATAAGGTGTACCCTGAGTTGAAGGAGAAGCCATAAAGGTACAGATAGGGCTTAATACTCAAAATGAGCCTCTGAGCTCGTGGCCTCTCTAGGTGATACTACCAGGAATAAGTATGGATACCGCTGCATGGACTTTTGGAATAATGCAATTTCTCTTTTGGGCCTTTGTGACATTCTGTAATATCTTAAAGAATAAGAATTCTTAAAAATCAGTGGTGAGAACTGGTCAACAACTTAATATTTCTCTGCTCTTCTGAAATCTGTGTTTTTAAAACTTACATAAATTGGGCCAAATTGCCCATTTTATGGTGTAAACCTGTCTTTTCCGAAGATCTTTTTACTATAGCCACTGGAAAAAAAGTTACTTCTGTATGAGACTTTCTAATTATTATCATCATCTGAAGGCTGCCCGAAATTCTGATTGTTCTCTAAAAGTCCACACCTGAGGAAATGTGAATAGTGTGACCATAATGCTGCGGAGTGAAATCCAAAATGCAGTTGAACCTTTTAATAGGCTTTTATCAATAGGTAAAGCAGTCTTTGTCAAAGGGCCATGGTAATTTCAATTTTGTCAGACTGTCTTTTACCATTGAATATGGAGTCGATACGTTATACGGATTGACTCCTGTATTGATTGTCAGAGGGCACCACTCTCCACCACCTGACTGACACACCTGAACTAGGTCACAGTTATACATACCTGAGCAGGCAGGCAGGCAGGCATGCAGAACAGACTGTTGTTTTCTTTATTCTTTATATTTTATTAAATTTGCTTAAATAAAAAAAAAAGGCCGGCAGTTTCAGACTGACAAGGCCCAAGTCCAATTACTCGCCTTGTCCCTCCATCACATCAATATATATATATATATATATATATATATATGTAGCGGTTCGTCTCGTTAAGTTAGATTAAATCATAACGAAGAGAGAGAAAAGTTTCCGGGTAGGCAACCGAGCTTTTATTTCATAGCTTGCGTTACATACGATCACAGCCTCAGAGGACTACATGCTGCTAGTGCATTCGGTTACCCTTTCGGGTAACAACCTGGTTGAGCAGTGGGTAAACCACTACTGAGGAACCTAGGGCTAGGACCAGCCTTATATAGGGGAAAAGCCCGCGAAACTCAGACCGGCCACGTGACGTGTGGCGGACGAGTGGTAGGCCCCCTGGTGTAGTGGATACGAACCCAGAGGCAGGTGCTGCCACCTGCCATCCGGATTCCCCCACCACACCCGAAGGACCTAGGTCTGAGTCTCACGGGTGCATGAACGTTAAAGTGTAAAATACCATACCCCTACACTGCCCCCCTTAGACAATAACTTGGGGGTAATTAAACCGCAGTGTATTAATAACCTAGTAAGTGATTGTTTACAATACTAAAAAGGGGTATTAATTACACTTGCTCGATGTGAAATAGGCTATAGTATAAGACTATCCTATTTCTGAAAAATTATACAATAATAGCATCGAGTGTCGTTCATGTTATTTCCATCACTAGCTTATAACAACCATAAATGATAAATATACAATTATCACAGATTTATAGTAACGTTTTGACAACAGTAGGGTCCTGAAAAGGACCGGTGGTTGTTAACAATGATCGTATTATGGTTATTGAACCCGGAAAAAAATTTTCGACTTTTTAAATTAACAGCTCTGTCTACTTTACAGAGTGAATTAAATATTAATGATCAGATATGGACAATTAATCTGATACTATATGAACACAATTAGGTATTAACCTGAGTAATACAATAATAAGTTTAGAGAAATCCGTTGGACCTTCTCTTATTTTATAGAAAAATATTTATACTTTTGAGACGCAGCTCAGTTTATACCTTAGTGTTTTATATTTACAAGTTACAGAAGAATTATAGTCTCTTAATATATTGAGACCAGGAATGACCTATATAGACAGTTATAGGTCTAGGATTACCTTAAATAACTTTTAGGATTCGCAGATCCAGTATATTTATAGGTACCCTTATATAATAATATATCTTTATAAAAGATATTATATAGTTATAAATACAATTTTACATACAATATAATAATATCAACAAAGTTACTTGTTTTCATGATTGGAGGATGTAACAGGAGTCGGATGCTGCTGATGGCTTGGTATGGGCGAGCTGAACCCTGATGCCTGAAGTGCTATAGTAAAACTTGTTGGTGGGTGTAGCTAAACCCTGATGCCTGTAGTGCTAGCTAACTGGAGGTTATAGTAGATCCAGTTGTAGACTGTTGATGGACTCTATGGGCGTAGCTAAACCCTGATGCCTGTAGTGCTAGCTCACAAATAGTAGTGGTGTAGTAGTAAATCCGGTTTGTAGTTCAAAAGTCCATATTAGTGTAAATTGTCCATGATTTTATAATAGGCACAGTCATTACATTGTGGCACAGTACAATTATGGTGTTTACAGCATTCGTACTCCTCCTCCAGAGTGACTTGTTTGTTTTCTCCTTCTGTTTTCAGTTTCCGGATTAGGGTACAGTTTGGTACCCGAATCAATACGGGTTGGATAAAAAACGGTTTCTTATCCAACAATGCATGGGTAATAGAACCCCGGGACACACAATTATGTCCGATCTTCATGCAACAGTTTTTTACTGTTCCATGTTCTCCTCGGGTGGCTGGTTTGGACCCAGTTGTTGAGCCAGTGGCTGAACAGGGGGGTTCACACCAGTTCCATCCGTAGGTGCCAATGCGGGGACAGCAGGTGTAAGTTTCACCTTTTGGCGTGCTTCGAACAGCTTCAAAGCATGCTCAGGTGTACCGTCCCAGTTATCCATGATAACTCCGAAGACCTTGAAGAACTTTTGCTGGTTCTTCATGTTCGTTGCTCGTTCTAGGTCGAGCATCTGAGAAGCTGTTTCCTTCTCGGATAGGGCCTCCTGCCGCAGATTAGCAGCTTCCTGCTTATCTTTGGCAACATCCGCTTTGATCTGAGTCGAGATTCGGTTGATCTCTGACTTCTGGATCGCGTCAATACACTGGAGAGTGCTCGACACGGTCCGACGATACATGTCCAGGTGGAGGTTTTCCAGATGGTGCTGTAGCGTCTCAAATTGTTTGCTCTGGATATTGCAAGACAATTTGTCCTCCTTCTTGAAGAAGGTCTCCACTGTCTGGATCAGCTTAGGCCGATGAACCACAGCACCAGGTGGGGGTACCTGACCCTGAGGCTTCGGCTGTGCTCCAGACCCACTCGCAGTGACAGCTACCTGCGTGTGCGAAGAAGCAACCGCAGTAGTAACCGCACTAGCAGTGGTCGAAGAAGGGCCTTGAGTTGGTAATCCCTGAACCAGGGGCAACCGTGACAATTCCCTTCTAAGGTCTTTGGCCGTCAACAATGGTGCGGGTGGACGTTGTCTCACCACAGCACTCATTGTAGGTCGGGGAGCTTGACCTCCTACTGTCGGCAGTTCCTGCTTGACCCTCCCGTACTGATCAAAGATTTGCATCTCTGGTCCGGGTGGGCCCATAGCAGGGTACTGCTTCGGGTCTTTGACATTCAAAGGCGCGTGTTTCCGGGCGGACTGGCCACTCGGTCCACTGACACCAAAGAATGTCGGGTTCTGTGCACCTCGTGGAGTTGGTGCTCGCCCATAATGGGAAGGAGTTCCAGTAGGAGATGGAAGATGTGGCTTCTTCCTTCCCCCATTTGTCTGTCTCTCCAGCGCCTCCAGTGGTGACCTGGCTCGGCTTGGAGATTCAGACGCCTGTCTCTTCCTATCTGCTACAGAGGGTCCCTGGCGGTAATCCCTGCGGCTTCGGACCTGTTCTCCGGATGGAGTTACATAAGCCCCACCACGACGGCGGGCCTTGTTGCTTCTCCATTCGTTTAACAGATCGTACTCCTCCTGAGCGTACTCTAGTTTGCCGGACCCGGGAGTCTGGGCAAACCGAGCCTTTAGTTTCTGGTTAGTACCAGGAACCGTAGGCGCAAACTGCTTCGTACTCGGTGTGAGGGAAGCCAACTTCTCTGCATTGAGGCCCCTAAGGTTGCCATAGAGTTCGGAGTGAATTTTCATCACCCGATCTATGGCTGCCTCCAGGCCCTCTCCATGCGAAGTCACATAGTGCCGGACCATGTCTCCGCGTCGGGGGGTGACACATCCTGTGCATTTAGCACATTTCTTGCCAACCTCTCGGTCGCAGACATATTCCGGCCTCTGGTGCATATGAACCTCCACGAGATGACGAAGGAACGCGTCTTTCTCGATGAAGAATTCAACCTCACCCTCACTTTGAGTACAACGTTGGAAGGGACAATCCTTACGATCCTCCCCGTAGTACTCATCTAGAGCAAACTTGAGCTTGCCCTTCTGGTCATAATTGTACAGACCATTGGGCGAATTCTTAACGAATTCCCAATAGATCCAGTACATATTGGCCGGCTTTCTATCAGAGAGCTTCTTGCGAAGCCACTCCTCCATATCTTCCTGCCCCTCACAGGTGATCCGAGGGGGCAGTCTCCATACGGATTTACTCCCCTTCAGGTGTCCCCTGTGTAGAGGAATGAAGTCGGCAAAGTTGCTATTGGCGTTAGCCCAGATAGCAGCCTCTTGCTCGTCAGTCGGAGTGACATCCACAACTGGGTCAACCGGCTCCTCTCCCTCTGGGTCGGATGGTACATCCACAGGTTGCACAACGGGTTGTTGACCCGCAAGGACCTGGGCTGCAGCATCTTGAGCGTCTCCACTCAAATCGGCCATTACGTCGTGTAGCTTGACGATTGGCACACCGAGCTCAACTTTTACGGTTGGGACAGCCGGTTCAGCTTCTGTATTATCAGCTTGAACGTCTATCTCGATAGGTTCAGGTTTGCGTTGGTCAACCTTCTTCTTATTCCTCCTGCGGGATCTGCCGTTAGTAGAAGTGCCAGGCTCGGATGCGTCCGTCTCATTGCCGGAGACATCCGAAGCCTTAGCGCCCTTCTTATTGGCCGAGCGTGGAGACACCCGACGGGTTCGGGTACTGTCGTCCACACTCGTGCTGGTAGAGGGTTCGGTTCCTGACCGCTTCCCTTTACCCTTACCTTTGGTGGGGGTTGTTTTACCCTTTCCACCAGCTGCTTTCTCCTTTACTTGCTCAGTCTTCGTAGGGGTAGACTGAGCAGTTTTAAGGGAAACATCTGCATCAGGTAGGGCCTTCTCAGGTACTACTGCTGCGCCTCCCAAGGTAGGAGCTTCAGCAGGAGACATGAGACGGTCCATCCGATCGGCCATCTTGGCTGTTACTTGCACGGGTGCGGGTCCGGGTACTAACTCCGGATGCGCCAGTGCATACTGTCTCTCCAATAGACGTACTACGAGGTCTTGTATTACCCCGAGTCTGTCTAGTGGAGACACACCAATACGGGCCTCTTCTGCCTCAATGGTTTGAGACGTAATAGGGACCCCTGGACAGTAATCCACAACAGCGTTACCTGCTGCTTCATACTCATCCGCTGTGCTTAACAGTAGGATCTGGTCTCTGTCTATGTATCTAGAGACCTCATCTGCCTTGACACCGGTGTAACCCGTTTTGTCAGACACATAGGAAGGCCTCTAAGAGGTATTCCTTCGGAAAGCCATTTCTGCGTCCCAGACGGCTTTACGAAACCATAAGTGGACTACCAATCCTTTGGCCATCTGATGGTAATCCATCAACCAGGACTCCGGAAAGGTATTAGCCCACTGCGGATGAGCACATTCCCAGATTGCGTTGACAACACGCTCGTCAACCTCTCTGGGCGTCCCATAACAGGTGGGTATCAGCATTTCCTCGGAAATTGCTAACATCCGTCCGTCATATGGACCGGCTACATCATGCCATTCGGGACTGTCTGGGAAGGGCAGCTCTTGGTGCATTGGCCTGTCAACCGGAGAAGCAGGTCCCAAAGCACCGAATGAGGTACTCCCACCAAGACGGGGCGGCAGTTGAGGGGGAGGTGGCATCAGAGCCCTGTCAAGAGACTGGGCTCCTGCCGGTTCTCCACTCAAACCTTCGGATGGAGGGGCTACATAAGGCTCACCTACATCAATTTGTTGTTGAACGCCTCGGCGTTCAGGACTAACTTGTCTGGAGTTGTCGGATGCGTCGTAGAACGATTCTACGTCGCTATCGTCTACTCCAGAGAAGTACTGATCAACATTCATTTGTTGATCCATTTGATCACAATCAGCATCGTATTGCTGATCGTCGTATGTATAAGTGGGACTCTTGGGAGAACCACTTCCATACTCTGGCGGGGTGCTGGCACCGGCACCGCCGCCAAGACGGACGGCCTCTTCTGCCATCGACAGAAGTGGCTGTTCGGGGATAAAATATCCCAATCCACCGGATAAGCAGTGAGTACTGCTTACCCAGTGAAAGGCGGGTGCCTTTTAACGAGGGCACACCTCGGAATATGGCTGTCATGGGCTATCAGACTCCAACAAGAGCAAGACCACCCTCGGCCACGTCTTCTTCCTTCGCAGGAATAAGACAATATGGCGGGATACTCGAACTTGAATCGCTGCGCATGATCAAACCGGCGCCTCACGTGACCATTCGAAAATGGGTCAACAACTTTCCCGCGTGCCCTTAATTAGGTCACGCGCCCTTACATAAAAACAATACAATACCCGATCGGTCGTCCGTCCGTACTCCGGGTTCGACTATGACAATTCGCTAGGTATTCTGGAGTTTATGGATAGCATAAGCATATCCACCGGATTATCCGTCCAAAACCATGGGTTCATTGTCATAGGACCTTTTCCAGAGACTCTTGACCGGCTCAAATATACATTGAACTAGGTTACAACATATAACAGTACACAGTACAGGACAACACACTCGTTGTGTTAACAGGCTAGGTTACGGCAGTCTGTAGCAACCTTGGACTGCGTCTAAGAGGTTTTGAGGCCTCTTTTATTGACCTGGTATCCATAAGAGCCTTTTCCAAGGTCTTCTTAGCCTTAGAAGGACCTTTCCTCTTATTTTTACCTGCGCCTGCCGAGACTTTTTGTATCTTCCCCTGCTTTCCGGATGTTACGACAGGGGGCACCACCCTCTTCGGGTCTGCAACCTTCCGTGGCCGCCCGGGTCCTCGCTTTCGGGTCGGTACCACTTCGAGTTGCTTAACACGACTCTGTTCCATTACTTCCAATAGACCATCGCCGTACATTTCGGTGGAGGTATCCCTCCCCCTCCATGGGCGTAGTCTCGCTACATTTGACTTGTAACATTTACCAAGCTGTGATTTAATAATCACTGTGCAATCACTAATAACCTGAGTTATAGTGAAAGGTCCATCCCAATTACTGGCTAATTTCAGGTTAGCTAGCGGTTGGTGTAGACGCAGTACTCTATCCCCTAGATTAAAAAATCTAGCTTTTAGACCTGTGTCATAGCCAACTTTCTGCCAACGCGCAGTTTTCTGCAACTCGTCTCTAACCCTCTCATAGGCTTGTTTGAAATTATCCCGTAGGGATTCTACAAACATCACCTGGCAAGGGGCTTCCGGATTCATTCTTATTACGCCGAACACCAAATCGGCTGGCATAATCAAATCCTCTCCAAAAACGAGGAGATTAGGAGAACAGTTTGTGCTCGAATGCACAGTGCCATTATAGGCATGTACCACGAATTCACATTGTTCATCCCAATCATCCATCTGCTCATTTACCAGAGACTTCAATACTTGGATCAAAGTCCTATTGAATCTCTCTACTTGTCCATCGCTCTGTGGTCTATAGGGATTAGTTCTTGTCTTGCAGATCGCCAGACAATTACACATCTCCTGCCACAGACTAGACTCAAATTCTCTGCCTTGGTCACTATGTAACATGAGTGGGACACCTAGGTGCAGCACCCACCCTTTTACAAAGGCCATAGCACAAGTAACAGCCTTATGATCCGGTAAAGGAAACACTCGGGTGTACTTGGTATAATAATCAGACACGACCATCATACACGTGTTGCCACTAGGAGTGGGGGGAATCCCACTAATAATGTCAACAGCTATTCTAGCAAACCTTACACCAAACAGTTCCTGGGATAATGGCAGCTTGCCTAACCCGGGTCCTGGTTTGTTCTTACAGCACTCGGGACAGGTCTCCACCCATCGGGTGAGATCTGTACTCATGCCGGGCCAATAGTATCGTCTGGTCAGACGTTCTAGAGACCGTTTCTTTCCAAAGTGCCCACTAGTTCTATGTCCATGACAGAAATACATAATATCTTGTCGCATAGCACTAGGTATGACAACTTGCAAGGTTTTGTTCCTATTAGAATGGTTCTTCCATCGAAACAGAATACCATCCCGGACTTTTAGCTCGGCCCATTGAGCTAAGAATCGTCTCATCTCTCTGTTCTCCAATGACACTACGGGTCTTGGGGGACAGATACCCTGATTAAGGAATTTAATCAAACGTGATGTGACTGCATCAGACTTCTGGAACTGCCTGATGGTCTCCAAGGACCAATTCAAGACATGTTCCGGATGGGTTTCGAATGGAACTCGAACCCCTGCCAACACAGCATTGTGTGCTCCACAATCAGTGCACTCAGCATTTGCACATTTCCTCACTGGGATTCTAGACAAAGCATCTGCATTCAAATGCTTTGCCCCGGCTCGGTGTTCAATCTGGCTGTGATTTAGACCGAATTCGGATAGGTGCGCTAACCAGCGACCTATCATCCCCTCTGCATCTTTGAAGTTCAATAACCATCTGAGGGAAGAGTGATCAGTCCGTAGAGTGAAATCACTCCCCCACAAAAAGTGCTTGAACTTCTTCGTATAGACCACCACAGCCAACAACTCACGTTTAGTGGTACAATAGTTTCTTTGAGATTTACTCAACGTGTTACTAGCGAAGGCTATAGGAACTTCGACCCCATCCTGGACCTGAGAAAGGGCGGCTCCTATGCTTTCATTACTAGCATCAGTATCTAGAATGAAATGATCATTCTCCATGGGGTATCTCAACACAGGTGTGATAGCAAACAAATCCTTTATTTTCATAAAGGCCTCGTCTTGCTCGGGTCCCCAAGGGAATCGTTCCTTTCTGATCCCGGGTGTCCAGTGGGACAAACTCTGGATAGGAAAGGCAACCCTTGAATATCCTGGGATAAAGTCCCGGTAGTAGGAACAGAATCCGAGGAAGGACCTAACTTCTTTCGCATTCGTGGGTGCTTGCCAATTTGACACGGCATCCAGTTTCTCCGGATCGACTTTAATCCCTTCATTCGAGATTATTCGCCCCAAGTAATTAATAGATCTTTTGAAAAGATCGCACTTCTTGGGTTTCAGCTTCAAACCATTAGTTATGATCCTTTCCAGGACCATACCTAAATTTTCCAAGCATTCTTCGTATGTCTTTCCAAAGACAATCACATCGTCTAGATAGACGAGACATTTCTTCCATAAAAGGTCACTTAATAAAGTTTCCATCATGGCTTCAAATGTCGCCGGTGCATTGCACAATCCAAACGGCATCACATTATACTGGAATAATCCAATATGACTGGAAAAGGCCGTCTTCTCCATATCTTTCGGATGCATACCCACTTGCCAGTACCCGGATTGTAAGTCTAGAGAGCAATACCATTGCTTACCTCCAAGGGAGTCTATAGTCTCATCGATCCGTGGTAAGGGATATGAATTCTTCTTGGTCATACCATTCAATTTCCGGTAATCTATGCAGAAACGGATGCTACCATCTTTCTTGGTCACCATGCACACAGGGCTAGACCAAGGACTGGTTGATGGAATTATTACATCCTGTTCAAGCATTTTAGCTATCTCCTCCTCAGCTACCCTTTTTTTGGCTAGTGGGAGTCTTCTATAAGGAATCTTAAAAGGTTCATTCTCACCAGTGTCAATCGTATGCAGTACTTTATCGGTACGCCCCAATTGTTCACTCGGTGCTGCAAAAGCTTTACTGTACTTGTACAACAAGTCAGTTAGAGCTTCACGTTGTTCATCACTTTCTACATGGCTTTCGGCTACTAGAGTGTCTAGTTCCGGGCTCCTTTCGGGTGGGATAGGGGCTCCGGGTGCCGAAACATGTTTACAGTCTTCTATCAATTCGGATAAGACAACCGATCCAAGGATCGTATCCTTCTGTACATAGACAGTCTTGTTACCGGTATTGGATATAGGAACCACCGTCCAAGCAGCGTTAGCTACTAGAACATCAGCGGATTCCAATCCGATACTTGACAACATGGCCATGTCTGGCTCTACAACTCCAGTTTTTCCTGAAAACTGTCTGTCCGCTCGACATAAGACATCACAGGCTGTGCCTGGTGGTATCTTAACAGTCTGGGCTACACTGGCTACACTGCTTACTTGCCTAAGTACACATTGTACTTCGAGATGGTACGGGTCTCTCACTTCCAATATTCCCCTCTGGGAATCTAACCTTGCTCCATATAATGCAGCAAAATCCAGACCGAGTATACCATCATCCGCGATGTTCGCCACAGTAGGGGTAAGGATGAAGTCCTTATCTTCCTGTAGACTGAACCTCATACATGTTCTACCGAACGTTTGTATCATGCTACCGTCGGCCGTACGAGCATTTCCTTCCGTTGTGAAAGTTTCATGATTCGTAGGCAAAAGATCGTAGAATCTCTTGGCAATACAGGAGTGGCTAGCACCCGTATCGACAAGAAACTCAGCGGATCTACCACTCACAGATACAACTGCGTACCACCTCCTACCTTTCAAGTAGGTAGGACTACTTGCATACTTAGCAAGTTCCGTCTTAGCGCCGAGGTCAAATCCACATCCCTTTAAGAATTCGAGACAAGGATGACCCGGGGGGAACTGGGCACACCCCACCCTGGCCAACTCATTGGCCGCTCCCTCTGGACTGATATCGGGTTTCCCCTCTGTGTTCTTCTGCCGGTTCTTGACACCTGGTGTACTATCAGTCTCCCCAGCCTCATGAGTAAGGAACTGATCAGGCTCCTTAGCTTCACTGCTGGGCGAAATCGCTAGAGGATTCTTGCCAGTACCGCAAGCTGCGATAGGCTGGCAGTCATGGCAATCACTCACTCTGGGGGTAATCCGGTTGCCATTGTGGACACCCCCTCTCAGTTTTCCTTCTTCACTGAGTCCTCCTTACCCGGATTGCTCCGGTAACGAGTGTTTCTATAAACTGGCTTATCTGCCTCACACTCGGCAGCATAATGCCCAGTTTCCTGACATCGGAAGCATGTCACAACACTCCTATCAGGCTTAGGCCTCCTAAGATTTTCAGTAATCTTCTTTACCAAATTGTTAACCAGGTCCTCTGATAAAGAAGGACCCGTCGTGGGTTTGGTATCGGGTTGAGTCACAGGAGGTTTAGAAGTGATCACTTTCTCCTTGACGTAACCCGGTTTCTTTCCCCAGTTCCGGTTGTACCGGGGGTTCCCTTGGCCAATGGCCCCAACGTTTTCATCTTCGTCAGGTTCCCCTGATTCGGATGAATCGGTTTCGGGTATTCCCTCCGGGATTATCATTGCTGACATCCGTTGGGGTACCTTCCCGGCAAAGATACGGGCCTTTCGATCATAATGATCTAGGGACTGGAACAAATCTGTCAAAGAGGCATCATTCTTCCAAGCTTCACAGGCTACTGTCCTGTGTTCTTGATTCCGCAATCCTTCAATGAATTGTTTGAACATCTCATCTAGGAAGCATTCATCATCTAGTCTCCATTGAGGTCTGGCTTTATGCAACAGTCGTTGACATTCTAAGCCGAACACTTTGGCAGACTCCTTGGGCTTCTGTGTTCTTTTAGTGAACGTCAGCCAAGGGTCTTCTCCAACTATATTCCCATATAAATATGAAGCAATCTCTATGAGTTCATCATACTTCATATGGGCTGAGAGTCCTGTTATTTGAGAATCTCTCCATTGTTCCACGGCTCCTTTTCCGTCGCCTTCCTTTAACCAGCATACTAAATAAGGCAGAGCTTCCGCTTTACCCCATCCATTGCAGTTAAAGACATCTGCGCAGCCTTGATACTCCTCCTTCCAAGTGTTCTTGGCATTATAGGGGGTAGGTATCTTAGCTACTCTACGAGCCGGATTCGTGGATCCAGTAAGGGTTAAACCCTTACTCCATTCCATGATCTCCGTATCGTCCAGACCTTGATTGTAACAATCAACACCTAAGTTAGCAATCGCTGCATTAGAATCATGCAGCGCTTGTAACCCTGGAGAAAGAGATACTCGGCGACTGAGTCTCTTTTTCCTTGGAGGATTCGTACCATAAGTACTTCCAAAGCCTCCGGATGGTGGTCCTCCTCCACCTCCTGATCCCCCTGCTCCGTATGGAGGCACCTGTGAAAAGGTGTATCCACTGGTTTGGGGAGCCGGCCCTGGACCATTGGTGGGTTGTGTATTTCCACCAAAGCTAAAGAAACCACTATTGGGATTAGTGTTTCCTCCTGTTCCATACGACTGATTTCCATTATTGAAACCAGTCCCACTGGCAGAGGGTCTGCTCCTGGAACGATCGCTTGAGGGTCCGGATCCTTGATCACATCCGGATTGCCCCCCAGCTGTACTGGAACCTCCGGATGCTCGTCCGGTTGTTCCTCCGGACGTGTTCCGGGTGTTACCATTGGACGGATTCGTTCCTGTTTGGGACTGATTCCATCCATACTGGGCATACGGGCCATTTGGTCCCCCTAAAGGTGACTGTTGTGGCCATCCGCCGTCAAAGGTGGAGCTTCCTGCCGAGCGGCTTTGTTTAGCTCCACTCGCAGAATTATCCCCTTTATTTCCCGTACCTAGACCAAGAGGTATAGAGGTATTATCTGTAAATCTAACCTGATGACTCTTTACTCCTTCATAACGAGGTACAGTTGTCTCTGTTACCCCGTCATTGCCCCTCAAAGAGAACATCTGGTTACTTGTCGTGTTTAGGGCAATTCCTGAAACGGTGAAGTCTGATTCAAGAGTGCCTACTGCACGACCAGTATCTTCTAGATACTTTGACATCTGGATAGCTTTAGCCTCCAGTTCGGAATAATCATCCATCATTTTAGTCTGTTTAACAGCCAAATCTGTGGATTCGCGTATCAATTGATCTTTGAGTTTTTCATGCTCATCGGTCTGTTTTTGGTACGTTTCCCGAGCATCTTTGAAGGCTGATTCTATTTTCTTCAGCTCTTCTTGATACTTGCCGTAGGCCGATTGAGTTGAATTTAACTCTTGTTTAGTTCTATTCAACTCATCATACGAGGCTCTGTATTCCAGATCCGCCGTATATAGTGCATCACGATACTGTTCGTGCTGGAGTTGAAAATCTTGCTTTTCTTTCTCCATCTGATCCAACAACAATTGTTGTTGGCGTCTACAACTCTGGTCGTAATCGAGACGTTCCGATATCAACTGTTTGTTTTCAGTCAGAATCTTGTCTCGGGTTCCGGTCAGTGTAATAAGATCCTTCTGGATCTTCTCGTATTCAGCTTTCATGTCTTCAAGCTCGTCCATTTTGTTCTTTTCGAATCCACATTTTTGGTGTTTAATTCGAGAACTGTATGGAGTTTCAAACATACCTGCACTAGGCTTTGGTACCTCAAATGGTAATTTACCAAATTGAGCAGTACTTTTATGCATTGGTGCAGGTTTCGAAGTACCTCCTGGCATGAATAAGGAGTCTCCAAATTCATCCAGTTCATGATGTAAGTTTCTTCTTACATCTTCTAACCCATCAGGGTAGTGTTCTAGTGGATCCCTCCACTCAGTACCTTGGGGTGGTGACTTGATTTCACCATCCTCCATCGGGGAGTCTAGCTCGCGATTTGGGCCATTTCCCCTAACTGGGCTCAGCTCAGTCATTTCTGACTGCGCTTACCCGAAGACCAACTGGTCACGGCACCAGTGTAGCGGTTCGTCTCGTTAAGTTAGATTAAATCATAACGAAGAGAGAGAAAAGTTTCCGGGTAGGCAACCGAGCTTTTATTTCATAGCTTGCGTTACATACGATCACAGCCTCAGAGGACTACATGCTGCTAGTGCATTCGGTTACCCTTTCGGGTAACAACCTGGTTGAGCAGTGGGTAAACCACTACTGAGGAACCTAGGGCTAGGACCAGCCTTATATAGGGGAAAAGCCCGCGAAACTCAGACCGGCCACGTGACGTGTGGCGGACGAGTGGTAGGCCCCCTGGTGTAGTGGATACGAACCCAGAGGCAGGTGCTGCCACCTGCCATCCGGATTCCCCCACCACACCCGAAGGACCTAGGTCTGAGTCTCACGGGTGCATGAACGTTAAAGTGTAAAATACCATACCCCTACATATATATTCTGAAGAATAAAAACATAACGATTAATTTGTAACATGTTTTCAATTTATTTCAATATAATATTTGTAATATACAAATATACAAAATTTCTTGTCGACCACCTTTCCTTTATACAACTCAATGTACATGTCAGTATATATTTCTGAACCTTCTGTGATATTCATCTTTTCCATGTACAAAAACTTACAGAGTGAACCCGTGTCTGCTTAAAACGGACAAGTATTATTTACAAAATGTTCAGACACGATTCACTAAGAGGTATATTTATTTGTAGGGGGATTTAAATCTCTAGAGATTGAAAAATTAACTTTCCATTGAAGGCAGACTTTAATGTTTCTAACTAGTACTAAAAGTCACATAAGGACAGGGTTTCACTACTGGTTTCACCCAAATTCAGGTAACTTTCCAACCATTTTTGGCAAGTTTTAGACAATCTCATTGGACTTGTATAGAACTTTGATCACTGCCCTCCTTGTTATACTTCAAATGATGTATAGTACATTACAGTACTAAGTAATACATGCAGCACCATTTTTCATGAAAGTAATAAATAGTAGCATTTTACACGGCGCAGCCTGTCTATACCAAAACATGTCATTCCTCCTACAGGATTGTCTCTAAATATATTTCATCAACATGTCTGATTTTGCTTCTTTTTGCTTTTTCCTCTATGTCATTGCACAATCTCTTACAATACTTTTTTACAGGATTGGACAAAATATATTTCCTTTCATATCAACAGCAACTACTTGATTATTCAGCCAATAGAAAAGGATAACATACATATTGATACATACAGGACATAATTTACAAAAATATATATTCATATAAACATTCTTCTACATTTCCATAGAAACTAATTGCGTCTATAAAATGGACTAGTATTTTGATCGCCGAATAGGTTTTTCGACATAACATAATGCGTTAAGACAATATAGAAGTCATATTTTCCTCCTGAACTGCAACCTCGCTCTCTCTTTCCCTAGTACTCAATTTCTCTCTCTCTTTTTCTCTCACTCTCCTATGACTGCCCCTGTGACTGCCTTTTAATGTAAGGTGCTATGGTTCCATTTCAGAGGATGAACTATTTTAACAAAAGTATGTTATATATATAATAAAGTGAGGAAACCATATTCAGGAGGTGGAAAGATGATCACACACATGCCACAGGGAGAGGTACTGGATTAAACCATATGGAATAGTTCCGACCACCCCTACACTTATAACTTAGTGTAACCCAGCTACTTGGCAGGGAAGCACAAATTCAACTCCCATGGGGTGTTTGGGTGCATTTCCATATTAATTCACTCAAGGTATCTCATCTTCTTTTCAACAGATTGAACACTTCCCCACTTTTTCCTATCTCTAAAATAGTTCTGCACCAAAGAGGACGTGAATGACGGAAACTATTCTATCACCAGAACATTTTGGCTGACAAATTCAAGATAGAAAACAATTTTCACTTTTTCACACATTTTCAACAACATGAATGAGGAAAATCATTTATAAGATTGATTCAATAGTAACACCTGCGAAAAGGCGACTTCCATACAGAAAGGAGACATAATCCATATTTTCACAATTGACACTTATTTTTCCAAAAGGAAAAAAAGTCTAGTCCAAAGACCTTTGCACACAAATTGCTCACATTTGCTTTCACTCTTACCAGACATTTAAATTTTCCCATTCACACATCCATACACACATACAGATAATGTCATCGAAAGTACAGGTACCTCATACGTACAAAAGACCCGCATGTAGGTTTATTAAAGGAAGTTGCCTTCAGGTGTACCAGACCTTAAAGTAGAGATGGGTATACAATTCAAACTCACCTTTCCAATTCAAATAATTATCAGATTTAAACACTACAATATATGTAGACTGAATAATGCTAAGGCTGCACTAGACAGTGGTATGTTAAATGTAAATTTGATATTACAAAGTTGCTCAAACCCTTACAGCACACTATCACCAATTATGAACATTTTCCTCAAAAACTAGACATTCGAAATTGCGATTCAACAAATTAGACACCTATCTCTACTTTAATCCCACATTTAGATAACAATTTCGTCAAATCACGCTTTCACCACAATTTTCAGATATTTTAACAGTGCTTGGTCTGCAATTTGATGTTTTACAGGAGAAAGAGAGAGACAGGCAGAACATTATTAAAACAAAGTTAATAAGATTAGAAACAATGCAAATAATTTTCCTTAGGTTATCAATATGATAATGAGTCTATTAGTTGGTCTGCAGTATTCTGGCCCCAATGTTTTGTTCACTTGAACTTATATTAAGTTTTTAGTGTTAATATATATCTTTGGAAAACATTATTAAAGCATGTCTTAAGAAAATCCAGTAAGCCCAACCACTTAGGGTCCCTTTAAAGTGGCGAGTCTGAACTGTGGCAGCGGCAAAGATATAATATGTTCACAAACATTTTGGCACAAAGAAATACGAACTGCAAAAGTTCCATACATTAGAAATCTACTCCGAACAATTAACATATGTACACTTTTTAAGAATCCTTCAGCTTGACTCAGAAATTTGTGGTTGGACACAATCTGCCTTGACTGAATACCCTAATAAGAACTTTTGTCTCTTGCTACATTCTTGTGACTATAGACAATTGTGAAGGTGAACGGCATACATGTACGGGACTTTTGAACAGCCTCAGTCGTATGGACATCACAATCATCGCATTACTTGACTCAAGTATTTTGTCGTATATACACAACACTTTCAACAAACAATAGTCACACAACCTGATTTTTACACAAGACGGATTGACATGAATTGGCCAATGAAAACCACTGGACTTTGATTAACACAAGTGGTTTACGTCAAATATAACAGAATGTGACTTGTAGTCCACAAATACCCATAATATGTCATTATTTACATGTCGCGTCAGCACCTTTCCTGATACACTTTTATAACCAAGTATAATATACAGTGATCATTATAATACACATCCCACACAACTTTGGTACCCTTATTGTCTTTGTCTGTGGCAGGAATAGAGCCGTCCATGATTAACATTGTCAAACTTGGACACACAGAAGACTATCTATACATATGACTCCTCGGCTTGTGGATTGGTCTTTTCATTGGCTGTCCTCCGGCTTTGGGAGCTCCGATTAGCTGGGGGAGGATGTCGATACGGTGGGGGAGGAGGGCGAGAACCATCTTGGTCGGGACTGTAAAATGGCCCTTTGCCACCTTCCTCTGTTTTACCATCGTCATAGAGGTTCCTGAGACGAGCCACACTCCAGCTAATAGTGTCTGGCTCTGCTATAGTAAAGTCTTTACCCTGGTCTGGGAAGTCATGCACACCTTGCACTGGAGGGGGCTCAGAGTGAACAACTGCTACCTTGTGTTCTGCGACCACCGCTGGTCGGTTTTCCTTCTCGGCCACCAAGTTTTTGCGGGAGTTCTCATACTGTTGTCCATTGCGGAAGTCATTTTCTGACTTGACAATAGTCCTTGGAGGTGTGTTTTTGCGTGTTCGCACCTCACCCTCATTCTTGATAATCAAGTCCTTTGTGGGGTGAACTGGTGGTGTCCACCTTCTCTTTGGTCGCTCGTTCTCATTTGCCTCTTGTTTGGTGGATTTGATATAGGCATACTGAGGAACAGTTTTATTTTGTTGAACACTGGTTGGTTGATAGAAAACCTGGTTATACTTCTCAGCCAGCTCACGGTGCCAGTCTTTGTTCTTAACCGATTGAATTTTTGGTTGAGATACATTACTCGAATGATTGTCAGAGGTAATAGTATGGAAGTCTTCAATCTTGGCACGCTTACACTTTTCAATGATATTGCTGTCCAAGGGCTTTAGCTCCTTAAAATGGGCAATTTTGTTCAAATGCTCCTGAGAGTCACTTTTACTCCGTGAAAGATTCGAACGGAGCTGTCTAAACTCTCGATCTTCTTTGGACCTTGAGTTTTCCAGCCGAGTATCTGATGATCTATGACCATGCCGTTTGTCTCTGGATTTACTACGACTCTTGGGTCGCTCATTTTGATTATTGTTCCTGTTTTCACGAGAGGTTCTCTCATGACTGTGATTCCTATGTATGGGAGTGGATTCCCTACTGTTGTCAGTGGACTCGCGCTGTTTTTGCAGTAAGTCCTGTGAGTGTGAGTATTGTTTTCTATGTACATTGTTAATGGCATTGCTACTCTGGTGTGATGGCGGTGACTGGTGAGCGCCCCGTCGGGGTGAACTAGAACTGTGAATGTCCCTATTATCAACCTGCATGTTCTGTTCATTACCCACATGAGGCTGCTGCTGTTGTTGCTCCTGCAGCCTGTGCTCACCCATAACATTACTACTACTGTTAGTAGCACATATGTCTCTTGTCACTACCTCCTCAGTAGCCTTAAACTCCATTTCAGACTTCTCAGGGCTGTAGCTCATTGTCTCATACACCTGTTCTTCTGCCTCCTTTTCATGGGGTGAGGCAGTGTCACACTGAGCTTCGACATTCGGTGAAGTCACCATTTTCACTTCATTGTTCTCCTCCAAGTATTTCTTCATAGATTCCTCATACAGCTGACGTGCACGCTGGTTATTCTGTCTTTGCTGAATGAGCTCAGTCTCAGAGGCCTCATAGCGTAGAACCCCACTTTGGATGAGGGACTTACGCTTGATGGCCTCTTGGTATGAGGGAGGCTTGTCAGGCCTGCGGTGCTCGACTGAACTGTTTGAGGTCTTCCTGCTGGAAGACTCCTGGCTGGAAGAACTGGTATCCAGGATACTTGAATCACTAGCAGATTTCTCTACAGAGCGTGTGTTGCACATCTGCATGATAACCTGCTTACGCTCTGCCTGCGAGTCTGGCCGTATGTAAGGATCAGCTGAAGCCTGCTTACCAACTGAAGTCCTCTCTTTGTTGGAGGCTACAACTGCCTTACGCATCTCCCCCTCCTGTAGACTATGGCGCATCATACTCCTCATATGTTTTGGGAATATGTCAGCACCAGTGGGTGTCATACCTTTCTGGACCTTCCGCAGCACAGTCGGATCCTTCTGGAACTGGTTGCGGAGGATGTTTTTGCTGTGTGATTGCTGGGGTGGGGTAGGCTGAGGAGGCATGGCACTGTCTGTGATGTGATGAGTTGTTCCGAGACTCAGGGTAGTAGGCCTGGGTGGGAGAGGAGGTGCAGTCTCAGGCGATACATCCCGGGACTGAACTGGAAGCTGCTGCTGTGGACTCGGAGTAGGGATGGTTTTATGAGCAGCATTGTATGGAGGTGGAGGGTGATCAGGGATCACTGGCATGTGAGCTTCTACAACAGGAGGTGTGACGAACATCATTGTTTGTGCGAAGCTCACATTAGGGTAGCTCGAGCTGAGTTCAGAGCCAGGGGATGCCATGGGTGACCCAGGCAATCCACTGTAGCTTGAACTCAAGTCTGGGACCTGTCTAACTGGGGACTCATCTGGTGAGATTGCCATATGCTGCTGTGTTTGCTGGGTTGCGGGGAGCCCACGATGTAACACCTCATTGTCCATGTACAAACAGGCCCCACTCTCAGACTTGTGCAGCATGGCTCCATCATCCTGGTTGTGCACAATCCTCTGAATCTCTGTATACTCCTCAACACCTAGCTCCAGGCTCTCCTCCACATCACCCAGCATGTCGACCCCCTTAGCCTGACGTGCAAGATGTTGGTTGTATGTTGGCGGGCTCATGTGGCTCGCTGACATGGAATGGCGCATACCCTGACTATGCCCATGACCTCCTGACAGTGGTCCAGGTGGAGTCTGTTCATCAATTTTTTTCACCAATCCGTCCTTGAAGGACACAAGCAGCCCACTGTGTCCTCCAAGGACACAAGCAGATCATTACGTCCTTGAAGGATACAAACAGACCACTGTGTCCTTAAAGGACACAAGCAGACCACTGTGTCCTTGAAGGATACAAGCACATCACTGCATCCTTAAAGGATACAAGGAGACCATTGTGTCCTTGAAGGATACAAGCAGACCACTTTGTCCTTGAAGGATACAAGCAGACCACTGTGTCCTTGAAGGATACAAGCAGACCACTGTGTCCTTAAAGGACACAAGAAGACCACTGTATCCTTAAAGGATACAAGCAGACCATTGTGTCCTTAAAGGACACAAGAAGACCAATGTATCCTTGAAGGATGCAAGCAGACCAGTGAACCTTTGTGGATCAACACGGTAAAAGGTACACCCGTGAAGGGGTGTGTGGGCATACCTTTTACTGTGTTGATCCACCTTTGTCTATTTATCTCAAGTTGAGCCAATGCGCACATACAATACAATTCTAGAATACATGCTGCAGTGGTCAGCTTGTATCCCTCAAGGACACAATAGTCTCCTTGTGTCCCTTAGACATGCAGTACCGGTAGTCTGCTAGTGTGCTTGAAGGACATGCTGGTCTTCTATATCCACAGAAGGGCTGCTCCGCTTGTATCCTTTAAGGACACAATGGTCTGCTTGTGTCCTTGGAGGACACAGTAGGCTGCTTGTGCCCTTCAAGGACACAGTGGTCTGCCTGTATCCTTCAAGGGCACAGTGGTCTGCTTGTATCCTTTAAGGACACAGTGGTCTGCTTGTATCCTTCAAGGGCACAGTGGTCTGCTTGTACCCTTTAAGGACACAGTGGTCTGCTTGTATCCCAGTGGTCTGCTTGTATCCTTTAAGGACACAGTGGTCTGCTTGTATGCTTAAAGGATGGAATCGTCTGATTGTGTCCTTGGAGGACACAGTGGTCTGCTTGTATCCTTCAAGTATGCAGATATCTGCTTGTATCCTTCAAGGACAGAGTGGCGGGAAAATTCCTGTCCCCCTTTTCTTTAAGCAGCGTGCTGGATTTTTTGGGTAGAGTACTTCGAGGGGGTGACTTTTTTGCTGTCCCCCCAACCAACCAGCTCCCCTCTTGTTAGAGGGAGTGATCAATTTAGGATATGGATTTGTGCAGGGATGAAAAAGAAGTACATCGTGGGGCGACAGGAACCCTTGCACTCCCTCCTAACCCATAGTAATTCGAGGGCTTTTGTCGCTGAAAATAGGTAAAATAATTTTGTCTTCCCCCCTTCCCTCAGAGGGGTCGAGAAATACTTGCCCACTCCCGGTCAAGGGGTCAAAAAACATTTACCCACCCCGCCTCCAATCTAACACCAAATGATCACTCCCTATTGAGTGGTTCTAAAATTTATTTCTAGGCCACCCCCCCACCCCCTTTGTTAAAAAATGACCTTTCTCACCCCCCCCTTCCTCAAAATCACCAGCCCTCTTGTTGATAATTAGTGTCCACCCCCTATGCATAATTTGCAGTAAGGGAGTGGTCATTTTTAACAACAGGGGGGTTGGTGAAATTCCACATGTACACAGCGAAAGTTTTTCCTCCCCCCTCCTAGGGGTCTGAAATCCCCCTCCCCCTAAAATTATTCTTTAGTGGCATGTGTGCTTTTTTGCTCAAAAGGGGCAAACTTATTTTTGTCCCCCCTTAAGAGGAGTCTGAAATTTTTTTGTCCGCCCAAACTCCTCCCCCTGTTGTTAAAAATGACCACTCCCTAAGGGAGTGATCATTTTTTTGCTCAAAAGGGGCAAACTTATTTTTGTCCCCCCTTAAGAGGGATCTGACATTTTTTTGTCCCCCCAAACTCCTCCCCCTATTGTTCAAAATGACCACTCCCTAAGGGAGTGATCATTTTTTAACAACAGGGGGGTGGCTGGTGGGGGGAGGGGTCAGAATTTTTTCAACCCCTTGACCGGGGGGTCAGAATTTTTTCAACACCTCTGATGGGGGGTCAAAATAATTTCACCTGTTTGCAGTGGAAAAGCCAGCGCATTACTATATGCTAAAAGGTGACGTTCATGCGCGATTTTTGTCCCTTATGGGGGAGGGGGTCGAAAAAATTTTAACCCCTCGAGAGGGGGGTCGAAAATATTTTCGCGTATCCATGCGCAAACCCACCAGCCCCCCCCCCCCCTGTTGTTAAAAAATGATCACTCACTAAGGTTAGACCTGCCAGCTGTTGTGTCCTTGGGGGACACTATAGGCTATCCCAACCCAATGTGTCAACAAAGAATTGTTGTGTCCTAGAGGGACACAAGGCTAGCCCACCACACTGTGTCAACAAAGCTTTGAATCCAGGATGATCATCCCTAGACACCATACATGAGCATTTCAATTTCTTACTATTACTATTTTGCTCTGTCAAATTCTATAACAAAATAAAATTCTACCTATGTATTTAGAAATCAGTGTGTTTGTGCTTTGAATGCAGGCTGTAGAAGGTCCGCCATCTTGGTTTTAGCAGCTGCCATCTGCTGCTGCAGAGACTGGCTTCTGATTGGTCAATTCCTTGTGTCTCTTAAGGACACAAGAGCTTGTATCCTTGAGGGACACAGAAAGCTGACCAACGGCCCTGCTGCATCCAGCAGCAGATTCACGTTTACCTGAGCTTATTTTGCCAATTATTTCCACGTTTTCTGGCTGTTCTGGTGGTGATCCTTTCACTGAACAAGCTGCTGCTACATCTGCTCTCTGCATCGCACACTGACCTGCTTCCCCGGGCCTGCTTCTCATGGATGCATCCCCTTTCCCAGCTCTTGCCATGCTGATTGTGTTTGCTTTGCACACTTTTAACTGTTATTCAAATAAGATAAATATAGTCACCAAGATATCTGGAAAAGCCATACAGGCCTGGATTGGAGGCTGAAACGATGGGTGTGGAATAGGTATCTGGTACGAGCTCCTCTTGTTTCAGCGCCAAAAAACGTCACCAGGATGTGTTCACATGATTTGAAAATGAGGCCTCTTGTGTAATACGTCATCAGTTTTGTTATCCTAAGTTAACAAAGATCTCTGGATATTTGTTATCTCGAGATATTTGTTATCTAGGGAGAACGATTATCTCAGGATATTTTTTATCCAGCGATAATAAATACCCTGGTATCCAAAGATATTTCTCATGTGGAGATAACTATTATCCCAGAATATTTCTTATCTAGAGATAATGAATATCCAGAGATATTTCTTATGTGGGGATAACGATTATCCTAGCATATTTGTCATCTAGAGATATTTCTTAACTGGGGATAAAGTTTATCCCACGATATTTGTTATCTAGAGATATTTTTTATCTGGGGATAATGATTATCCCATGATATAAATTTGTTATCTAGAAAAATTTCTTATGTGTGGATAACACTTTGCCCAGTATGTTTGTTATCTAATAATGATGATATTTGGAGATAAGAAATATCTAAGGGGGGGTCTAGATGGGGGGTCACCATGTCACATGTCGGTTTTAAGAAAGGGCAATGTCACATATCACTAAATTTCTATTTCCCCATGCCCTTGTCACTAAGCTCAATGTCACATGTCGATTTTAGGGAAAGGTCATGTCTCATGTCTCAATAGCTTTTTCCTTCTCCATGTCCTTGTCACTAAGCCCCATGTCACATATCGAATGGTCGTGTCACCCTGTCAAATTTAGGGGTCTAGACCCATTCTATGGATAATTATTATCTGTGGAAAAAAACTTCTTTCATTACAGGTATGCCCTGCATTGCACCATCCTCTGTCTTCCTATACTCCCATGTATTTTGCCTTTCCTGCCTTCAGCCATCCCTGCCTTCCACCACTCCCCTGCCTTCCACCACTCCGCTGTCTTCCACCACTCCCCTGCCTTCCCCCACTCCCCTCTCTAGCTCCAGTCCACTGTCTGCCTGCAGTCCCCTATCTACCTGCAGTCCCCTATCTACCTGCAGTCCCCTGTCTACCTGTAGTCCCCTATCTACCTCCAGTCCCCTCTCTACCTCCAGTCCCCTGTCTGCCTCCAGTCCCCATTCTACCTCCAGTCTACTGTCTGCCTCCAGTCCCCAGTCTACCTCCAGTCCCCTGTCTACCTCCAGTCCCTTGGCTACCTGCAGTCCCCTGTCTTTTTCCAGTCCCCTGTCTACCTCCAGTCCCCTGTCTTTCTCCAGTTCCCTGTCTACCTCCAGTCCCCTGTCTATCTGCAGTCCCTTGCCTACCTGCAGTCCTCTGCCTACCTGCAGTCCCCTGCCTACCTGCAGTCCCCTGTTAACCTCGAGTCCCCTGTTAACCTCGAGTCCCCTGTCTACCTCCAGTCCCCTCTTTGCCTCCAGTCCCCTGTCTACCTCAAGTCCCCTGTCTACCTCCAGTCCCCCGTCAACCTCCAGTTCCCTGTCTACCCTAGTCCATTTTTTACCTCCAGTCCCCTGTTTACCCCAGTCCATCATCTACCTGCAGTCCTATGCCTATCTCCAGTCCCATGTCTACCTGCAGTCCCCTGTCTAGCTCCAGTCCATTTTCTACCTGCAGTCCCCTGCCTACCTGCAGTCCCCTGCCTACTTGCACTCCCCCTCTCTACCTTCAGCCCCCTGTCTACCTCCAGTCCCTTGTCTACCTCCAGTCCCCTGTCTATCTCCAGTCCCCTGTTTGCCCCAGTCCATTTTCTACCTGCAGTCCCCTGCCTACCTGCAGTCCCCTATCTACCTCCAGTCCCTGACCCCTTAGTCCATCTGTTATATCTAGATATTTCTTATCTTTGGATATTGGTTATCTCTGGATATTTGTTATCTTGAGATATTCATTATCCTGAGATAATAATTGTCTCGGGATATTTGTTAACTCAGGAAAACAAACTTGAGAAAAAAAGATGACCATGTCACCTCCAGGGCTTCGTAGTACGGACTGCATTAATTAGTCTGTTTTACTGCAATTCTTGCGAGGAATGATATGTTCACTTATATGATATATTCTAATGTCAAACAAACTTAACTTCTATAAGGTTAAGGCTAAGGATAGGGGTAACAACAGTATACTGATGGCTTTTCACCAAATTTAATTGCCCATACGAAGATGTTTGGGATTTCTATAACTATTTACTATGTAAACGTTGTTTTGATAGTTATCTATATTACTATGTGCATATCAAAAACTAAAGCTTGGCAAAATGCCGACTACTAAGGTCAAATAAAGACTAAATTTGTTAAAGAAAAAAAAGGACGATGTAGCATACTGGTTAACATATTACTGATATACATTATAATATCATACTTGACATTATTTGGTATTTCTGTACATTTTGAATCCACGTACTACATTATTGCTACTTCAGGAAAACATTAACCTTTAGATGGGCTGTTCATTTGGGCCGATCATTTTTGTGACAGAGGCCACCCTTAGAAATATGTTCGTTTCCTTTCCAGAGGTTGGGATTTTTCAGACCCATGAGTGAGGGAGGGAAAAAATTTACTTTTTAGGAAAATATTTATATTTGTCATGAACATCATAAGTAGGGACAGCATGAATTTGCCGTCATGTTCCAAGATTTAGTAATTGGAAGCCTAGATTCTTGTGCTGATGGATGAAATAAAAATCTATTTTTCAAAATTCAGAAAAAAAAAATTGTTCCCATTCTCACAAACAAAATTACCAGGCCTCTGGACAGGAAACGAACATATTTCTAAGGGTGGTCCGAGCACGAAAAAGGGTGACTCTACAGGGGTTTGATACTATGCACAGCCACTAGGTGGCATAACCTAATAGGTCAGAATAGGTCTTCCTGACATATTTAGTGAGTGAGTGAGTAATAGATGTTTAACGCTATTTCGACAGCTAAGGTCATATTCATGGCGAAAACTACATTACACAATTTCACAGGGGAATGTGTCAGTGCCCGCGCATATGTGCACCACACACATCCCGAGGGGATAGGAAAGAGTAGAAATAGACCCTTTTAAGTGGGCTAGGGAAGCCTGCTGATATATTTAGACAATCACAGAATCTGAATAATGGACATGAGCTACGTTTGCAGCACAAACTTTGCAAATTAACTGGCGTTGTAATATTCTTAGTTCAGCTATATCTACCCTACTACTTTTTCGCGAGGTATGGGTGCAGTCCTTAACAGGATGGAGACAAAACATGATTCCACATATAAGGTGTACCCTGAGTTGAAGGAGAAGCCATAAAGGTACAGATAGGGCTTAATACTCAAAATGAGCCTCTGAGCTCGTGGCCTCTCTAGGTGATACTACCAGGAATAAGTATGGATACCGCTGCATGGACTTTTGGAATAATGCAATTTCTCTTTTGGGCCTTTGTGACATTCTGTAATATCTTAAAGAATAAGAATTCTTAAAAATCAGTGGTGAGAACTGGTCAACAACTTAATATTTCTCTGCTCTTCTGAAATCTGTGTTTTTAAAACTTACATAAATTGGGCCAAATTGCCCATTTTATGGTGTAAACCTGTCTTTTCCGAAGATCTTTTTACTATAGCCACTGGAAAAAAAGTTACTTCTGTATGAGACTTTCTAATTATTATCATCATCTGAAGGCTGCCCGAAATTCTGATTGTTCTCTAAAAGTCCACACCTGAGGAAATGTGAATAGTGTGACCATAATGCTGCGGAGTGAAATCCAAAATGCAGTTGAACCTTTTAATAGGCTTTTATCAATAGGTAAAGCAGTCTTTGTCAAAGGGCCATGGTAATTTCAATTTTGTCAGACTGTCTTTTACCATTGAATATGGAGTCGATACGTTATACGGATTGACTCCTGTATTGATTGTCAGAGGGCACCACTCTCCACCACCTGACTGACACACCTGAACTAGGTCACAGTTATACATACCTGAGCAGGCAGGCAGGCAGGCATGCAGAACAGACTGTTGTTTTCTTTATTCTTTATATTTTATTAAATTTGCTTAAATAAAAAAAAAAGGCCGGCAGTTTCAGACTGACAAGGCCCAAGTCCAATTACTCGCCTTGTCCCTCCATCACATCAATATATATATATATATATATATATATATGTAGCGGTTCGTCTCGTTAAGTTAGATTAAATCATAACGAAGAGAGAGAAAAGTTTCCGGGTAGGCAACCGAGCTTTTATTTCATAGCTTGCGTTACATACGATCACAGCCTCAGAGGACTACATGCTGCTAGTGCATTCGGTTACCCTTTCGGGTAACAACCTGGTTGAGCAGTGGGTAAACCACTACTGAGGAACCTAGGGCTAGGACCAGCCTTATATAGGGGAAAAGCCCGCGAAACTCAGACCGGCCACGTGACGTGTGGCGGACGAGTGGTAGGCCCCCTGGTGTAGTGGATACGAACCCAGAGGCAGGTGCTGCCACCTGCCATCCGGATTCCCCCACCACACCCGAAGGACCTAGGTCTGAGTCTCACGGGTGCATGAACGTTAAAGTGTAAAATACCATACCCCTACACTGCCCCCCTTAGACAATAACTTGGGGGTAATTAAACCGCAGTGTATTAATAACCTAGTAAGTGATTGTTTACAATACTAAAAAGGGGTATTAATTACACTTGCTCGATGTGAAATAGGCTATAGTATAAGACTATCCTATTTCTGAAAAATTATACAATAATAGCATCGAGTGTCGTTCATGTTATTTCCATCACTAGCTTATAACAACCATAAATGATAAATATACAATTATCACAGATTTATAGTAACGTTTTGACAACAGTAGGGTCCTGAAAAGGACCGGTGGTTGTTAACAATGATCGTATTATGGTTATTGAACCCGGAAAAAAATTTTCGACTTTTTAAATTAACAGCTCTGTCTACTTTACAGAGTGAATTAAATATTAATGATCAGATATGGACAATTAATCTGATACTAAATGAACACAATTAGGTATTAACCTGAGTAATACAATAATAAGTTTAGAGAAATCCGTTGGACCTTCTCTTATTTTATAGAAAAATATTTATACTTTTGAGACGCAGCTCAGTTTATACCTTAGTGTTTTATATTTACAAGTTACAGAAGAATTATAGTCTCTTAATATATTGAGACCAGGAATGACCTATATAGACAGTTATAGGTCTAGGATTACCTTAAATAACTTTTAGGATTCGCAGATCCAGTATATTTATAGGTACCCTTATATAATAATATATCTTTATAAAAGATATTATATAGTTATAAATACAATTTTACATACAATATAATAATATCAACAAAGTTACTTGTTTTCATGATTGGAGGATGTAACAGGAGTCGGATGCTGCTGATGGCTTGGTATGGGCGAGCTGAACCCTGATGCCTGAAGTGCTATAGTAAAACTTGTTGGTGGGTGTAGCTAAACCCTGATGCCTGTAGTGCTAGCTAACTGGAGGTTATAGTAGATCCAGTTGTAGACTGTTGATGGACTCTATGGGCGTAGCTAAACCCTGATGCCTGTAGTGCTAGCTCACAAATAGTAGTGGTGTAGTAGTAAATCCGGTTTGTAGTTCAAAAGTCCATATTAGTGTAAATTGTCCATGATTTTATAATAGGCACAGTCATTACATTGTGGCACAGTACAATTATGGTGTTTACAGCATTCGTACTCCTCCTCCAGAGTGACTTGTTTGTTTTCTCCTTCTGTTTTCAGTTTCCGGATTAGGGTACAGTTTGGTACCCGAATCAATACGGGTTGGATAAAAAACGGTTTCTTATCCAACAATGCATGGGTAATAGAACCCCGGGACACACAATTATGTCCGATCTTCATGCAACAGTTTTTTACTGTTCCATGTTCTCCTCGGGTGGCTGGTTTGGACCCAGTTGTTGAGCCAGTGGCTGAACAGGGGGGTTCACACCAGTTCCATCCGTAGGTGCCAATGCGGGGACAGCAGGTGTAAGTTTCACCTTTTGGCGTGCTTCGAACAGCTTCAAAGCATGCTCAGGTGTACCGTCCCAGTTATCCATGATAACTCCGAAGACCTTGAAGAACTTTTGCTGGTTCTTCATGTTCGTTGCTCGTTCTAGGTCGAGCATCTGAGAAGCTGTTTCCTTCTCGGATAGGGCCTCCTGCCGCAGATTAGCAGCTTCCTGCTTATCTTTGGCAACATCCGCTTTGATCTGAGTCGAGATTCGGTTGATCTCTGACTTCTGGATCGCGTCAATACACTGGAGAGTGCTCGACACGGTCCGACGATACATGTCCAGGTGGAGGTTTTCCAGATGGTGCTGTAGCGTCTCAAATTGTTTGCTCTGGATATTGCAAGACAATTTGTCCTCCTTCTTGAAGAAGGTCTCCACTGTCTGGATCAGCTTAGGCCGATGAACCACAGCACCAGGTGGGGGTACCTGACCCTGAGGCTTCGGCTGTGCTCCAGACCCACTCGCAGTGACAGCTACCTGCGTGTGCGAAGAAGCAACCGCAGTAGTAACCGCACTAGCAGTGGTCGAAGAAGGGCCTTGAGTTGGTAATCCCTGAACCAGGGGCAACCGTGACAATTCCCTTCTAAGGTCTTTGGCCGTCAACAATGGTGCGGGTGGACGTTGTCTCACCACAGCACTCATTGTAGGTCGGGGAGCTTGACCTCCTACTGTCGGCAGTTCCTGCTTGACCCTCCCGTACTGATCAAAGATTTGCATCTCTGGTCCGGGTGGGCCCATAGCAGGGTACTGCTTCGGGTCTTTGACATTCAAAGGCGCGTGTTTCCGGGCGGACTGGCCACTCGGTCCACTGACACCAAAGAATGTCGGGTTCTGTGCACCTCGTGGAGTTGGTGCTCGCCCATAATGGGAAGGAGTTCCAGTAGGAGATGGAAGATGTGGCTTCTTCCTTCCCCCATTTGTCTGTCTCTCCAGCGCCTCCAGTGGTGACCTGGCTCGGCTTGGAGATTCAGACGCCTGTCTCTTCCTATCTGCTACAGAGGGTCCCTGGCGGTAATCCCTGCGGCTTCGGACCTGTTCTCCGGATGGAGTTACATAAGCCCCACCACGACGGCGGGCCTTGTTGCTTCTCCATTCGTTTAACAGATCGTACTCCTCCTGAGCGTACTCTAGTTTGCCGGACCCGGGAGTCTGGGCAAACCGAGCCTTTAGTTTCTGGTTAGTACCAGGAACCGTAGGCGCAAACTGCTTCGTACTCGGTGTGAGGGAAGCCAACTTCTCTGCATTGAGGCCCCTAAGGTTGCCATAGAGTTCGGAGTGAATTTTCATCACCCGATCTATGGCTGCCTCCAGGCCCTCTCCATGCGAAGTCACATAGTGCCGGACCATGTCTCCGCGTCGGGGGGTGACACATCCTGTGCATTTAGCACATTTCTTGCCAACCTCTCGGTCGCAGACATATTCCGGCCTCTGGTGCATATGAACCTCCACGAGATGACGAAGGAACGCGTCTTTCTCGATGAAGAATTCAACCTCACCCTCACTTTGAGTACAACGTTGGAAGGGACAATCCTTACGATCCTCCCCGTAGTACTCATCTAGAGCAAACTTGAGCTTGCCCTTCTGGTCATAATTGTACAGACCATTGGGCGAATTCTTAACGAATTCCCAATAGATCCAGTACATATTGGCCGGCTTTCTATCAGAGAGCTTCTTGCGAAGCCACTCCTCCATATCTTCCTGCCCCTCACAGGTGATCCGAGGGGGCAGTCTCCATACGGATTTACTCCCCTTCAGGTGTCCCCTGTGTAGAGGAATGAAGTCGGCAAAGTTGCTATTGGCGTTAGCCCAGATAGCAGCCTCTTGCTCGTCAGTCGGAGTGACATCCACAACTGGGTCAACCGGCTCCTCTCCCTCTGGGTCGGATGGTACATCCACAGGTTGCACAACGGGTTGTTGACCCGCAAGGACCTGGGCTGCAGCATCTTGAGCGTCTCCACTCAAATCGGCCATTACGTCGTGTAGCTTGACGATTGGCACACCGAGCTCAACTTTTACGGTTGGGACAGCCGGTTCAGCTTCTGTATTATCAGCTTGAACGTCTATCTCGATAGGTTCAGGTTTGCGTTGGTCAACCTTCTTCTTATTCCTCCTGCGGGATCTGCCGTTAGTAGAAGTGCCAGGCTCGGATGCGTCCGTCTCATTGCCGGAGACATCCGAAGCCTTAGCGCCCTTCTTATTGGCCGAGCGTGGAGACACCCGACGGGTTCGGGTACTGTCGTCCACACTCGTGCTGGTAGAGGGTTCGGTTCCTGACCGCTTCCCTTTACCCTTACCTTTGGTGGGGGTTGTTTTACCCTTTCCACCAGCTGCTTTCTCCTTTACTTGCTCAGTCTTCGTAGGGGTAGACTGAGCAGTTTTAAGGGAAACATCTGCATCAGGTAGGGCCTTCTCAGGTACTACTGCTGCGCCTCCCAAGGTAGGAGCTTCAGCAGGAGACATGAGACGGTCCATCCGATCGGCCATCTTGGCTGTTACTTGCACGGGTGCGGGTCCGGGTACTAACTCCGGATGCGCCAGTGCATACTGTCTCTCCAATAGACGTACTACGAGGTCTTGTATTACCCCGAGTCTGTCTAGTGGAGACACACCAATACGGGCCTCTTCTGCCTCAATGGTTTGAGACGTAATAGGGACCCCTGGACAGTAATCCACAACAGCGTTACCTGCTGCTTCATACTCATCCGCTGTGCTTAACAGTAGGATCTGGTCTCTGTCTATGTATCTAGAGACCTCATCTGCCTTGACACCGGTGTAACCCGTTTTGTCAGACACATAGGAAGGCCTCTAAGAGGTATTCCTTCGGAAAGCCATTTCTGCGTCCCAGACGGCTTTACGAAACCATAAGTGGACTACCAATCCTTTGGCCATCTGATGGTAATCCATCAACCAGGACTCCGGAAAGGTATTAGCCCACTGCGGATGAGCACATTCCCAGATTGCGTTGACAACACGCTCGTCAACCTCTCTGGGCGTCCCATAACAGGTGGGTATCAGCATTTCCTCGGAAATTGCTAACATCCGTCCGTCATATGGACCGGCTACATCATGCCATTCGGGACTGTCTGGGAAGGGCAGCTCTTGGTGCATTGGCCTGTCAACCGGAGAAGCAGGTCCCAAAGCACCGAATGAGGTACTCCCACCAAGACGGGGCGGCAGTTGAGGGGGAGGTGGCATCAGAGCCCTGTCAAGAGACTGGGCTCCTGCCGGTTCTCCACTCAAACCTTCGGATGGAGGGGCTACATAAGGCTCACCTACATCAATTTGTTGTTGAACGCCTCGGCGTTCAGGACTAACTTGTCTGGAGTTGTCGGATGCGTCGTAGAACGATTCTACGTCGCTATCGTCTACTCCAGAGAAGTACTGATCAACATTCATTTGTTGATCCATTTGATCACAATCAGCATCGTATTGCTGATCGTCGTATGTATAAGTGGGACTCTTGGGAGAACCACTTCCATACTCTGGCGGGGTGCTGGCACCGGCACCGCCGCCAAGACGGACGGCCTCTTCTGCCATCGACAGAAGTGGCTGTTCGGGGATAAAATATCCCAATCCACCGGATAAGCAGTGAGTACTGCTTACCCAGTGAAAGGCGGGTGCCTTTTAACGAGGGCACACCTCGGAATATGGCTGTCACGGGCTATCAGACTCCAACAAGAGCAAGACCACCCTCGGCCACGTCTTCTTCCTTCGCAGGAATAAGACAATATGGCGGGATACTCGAACTTGAATCGCTGCGCATGATCAAACCGGCGCCTCACGTGACCATTCGAAAATGGGTCAACAACTTTCCCGCGTGCCCTTAATTAGGTCACGCGCCCTTACATAAAAACAATACAATACCCGATCGGTCGTCCGTCCGTACTCCGGGTTCGACTATGACAATTCGCTAGGTATTCTGGAGTTTATGGATAGCATAAGCATATCCACCGGATTATCCGTCCAAAACCATGGGTTCATTGTCATAGGACCTTTTCCAGAGACTCTTGACCGGCTCAAATATACATTGAACTAGGTTACAACATATAACAGTACACAGTACAGGACAACACACTCGTTGTGTTAACAGGCTAGGTTACGGCAGTCTGTAGCAACCTTGGACTGCGTCTAAGAGGTTTTGAGGCCTCTTTTATTGACCTGGTATCCATAAGAGCCTTTTCCAAGGTCTTCTTAGCCTTAGAAGGACCTTTCCTCTTATTTTTACCTGCGCCTGCCGAGACTTTTTGTATCTTCCCCTGCTTTCCGGATGTTACGACAGGGGGCACCACCCTCTTCGGGTCTGCAACCTTCCGTGGCCGCCCGGGTCCTCGCTTTCGGGTCGGTACCACTTCGAGTTGCTTAACACGACTCTGTTCCATTACTTCCAATAGACCATCGCCGTACATTTCGGTGGAGGTATCCCTCCCCCTCCATGGGCGTAGTCTCGCTACATTTGACTTGTAACATTTACCAAGCTGTGATTTAATAATCACTGTGCAATCACTAATAACCTGAGTTATAGTGAAAGGTCCATCCCAATTACTGGCTAATTTCAGGTTAGCTAGCGGTTGGTGTAGACGCAGTACTCTATCCCCTAGATTAAAAAATCTAGCTTTTAGACCTGTGTCATAGCCAACTTTCTGCCAACGCGCAGTTTTCTGCAACTCGTCTCTAACCCTCTCATAGGCTTGTTTGAAATTATCCCGTAGGGATTCTACAAACATCACCTGGCAAGGGGCTTCCGGATTCATTCTTATTACGCCGAACACCAAATCGGCTGGCATAATCAAATCCTCTCCAAAAACGAGGAGATTAGGAGAACAGTTTGTGCTCGAATGCACAGTGCCATTATAGGCATGTACCACGAATTCACATTGTTCATCCCAATCATCCATCTGCTCATTTACCAGAGACTTCAATACTTGGATCAAAGTCCTATTGAATCTCTCTACTTGTCCATCGCTCTGTGGTCTATAGGGATTAGTTCTTGTCTTGCAGATCGCCAGACAATTACACATCTCCTGCCACAGACTAGACTCAAATTCTCTGCCTTGGTCACTATGTAACATGAGTGGGACACCTAGGTGCAGCACCCACCCTTTTACAAAGGCCATAGCACAAGTAACAGCCTTATGATCCGGTAAAGGAAACACTCGGGTGTACTTGGTATAATAATCAGACACGACCATCATACACGTGTTGCCACTAGGAGTGGGGGGAATCCCACTAATAATGTCAACAGCTATTCTAGCAAACCTTACACCAAACAGTTCCTGGGATAATGGCAGCTTGCCTAACCCGGGTCCTGGTTTGTTCTTACAGCACTCGGGACAGGTCTCCACCCATCGGGTGAGATCTGTACTCATGCCGGGCCAATAGTATCGTCTGGTCAGACGTTCTAGAGACCGTTTCTTTCCAAAGTGCCCACTAGTTCTATGTCCATGACAGAAATACATAATATCTTGTCGCATAGCACTAGGTATGACAACTTGCAAGGTTTTGTTCCTATTAGAATGGTTCTTCCATCGAAACAGAATACCATCCCGGACTTTTAGCTCGGCCCATTGAGCTAAGAATCGTCTCATCTCTCTGTTCTCCAATGACACTACGGGTCTTGGGGGACAGATACCCTGATTAAGGAATTTAATCAAACGTGATGTGACTGCATCAGACTTCTGGAACTGCCTGATGGTCTCCAAGGACCAATTCAAGACATGTTCCGGATGGGTTTCGAATGGAACTCGAACCCCTGCCAACACAGCATTGTGTGCTCCACAATCAGTGCACTCAGCATTTGCACATTTCCTCACTGGGATTCTAGACAAAGCATCTGCATTCAAATGCTTTGCCCCGGCTCGGTGTTCAATCTGGCTGTGATTTAGACCGAATTCGGATAGGTGCGCTAACCAGCGACCTATCATCCCCTCTGCATCTTTGAAGTTCAATAACCATCTGAGGGAAGAGTGATCAGTCCGTAGAGTGAAATCACTCCCCCACAAAAAGTGCTTGAACTTCTTCGTATAGACCACCACAGCCAACAACTCACGTTTAGTGGTACAATAGTTTCTTTGAGATTTACTCAACGTGTTACTAGCGAAGGCTATAGGAACTTCGACCCCATCCTGGACCTGAGAAAGGGCGGCTCCTATGCTTTCATTACTAGCATCAGTATCTAGAATGAAATGATCATTCTCCATGGGGTATCTCAACACAGGTGTGATAGCAAACAAATCCTTTATTTTCATAAAGGCCTCGTCTTGCTCGGGTCCCCAAGGGAATCGTTCCTTTCTGATCCCGGGTGTCCAGTGGGACAAACTCTGGATAGGAAAGGCAACCCTTGAATATCCTGGGATAAAGTCCCGGTAGTAGGAACAGAATCCGAGGAAGGACCTAACTTCTTTCGCATTCGTGGGTGCTTGCCAATTTGACACGGCATCCAGTTTCTCCGGATCGACTTTAATCCCTTCATTCGAGATTATTCGCCCCAAGTAATTAATAGATCTTTTGAAAAGATCGCACTTCTTGGGTTTCAGCTTCAAACCATTAGTTATGATCCTTTCCAGGACCATACCTAAATTTTCCAAGCATTCTTCGTATGTCTTTCCAAAGACAATCACATCGTCTAGATAGACGAGACATTTCTTCCATAAAAGGTCACTTAATAAAGTTTCCATCATGGCTTCAAATGTCGCCGGTGCATTGCACAATCCAAACGGCATCACATTATACTGGAATAATCCAATATGACTGGAAAAGGCCGTCTTCTCCATATCTTTCGGATGCATACCCACTTGCCAGTACCCGGATTGTAAGTCTAGAGAGCAATACCATTGCTTACCTCCAAGGGAGTCTATAGTCTCATCGATCCGTGGTAAGGGATATGAATTCTTCTTGGTCATACCATTCAATTTCCGGTAATCTATGCAGAAACGGATGCTACCATCTTTCTTGGTCACCATGCACACAGGGCTAGACCAAGGACTGGTTGATGGAATTATTACATCCTGTTCAAGCATTTTAGCTATCTCCTCCTCAGCTACCCTTTTTTTGGCTAGTGGGAGTCTTCTATAAGGAATCTTAAAAGGTTCATTCTCACCAGTGTCAATCGTATGCAGTACTTTATCGGTACGCCCCAATTGTTCACTCGGTGCTGCAAAAGCTTTACTGTACTTGTACAACAAGTCAGTTAGAGCTTCACGTTGTTCATCACTTTCTACATGGCTTTCGGCTACTAGAGTGTCTAGTTCCGGGCTCCTTTCGGGTGGGATAGGGGCTCCGGGTGCCGAAACATGTTTACAGTCTTCTATCAATTCGGATAAGACAACCGATCCAAGGATCGTATCCTTCTGTACATAGACAGTCTTGTTACCGGTATTGGATATAGGAACCACCGTCCAAGCAGCGTTAGCTACTAGAACATCAGCGGATTCCAATCCGATACTTGACAACATGGCCATGTCTGGCTCTACAACTCCAGTTTTTCCTGAAAACTGTCTGTCCGCTCGACATAAGACATCACAGGCTGTGCCTGGTGGTATCTTAACAGTCTGGGCTACACTGGCTACACTGCTTACTTGCCTAAGTACACATTGTACTTCGAGATGGTACGGGTCTCTCACTTCCAATATTCCCCTCTGGGAATCTAACCTTGCTCCATATAATGCAGCAAAATCCAGACCGAGTATACCATCATCCGCGATGTTCGCCACAGTAGGGGTAAGGATGAAGTCCTTATCTTCCTGTAGACTGAACCTCATACATGTTCTACCGAACGTTTGTATCATGCTACCGTCGGCCGTACGAGCATTTCCTTCCGTTGTGAAAGTTTCATGATTCGTAGGCAAAAGATCGTAGAATCTCTTGGCAATACAGGAGTGGCTAGCACCCGTATCGACAAGAAACTCAGCGGATCTACCACTCACAGATACAACTGCGTACCACCTCCTACCTTTCAAGTAGGTAGGACTACTTGCATACTTAGCAAGTTCCGTCTTAGCGCCGAGGTCAAATCCACATCCCTTTAAGAATTCGAGACAAGGATGACCCGGGGGGAACTGGGCACACCCCACCCTGGCCAACTCATTGGCCGCTCCCTCTGGACTGATATCGGGTTTCCCCTCTGTGTTCTTCTGCCGGTTCTTGACACCTGGTGTACTATCAGTCTCCCCAGCCTCATGAGTAAGGAACTGATCAGGCTCCTTAGCTTCACTGCTGGGCGAAATCGCTAGAGGATTCTTGCCAGTACCGCAAGCTGCGATAGGCTGGCAGTCATGGCAATCACTCACTCTGGGGGTAATCCGGTTGCCATTGTGGACACCCCCTCTCAGTTTTCCTTCTTCACTGAGTCCTCCTTACCCGGATTGCTCCGGTAACGAGTGTTTCTATAAACTGGCTTATCTGCCTCACACTCGGCAGCATAATGCCCAGTTTCCTGACATCGGAAGCATGTCACAACACTCCTATCAGGCTTAGGCCTCCTAAGATTTTCAGTAATCTTCTTTACCAAATTGTTAACCAGGTCCTCTGATAAAGAAGGACCCGTCGTGGGTTTGGTATCGGGTTGAGTCACAGGAGGTTTAGAAGTGATCACTTTCTCCTTGACGTAACCCGGTTTCTTTCCCCAGTTCCGGTTGTACCGGGGGTTCCCTTGGCCAATGGCCCCAACGTTTTCATCTTCGTCAGGTTCCCCTGATTCGGATGAATCGGTTTCGGGTATTCCCTCCGGGATTATCATTGCTGACATCCGTTGGGGTACCTTCCCGGCAAAGATACGGGCCTTTCGATCATAATGATCTAGGGACTGGAACAAATCTGTCAAAGAGGCATCATTCTTCCAAGCTTCACAGGCTACTGTCCTGTGTTCTTGATTCCGCAATCCTTCAATGAATTGTTTGAACATCTCATCTAGGAAGCATTCATCATCTAGTCTCCATTGAGGTCTGGCTTTATGCAACAGTCGTTGACATTCTAAGCCGAACACTTTGGCAGACTCCTTGGGCTTCTGTGTTCTTTTAGTGAACGTCAGCCAAGGGTCTTCTCCAACTATATTCCCATATAAATATGAAGCAATCTCTATGAGTTCATCATACTTCATATGGGCTGAGAGTCCTGTTATTTGAGAATCTCTCCATTGTTCCACGGCTCCTTTTCCGTCGCCTTCCTTTAACCAGCATACTAAATAAGGCAGAGCTTCCGCTTTACCCCATCCATTGCAGTTAAAGACATCTGCGCAGCCTTGATACTCCTCCTTCCAAGTGTTCTTGGCATTATAGGGGGTAGGTATCTTAGCTACTCTACGAGCCGGATTCGTGGATCCAGTAAGGGTTAAACCCTTACTCCATTCCATGATCTCCGTATCGTCCAGACCTTGATTGTAACAATCAACACCTAAGTTAGCAATCGCTGCATTAGAATCATGCAGCGCTTGTAACCCTGGAGAAAGAGATACTCGGCGACTGAGTCTCTTTTTCCTTGGAGGATTCGTACCATAAGTACTTCCAAAGCCTCCGGATGGTGGTCCTCCTCCACCTCCTGATCCCCCTGCTCCGTATGGAGGCACCTGTGAAAAGGTGTATCCACTGGTTTGGGGAGCCGGCCCTGGACCATTGGTGGGTTGTGTATTTCCACCAAAGCTAAAGAAACCACTATTGGGATTAGTGTTTCCTCCTGTTCCATACGACTGATTTCCATTATTGAAACCAGTCCCACTGGCAGAGGGTCTGCTCCTGGAACGATCGCTTGAGGGTCCGGATCCTTGATCACATCCGGATTGCCCCCCAGCTGTACTGGAACCTCCGGATGCTCGTCCGGTTGTTCCTCCGGACGTGTTCCGGGTGTTACCATTGGACGGATTCGTTCCTGTTTGGGACTGATTCCATCCATACTGGGCATACGGGCCATTTGGTCCCCCTAAAGGTGACTGTTGTGGCCATCCGCCGTCAAAGGTGGAGCTTCCTGCCGAGCGGCTTTGTTTAGCTCCACTCGCAGAATTATCCCCTTTATTTCCCGTACCTAGACCAAGAGGTATAGAGGTATTATCTGTAAATCTAACCTGATGACTCTTTACTCCTTCATAACGAGGTACAGTTGTCTCTGTTACCCCGTCATTGCCCCTCAAAGAGAACATCTGGTTACTTGTCGTGTTTAGGGCAATTCCTGAAACGGTGAAGTCTGATTCAAGAGTGCCTACTGCACGACCAGTATCTTCTAGATACTTTGACATCTGGATAGCTTTAGCCTCCAGTTCGGAATAATCATCCATCATTTTAGTCTGTTTAACAGCCAAATCTGTGGATTCGCGTATCAATTGATCTTTGAGTTTTTCATGCTCATCGGTCTGTTTTTGGTACGTTTCCCGAGCATCTTTGAAGGCTGATTCTATTTTCTTCAGCTCTTCTTGATACTTGCCGTAGGCCGATTGAGTTGAATTTAACTCTTGTTTAGTTCTATTCAACTCATCATACGAGGCTCTGTATTCCAGATCCGCCGTATATAGTGCATCACGATACTGTTCGTGCTGGAGTTGAAAATCTTGCTTTTCTTTCTCCATCTGATCCAACAACAATTGTTGTTGGCGTCTACAACTCTGGTCGTAATCGAGACGTTCCGATATCAACTGTTTGTTTTCAGTCAGAATCTTGTCTCGGGTTCCGGTCAGTGTAATAAGATCCTTCTGGATCTTCTCGTATTCAGCTTTCATGTCTTCAAGCTCGTCCATTTTGTTCTTTTCGAATCCACATTTTTGGTGTTTAATTCGAGAACTGTATGGAGTTTCAAACATACCTGCACTAGGCTTTGGTACCTCAAATGGTAATTTACCAAATTGAGCAGTACTTTTATGCATTGGTGCAGGTTTCGAAGTACCTCCTGGCATGAATAAGGAGTCTCCAAATTCATCCAGTTCATGATGTAAGTTTCTTCTTACATCTTCTAACCCATCAGGGTAGTGTTCTAGTGGATCCCTCCACTCAGTACCTTGGGGTGGTGACTTGATTTCACCATCCTCCATCGGGGAGTCTAGCTCGCGATTTGGGCCATTTCCCCTAACTGGGCTCAGCTCAGTCATTTCTGACTGCGCTTACCCGAAGACCAACTGGTCACGGCACCAGTGTAGCGGTTCGTCTCGTTAAGTTAGATTAAATCATAACGAAGAGAGAGAAAAGTTTCCGGGTAGGCAACCGAGCTTTTATTTCATAGCTTGCGTTACATACGATCACAGCCTCAGAGGACTACATGCTGCTAGTGCATTCGGTTACCCTTTCGGGTAACAACCTGGTTGAGCAGTGGGTAAACCACTACTGAGGAACCTAGGGCTAGGACCAGCCTTATATAGGGGAAAAGCCCGCGAAACTCAGACCGGCCACGTGACGTGTGGCGGACGAGTGGTAGGCCCCCTGGTGTAGTGGATACGAACCCAGAGGCAGGTGCTGCCACCTGCCATCCGGATTCCCCCACCACACCCGAAGGACCTAGGTCTGAGTCTCACGGGTGCATGAACGTTAAAGTGTAAAATACCATACCCCTACATATATATTCTGAAGAATAAAAACATAACGATTAATTTGTAACATGTTTTCAATTTATTTCAATATAATATTTGTAATATACAAATATACAAAATTTCTTGTCGACCACCTTTCCTTTATACAACTCAATGTACATGTCAGTATATATTTCTGAACCTTCTGTGATATTCATCTTTTCCATGTACAAAAACTTACAGAGTGAACCCGTGTCTGCTTAAAACGGACAAGTATTATTTACAAAATGTTCAGACACGATTCACTAAGAGGTATATTTATTTGTAGGGGGATTTAAATCTCTAGAGATTGAAAAATTAACTTTCCATTGAAGGCAGACTTTAATGTTTCTAACTAGTACTAAAAGTCACATAAGGACAGGGTTTCACTACTGGTTTCACCCAAATTCAGGTAACTTTCCAACCATTTTTGGCAAGTTTTAGACAATCTCATTGGACTTGTATAGAACTTTGATCACTGCCCTCCTTGTTATACTTCAAATGATGTATAGTACATTACAGTACTAAGTAATACATGCAGCACCATTTTTCATGAAAGTAATAAATAGTAGCATTTTACACGGCGCAGCCTGTCTATACCAAAACATGTCATTCCTCCTACAGGATTGTCTCTAAATATATTTCATCAACATGTCTGATTTTGCTTCTTTTTGCTTTTTCCTCTATGTCATTGCACAATCTCTTACAATACTTTTTTACAGGATTGGACAAAATATATTTCCTTTCATATCAACAGCAACTACTTGATTATTCAGCCAATAGAAAAGGATAACATACATATTGATACATACAGGACATAATTTACAAAAATATATATTCATATAAACATTCTTCTACATTTCCATAGAAACTAATTGCGTCTATAAAATGGACTAGTATTTTGATCGCCGAATAGGTTTTTCGACATAACATAATGCGTTAAGACAATATAGAAGTCATATTTTCCTCCTGAACTGCAACCTCGCTCTCTCTTTCCCTAGTACTCAATTTCTCTCTCTCTTTTTCTCTCACTCTCCTATGACTGCCCCTGTGACTGCCTTTTAATGTAAGGTGCTATGGTTCCATTTCAGAGGATGAACTATTTTAACAAAAGTATGTTATATATATAATAAAGTGAGGAAACCATATTCAGGAGGTGGAAAGATGATCACACACATGCCACAGGGAGAGGTACTGGATTAAACCATATGGAATAGTTCCGACCACCCCTACACTTATAACTTAGTGTAACCCAGCTACTTGGCAGGGAAGCACAAATTCAACTCCCATGGGGTGTTTGGGTGCATTTCCATATTAATTCACTCAAGGTATCTCATCTTCTTTTCAACAGATTGAACACTTCCCCACTTTTTCCTATCTCTAAAATAGTTCTGCACCAAAGAGGACGTGAATGACGGAAACTATTCTATCACCAGAACATTTTGGCTGACAAATTCAAGATAGAAAACAATTTTCACTTTTTCACACATTTTCAACAACATGAATGAGGAAAATCATTTATAAGATTGATTCAATAGTAACACCTGCGAAAAGGCGACTTCCATACAGAAAGGAGACATAATCCATATTTTCACAATTGACACTTATTTTTCCAAAAGGAAAAAAAGTCTAGTCCAAAGACCTTTGCACACAAATTGCTCACATTTGCTTTCACTCTTACCAGACATTTAAATTTTCCCATTCACACATCCATACACACATACAGATAATGTCATCGAAAGTACAGGTACCTCATACGTACAAAAGACCCGCATGTAGGTTTATTAAAGGAAGTTGCCTTCAGGTGTACCAGACCTTAAAGTAGAGATGGGTATACAATTCAAACTCACCTTTCCAATTCAAATAATTATCAGATTTAAACACTACAATATATGTAGACTGAATAATGCTAAGGCTGCACTAGACAGTGGTATGTTAAATGTAAATTTGATATTACAAAGTTGCTCAAACCCTTACAGCACACTATCACCAATTATGAACATTTTCCTCAAAAACTAGACATTCGAAATTGCGATTCAACAAATTAGACACCTATCTCTACTTTAATCCCACATTTAGATAACAATTTCGTCAAATCACGCTTTCACCACAATTTTCAGATATTTTAACAGTGCTTGGTCTGCAATTTGATGTTTTACAGGAGAAAGAGAGAGACAGGCAGAACATTATTAAAACAAAGTTAATAAGATTAGAAACAATGCAAATAATTTTCCTTAGGTTATCAATATGATAATGAGTCTATTAGTTGGTCTGCAGTATTCTGGCCCCAATGTTTTGTTCACTTGAACTTATATTAAGTTTTTAGTGTTAATATATATCTTTGGAAAACATTATTAAAGCATGTCTTAAGAAAATCCAGTAAGCCCAACCACTTAGGGTCCCTTTAAAGTGGCGAGTCTGAACTGTGGCAGCGGCAAAGATATAATATGTTCACAAACATTTTGGCACAAAGAAATACGAACTGCAAAAGTTCCATACATTAGAAATCTACTCCGAACAATTAACATATGTACACTTTTTAAGAATCCTTCAGCTTGACTCAGAAATTTGTGGTTGGACACAATCTGCCTTGACTGAATACCCTAATAAGAACTTTTGTCTCTTGCTACATTCTTGTGACTATAGACAATTGTGAAGGTGAACGGCATACATGTACGGGACTTTTGAACAGCCTCAGTCGTATGGACATCACAATCATCGCATTACTTGACTCAAGTATTTTGTCGTATATACACAACACTTTCAACAAACAATAGTCACACAACCTGATTTTTACACAAGACGGATTGACATGAATTGGCCAATGAAAACCACTGGACTTTGATTAACACAAGTGGTTTACGTCAAATATAACAGAATGTGACTTGTAGTCCACAAATACCCATAATATGTCATTATTTACATGTCGCGTCAGCACCTTTCCTGATACACTTTTATAACCAAGTATAATATACAGTGATCATTATAATACACATCCCACACAACTTTGGTACCCTTATTGTCTTTGTCTGTGGCAGGAATAGAGCCGTCCATGATTAACATTGTCAAACTTGGACACACAGAAGACTATCTATACATATGACTCCTCGGCTTGTGGATTGGTCTTTTCATTGGCTGTCCTCCGGCTTTGGGAGCTCCGATTAGCTGGGGGAGGATGTCGATACGGTGGGGGAGGAGGGCGAGAACCATCTTGGTCGGGACTGTAAAATGGCCCTTTGCCACCTTCCTCTGTTTTACCATCGTCATAGAGGTTCCTGAGACGAGCCACACTCCAGCTAATAGTGTCTGGCTCTGCTATAGTAAAGTCTTTACCCTGGTCTGGGAAGTCATGCACACCTTGCACTGGAGGGGGCTCAGAGTGAACAACTGCTACCTTGTGTTCTGCGACCACCGCTGGTCGGTTTTCCTTCTCGGCCACCAAGTTTTTGCGGGAGTTCTCATACTGTTGTCCATTGCGGAAGTCATTTTCTGACTTGACAATAGTCCTTGGAGGTGTGTTTTTGCGTGTTCGCACCTCACCCTCATTCTTGATAATCAAGTCCTTTGTGGGGTGAACTGGTGGTGTCCACCTTCTCTTTGGTCGCTCGTTCTCATTTGCCTCTTGTTTGGTGGATTTGATATAGGCATACTGAGGAACAGTTTTATTTTGTTGAACACTGGTTGGTTGATAGAAAACCTGGTTATACTTCTCAGCCAGCTCACGGTGCCAGTCTTTGTTCTTAACCGATTGAATTTTTGGTTGAGATACATTACTCGAATGATTGTCAGAGGTAATAGTATGGAAGTCTTCAATCTTGGCACGCTTACACTTTTCAATGATATTGCTGTCCAAGGGCTTTAGCTCCTTAAAATGGGCAATTTTGTTCAAATGCTCCTGAGAGTCACTTTTACTCCGTGAAAGATTCGAACGGAGCTGTCTAAACTCTCGATCTTCTTTGGACCTTGAGTTTTCCAGCCGAGTATCTGATGATCTATGACCATGCCGTTTGTCTCTGGATTTACTACGACTCTTGGGTCGCTCATTTTGATTATTGTTCCTGTTTTCACGAGAGGTTCTCTCATGACTGTGATTCCTATGTATGGGAGTGGATTCCCTACTGTTGTCAGTGGACTCGCGCTGTTTTTGCAGTAAGTCCTGTGAGTGTGAGTATTGTTTTCTATGTACATTGTTAATGGCATTGCTACTCTGGTGTGATGGCGGTGACTGGTGAGCGCCCCGTCGGGGTGAACTAGAACTGTGAATGTCCCTATTATCAACCTGCATGTTCTGTTCATTACCCACATGAGGCTGCTGCTGTTGTTGCTCCTGCAGCCTGTGCTCACCCATAACATTACTACTACTGTTAGTAGCACATATGTCTCTTGTCACTACCTCCTCAGTAGCCTTAAACTCCATTTCAGACTTCTCAGGGCTGTAGCTCATTGTCTCATACACCTGTTCTTCTGCCTCCTTTTCATGGGGTGAGGCAGTGTCACACTGAGCTTCGACATTCGGTGAAGTCACCATTTTCACTTCATTGTTCTCCTCCAAGTATTTCTTCATAGATTCCTCATACAGCTGACGTGCACGCTGGTTATTCTGTCTTTGCTGAATGAGCTCAGTCTCAGAGGCCTCATAGCGTAGAACCCCACTTTGGATGAGGGACTTACGCTTGATGGCCTCTTGGTATGAGGGAGGCTTGTCAGGCCTGCGGTGCTCGACTGAACTGTTTGAGGTCTTCCTGCTGGAAGACTCCTGGCTGGAAGAACTGGTATCCAGGATACTTGAATCACTAGCAGATTTCTCTACAGAGCGTGTGTTGCACATCTGCATGATAACCTGCTTACGCTCTGCCTGCGAGTCTGGCCGTATGTAAGGATCAGCTGAAGCCTGCTTACCAACTGAAGTCCTCTCTTTGTTGGAGGCTACAACTGCCTTACGCATCTCCCCCTCCTGTAGACTATGGCGCATCATACTCCTCATATGTTTTGGGAATATGTCAGCACCAGTGGGTGTCATACCTTTCTGGACCTTCCGCAGCACAGTCGGATCCTTCTGGAACTGGTTGCGGAGGATGTTTTTGCTGTGTGATTGCTGGGGTGGGGTAGGCTGAGGAGGCATGGCACTGTCTGTGATGTGATGAGTTGTTCCGAGACTCAGGGTAGTAGGCCTGGGTGGGAGAGGAGGTGCAGTCTCAGGCGATACATCCCGGGACTGAACTGGAAGCTGCTGCTGTGGACTCGGAGTAGGGATGGTTTTATGAGCAGCATTGTATGGAGGTGGAGGGTGATCAGGGATCACTGGCATGTGAGCTTCTACAACAGGAGGTGTGACGAACATCATTGTTTGTGCGAAGCTCACATTAGGGTAGCTCGAGCTGAGTTCAGAGCCAGGGGATGCCATGGGTGACCCAGGCAATCCACTGTAGCTTGAACTCAAGTCTGGGACCTGTCTAACTGGGGACTCATCTGGTGAGATTGCCATATGCTGCTGTGTTTGCTGGGTTGCGGGGAGCCCACGATGTAACACCTCATTGTCCATGTACAAACAGGCCCCACTCTCAGACTTGTGCAGCATGGCTCCATCATCCTGGTTGTGCACAATCCTCTGAATCTCTGTATACTCCTCAACACCTAGCTCCAGGCTCTCCTCCACATCACCCAGCATGTCGACCCCCTTAGCCTGACGTGCAAGATGTTGGTTGTATGTTGGCGGGCTCATGTGGCTCGCTGACATGGAATGGCGCATACCCTGACTATGCCCATGACCTCCTGACAGTGGTCCAGGTGGAGTCTGTTCATCAGGAGGTGTTTCTGCCCCTCGTCTCCGGTTCTTCCGTGGAGGAGGTACAGGAGGTGGGTGATCCACCATATCCAATGTGCCATCACAGCTCCGACTGAGCGGATCCCCAGCCATCATCTTTTGGTGGTGATGATGATGATGCTGATCCTCAAGTTGGGAGGACACACTGCGGATATAATGTGGATGTTGTTTCTGCGGGCTGCCCATCATGCGGGGGTACTCATTGCCCTCGCTGCAGTCATCCGTGTAAAGTTGTGTGTCAGATAACGTCAAACCGGAGTCGCGACTCAGGTTGGTGTTTGACATGTGGGACTTGAGGAGACGCGGAGATGATTCAATCTCACTGTTGTACAGGTCACGGTCCAAGCTGTCCAGTGATGAATCATCCCGTCTAGGCCCTGCAATAGGAACACAGAGATTAGTATTGTTTTAAAGGTTGTATGTTTTTACAGGGGTATTTTCAATCAATCAGACATATCATTGATACAAATTCAAAGTGGCTTTAGCTCCTCGAGGGCAGCAGAGTGATTAAGTAGCTGTTTAATGCATCATGATGACACTACAGGGTTGCAACTCTCAAAGGCTATTGGCTTAATGCACCATACAGAACTGGTGAGTTACATGCCAGGACTGTTATTGTTCAAAGACTTTATTAATAAATGCTGCCCTTTGAAAGCTAGCTTGTTGAATCACCAATTTTTAGTGAAACATTTCAGAATGTACTATTCTATTCCTGCATCTAGACTGGGTCACCCTGGACAAATATGAATGTACAGATGGCTTTTATTATTCTCCTCTAATTCTCTTTTTCTATTTCTTTATGTCAGCCTCCATCACAACCTTGTTCTACTATTTGCTAATCATGAGAGTGTGTAGTCTGTGTAAACTGCACTATTACTGTAAGCTGCATGTTTTATGGTAAGTAAACCTACCATTGTTATCAGCCAGACTGAGTAGACTGTGCATACTGTCAGAGTCTGTACTCGAGTCTTGTCGCGGCTTCGTCTCAGGAGGCTCTCCAAACAGTAACGTTACACTGTCCCCGAAGATGTCGATTGAATGCTCGATGATGAACTGAACCAATTCGGTCACCTGGAAATATGAATGTCACCATTAATCATTTTACAATTTTTTACATGTTTTGGTACTACAAACATTGGTATGACTGAAGTTTTAGAAACTAATAAAAGTATGTTGAGGACTATGCCAATGTTCTTGAATTTGAGATCGATTCTTCATTAATTACTATGTAATATACGCTTGAATCCTACTACTCATAATACTGCATGGATACAGCCACGGTAGCTAACTCCCCAGAACTGCGGTCATTCCTCATGCCGACTCTTTGGGATTGATACATTCTTAGAGCATTAACCTTAAAGGGTTACAAGCTAGTTAGCTCCACAGATGGATCTTGTTATGGCTAATCATAGCACCTAGATCCATTTAAGCCCAATTTACTGAGATACACCATCTGGTGTGTATATCAATTAGGTCATTTAGTAAACCCTCCAAAGGGAGCACTGTAGAGCACTATGAAAAAGCCTTGCACATCCCCTGAAAGGTTCTCGCAGTGACTCATGCATCATGCCGCCAATAATCTGGGATTGATACACCCAGAACCGGTTTAGCACAGCACATAAAGTCGCGGTGAGTAAGCAAACGCGTCTGCGGTACATCAATGATAACCAAAGTACATAAACCTGGGACCTTTAGAGGGTTACAAGTCGCCAATAATAATCATTGACAAGAGTAATCATGATTTAGTACACCAATACAGTGATTATATACAGCTAACAGCTGGCTGTACCTACCTTTTTAGTACCAGTTTGGTTGGGCGTGCCGCTGGTAGCGGGTGGGAAGAGTAAGCTCTGACCGATACAGATGGCCAGGTTGGATGCATTCATCTGATTGGTGTCACTGCGAGCCTCGATATGGTAGAGCATACACATGATGTGTCGAAGTAGGTTTACATGCGGCTTGTGTAGCTGCTCCAGTGTCCTATAAAGTGGTACAAAAAATGACACTTTACAGTTTGTAGCTCTTTTTAGTAGAAGTATTATACACATTATTCAGAGAAAATTGGTCAACAAAAAATTGGAGGATACATTGAGTTCATTTTGGTTAAGCCTTTGCAAAGTATCAATGTTGAAGCTTTTAATTTGACACGTAGCATACCAATATAGGTTGCAGCAGATTATGTGTAAACTACATTGGTAAAGTGCGAGTTTTTTTACTCCAAGTTGGGCATTAACTGTTTTAGCCCAACTTAAAGAAAATTGATATTTGAAGGCTGGGGTGACTTACTTTTTTACTTTATCTGCTTTCTGACTGTCATCTTGGATATCGACAATATCAATCCATGTGTCGTAAATATCACTCAACAACAAACAGTCGGGCAAGCTCCGCAAGAACTCCTGCAACACAAAGAAGGATGCTTTAATAAAACCCAAAATCATTATAATTCATAATGATATTCAAAAGAACCGGAGGCTGAGAGCTACACGTGTATGATATTTTTTCCTCTCATCTATTTAGTATCCATTTTCTAAGTTTCTGAACAATAACGAGAATTGTATTTGAATGGCATTTGCTGAGAAATCAGAGTGCCATACCAAAGCATAGAAAATATCAAAAATAGTACTAACCTTAAATATGCCAGCGATGCTTAGGACAGGTATTTCCTCCCAGTTTACCTCTTCGTCTACGTCTAACTTCTCGCGAAGTTCACGCAAACACCGCTGGTTGGCAGTCTTCCTGAAGATGCCATTGGTGTATGGACCATTCAGGAACAACTGATGCATCATACCCTGTTTCAAATTATTAAAATTCTTTGAATTGGAGATTTGGACAATTTCTGTACAAGATTCCATGGTTGAGGATTTAAATGATGTAATGGGTGGATTTGTTCCCAGAGAAGAGTACACTGAATATAGCTTCTGGCAATTCATGTGTCATGCAGGTCTGAATACTACAGATCTAATCCCAACCTCTATTCCAAATATCTCAATGATTTAAAATACTAGTACTGTCAAGACTATTTAAGGCAAAATCAGGGTGCTCCATTTAATCATTAATAAAATACCACAAAGTGCAATGTTTAATGGTAAATATAACCTACCATGATGGGTTTAGGGAGAGCGTCCTCCTCAGAAATGCTACAGAGAGGGTGTCCAAACAGCTTCCCGAGTGGAGCGGCCACCGGTGTCGACTCATGTTTTGTTGACTTCTTGAAGAAGTTAATCAGCGGTGACTTCTTACTCTTCTTGTTCCGCTTTATTCCAGGCTCATCTACAATATATAAAAATACACAACATTTAGAATACATAATGATATCAAAAATATATAGTTGGTGATTGTAACCCATAGATTTCTAACCTTGGAGTTGTCTCTCTAGGTGTGTCTGAATAACGTACACAAAATGTTTTGATATCGATGGAAATCCTTGCAGTCTAAGGATTCTTCTCAAAAGGTTATAACAAAAAAAAAAGACTTTTTGTTGCAAATCACAGCAACTCATAATCTAAATGTTCAAACATCATGAGACTATAATCTTGAAGTGAAAAATCTGTCAGACTGTCTTGAGTATGTATATCCTAATTTGTCAAAGTGGGTGCTGACTATGACCCTACAGTTAAATCCATCATGATAGCCATATAGACAATATATATGTACCTGCACACATAACGTCTGTACTCCCGCACAGCTTGGACACCATGATCGCACGCAGCGGGGCCGATGTTCAGCTTTCACTGCATCCAGGATGGACTCCTGCTCGCCCATTAGTAGTCCATCCTAGATGTACTCTGCCTAGCCAATCAGCGGAGGCCTGCTGCCCCCCCCGCCCCGCACTCTGCGGCCGCCTCACCGCCCATCTTCTACACCTTAGGGAGTGATGATTTTTTAACAACAGGGGGGGGGGGCGGTGGGTTTGAGGGGGGGGTCAGAATTTTTTCAACCCCTTGACCGGGGGGGTCAGAATTTTTTCAATTGCTCTGATGGGGTCAAAATAATTTCACCTGTTTTCAGTGGAAAACCCAGCGCATTACTATAGGCTAAAAGGGGACGTTCGTGCACGATTTTTGTCCCTTATGGGGGGGGTCGAAAAAATTTTACCCCCTCCAGAGGGGGGGTCGAAATTTTTTTCGCGCGTCCGCGCGCAAACCCACCACCCCCCCCCTGTTGTTAAAAAATGATCACTCCCTTAGATGTACAATCACTGCTTTGTACATCTGGGATGTAGAACATCAGTTTTCTACACCCTAGATGTACAATGACCACTTTGTACATCTCGGATGTAGAAGGAACATGTTCTATACCCTGGATGTACAATGACTGCTTTGTACATCTGGGATGTGGAAGGAACATATTCTACACCCTGGATGTACAATCACTGCTCTGTACATCTGGGATGCAGAAGGAACATGTTCTACACCCTAGATGTACAAGCACTGCTTTGTACATCTGGGATGTAGAAGATCAGTCTTCTACACCCTTGATGTACAATGACTGCTTTGTACATCGCAGCCGCCCCCCCCCCTCAAGATGGGACAAAATTTTTTACACTCCCCCTCGGGAGGCCACTAAAAATTTTACGCCCCCCCTCAAATGCACCACCCATGCACTACCTAATAATTCTAGTCCCTAGGGGCATGATCATTTTTCAACAAGAGGGCGGGGGTCGGTGGGTTTGCGAGAAGATGGCAGTACAAAATTCTGACCCCCCGGTCAAGTGCTTGAAAAAATTCTGACCCCCTCTGGGGGTCTAAATGGGGGGTCCCCATGTCACATGTCGATTTAAAGAAAAGGCAATGTCACATGTCATTAAATTTCTATTTTCCCATGTCTTTGTCACTAAGCCTCATGTCACATGTTCAAAATAAGACCATGTCTCATGTCACTAACTTTTTACTCCTCCATGTCCATGTCACTAAGGGAGTGATCATTTTTTAACAACAGCGGGGGGCTGGTGGGTTTGCGCACGGACACCCGAAAAAAAAAATTTCGACTTCCCCTCTCGAGGGGATAAAATTTTTTCGCCCCCCCCCATAAGGGACAAAAATCGCGTGTGAATGTCCCCTTTTAGCCTATAGTAACGCGCGGGGTTTTCCACTGAAAACAGGTGAAATTATTTTGACCCCCCATCAGAACAATTAAATAAAAATTCTGACCCCCCCCCCCGGGCAAGGGGTTGAACAAATTCTGACCCTCCCCTCAAACCCACCAGCCCCCCCCTGTTGTTAAAAAATGATCACTCCCTTATTGACATGGACATGGAGGAGTAAAAAGTTAGTGACATGAGACATGGTCTTATTTTGAACATGTGACATGAGGCTTAGTGACAAAGACATGGGAAAATAGAAATTTAATGACATGTGACATTGCCTTTTCTTTAAATCGACATGTGACATGGGGACCCCCCATCTAGACCCCCAGAGGGGGTCAGAATTTTTTCAAGCACTTGACCGGGGGGTCAGAATTTTGTACTGCCATCTTCTCGCAAACCCACCGACCCCTGCCCTCTTGTTGAAAAATGATCATGCCCCTAGGGACTAGAATTATTAGGTAGTGCATGGGTGGTGCATTTGAGGGGGGGGGGCGTAAAATTTTTAGTGGCCTCCCGAGGGGGAGTGTAAAAAATGTTGTCCCATCTTGAGGGGGGCAGGGGCGGCTGCGATGTACAAAGCAGTCATTGTACATCAAGGGTGTAGAAGACTGATCTTCTACATCCCAGATGTACAAAGCAGTGCTTGTACATCTAGGGTGTAGAACATGTTCCTTCTGCATCCCAGATGTACAGAGCAGTGATTGTACATCCAGGGTGTAGAACATGTTCCTTCCACATCCCAGATGCACAAAGCAGTCATTGTACATCCAGGGTGTAGAACATGTTCATTCTACATCCGAGATGTACAAAGTGGTCATTGTACGGTGCAGAAAACTGATGTTCTACATCCCAGATGTACAAAGCAGTGATTGTACATCTAAGGTGTAGAAGATGGGCGGTGAGGCGGCCGCAGAGTGCGGGGCAGGGGGGGGGCAGCAGGCCGCCGCTGATTGGCTAGGCAGAGTACATCTAGGATGGACTACTAATGGCGCAGCGCGAGTGCATCCTGGATGCAGTGAAAGCTGAACATCGGCCCCGCTGCTGATCGCACTGACTACGACTCATTAACCGATACATTAAGCACTACAGTACACTGTACCACTCCGCGACACATTGTACACCACTATAAACCTTGACTCTATACACACACATACATACAGCACATAGAAAAACGCACCCTAGGTCACATTCTCATAATGCAGCCACAGTAGCCTTCAAACATCGGTGGAACCATGCCAAAAGTGTCAGCTTGTGGCCACTAAAATGGCCACTTTCACTACAAAATGTCACTGTATGTGCTAGATGAGTGAAAAAAAATAAGAGATTTTTACATAACCTATTAAATGACTGAAGAGTAAAAAGGTGTCCTGCTGGCACTAATAAAGGCTAATGAGGCTCCATCATCATGCCGCCATATTGGTTACCATGGCAACCTACAGGAAACTATACCCCCGAGGTAAAATCACTCTCCAATCATCCTCTGGTGTAATTAATGACAGTATCGATATTGAGCTGTGGGCATGAATCTGGTAGGAGAGTGAGAGGTCATGTGACATATATGTCGAGGCAGGTATCTGAGACTGGTGGCTTCCCCTATGTGTGTGTGTGTGTGTGTTTGGGGGGGGGGGGTGTTGTATTGGTGTCAGACTCTGTGTTACCAGTCAGAGTATACATTAATCATATAACCCTAAAACAGCAGCAGATAGTGTGTTGATGTTGAGAAAAAGCCCTTTTGTTGACATACTGTATTCATATCCAGGGTAATTACCTTGGATGTGCTTCTGTTATAACCTATACCATGCAATGCACAGTGCATTCATGCTTCATGGCAACCATATGCTAGGTACATGTATGTACGTATCAATTCAGCAGTGGCAAGTGCATGCACTGCATTTCGCATGATTATGCCAAAAATGAAGCTCAAGTAGTGAGGCATTGTGCTGTCCTTAAAGGGTTGTACGTGTGGACTATAACCAGTGTAACAGACTGCTAACATTGTAACAATGGCCACTAATTCATCCTGTATGTCTGTGTGTGTCAGGGGGGTGAGTACAGTGTATAGCCCCTTGAGGGCCAGATGATGCCTCTAGGTGTACGCGCCTTTGTAAGCATGATGCACAAATGCATTGGCAATGCCACCAAGTCATGTTCCCAGCACTAAATAGGTGCATCATACCAGCCACTTGGGGATGTATGGAGCTGATAGGATCATGATGCAGCCCTGTTGAGCAATTCGCCAGCACTGTATTCATGTTTCATGAACAAAATGTAAATATATATAAAGGTATTATGTGGCCCATAAGGTGCTAACAAGTAAGTAATCAGGTCAGTGTAAACTCAAACTAGGGAAGGTAGTCTGAATATGTTGATGTTTATAATGCATGTTTACAAGAAATCTATAAGTTTTCCTTCGAAAACTCTCTGAATTAGTTTCTTTTTTAATCAGCCTGTAGACAATATTCATGAGGATTACTGGGAGAAAATGCATGTATGTGCTTTGCCTGTATATGATATGCTGGTTTGCCTGAACATGTAAACGTGAACAGAATCTAACATCTTTTCCCCTGAGTAATTTATACAAGATAAAACTCAATCATATCAAGTAAACAAACTGTTATGTTTGTGTTTGATTTCAAATGAGATCTAGACATAATAAAAATGGACTCTGACTGCGCAGTGGTCTCCCACAAAGGGGATTTAATATGTTATTAACCCACTAAGGGCCGTGACATCATGATGCAGCGCTGGCAGAGACCTCGCCAGTGCTGCATTCATGTATATCATAGCAGAGACATGAAATACCTATGGGATTGATACTCCCAATGGGTTTGGCGTGATACACCAATGCAGTGTTGGTGAGTGCAAGGAGTGCTGTCCTGTTGTGGGTCAACTTATCATGCAGCCAATAATGGAGAATCATGGGCTCCATTGATATGTAACAGTATATGAGGTAAACTTGGCCGATTGTGCTCACTCAAAGTAGAACATGGTGAGTTTTTTTTTTAAACTTTGTTCAATGTTAAAACATAATAACTACAGAAGGTACCAGAAAGTACTAGTATTGAACGATAGGGGACGCCACTGTCATGAGGTGCCTGCTTTTCTACCACATCGAACACTCTTACTGCAGCACTTCTCATTCTTTCAGCCATTTCGACAACAGCAGCACTGCCACTATGCTAAACATTAGTTATCGCCATAGGTAATCTAATTAGATTTGGGTATAAGAGCTCGCTTTGATAAGTCATTTAGCTTTAACCCTTTAAGGGAAACATCTGATTCATTAATCTCATTTGCCATCATAATACAGCCTTGTTGAATCATTAATCAGGACTCTATGTATGTGTGATGCCGACCCTGTGGGGCTGATACACTCCTAAAGGGTCGGCGTGACTCCCCCACACATTGATGCATTGGTGCATCGTGACGACTGTTGATGCATCAAAAAGGAGCTATCATGCTCACCTTTAAGGGCTCAATATCTTACTTAGGCCTGTGCGAAATGGGGAATAAATATGGGAATATTTGTAAAACACATAATTATAATAATTATCATAGATTATAACCTACCTCTGTTATATTTAACGTACATAACCGACAGCATGTCAGGGGTTAATCCAGGTAGGTTAGATCCTATAGTTGTAATAATGTCTGCTGGTTTAGACCTACAACCTCCATACTGATAGCCGTCAGGTTCTGTGCACATATATACAGTACACTGTGCCAAGTTTGACTCCTGACTATTAATGTGTAAGTTGATATCACTCACAACTACTCTCTTTATTTGTATAGTCCTTATGATACAACCCTGTGTTTCTCTGTAGATCTTTGGATATTTTCACTTTAATAATCCTAAGTGATGTATGCTTAGCAGTGTGTTCTATATCCTAGTCAGATATCCAGCTGCACTGACTAACATGTAGATTATCCTTGGTAGTAGTATTATCCCTCTGCTGTATATACTAGTAATACTCAGCCCCTGCTGTTTCCAGTGTTATGACTGGGCGGTGTATGACTAGTGCAGACTCGAACTGCCAACTCTTGTGGTTGTGAGATCGTGTGACGTGCAGAAGAAGAAATAATAAAAACATAATTACACTACAGCCCCCTCCCACCTCCCCCTTCTAGACCAATCCCCTCTTTGCCCCCCCCCCTCCCATATCCCACACCCCATAGACAACCACTAGATCGTGACCACCTTACTCGTCATACATTCTTCACCTATCTGACGTGGGGGAGGACGTGAATATATAGGATAGACTTGGGCAAAGTCCCACACTTGAAACTTTTAATTAATAGAGATCAAAGTCGATTCAAAATCAATTTCAAGGTGTGCATTTTACGTCAGAATGATATGTATGTTTGAAAAAAATGCAGCTCAGTAAAGTCTTCTTCTGGTGAAATATAGTAGGATGGGCAAGGAGTGTAAATTATATCATAAACTAATAAAGAATAACTGATTGATGATCAGAAAAGGATGACCAAATAAAAAGTATTCTCCAAGCACCACATGTAAGGAGAAATCTGCTTGGCTGCTTGAAATCTGAATATGTGACCTAATTTGTGGGGTCAATCAGTTCACTCACTATGAAGTGATTAAGGATGGTACAAATAGAGCACTGGTACCCTTGCTCAGATTATAATAATAATTTTGAGAAAAAAAAATTAATACACTTTTCACTTTGGGATGCAATAATATCAACCTATGTCTATCAGATCAAGGAGATGATTGTGGCAAAACTAAAATGCCGTCTACGTGCCATTGCCAAAATTTTGGTTTCCTTGCACCCCTCAACCCTCCATCCCTCTTAAACATCTAGACCTCACGACCCCATCCCCTTTTCCTCTGGATCCAGTTCTATGAGTTTCTGGTATTTTCACCTGGGAATTCCTGAACCACATAATAATTAATAGACTACCGAACAATTAATAAAATAATATCAAATAATAAGATGAATTACGACAGAGAATGAAATTTATCCTGTTTCCCACCTACAGAACATACCTGGAATTCACACTCATGGAAACTGAATAAATTAATAGATATTAGTATGAAATGTCACGGCTGCAGCCAGCAGAAGCAGCCAAGCCGATCCCACGCAGCATCTCGTGAGAGCCGAGGTGGTGACGTCATTAGCTGCGTTCCATGAATGGGTTACACAAGTCATAACAGTTGGCTAACGGAGGACCATACCTTATATGGGACAAACCTTATTTGGGTGGGGGGGGATCGTTTTGGTCTCTGGGGAGGGGTCATTCCCATTAAAAAGACTTGGCAAGCTCTACGTATTTAGTCTAAAGCGGGAATCATGTGGCAACAACATAGGGGCCTATTAAATAAATGTTTATATTCTAGGAAACTATTTATAAACAAAGGCAATGTTTCCATGAAGTCATGCACTTCCGGAAAATATCAATTTATTTTGAATAGTTGAGTTGTGAGAAAGGTTCACCTAGGAAGGGCTTTTCATGTTTATGTAGTTATGTACGATCATGTAGTTATAAATGAGATAAGAGGCCAATCTCATGCTTATCTAGGCTTGCACTTATATTTGGACATGGTTGCTATTAAAATACAGTAAAATCGTTGCCTACATGTATATATGCAAGATTTCAGAAACTAGAAATCTGAGATACAAATTATATGAATGTGTCAGATAACATGTATGTAAGGAATAATAATACCAACTAATATATACAAGTAGAGAAATTTTGATTACTTGCAAGTATTAAATTCCAGAGAATACCAGAAATCCATGTAGTGAGAGTGATGATAATGATATGTGAATCAACAGGGTAAAAGGTACACCCGTGTACCCCCTCACGGGCATATCTTTCTCCGTGTTGATCCACATATATGTCCAAACTATAGACTGAGTGAACACTGAATCACCCAGTCCTCTATCAGTGTTCAACACTTAGACCAGGAGTGGTCTGTTGGTCTGTGTCTACCTCTTGACCAAGAAGATCTAAAGGAGGTATTGGTATGACTAGTAACACAAGACAAGTACTGGATCCATACACATACTAGTCATGTATGGTAATATGTATATGGGGTAGGGTCGTGATAAAACACCTTGGCTATAACAAGTATGATGTACCTGAATCATGGTGACAGTCACAAGTGGTGGTGAGTGAACGGAAGTCAAACTATAAGGTATAATTATAAATATAAAAATATAATATGGATTCTCATCAGTTACCCACTGAAAATGTGCCGATGATTTCTTTATTTTTCTTTCTTAACAATGAGCCTCACATGCTTTTTTCTCTTTTTGTACTTTAGTAAAAAGCCTTTAAGCTTTAATTTGATATCAAATAACACCCATATTTGTCCAACTTTATCATGATATCATCAAATAAGAAGAGATTCCTTACAATCTATTGCTTAACTCTCAGAGTTCAATTCCCATTTTTGTCCGTGAGAGACTGCAATGTGCTCCACTTTCCAGGTGCTCCCTTACGTGTGATTTATAGAGAGAACTAAACTACCGTGGTGTACGAGGTGGCCGATCCACCACGAGGGGGTGTCTCCCCCCGAGCAATGAGGCTGCAGTAGTGGATCGGCCACAGTGGTGGATCGGCACATATTACGCCACTCGGGGTGTGGCGATCGGCCCTCCAATGCTATCTCTATGGGAAGAAGTTATTTGCATAAAATTAAGTACAAATGCACACGGCACTATATGCAGGATGATCAAGCACAATGGTTAACTATCTATGGATGGTATTGCAGGCAAATGCTTATCTCTCAAGTGAACCCCATGCGTTGATATGACTAATATTTGTCATCCTTATCTTGACTAAGACTACATGAGCACCATCTTAGGACTCCTATCCATCATGATGACAACTCATGGGCAGAGATAACCTACACTGCTATCGCTCATTATCAGGTAGCCCTATTAATGTGGTCTATTGTTGTAATAGGTGATGTGTATTTCAAGGTGCTCGTGGTGAGAGTACCTTTAACCCTTTAAAGTCTGTGCCCTAATACATCATTGGGACCTTACATGGTAGATGCAGTCTCCAATAAAACTTTGGTGAGTAGATCTTTTTGACATCATCCATTTTTAGTGGTAGATGGTAGTTATTGCCTTTGCTATACAAACACACAATAACAGTAAAAAGGTAGAGTGTGAACTGGTGCTTTGACTGATGACACCAGTCCCTATCAACATCAATCATTAACCCTGTATGGGAAGCATGATGCTTCTAGGTTGATTTTCCTTGGTTGGCATGAAGCCACAATGCACTGACGTGAAATTGATAAATGCAGCCTTGGCGTGTAGAATAGTCAGGGCTGCATCCATGCATCATGACGATAAATGGTCAGAATGGACAAAATGCATCAAATGGTCCATGGCAAGTAACTCACCAGCACTCAATTCAGCCTCAAAGGGATAAGCGCCATACACCAATGTAGCAATGGCGAGTTACTCGCTAGCACTGTATTGGTACATACCTGCAGAGGCTGGAGGTCCTGCTGTTTTTAAAAGGTGCTACACCTGCATTAAGGTCAATGAGTGGTATTTGGCAGTTTGGACATGTAAAGTCATTAAACTAATGGCACACGGATTATTAAGATAAATGGGATATTTTATATCAGGTTGACTCCCTCTATAGAAGCCAAGGTCACATTATATACCTAATTGGCCTGCATTTTTTCCACAGCATTTCTCTGAATAAGGGAATGGCTGTTTCAACCTACCTCTTTGACCCTCACTACACAATCTATGTGAGTGGTTGCAGATAGTGTATGTATGGTGCTGACACCTGTATGTAGGTATGTGTATTACCCCGACAGGTGCACAGGTCCCGCTCATAGGTACCCTAACCTGTCACGTGACGGACTCAATGTATTGACATGATGATGTTCTCATCAACCAACTCTAACTTTATACCTAGAGCAGAATTTAGGGATGTTTGCACAACAACAAATTTATAAGTAGATGAAAAAATAAATGTTTAATGCCACATAAATGATATTAAAACTGGGCTGGAATCCAACTGCCTTGCAGTTTGACAGCAATTGTAATTGCTTTTGGGGATCTCCCTACATGTAAAATGCCAAGGATCTAGACCTACTCTCTGCATAGACCCTGTAACATAGATTACATGGTAGCATTGCGACATAATAATGATATAAAAGCCTCTATTATGGGGAAATGGCCCAAAATAAAACCTTTAACTCACTTACCCACTTAACATGTAACCTAATCCCTGGCCGACAGTTACCCTAATTCAGCAGGAGTTGGTGTCTAAAGTACTGTAAACCTTTAAGGGCAATATGATGCCTCAAGGCTCATGCTCCTTAGTTGGCATGAAATGATTGACGAATTCTGCCCTCATGAGTATCTCCAGCACTACAGCCATGTATCATGCCGACTAAGGGACATAGTGCATTAAATCATGCATGTATGCGGCCCTTCATGGGCTAAATAGAATGGGAAGAAAATAGATATACATGATATCCCTTTAGTATGTCCCCCTCCATTCCTGCTGGTCTAGTTCTTATGGTGCTACTACACCTACATCTGCCACATCGGGTCCATGTCACTATGACAATACACACACACCTCACCTACACTACTGTCACTGGTCTGGTAACGCTTTGAATGCCCAGTGATGGAAATGACTGAAAATAGGGAAAACCTAGAAGACTTCCATTCATATTATGACTCTAGGTTCATTTCTCCTTTGCAGCCATAATCATGATGATACTCCAATGTAGATTTGGCCAGTCTACTCATGAGAGCTGGACTGCATTTTACCAACCTAAAATGAGAATGTATAGACATGTTTGACATTTGGGATGTTAAATTAGATTAACTCTCTGTGCAGATCTGTTGAGTTGCCCTCCAGACTGCATCCATGCATCACGAACACGAACTGGTCACATTATAGTGCTATACATTCACCAAAAAAGATATTCAGAAAGTCATAGCTGAGTCATTGTTCTCCCACCATCAGCAAAAATAAGAACTGCCAGACTCATTGTGTTAAGGACATTTCTGTAGGGTGTCTGTTTTCTGTGTTGTTAACTTTACCCCCCGGAGGAAAAGTGAAGAAATAGTTTTGTTTCCATTCACAGAAGTCATTCCTTGTGGGAGGTTTGTGACTTATCTTCCAAGGATGTAGCCCTCTGGTTTCCCGTTTACATCCCTGTCCATTGTGTCAGCTATCAGCAATTGTTTCAAGAAAATTCACTTAGGGCATTGCCACACCAATAACAAGGATAATAAGAGGCAATGTTTTGCATATATCCCCTTTTTACTTTTTTCTAGCTTTTAATGCGCCATAGTCATATTTCACAGTGCTGGGGGTTAATTCACCATAGCTATACATAAGACCATGGGCATTTTACTCACTCTACACGGTTGATACCCTGTAGTCAGGGGTGCACAATGCACCATTGAAGCACTGGCTAGTCACTCATAGCCCAGTGCACATATGATGGTGCATGGAGACAAATGAATGCCTTTGCCGCTCTTAAATAACTGTTGAAAAAGGCCTGCAGTGCTTCATCTCGCAATAATCCGCGACCCTAGTCCACCTGCAGGTTTACGTCTAACACTAACCGTTAGTATGTCAACTGCCCTTCGGGAATATTGTAACCTGATTCTATTGTTCACCCATTTTTCTCACTGACTCAGAAACTGATGTATATATGCTGTCCAATTAGATTCGACTGGTGCCAAGTTACTCAATAACAAATCCTTATAGACCCTTAGCAGGTTGTCTCATGGGCGCCGCCATTGCTGGAGCTTATTACCAGTGAGTTCTACTGATAACACCTATCAGATGGGTACCAGTTGGCCCCCGACAGGGCCGCAGTGAATAGTTGGGATTATCTCATTGGCTAATAATTAAACCTACTAAGTCCGTATAGTAGGGAAACCAGAGAATGCTTGTACAGTATGCAGTATTATACAGAGACGTCGTATCTGTTCATTAAATCAGACTTGTCTTCAATCTTGATGAGCCAATATACCAGAAAAATAAACAGCATTCTGAGATAATCCACCAAATGTCTATGCATGTATTTGAAGAGTAGGTACACAATGGTATTGCCGTGATTTGGAACCCAATGACCAGCCATAAACCAAAATGAATTAAATATGATGTTTTCATAAAGTAAGGTTTCACTAGCTGTCACGATTCTCCTCCCTGTATATACATCAACAAATCTGAAAGTGGAGCACATCTCCGTAATAGGACGGCATAACGGGTATATATGTACTCAGAGGAAACAACGTCATTAAGCACCGTAGTTCATTCATTATTTGTACCCTGTAAGTGTCGTCTAGGCCTAGCACATTCCCATACGGTAGGCCAGATGCAGGAATGCTGTCCTGCCTATTATACTCACCAGGGCTACATTTATGCACCATGCCGGCCTCAAGGAATTGATGCACTCACAAGGTGTGATGCTCCTATGCACTATGGATGATTTAGAGCCCAAAGTAGTAAATCTTATCTACCAAGAAACATGCTGGAGAAAGATGAACCTGGAGGCATTATGTGGCACCTCATGAGTTAATTCATCATTAAGGCCGCCATGTTGGCGTCTTGTACCTAATTACATACAATTACTTTCACCAATTTCCGTCCTCTGCCTCTCTATCTGTCAGGTGTCCCTACAGTAACTAGGCCATGGGATTACGACAGGATATCAACAATTAACCCTATAAGGACTGTTAGGGATGAGTAGCCCACTGGCAATATACACCTTTCTTGCACCTGTTATCAGTAGCACAAGTTCTATACAACCTAAAAGATTGGGCATAAATGCAGTACTGACATGACACATGGTTCCAGACACTAGATTCGTACACCATGGCGGAAGATAACAGGAAGGCTTCATGCATTGGGCTGTTCTAAATGCTTTATGTCATCATGAAAGGTTTGATGAGTTCATGTGATGAAAGACTTCATTTGGATAATTTGAGTTTCCCACAAGTAAAATGAAGTTAATATACTAAGGTTTAGTTGCATCGAATGCCACTAAAGGAACACAGGATTCATTACAATGACAGGCATGAAAATCTATATCTTCTACTTCCGGTATGTGTTAACCCTTAGTGCTTAACCCTTAAAGTTCCATGTTCACGTTCCTTGTCCATAGTTCTAATGACTATGTATCATCATCATTACATGTGAACTTGAACCTGGAGGCATCATCCAGGTGTTTGTAAAGTTTTGAAAAAAAAATGTGGACGTTCATTTTATAACCATATTGCTATCTGATAATTCCTCCTACATTTAATCAATAATACACCTTGTTGGATACATTTAATGATTTTCTGATAGACTACTCGTGACCTCACCTTCTGTAGAGATCTAGTGATACTATTTCCAGATATTAACCAAACACTGATTTATGATAGCTCTGGTTATAGACCCATAGGGTCTGTGCACAATATAGGCTATTTCACATTATAAGGATGTTGTATATTCAATAAAGACAACTATGAAAATTCTATGACTCATCATCAGATTCTAACTCTTTAAACCTTGATGGCAGATTTACAGGGTTTTTTTCTTTTTGAAAATAAAGATTACCAATGTTGTTATACATAGGATTATACACTAAATATGTACTCACCAAGTGCAGACTTGGGGTCCTTCTTGGCCTGGCGAAGGACAAACTGGCACTGTATTGAGTTATCATTAGCGTCCACATCTAGCGGGTCATCATCCGAGCCTCGTAGGGCCGCATCCCGAACATGGCTCATCTTGACCGAGTAAGGCTGTTCATGACCTGAAAGTGACAATAGGCCTGATTTCATCCACGCTTGTCTCTTTGGGGGGAAAGTGAAGTACCCCATGGAGTTGGGGCGCTCCGGGTCTTTGCGGATTAATCCGGCTGCAGCTGCAGCCCAAAGGTGTCGAGGCCGCCGGAGCTTTACCCCAGTGGTTCTAGAGCCAGAGGGTGAGGTTCCAGAGGGTGAGGTTCCAGAGGGTGAGGTTCCAGAGGGTGAGGTTCCAGAGGGTGAGGTTCCAGAGGGTGAGGTTCCAGAGGGTGAGGTTCCAGAGACTGGGGATTCAGATAGAGAAGATTGGGAATCCGGTGGGCTGGTTTGGGATAATCGTTTTCGGTATTCCTCAGGCTCAGATGTTTGTGAATCAGACTTGGTGGGAAGGGAGGAGGGTGAGGTTGGTTGAGTATTGGGCTGGGTGGTTTCAGGAAGGAGCAGAATGGTTTCGACTTCAGGTTGGGAGACATCAGAGACAGAAACCATGGGGGTGACAGGAGAGAAAACATCTGAACCAATGGAGTCCAAGCTAGACTGAGTACTTAGGGCCGCCTCCGATACGACCTCTCTCCTGCCTATTTTAGACAAAGATTTTTTCGAGCCAGAGCGCAATGTATTAGGTGAGGTATTTGCAGACCTAGACTTGGCTTTTTCATGTCTTGGTTCTCCCAAGTCAGATAATGATTTAGCATGGGTTACTGATGGAAACCCTCCAGACCCAAGTGAGTCCATGTCAGCCGACCGATCAGTTCGTGTCCTCTCGGGTACCGACTGTCTCCTGTCTTTTTCAGATGAAGAATTTCTGGACCGAGAAGGCACAGACGAGGAGAGCGGGAGTCCAAAACTAGATGGCAGTGTTTCAGAACTGGGAGTTCCTGAGTCTGACGACATTGTTCTATATCCAGAACTTGCCGAACTGGAGAATGAGTTTCTAAGTCTGCGAGTGTTTCTCCTAAGAACTACACCTGTCTCGATAGAACTGAATGGGGCTGGAATATCAACTCCAGAGGATTCACTTGAAGATGACCCTGACCGTGAACCATCCCGGCATTCTCCCACTATCTCGTTACTAATACTGTCCCCTTCTGAGGCATTGCGAGGCAGAGTACTTGGTTTTATCAGAAAGCTCTGACCAGACCATTCACCCTCCTCCATCAGAGGTATATTGATAAGTGAAGTAGGCCAGCCCCCAAGAGACATGCTCCGCTTGTTGTTCAGATTGATCATGGCCAGAGTCTCTATGTTCTTCCGGCGTTGGGTGTTTGGAGAAGTCGAGGTAGGGGTAATTTCCCCAGACTTCCTACGCCCAAGCGCTCTTCCAAGGAAAGACATAGTGAAAGTCTATGAGAGCAAGAGGCTAATGCCTCAGGGTCCTGATAGTACCTATCTGCTGCTTATATAGCACCATGATGGGACAGATTGACATAAAACATAGAGAGGTTAATGTGTAGAACCTACTCTAACTTGTTCAATCAACCCTGCAAATACACACACAGTCATGGCAAGTCAAATTGAATCCACAGCATTTGTTGCTCTGACACTGCAGACTGGGCATTCGGCAGGGCAGTTAGGGAGGAAGGAATTAAGAACGGAGTGAAGGAAGGGGTGGGTGAAACGGCGACTCCAAGGGCAGAGGAGTCAAACCTTGGATGGGATCGGTTAAAACCCTAGTTCCAAAACATTGACTGGAGGGAAACGACCGGTGGGGAAAATTGTGGAGGGCTGGGAGATGACAGGGAAGAAGTGGAGGTCTAAAATAGCCAAAGAGCCCGGGAAATGTAGATGGTTTAATCCCTGGTCCAGATTGTCTGTGTAGAAGTGATAGTGTGTAATCCAATACATGTAGAGACAATACAGGAGAGATGTGGCAAGCACCACGGTCTATAGGTGAAGTGATCAGGAGGGCCGACCCCAAGGTACTCTTAGATAGCCCCTCCTGGTATTGGCAGTTGGGGAGGGAGGGGGACACTTGATCAAGATAAAAACCTGTCAAGGCTACCTATAGGGCAGAAAAGCTATGCTTTAGTTCTCTTCTCTGCCACTGCTACTGTCACTGTGGCGCTTCAGTAGTCCCATGAGGCCCTTATGGCTGTATATATGTATACAGGGTCATATATGGAGATAGGGCCTGCCCTGGGCACTTGAATGTGATAAGACACACATAACTCAGAGCTTGCTAAAATGGGTGCCATTCTACTTGTGATAGCCAGCCTGCCAGTTATCAGGGGTTTACATTACATAGGCTGGTATAGACAAAGGTATTTGTCATAAGGCTTGTCTGGAATTAATAAAGGGGAACATAAGCTTAACCCTGTAAGGACAGAGTAGTTCTTAACCTTTCAAGGGCAGCATAATTATATATAGTGCAGCACTGTAGGAGAGGCTGGCTGTATCCAAATCTATATACAAATGTATCTATATACAAATGTATCTGTATACAAATGTATACACCAGGGATGAGTGAGTGAGTAATAGATGTTTAACGCCATTTCGACATCTAAGGTCATATTTATGTCGAGAATGACATTACACAATTTCACAGAGGAATGTGCACCACACATAGAAAAGAGGATAGGAAAGAAGAGATATAGACCCTTTTAAGTGGTCTAGGGAAGCCCTACACCAGGGATGCATTCAGCATCGTCCTTAATGCCAATACTAAGGCCAAATGGCTAACCCACTACTGATATCCTCCCTCTGATGCGCCAATCCAGTTCTAGTGAGGCTTGCCTCACCTTGACATCCAAAGAAGATGAACTAGGTGGCATCAAGATTAATAGCATTTTGCCAGGTTGTTGAAATTGTGCATGAATGCAGGACTAGTGATGGAAGAGCATCAGCGCATTATGACAACAGAGAACGATAAATCACTTCTTTAAAGTATTATGGAAATCAAGTGATTATGAGATTTTGCAGGAGATGAGTATAATTGGTTATCTCTTACAAATATGTGGAGAGGCCTATTATCTTAAATACATGTTTACACTTTCTGGCGCCTGGGCCCTTACAAACCCAAGTTATCGCTTAAGGTATCTGGACTTTAATTGAATTTGTATGTAAATCTTCTGCCATGATATTCTGGTATGTCTTATGATATCCCTATTGAAATAACATATTGGGGAATCCAAATGGAATTGAGTGTGGATTTATAATCATGTGTCATGAAAAAAAACTTTTCATGGAAAAACTAGCATTGCATCTAAGGATAACACATTGAATTGATTCCAGAAGTCCTCTAATGTGCGCATGAAACTTTGATATAATAACTCCCTTTGATCTTCTTGGTCTTCATGATACATTAATGAAGCCCTGGTGGTTAACTCGCCAGGGATGTCTCATACTAAGCCTACAGGGTTGATATCCACTCAAAGAGCTGAAAAGAGCCAATTCACTATTCAATTCTGCTGAATTGAATCATGGAAACTTAGGGTCTCCAAAACACCTTAGATTAAATCCCTTAAAGTTTGATGTAAGGGTAAATAAAGCTCTTGAACTGACTGACCCCATCTCCTCAAATGGTGTTGTTGGTTCATTAAAGACTAAGACCTTTAGAAATGGCCGCGTTCTGAGTGTGCTTGCCACACTGCTATGGTGCCACTAAGGCCCAGAGGCCATGGTCAACAGGCATCACTTCCTAAATGTGCAATTATGTTGAGCAGTGAACGGCAGAACATCGTTTAGGTATCTATTTGGGTATGGTCAATAAGTACACGTACCTAAAGCAATAATAGTGGCAATATTTCAATGGTAAAAATGACATTTTGTGTGTGTCTGTATTTACTTCTATGCCATAGTACTGAATGGGCGCCCTAGACCAAAGGCCATGGTCAATAAGCCTACTTTTCCTAAATGTACAGTTCTGACACGATCTATAATGGCCAGTGGGAAGGTATGAACATTTTGGTGTGCACAGGTGTGTGTATGTCCGGAGAGACCTCTCAGGAACAGGTGAGGGGTTGTGTCATTGTGGGTTGGAGGGGGAGGTACTATTTAAGGTACACATGATGCCTCAAAATTCTTTTTATTTCATAATGCACCACCCTGCTCCTGGCGAGTAACTCATTGGGACTCAATTATATTGAGTATCATGCCGTCTGTTCTCAACACCATAATGGCAAAGTGCATCCCTGGTGGATACCTACAGGGCTCTATAAATGTATGCATCATGAATACCAACGAGCATGATGATCCAATGTGCTATGTGGCCATTTTAAAGGGTTAAGGGCTCTTGAAGAGGTATGACGTAGGTGGTGTTGATACTGGTCATAAACCCAGTGTGTACGTCATCAAGGAAGGCTGACCAGTAAGTAGTAAAACTAACAGTAAAACAGACATACACATGGACCTTGGTAAAAACAAATGGTCCCTCAACCTGATCAGATACACTCACCTCAGTCTTCTGCCTTTCCTATCATGATGACTTTTGGTATCAGGATGCATGTATTAAGACACAGGATGCAGTCATTATCAGGTTTTGTAAAACCCCAAAAATGATCCTGGGTGAAAAATGACCCAGGGTGAAAAATTACCCTGCTCTGTCTGCTATGGAAAAAGCAATTTTAATTTGCTTTTTTGGGCCAATTTTCTTTATCTATCCATCATAAAACCATCATATATGAAAAGAGGAGGATTGATAGTGGTAGTCTAGAATACCAAACTACTTTTTTAGCCATCTTATTTTGCATTCTGTTTTAATTATTGCAATGGGTATGAGGGAAAATAGCTCTCTGGGCTCACAATAATGCAAATGATAAGTTTGTATCACATTTGAGATTGATCAATCATACATCACTGGAAAGACCAATATGTATCCTAGTTAAATCTAAAATAACTTTTGGATATGAACTATAGCAGTTGAGAAAACACAATTTGAAACTTAGTCTGCTGTCCATTCATAACTGAAAGTCAGTATAGGGGAGAGGCCCCTTATCTAGGTCAACTGATAAGGCAGAGAGAGGGGGAAGGGGAGGGGTGGGGGACAGGGTCAAAAATGATTATATTCCATGAGTGTAACCCTTTTAATTTCAAATCTTTGGCAATCCGTTTTATACTAAAATGCTGACCTTAGTGGTTCCAACTTTATTGAAATCCCATCAAAAGAACATTTCCCTTTCGTCCCTACCTCTCTGACTAAAACATAGAATAATAACTATCATGAAGAATATATATGTGTATCATGTTGTAGTGGATAAGTAAAGTTTTAACAAACAACTTGTCCACTGCAAGCTCACTATAGGAACATGTGGCATTTGGGGGATTCACCCAGCCTTCCTCCTATATTGCTACCATTTTTTAGTGTTTCTTTTAGTGTTGTCTTAGATAAAGGCTCTACATCTACAATTCCACACTGGTAAATCCCCCAGGAGTGGATGCCAATGTGTAAATACTTGTAGCCCTATTCTTTATAGAGAGTAGACACTGATGATATCTCTGTCATCGGGTAAGGTAAATCGGATGTGTTCTTGAAATTAAAGCGGGTATTCCACTGCTGTCGGTCGGCTGAGATTTTGCTAATCCGATTATTTTTGATTATACAAAGGTATAGAAAAAATCGGTCGGATTAGAAAAAATAAGGCCGACCGACGACAGTGGAATACCTGCTTCAATGGTAATATCAACTGGAGGATTCCCCCAAAAATGTCTCTCACTTAAAATGTTATGAATTATGTATGCATTGGTTTCTTATGTACAGTTATGTTAAGTGTGGACCTTTACAAATCTATTTGGGTAATTTCAGAAGCATGGTAAGCAGTTTCAAGGAGGGGGAGCCAACAAATAAAGTAAGTATTGGGGCATTTTTTCGAAGGAGGTCGGGCAATTTATTTTCTGAGCCTTGACCTTTTATGGTTGACTATTTTGGGCATTTGTATTAAATAGGGGGGGGGGTGAAGACGAATATCAACCGTTGTATGGTAATAAGGAAGATTGCTATTTGACTCTACAAAAAAAATACCCATTTTCCTACTTCCCTCTATTATGTAGACTACAATAGACCATATCACTTTCAAATAAAACATTCACTGAATAAAAATGACCCACACAGCGATAAATATCACAACTGAGGAGGACATGCACAGCCTATCATAGAAACACCACAGGAATGTCGTCCTCTATCCTGACATATTTTATTATGGCTTATATACACACATCTCAGTGCAGTGGTGATTCAAACTAGATATCGCATTAATTTTAACCATTTCAGGGCCATATAGTTTTAAATGAATTTTGCTCAATGGCTGTCATAGTGCATTAATACATCCCATTGGATGAATGCATCAAAACGAAACAAAATGACTTGATGACATATATGCTGACCTAAAAGTTTTAAAAGGGCATGTATATACAAATGTAATGGGTTCTTACTTAAGAACCACATAATATTATTGTCAATAGTGAATACCTACCATTGCCTCCAAAGTAAAAATCTGCATTATTCTCCGTGTATAGCTTCATTTTAATGTACAGGTGCGACAGGTGAGAATTATCCAATTAAAGGTGGACTATGATCGTGATATAGTTTTTCTAACCCTGCAGAACCAGGAAATAGTTGTTCAATTTAAGGGTAAGGTCTAATCTCTTATAATGTCAGTGAATCCTAAACACTGCAACAGTACACCTGAAGTATCCAGGTGTAATAGAGTTGTCATCAAGGTGTGTCATCGTTAATTTACACCTGACCATTTCAGCTGTCAGCAGTCCCTGATTGTCAGATAACCACATGTCCTAAACCCTCAGGCACTTGGGCAAGTAGTAGGTATAAGACAAGGATCCAAAAATCAGCCAGAGATTAAGCTCAGTGCCAGATCACGAATGCCACTCTGGAGATCCGAATACTGACAAGCTCAGCAAAACGTGGGTAACTGTCACATGCAAAGTATAGCTCCACAGTTAGTCCCACATTGGCAACCAAAGACACGATGTCCACATCTTAAATTATCTCCGGTGGTCAGTTCCAAAACTGCTCTAATGCCAACTGTCTTCCTGCAATGTCCTAGTGTAAGCCTTGTGTATGGCTTTACAGAGATCAGGGCACCTACTGGAAGGAGTCCTATAAGTATAATAGTCCTATGTGGAGTGAGTCAGGCTGCCTCGTGATGCCAATGCTGCTGCACCACTACCAGTACCTGTTGTAGTATACAAGGCCTTATGTCTCTCTGTCAGCACCCCTGGCTCTGCTATACCTATGTATGTAGGGGACCTTAAGGAGCCAAGGGGGAGGGGGATGGGCCACCCCCACCTTATGAGTGCTGTTTGCTTGGCTGCCCTTGCCTGTCCTGCTGTGCTGGTAGGTTGGTGGCTGGTTTGGGCTGGTTTTGGTAGGATTCCAACTTCTGCTGAAGTTAAGAATGCCTCCTCAAGACACTGCTGCCACCTGTGGCTGCCAGAGGAACTAACATTTTACCCCCCTGCTACTTCCTTCTACGTGTAGATCTACCCTCCTGCCAAGCTTGCAGGCGTATGAGCATCACAGCTTGTCTAGATATTTATCGTCCCTAATATGACCTGTTATTATGAGTTATCCTCTCCAACTGGCTCTGTCTGTGATCATTTGTTTTCTTTTTCAAAATCTTCTCAAGTTCAGTCTTTTTTCTTCAACTACACTCAGTTTAGTGTAAATTATCACAACTCGCTGATTTAAACAGTGTTGATGAGTAGGCTCCCAGGCCCTGTATTGGTGCATCCTACCTACCAGAACCCTTCATCAGCTCGTCCTAAGTTCATTCACACACCCCCCGGGTTCACCCCTCATGTCTCTACTGTCATTTTTACTGTTAACACTTCTCCACGTGCCTGTCTGCATGTACCCTCTCTCGAGATCCCCCCCCCCCCTAATCCTCCCATCACCCCACCACTATTCATAGTACCTATTACAGTAACTAGAGCCAGTCTATCCTTTTAAGTTTCTTTTTGTGCCTTTTACAGTCAGTAGGTGCTTTTGGTATGTACATATTTTATCTGCAGTCAAGTGGACCTGACTGTATGGAAACGCTGTGTGGAGACTGTGGTTGGATGGTCTTCCCTCTGCTCTATACCTCATATCCTATAGAGATAATACAGATTAGACTATGCTGCCTGCCATTTTGATCCCCAAAGAATGTAATCAGTGGCTCTAGATTACCCATTTACTCTCAGGGCAATTGCTGTAAGGCAGACACAAGCGAAAACACAAACTGTCTCATAGTTCGCTTGTCTCTCATCATAACTGGCCACCATGACGCTGCTGTCGCCTCATAATGTCCCTATTTTCCTATATCACGACTCCACTGTTCATACCCACCAACTCTAGACATATTTTATATGATTGCAGGCATGTCTGGTGCTTCTCAACTATCTGGATATATAAAGAGAATCGAGAAGTAGAATTTCCGGGTACTTATTTTAGCGTGGTTTCTATGGTTTATCGGGGCTCCTTGCGGTTTTGGTACGTAAATCAAGGACGTGGGAAACCACAGGTGTCATAATGATCTGGGAAAGGACCAGGAGGAAGGTTTGGCTGAAGAAATGTTGTATATGAACTACCAACCTGAGTTGAACTATTTGAGAAATGTAAAGCGCTTTATCGTGCACTAGTCTATCACACTGGTGAGAAAAAGGGGAATTGTATTCACAAAAGTACTTCCTACACAGCTTCTGGCACATAAACCATAACCACCATAGACCATGCATATGGTAAATGAAGCGGTCTTACTTAGAGACAGTTAACAGCATCCCAATTTTAACCCTATAAAGTATACAACACTGTGTACATACACTATGACTTTTCTTCCTGAAGATACATGTATACAACCCTAGAGAGGTACTCGCTAAAGCTGTATTCATGCATTTCTATAATTCACCTCTGGACCCTATTGAGTATCCAAATTTCCTGGAAATAAGATGGCGGCTATTGCACCTGGACTATTTCACCAAAAAGGGCAAAACCTTAGTATTGTGTCCTGAACTCCCAAACCACTCCCACCTTATCTTTGAATAATGAAACATGAATTGCACATACCAAACGCCCTAGCCATCTACTGAAGGGTAAGAGTATGTTACATGCTGCCAGGCCGGAAAGGGACTTACATTTAAAGTAGCACACATAATGCACAGGTTCACCCTTCACTGCAACATTATGCCTCCAGCTCATATTGCTTGGATGTCACGATACAGCAGTGCTCACCGGTCTACTCCGTATAGCCCCGGGTCCGTAGCATTGGAGTATCATGAAGACCCTTAGGGAGATACCTGGGGAGAGTATCAATCCCACAGGGTTGACAGGATGTTTGGTTACAGCAACGGCGAGTCACTAGTGCATTCTTGGAAGCAGCAGTGACGTCATAGCAATCAGTGCGGCCCTTATCAGCCTTATCTGCCTACTGATAAGAATCCTCATGAAGGGCTAAATTAAATAGGAAATGTACTAGAAAAAAGGTGTTAAAACCCTTATCAGAAAAGATCTAGACACCAAACAGTTACAAATTCTTAAAGATATTAAAAATTTGCATCACATTCTTGATCCACTATTTTCTAATCCCAATAATAGAAAAGGAAACAGCAAAAAGGTTACTTTTTCTAGTACATTGCCTATATGATTTGACCCTTTGCCGGGTCCCTAGCAACCACGGTTCTGCTCCCAAGAATCGGCAAATGAACATGCATTCTATGCCTCTTAAGGGTTAAAGGGCCCATGTAAACGGAACGGCAGTCATAGAAGTGAACAGACTGATCCAACAAAGTTCAGCCTTTTTCTGCTACCTAAAAGTGTACCTTACATTAACATGTATAGTGTGTAGAACCTGTATGGTACCAGTGGAGCTCACTTCCGGTACGTCTGGATGGGGCATGCGCATTGAATAGACGTCAGGGCATATGTAGCCGGGTGCTAGTTAGTCCTTTAAGGGGGTGAGTGAGTAATAGATGTTTAACGTCATTTTGACAGCAATGGTCATATTCATGATGAGAACTATATTACACAATTTAACAGATGAATGTGTTGGTGACCGTGCATATGTGCACCACACACATCATAGGCAATAGGCCCTTTGAGAGGAACATAGTGCATCAATGCACTTGGTCCTTGTGATACCTGAATGAAGCTGCGGCGGGTAACTCGCCAGTGCTCAATGTATGCATCATACTGATCCTTCAGAGTTAATGAACTCTTGAGGGGTCAACATGATGTATCAAGCATCAGCACAGCACTGAGGAGTTACTCACAGGAGCTGAATTGTTGCATCAAGATGACAAACGACCATGGGCATTAGGACTTGAAATGTTTAACCATACAGGTCACCGTCATGTTGCTATTCTGTGGGCTTATTATATACATGTCTCTGATGCGAAGCTCAGAAAGGGAAAGGAAAAAAAACACATTACAAAATAGAAATAAAGAAAAGAGATTTCTAGTTGGATGGTTTCTAAAAGCTTGTTGGACGTGTTGCTATGTTGGAGTCACGTTCTCTAATTCATTTTCTTTTTTATATCTTGCATAGGTTATGTGTAGATGGTTCTATTCGGGCCTCTTTTTCCCTTTAATGCTAATTTATCTGATTCATACGAGGTTGTGCTGTGTCTAATTTTAGATCAGGGCCCAGTAATGTCCAGGCGTATTTAGGTTATTTTAACCCATTCTGGACTGAATTATGCCTAAGTTCTACGTCATGCTCCTTCGTTATGATGCATCAATGCAGTGCTGGTGAATCTACATTGTCAAAACAGAATTTCATCAAAATAACGGTACAATCCTTGTCCCACAGTTGACAAAGATCAATCATCATTTTCACAGACTTTTACATTTGTGTACCAACGTACTGCCCCCGGGGCTTCTTGTAAAAACTACACTGATTCAATGCTATAGTATAGAATAATGGCGGTCCACTGTTATAGAATAATGGTTGTCCACTGTTATAGAATAATGGTTGTCCACTGTTAGAGAATAATGGTGGTCCACTGTTATAGAATAATGGTGGTCCACTGCCATAGAATAATGGTGGTCCACTGCCATAGGATAATAATGGTCCACTGCCATAGGATAATGGTGGTCCACTGTTATAGAATAATGGTGGTCCACTGTTATAGAATAATGGTGGTCCACTGTTATAGGATAATGGTGGTCCACTGTTATAGAATAATGGTGGTCCACTGTTATAGAATAATGGTGGTCCACTGTTATAGAATAATGGTGGTCCACTGTTATAGAATAATGGTGGTCCACTGTTATAGAATAATGGTTGTCCACTGTTATAGAATAATGGTGGTCCACTGTTATAGAATAATGGTGGTCCACTGTTATAGGATAATGGTTGTCCACTGTTATAGAATAATGGTGGTCCACTGTTATAGAATAATGGTGGTCCACTGTTATAGGATAATGGTGGTCCACTGTTATAGGATAATGGTGGTCCACTGTTATAGAATAATGGTGGTCCACTGTTATAGGATAATGGTGGTCCACTGTTATAGAATAATGGTGGTCCACTGTTATAGGATAATGGTGGTCCACTGTTATAGGATAATGGTGGTCCACTGTTATAGAATAATGGTGGTCCACTGCCATAGAATAATGGTGGTCCACTGCCATAGGATAATAATGGTCCACTGCCATAGGATAATGGTGGTCCACTGTTATAGAATAATGGTGGTCCACTGTTATAGAATAATGGTGGTCCACTGTTATAGGATAATGGTGGTCCACTGTTATAGGATAATGGTGGTCCACTGTTATAGAATAATGGTGGTCCACTGTTATAGGATAATGGTGGTCCACTGTTATAGGATAATGGTGGTCCACTGTTATAGGATAATGGTGGTCCACTGTTATAGGATAATGGTGGTCCACTGTTATAGAATAATGGTGGTCCACTGTTATAGGATAATGGTGGTCCACTGTTATAGGATAATGGTGGTCCACTGTTATAGGATAATGGTGGTCCACTGTTATAGAATAATGGTGGTCCACTGTTATAGGATAATGGTGGTCCACTGTTATAGGATAATGGTGGTCCACTGTTATAGAATAATGGTGGTCCACTGTTCAGTTCTATGAGGTTCCCTGGTATATTCAACAGTGCACGCACCAGCGCTGTATCTCATGCTGACGTTTTTGGCAGTTAACAAGCTACAGAGAAAAGTCACCCAAGGTCCTGTAAGTCAATCGATGAATAATGACATTAAATGTAATTAACATCAAAGACGCAGCACTCACAATAACACATACCAGCCAATCTCTCTAGGAATTGTGCTGGACCTGAGCCAATAACCAATCACAGCAATTAAGTCAAAGTTGATTAAACAATTAATTAGTTCTTGTTGTGTCCGTTACAATAGTATGTACGAGATGCGGAGCGCTAGTTTAAACACGTTATAATTGGTTAACCCCTTAAGATCTGAGCACTGCCTTAATGCACAATCTCGATGCAGCCCTGGTGAGTAAGTTTCCAAGGCCGGATTACCGAGATTGCACTCTAGAATCATTATGGCTCCTGGGGATTTGATGGTCAATGAGGAAGAATGCCTTGATCAATCCATAAGTCGCCAGTGCTAGAAGGTAAATGTTAACGGTAAGGAATACCACAAACGTGTAGAACCTAAAGGCACCGTGCTGGCATCAAAGGGTTAAAATTACAATAAAGGTCAATAGTAAACACTGGATACATGCAGGCAGTGAGTCTGACTACATGTATTGACCTGACTGGGCCAACTTTCAACCTACTCCATGCGTCATAGGGTTAACCAGGCAATAATAGGCATAATGAGATAACATCTAAAGTCAATCATGGTATTTAATTATGTAATCGTTGTGCACTATTCTGGCAATACCATTGAAGCCTTGTTCTCTACTTCTATTTCCTGGAATTTATTAGATTTACCAGGAAATGTTGGAATGTAGGAAATGTTGCATCAAGAAATGCTCAGAATATAGTAAGTCACTGCGTACATGTTACATATCCATAGATGACAACCACACAGAGTCAGCTTAAAAAAAAATAGAATAGATAACAAGTTTGATATTTAATAATCAATATTAAACGTCAATTTAAGATAACAAAGGGCGAATCTCTGGTGAAATATTGACAAGGATCTGACCCAAGGTGACAAAAGATCTTGACCTATTGACATCATCAGCTTTTCTTATAGACATAATCTTCGCACTTTTGAAAAAAAAATGTTCTTGTCATTTTTGTAGGTGGATTCCTGACTAATGATACTGGCTACGCTGATGAACATCCCAGATTTTAAACCCAGCCCAATTATCCTTTCGTAACATAGTAATAACTACATGTAGCTACTTAGGACGCTCTATTTAGGGAGTGGGCTTAAAAAAATAGTTACCATAATGATCTAAACTTATTTCAAATACCTAGAGCAGAAGTACATGTAGTTCCTCGGTTCATCTGGCCTGGGTTAGGGACATTTTTCTGCGCCCTCCCCCAACGCTTAGATATCCTTTCTGGAGTCGACTTTGTCCATTTAGAGAACACATAATGGTTTCCATTTCTTGAGTTGATACATACGATTCTAATAGTGCATATGTGCCACAACGATGCATCCTTAGACAGTTTTATCAGTGTACCGACGTATAATACACCACTGACTTATTCACTCATGCATCATGCTGACCGGCAAATACACAAAGAATGACAATGCACTTTATACTAGTGTAATTAATGGATCTTGGCGGCACACGTTTAGTATCTGATGATTTGTGCAATCCAAACAAGGGGTTGAAACTATTTGTATACTTGAGAATATGGGGTCTAACATATAGCAGTTACTATTAAGCCCCTACCTTTGGAGGACATGTAAATGGCCCTATACTACAAATTTACATTTGGATTCATAATTCTACTCCACCAAAACCATTTAAAAGAGTAGGCGGCACAAAACACACCAGAGTCCGTGGACCTTCTGTTAAGGCAAAAAAAAAACATTTTTTCTTTCAAAATTGCTATTCGAATTATATACATGTTTTCCCATCAGTTTCTCATATTCCACAAATTACATGATTCTTTCTTGTTATATCCAGTGAAAAACTAGCTAGCAAAGTATGACTGCATGAAGACTTAGATACTAGAAAAAAAAATCCGACCTACCGACCTCAGCCTTTTTGACCATGTTACCGGAAAATCAACTTTTTTCTCAATCCACGATATGTAAGTCTACATGGCAGCGTGTAGAAATGTGTCAATATATCTAGGGTCCTACCTACTAACATTGACAGTACGAATACATACATATACAACCCTCCCTAAACCTCCGAGAGCTCCATGTTGTCTCGGGGCAAAATTTGTCCTCTTTGCAGTACTGGTCCCGTCTGTATACATGTGATTCAAGTCCTCTGGGTACATGTGTCATGCTTCAACTCTAAAATGCAGAGGTTATTGAATGCAGCCTGGCGAGTTACGCCTGGGATAGATCCAAGCACCTTAGGGGCTAATGATTATATTTTACAGCACTCTGTGACTCATAAAGATTTAGACAAATACCCAACTTTAGCTGCTTCTGACCATTACAATTTGTGACCACGTGACCTGCTGCCACTGCTCAAATATTGCACAGGTCTGTAAGTGATATGATCTAAGCGGCATGGTGGTAGAACTGGGTAGGACTGGTATACACACACACACACACACACATACACACACACACACACACACATAATATATATATATAGCGTCCGTCATCCCATCAGCGGGTAGAGGATCTGAGGGCTGGTCTGTAACGGACGACCCAGGAGGCCCTTGCCTTCTGACAGATCTCCTAACACCGCTCGGCGATCCTGAGTCAGGCTCTAACGTCTTCTTATTTGGTTTTCTGCGGCCCATCCTGGCCAGAATTTAGGTAGAAACCAACTTTGCCAGGTTAAAAGACGAATGGTAGTGTTGATGAAGCCCAATCAACCTTGGCAACCGGTAAAAAATTAAAATTTTGTGCCAACCCCCAGCACAGGGGTGTTGTGCTCCGTATTGATACTCGAGCCCGACTGGCGATTGAATGGCAGCATCGCCGTTATATAGCAGGGGGTATCTTTGCCATGGATACCAGATGGAGCGTTGTATTGTTGCGCGCAACAAGTAGTACCGGAGGGGCGGGCCACTCGCCGTTGTTAATTATATGCATATACACTAGTGTATATAGTCTCATATATATTCCAGGGTTTTGCTAAGAAAAAAGTTCTTATGGGACAAAAGCATAGCTGATGAAACTTTGGACGGTGGTCAGTAGGGAAGGGACTAGATGGCTGCCCCTGCAGGACAAGATGGTGGCCATTGGGGGAAAATATGACAGCCTTTAGAGGCAGGCTGGATGACGGCCATGACGGAATCATATGATAGTAAGAGAGTAATGTATGGGCTAACAGGCACCGAATTCGGTGTATCATAGGATATCAAAACGAGTGGGCGAAGCCCACGAATTTTGATATCCTACGATACACCAAATGAGGTGACTGTTGACCCATACCTTACTGTCTTTATTACACGAGTAATCAATAAATAATCAATAGAATATCAATATAATATCAATAAAAACAAATTCGTTCACCTCCATACCAGGACTCGACATGATACTGACTGCTCCATATCTTCTATGAAGACAAAAAGGTAGACCAGGCCGGAGGCGAACACCTGTACCTGGGGCTTGCAGCGCAACTCGCTGACCACTCCACTATCGGTACACACACCTCGCCACCCAGCAGCCGTTGGTTTGGTGTAAACACCTCCAGCAGTTGTTGCGGTCTCGGAGCAGCAGCAGTAGACGCGGACAGCTACTGGTGGCATTCTAACCAACCTGTATTGCTGCCATGAATGTCTGGCGGTGTGGCCTCATAGACAGCGCGCTGGCATTTAAAACAGCAGGCTATGGGTTCGACCCCTACCTTTGGCAATGAAAATTTTGTAGGTTTTAACATGTAACATATGACATGTAAGGACATGTAAGGAGTGCTGATATCATGGATATCAGCACTCCTAGGGGTGCCGATATCCATGATATCAGCACTCCTAGAACATGCAATATCGACAGGTATCAGAAAGGGAATATCCAGGAAAAAGCACCCAAAATCACAGAAGTCGTGTAATAAGGGACAATATAGGCCAATATGCAGCAAGATGGCAGCTATCAAAGATATGATATAGGCCAATATGGGGCAAGATGGCAACTATCAGAGATAAATTATAGGCCAATATGGGGCAAGATGGCAGCTATCAGAGACAAAACATTGGGGGACAAGAGGGAGACCACTTGTGGAGAGATTGAAGTCATTAGTGAAGAAGATAGTGATCAACAGATGAGAATATGACAACCATAGTGGGCAAAATGGCGGCCCACATAGGGTGGTTTGTTCCATCTCTATACGCTATAATCACCCTATATATGTTTATACCACGATTTCGGGACTTCCGGTGGGTTTATATGCAGTTTAGCCGTGCATTATTCTGCATATACCACCCTTGTGCATTTTTGAAATTTTTGGTATATACTTTTTCGAGGTCACGTTGGACTTAGAATATTTTTTGGAAATTATGGCGCCTATACAAAGTTAATCTAGCCATTTTCCATGGTGAAAAATCGTGCCAACTCATATGAGGATTGAACCCCGGCCGCAGTGGTGGTAGGCGAAGGCCTTAGCCATAGCGCCACACTGAACGGTGATGAAATCCAATGCGAAGGTAAATAAGTTCTAACCTGCTATGTGTCCAGTCAGTTTTCGTATGGAATCCAACCATTTCATGTTATAATATTGAAATCCCAAGAAGTTTTCGATCCATAGACGAGGAATGCGTGCTAGTTTTCTCCATTTTCTTCGATATAAATAAGAATCCATTGATTTTCCAAACCGGACCGAAATTTTCGGCGTCTTCCTTGCACGACGAGCAGTTGACCTATATCCACATCCGGGCTACTGACACACTTTCGCCGAACAAGGAGGCGGGTGGGAATGGCCGGACCGCGACTCGCTTACGATGGAAAAATCAATGGATTCTTATTTATATCGAAGAAAATGGAGAAAATTAGCACGCATTCCTCGTCTATGGATCAAAAACTTCTTGGGATTTTAATATTATAACATGTCATGGCTGGATTCCATACGAAAAGTGAGTGTGAACACGGCGGTACCTGTCCCGGCCAGAACAAAAACAATGGCTTCGCGCAGAGCGGACACGGGCCGTATCGCTTGCACTTACAAAATATCTTCTCCTGGCTGTATTCTGTGGAAATCAGGTAAGAAATTGATACAAAATGGAGGAAATGGTGGTATAAACCTATTAGGTGATGCATATCGGGGCCCCACGGGCTGTATATGCTGTATATACCCTCGCCGCTCCGCGGCTCAGGTATATACAGCATATACAGCCCTAGGGCCTCGATATGCATCATCTATTAGCTTAATGTACATTGTATACAGTGGAGCATAACGGATACAAGAGCTTACATTTGTAGGGTGCAAGTTGGGGTTTTAAGAAAAACATTAGAGGTTTGGTCACAGAAGGACGCTTAGTCCCCCAAGGCAGCAGAATGGATTTTATGCCCGATGCCGATTTGTTGTAATGATTATAAGTAGAGCCATGTGATGAGCAACTTACATAACCCAACAGGTTGAATTATTCCGGAAAAAAATGCAAAGACCTCCCAATTTAGCAGAAGTGAGTAACTGGTTGAATGTGTGAATCAAGAGGGCAAATTACTATGAAGCTGAGGCAACCTGCTATCCTGAAAGGATTAATGCACATGTGAACCAAGTACTAGAAAATTACGTTTTAACTCCTTGGTAACATGGACACTTTGCATACCTCTCTGCTGTGGAGATCTGCACCAGTATTTGAACCCTTTTCTAGACATGACTTATAATCATTGTGGCTGAAATACATACACATGGTTTTCCATAGTGAGTGAATGTAGACGTGAAAGGAAGAAAAAAACACACAGATGGACAAATCTCCAAAGGAATGTGCCTCTTTATCTATCAGCAGTAAGATCTCACCTACACCCTGTGCCTCTCATTACAGGCTACATAATGTTAGGGCGGCTGGAGCTCTGTGTATTAGGGAGGGGTTGTAATGATTCCCCACAAGATGTGACTGGGATAGTATGTTTCAAGGTTGGCTTGTTGTACACTTTATATAAGGCTTTGTTTGATCATTGTTCGTACACGCCAGAGCTACATTCGTGCATCGAGCAATTGGCACTCGGAGAAGACATCATGGCAAGCAAAGGGCAAAGGAAAGGACAGTGGTAAGAGGAAACTTCAGAAAAAAAATGTCAATGCAAGGCATCCAGATGAAGCTATACAGACATATCATCATGGCGATGTAAAAACATGCACGCTCAGTTGTTGGGATCCAAAGGAGAAGCCAATTCGACCCCTGTAGCACAGACCTATAACATTAAATAGGTCTTTGGCTGTAAGCATACTACTTTTACACTGCTAGTCTGAGTTAAGATGAAACTTGCATAAACCCCAAACAATTACCTAAAATTTGTGAAATTCACTTTTATAAAGGTGGTTGGTGGGCTTTGGGTACAAATACCTGGGTGTAAGGCTACCTGTAGAGTGGTCAAGTCGTGGAACGACTGCCTTAGACATTAAGGGGACAGTGATGCAGCAGTGCATTATGCCCATTGGTCATCATACTAACCCTTCGGGAGTATGTGTATCAACCCCGTAGGGTCGTCATCATCAACGGTCATGATGCACCAATGAGTCTCGCCAGCACTTCATTGGTGCATCATGACGACCGATGGGCATGATGCACTCCTGCATCAGCGGCCTGTAAATGGCTAGATGGGACAGAAGGTAGAGTGAGATAGCATGATGTAACGGTGATTTACGACCTGAGCGTGTGTGAGGTATGGACCTGCAGGGTGGTTTATTGTAAGTATAGGATGTATGTGAACGTTATGGAAGGCTGGTAATGGAGGGGTGGGTGGGTGATGATGCAAGGGAGGGGTTAACCCTTTAGGAACTGCAGAGTGCCTATAGATTTAAATGAGTTGACCAATTTCTGAATCTTTAGGCATCGTACCGCCTTAAAGGGGTTAAAATATGTAGTTGTTGGAAACTATTTAGGTCCCTTTTCTGGCTTCTTAGGAGCTAAGTCTTGTCCATATGTGTCCTGCTATATTTATCAGTTAAGCTTGAACTAATCCCCGTCCTGGAATGTAGATTTGGGGGACAGGGGACCAATGGCACTTTTAAAGCCCGGGTCTTTCACGACTATATAGGACTTTTGCTACCAGAAATGGGCTCCAAGGTGACTCTGGCATCCTTTAGGCTATACTAAAGCTATCAGATACACATATATCGGACAGTGCCAAGGGCTCCAGTGTGCATGGTGAAGGGGTGGCGGCGGGAGGGTGCCTCACAGATGCGCTGATGCCCGAATATCAAACAGGAGGACATACATCTTCTTCATGCTTAGGCACCAGATATATAATCCTGAATCTTAAAATCATTATTGCAATACTATAGTTTCCCATCCTTGGTCACCTAGCATCTCTTATGATCAACATTTACAACGTCACATGGACATTTTTCGGCCTTAGAGAGGACGGCCAGCGGCTGGACGGAGAGAGGTTGGGGCACAGAGATAACAGTAGGCGGAGGGTAGTATAGGAATTAGGGCAGTGTCTCTGGAACTTAATCGACAAAGTTTGTACATGCATTGAATGCATGACAAATAACACAGGAGTGTAATATAAAGATTCAGAGCACCACATGATTGAAATGCTACATAAGCACATACATGTATAAAATAATTGATGTCAATATGGATATCATTTGCTTTATCTGAACGGAAACAATGCCTAGAAATGTTTCTTTTAGGTAAACCGATGTTGCCTATGTAAATTTCATATTGATGTTTTGCAAACTTGAATGAATCTTAATGAATTGGTGGCAAACATAATCGCTTAAAGTGAATTGATAAATAGAAACTCTGTGTATCACTCAACCTAAATAACACTTTTCCCAGCATATCACCTGAAACAGAGAGATAAAATTCTCCTTTTTGATGTGTATTGTCAAAATAAAAGTGTAAAAAAGTAGTAATATGAGTACTCACCAATGAGAGGGTATGGTGATTCTTCCTTCCCAGACAGCACCCAGAGTTGGTAATCCTTGGGTCGTCCATCCTGTAACAATGTAGAACCAGGTAGAATAGGGTAAAGATGTGCCACAATATCACTATCTACACCCTCACCCCTCCCTACACCTCCTATAACACTGTCTGTGCGGGTAGTATGGGAGGGAAATGTACATACAGATAGTTTTCTCACTGAACCATTGCTACCGCCTCCAGAGCCTAAACCAGCCCCTGAGAACCGCCTGAAGAAGGCAGAGTCTGAGAGCTTCCTCTTGTACGACCCTCCTCCTCCTGATCTGCCTTTATTTGTACTGACCCTACTAGGGAGACTTGTCTTTCGGTTCTTCTTGGTGATAACATTAATAACATGTTTGTTGGAGGAAGACTCCACTCTGTCAAGAAATTCACATGAGTTTTGTTTATGTAAAGTTTGCTGGTTATTGTTATTGCCGTAGTCATCATACTCTAGTTTATCCAGCTCAGGCTCAGAGGCAGACTTTGAGATTTTCCCACCAAAACGAGGCCGCTGGAGATTGTCGTCTGAATTTCTGCTCCTGAGTTTGGGCGGCCGGATGTCGTCTGCCTCGTCTTCAGAGAAGACGCTGTCCTCCTCTTGATGCCCGGATGTCCGGTGGTGGTGAGGTGCACGTTGGGATTGGGATTGGTGGGGAATAGATGTCTTGTGAGGGGGAAGCGGTGTTCTGTAAATGATGGCGGGAATTGTTCTTACACTGCCGTCATTGAAACTCCATGTCATGACGGCCTCCAGCGTCTTGACGTTAATAACCGTAACCGTCAAGTCGGTGACATCAACTGCTGACATTGATGACGTCATTGCCTGGTGTTGGCTCCCTGCAGTGGCCTTATCTGGAACCTGAGGGTCATCTCGTATTTTCACGCAGGAGCCCTCTGAGAGTTTGCGAGACTCGTGAGACTTAGAGGACAGACGTCTACCGAAAACCTCCTCTGAGCGTCTCCTGGGTACTTCCGCCGTTGCTCCACTAGGTGTCGCCATCAAACTAGATGTGACGTCATCACAAGTCGGCGGAAATGACGTTATATATGACCCCTGACGGTAGTAGCCGGTAGGGCACGTCGGCGACACCGCTTCATCGTCGAAAAAATCATCAAAAACGTCTTCCTCCATAGCAGGAGCCTCATTTCCGGTCCATGTAACCTCAGCGGAACTTCTGTCAGGACACAAATCTTGTGCGCCTGTGCCGCCATCTGAGAAGGCCCTGCGGCGCCTGCGCGCTCCAATTTGGAGAAAACGCAGCGCCATGATGCTTAGGTAAGGAGAACTAGAGCCAGAGGTGTGAAAGCTAGCTCTGACCTCAGATGAGCTAAGGTAAATGGGGAAAATGCGGGAAGGGGAGGGGGTTTGTTAAAAATCTTCCTTCATGTGAAAAGGGTTTGTTTTATGTCTCTTCCCCCACCAGACTAATACAATGGCGCCACCTTGCGATCTAGCTGCATGTCAGTAGTGTACTTCCGGCGTCTACTAGTAGTACTTCCGTCGTCTAGGCGTAGAAAATGTTGACACTCTAACAGTGGCTGTAATTATAACAATACCCTCATTAAGACTCTCATAGTGAGGCACCGGGCACTTCTTCTAATGATTAACCCCTCTCAGCCCACTGCCTCTAACAAAGACTATTGTTCTTGCAGCACCTGGGACAGGCTGGGTCAGAGTGGGGTTTTGGGGTAGGTAAGGTTAACTCTCAGTGGGGGGTTAATACCTGAATACCTGCTGACTACAGTAGTAAAATGTAAGAAGGGTTAAACAGTGAGGTGCAGGGATTGTGGCCTAGAGCAGCAGGGGTCCGGTTTCAGCAGGAGATATGACACAATGCCTCCAGGTGGTCACTCCTCCAGGGCTGTCCACACCACAGGTAAAGTCACAGGTAGACACACCTGTACAGGTAACACACCTGGACACATACACGGCAGGTGGGGCTAACTCCATGGGGCTTCACCCTGCCGCTCCTGGCTAGGTCTAAGTCCCTTAATACCTGTATAGTATCAAGATATCCCCTGTTTCCTGAATTCCTGTATGGTAGTTATATACGGTGTAGTGTAATAGGAGTGGTCAGGTATGCACCCCATGTACGTAACCCTTAGGTAGAGTGGGACAGTACAGGTAGTGTGCAGGTATAAGCTACCTCCAGGTAACAATACCTGTATAAGCCCTACATAAACCCGCGCAGGTGGGTACTGGATATGCATGCCATTTGTTCACACAGTAGACACTGCAATTTGTGAAATTGTGACATGATTTCCATTTCCCAAAGGGGCGTGTAGGTTCAGCTGCTTCTAAGCCTACGGCTTTGATAAATTGTGCATTAAGTAAATCCTGAGACCGAAACAACTATTTGTTACACAGGTTGAGGATTGTTACAGTTTGAGCAGATGCCTGTTTCATAAATCTTGATGAAAATGTCTATCGCTGGATAACAATATGCCTAGAGGTGAATTTCATAAAGTATACATCCAGATACCCTTATGAAATCACATCACATCAGAATACACATCCAACAGTGTACACTCTGCTGGTATATTGTCAGAGTCTATTTCATAATCCAATGCTGGTGAATGCATCAATGTGTACGTATAACTCCAGCCCTGGAGAATGCATTTGGATGTCTGTATTTCTCTTTGAGTAAAGAAATAATAAAATTAGAGAGCATCGGTGTATGTTTTAGAATCTGAAACTCCTTGGGTAAAGGGTGTCCAACTGTCCATTCCGAGAGAAACAGAATCTCCAAAGTATCATAATCTCCAAGGGCTGTTTGGTCTGGGTGGTCAAGTCTGAACCAATCTCAGCCTAACCACAGAAGCTCCCAGTGACCACTCCCAACATCCCTCCATGAAGACTTAATGGCTTTAAGCATTGCAAAAATAGCCGTTTGAAGAGGACGCCCACAACACTAGTCCAAGGCTGTCAATCTTGTAGCAGTAATGGTATAGATGCTATACATGATTCTGTCCTTGTATTGCAGTAGGTTGGTGCTCCATGGTGCTAAGTATCCCTATAGGTAGTAGTATAGTGGTAGGATGTGATGCAGGAGTGACGGATCCATACCTACTATTCATATATACACTATACACACATACAACTACCAAACCTTAACTGTACACTGAAGGTGGGCGCAATGGGGTATGGAGGGATGTGGGAGAGAGTGAGTAGGTTTGCTGGGTGGGAGGGAGGTGGGGGGGGGGGGGTAGTTTAAGCCTAGGGGCTCACTATATCCCCAGGGGGTTGGGCGGGGTGCAAACAGATCCCCTATAATAGCCTCTGGTGGCCGTTTTTGTGCTAATTAAATATTGTCCTTACTGAGGGTGGAATTAAGGTGCTATAGAGGCGTGTGTAGTGGAGGGCAGCACGAGGCACGTACTGTATATATCTACTGTGAAGGGTTCAACATACAACTCTCTGTACCTTAACCCTTTAACTGCCACACTCTGCATGAGTGCATCATGCCCATGTGTAGTCATGATGCATAATTGCAGCATCCCACAGGGTTGATACAGTCCCAAGGGGCTGGCATGATGCAACAATGCTGAGCTGGTTGAATAGTTGGCTAATAAGGAATGCCTTGTTGCATCCTATTAATATTGCACACACTTATCGAATCTTGAATGAGATATGGTCCCTGGTGATATTGTGCAGCCCTTGCATGGTAAAACAGAAGGGAGAGTTCAGGAGTAGTAGGACCCGTTTCCACGTATTATAGTTTTATACTACTGTTACCACAACCATCTGCTTATCCCTATGCACAATTTTCATGTAAATCCCAGCTCTTATGGCCACACTCTCTGAATGCTTCAGTAGGATACAGGCTTAAGACTGATAGATGTATGTGTGTGTGTCTGTACATGTCGGCCCTATTGAGGTGTGCTCCTAAGATTTTAGAAGGAAGCAATTAACAGAGGCCACTATCTCAAAAGCAATATATGCGTCTTTCCTCCTCGAAATTGTTAAATGCATTTAGTTCTATTTTCTTTCTTTTCCGTTTTTGATGATTACAAGTTTGTTTAAATTATTCCCTCCTCCAAATCACTTGTAATATAGACATTTACTGAATTGTATATAGCCAAATTAATGTGTAAAATCAGATCTCAGTCCTACATTGGGAGATTTGATCCTATATTGATGCTCCTTGTTTCAGTGTTGATATTCTATGGCAACTCCATGCTATTGTACTGCGTTGTTTGGCGCTCTGGATTGTGTTGCTATAGTTATTGGTAAAACAATATGGTTTGTGTGTAAAGCTGGCTGCTGCTATACTTGACATAATCCCAGTGTTGTCTCTCTTTGAGCAAAGTCCTTGTGTTGTGTGTTTGTAACACCTAAATCCCTATTGTGTATGTATATCTCCTTCATATGAGAGCAAACATGTTATAACCATATGGCTGATGTAAAAGGCAATAATTCACCCAGCCCTTACCAATATTGTAACAGTCCAAGAGGGAGTTAGCAGTTTTCTCAAACTTAAAGTTAACCAAACACCACCGACCAAGGACTTTCTGTGTGCTCCTGGTGTATCCCATAGTAGACTGATACTTGTAGGACCACCACAGAGTGGTGGTATTCTGTATATAGGTATTCTACAGCATTGGTTCTGGCCCAATGTCCTTGCTTCTTCTGAATGCTCAATTCTCAAAGGTTTGGCCAAAATTTGAGAATAGAAAGATGGCTTAAGTATGCCTTGATTCCCATGTCTTTGTTCAATTTACGAGGTACTTTTTTGTCATAATCAATTTCATCATCTGGGCAAGTTGGACACATTGAATACTTGGTTATATACATTTTGTGAATGCTGTTTTAAGTGATAAAAGGTCTTTTTGGCCAGTTTGTTGAGAGTTGACGATGTGTGTCTGTATAAGTGGACATGGTTGGTTGGCCACTTGCTGGGGCTGCATTGGCAGTGTTATGTGTGATCACACAAGTGTAGCCATTACCTCAACATACTGTTACTGTGTAAGGTGAGGCCATGGCCAGATTTCAAGTCCAGAGCTTCTTTTACGACTGTCTCCCATCTAGCCCTTTAAAAACTTCCAGGCTCATGTTCATTTGTCGGCATGATGCACCGATAAAGTAATGCATCGTGCATCATGCCAGCCATTCATAAGTGCATCAATCCCAAAGAATCAGCCTGATGCATGAAAGCAGCTCCAGCGAGTAACTCACCAGTAACATATCAGATATGTATAGACTTTGAAGGGTTATCATTTAGGATGGTGTTAACTGTCTTTATACCACGATTTCTGGGTTACTCAGTACTTTTTGCTGGATATTCCCATGCACATACCTGTCGATATTGCACACCCTGTAGGCTGTAACATCAATTTTGTAAGGCGTGCGGTTATCCATAGATAACCTGCATGCCATGCGGTTATCCATGGATAACCCGCAAGCATATCATGTCCTTCCATGTCATATGTTACATGTTAAAACCCACGAAATTTTCGGGCGCATGCTTTTTTTGCCGTGTGCACTGTAGCTGTCCGCTGCCGGGCGACGATTTGTATTATACACAAACATAACCGCGAGAAGCATATTTTTTTTCGCCATGTGTGCTGTATCTGTCCGCTGTCGGGCGACGAGGTGTATTATACACAAACATAACCGCGAGACGCATTCAAAGCAAGCCAAGCCGAGACGGGGGCTGTCGCTGTCCGCTGCCGGGCACCGAGGTGTATGTACCTGTACACACAATGGCTGGCTTTGAGTCCTGGGGAAGGGGAACAATTTTTGTTTTCAACTTGAATTTATTGGTATTCTATTGATTATTTATTGGTTTCGTGGTATAAAATAAGTAGTCAATGGATAACTCATGACTCGTGTGTGTTAGCAAAGGCTAATTACACTCGGCCTATGGCCTCGTGTAATTATCCTTCACTAACACACACTCGTCATGAATTATCCATTGATTACTTGTTCACTAAGTGAGACTTCATTTACCATGGTCTATGGTGGTTATGGTTTATGTGCCAAAAGCTGTGAAGGAAGTACTTAGATCCACCTTTTATCCTTTTTTTTTTCTTCCCTCACCATCAGGAGTGACTAGTGGCAGGTGTGGTCTCTCAATGGTTTATGACATGAGATGTTGATTTTATGTAACAACAACGGACTAAAACACACTTGCAGCTTTCGGGAGTGGATCTAGTAGCATTTTGACTCCTCTATCCATAATCAATAATGCCTTTCAATCCTACTTTCTTCAAATACTTCATCCCCCAAGCTATGTCCCCAACCCAAAATCCATTATATCTACTACAGTTGTAACCATCTATTTAGTTCCTGCCAACCTATTTCCATCACTCTCCAGCAGAGTCAGACAGGTTCTCTTCATTCTCCATCCCACCACCCCCCCCCTCAGCGATCTCCTGGGCATCATTTCAATAGATGCTGTGATCGCAGATGGCACCTCCATTTGGAACATCAATATGCCAAACCATTGTAGGGCACCATTTTTTCAGCAGACTTGTTCCCAAAGAACACTTAGGATTCGGTAGAGCGGTTGTAGCACCATAACGCCAAGACATGTGTGTAAAATGTGTGAGAGGAAGTGGGGGTTGGTGTGTATTGGAGGGGGGTGTGGAAACATCAGCTGATAAAACATTAAGGTAGGCATGGTGCCTTATATTTACTGCCCCTTTGTAGTCATGTTCACCAATTCAGTGCTAGAAGTCCATTCAGCAGCGCTTCATTGGAGCATCAAACCATTCCTCAGGAGTGTATCAATCCTGTGAGGTTAGCATGATACAGTCATGCAGCACCAGTGAGTTATTTACCAGTGCATCATGTCAATAAAGAAACATGGTGCACCACAGTGTGTTAAGCTGTCTTTAAGGGTTTACATTTATGGCAATATCCTACATGTCTTCTTCTCACTCATCCACGACCACTTATCATGCTATGTGTGTGTGGATGGTTATTAGTGCCTTTTGTTATAGGCCTATATATGGATCTACCATGTTTTCACGTTTTTAAAAGCATCATCTTTTGGCCAAGTCTCAGTCTTATATATTTCATTATTACGGATGGGACGATCTTGAAATATAATCCCAAACACTTAGATATACATTGAATAAATTGTCGGGTTTTTGCTTGTATAACTATAAACTGTACTGGGCTAGAACTTTCCATTGAATCCATGATAAAATCTGCATGAATGAATATATATGTGAATTAAAGCCTTTTCGGGGCATTTGCACATTTGAGTGGTACAGCCAAGATTCAACTCTGGTTTGAAGTCATTGCTGATTACAACTATTGCTCTTTACTCAGGTGTTTGTATTCCACATGTAATCGTATTCTAGACAGACGAGTGCATCATTTAATCCATCGGTTTCACATTCCCCAGACCCAGTATATCTGCCTGCTTGCTACTGTATATTTTGAGATTAGTCTAGGCTTTGGTGTTCTGCAATGATTGGATATGAATAGAGCTATGTGTCTGTGGCTAAACCCATACATAAATATAGGTCTATATTTAGCCAACCACAATGGCACTCAATATATAGAGATTATAGTGTCTGTCTATACCTAGACATATATGATGCTTGTAGTGTCTACTATACCTGGCATATCTCAGAGAATGTCTCTGTGAAGTCCTACGTTCATTCACAACTTAAATTATGATCAAAGTGTATTAGTCTGATAAGCAGTTTCCTGAGGTTTCCTCCATAATACCCAGACTTTTCTATCACATATGTAGAGTGTCGATAGTAAATTCCCGTTAAGTTATGTTCTACTGGCCCAGTCTAGTGGTTATGTTATTCGTATCTACAATATGTCTAAAATAGGTTGGGTTGTGTTATTAAAGGGCAAATCGGATCTCACTGATCTCTAGGGAGGTTTATTGTCCAATATCCCTTACAAAAACACTTCACACGTTATATCAAGATATAAATATATGTCTCTTCCTTCTACCACAACATTGCTATTTTAAAGGTGCAAATAGCTTTGTAAGAATGCATGGCGCACGACTGTATTTGACTGGAGATGATACATACATTCTCATGCCTGTTTCTAGATTTAACTCTTTTACTGGGGAATAAGGCATTCAGGTTCAATTCATGCTCGTAAACATGTACCTTTTATCATGATCAGATGCAACAGGGTTTCTCAATAGCACTGCCATGATGCATAAAGCTGGCACAGGACCTCTAATCGTGGATCAAAACCAACAAAAGACCTACCCATAGTTACACAATAGCAATATACAGTCGTCTAGGGGTTAAAATATAGATTGAACAGGCAGGCAATTACAGCAGAATGTCAACACCCAGCTGCATATATGTGTTAAGTTTAAATGGGTATTGACTAGCACCCCTAACCTCAGACACTGCATGTACTATTTAGCATAGGGCCCTGGGAAGGCCAATACCAGTTCCTATAGCTATCCCTTAAATACCCATTCTAGTCCCACTTCCTTATGTTGAGAATGAAGGACTTCAGCCCCGCTCCCCCACAAGCCTCACCCTTAACCCAGGGCTAGCCCAAACCCTTACTGAAGCCTTATCAATGGCACCAATAGTGGACATACTCTGATCCAATGATTAATATGTCTTAAAAGTTCTAGAAATCATTCCTGATGCAATCTAACTGCAGACGAGTATTTCTCACACTACCCATCTCAAGGTATAAAAGAATTACAACAAGCCCAGTTACACTGCCAGTGTCAGGCTACCAGAGACTGATTATTCATCTCGGGGTAACAGTAGAAATGGTACATGGCCCCATTTTAGTAGACTACCTGGGTAGATAAAGACTGTGAGCCCTCCAGGTGAGGCCTGCAGGGGCAGGAGGGACAATTATAGACGACTTGGGGAGGAACAAGTCAGCCTAAAGGAGCTTGCTGTGGTCAGCTAAAGCCACTGCCCGAACCCCCAGGGATAGGGTGGTGTAGGCTGGTCTAGGTGGAAGGTTGGTAGCCATTGTAATAGGTATAACGGTCCAAGCTTAACCAGCCTGCTGAATGAAATAAAAGGTGGCTTGAGGTATGTGCTGCTGAATAGATTTGAAGTTTTCTATGATTTATGTGACAACACCATTCTTCTTTGTAGAAAAGGGCAATCTGATGATCCCTGCACTGAACATCCTTCCTGCTTGGTTTGCTAGACATAGAACCTCTGTCTCAATTACCTTGGGACACCTACATGGGCCCATAAAAGGTCTGACACAGGGGTCTCACAATAGTCTTTTAGCATCTTTATGACACTCTGCTAGGATAAAGCAGTTCTGGCGAATAGCTCAGCATCTTTAAAGGGAAGGGACTAGAATCAAATTTACAAGATGAACACGGAATCTTTGCTTGGCCAGATAAGTGTAGTTTTGGGATGAGTCTCCGAATGGCGCAGCCCTCATTAAAGGGCGTTTGGCTATTGCCCATTGCCAGATTTTATAGGATATTGCTGGTAGAAAAGTTCCAAAATGACAGAATTCCTATATTTCGCCTGACATGTGCTATGGTATGCATGTTCGCACAGTGTGTGTATGGTGGGGCGGGAGGAGGGTTACAGGAGACTGAACAGGTAGTATGATGGCACGGTGCCAATAAAACCCACTGCACCATTTACATGTTACCGTAACATTAACAGTATATAAACAAACACACCAAGTGACTTGATTTGACAAAAGGGAGGGAAGAAAAAGAAAGGAAAAAATTCTGATACGGTTGTAAATGGCAAATTACTCATGGAGCTACTCTGGTAGTTCTACTTTTACCCAGTACTGCAGGCCCAAATGACATGTTATCTTGATGCACCAAAGCAGTGCTGGTAGGTCCTATCACTAGCACTGTATTGGTGCACCATGCTATATCAGGCCAGTGGGGTGCTGTATGCGGTGGCGGATTTAGAGAGGGGCGCGGGGGCGCGCACACCCTCCTTTTTTGCCAAAGGTTTAAAGTTTAATTTCGTATTTTTTTTTATTAATGCACCATGCGCTCCTTAAACGTTAACTACCGGTACCTGCATATGTACAGGTATTCAGGTACAGGTATTCAGCAGGTGTTTCCTACAGCAAGTGATATATAAGCGTGCTCTGGGAAGAGATAAGTGCAACCATGTAATATTCCAGCATGACTTCATATTGTAGCAATGTGTGTTTGCATTATATGTGTCATACATTTGCTATAATGTAGACCGTAGTTAGATAATATAAAACATGGGCTTAATCAATAGTTCTACCATAGGCAGGAACAGAGGGCATCTTGATCCCATAGAGTTCAATGTTAACCAAAACGAGGTTAGCAGGGCTGCGCAGCCTGACCTGGCCATGCCCTCGGGCTGGGCATGATTGTGGGATAATGCCCTCCACACCAGGCTCAATTTCTTAGTTAAAGTTTGTGATATATACATGTATTGCTTTTATAACATGAACAAAAGGTTTTCAATAGCCAAAGAGAGAAAAGCTGGATCATCACAGAAAGCAACTCTCTCGTCACATAGGCTTTCTATCTGAAGCATTATAGTGGACGCTGGAAGGCCACTTAATATTTCATCTATACCCCATTTATGCCATCATGATTATGTCATCTATACCCTATTTATGCCAATATATGTCATCTATACCCTATTTATGCCATTATATGTAATCTATACCCCGTTTAGGTCATTATGCCATCTATACCCCATTTATGCCATTGTAGGAAGAAAGGCTGAGGATACTAATTGCTGCCATGTTTGTTTTCGCTGGTGACTTCAGGTGTGTGTAACACTAATCACCTATTTACAGGTACCATGTCTGACATTGGTTCCTGGCATGTTTCACTGTTTTAACTTGTAACCTACAGGTACAAGTTACATGGCAGGTACTTCCGGTGCTAACAGTTACACCCTTTAACCCTATAAGTACAGCATAATGTATGAATTATGCAAATTTTGTCAACATGATGGAAAAATTTTCAGACCCCTCCAGAGGGGGGGTAAAAGATTTTTGACCCCTCTTGAGGGGGGGCTAAAAACATTCACCCTCTTTTTAGCAAAAAAGCCCACGCGCTACTATAGATCAAAGAGGGGCGCAAAAACTCTCCACGCCTCTGGCACAGGGGGCGCAAAAAATTTTGACTGCCATCGAGGGGGGCGTAAAAAAAAATTTCGCGCATTCGCGCCAAAACCCACCACCCCCGCCCTGTTGATAAATAATGACCACTCCCTAACCTAGAGGGTCAAATAGCGACCTATCAACCTAGGTGTACGTCAAATATTTGTTTCTATAATTTGACGCACAGCTCTGCAGTTTGTTCAGTTTTCAAGCTGAATGAGCACTTTAAAATGCCAGATGAGGATTTATGTAGACATTATATAAGCAGAACACACGTTTCCTTTCTCTGGTAAATATGGTCAATATATGTTTAACCCCCCACGTGTTAATTTATATTGAATAGAGTTCACCCTGTCTAAATACATATACATGGGGTAGTATCTTAGCTAAGTTATCAAGGCTAGATAGTATAGGACTCTAGCATTTACCATCTTGTGTACCTCTATATGAAACTGGAATAGGAACGTATATTTGCATACACTGGGCACACACATCGCGGTTGTAGTAGTTAAACAATTTACACAGTTGGTACTACTTAGGTTTGTGTAGTACTTGTTCTCAACAATAGCTACCCTTGTTTTCCTACGCGAATCCACTTTCACTACTAGTATACAAACTCTCATGGAGCCTTAGGAAAATGATGTCCAGCTTGGGACATCTTCTTTATGGATCTTTGTGTCCACTTGAATCCTGGCTAGGACAGAAACGAATAGCAGAGAATCCCATGAAAGTCTATTGTCTTTATCCCCTGATGGTAAAGTCCAAATGTGTGATGTCCAAGATAGATACATGTTGGTAATGTGCATCCTAGTATTTTCCTTTAAATACATCTTCAGTTGGCAGTAAAATCCAGGTTTACTTGTACTCCACCATGTTTCAGTATGGTGCATACAGTTCTGCATTCTACATGCTATACATGGTTACATGGTTCAGTGAGAAAACAGTGAAAAAATGTTTCATTTAAGCATCATAATGTTGATATCTAGGACCCATGAGCCTTTATAAATGTATCAATTACTACTTGATCCTATTGCACTGGATATACAAGGAAATGCACTTTTTTCTCTTTTGTGCTACATGCAGTTCTACGTCAGGTGGTTTCATCAATGGCACAATTACTATTTATTATCGTAGGACAGATTTGACACTAGTAATTGCTCCCTTTTTTAAAGACATAATAGGTACTCACCGTGATGTGGAATTCGTCCAGACATCGTTTGACAATTTCATGTGCTCCCTCGTAATTAGAAACTGCCAAGTTTTTACTCTGCAATAAGACAAAAAAGAAGTAACAATCATTTATCCGTGTTAAGGGCCTTGAATGCAGGAGTGCATCTTACCGGTCGTCATGCCAGCACTTTATTGGAGCATTACGCCGACCCTCCGACAGTATCTGTCCAGAGTCGACATGATGCTTGAATAAAGACCTGGCGAGTTATTCATGAGGGCTGCAGTTATGCATAATGGTGAACAATGAGCACGATGCATAAATGCATCAGCGGCCCTCAAAGCGTGTACACTTTGGTGTTTAGGGCCCGGGGGGCACTTCATATTATGTCTTGGTACCACATGTGTGTGGCTGGCAAGGCCACTTTTTGGGCAAAATCTCTCTAACAGGGGTCCTATTTTTGAGAAAAATCCCCCTAGCAAGGATCTACTTTTGAGAAAATTTCCCTAACAAGAGTCTACTTTTGAGTAAAATAGCCTGCGCTTCGGGCAAAATTTGCTATTTTATCGAGAAGATTTTTCCAACAAATTGACACTTTTTAGTCAATTTTTCAAAATGTGATTTTATTGATCAGATTTTCCTTCCAAAACATGAAGCTTTTGGCTGAAAATGCCCTAACAAGGGTGGACTTTCAAGGGTAAAATCGCCCTAACAAGGGTTGTCAGAGGCCCAGCCGCACACCCCCGTCATAAAAAAAATTCAAGTGCCCCCCGGTTTAGGTGTAAGCATAGCTCACGACCTAAGGTCCCGGCCTAAGGTACGTTGTTTCCGGTGACAAGAGTTTGTTGTAACCACAGTCGTGACCATGGTAACACGGTCAAGGACGCACATGACAAGGTCAAGATCGCACATGACAAGGTCAAAGAGGGTAAAGGCAATGTCAATGACATACAAGACCAGGGCTTCCTGTGTAAGAAATGCCGTGCAGGGCAATCCTTTCTCTTTGATTTCTTACAGAAAAGTGAAAAGTTGAAGTGACCTTTGAAGGTCTGCTTATCTTAACAGGGCTAGACACTAACTTTTTTAGCTATCTATTGGCTCGCAGCAATAGCTGTTGGTCCGGGAGTTATAGCTGGAATTTCCCTGGTTTTATGTAAACCAAAATAATAATCAAAATTTGAAATTCTAATATGGATACCTACAAGTTTCTTTATGTCCCTGGAACAAATAAAACAACATATTAAATAGCGGTCTTAAATTGCAGATTTTAGTGGGGGGGAAGCCCACTGGCCACCCAGGCCAGTAGGAAGGTTGTTTTCTAAAGATTCACTGGCCAGAATTCAAAACTACTGGCCATTGGCTACCGGGCCAGTATTAGTGTCTACCCCTGCTTAATATTAGCACATAACTATATGTTCAAAGTGAAAATGTGACTCATTACGTCAGGGACCATTTAATATTGTACTTGTTGCTGGCAGCTAGGGCATATTAGTCTAACCTAGCATTGTACATGTATGTATGTATCTGGTATGGGAAAGGGGGTACCAGTCTAGCATTGTCCATTTCTCTGGCAGTAATACAGAACACCAGTCTGACTTTGTGTGAGTGTTTTGGGCTGTGAGAAGGTTGGCTCCTAGTCCTACCCTATGTGACATCAAGGGTTGGATGGTGAATGGAGCAAGTGATGGAGACTTATTGAGTACTGAGGAAGACACATGGAGACAGCAGTGCTGCTACAATTTACACTATAACGTTTAAATTGTATGAGCCCCTCCTTGTCTATTGGTTCATCGTTGTTCCCAACAGCATTTATGCACCTCTTTCTGTCCCTTTTTCTCTCACTCTCCCTCTCTCTCTCTCTCTCTCTCTCTCTCTCTCTTTCTTTCTCTCTCCCTTTCTCTCTCCCTCTCTCTCTCTCTCTTTCTTCCTCTCTCCCCTCGTCTATCTATCTCCCATTACTTTCCCAAGTTTCCACGTACATAACCATTCTCCTCCCCCCTCAATTTCTATTTCTCTGTGCCCCTCATGTAGCTGGCAGTGGTTGATAGGAGTAGGGATGTTGGAGGCTGGGAGTTCTGCTCTGGTTGGTGTGTAGGCCTATAGGTGATGCTTGATGAATTACTGCAGCATCAAATCCACACAGTACCTGCGTCATTACTACCTGCTACAGTGTAAAAAAATGTTGAAATAATGGCGGAATCTTTGTCCCAGAGATCTGTCGTTATTTTCACAGAGATTCCTGGGCGCTAAGTGCAACCAGTTCAGATACCTACAGTGTAATCGACCTTTTCAACACACAAAAACAAGATAAGAAAAAAGACCACCTTGACTTGTAATATTTGCTACATTCCATCACGCATACAGTTAAAGACCCGTATATCAGTCAGTGTGTACATAGGCATGGCTTAGACTTAATGATGATATAAAAACACACATTATAAGACCACTTTATGTTTACAAACATTTTTACACTTTCCTACCACTTCTATGAGATATACAACCATTTCAGGACGCAGAGACCCTCAGTTCTCTATCCTTTCCTTATTATATACCAATTCAATCTAATCGTCAACACTGCATTTTTGCATCATGCCTACCATTTGGGAATGCATCAGTCCCATTGAGCTGGTATGATGCATAATTGTAGTACGGGCGAGTTACTCACCATGGCTGCATAGGGCCTAGATGACACCCAAAGGGCATATTATAGTATAGTTCTAAGTTGGAAAATAGGTAGGCCATAAATTGTGGTCATAAACCACATTTCTTTGAGAATGCGTATTACTCATTGTTCATTGCGTAACAATTGACGAATGATTCACCCCCCCCCTTTTTTTTTGGCCTCTGGCAAGCTAATATCTAATTCAATTATTCCCGAAGGTTGGGGGGTATTAAGTTTACTTAAGAACGTTTAAAAGACTCCTGCGCACAGCGCACCCTGGTATGTAAATGAGGGAGCAGCTCAGACCCAGACAGTGTGGGGGTCTGCACTCTCCTTCCACCTACACAAGCGCGCGGTTCTAGTGGTCACAGGGACTACTAAGGAGGCAGGATGGGTGACGAACCAGAATTTGTCTTTGATACCTGGGTGAATAATCATAAGCTGACCAGGAAGACAACAGGGGCACTGAATAAGGAAGAGTGCAACACGTTGGAAGCATTGAAATTGGTGACAATAGCAGATATAAACCGCATGGACGTACCTGTAGGGCAGATCAGGGTACTAGCAGCAGCACTGAGAGCCCTGGGGAATACTACCATTGGTAATGCGCAATCAACAACAGGATATCCCTCCACATCAGGAGGGGCTCAGGGAGAGACTGGACATCAGTCTGACGAGCCAGAGGGGGATGAAGAGGCTGGAGATAATGAGCAGGTGTTAGGGGATGCAGCAAGAACATTACAGCAACAGTTGGCACAGGCAGGAGTGGTAGGAGGGGGCGGTGAGCAGGAGGTAGCAGGAGGAGGAGGAGAGGGCTCCCGTCAGTCACCCGGTACCACCAGAGCAGGGAGGCGTCGGGGGGCAGGGCGATTTGCACCAGGAGATGACCCCCTGATACACCTTACTGTAAAGGCTACCACACGGAAACCCCTACTTATAATTAACTACCTGCCCGAGTCTGTGCGAACAAGGATCGGGAGGAGCAGGCGGGGACAGGTATCCTTTACTACCGGGGAAGGAGGCACACTCTCACTGCACACAGAAGACACAGGGTCCTATTACATATCTTTTGAAGAATGGAGTGCACTGAGAAAATTCTTCCTGACAAAGTGACATGTATACCCATGTCAACTTGATTTGACACAGAGAGCACAGGTCATTGGGACATGTGCACATATGTCACCATGACAACTGTAGCACACAGTAATCCTCATATGATTTGACATGCCTTAAAATGCCATGTCATCTGTGAGTTGACCAGGGTCACGGCCATGTCGAAGGCACTTGACATGTGATGGTTTGACATACATAATTGTTCTAGGATATTCCACTAGATGGAGCAAACAACCATTTTGGTACCAGGACTAATCACTACCAAGAAGTACTACCAACACTTGAGACATTTGATGTATCTGTGTCATTTTGTTTTCATGAAGAATAGATCACTAAGGTCTGTAAATACTATCAATAAATGGTAGTGAATTCTATTTCGTTGTTAAATCTGCATTTGTTATTGAATATCAAAATAGACACCCACCATCCTGAATACTCCAACTGGAGTGGTTAGACACCTTATGTGTGGGTCAGTGAAAATACCAAAGGACTGTATTCTAACCCACAATCTATAATCTCAGTATCTACAGTACAGGGAGACATATGGCATTGCCATGCACCTCCATGCCCTTGTCTTATGGACTGCATAGAGGTCCTCAGTCAAGTAGGAGTTCTGTAGATAGGAAAAAGTGCCTTAGTGTTGCAGGCCTGTGGGACTATGATATCCCCTGCCTTCTATTATAGGCCTCCCTTGATTGAACCATTGGTACATAGTTATTGACTGCTCTTGACCCTTACATAATTGTCTCACAGTATTACCTAGCACTCAGGTGAATGGATCAGAAATATGTGACGTGTCTTTATTACGCATGTCAAATGGAGTTGACAAACCAAATATGAGAGGGTCAACCTCATTTGACATGCCTTCATACATGTCATCTGGGAGACAAATTGTGACCTGTGCAGTATGTGTCAAAGCGATCAGTGTTCTTTCCTCTGTGTGGGGCAAACATGAAACTTGGTGCAGACCTTTTGAAACAGGGGCGCATTGCTGAGGATGAACTCATATACTATATGTCATACACCGCCATGGTATCTGATTTGGCTACAGTGTATGACTGGGGCAGTGTCTTGGAGTATGACACACGTTATAGAGAGGCCCAGGCTGAGCATGAGTTTGACTGGGGGTCACAGCTCACTTCTGTTAGCAATGTAGTGCTGAGAAAGAAGCGAGAGAACCCCCCTGGAAGTGGTAAGGGGAAGAGAAACAAACATGGAGTAAAGGAACTGTGTCGTCAATACCTTGCTCGCGGATCTTGTGATTTTGGTGATGCATGTAAATTCTCACATGATCGACCAGTGGCTGCTGACACTGAGGCAGCAGCAAAAAAGGGTTAACTACGTGGGGGGTTAACACCAAGGGAGCCCTGATTCCCGAGGCCTGGAACAGGTTGCTACCATCTAACTACCCCGACCGCCAGACATTGTTGACAGGCATCACACATGGGTTCCGTATCACTGACAAGGAGATTGAAGGGGAGCCTGTGAGACAAGGGAATTATGAGTCTGCCACAGGAACAGAGGCCAGGGAGGCCGTTGAGAGACAGATAAGGGAGGAAATAGCAAATGGTCGTTACTTGGTGAGAAAGGACCCACCCCATGTCATTTCAGCCCTGGGTGCAATACCTAAACCCGGCACAGACACTGTAAGGCTTATACACGACTGTAGTAGGCCTACCTCTAGGAGTTTAAACAGCTTAGCAGAGCCAGACACTTTCAAATTCCAAACTTTAAAGGACGCTGCAGATATCATTAAGCATTCAAATTACCTCTTTAAGATTGATCTTTCCTCAGCCTATAGGAGTGTATGCCTTTGTGAAACTGAGTATGAGGTCACAGGATTGCAGTGGAAGTTCAATGGGGACGAGAAACCCACCTATATTACTGACACCAGACTACCTTATGGTGCATCCAAGTCTGTCAAATTTTTAACGATTTGACACAGGCAGTCCGTCAGATATTAAAGGAGGATGGGTTCCCGCAGATAGTGACCTACTTAGACGATTTTTTAGGTGTGGGGGCAACAAAAGAGGAATGCCAAAAATGCATGGATCAGTTAATGCATAGATTACGTGAGTTAGGGTTCAGTATAAATTACAATAAGGTGGTGGGTCCCACGACCAGGCTCACTTTTCTGGGTGTTGTTATAGACACTAAACAGTACACCCTGTCTCTGTCAGAGGATAAATTGCAGGCCTTATACTCAGATTTGGGTGAACTTTATAACAGCAAATCAGCTACCAAGAAGCAGCTACAGTCGGTGGTAGGAAAGCTGAATTGGGCCAGTGCAGTGATATATGGAGGTAGGCCCTACCTGAGGCGGATTATTGATAGACTGAATACACTCCAATCACCCTCACATCGCACACGCATCACAGCAGACATTAAAGCAGATTGCCAATGGTGGATAAGCAACTTATACGCAGTAAATGGTTGCATGCCTATTGGTGAAAATCGTCAAGGGGAGAGCGTGTGTATAGATGCGTGTAAGCAAGGAGGGGGAGGGGTGTACCAAGGAAATTTCTACCACGTAAAGTGGAGGGACTGGGACCATACAGTAGAAAAACATATAAACTACCAAGAGGTGTTGGCACTGGCCCCAGCTGTTCTATTGTGGGGGCCAGCCTGGGTGGGTAAGAAAATATATGTGCATTCAGACAACCAGGCTGCAGTGGGGATCATAAACCGAGGCACAGCAAAGGATCCCTATGTTATGTCAGTAATGCGATGTATCCATGAATGCACAGTGTATTGGGATTTTCGAATTAAAGCTGTATACTACCCAGGCTACCTGAATATAGGAGCAGATAGGGCATCCCGCCTGGAGGAGCCAGGGGGCTGGGAAAAACTACAGCAGGCCTTAGAATATATGTATGGACCGCAGTATGGAGGGGGGAGAGCCTGGACGCGGAGGTCCTCTACTACAGGTCTATCTCCCTCTCAGCCAATACCAAGAAGGCCTATGCGGTGCATAGAAGGAGATATGTCAAATTTTGTGCCTCAATGGGTGTGAGGCCTATACCGGCAACCAATAGGACCTTGTCTCGCTTTGCTGCTCATCTAGCACGGAAACTGAAATATCGTTCAATTAAGCAATACTTTAATATCGTGAGATTGATGCATCTTGAAGCGGGATATAAAGATCCCTGTGCTAATAACTTCTACCTGACAACGTTATTCAAGGGCATCAAAAGGCATCTGGGGGATAGTGTTACCCAGAAAGCCCCAATTACCCCTGACATGCTTAGGGCTATATTATCCCAACTAAACCTGGCAACGCCCAGAGGGGCTGCAGTCTGGGCTGCCACTTTATTGATGTTCTATGGATTGTTGCGCAGGTCGAATGTACTGGCTGCAGAGGGTGTTTTTGATGCAAACAAACATCTGAAAAGGAGTGATCTTGTGTTCACGAAGAAGGGACTTATAGTGCAAATCAGGTGGACAAAGACTATCCAGTATGGCGAGAGGGTACTTACCATCCCTTACCCCTGGCAACCAAAATCCCCATTGTGCCCCACTACAGCTGTCTTCAATGCAGTGCGGCTAACCCCCCGTGCGCCACAGGATGGCCCGGGGCTTGTGCTGTCGAATGCGCCCCTCCCCCTCCCCCTGTCACCTACCACCTTTGTTGAGGAGTTACGGACAGCACTATGTAGGGCAGGTGTGGGAGATACCAAGACCTTTGCTGCCCACTCGTTAAGGCGTGGGGGTGCAGTGTGGGCTTTTCAAAATGGCGTGGATGTTGAGACAATTCGTCATCTGGGGGATTGGAGGTCAGATGCATATACTGGATATGTGCTCCCCTCCGCTCCCTCCCTTTCAGCAGCCACAGCAAAGATGTTGTCGGCCATGTGAACTATATACCTCACTACTACTTGGAGTTTGGGGCTCAGAAGAGGTATAAGACCACCTGACCAAAGTTTCAGTGGACTGATCATTATGTGGACTGATCATAATGGAGAGACATGGGCGCATTAATCATTAGTTAGAAATAGGTTAATTAGTACTTGCATATGTTATACTTGTATAACCTTTCACCTGAGGGTCAACCCAGGTCAGTTATGTCTCTCCCAGCGCGCATTCTTGTAGTGTTTATTTTAGAAATAAACCATACCCCATACAATTAAATATCTCGTCATTTAAGGGGTATTAAGTTTACTTAAGAACGTTTAAAAGACTCCTGCGCACAGCGCACCCTGGTATGTAAATGAGGGAGCAGCTCAGACCCAGACAGTGTGGGGGTCTGCACTCTCCTTCCACCTACACAAGCGCGCGGTTCTACCACCCTCCTGCCCCACCAGCTCCTGGTCGGTGGTCAAAAGGGGCTCAGAAGAGGTATAAGACCACCTGACCAAAGTTTCAGTGGACTGATCATTATGTGGACTGATCATAATAGAGAGACATGGGCGCATTAATCATTAATTAGAAATAGGTTAATTAGTACTTGCATATGTTATACTTGTATAACCTTTCACCTGAGGGTCAACCCAGGTCAGTTATGTCTCTCCCAGCGCGCATTCTTGTAGTGTTTATTTTAGAAATAAACCATACCCCATACAATTAAATATCTCGTCATTTAACAACACATGTAAACATGGTCTCCATTTAAAAGGCATTTCATGACAATGAGCCTTTGTATTTTACTATTTAATACCCTTCATTATTCCCTTTCTATGACGTCTACTGTGTAGAGTTGGACTCGTCCAGATGTAACCCTGCCAATACCAACTTTCCCACACTCCCCTAGGCCTGCCTTTATGAATTAACAATGGAATCACAGAAACATCTTTTATCACATAGAGATCCAACACTACAACGACATGGCTATGGATGTTAGTGAAAAGGGACAGGTTGGGGCTGACTTCATTGAAGTCATCAATTTTTAATCTATATTGACAAAAGACTAATCTCTTATCTCTACGTTTTCGAAAATCAGAGTTGCCCTAAAGGTCCTTAGTGATTATAGTCTCATCCTGAACCTATGTTGTGTGGTTCATCGCCTTGTAAAGCAATATTATACACGTATGTATTAGTCACGTGTTCCCCTTACCCTACATGTACTTAGGTACCATGTATAATACTGGTAATTACTTCTTTCCGCCCTGACTGCCAATTTAAAAATCTTGCTTAATGAGGAAATACATCATCGCCATCTTACTACGCTGTCTCTGTCACTGCAGGCTATCATTTCCTACTGGAAATGAGCATCCTAGGAACCATGTAACCCAAGAATTAACCCTTCAATATTATGTATGATGCCTACATTATCATGAGATCTGGCCGAGGAGCCGTGGTAAGTTACTCACCAGATCTACATGGAATCATCATGCTAACCCATCCAAGAAAACAAACCAGAAAAATCGTCTCTCTAATCTAAAAGGCATTGCACTGAAAACCTGAAAGACCCGAAACTAGTCAGCGGTGACCACTTTAGGTCCTCAAGTTGACGATACCTAAAACTACAGCTTTAGGTAGTCAAAATGACGACTTTAGGTCATCATCCTGAAGACCTAAGTCATCAGTATGACAACTCTGTACTGTCAGTATTGTCATACTGACGACTCAGGTCGTCAGGATGATAACCTAATGTCATCATTTTGACTACCTAAAGCTGTAGTTTTAGGTATCATCAACTGGAGGACCTAAAGTCGTCACCGCTGACTAGTTTCGGATCTTTCAGGTTTTTAGTGTGTGTATATATAAATATCGGTTATATATATATATATATATATATATATATATATATATATATATACACACATTCCATGATCCGCCCTCTGTTACATGCGCAGTATAGTCCTAGTCACAGGTCCCACATCCCATATTGTGTGCTGGGCAAGATCAGCACATGTACAGGATCTTGGGTCGTCCGGCCAATACATATATGCCACTGGGGAGATTCATAATTTTCCTACATTGAGCCTGGGCCTGGTAAAGATGGCTTTCTCAATTTTTTCAAATGCCATTCAGAGAAAGTGTACAATTCTCCCTCTATTTTTCTTTTGAAATATCAAATCTACTCATGTTATCTGTATTTCTATTCATTTGGTTATCTGTGATAACCTTTCAAAGGTTTCATCCAAAAGCCGGGAATTCACTATGCCCTTTGTTACTGAGCTATTCTGGTCCTTAGAAATTAGGAGATGGTGTTTTCTCCTCCATGACAGCTTGATGCCAGAAAGTTCACTAGTCATGATGCTCCAGTACATGTCTGCGTTAGTAGAATCATGGTTAATGAATCTTCAGAAAAGCAAAATTGATTCATGTACGGTACCCACTACACAGAAAGTTTCAGCATGATTCTACTAACGCAGTGCCAGTGAGTGGACTCAGCAGCTCTGCATTGGTGCATTAAGATGACAAGGGAGAGCGAATCCGGAAGCCTTATTCAGTCCAGAAAGTGCTAAAAAGGGCGAATTAAAGCAATAATATGTATGAATGTGTATCCTTGCTTCTATAAGTCTGCAGTTATGAAGGTATCCAGTCCTGCCAATTGTTGAAAATTTACATGTATTACTCCATATATATGTCTGCGCTACCCAATGCTTCCTCCTTGTAAAACTGAGTTTGGGTGCATTCCCACACTTCGATCCTCCTGACCACATGACTCTATATACCCCACCTATAGCACCTCCATAGATATCCACCTCCTACTCGTATAATACAGGGCTATAACCCTGTAATGGCTGCGTAGTTTTTAATGCACTATGCCCTTTTGGTCATCAGGATTATCAAACCCTGGTGAGTAGCTTGTCTGCTGAGGGCTACATTCATGCCTTAGCCCAACCCTATGGGGATTGATTCAAGTCAAAACAATCAGCATGTGGCAACAAAGTGGTAACGATGAATTATTACTGCATTGTTGCAACATATTTACAGCTGAATTTAAGTTTCCAGGCATAATGCCACCATTGAGGGGCTCTAGGGGTTGAAGAAGGGGGTGCGTGTGCACATGCACACATACAGACACATTCCTCTACACACGCAAGTGAGTCTACACAGACGCCATTTTGGGTTAATCCAAAGAAGCATGAAGAAGTAGAGCTGGGTGGGTGCATTCACACACTCACCCCTCAACACTTTAATTACAGCAGGGTGCCTAAACTTCATGTTGCTTGGTCATCATGATGTCCTAATGCAGCACTGGCTAGTTAATTTAACCAGCTGCATTGCATCATGCCATTGCCCACTAAAGAGTGCATCAACCCTGGAGGGTTGGCATGATGCGTGAATGCAGTGCTGAAAAGTTACTCACCAGGGTTAAATTCATGCATTAAGATGCTCAATGGGCACTTTGCATCATGCAGCACAAAGGGGTTAATACACTCAGACACTCACCCCCGTGTCCACTCTCAGCCCCTGTACAAGAGAAGCCCTTGTGGTCCTCCTGATCCCCAGGGTCCTAGAACACAGGGGGTATCTGTCAGGGATTCCCCTCCAGATCACTAATACCTATATATAGAACAAAGGGGCTTCTAGGGAGGGAATCCCTTCACCCTGTGCAGTGTCCCTGGGATCCTCCTAGAAAGGGTTAGGTTATATCCATGGCTTGCTAGCTCCCAAGGAAGATTGTTTTAGCCTTTTGACAACATCAGTAAGTGCCATTGTACTAACCTCTGAAGGTCTGCATACACATCTACATTTTGTCCATTTGTAAGCAGTAATTCGCCATGGCTGCATTCATATATCACAATATCCATTAAAGGTTGGTGCTCTGCTGCATTCTAAAATGCTAAGCATGATGCACCAATGCAGTAGACTTCCTAACACTGATTGTCCCTGTCAATTGAGGAACATGAACCTGAAGTCTTCATGTAACCCTCAGAATGATTAACTTTGATTTGAAACAGTCTATGCTGGCAACAAAGGTGTGTATTTGCACCTATATTTGAAAAGTATCGTCTGGAGCCACTCTGCTGACTTGATCCTAAGTATCCAAACAGCAACAGTTAATATACCTAGTTAGTATCCATCCATCAGGTGAAATTCTTAGCTTCTATGATAATCTAGTTATCCATTGCTGCATGATTTTTCTCCATGATATTGTATTTGAGTCTGATTCAAGAACAGATGTGCAGCTATCCAGGGCTACCACATCCCACATTGTGCCTACCTGTTAGCTTCACACCTCGTTACATACTGACAGTCAGATTTAACGACCATCAACCATAGAAAACAATGACTGTTATAAACCCTTTTAAGGCAACATAATGCAGTAATATATTATGCTCTTTGGTCATGATGATCTATTGATGTAGGCTGATAACTTAGAGAGCTGGGCTACATGTGTGCATTTTTTTGCCAATCTTATGGGATTATACATGTATATACATATTTGGAGGCTGATCACTCTGCTCCAATACAGTACTGACAAATGCAGGTAGAAGGGTTGTTAACATCAACCCTTCACCAGTAGCTGGTTACTTCAGGGTAATCTCAGCCATCATAATACATGTATGCCATTGGACTAAGACCCAGTGCCCCTCATGAGGTGAATTGATGCTTTGCGGCCCCTTTTTCACGACTGCGTCACACTGAAAAACTGAGAGGCACGAAACTAGTCAGTGCAGACAACGTTAAGTCCTCAGGTTGACGATACCTAAAACTACAGCTTTAGGTCGTCAAAGTGGCGACTTTAGGTCGTCATCCCGACCACCTAAGTCGTCAGTATGACGACTTTTTATTGTCAGTATGACGCGTTTAGGTGGTCATTTGACCTTGACTACCCTAAACTTGTCTGTATTGACGAGTTTTAGGCGGCGGCATGTTTTCTGTGCATGCATCATTGGAGTGCATTCCTGTAACATAGTGCCAACATGCCGTGCTAAGGGGCCCTTAAAGGGTTTATGACTCATTGTACATGGCTATGTCTGCAGGTGTGATTTAATGAGTCTGCTGACCAATATGGTGTGAGTCTCTGTATGAGAGGTCACAGGGACGCAGGGGTTTACTTCCGGTGATTTACAGGGAAGGTCATAATTGACCACTAACACAGCCTACACGTCTACAGTCATTACTCATGGTACACACCTACATGTATTTATGTATACATATATACGTGCATTTAGTCTACACACACGAGATGTCTAGAAACAGTTTGAAACAACCCTTAAAATAATCATGATGTTAGAAAAATAGTTTAGAAAGTTTTATCCTTTCAAAGAAGTAGCCTCAGCGAGCTTTATAGAATTTATTCCAATATGACCCAAACCTGGCTTTGAGATATTTAAATACAATAGCACTAGAAGGAAAAAAAATAATATTATGTAGGTTACCCACACAATTTAGAGGACCTAAATATCACAACCATCATATTTCGAAAAACCATTATTTTGATGTATGGGCGGATATAATTAATTAGAATATTATTAAGGCAAAGTGTCCACCAAATTGCATGCTTATAAATTCATACAATAGATTCTAGAGTGCAGGATGGTTTGTAAATTCTTTATCACTATAACATAGATCGGGTCTTTTTCAATTTGAGTGAGTGGGTAATTTTGACAGCTACATTACACATTAGACAATTTCACAGGTGAAAGTGTCAGTGCCTAAGCATGTGCACTCGATAGGGGATAGGAAAGGGGGGATATGGACCATTTTAAGTTGGCTAGGGAATTCTGCTTTTTCAATTTGAGGTATATTTCTGAGAATATGATATGACTGCCCTAAATATTATAACACATCCTTTGTGCACGTCTCTCACAGATTATATCACGCAGAACACGCTACACTCCGCCATGGGCGGCTGGACCTATGGTATGTAGATATATTGGAGTTATAATGAAAATCATAGGCCCTATAGGTACCACCCCCTTTTTACCAAAAATGACCATTTAATGAAATGAAACCTATGAAATCGGCACTTGTTTGAGATGCAGTATTGGCTGCACACCTTACCCCTGGTGTTTATGAGGCCCTTGCACTGATACGGATCAAGACATTGCACCTCTATACCAGTTTTACTGGCACCCACAAGATCAGTTCTATTAAGGCTACATAGGAACAATACAATGGAGATCTACCTCTCTCTCTCTCTCTCTCTCTCTCTCTCTCTCTCTCTCTCTCTCTCTCTCTCTCTGTTGTTAACATTTAAATTCATTTCTGTTTCATATTTTTCATATTCTACACATGCGTGATTATTGGCCTATAAGTATCATTTTTAATACCGTAATCTCCCGCGTATAAGACGTGTCTTCTACGCCAAACAAATGCCTGGTGCGTCATATAGGATTATCTGAAGTTGGGGGTGCATCTTATACGCGGGGTATTTTAACTATAGAACAGTACTGAATTTACAAAAATGACCCCTAAGAGGTGCGTCCTCTACGCAAACCAGCCTACCGTGAGTTGGGGGAGCGTCTTTTACGGTTGTATAACATCCCACTTGGCAAGCTTATTATATAAATTGTTGTTCACACTGTATCTTAATAGCAGTAAGAACGCACTATGACCAACATCACACTATCAAGATTGTGATTTCTGGTGAAACTACGGGATAGATCCAATTCAGGTTGTGTGATTCTAAAGAAGATCTCTATTACTTGGAACCTATGAAACCATTTCCTCAGTTCATAATACGTTGAAGTGGATAAAGAGGAGAGTACAAAAATAACGTCTCTAAACATCAGGTCTTGTAGGAGATAGGGGTGTTTATAGCAGCCTGCACCGCCATAGTGGGAGAAACAGGAGCAGAAAGAGAAACTATTTGATGTATGCCTATATAGTGGTTAGAGGGATTTTGTTTTAAAAGAAACTGTCCCTTTTTTGGGGTAAGTTGGTCAAAAAGTGACGTTCAACATCACTTTTGTCAAAAAGTGACCCTTGCTTAGAGGGATTTTGCTGAAAAGGTCACCTTGTCAGTCGCACACATTTGTATCTACAATTCGCAGTGGCAGAGCATCTCACGCATAGATGGAGGGTTTCATTCAATAAGAACTGGCGACTTTTATTTTGGGCAGTGGACAAAATGGCGGCTGAGACCGGACGACCGCTCTATCCACGTAAGAGTAGCACTGACGTAAATTGTGGATTTTCTCAATATTTACTGGGTACTCTTCAAACAGAGACCCAGTCTAGGTCTGTCTTTGAAGACAGGCTCCATCCCCCATGCATAACACGGACACACTGGGGAAACAAGGGCCAGGGTGAGTGAGTGCAAGACAGGGATGACCTAATATACAAAGGGGGGATATAGGATGGGTAAACTCAACATGGGGGCAATGTGCATGTAGAGGAATTAAGTATCTACATGGCTAACCCTTTAAGGTCAGTATGATGATTAAATACAGTCTTTGATATCATGATGCATCTATTTGGCTCATTCAGGGGTACACTCATGCATTATGAAAATTAACCCTGTAGGGTCGATGCACCCTGAAGAGTCAAGATAAAGAATGCATGAAGTGTCGGTGCTGTCAACAAAAGTACTAACGAACTACTAAAGGCAACATGACATCTGTACAAAAATATAAGGCGAGAGGGGAAAAGATGGGTGTATTAGATATATTTTATAAATGCATTTGGTTGGGCACTATCAATACTGAGTCATGTGGGAGGGGATGTGTGGTGTGTCTCGATTAGGAGTAGTGTTGAGCTAGGATGGGGTCTGGTGGGTAGGTCGAGATGAGGTTTCAGAGGCACCTCTTTCATTAAATGGGCTAACAAAGGTGTGGTGACATGGTATACATGCTTCATACGTTAGGCTCCATCTAGGAACTCTACTGGTTACTTGTAGAGAACATGATTGGTACCATTGACTTCGAGTATGCATTCAGAAAGGGTAGCCCAAGGCTGGCCCATCTTTACATGTTATTATTTTTACTTGCCTGTTCTTGTATAGGTATGCATTTCCTTTTCAGTATTGTTAGATCCTGATCATTTAAGGCCATAAACAATATTCCCTTGACATCAGATAAAATTAAGATGAATTGCAACATGTACACATTCTTATATTTTATCATATAATACCTCTATACTCTATGTATTAATAATTTATTATGGTTCACCATAAGGATGGCACCATGAATTCAAGGACATACAGAGTCTCATGTATAGGATGAACCATATCTAACAACATAATATAGATGTCAAGCATATCCCCCTTTGTTTAGCCATCTTGTTGAAAAGCTCAGAGCCAATAGAACACGATACTTTCCAAATAATATATCCCAAGTGCTTTGAGAGCAAATATAGATTACAACATTTATGTAATCATTGCCAGATACATTTTTTGAGCCAGTCACACTGGGTTGGTACAAAGAGGGAAATTGTCATACACCCCTCATAGTTAACCCTTAAAGGGTCACAATGTACTTTTATACACTAATCCAGTCTTTTTGTAGTCATGATGCATGAATGCAGTGCTGTATCCGTGCATCATACTGGTCATATATATGGTAGATAACTTCCCCAAAGGTCGGGATAAGGCATCAACAGTCTCAAATGTAGGCCTACATTTATTTTAAAACCAGGGAAAAAGATGATGTTTCTTGATGGAGTTGTTTTAACGACTTGTGTAGAGAAGGTCAGATGCTAAATCCCTGGTGTGATTATACTTAACTTTGGGAAATATGGGAATCAACATGGGTGCTATAGAACAATCTAGTAGAAAAACAAAATTAGAAGACACGACTTTTAGAAATAAAAAGGGTTTTGCAGAGCAGCCCAGGGCATATCAGGTCATGGATGTTGGGTGGCCTTCACGTAACGCGTCATAACTGACATGATAATTTGGTAGTACTTACTCCAGGACAGACATAGACACATACAACATGATTAATGTAGTCATTGCAAGTGTTGTCATATATGTAAGATCTGACATCAACCTTATATAACCCCAAACCTACAGCCCATGTACATGACGAATATATAGGTGAACAATTTCTGTTCCTTACATAATTATAATGACCTTCCTTACATAAAATGATCTTCAAAGGTCACATACAGAGTTTCATATGGACCAACACAGCATGTACATATGATGTATTTCAAGTTGGTCCATTATCAGTATGGGCATTTGGGTCTCAAATAAATTTAGACTGTCCTCAAATAAGCATTAGAGGTACAGGGGAGACCAAAGATATCTCCAGTTAGTCAGTGTTGTATAAGAACTGCAATGGACTGACATTGGAGTTAACTGACATTGACATTGAGATCACATCACATGAGAGTCACTATGGAAGATTAAACTCCTCAGACACGTCAACTTCAAGTAAATATGTTCAATTATTTCTATAATGTAAATAGTCCAATTTCATATGGACATGTGGTGAATCTATCCCAAACCAAAATGACATATCTACTGAGTCATCAGTTACCACAATTACCCTGTCAATTACCTTCAGTAAAAAAGGGAATCTTCGCACCTTGATGGTGTGAATATAAACAGCTAACGTTAAATTGACCTGACTGTAGAATGCATGTTATGGTAAGTGCTTCACGCCTTGGCTGCAGGTCGGTATTCCCCCTGCGTATATAAGTTAACCGTGATGGAGAGTGTGTCAGTGGGTGTGCACCAACCCTGCCTACTGTCATTGTGACAGCCTTCTATTTGTTAGCTAATAGACTGACACACACAGACATGTTGTGCATGTCATCTGGCTCTGTGCTACCATGACAGCATGTAACCCCCCCCCCCAGCACTTCAATATACCAGGCATGCTAAGGTTGTGGTGTTTGCCCTTTAAGGGCTGTGCGTCTCATCTGGGTTAATGCTTGATCATAATGCACCAATGCACTGCTGGTGGCAGTTCTCAACAGCAAGACATTAATATTCATGTTATGTAGGGTAGAAATCCTGCAGGGTCTGCCTTCATGCAGCATACCGAGCAACGGACACGATGCAGTAATGCACTTTGCTGTTCTTTAAGGATTACACACATCATTGCATGTAAAGGCACGCCAACAGTGACTGTGACAGTACCCTCCCCTTTGTACTATTAAAATGTGACTCAAGGCACACCATTCATATACTCTCTGTCTGGTAAAATAATTGTTTACATATTCATTTCAACTTCTACCATCTTTTCGGCTGTATACTAGTAAATAGGAAGTCTTCGAAGTTGCTGTCTTTTCTTTTTTCACTGAAAAGGGGTTGATTTGGTTTGGGGTTTGCAGGTCCCCCTTGGGTACCCATATCCCTTCTTTATATTATGATCTTTGAATCCACTCTGACCTTAGACGTTACTTTGGAGAGCACCCTCCTTGTCTATTTACTGAACTCTTGTGTTGCCACAGTGTGGCAAAATGATTCTCCTTCAGCTAGACACAATATCTTCTGAATATCTCTTCTTTATTCTACATTTTCCTTATTGTCAAAAGTGATATCTATAATTGTGGTCGGCTATTATCTACAAATAAAAGTCACAGAAACAAAATGAGGTGGGACAACCATCAGTAGAATAAGTATATTATGTATATGGCCACACCTCCTAAGTTTTAAAACACCCTCCAGGAATTGGGTGGCCATAACAATACCATTAGGGTTATGGAAAGTATATATTATCATATTACATCCTTACACCAAACTTTACTATAACACAGTGAGTGACCTTAGTGAGGTAACATGGTCACACTTGACGTAGGTAACACTTACCCCACCTACCCCCACCCACCCTCTACATGTCTGTTATTCCCACCTGTACGTATAGATGCACCTGTAAGAGATAACCTCACCTGTATATGAATACTACAGGCAACACCTGCAAGGGGGTATAATACATAGGATGACCCAACAACCCTAGAATCCATCCCCACCTACCCCATCTCCAGCATCTGCTTGTCTATTATTCGGTCTTGGGGTATGTTTTCATTGTTATGTCGTACCATTCCCTTATCCTATCCAATGCCTTCCTTGCCTCGCTTATTCGCCCTCTCTCCCATGCTGTATCCCCTTACTTTCTTCCTAAACCCTCCATCCACCCTTTTCCATTTCTATCTCCATCACTTTTTCACTGAAACCTTCCTCATTTATCTGACACATGCCCTTGTTAGACTAGTACTCTTATATACAAGGCTAGGTGCTTTCCTATGTACGGAATGATGGGGTAATGCCTAGAGAGTATTTTGCATAAGGTAAGAGGTTGGGAGGGAGGGGGTGCTGAGATGGGCCTGGTGGTGAGGGAAAGGGAAGTGGGAAGGGTATAGTTGGTCAATTGGAAAGGATGACAGGTATTGTTAAGGGGGAGAGGTTTGAGAGCTACAGGGGTACTTGGTCAATTGGAATGTACTCAGCAACTCAAAGGCAGCCGAGGATAGAAAAGGGAGTGGAAAAGTTGATATAATGCTGAATTAAACTGTTTAGTCTGTTGGCATAACCCTTTAAAAACAGCATGGTGCCTCCATGTTCATGTTCCCTAGTCGCCATGATACATTATTGATGCACCAACACCCACAGGGCTAGCCAGAATGATGCACCAGTGGCAAAAGGATCACCAGAGCTACAATACACATCTAATGCATTAATGAACTTGTGTCTTGAATGGTTAAGATGAGAGGTGATGCTCGACTCCAACCCCAATGACGCACTGCTTATAAGAGTAGAGTCTCTCCTATTGCATAAATTATTTACATACAATCAGAGATGAGTCTTTGTTATAATGGTGATAACAATTTATTTTATGGGTGTGGGAAGAATTCAGCTAAACCTTCTAACTGTGGTAAAAATATAGTTTGCATTAATAGGGAAAACACATTACACCTTGGACTTTTTATTGCAATGCTATGGCTAGAGCAAACAAACATCCAAGATCAAATTTAATGGGAATATTCCATGAAAGGAATATTCCATGGACCTATTTACAAATGTCATACGAAAATGTGAGATGATATGGACATCAGGCAATGTTTATTGTGTCTGCAGGATTCAGAGCAGCAAGCGGAAAGGACCCCCTGTGGAAGCCTGCATGGATATCCCTTTGTATATGTATGCTCACAATTAACTATAGTGTCGGCTACATTGCATAAATAGATCTGAACTGATCCACTCGCAAAGGGCTCATGTGATGCACCACCAATACAGTGCATTGATGCACATTGGTTCTCATGATGCATAGATACAGTAATGTGCATGCATGCATCAAGCCAATCTGACAGGGTTGATACACTGAGAGGGGAAGGCATGATGCACCAATGCAGGTATCATGAATAGACCGAGCAGTGCTGCATTCGTGCAACTTGATGACCAAGGTATATGGCTCTTGCAGTACCACATGGCCCTTCAATGGTGAAACGTGTTGGAGGAAAGGGTTACAAGATAACTTACATTTTTTCTAGGTCATCTGTAGATCAAAGGTAAGATCTGGGGGCTCATTGAACATGCTATTTATATTTTTTTACTTAACTTGCCCACTTGACTTCAACGATATCTTTTCCCTTTGAATCTTTCAGCAATTATTTTACTGAGTTACATCTTGCCCTCTGGAGAGAAGACGGGCCATGTCTGCATTTATGCATTATGAAGGCCAAAGTACAAGGTGCATCGATGTACTACATGCATGGTGTTCACAACGGTAAAGGGGACCGATTGCACTGAGCCTACTAAAGTAGTCATCATCAAGATAGCATTCATCTCCATCTTTAGCACCATTATGTGCTTCGTACAGGCTTTGTAATTAAAGGAAGAGAGGGAAATCTGACCTCAATGAATTAAGTGTTGTATGAATCATTTAACTGCCAGATATTCATAATAGTTCCATGTGCATTTAGTCACTATGCGGTCTTTATAGTGGAATAACTCAGTCCTGACCTAATAGCCATGGGTCGCTTCACATAACTCACACATAAAAAACAAGGTAGACAATACAAACACTCAATACAATGTAACAAACAGCAGAGAGCAACACACCTTTTTATACAAACTGACTATATGCATAATGCCTATCCCTTTGGTAATTTAATGCCAGCGATTTTGCATAGATAGGAAAGACAGAATTATACCAACCCATTAATTAAGATTGTCCCTAGCTGAATTAATGTGCTCAAGATCCTATGATGGTAAACAGGAGATTATTTAAAATTAGCATGACCATGCTAGTATTTCTAACACTGAGCCTATGTATGGCCGGATATCACGCTATTGACCATTGAATCTTCATGTATATATACATATGTACAATATTTTGTGTTAATAGCCATTAGAAGGTAGAATGAATAAATAAATGGCCTGTTTAGGAAATGGATGATATTAGCGGGAAATGTGTAAATGTGAGATTGATGTCACATGACAGGAAGTGCATTATGGGATAGCAACAGGTGTCTATGAACACGCATGCGCGGTACACTCATGGCTATTGCATAAAGATGCACGGTATTGCTCTATTCAGGGAAATTGACACAAAATGTTTAAGCTTAGGGCAAAGCCCTATGTTATAGTGGCTTCTATGTTCAAAGAACTATAGTCTATACAAAATTATCATACTAAGTGATGTTATAGTGACAAAGTATATTTAGTAATCACTGACTCCAAGTATTTATACACCATATTGGAAAATGAGGGAGGTGATATACAAAGCTTTTGTATTCTATAAAACAAATCAGAGCTTCCCATAGCTCAGCCCCCCCCCAGCTCACTTTCCTACATTATACTGTCTATTGAGGTCCAATAAATCATCATATTGCCTGTAAAAGATCATTGAATGGCAAAGCTAATAAAACATCATGCTGCCTGTACAGGGTCATTGTATGGTATAACCAATGACCCATCATGTTGCCTGTAATGGGCTATTGTATGGTATAATCAATAGACTACTATGTTGCCTGTAAGGGTTTATAATATTGCATAACAAATAAAACATCATGTTGCCTGTACAGGGTCATTTTAAGATGAATCTAATAAACCATCATGTTGCATATGAAGGGTTATTGTATGGTATAACCAATAGAAGACCATGTTGCCTGTAAGGGGTTATGATATGACAAAACGAATAAAACATCATGTTGCCTGTACAGGGTCATTCTAAGATGAATCTTATAAACCATCATGTTGCCCATAAAGGGGGTTATTCTATGGTGTGTTTAATAAAACATCATGTTGTTTATAAAGGATAATTGTATGGTATAATCAATAGAATATAATGTTGCCTATGAAGGGTTATTGTATGGTATAACTAATAAAACACCATGTTGTCTGTAAAGGTTTGTTTAGTTTGATTAATGAAACATCAGGCTGTCTTTGTATATAAAGGTTTGTTTAACTGACAATACATAGTGTTGCATGCAGAGGGTTATTGTGTGCTGTGATTGATAAAACATCATGTTGCCTGTAGAGGGTTATTTTATTATGAAACTAATAAAACAGCATGCTGCCTCGAGACGGTTATTGTATGTTATAACCAATAAATCATCATGTTTCCTGTAGGGGTCGGGCTTCCCTAGCCCACTTAAAAGGGTCTACTTCTCATCTTTCCTATCCCCTCAGGATGTGTGTGGTGCACATATGTGCAGGCACTGACACATTCCTCTGTGAAAATGTGTAATGTTGTTCTCACCATGAATATGACCTTAGCTGTTGAAATGGCATTAGACATCTATTACTCACTCACTGGAATCTTATAGGGCTCAGTACTGAGGCCTAGTGGGTCCTCCATTGCTTGATCTGGCTCTGGGCGAGATAAGCACTGATAACAACCAGCATGATGGGTATCAGGTATTACATAATGTACCCAAACAATTCCGCAGTGAATACAGGTACTTATCTGATTGGTCAATAATGCAACCCAGGTAAACCCTATATGGTTATTACAAGATGAATCTAATAAACCATCATGTTGCATATGAAGGGTTATTGTATGGTATAACCAATAGAAGACCATGTTGCCTGTAGAGGGTAATTGTAAGGTGAATCTAATAAACAATCATGTTGCCCATAAAGGGTATTTGTATGGTGTGTTTAATAAAACATCATGTTGCTTATAGAGGGTTATTGTATGTACATCTCTATAATCAATAAATTACAAATTATAATCATGTTGCTTACAAAGGGTTATTGTATGGTATAATCAATAGAATACAAGGGGTCCATGGTTAGGAGATTATGTTAAGGATTCAATTGAAAATTTAGAATCTAAGATCTATGATCAAGAGGCCCGTGTTAAGGATGCAATTGAGAGGATTCAATTTAGGATCTGTCATCTATGATCAAGATATTAGGGTTTCATATTTAAATTTGACGATCAATTCTGAGTTTAATATCAATTCTAAAAGCAGTTAAATTGCAGTGTGTTTCCCGGATTAGAAATTTATCCCATATTTTCGGCAAAGTAAACACAGCAAAGCTGTAATGCCGTGCATATTCATATCATGTTGTCAGAAGTATAGAATTGATTTACAACATTTTTAATATGATAGTAGATCAAAATTTTCAGAACAAATATTATTTTAATACGGAATCTAAAAGCCCTTCATATGTTGTGTGTTTTGCAATTTATTAATCTATGACATACTTTCAGGAAAGTAAACACAGCAATGCTGTAATGCCGTGCATATTCCTATGATGATCCAAGGAAAAAAGATCATTATATATGAACTCTATGGCCTTTGGAATGGACCTATACTTAAATATATGCTCTGATTGTGGTGCTTCCTCGCTCTCCATGTAAAATCCTGCCCCATTGCTATAGTATGGAGTAAACCTATGCCTGGATTAAAATATGCAAATAAGGAATGTGTGTGAGGGTTGGGAGTAGTGTGGTGGTGGTATTGGTGGTGGTGGTGTCACAATGGTCACTAACATCCATCTGATAACTTTTGAAGATCAAAATTGACCACATATGACCTGGATCCCTGTGTTTCCTAAAACCAAGATGGCCGACACACATGGAAAACAATAAAATTGGGTAGTTGAGGTGTCCAAATGGTCACTAACCATAACTTTTGAAGATCAAAATTGACCATATATGACCTGGATCCCTGTGTTTCCTAAAACAAAGATGGCCGACACACATGGAAAACAACAAAATTGGGTAGTTGAGGTCCCCCAATGGTCACTAACATCCATCTGATAACTTTTGAAGATCGAAGTTGACCACATATGACCTGGATCCCTGTGTTTCCGAAAACCAAGATGGCCGACACACATGGAAAACAATAAAATTAGGTACTTGAGGTGTCCCAATGGTCACTAACATCCATCTGATAACTTTTGAAGATCGAAGTTGACCATATATGGCCTGGATCCCTGTGTTTCCGAAAACCAAGATGGCCTACACACATGGAAAACGGTCCCAAGACTCCAAATAATCCAATGCCACGCCACTTAAAACTCCTAAAAAAGTGCATCATACTTATGTGTACATGTATACATAAATATACATGTAGGTGGCCTTTAGTGGGTTAATAGTCAGTGGTGCTGAGAAATGCACCACCAGCAGAAGAGAACCACATGGTGCTGGGGGAGGTGGTGGCAGGCAGGTATGGGGCCACCACAGGAGCACAGCCACCACCACTATTCAGAGGTGGGTGTGGGGGGGGGGGTATATATACTATATACCATGGCTCTGCCTGAGGTGTCCAGGGCTACCACCGCTCTGTCCCCAGGGTCTACAATAACAGGTCCACCAACACCACCACTGCCACCACTTCTATGCTTGACTGATTTGCAGATTTTAATCAAGGTATAGGCATACTCAATACTGTACCTATGACAGGATTATACATGGAGAGCGAGGAAGCACCACTATGAGAGCTTGTATTTAAGAATGGGTCCCCTCCTATAGCCGTTCATTCCTAAGAATGAACGGCAATAATGTTGCCTGTAAAGGGTTGTGGTAAGGCATGGTAAATAAACCACCATGTTGCCTATGAAGGGTTATTGTATGGTATAACTAATAAAACACCATATTGTCTGTAAAGGTTTGCTTAGTTTAATTAATGAAACATCAGGCTGCCTATGTACATAAAGGTTTATTGTTTAACTGATGACACATAATGTTGCATGCAGAGGGTTATTTTGTGGTGCCCCTCTATAATATTGATGAGCTACACTACTAGTAGTACTACATGTATATGCTATATGTGTAGGGTTGCACTCATGCATCATATCATCTGCCCTGGGAGAGAGAAAACAATTACACCAGGCTCTTCACTGATTTTGTAAATGGCTAGACCTTGGATATTGATAGTGGGGTGCTAGTACCTACAGCTAATTCATATTAGGTGTAGGCCTGCCCAGGGAGTGATTGTGGCCATAATAGGCATTAGGGAAGGTGTGTGGGGGGTACATACAGGTGTGGTGGTTTGACCAAGCTGTCAAAGGGAGTGACAGGAGCTCTGTGCCTATCTCCAAGCATTCACATAGCATATTGAAATACTATGGCAGTTTTGGATATAATCTATACTAGGAGCTTGAGTCATATGTCAAGACACCAAGTCTCCAAGCTGAAACACACCATATTGGAACATGGGATGAGTTTAGTACAAAGCCTCTGCTTACTATAGAACAAAGCAGAATTGACCAAGGCTGATCCCCACCAATTCACTCTCCTACATTATGTTGTGTATTGATTTAACATGGGTGAGTTACAGACTAAGCCTCTACATGGATTATTTTCTGTGGCTACTTTGGATGGTAGATAGATGTAATTAAGGTAGTGGCTAGCCACTACCTTAATAAATGATGTAGACTGGTAAAGTTCTTATTTACTATGATAGCTCATTCTGTACTGTTTAAAAAATGAAGCACTAGATCTAATCAATTCATTAGGGCAATCAAAGATTAAAAAAAATATATCAAAAAGTTGCTAGATTTTAATTTTGAAATTAGTTAATGTACATTCTTAATGTCAGTTGTTCTTTTAGTTAGGCTCATTGATGTGGACTAGCTTAACTATCAACAGCCATGCCCCCCCCCAGAAAAAAAGTGTTTTTTTTTATATCCATACATTTTGTTGGCATGGTACAACAAGGTGCAGTCAAAGTGCAGCGTTCATTTTGCATGCAACCGTACAGGATCTATGTCGCTTCAAAAATGTGACAATGCAGTGTTGGAAAGTTATTCCCAAGCAATTCCTTTACTGGTGCATCATGAACGTGAAGCATTGCTCACACGGCATCATGCCTCCCCTGTATTTGGGTATGTGTTTTTCTTGTGCTCAAAGGTCGAGGGATTGGAGTTGTGTAACTCTGGATCCTTCCAAGGTCTCCAAGTGTATGGAAGAGGGCAAACAATGCCGTATACGTAACATGATGGCATGTATTGCGACACTGAAGAGGGGTGTAGGTAGGGCCCGGGAGGTAGGGTGACCCCGGACCTCATTTCAATAGATCCTGCAACGGCCTGATTCAAATCGTTGTCAGAGTCACTATGGTGACAATTGTGCCAAATCTCACTGCTAAAACTGCTCTCTCAAACCCAATGACTATGGTAAATCCAGAAGGGCCTGTCATAGTAACGCATGCCCCAATATCAGATAGTGGATGTTACAAATAAAACATCTGAGGCTGTAACATCAGTTGAAACAAACACCAGGTGATGAGTCGTATCTAATATGTGGGGGGTATTTGGTAGAATGATGTGTGACCAGGGCCTAGACTGGGCGGCACAAAGGGAGGGAGTAAGGGATGGGCCGGGGTGAGTAATGGTGGATCTCTGTGGGAGGACATAGGGGTGGATGTGGATATAACCCTTGTATCTATCTATCAAGTACATTTAATTTCACTGATGCAGCATCAGTTATGATGCTTCTTTCAGGTAGTACTTCATTTGAGCATCATGCCAGCCCTCCGAGAATGTATCAAGCCACCATGGGGGTGTCACGATGCATGAACACAGTCCTGGTAAGTTACTCACCAGGGCCATTTTCCCCAATCATGACCAATGGACTGGATTTTCTAATAAACTACTGTCCTTAAAGGGTTAAAGGGGTTTGGGATTTGTAGATACAGGGCCTTTGGATACAGGTATGCAAAGGTGATCAAAGGTATACAGACAGAGGGTGGTATAATCAAGCCACTCCTTGGTTAAACCCATCTATCTACAAACCCTAAACCTACACAGGAAGGGGTAGACAGGTGAGCCATTTAGTTGTATTTTGTATTGGTTTTCTGGATTTCAGAGTAATGTTACATTGTTTATGTCCATCTAAACTCTCAGGTCCAAATTATACCCATCTTTCATTAGAACTTCAATGCCAACTATCACACTAGAAATAAAATTTGAATTATTCTACAGTTTGTATTACTTCTTTTATCATTTATTTATTTACATTTATTTTTGTTTGTTTATCAGAGAGTCGTCTAGCCTGATACCATGTGGACTGTTTGGGGTTGGGTTATTGTTGAGGGTCATCCTATAAAGTACCTCCCAAGGTGCTTACATGGAAGACCCCGTGATGGAAGACCACCCTGTGAATCGGCAATAAAATGTTTTCAAATATAAATACATGTACAGCCTAAAAGCCCAGTGCACTTGAGCAGCTCGACTAATGAATGGTAGGGAATAAGTGGTGGCATTTAGAAGATGAACTTTTAGGTTTGCAATACCCTAATGTTAGAATTAGCTATAAAACCATGCCTAATTGGCAAGAGATCTATAGCCCTTCAGGCAGATCCCCTCTTCATTTTATGACTACCGGGTATTATCACTGAGTTGAAGTGGTCCACTGTAGGAATATGCTAACTTTGCTAAAACATTACTGGTGACACAGTGAGAATCTATCTCCCCTGGGCTGAATCACTATTTTAAGTATCTAGATATGTAGCTAATATTATAGTGGTTTATGACCCAGGACCCTTTGTGGTGTACAAGCTTTCATACATTATGTCAATTTGTTATGATACATGTCTAAAGCCTTGGTGAGTAACTCGCCGAGACTGCGTTCACGCAATAACATGACCCTATGAATGAATACTTGTAAAGCGCTGGTTCCACAGGCGTAGAATCGGTCGGGAAAGCCCTAATCCGACGATTTATAATATATCAAAAGTACAGAAAAAATCGGTTGGATCAATGCTAATCCGACCGATTTAAGCCTGTGGAACCAGTGCTTTAAATGCACGACTGACGTGAGAGCATCAGGTAATCAGTCGATGCTAATGGGGTATCTGCCAGGGCTGCATTGGTGCATCATTATGACCAATGAATAATTATGAGGCCTTGAGGCAGCACCACACTGTCCTTAAAGGGTTAACCAAGCCCTATATGTTACAGAGGGATGGGTCAGTCCTGTGGTCAGTGTACAGGTGATGTATGGGTGTATAGGTTTTATGACTCAGTGGTTTATTGCCCACTCTATAGGATGGTTATATCCTCTAATGGAATGCTATCTACAAACTATATCGGAATTTAACCCTGAAGGGTCATGTGATGCATTTGGATTCAAAGTACCTGCTCAACATGATGCACAATTATATTAATTCTCGCAAGTCGCCCCATTAGTACTGCATTGGATATCATGATACACGCAGTCTCAGCCCTTGAATATGACCATGATCTGGTGGCTACGCTTGCAAGGACTATACTACATACTATGTTTCATATCAACAATGGCGCAAAAAAAAGCTACTTTTATCATACCGCCTTTGAGGGATTAATAGACACTAACACAAAGTATGGCCACGGTAGCAGTTTTAGGACTGAGGCAATGTGTATTTTATATGGATTTGTAGAATGCGTTTCGAGTATGTTGATTCTAGAGTGAACTAAAGTAGTGGAATACCCCCTGTAGTTTACAGACAATCAAATTGACGGTCTCAGACACAAATGTTGTCGAAAGCAACTTCGCCTTTGGGGGGGGGGGGACTCCACAAATGTGAAAGGGAATGCGGGGGCATTGCGATCGAGTAACGCACTGTTCTGTGAACTACTATGTGGTAGCATCATCCGAAGGGCATTGTGAAAAGTTAAACATCAATGGCGAATTGTGAGTACAACCAGGTTCACTTTATGTGTATGACATCGCATTGGTTACAGAGTGGGAAAAATGATTCTGCAGTATATCCCCAGGTGTTTCCCACCCCCTTTTCCGATACAATTGGGGGGGGAGGGTGCTGAAGAAATAGTTTCTCTCTAGAATAATTACATTCATGGTTAAACATGCTAAATTTACCTTAGGGTGTCATTATTCCAGTACTGCTTCAAAACACCTGTCGGGTAGGCTATCTATAACTCAGTGTATTAGATAAATGGCTAACCCTGAATTGTTAGGTCAACAACTAACAGGATCTAACCCTCTAATGGCAATATAATGCCTCCATATTCTTGTCTCTTTGTTATCATGATGTACCAACCCTCTGCTGGCAAGCACAGGGCTGGTGCATCATACAGACAGCATGTGAATGTATCAATCCAAGAGGATCTGCATGATGCACTCGTGCAGTTTGGTATGTGAGGAAGGGCTAGATTCATGCATCATGACGACCAAAGGCCATGATGCATTAATCCAGATAACCCTAAAGTGGTCATAGAGTGCTGAGAATTGATAAGTAGACTAATATATGACCAAATATGCCCTGTACAAAATTTTGGAGCTTTACCTGCACCGTGTCTAGAGATATGGGGGTTTGCTTACCGTCCTACATGTAGGACAGTAGGACTGAGGACTACTGTCGTTTGAAATTTGTGTTCATTTGGTTGCCATGGAAAGCACAATTTCTGTGGGAGAGTGCCAGAAACTGGAAAATAGGCTTAGCCTATATATGGCCATTTGTGCCATACAAGAAATTTCAAAGATTTATCTACAGCAGATCCAGAGATAAGCACTTTGGGCGTCTGTCCCCTCTGTGAAGGTCAAAATCTATACCAAAAGTTAATTTCCTAAGTAGTAGGTGTTTTGGGACATGTGTGAAATGTCATAGAAGTACCTAAAAACCCATATGGAGGATTTTTGGTAGCCTTGGGCCTAGAACTATAGGATGCAACATTTTACATGTACTTCCATTTCTGTTGATTTTACATGTGCATATCTACCTCTTCTCATGTCACTTAGGTGTCCTACATGTAGGACAGTAGGGATATCTGGGTTAATGCAATTTGAAGCTTTACAAGGGTTAAATACAAACAGTCCTATTTCTTAGGTTTGAAGTAAACAACCAGGGTTTGATTTATGATACATTTCTGTGTATAGGCAACAAGTTTGTTTGAGTGCCAGTGACAGTCTTATGGTAGCAAGCGCCATGGGCAGAAAGGGTTCTGGATGAGGAAAGGGGTAGTGCTGTCAACTTCCAAGAAATACTCATATCCAATTTCATTAATTCTTATAAATGATAATGTCGCCATCTTACTTTTAGGGGTCTACATCCGTTAGAAGGGTTTGAAAATCCCAAACCCATCCATGTTCCCAACCCTGATATCTTGACTCAATTATACGGAATGTTAAAGGACACCTGTTTTTTCAATTTTCTTGCTGATTTCTAGGTAGGATGTTTCATTATTGTGCACCTCACCACTACTATTCTTCAACTATGGAGTGGTATTATGACTTTTCTCACGTTATATATCCAACAACTTTCACCATTCGTGCACAAGCAAGTTGAAATGAAGAGAAATCCCTCTCTCCAACTCAAAAGTAGCTAAAAGTAACTGATCTCTTTACAAATATGAAATAGGTCTCCTACCTTGGGTATTAAGAACTATATGGTTAGGAAAAAGAATAGAAAGCGTAGGAGCAGCCTTTGCCGAATCAGAAGAGCATCAATTTGGCTTTCACCGCAAATCATGCCTAAATGGGCGACCTACAGTTGTGTTCAAATGTTTTCAGAATATACTTGCAAAGATGCAACAGTTGTGACGCCAATACAAGGAACAGCAAAGGAATTTGCCTACCCTTGATTTTAAAACATGAAACTTGAAACACATCTATTTTATCTATTGAATGTCTACTCACCGTTGGGTATTCCTCCATGTCATTGTTGAGTATCCGTAAGATGACCGTTTTTGGATGCTCCTTGCTCTTCTCTGAGGCTATTTGTCTAAAAATGAGAAAAAGATTCAATATATTAGGGACGGAAAATGACGAATATATTATATTTCCCTCTGACTTATCTCCTGGAAAATTCCGATGAAGAATTGAAAATGTGAGGTCTGCAATTTTTCCACCTGAATGCCTTTTTTAGGGGGACGGGGTTGTGATGCTGATGGAATTCCAAGTTAAATGTATTATCCTAATGCAAAATGAAATGGAAAGGTGATTCTATGGCTGTTCAAGAAAGATCTACATATCAACACCCTTTACTGAGACAAAAAATATTGCAACATATTGAGTTTGCACAGCGGCTAAACTAATATTTAGAAGAAATCCTCACCCAGTGTATGTCAAACTTAATCCCACAATATTGGTGCACTTAAATCCAAATCTGGGAATCAAAGTACTCAGGGAAGGGAATTCACATATCCACATTCACTTCAGAAAATATATCTCCTTCTTCTGGCCAGAATATCATATGTATATTCCACTCGTGTAGACTATAGCACAAGAATAATTGTAGAACCTATCCAGAGAAATTATCCTAGACTTAGGGCTTTATGCTCAACATTGGGTGCGGAAATTCCTTCACAACTTTGCACATCGTTGAACTATATTCTAAGGTTATATTCCCAAAGTGTGGTGAAAGTGTCCATTCATCGATAGACAGTGGACAACCTCGACTTGTTTGTCAATACATGGGTCCAATACCAGGGAGGGGATCTGTGTTTTATGATAATATTAACCCTTCAAGGTATGAATATATCCCTTGTTCACAACTAACCAGTGATGCATTAATGCATCAAGATAACTCCAAGGAGTTGGCCTACTCTGAAAGGGTGTTGTGATGCACCAATGCAGTGCTTGTGGTAAGATTCGCCAGCACGGATGAGCAAGAACCGTGGGCATGAAGACATCGTGTTGTCCGTTAAGGGTTAATAATTCACAGAAGGTAAAACCCTTGTGTAGGAGTACAAGTTGTACAGGTTGCAGTTGGCACACCAATATCGCCTACATATACATGTATAGTACTCCATCACATTAGACGTTGCACATGAATGTCATCAGACCTACTGCTGCATCGGGGGACACAGCCATGTAGATGATTACATCAGGCCAATTATGAGCTGCTTGCATTAAAGGGTTGAATGAGTTCCGTTTAGTAAGCCCAGACTATTACGACTTATTGTAAACTATTTCATTTGTCAATTTTTGGTCAAAGCTTATGGTAATGGAACAGTAAGTGCGTGAAATAAACCAATTGCAAAAAGCTCCATGCAGCAAATCAGACACATATTATACTATTGTGCCTACCTTGGGCAGTCCCCGCACCCTCCCACACACCTAAGGACAGCCTACTATCTGCCTGCTATCTACAGCTAATAGGTCTAACTACTAATCCATGTAGGGATATGGGAGATGATATCATAATAATACCCCCTGTATTATGTAAGGGGTATGTGCCTACTTAGGACACCAGTGTGAAGTACTCTTGGTACATTAGTGCATGCTTATAGGTTATTGATAAGTAAATGAAAAGTCTTATTATTTACATTTACATTCGTTTTTTTTTATGAGAAATGCCTTGATCTTTACCTGAAAGATTTTTTTCATACTCTTTTCTTGGTGATTTAAGGCGTTTTGTCAGTCTTTTACTATTCTTTTCATTTTATTTTCTTCTTTTTCTTCAGTAATATTCCAATATTTTCATAGATCCATATTTTGAATTCTATAGGTTATTCAAGAGCTCAATAGACAAGAGGCCGCCTCAGGAGACACCTAGACACCACTTCTAATGGACCACATCACCACATTAATAACTACATTATCAGACACCACAAATATTACCACTATAAACCGGATCCTGACTTGGTACCTGGTGTCTTCTGAGATGCCTTCTTAATCCCTATATACACAGATCATTGACAAATACAGTCTCCATGTAGTTCATATGTGGTTCCTTATCCTGATCTAAGTCAACCCGGCGCCACTGAGGAGGAATAATTTGTAGACCATATCTATAACCCTTTAAGGGCGATATGATGTCTTGTGGTCAGTAAAATATATACCAATGCCTATGGTCATAATTATGTGTGGCAGGAAAACTACATCGGATATAAGCTTGACATGTGAATGTATATGTTGGCACCAGATATGTGAAAGACACAACAGCAAAGAGGAGATATAGAGCCTTTTAAGATGGGATAGTGGGGCGTATACCCTTCTGTCCAAATTTGATATCAATTCCACAGGGTTTCCATGGCACATTCGGTTAGCTTTAGCTTATTGCCAGGACTGCATTTATGTCTCTTGGCAGGGGTGGATGGTATTTTTTCTAGTCCTTAAAGGTTTACATACGGCCTTTTATTCAAGAATTTTTCACTCTTATTAGAAACTGGTGCTCATTGTTATTCTACACACGTGTCACACATAGCTCTTTTCCTGCCGGATAGTGTATACAGTTCCACTGAGGAAAATTAGTAAACAATGCAGTATTCAATCATCTTGACGGCCCTCCTAAAAGAAAGATTGAGACACTCCCAAGGGGCCCTGATGCAACGATGCAGTGTCGGTGAGTTACTCACCATCGGTGCATCACAACACCGATGGTGAGTAACTCAGCAATAAACATGGAGCATATAGTTGACAAGGGGTTAGATGTATTGTGTGAATACTTATAAGTGTATTTCATTTATCCCATGGTCAGGTCCAGGTCATATCCCTAACTGTAATACTTGTGAGGATTAACAGTTGGTCATTATTAAAAATAACTTACATATACTGCCCACCTTATCCCATCTTATACTTTTCTGGTATGTGTTATTGAAAATTCCTCCCCCTTGTCTAGCTTTTATAGTATAATACCATGAATATAATATTTGAATCATGTTTTGCTAATCCCTATATCATGAATCGTTAAGCGGTCTTATTATAACTCACTTGAAATTCCACCACATGGAAATCCTTACATTCTTTTATGAGCACTTAGATTGGTATTTCTATTAATCCTAGAATCATGCCTGGATCTCCCCAACACTAGGAGGATATAGTGTATGTATACACCTATATAACTGTGCAAACACTAAGAACTGACCCCATGGGCTTAAGCGCCCAAGCAGCTATACATGTATAAGGCAACAAAAATGAAATGTAGCCGACCGAATTATGATCTTTAACACTCTGCAAGGGGGGACCACGATCTAAAACTACAAATGGGTGCCGATGGTAGTTGATGGATTTCATTATGCACCGCCTAGCCTTAACTTGTATTTAGTAACATGTGGACTCTTTATAAAACAATGTGAAGGATCTCCCCTAAACCAACAAATGACCATAGTTGATGCTAGAAATCTTTTTAACCTAAGAACAGTCTTCCTTCTTTTATATCCATTTATCTATACATTAATTTACTATTATTTCTCTTTTTCGTCTACATTCATTCATTGAATGCTTTTATTCCCCTTAAATAGCTTTTCTATTTATTCCATTTGTTTATTCATTCATTCCTTCATTCATTTATTCATCTCATCTCTTTATTCTTTCATCAAGGCGTTTATCTATTAATTCCTTCATTAAAATTCAATCATAGATTTATCTATTTATTTATTCATTTATCGATCTGTTTATTCAATAATTTGATTCATATTCTTCATTCAGGCTGTACTTACTCTTTGAGTTTGGTGTACCAGAGGTCCCTCATGTCAGGAGTGGTGAAGGTGGCTACAGTGTTGGTGGTAGGCCATCCTATAACAAAGGACCTGTCAGGGGCTCTGGACGTCTCAGCTACCTCATCCAAACAGTCAGCCATCCACATCTCACAAACACGGGTACGCTGCTTCAACTTGAACGTCGTACTAGACCTGCAGTTAGACAAGGTAAATAATGATGATTATAAGAGAAAACTCTTGTGAATATATTTAGAATATCTGCAATTAGGTCAAATATATTGACTGTCAATAACCTGTAGTAGATATGAAATGATGGGTTGATGAATTTGTTGATTGGTAGGCATACTTGGGGCATACAGGGTTTTTATGCACTTTACCACTTTAAGTTTAAGACAGAGGCTAGAAGAGATGCGTCCTCACTGCACAATGCAACCACTGTAACTGACGGTTTGGTTTAGGAACCGTGACGTCAGTCAGAACACCATTGCATTTCTTTACCACTTTAAGTATGCTATAGTGCATGGATGGAGTAGTTCAATGGTGTTGCAAACATGCAATATGCTGACCTACATGATTTATACACTCACAAAGGGCAATTATGATAAAGCAATACAGCACCCGACGAATGCTTTAGGGTATGCAGGGATAAAAACAATGGAGATTGGCCTTTTTGGAAGGGGGGGGGGGTGATAGGTTACTGTAAAACCAGACGAAAAGGATAAGATCTCCAAGCCACCAGCATTTCCGGAATTTTCAGTAGTCAAAAGTATTCTAAGTAACATAACATTTTGCTATCTATCATTTGTTACCTTGATAACGACCTGCATATAAGAATCATAGAGAACTCCAGATGCAGGATCTTCTGAAAATCCCCCTACTTCTATGAAAATATCTCAGCTTCTTTATCTTGTCCAGCTTCTTCATTGTCCACTACATGTTCAAACAGGTAGGCCCCATATCGTACATCAACCACAGCTGACGAGTCAGGTTAACCCTTTTAAGGTTTGCATGATGCTTCCAGTCCAGGCTTATGTTCCTTGATCTATCATATGGCACCAATGAGTAACTCCCAATATGGCACCAATGAGTAACTCCCAATATGGCACCAATGGGTAACTCCCAATATGGCACCAATGGGTAACTCCCAATATGGCACCAATGGGTAACTCCCAATATGGCACCAATGGGTAACTCCCAATATGGCACCAATGGGTAACTCCCAATATGGCACCAATGGGTAACTCCCAATATGGCACCAATGAGTAACTCCCCAGTGCATAAGTGCATCATGTCAACCCTTTGGGATTGCATCAATAACTGACCACAGCTGCATTCATGCATCATGACGACCCCTATAAACCCCCATAAGGTATTTTGATCAATCATGCAGTCTCTAAATAGTTAAGCTCTATCTGGGTGAGTTGTAAATTTGAACACCTTATCTAACATAATGATAGCCCAAACCACTGCAATCTGGTCGATGATAACTACAGACCTATGTCTAAAACCAATTACACTGTAGGCAAATAAGCCTTTGACTCTATCTTAGCTCTTTATGGGCCGCACAATGTTGTGTTGCATCATGTATATTGGTCAGGATCCATACTCTCCAGGAGGGTGAGCGTGACGTTCAAATACAGCCATGCATCATGCCACTAAAGGAACAAAACCTTGAAGAGTCATGCGGCCCTTATTGGTTAAATCTACCTAATTCTAACTCTGATTTGTCATAGTGGAGTGTAATCAATTATTTAATCAGGTATTGATGATGTGATCTCCTTGATTGGTTCTGAGTGATATAACCTCATGACAAAAGAAGTCAGTTGGTTATCAGTGATCTGATAATGAACCAATATGTTTGTACCAAACATTTCGGCCTACAATGTATCCAAAGTTAACCGACCATGAAGTGAAGGTCACCAAGGGGTACCATATGCGGAGTAAATCCTACTTGTGAAAACATATCACCCCCTTCCCCGGTAATAGTGGGGCTTTTCAGGGTATCCTTTCAGCCAGAAATCTCATTTCAATTTTTTTAAAGTCGTTTATTGGGCAAAAACAAGGTACATAATAAAATGTAAGATGTTTAACCTAGCACCTACGTATTGTAGTGCTTACGCTAGGACCCACTATAAGACTTAATGTAAATCATAATACATTTTTTAGTGAACAATAATAGCAGTCACATTACATAGTCTGTTCAACTTAGCATACTAGGGTTATAATAGTTGTGAACTACCCTAAGTAACAAAACTGGTGTCAGATAAGTAATATGCCATTTGATTTTGATGGTAATGAGATGAGATGAATCATGAAAATAAGATATCATAGGTCTATTACGAGTAAACTGTTTTGTATAAACTAAGTACTCCTCGTAATAGACCTATGATATCTTATTTGGGATTTGAAGACAGAATATCACCTGACAGGTGTTTCCATTAAAATACCTTGCCATGTAATTTCTTGTAGGCCCCTGTAAGATCTGTGGAAGCTTGATAACTTATCTTAATCATATGTAACTGTTAACCACACAACTCTTTTCACAATTGCCGCCTCTACGTTGCACCTGCCTCTACATTTCACACCTCCATATCACACCTCACCTCCATAATTAACACCTCCACATCACACCTCCACAACAAATTAGCACCCATTACATGTCATCAGCTGAGGTCACAAGATCCAGTGAGATGAGAGTGTGAGTCACGTGACTAGGGCCAGATCCCGGGGGCCAGGTACATCCGGGACGTGTAGGAGGACGCTGGGGGTGAGGTATGTATGGAATGTGGGGTATGTGGTATACACGGTGTATAATACTTATAGTATTTGTGTCAAGACAGTGACCAGTGTGCACTCATTATGAATGACAAGATGAGTCAAGATGACATTGCGAGACGCTTGGACGATATGGGAGACGCTCCCTAATATCGCCTGTTATCTTGTATATGAGACAACATGATTATAAATGTATATGGGGAAGGGCCACTCCAACTGATAACAGACCATCTGTAAAACCTTCCTTATAAGACGCGGCTTATACGTGAGGATACACCCCCTTCTGCACCTTATAGGGTCGGTCAAAGTCAGGGTGCGCCTTATACATGGATGTATGCATACATGTGAAGATATATTCATAGGTACTACTATAGTGAAAATTAAGACAGAAGCACTCTATAGGATTTCCACAAACTGAGGGTGCGCCTTATACACGAGCTGCACCTTACACGCGGGGTATTACGGTAGGTGTCTATAATGTAGAGCATGGACAGGGGAGATAACAATGGGATAGGTCATGGACATTGCTCAAAGAGGAGCGCACAAAGGTTTTCTATAGAAAGATCACCTGGTCATATTTTCCATCTTGAAAATGTTATCCATTGATGGCCAGACATATTGAGTTTCCATGGATGGACAAGTTAAGATGATGATTTGGCCTTATTATTGTCTCCTCCTAGTCCAGGCAACCATAAATATGTGCTCTTTCTGGGTGACAATTTTTGTGCACAGAAACCTGTGACATCATCAGTCAGCATGACTATCTTTCTGACTAATATGTCACTAAGGTATATAGTCATGTGACCATGGGGCTCAGAATATGTGGGTATAGTCACTACTGACTATAGGTTTTATTATCAGTGCACCATGTTGGCAATCCCTATACTACAGCTACATGTTGCCTGCATACCGAATTTCTAAGTTCTAGGTATATTGTGAATAATGTCATGAACATTCTTGGATATACGAGATAATACCATTTGCTTGGAACAGCAAAATCACTCATCTTCTTGATGTGTTCGGAGTCAAGATCCAGAAAACACTGAGCTTTCATGCAGTTGATACAGAGTGCCTTTGCTTCCCGGGCTTTGCTTCCCAAATAAGGGGGGCGGGGTCATCTACTTGCTAAAGTCCATTGATATTGGCATGAGAGTAAAGGAAATAATGGCTAATGGAGAATGTACGACTTAGAGTAAATCAATATCTGACTGGGGGGAAGTAGAGCAGTAGGGGAAAGCCTAGTGTGACCTCTTCAAGTCTGGGGGGGGGGGGCGCAAACCTTCTAGCTGACTCCAACTAAATTCCTTGGATCCTTGTGTGGTGCCCTTCTCAGTGTGATGACCTTATGATGGTTAAGGACTATGACTGCCCCTGTCTGTGTATTAAGTGGTCAACCAGGATATGTGGTATATGGCTGGTATAGTGTGTGGTGTACTTGTGGTCAAATGTTAAGTAGGCTAGGCGTGGTTTTTATCATTGTGCTTAATATACCTTTAATGTCGTCATGGTGCCTCAAGGCGTTATGTGTTATTTATCACCATAGTGTACCAATGCAGTAGATGACTGCCAATGCACTGCTGCAGATCTCAAGTAATACAGCAGCACTGCATTATCGACGATTCCAGAGTGTATTGACCCTACATGACTGTTCGGCATGATACATGGATGCAGCAATGCAGCAATGCAGTGCTGGAGGGCCTACTCACCAGCACTGCATTGGTTTGAATTTAGAATGAAAGATTCCAGGCATGCTACCCATCTCTATGGTTCACCTGAGCATGAACCTTGGGCACCAGGTAGGCCTTCAAGGGCTAAGTACTGATAGCAAACCTGGTCAGTGAGGGGATCTACCCTCCATGGTTGCTCCCACCTGGTGCCACTATCAACCTCTAATGTCAGCTGTGAACATACTGGCCTATTATAACAGTGGCCTAGGAGGCATGTTCTCATTGGGAGGTCAAAAGTGTCGGCTGTGGCCAAAAACACAATGATTTCATATATATTTATACTTGATATAGAGGGGGACCTTTTTTTTGGTTTGAATTTACTTTATTGACTTAATAAGTATCGAGCATAGATTAATAGCAGTACAGAGATCGAGGTGTACAAGACGATATATCAAAATATGTTTGAAACATCTTAATTTAACATGAAAATACAAAGTTTACTTGAATAGATGTACTTAATTACCATGTATTACGAACGATAGCATAAGTCAAACAGAAGGTAGAGGACCTCATCCCCACTATAACAGTGTTGGGTTGATAATTCTGGTCCTACCTATCTTCCCAATATATGTACGAAAACTTTGGCACATAAAATAATAAAGTAGTAATGAAATATACATTGAAGGAATCATCGGGACAATTCAATTATAGATCACATATTGATAATTTCTTAGTATATGGGAGAGAGATCAACCGTATGATTAATATTGTTGCTAAAGATTTAGGATACATTATGCATTTACGTACGGAATAAGAGACTCTAGTAATCTTTTAGATTCTTTTTTGAATTGGCTTAAATTTACAGCAAGTCTCCTCTCCGTAGGCAGAGCATTCCAGTTTATGGCTCCATAGTATTCTACGCTCCTAGCATAAGCCATACCATTTGGGGTTATGGTCTTCAACATGGGTGCATCATGTAATCTAGTAACAATTCTTCTATTGTCTTTATAATTATCATCTTGTGCTCTATTATACATGTAATTCAATAAATGGATATGTCTTCTATCACCAATTTTGTTAATTTTCGTTACATTGTGTATATAGTTAGTGTTTGTCAAATGGGGCAAACCAAGACATATTTTTATACAGCGATTTTGTGCATATTGGAGTGGATCCAAATATTTATCAAATGTGGTGGCAAAGCAAATATCAGCATATTCCATATATGGGAGGATAGTACTCTTATATATTCTTATAGCTAGTTTAACATCAAGATATCTTCTTAGTTGACATAGTTTGTAGGTTTTGTAGGCAATAGTCTTTACTTGGTTAGCTAGATGTAAATTATAATACAGTAAAGGGTCAAGGGTAACTCCAAGGTATTTATAGCTTGGTACTACTTGTAGTAGTTGATTACCTAAGTGTATATCAGCTGCTAACGTATTAAGTTTTTTGGTACTAGAGGAGAAAATCATTACCTTTGTTTTAGCCACATTAATAGATAGTTTATTTTGAATACACCATGTTTCATACATTTCAAGATCGTGTTGAAGATCAGTTTTAGCTAACATATACGAGTGATGTGCTGAATATATAACAGTATCGTCGGCATATAGCTTAATATTACAATTTTTTACACAATTTATTACATCATTCACATAGATCAGAAATAATAGCGGACCTAAGATGGACCCCTGGGGTACGCCACACAGTACCTGGTTTTTACCAGACGTTATACCATTTGCTATTGTTATTTGGTGTCTGTTTGTAAGATAATTTTCAAACCAATGGTAATTGTCAGATCTTATACCGTAGTGATTTAATTTTATTAGCAATACAGAATGATCAACCGTATCAAAAGCTTTCCTTAGGTCTATAAAAGCAGCTATCGTAGAGTTACCCATATTTAAATTTCTTTTAATATCATCAGTAAATTTTGCCAAGGTGTCTATAGTACTAAAACCTGATCTGAAACCACCCTGATGAGGTGTTAGTATTTTTTCTTTCACCAAGAAACCATATACTCTATTGTGAACAATTTTTTCAATTAATTTACACGGTAGGGGTAACAATGATATAGGGCGGTAGTTATTCACCAATTTATCATTACCAGCCTTAGGTATTGGGGTTACCTTCGAAAGTTTCCAATCATCTGGTACCGTATTTGAAGAAAAGGATAGATTGAATATTTTAACAAGTTTGTCTGGAGCATGAGTGAAAATTTTCTTTAATATGTTAGTAGATATATCTGTAATTGCTGAGGATTTGTTAACATTGATATCATGGACTAGTTTCTTAACCTCAGGCAAATTAGTAACAATCGGGTCCATTTTATTTGCAACATACTCATCGTAGGGTTTCCATGGCAAATATAGATCTTTGGCAAGTGTAGGTCCAATATTTGCAAAATATTGATTAATAAAGGCAGGTACTTTATCTTTGTCAATAGGCATATTGTTATTGCCATGGTCTACTAATGATATATCTTTCGCACGATGGGGGTGTCCGGGTATCAGGTTATTAATGACCCTCCAGAATTTTCTATGATCATTTTTATGATTTTCAAGTTGTTCTTTAAAGAAATTTTTTCTAGCTTTGTCTATTACCTTGTTTGCATTATTCTTAAAAACCCTTGAGTTTTCCCAGTCTTCTTCTTTATTAGATCGTCTGGCTTTCCATAGTTTTCTGTTTTTTTCCCTTATGGTTTCATAGACATTCTGGGACATCCATGGATCTCTATATCTATGTACCAGAAATTTATGTACCGGACAAAATCTATCAAGAATGCCACGTATGGCTGATTCTAACTGTGACCAGGCATAATTAACATCTGTTGTATTGTTAAAGTTGTCCCAGTTTATTTTATCAAATTCAGACAAAAGGGTTTCATCAGATAATTTAGAATAAGAGCGACCTGTTATATATACCTTTTCTTGTACATTTTTAGTTTTTTTCCTTATTAGAAATATAGGGAGATGGTCAGAGATATAATTGTTGCATATTCCTGATACAATGAGATTTGGTCTAAGATTCGTAAATATTAGATCTAGTGTTGCCTTTTTCCTCGTGGCATCTTTAATTTCCTGGTTCAGTCCAAAGTGTTTCATTCGATTTAGTAAATTATTGACTATATCTGTATCCTCGTTTATATTGAAGTTAAAATCCCCCAAGGCTATAATTTCGAAAGTATTTGTATTTTCTAAATTCGATAGTGTGTCCGATAGGATGTTAAGAAATAGATTTTTATCCCCGTCAGGTGGTCTATATATATTTAATAGAATAATTGGTTTCATGTGATCTTTCAGGATACATACACATTGGATTTCAATTGTACCATCAGATTTATTTAAATGCTCGTATTTCTGTATATCATGTTTGATTCCATGCTTTACATAAGTACATATGCCCCCCCCTGTTTTAATTTTTCCTTTATTGTCAAGGACTTGCCTATCTAATCTATATCTAGTATATCCATTCAGTTGGTAACTAGATTCATCATCTTCACATTTAAACCATGTTTCAGAAAACGTAAAAATTTCAAGGTTGGCTGGATAGATTTCGGCACATATAGATGCATAATTGGCTTTGATACTTCTTATATTTAAGTGCAGAATACGTAGACCTTTGGAGTCTTCTAGTTTCTTTATATTTGTATAATACATGTAATACAGTGAATTGGTTTGTTTAGACTTTTCATTTTCTCTCTATTAATACAGTAGTAGTAATACATAGAATTGACCCAGATTACACTTCTGGTTTGAATAGTAACCAATATAGGAACTTCTGCCTTTATGCAGTCCCGTATACCAGTAAGAATATTGAACTTAGTAGGCTTTTGCTACAGTTGTTTGACCTTAGCCCAGGATTTCGTAGATGAAGGTATAGTACTTTACAGATTTTTAGGAATTATCTTGCTGTTGGTTTGCTGCATCTTGAAGACGTATTTCCTCAGCAGTTGGGAGAGGTTGTTCACCTGTGTGTCTATATCTTATGTTCATCAAAAATTCTCCCAACTTGTTGGCACACTCATATTGATTATGGGCAACATTTCTAATATTGATGTCCTTTTTCTGACCAAGATGGAATCCAGCCCCATATGTACGATGTCGTGTAGCTTCATACAGGTACTTGCCCTTGGTCTGGGTTAGTTGGTGTAGTAGTAGCGGGTCATTGAACTTGATTTCCAGCAGCTTCTGCATCACAGTCTCATCTATATCGTACCAGTCGTTGGTTCTCTTACATGCACGTCCAGCAAACATGCTATCAAGTGGTGTGGCTGCTGAATTTACCTTCCTTAGGATATGAACTTGGTTGGATACTACACACATTTTAGCCTGGTATGCTCTTTCAACAGAATCATATGTGTGGCCTTCGAATTTTATTTCTGACTTGTGGAGGTTAGAAAATACTGAGTGTTCACTTTGGAAGGCAATACCATCTGGGGTTTGAACAGTTTTAGCATTTTGAAGGGATAGATCATGAGGTAAATTCCCCAGCTCTTTGTATGGGTAAGCTTGACCTTCTATGATGATTTGTGTTCCTCTAATAGAGCAGTCCACCCCCTTACCACGTGCCAATGCATGGATTGATCTCAGGTCATTTTGGATTTGTTTTTCTTCCTTGGTTATGTCGTCGGCTAGGTGGAGACCTCGCCATGCAGCATTTCCTTGCAGTCTTTTTACCTTAGAGAACATCTGAATTTTGTAGTGAGCTGAGGCAAAAATAATTACTATAGGACGATTCCTTTTTTTGAAGTTTGTGTTTTGCTTTTGTTGTGCAGTGGGTACATACTTCTTACCTCGACGATATATAGCCTCAGCTACTGCATTGTTGAAATCAAGCCCCAGGTCATTGATAATTTGGTCAAGGATGTCACGTAGACTACCTGGCCTGTCTTCGTCAATACCCTCCAAAATAAGGATTCTTCTTTTCCTTTCGAGATCGAATCTTTCAAATTGATTCTCATGTTTATCAAGCTCAGATTGGGTTTTCGTTGTTGCTGAGGTATTAGATTCAATTTTGTCACTGTGCATAGATAAGGAGGAACTATGTTCATCCAACCGTGATTCGATTTCTGGTATAGTGACAGATTTTCCATTTGGGAATCCTTTTGGTCCGAAGAGTCTTGTTTCCATACCACCTAGCAGCCTAATCGTTCTCTTGGCAATAGATTCCTGAACCTGTAGTCGAGTATCAATTTCATTGATTTTATCAATAATGTCTTTTGTCGACGATTTGTGGGTCAGGGGAGGTAGAAAGGTTTCATTTTCTTCTTCAGAATCGGATATTTCTGTTTGTAAAGTTCTATTATTGTTCATAGCGGAAGTGGCAGCCATTGTTTTTAGTTTGCCGGAAGCTAGCTCCGAATGGGGCGACTGTTTCGTATTTCTAGTCGTTGGCATTTGTTCTCGTATATTGTTTGGTACAAAACAGGTATTAGAAGCCTTTATAATCAATATACCACGTTCACAAATGTCTTAGAATCATTCAGGCATAGGATTGTATTCCATTTGGGTCGTAGCAGGTTCAATCTTGCTTTGTTTACAAACCGTTGAGGCGTACGAGTATGGGCGCCGCCATGTTGGATTTTCACATCTACCGTGTCGTTGGAGGAACTTTAGATCCTTCTAGTGGCGAGGAGGTAGGTTCCATGTGTTTCAGATGTCCCTCATGATGGTGTATTGGGTTTCATAATAGACTGGTGCAAAAATATAAGTTGAGCAATGTATGGTTACTACAAAACCTACAAAAACTCAGGCCGCGCCAAACTTCCGCGTCTTAGCCCTGTGCCATTGTTTCGCAATTCACAATGATTTCATTAGATTTATACTTGATATAGAGGGGGACCTTGCAATTCACAATGATTTCATTAGATTTATACTTGATATAGAGGGGGACCTTGCAATTCACACCAGTATACGGGGGGGTCATCTCGGTACCATGTTGGGAACAAATCTAAATTACATAATTCTACTAGAATAAATGCAAACTTAATCGGTGAAATTATGACCATATCAACAAACCCGTGCTACCAAATCTCTAACTAAAAATACAGATTTACCACTGTTTACCTATTAAGAGAAGGGTAAGTTCATCTGCCATTACTCAAAGCTCTTTCCCCAGGTTTTCTTTCTAGGCTAAAATCAGAAGTATCACCACCATAATTATGGCGTCCTTGTGTACAATTGTGTAGCTGTCCTTGAATTTCTAAGAACCTTATCAGTAGATCAGCCCTCTATATCAGTTGTCACTAAACATAGTCATACACCAAGGCACAGGTGTGTAATACACACCTGGGCTAAAGGATCATAACTATATTCAAAGTGACGCATCCTGCATCCATAAGCAAATGTGGCCGTATTCAATGTCTTCCTGTCTTTCTTTATTTAAAAGCAAAATAAGCATCTATGCCATTTTGCTTTTAATTGAAGAAAGACAGGAAGACATTGAATACGGCCACATTGTATTCCATCCCCCCATTGAATACGGCATGTCCGGTACTGTTCTATATATAGATAGTAACGATTCTATCAGCCATGACATAAAGGTTCATGTTCCTTGGCTGTGCCCTAGTGATTAGGGTGCACCAATGCAGTGCTGGCCAATCTACATGTCTACTAGTACTGCACAGTACTCCAATATCACCTTACACCCTTCAGGACTGTATCGACTCCAGAGGGTCACCATAACGCATTGTAGCAACTTAATGGATCATGGTGACCAATGGGTATAATGCAGCTATCTACAATTTGACCGTTAAAGAGCTAGGAAAGGACACCTAGATGATGTGCCCTCCAGCTCATCCTTGTAGGGAAGTAGAGGAGGATACGTCTGTGAGGGGGAGAGGAGGGGGAGGACAAGGGAGGATTGTGGAGGATCTAAGTTATGTAGAACTGGGTAAACCTGAGGGGGAGGGGTACTGAAAAGTGAACCAGGAAATTAAGGTCACATAGGATCCCTTTCCTTTTCCTATTATGAAACTATTTTCTCCAAATAACCCTGTAATAATAATAGAGTGCTTCAATGCAGTTATTTCCCTTATCATTTAATTCAGTTATTTCCTTTATCACCATGATGCTTGAATGCAGAGCTGGCAAAAAAAGAAAAAAAAAACTTGTATTCATCAGCTCGATACTTGTTGATTTTGTTTCAGTTCTCAATGGTCAGAATGATACACTATCACTGTCTCAGCAAGTAATTCACCACAGTTGCTTGGTATATTGCAACCACATATGGATCTAGTAGGTCCAACCTGACGAGGCACGACCTACAAGGTTCATATAGCCAGGTAATATGTTTATCCCTTTACCCCTAAGCCATTCACTTTAACCATGGAGTGTGCCATGATTATGTATTCAGAATCCGGGACCTTAGGCGATAATCTTTCTTTGAAATTTTATTCTGCGTTGTTTATTTACACAATAATCCATCATTCATGAATGATTTATCTCCATTTGAACTTTCTGTTCTTGATTGTTCTAAGCAAAAGGGCGCCAGATGAGCGACTGCCTTTAAGCCCTTTAAACCAGAACTTTCAATTTTCTAGAGAAAAATGAAGATGTTATTCTAGATTCTACTATGTCCGTTCATTTTCATTTTCTTAGAATTGTATCCCTTTTAGCAGTGAAGATGGACCTATTTTAGAGCGGCCCCAGGTGTCAGAATGGTATTTGTCTTTTGTAGGCAAACTCTGCTCTCTGCTGTGCCAGCATCTGACAATACGAGGCAACATGATGAGCTTAAAATCTACATGGACATTAAAAACCTACATGTATGTTGGGCCTGATCGTATAGTAGAAAAGTATTCATATATTTTGTGCAACACTGGAAACCTTTAGCTTCAAAATTGTCCTCATCAAATTATCCCTATTGCATTGCCAATGTAACCTGCATATACAATTAGAATCGGGTTGTTTACGCTGTAGGTCCTAGCATGGCAGTTTCTCGGTGGTCTACCGAGTAAAGTCTAATTTGAAATAAAAAAAAAGAAAAAGAAAGATTTAAGGATGGGCTGGGGATCGGGATACCCAAATAATAGATGGGAGTATATAGAATGTAGTGTTTGCCAACAATGACAATGGCCACAATCCTTGTATACAATCTTCCCTATTCCCTCTAACCACCGTTAACCCATTAAAGGCCACAATATGCTTTAACGCACTAATCCCTATGGTGTTCGTGATGTCTGGATGCAGCACTAGGAAGAAGCCTGGGAGTGCTGCAGTCATGCCTCATGTGAAGGTTAAAGGATCAATAGATCCACAGGATTTCCTCATACTGCCGATCAGTAACTTACTACATGTGTCCATCGGACCAAAAAAAAATTCATGTGTTTCCAGTTACATGACTCACAGAGCTAGGGTCGGTAGGTTGGAATTTTTTTTTAATTTTTTTGATTTTGTATAGAAATGTATGGGCAAATCTATGCGAAATATATGCAAAAGATGTGTCTTATAAAGCCATTACCTGTACACCCAAAGATTATATCCATGAAAATTGTTGAAAAAAAAATCATAAAAATCGAAAAAGAAAAATCTCCAAAAAAATTCTCAAAATAAAAAAAAGAAATCTAGGGTCAGCCCTGTTTTGCTAGGCCTTATGTCAATCCTATGCATTCCCAATAGCAAGGCATGGTGCTCAAATACAGTGCTGGTGAGCAGTCTTTGGCAATGCAGAACTACTACAATAGAACCATGCTATAGGAATACAGCCTTTGTGAGGTAACTTACAATCCTTAGAGGGTTAAAATCTTCATTGTCAGCCCGTTTCTGTAAACCCTACACAGTGATGTTCATTTGCTACAATGGTTGCACCAACTGACTGTCACAAATTTTCTTGCTGTCACTGTATATGCAGCACTGCATACTGATCTTCCACTCTAAGGGTGTTAGCTGACTTCTCTACACACCGGCTCTGCATTGGATCATCATGACGACCAAGGAATATGAACTTAGATGATAACCATGGAATAGTGCGTGGATGTGAAGACGGCACCTAAATGGTTAAGAAACACCTTAATCCCTGAACACTCTCCCCCTCCTCAGCATGTACCCCTCCCCCCGGTCCCTGCACTCCCAGTGTCAATATGAGCACAGAAGGGATGTGGTCAGCCCTACTATCCCCGCGCCACGTTCTTTTCCCTCTTATTATTTTCTATCTATTCTTACTTTATTTCACCCTATTCTATACACTCTCATTATTCCATATTGCAGCTTTTTCTGTACTTTCTCTCTATTTACTCTGCTTTATTTTCAGTATACTATCCCTTGATGCTCTTTTGACATTTTCTCTTTTTTCAAATGTATTTTCATTACCTGTTCCTGCTATATTCATTTTCATCATTTCTTTGTACATTTTTATTTCCCTGTGTATGTCGGATATTTGCAGTGTCTGGGTTTAAATCCTTACCTAAATATGATGATATAAAGCCCACAATGTCTGTCTACATGTCCCTGTACAGGCCTACAAAGGTGCTAATACTGTGTAAGGTGTGGGTGCTCATGGGTCACTATTGCTCAGGTGAACCATAGAGATGGTTAACATGACTGGAAAACTCAATCTTTCAATTCAAAAATAGTGGTTACAGAACCAATAAGTTGCTTTTTCTCTGGTTTTACCTCGCTTGAGCTCTTTGTGCACGCTGAAATGAAGTTTAAAAGGCTCAGAGATGTTTGCCACTAATCCAAAGCTACCCATATTTCTGTGGCCACTGACGGGAAAATATATAAGAATGTCACTATCATCAAGAATAATTCATCCAATATTTTAATCTGGTGATGGCAAACCAGAGTCTCTTTTGTGTGACTATATTGGACCTTCATATTGAAAACACAATGAAAGGTTGATCTGACCCAGACTGTACACAACCAACTGCAGGAGGTTCCCATGGGAATCGAGACCTCCAGTATGATAACATCAGCCACTAACAAAAGGATGGGTAGGGGAAACATGTGTGTTCCTTTGGCGTTTATCAACCATTTAAACCCCACGTGTACACTTTAGTTACTTGATTTACTGTGCCCATTTGCCGTCATCATGCATTGATGCGAAAATATCCTGGGTGCACCACCCTCTCAATCATTGCTTCATGCATGGGCCTGATCCCACGGGTTTAATCAAAGTTCTCCAAAAGGGTCTGCATTTAGGGCTGACTAGTAAACTGAGTACTCGGCAGCACTGTATTAGTGCATCATGACGACCAGGGAACCAGGGAATTAAGTGGATAAGGAGGTGTTTTTTTAATCGAAGAACGCAGGTGACGTCCCCTTTTGGTTCTGAGTGTAGGGACTGGGCGCTGCACGTTAACATCTAGGTGTCAAATGTCATAATGCAAGAAGCTATACCATTAGAGGGGTAAACCAGCTGTAAGCAGTACACTATCTGCAAGTCCAATTTAACTGCCATAATATAAGAAACCATATATCGAGATCATGGCATCCATCACGTAATCAATCAGCATTGGCATCACACGAAGGGAGGACACCAAACTCGGAAATTGTCCATTACTCTCAATAATATCTAAATGAAAAAAATAAAGTATATGGCTGGGGTTGTGGGCATTATGATTATCCAATCAAACATAGTGTATACATAAACCAAATATGGCACTTACTTTTGTTTGGCTATAAGGAGAAGGTCGTTGAACAAGAACAAGTAGCGGTCCTGCGTCTGCAAGCCCTGTAAATAGAAACAAAGCAAACATGTAGTAAGAATAGATCAAAGACAGTGTATGCCATACATAGGTCCTGGCTCATTCCATCTGCAGTTACAAGTGTGTATGTCGCCATGACGCATCACTGTAGATATATAAGCAAATGTCCATGACCAGGGAATATATATAAGGCGTCGGACAGGCATCACCGAGGTGAATACGATGCAAATTTATTCCCTGGAATGGACATTTGCATTTATGTCATGGCCTAGGGGGTTATTTTGCCTTTAAATAAAGAAAACAGCTCAGATCTGTTCAAAATCCAAGATGGCGGACACCCATTGAATACGGACACATTGTATTCAATGCCCCCATTGAATACGGCAGTTCTAGTACTAATCTATAGTGATGTTCGTATTAGCCATGACATAAAGTGATTAACTCACTTAAGATATAGCAGGTCATTATCGCGACATGGCAAAATTTCAGGAGTGCAACAATCGAACCACCAAGTGGCATACACCCTCAAAACACTATGTGATGTTTGATGTTATTTTAAAGATATCAACAGATCTGGATGGTCAGCAGAGGCCCCTGATCCTAAATAAAACCAGAATCTCAAAACATGTTTCTTTCATGATTGATTGCATCACATTTGCTTCATTCTCTCTCACTACCTTGAATTGAGAAGGAAGAAGGGGTATGGTATTAGGAACATAAGTGTCAAGGAAGCTGCTACCATCAGTAAACCCACACATTCTGGTATAAAAGGTTCCCAGACAGTGTGGAACCCTGTAAACACACTGATAAATAAGAAAAAAAGTACGTGTACACATTTAGCATAAAAAGGACAAAGATCTAGGTGAAAAAGGTCAAGGTTTTTTTTCTCCCTCATCTTGGGTTTCAAATCCTTTGGGTAAAGATGTATCCACTGCAGATTTCATCCCTCAGTGAGATACCAACAAAGGACATTGTGATTGTGACATTATGGTATTTGTGGATCCAATCACACTACTACCCTGCCACATGGCTTCTTTGGATTTGCACATTTTCCCCAACAAAGAATTAACACACAATGGACCAATATGTTTGTTCACAGGAGGTCATAGTTATCAAAATAAAGGTGTTGAGTCATTCTGTGCATGTCTATTGACGGTGGGAAGATCTTCTCCCATGCCCACTAGAACATGTAACGACTACAAGTATTTTATCATCCCTCTAAGGATCTCATGATTCCTCCAGTTTTATGTTCCCCTCTCACCACTTTTGATACACTGATCAATACGTTGGTGCATCAAGCCCTTCCTTTGGATGTGTATCACCACTATAGCCCTTTGCATGATGTACTTATACGGTGCTATTGAGTTCTTTGCCTGATTTCCAATCGGACAACAGGACAACAAATGAACACGATCTAATGCACTATGTCACCATCAAAGACCTAATAATGCACAAAGACAGTACACCATAACACAGCCGTGTGTGTGATTGGGGAGGGGGGGGGGGTAACCACAGGGGTGAACCTATTGCTACACCCTTCCCAGTGCCCTGTGACAGGATCGTGGGAAAGCAGCTGCTGACAAATAATAGTCTGTTTTATATTCACAGAAATCACCTATTCTAATTGCATTTTCCATTGTAAAACGTTGATATTACATTTCATGAAGATGCAGTCAGGGAGAAAATGCTACATTTCCTGTAGAATAATTGACTCCTTGTGAGCAGGCCATAGGTGAGAAACCATGTGTCAGAGTTCAGGTGTGATCAGATCTTTTTCTTTCTTATTACTAAGTAAGCACAGGGAGGTGTTATTTACATGGAGTTTTCTAAGACTATACGCGGGAACACCTGGTATATGCAGTGTTGATCCTCCTGTGATTAAATTCATGAATTTCACATTTTGATAGATTCATTTTCTTATCAAAGAAACCCACTCCTAATAAGCAGTGTACATATTGGAATCACTTCGAGTATATCAAATGGAATACTATCCCAACCTGGAAGCGTCTTTTATAAATAGAGAAATAAAAACACTATCGGGTGGCTGAAATAATAGATAAGTTTGTATTGATATTGTTACTTTAATATCTTTTCTTTTCACCTCGAAGAAGCAATCTCATTAGCCCTTCAAGACGCGTATGATAAATCAGTGGCTCATCTAATTTTCTTTTTTTTTCTTTTATTTTGAGACAAAATGAAGTCAATTTAGACCCTAAATACCCATGAATGCAGTCCTCCCCAACTGCTTGTATGGTCCTATAGACGTCTCGATGACTGTATGCACAACTCCTCCATGACATGCTGGGTGATCATTATGAGTGTTTCCGCTGGTTCCAGTGCCGACCCGTGCCCTGGAGATGGCCCCGATATGACCTACCAGGGACCAGCTCTGTGTATGGGTGGCATCACGTGACCGGTGGTAGCGTGACAGTGCTGCCCCTGGTGGACAGGGTGAGAAATGCCCCCTGTCACGTGATCATCTGTTTACTTCATATGTGCAGGTGGGCACTTATCAAGATAGAGTATGCCACGGACTTACCAGGGGTCCCTGTCATTTGGACTGATTTTTTTTTCCGTTTTTTTTTCTTCTTTCTTTTCTTTTCATTTCTAATTTTTTATATAATTTTATCTCTTTCATGAATCATCTATCAGTGATCCGGTTTGCCTGTCACATTTTAGGACTTTGAGGTCTTTCATTTTGTCATTATTTCAGGCTATTTCATGTTACTCTAGGGCATGTTTAGTTTGGGGAGTTAATCCTAACAGGTATTGGCAGTAGACTGCAAGTATTTGGCACACGTCTCAGTTCTAACCCACAGTCATCAATAAAACACCAATAATATGTAGGGTAGGGGGATAAATGTATACATAGATACCCACTCATCCCACCCACCTTAAGCCTTTTAGTGATGACATACTAATTTAACACACTATAATGGTTTGACATAATGGATGTAAAATGAGGGCAAATATAGGGATACTGGGCCACAAGGAGAATGCATGATGCATTACCACAGTGTTGGCGAGTTACTCACCAGAGATCATGATGACAATTGGGCATCATCACTCATGCATCATATTGTCCTTTAAGGGTTAATAAACACCAATAAAACTGGGAGTGGCAGTGTGTTGTATGTAGAGGGTACAGGGGGTTAGGATGTGTGGGAGGGATGGTCCTATTACTGTATACATGGACTCAAGAGTTCTGCCTCCTTACAGAACACGGGATGAGCAGTATTAAACTATCACCATATACAGTACTAACTACTACCGGGGTATATCACAACAACTGTGAACAGTAAACATAATGCAATAAGCATTGTGATAAGTAAGAAACCTTGATGATATGGTCAGAATTGAATCAATATAAGCAATCCTACGGTTCTGGATGTCCCTCATTTATTTCTTGAAAATGAAATGAGTTGAAGGAATGAGGGGCATTAACATTCATGTGGTCTGAATGAAGGCCGCTTACCAACCCTTTAAGGTTGGCAAATTGTTTTAATTCATGGTGATCCAATGCATTACTACATGAACCCTTAATGCAGCCTTATACCACAATAAAAGGGTAAACATGAACGCTGCATGTCACCATTTACAAAACATGGGTAACAGACAACACCTAGACAACTGTACCCTGAGACATGGAAGTAAATGTCTCATGCTACCTCACTATATAGTAATATAACTGAGACGGTAACAACGGGCTGCTTGTTCTCCTGACTTAACCATCGGAACATCATCTGTGTAATTTGGTAATAAAATGTGGCATTTGTTATGGTATCTGCCATGGTAAGGAGATTGTATCAGGGACTTGTGGCGTTAAGATTCATATCTGTATTATATCTGTAGGGGACTAAGGGCTAAATGTGTTTGTTTACCACGTATTATCAGCATATTACTTTAGTGGTTTTAATCTTTTTTTCTACTCCATATAAGTAGTTTACATGGCTATTTAGCATGACTAGATGTTCACCTTGACAGATAGAAATGAGTTGGTCTTTTTTTTCTTAATTCTTATTGGGGCAGGTGTGTAGTGCCTCTGTGCGATATTTGATATTTATATCGATCACTTTTCAATCATTGGAGGGGGGGGTCTCTCATCCATCCTTAAGTCCCATTCTTTTAAACTTCAGAGTTTTAGACACCCATTACTTCCTCTGCCCTGTCTCACCTTGGTATAGAGATAGTGTGTACGTAAGGTGATAGGGGGCAGCAGTGAGGTGTGAGGCTCTAATACCTGTAACTAGCACAATCCCACTATAACAGGTGAGGCAGGTGAGGACAGGTAGGACTAGGGTTACCTGTACTTATATATATACCCCTGTACTTAACTCCATAAGGGTCACATTATGCACCCAGTTTATGTTTCTTGATCCCTATGATACAGTGCTGGTGCGTCTACTTGCCACTAATGCATTGATGCATCATGAGAATCCGTTAGTAGTTCGACCCCGGATGTCATCATGCTGTATCAATGAAGCCTTGGTGAACAGATCCCTTATGACTACCTTCATGCATCATGAACAATAGGCATTATGTATCAAAGTACTATGCCTGCCCTACAGTTTTAAACCTACTTACCCCCATAACCTATTGCTTACACTACTGCCCCTATAACAGGGTAGTTGACCCCCTGACCCCTACAATCTGAGTCTTCAACATTAGTCAGCTATCAGGTACTCCCCATGTCATCGGCCTTCTGGGCATCAATCAAGGTAAGCAATATTTCTATAGCCAGAGTGTGTATTGTACCTGGGACATTTGACATTGGGTCCTAGGAACAGGATTCCAGGACTTATTCATTCTATCCATCAGCAGAAGAGTGTCCACTATGGGTAGGAATGTCTTAATGTCAAGCATCTTTGATCTCAAAGCTTCAGGAAAAATGCTTTATACCCTGAGAGAGTGCAGGGATAGCTCAAGGGTTCTGAATGAGACCCTAGGCACCTATCATTGTACAAGGTTCACATGAGGACAGACCACGGGTGGACAGACTTCACACCATGAGTTGTTATATAAGTGTGACTTAAAGTAGATCCACAGTACATTTCACACCCCATTGGCTTACTTCAGCTATTACACACCTGGGTCATTAAGCCATATACAGGCAGTATGGTGCTTTTATAGATAGAATGAATGCCCTTTTGGTGCATTAATGTTGCTCTGCTGAGTTACTCACCATTGTCACAGTATTCTCTCTTGCCATAATGGAATTGATGTATATACTCCTTAAGAGTTCAATGCACCAATACACTGCTGGCGAGTTACTCACCAATATTGCATTGCTGCATCATAACACAAATGGACAGAAGGCATGAAGCAGTCCTTAAAGGGTTAACCTTTACCATCCATCAGCCTAGGCAATAACAGTAAGACAATTACTGTCTACATGTTTGACAAATGTTAGGTAAGTGAGACTGCATGGTTTCACACCCCCACATTGTCCCTAGCTGACAAGGTCATTCCTAGAACCTACCTTCCAAGAAGTAACCATTTGCAACAGTGCAACTCTGTGTATTGTGTTTCAATGTGATGTGGATGATATCCTATAAAATGCCACCTTCTTGGCAAAAAGCATATCTTTGGTGAAAGTATGATTTAAAGTTCATATAGCCCAATTGGAGGGCAACTGCTGGGTGATTTGTTTCTTTATTTCTCCTCATAAATATTATTGACTTAAAGGGGGGCTATCACCACAAATTAACAACATGGGTACCGATTCAAAGAGTGATCATAAAATTGTGGGTACCAGGGGAAAAATCACGGCACCCTGATTGGTCAAGGGGTGATCACGTGACTTTTTAATGTGGGCATGCATTATGATGCCAGGGCCCCTTTAATCATGAACGTTTGCGCTGCCTCAGAGTGATTCATAAATGTAAGCAACTTCATGAGAATTGACCACTCATAAAGTTATATAGCCTCACCCTTCCTGACAATAGGCACTTAATCAATAGAACTGATGACATATTATAACTCGGATATCATAGCCTATACCTATGGTGTTGCATTATACATGAATATTATGGATTTGACCTTGAGACAATTACATGCCCTTATTTGACCTTTGGTTGACATTGTCAGGCTGCATCTATTCTGCATCAGATATTTGTTAATATTTGTACCCAGCTGCATGTACACTATTTTCCAATGTTATCATCAGGGTCCCAGATAGGTGCTGGTCTCAAACAGCCAACAAGAATCTATAGCCTCTTATTAAAACAAATTAATGCATTTATGTCTCAATCAATCGCTAATTTCATTAAGCATGAGGGTCAAATTAGATCTAGATGACAACCTGTCCAAATAACATTACTGTCATGTGGGCCCTAAGTAAGTAACAGATTCCAGAATTACACTTAGAATTAAGGAAAGTTTTTTAAATTTTGACATCGTCTAGTTAGCAATAGCTTGAACCGTTCAATGGGATCCTGCTCTCTGATTGGCTGTATATACCAGGTAGGAATGTAGACCCTAGGGTTTATTTTCGCCCAGAGACAAGAGGATGGATACCTGAATAAGATATTATGATATACCTCAGGGTTTGGCACAGGTGGCATTTTAATCTTTCTAGACCAGCTAATGCGCTATTTGCTCTTATATACCTGGCAATCAGAGCATCATACCAAAAGGGGAATATTGACTTTAAGGCCAAGTGCTACAGGCACCTAGTGACCATTTTGTGAACTATACAGCTCAAATCTCTCTTAGAGGAATCTGTCTGTTTTTAAGCTAATTTTAAACATTTTTTTCAAGGTAACCCTAAAGACAGGAGATCCCCCCCCTACCCCCCAGATCTGGATTAGGATTTTCCTATTGATGAGAGTCCTTTATACAAAGGGTAAAATTTAATCGGGGGAGGGATCTTATAGAAAACAAGTGTTGAATCCCTTACCAGAAAGGATCCAAAACACCTGCAGCAAAATGCCATACACGATCTAAAAGATACTTAAGATTTGTATCACATATGGCGATCATTATTCCCTAATTCCAATATCATAAGAGAGCAGCAAACATGTCTTTTTTTCTATAGTACATTGTCAATATGATAGGACAGAGGACCCCTATTTAGGATTCATGCAGTACGATCATAACGGGAAAGAATGTTTGAGTTCATGGCCTGCAATGAAGCATGCGCCTGTCCTTACTTTATTAGTTATACATCCACCAACATGACAAATAAAGGTATTGGGATTTACACGGCGGAAGTCGGTAACAATGTTTGGGTACTTAGAGACACTTTGATCTCATAGAAACTACCCGGTATTTAAAAGTGGCTATAGAATGTAGTTCTTAATTGGTCTGAAGGAAAACATAGTGCTCTTAATTTTGGCACTATGCATTAATGCAGCATTTGGGAGTAACTCATTCTTGCTATATGAATAAAAGAAGTAGACATGATGCATTACTGCCTCGCTGGTAAGTAACTCACCAGTGCTTCACTTACAACAACAAAGTAACATAAGGTCTTTATGGGTCATACCATGCTTATAGGGTTAAGGATGGTTATACTTGTCCTCAAACAGAGGGTCACAAAATGAATAAAAAGTGTCGGCTCCTTCTAAACCTAGTATCTATAATCATAAATCGTATACCCAAACCTTAAATTAACCCACTAAGTTCTACATGAGACCTGTAGGTTTGTGGTCCTCTGAGGGTATGGGGTATACGTCTTATGGAGTGCTGTGGTTAGTTTACTTACCAGCACTATATTGAGTGATCCTTCAGAAGTATGTACATTCCTTAGGATTGACACGATGCATGAATGTACTCTCAGGGAGTCTAACCTCTAGGCTGCATTTATGTATCATCGGTGACCAAAGGGCATAGTGCTCTAATGCACTAGCAGTATGCGACCCTTGAAGGGCTGGTTAAACCCTATAAATGAGATAAAGTCAGGTCTCTGGTACACAGCTGATTGAAATACTGTCAAGAAAACTGATAAGATTTCTTATTTTTGTGCCTTTGTGGGGTTCCTTTGTTTGATCTAATTTAATGCCAAGATAATATGTGACCCATCAAGGGAGAACATCCCTCCGTGGGGGATTTTTAATTCCCCATTTGGCTACCAGGGGGAATTGGAGGGCAAAATTACTCTAAAATCATTATAAAAATACATTAAGCTAATTTTTTATGCAGATTTCAATGGTTTCATTTAAAATGCACCATTTTCGTTAGAAATGGTCCATATTTGGATGGTAAAATGAACCTTTTTCATGAAAAAACAACCTGTATGCCTGCTCCTGGTTGCCATGGCAACCATTCCAATAATCAAAATTTGCAGATTTTTATGCCAATTTTTGGGGATACTCACAAAAACCCACAACTTAAAACAGAAAGGGAAAATTCCATCTAGATAAAAATCTATGAAAAAAATCACCATATTATTATGTATTTTTTATGATAAAGGCTGATTTATTGTGTTTTTAGACATTATTATGGTTTATAATATATTTAGAGCTTAATCATCGATTTTAGATATGAATAACGACCTATGTTCAAGGAGGGGTTCTGACATAACTACTAGGAATATGTAACCCAATGATGTCTCATTTTAAAGATCTTGAGATGAACTTTGATAATAAATTTCCCTGCAGAGGGGTGTTTTTGCTTGCCTGGTCACATATTTCTAAGATCCTTTCATACTGTAGACACGTGTACTATAACTGAATAATGTCAGAAGTAATGATTTGTCTGTGAAGTATAAGTAAGTTCTCTTATCTTTCAACATGCCTGAGGTCGAAATTTTCAAATTTGCATGGTTGTTTTCAATAGTTTCTGTCAGTAATACGAAGGATATGCCTTACAGCAGAGTTTATTATTGCAATAAGAAAGGTCATATTACAATCAATCCAGAAAACATTGATGACAATATAATATTGAAATACATTCAGAACATATTGTTTTCAAAACTTCCTCTTTCACTTTAGAGCATTAGATAGAATTCTTCAAATCTTATATAATACTTTGAATATCCCTATTAAATACGCCAAATTCCTTTGACATTTGTATGGCAAATCACCCTAGATATATCTAAATTATGCTCTAGCAACCACCCAGGATTGTGCAATTGCATATGGTGTGAATGGTTAGAGCGCTCCAAAATAGTTGGCATGGTGCACCAATGCATTCGTGCACCAGGCCCACAAAATGACAATAACTAGGCATTATGCTGTCCTTATTTATCCAGAGACCAGTTCATTCTTCTCTCACTAAGGGGTGTGGTCCATATACAGTGTAAATACGTAATACACTGAGCAACTGTCAACAAGCTGACCCGTGCATTCTTCTCCGTTACCTATCTAATACATAACATATCCATAACCCTCACTCTCCAGACATATCTTAAGTAACCTTATAACACCAAGTGGTCCACATAGAATCTGCATGGAGAACGGTCAAGGTCAGAGGTGGGAGTTATTGCGTTGCTATAACAACGGGTAGTACGCCGCAGGTAGGGGTTTCCTTGGCAACATGACAACAGGAGATGTGAAGGTGACATGACCCTGGATCTACTCTGGTTGGCAACATGCCTGTTTGTAAGGTGGCTAGAATAGCAATGGACCAAGGGTAGATTCACCATAACTGGAAAGCATACCTTAACTGTGACACTTGAAGTTTTAGTTATGCGTATGCACTGCTGAGTCTTCAATTTTGTGAATTACAGTACGATTTGAGTATCATTTTTTAAGACTGACAGGTGGCAATGAGATGACTAAGTGTGAATGAAAATAACAAACTGCATGAGATCGAGTGTCTAGTCGAGTTTTGGTGAATTTACCCTCTCCCTTTTGTATTCTCTACATGGTGGATGGTATATTATACAATTATGTTTCATACATAACGCCCAGGTGGTGGTACTGGTGAGAGAAATACGCCGTAGGCGACAATATATAAAATGTTAACAGTCTCTGAATTTATCAAACTCACTTCAACGTTTTCTTTAGTTTTCTGGTGTTTTTTTTGTTTGTTTTTTTTTGTTCCTTTTGTTTGTTTATTTTTTTCTTAGATCGGCCCTGTTTGGTTAAGCACGGTTGAGTTGCCATGAAGAATTCACCGAAATAAGAAATCACCACGAGGTATAGGTAGGAAGTAGGTATTTCCTCTGGTATACAGATATAAACACTAACCATATGATATCATCTGGACTAATTATATTGTGTCAGTGGCACCCACTGGTACAGGAACAAGATAATAAATGAAGCCCATACCAAAAATATGCCAATGGTTTCTCATAATTGCAAGATAATATATCAACATCCCCATTTCCGGAATTTACTTCATATGATCGGCAGATTCTTACACGGTAGAATGATTTGTCATGGACAATGTGTCCTTTTGAAAAAAAAAAACCACATTTTACAAAGTCTGAATGGGACCTCTATGTGAGATAAGACTTCTGTTTGGAGTTTAAAAGTAAGCTTTCTCCTTTATCATATAAAAAATAGAATCTGAAAATAATATTTTTTAAAACTGTGAGGGGATTTGTATAATAATTTATGGTGGTACATACCGTTGTGAGTTGTGCTGGGCCTTCCAGTACATAGACCCTGTTCATGTTGGTCGATGCTTTGCCTGCATTTGCCAAGTCTGGAAATAGTGGGGGGAGGCCAGATGAGGAGCCAGCACTGGAAATATACACACAAATTGAACATTATTATGCAAGGAATAAAAGACGATATATACACAAATGATTACATCATTATTTATTTTATACGAAATAACAGAAACAAATCAAAATAGCTCATCCATTGAAAATGATTTCATTAAATGAAAATCAACAGCTGCATTATCTGGTGTCATGCGAGTTACTCATGCGGACAAAAAAAATTTTACTTTTTTAGACGGGGTAGGTTACTCAGCTAATAAAGGCAGATTCCTGTAGCTTGGTAGGCATATTGCACCAATGCAGTGCTAGCAAGCCTACTCACCAGCACTGCATTGGTGCATCAATGCTAACCACACAGTGTCCACATTATTACTGAAAGTTACACTGCTGAGCTACTCCCCAGGGCTCCATCGAGGCACCACCAAGGCTAGTGTCTATGATTTATCAATGTGCTGTGTGGTCCTTTCAGGGATAAACCATAAAGTAAAGAAAAGACAAAGTACCCAAAACATCCTCCAAGCAGACTGGCAGATAGCCATGTCCTTATCTGTTCTCTGACCCTACCAGGGGGTGGGTGGTACTCCTCCACCAACAGGTTATCTGCACTGCTACCTCTATGCATCTTATAACCTCTGATAATCCTATCTAGTGGCCTTTAATCCATCCAAAAAATGTGCTATGCATTCAGAGAGTATTCGGCATTGTCTTGCCTCTGCCGTTCCAGAGGTGAGATAACCAAGTCTTGCTATGTTATTTATTTTATCTGTAATCCTTCCTTTTGACCCAGTATCTTGTTAATCATTGAGCGCTTTATGAACAAATCCAATCAGTATGGCAGGTGTTCCTGACATCTCAACTCTATGTAGGCCCAACTTGAAACCAGTTTCTGCATTCAAAGGCTCCCTCCTGCCAATCGTGGTAGATCAGCACAGCCAGGTTCCCTTGTTCTTGAGTAGAGCCAGATCATAGGCTGAATGAGCACCTTGGCCAGAAATGCCACCCTCCAGAGGAAAAAGAACATAAGATCTCCCATTTTGTAGCCAATTCTCTTTACAAAAAAGGTAAGAATTAAGAGAGAAATCCTAGTGAATATAACAGTAACTCCTACAAAGTAATAGAAGTGGTATGTCACTGTGGGTGTCCATATAATATCCCTGTGTGTGTGGTGTTGTGTAGATGACTATTACTGATATGACAATGTGTAAGGAGGTGTTAGATATGTGTGGGTGTACACTTATATATACAGCTGTATCCTTAACCACATTTATATCCAAGTACTGAACACTCTCTGTGATAACCCTTTAATAATGCCATGATACCTCATTGATTCATCTATATTTCTCAGCATGATGCACCAATGCTCTACTGGTTTGTTACTAATGAATACTGCATTAGTGCATCAGGCAAACTCTATCACCATGTCAGGTAGAGTGAGCATGATGCATAAAAGCAGCCCTAGCCCCTATCGAGTTACTCACCAGGGCTCGTAAAGGGGACATTTATGCATCATTACGACAAAGTCGCATAGAGAAATAAAGCACTATGCGGATCCTCACAGGTTTAATTTCATCATCTGTCAGCCTTGTGGCTGACTTCATGCTCTAAATGAGTCTCTGTGTGAGTGGGGTTGGCTCCTGGTGTGAAGAACACTTTTGTTTCATAGAGGGGACATATATCTATTTTAGGAATGTAGACAGAGCATCATTCCAGCGTCTACAGGTAGATAGGGATCTGGGCTTAGAGAGACTTTGTAAGTTTACCTCAACTGCCTGCTTAAATTGAGTAAACTCCCTCGTATAAGTCGCACCCCTCGTATAAGCCACACCCTGACTTTAGGAGGATGTTATAAGCTGCACATGAGGCCTGAAAATTGGTGGTTTAGTACTGTTCCATAGTAATAGATACCCCCATATAAGCCGCACCCAGACTTTGGGCCAATCTTATAAGCCTAATTCTGATTTGGATTCTGGTATAAGCCGCAGCTTATATGAGAGAATTTACGGTGAGGTACCTGTTGAATCCTATGACTGTGGCCAGCGCACTTTGAATAATATTCTTTGGGATATCAGGAGGAATCAATGCAAATGCAGCTGCAAATGTTTCATGTGGTGGACCAAGGTGCATGTAATTTTATTTTTTGAAATTTTGAGGGTCTAGGGATCATATATATTCGTATTGGCCCCTACACCCCTGTAAAAAAGGGCACTGGTAAAGCACAGGAAATAGTAAGGCTCATATTTAATGAGAAATCCCTCCAATTCTCACTGTGGACTCAACATGACCTTAACCTTGGGTTGTAGTTGTACCCACTGTCTGTACAGGACATTGTCACTAGGATATGCACTAATAAACAATGTGGACTGAGACAACAGTGGACGGACCTATATTATGTTAACCCTAAAAGTGCCCTATTACTCAAGTCTTAGTGTTTAGTCACTGAATTGTGGTGCACCCATGTAGTACAAGGGTCATTTGAGTGATAGGAATGGTGCATCATGAAGGCATAGAAATGCTGCATCATGAAGTATCATTGATGTGTATCAACTGAGCAGAATGTGTGCACCAATTTAGTTCTGACGAGTTACTCGCCGGGACTGCATTTATGATGAAACAAACTATAGAAGGCTAGATGGAGGGAGGGAGGTGACACCCTCGGTAACGTCCAAAACCACTATTTATTGTCAATAACCAATCAGCACTAAATGTCTGGTCACCTGGCTAATGATATGCGACTTCCGGTGTTACAGGAAGTATGCAAATTTAGGTGAAATGTATGACATCGGCATAGGAGAGTGATTCATGTCATCCAATTCTGACTTTTCCCCATCTTGAAGTCACCTCACAGTTTAAAAGAAAATACACATTCCTATTGCTGCCATTTCTTCCTGGCACATCCCCTCACACTTCACAAAAATCTGAATGTTGTGATTTATAATTGAAGCACATAACTGGCTCGGTGCCCACCCCTTGTCATCACAAGCCATAATACTACCTGCACTCTAAGAAATAACTGTTGAATCTACCAGGGATCATTAGAAACCTGAACAATGAACCACCGTAATTGCATTGCACTGAAGTGGTATAGTTTCTACAATGAAGCAGTACAGTACACACTGTGGTACAAGGAATCTCAATGAAAACAACGATGTATCTCTGATGACTTTGGGACAAGGATTTCATCATTATTTCGATGACATCTTTTTTATAGTTTGTACTAGGCAACATGGGTCCCTGCCAGACGTGGTCTTTTCACCACAATTGACTGCTACACCCATCCTGTCATAATGTCAAATTAATGCCCTTATACTGCTACCAATCCCATATCATTAGCTATACAAACATGTACATGACTTGTAATACTCCCCACACCCAGTTTTATGATACTTCTACTGCCAAATGCACGTCCTTCCCAACCACCTTGTACTCAATCCAAGACCCCACCTCCGGCATGATACTAGTTAGTAAACTCATAAACTCCAACTGCTCGATCCAGTGGCGGATCCAAGGTGGTGGCCTAAGGGGCCTGCCCCCCTCCCCAGAACAAAAAGAAAGAGAGGGTAAAGGGAGAGAGGGGGAAGAGGGAAAAGAAAAGAGTAGAGAGGCCCCAAACAGAGGGATTGCATTGCTTGGGGCCACATATAAATACCTCATCAGCTCTCAACAAGTCTTGCTCCCCCCCTTCTAGACAATCCTTGATCTGCCACTGCGATCCACCACCATTTATCTATCTGATAATAAGTCTTTAAAATTAACATCCAAGTGGCGCGCATCATGCCGACCTCATGTGCCTTATAGCCTCTAGGGGAGTCAGTAGGTAGGTCCTGCAGCACTGCCTGCATTAATACACCAATTAAGCTGACCAGGAAACAGAAACCATCACGTGGCCCTAGGATTAGATAATAACCTGTATATGGAGCTCAGTCATATAGGCTAGAAATGCAGTGTGATGTTCAATGTCAGTAATAAAATAGGAAGGTCAACACCTTTTTGTAATGTCATGTGAATACCATAATTGGGCGCCCATAATTGTGGTAATAACAAAATGAAAGTCACACCCCTTTTATGTTAAGGCTCACTTCTTATACGTGGTGCGATTATTTACCATGGTCCCCATGAAGTCGCTGTTTTGTTTAGTTCTAGGAACCCCCACTAGGTGCTGAGGTTTCCTCTTCCTTACACTGTAGGGACTGCATGAGACCTACAACTTACAAGTTCATCTCCCACAGTCTTCATATCGTGCCCTATTACTTAAGTCTTAGTGTTTAGTCACTGAATTGTGGTGCACCCATATAGTACAAGGGTCATTTGAGGGATAGGAATGGTGCATCATGACAGCATAGAAATGCTGCATCATGAAGTATCATTGATGTGTATCAACTGAGCAGAATGTGTGCACAAATTTAGTCCTGGCCAGTTACTCGCCGGGACTGCATTTATGATGAAACAAACTATAGAAGGCTAGATGGAGGGAGGGAGGTGACACCCTCGGTAATGTCCCAAACCACTATAAATTTATTGTCAATAACCAATCAGCACTAAATGTCTGGTCACCTGACTAATGATATGCGACTTCCGGTGTTACAGGAAGTATGCAAATTTAGGTGAAATGTATGACATCGGCATAGGAGAGTGATTCATGTCATCCAATTCTGACTTTTCCCCATCTTGAAGTCACCTCACAGTTTTAAGAAAATACACATTCCTATTGCTGCCATTTCTTTCTGGCACATCCCCTCACACTTCACAAAAATCTGAATGTTGTGATTTATAATTGAAGCACATAACTGGCTCGGTGCCCACCCCTTGTCATCACAAGCCATAATACTACCTGCACTCTAAAAAATAACTGTTGAATCTACCAGGGATCATTAGAAACCTGAACAATGAACCACCGTAATTGCATTGCACTGAAGTGGTATAGTTTCTACAATGAAGCAGTACAGTACACACTGTGGTACAAGGAATCTCAATGAAAACAACGATGTATCTCTGATGACTTTGGGACAAGGATTTCATCATTATTTCGAAGACATCTTTTTTATAGTTTGTACTAGGCAACATGGGTCCCTGCCAGACGTGTTCACCACAATTGACTGCTACACCCATCCTGTCATAATGTCAAATTAATGCCCTTATACTGCTACCAATCCCATATCATTAGCTATACAAACATGTACATGACTTGTAATACTCACCACACCCAGTTTTATGATACTTCTACTGCCAAATGCACGTCCTTCCCAACCACCTTGTACTCAATCCAAGACCCCACCTCCGGCATGATACTAGTTAGTGAACTCATAAACTCCAACTGCTCGATCCAGTGGCGGATCCAAGGTAGTGGCCTAAGGGGCCTGCCCCCCTCCCCAGAACAAAAAGAAAGAGAGGGTAAAGGGAGAGAGGGGGAAGAGGGAAAAGAAAAGAGTAGAGAGGCCCCAAACAGAGGGATTGCATTGCTTGGGGCCACATATAAGTACCTCATCAGCTCTCAACAAGTCTTGCTCCCCCCCTTCTAGACAATCCTTGATCTGCCACTGCGATCCACCACCATTTATCTATCTGATAATAAGTCTTTAAAATTAACATCCAAGTGGCGCGTATCATGCCGACCTCATGTGCCTTATAGTCTCTAGGGGAGTCAGTAGGTAGGTCCTGCAGCACTGCCTGCATTAATACACCAATTAAGCTGACCAGGAAACAGAAACCATCACGTGGCCCTAGGATTAGATAATAACCTGTATATGGAGCTCAGTCATATAGGCTAGAAATGCAGTGTGATGTTCAATGTCAGTATTAAATAAAATAGGAAGGTCAACACCTTTTTGTAATGTCATGTGAATACCATAATTGGGCGCCCATAATTGTGGTAATAGCAAAATGAAAGTCACACCCCTTTTATGTTAAGGCTCACTTCTTACACGTGGTGCGATTATTTACCATGGTCCCCATGAAGTCACTGTTTTGTTTAGTTTTAGGAACCCCCACTAGGTGCTGAGGTTTCCTCTTCCTTACACTGTAGGGACTGCATGAGACCTACAACTTACAAGTTCATTTCCCACAGTCTTCATATCGCATCATTACAGGTATGATGAGTAAATCACATTGACTCATCATGCCAACATTTTGGTGTCCTGATGCATCAATGTATCCCTGGTAACATTAAATGCATCATGACACCATTGTGTAGCCCCTGAGGTGTAAAACATGTGGTAAGTATGTGGCTTACCATCCCCTATAGTGTATATACCACTACTGTTAGGGACCTGTTATATGTGAGTGTATCAAAATACTTAGCACCAGTCAAAACATGGGCAGCCCAGACTACCTCGTATACCTAACAATGTCTGATTCACTCTCCCACTTCAACACTTACTGACATACACTTCTTCTCCAAGAAATGAATCACTGACAAAAATCAGAAAAGGTTCAGTAGCAGTTGACTTTATTCTGTTTCATTGTTTTCCTTTGTTTTTGGCCTATTGATCTCCATTATTTTAGTTTTGTCATGCATCTATTTCAATTAGATCTTGTAAATCGTCATAGCGCACAAGGAAGTATAAGTGTAAATTGTCAAGGGCTGGGGTGCTGTGAGGTACCGGTCACGCCTAATGCTATCTTTGATTCTGTAAAGGTGACATAATGCCTTAAGTTTCATATTTGTTAGTTATCACCAATGCACCATCTAACCCTTTAGTAATGTGTCACCCCTGTATCAATGCATGCTGGTGAATATAGACTAGCCGGCATTGAATGCACTTAGGGAAAGGATGCATGGATACAGGCATCTAATCATGCAGCCTGAAAATGGTTGAAGTATTATACATGGTACATGGCATTGATCCAAGGTCAGTGCTGTCCTATAGTGTCTCCATTTCCCATAACCATCCTGTGATATCAAAGTAAGGAATCGTTCTCTCTCTCTGTCTCTCTCTCTCTCTCTCTCTCTCTCTCTCTCTCTCTCTGTCTCTCTCTCTCTCTCTCGGTCTCTCTCTCTGTCTCTCTCTCTCTCCGTCTCTCTGTCTCTCTCTGTCTCTCTGTCTCTCTATCTTTCTATCTCTCTCTCTCTCTCTCTCTCTCTCTCTCTCTCTCTCTCTCACCTACTAGTACCCATTCTCCCTCTATAGATCTCTCTATTCCATGTGTATTTAGACGATATGTTTGGTTCCCCTTATTAACTGATGCTAATAACAATAAAATCATTAATTTTGCATTACTAGAACATCACCAGAAAAGGATATTGGCAAATTCTCTTTAAAACAAGGAAATTCATAAAGGCTGTGTTAATGAAAAGAATAATAAATCAGGTGAATATCTGGAGGCATATTTGTGGTATGACTTCCTGCTACAGAAAATGAAATGTAAACCTTACTTTTGGCAGCATTGATTTTATCACTTCATAGGTTTTACATCAAGGAGACAATTCTGGGGTAGATTATTATAATGATAGGTACAAAGGTAAGGCATCTGCCAGGGAATGTCTCAGGTATGGTAATTGAGCATCATACCACAAGTATACCTGGTATATACGTGGATATATGTGGATGTATGTACCTGTGTATGAAACCCGAGCCCAAAGTTGAGAAATGCATACGAATTTTTCGTAAGATTCATTTTGCATTTTGGTTATCCATTATCGTTTGAATAACAAACAATAATAGTATCCTTTCTTATTCCTTCTGAATATATGTGGGGAGATCATTTCAAAGTGCCAGCAGATGCTCACATAGACGTTCCAACATTAACTTGGCAAAATATACTTCAGTTATCATTAGATCATTCAGAGACTCTCACACCTATATTCCAGTGACTGCTCATTGCACCTAAGCAGACAGAAAATGACCAACTTCTCAGCAGAAATTTACTGGGATCTTCTTCAAAGTTTTTGAAAAATAAGTTAAATGAAGAAATATGGAATTCTTTGGACTCTGACACTGTTGGAAAACTCTCTAAGTGTTCATGATGCCTCAATTTTCAAACGACTAGTTTTTAATGCATGGCCCATAATATTTACAGTTTCTAATAAAATTGAGGAAACTTTACCTGTAAAAATACCTGACAAGGTAAGTCCTATATAGTTCCATTGTGCTGTTCCTTATGGACAGTGATTCCTATATTGCCATGTATGTCCCTTAACGGAGTCCTCTCAGTAAAACATTAGTTATTAGTATCCAACTGAAACACATAGGAATGCTTAGTGCATATACCCCGGTACGTACTTGTAGCATAAACCACTCTGGCACTCTGTTGTATAAAAACAGTAGGCAGTGTTCTGCATAGTGTATCCTGTACCTGCATGCTCCCTTCGATGTCACTTAATGTTAACTACAGGAGGAAAGCACCCCCTCCCTCCACCATTTTATACTGCTACCTAACAGCACCTACTCCTATGCAGTCATAAAGAACCCCCCCCCCATTCCTCCAACCAATTCTTCTACCATGGTGATATATTATAATGTTTCTCACGGTCCAATCCAGTCTACGTTCCCATGTTTGTATGTGTGTGTGTGGGGGGGGGGGGGGTCTAAGTCAGGGGTGCCATAAACTGTCGAGGTTAAAATTATGTCTGTTTCGGACTTTCAACGCCTGCAGAGCCTTTCTCCATTCCCTATTTATGATTCTTAATATCACCTCAGGAATTTGTATCGATTGTAAACAAACATATCATCAAAACTCACGGCACTAATTATTCTTAGCATGATTTTCCCATGTACTGCCTAAATGGCCTAACTAGTCAGGGCTGCTTTTATACATAAATGCACCAATAGAGCAATATGCATTAAACCCTTAAAAGGTAAAATTGTCACCTGTGCCAATCCCTTATGTATATTACTTATTTATGTATTCACCCTACCTCTCCATGCCATCTCACACCCTCACATCTCACAAATTCCTATCTGGCTGTATGTATGTATGTATATATATATATATATATATATATATATATATATATATATATATATATATATATATATATAGCCAATCGGGAGCCAGTATTCCATTAACCCCATCAGGACCGCATGTTAACCAGAGTCTCATGTTCATTAGTTGTCGTTTAGCACCGATGCAGAACTGATATGTAACTCACCAGCACTGCATCTGTGCATCATACCAACCTCTTAACGATACATGGTGCATCAAATGCCTAAAGCTTTATGGTTCTCTGGGGGCATGATGCACCTATGCTCGTTTGGGAGTGCAGCAGTCCCAAAAGGATTGTCATGATACATGGGTTCACTTTTATGTCATCCTTAAAGGGTTAAGCAAAGTAGCTGATGACTTAAGATGGGTGGATGCATGGGTAGCTCGGTGGGTGCACAACTAGGTGAATATATACAGTTATTACGGCATAGCATTACTGGGCTATATGCCATGAAGATGCTGGATATGGGTGGGTGCAGAGACCATGCACCAGGGTATACAATATTTCCTGCTGATATGGCCAAATGCTGTGCACCGAGGTTATGCATCACCTACAATATGTCATCTGTCTTCAGTATCACTCTGTGAGGACAAAGAAGGAGAAAAATTGATCAAACCTACATCTGAAGGCTTGACTATGAAATTTCCATAATTTTGACATAAATTAAATCAAGAACACACACTTTTAATAGCACATTATGAATAGGACAACCATATTCAATGGGGGGATTGAATACAATGTGCCTGTATTCAATGGCTGGTGGTCACATGACCTGCTGCAACAAACAGACGCTGAAATTAAGTAACTTTGATAGTTTTCTTGTCTTTAAAAGCAAAATTAACCCTGTAGCCATGACATAAATGCAAATGTCAACTCCCATGGGACATTTTAGCATCGTATTCACCAAGGTGATACTGCCCGTATTCAACAAAACCATTATATGGCTGAGTTGAATGCGGGTAGTATCACCTTGGTGAATACGATGCTAAAATATCCCATGGTCATTGACATCTGCTTATATATCAGGTTAAGATATCATCGGCCCTCCCTTTTCCTTCTTAGAAAGACCAACAATGGAGACATTACACACTGATCTCAATCTGACTATAAGGTCACCCCGCCCTTAACGGTCCTTTCTACTACAAGTTGCCTCTGACAACGTTAACCCTTTCATAGTCGCACAGTGTGTTTTGATGGACTATTTGAACCCTATGATGTAATCATGCGGCCTTCATGTGAGTAACTTAGTAGAGCTGCTCCCATGCCTAGGAAAATTTCAACAACTGTCACTGAACCTGGGACCTTTTTCAGGACCCCCTCCACCACTCAAATATCTTAGCCACTTATGACCCTTACCCCCATTTAGCGATTAGCTAATTGTTTATTGTTCCCATACACGCTAACGCCTTGGAAATCCCCTGATACTGCAAAATGATGAGCATAATGCACAAAACTATAAAACGGCAGCCCATGCACTGCTGCACAATAGAAGTGACCTTGAGTGCATTATAGGAGTACAGTGCACACCTGAGCAAGGTCACAGCTTGTCTATCATTCCTGTGGGATATCAGAGGCTTTGGACTTTTAATCAATGTGATAACATGTTTTATAAAGACAATAGACAACTCATTCTTCATGTCTTGACTCTCTGTTGGACTATAACGCACGATGGTCAAGGGCCTTCATAAGGCCCAAGACCAGAGTCTCAACATGAAGAATATCGTTGTCTATTCTCTAAGTAGTGCTGGTTAGTTATTCACCAGGCCGGCATTACAGCATCATGGCAATATATTTACAAAGCATCAGGTTGCCCCTTGAATGGTTACGGTATGTGGTAGGACTAGTACAATAGACCAAACCTTAACAATACATGTACACCTTATAAAGTACCTCCTATAAAAGGGACACTTCCACACAGGACACTACACAGATATAAAACAGTCGGTGGCTGAGATGGTGTCAAGGAGATAAAACTTGATGTTAAAAGCTATGAAAAAAGTTATGAATTATGAACGTCACTTGATACCTGCAGGTTAATGTTCCTTTGTTATCATGATGCACTAATGCAATGCTGGTGAGTAACTCACAAGCATTGTGTTTGTTCATCAAGACAACAAGGTAACATAAAGGTTTGACTGTTTTAAAGGGTAGCAATAATCCCCTTTACAACTTGGAGAAAAGAAGAATTCCCAAATGGAGAATCAATTCCCTAGGAAATATAAAAGCCTTCAGTATCAGCAAGGGTTAAGTAACCCCTTTGAAGGCCGCATAACACCTTATGTCCATTGGTATTCAAGGTACATGCATTCAGCCGTGGCCAGTGTACCCACTATTAGAACTATTGCCACACCAACCGTAGGAAATCTATAAATTCCAGGAGGGTTGATTAGGACATGGATATTCAGTATCTTTATGTCTCTCACCATGAAGGATATGATGAGCTAATGCAATGCTGTTGAGGAGACCATCCAGGACGACCTTGGGACATAACATTAAAAGGATCAGGTTGCCCTTAGTGGACTGAAACAACACCATTTGAAGGACCTGTTTTCTCTCCAAAAAACACAGGCTTCACAGTGGGCGGCAAAGAGGTGGCACTTTATGTCCTGCTGTGCAAAAAGCTGCTACTGCTGGTGGTGGCTATTTGTCTCTATTTCCCTTCTTTCTTTACTTTCTTATTTCTTCTTCATTATTTTTGCCTTTTAACGGGTTTGGCACGTGGATAAGGTGAATTTCTACAAAAAAAAACAACCATTAGGGCCATGTGGTGTAGGCAGAATGGGCAATGGCGTTTATTCTCTATAGTAGACACGTGAGAACTGCGTGATGCATTATAAGGACAAAGATACATTGAATCAATGGTATCATATGCAGTAACATTCTTAAGGTGGTCTAAGTGGCATAACAGTATTCTATTTTATTTCTCATTTTCATCTATACCTACTTTAATTGAAGAACCCATCACTGGGAATCTCTAGCCCTAATTAATTATATGTCTTCATGGAGGTTTGACTTAAAATCCCTTAGACGATATACTGCATTTGAGGCTACGTATTTAGACAGAGGTCATCACTGGATTGGGATCAATGGTATCTAGAATAGAAGATATTTAAAAAAAAAAGAAATGAAATGAGAATTACTTAACTGTTTGAGGAACTGAATAGTAGCTTCTACAAATTGTCGCTTTTCTGTAATCCTTTGGGGGAGGGGGGGGTGGTGACTTTGGTTTCATTTTCATTTGTTCTGATGGACTGTAAGCGAGTAACTCGCTGGAACTGCATCGGTGTATTGTGCCAAGCCTTTCTGTACTGGTCCAACTTCACTCGCTTATATATCTACAAAGGTATACTGTCCAATAAAAGGTTACTTATAAAGGCCTTACAAAAGGCTGCCTATTTTCTTAGCTGTAAAATAGTACATGTTTATATATTACGTACAACAGCCTTGGCCCCGTCCTAAATCACCCAGGTAATAGCTTTTGGGGACTGTTTTAGGCATAGAGGAACATGGTTGAATTGTTTAAAGTGTATTTTCAACTTGTTTTTTAACATATTCACTGTGTGAGCCAACTTGTTGAAGTTAGCCCGGGGCTAGGGCTGGGTTGACCCCCCCACCCCGACCAAACTGTGCCTACCGGTAGATACACAGTTGTACATGGCCTGTAAATACATGTACAAATGTAGTCCATTGTCACCTTATATTTGAAAAATATTCAAGGGTCGCTAATGCGTTATTGCACCAAACCAGCCCTTGGGGGATGACTATAGCAGCCTTGTAAGGTTGGCATGGTGTTTTAATGCAGTGAACGCAGCCCTGGCGAATCGACTCATGCATCATATTCATAATGGGAGAACCTTTCAATATATTACACATAGCTGCCCCTAGGGAGTAACATCTGAGTTCAAGGACATTTTATGACAGTGACAGATGCCTTTGGCAGAAGTAGAAAATCGATCTTGTACACAGCGTCTACACAGTCTGCCAAGACGACCACCCTCTAGATACACTGGGAGGTGACAAGACACCTGAATGCCCCTGAAAATATAATTAGAAGAAGAAAATGCCACCTGATCTGAAAACAATGGACGGAGAGGTTAGTTGGAGGGAGGCGGTCAGGAGGATATTCAACATCATAAGGGAACAAGAACCTTAAAGCGTTATGTCCCTTTTTAATGTTTCCGAGGGCAATGTTTGGTGACCCTGTGTAAAAACCAAGAGTTCACGAGAATTTATCCAAACTTACAGTTTCTTCATATTCCCCAAGGTATAGAATCGAGGTCTCAACAGATCTAATCTGATGGTGTGTCTGTACTTATTTCATGTTTTCGTGGAAAGGAACGAAAGAAAATGAATTAATTTTCAATATGACATATCTATCTATGCTTACTTTTCATTTTAAGTTTCGTCCAAAACAACAAGAAGAATGTGGCAAGGACCACGGATAGGAGTTGCCACTCTGCGGCGACGTGTGACGTCACGGCCGACGTATGATGTCACAAATTGCGTCACAAGGTCACAAGGTGACGCTATCTGACAAACCGAAAACATAATGAAGTTGCTACGGTCGCTGCCCTCCCGGCCGCTACACGGCAAGCAACTCAAAAAAAGGGGGCGTTGGTAGGGCTTACTAACAGAATTCAGAGCTGGATATGATTGGACAGGTTCAGTTTCTCTTCTCACCCTGTATGTTTGATAATACAAATCACCCTGTGCACAGGCTCTAGGTGTGAGAGGCAATAAACCTCTATGTGAGGGTCAATATTTGAATTTAGCCCTCTATCGGCGGTTCAATGTTTACATACAGGCTTTTAATACTATACATGGAGTGTTTAATGTTTATAAAGGCACGGTAAACAGCTACGTGTTAATATCATTCACACTTTACTTGCAGAGCACTTGCCTATTCTCATACGATTTGCCAAAATATTAGAGAAAAAAGGTTTGTGGAGTATATCTTAATGCCTTGGTCTGGACAAGGTCACGCTCATAATATAATGGCTATGATCATAAATAGTATAAGGAATTCAGGAATCTTACTATTTTGTCTATGTTTGTCCTCTTACAATAATATCGTAGGAAGTTGAAAAAATGAGTAGTTCAAGAAAACTTTGAGCACACTGGTGAGCCTCGACCGGTTATTATGAAGCCTTCGTCAGGTTCAGTCATCTGATGACCGAGTCCAATCAATTGGAGTTAAACACTGACGTCATTTAGGTAGTAGATGGCTTATTAACCTGGCGTATTAGTAACTCTGTGGGGGAGACATGATGCCTTAATCATATTTAGCTGCATGATGCATCAACATTGGTGCATCAGGCTAACCACTTGAAAGTGTATCAGCCCTGCTGGGGTGTCATGATGCATAGATGCACACCTGGGAAGTTACTGGGAAGCAAGGATCCATGCATCATGTCGGTAACAGGGAATAGTGCACTTAAAATGGTGCTGTCTCTGAAGGGTCAAACTGAAAGTATTGATGAGAACTCTGGTCCATGATATGTCTCTAGGTAGGTATCATCATAGGAGATTATGTGCATCGATATATCTGTATTTTACATATTACAACACAGATCTAGAATAAAGCTTTCATCCAAGGGTCTATGTTATAAACTCCATAAAGGCCGCCTAGTGGTCTATGTCTCCATGTCACGATGAACTAATAATAATGACTAAAGGCAGCAGTGGTGCGTCCATCTTATCTGAATCTCGTTCCACACAAGTGGCAATATACTTTCTGGTATTTTTTGGGTAGAAATTTACCTGTTTAGCCTAGCTTTAGAATCTATATCCTCAAGCCTCAATTGGGCATCGGGGGCATAATGCGATTGGCAATATGGGCATAGATGCAGCACTGGAGATATATTCACCAGCGCTGCATTTGTTATAACAAATTGGCTGGATGCATCCTTGTGTTATGTTACAGTGCAAGGATTAATAAATCTATACGGTTATATTGTAATAGTTAATGTTATATTGGTTAGCTCGGATTAATTACCACTTTTCCTGTAAGGTCACATTAACGCTCTCATTCATTAAAATATATTACTTTATAAACGGGAGTGAGTGTAGCTCGGTGCTGCCTTCTTTTATAGGTACAAAATGGTTCGAATTCTCATAGTAAGAGCCAGACAGATCCAAAACTCAAAGCTATAATAATCAAGCTGTCACTGGATTCCCACCACCTATAAACCAGTATTCAGACACACTCCACCTACAGAAACGCCATAGCACAGAAAACTCTAAATCCTTCACTCCTCCCTGTTTCTATAATACTATCTTTTGATCTAAGTTCTTTGAATGATGCATACTAGATTATTGCACCATGCCCTTTGGCTGTCTTGATGCATGAATTCAGGGAGAGCTAATGAGTGAATCAACAAGTTGAAATGCTTGCACTATAGCAAGTCTATACATATCCAAAGGATGGTAATGTATCACTGAGGCATTGATAAGTCACTAGCTAGCGTTTCATTGGTGTATGATGACAACAGGTGGGCGTAAACTAGTTTTAGACATCATTGAAGGGCAATATTAAAGTCCCCTCAGGTTTTTGCCTCCACCCTCACCATCCTATCCCACCCACACCCTGGATGTCAGTTTTTGTCCCACCACCCCCTCACACACCAGACTCTTATATCTCCCCTTACAGCACATGTGATATAAATCCCACCTGACAGTGATAAAAACTCAACACTTTTTAACAAATTCAATCTACTTTTATTTACTCCAAGGCTAGAGTTGCCCTTTTTGCACCAGCCACAGTATAACAATGGTGGTTTGAATAGTTTAGATAAAAAGTTAACAGGACCAGCTGTACTGATAATAAAACCTATAGTCAGAAGCGACTATACCAGCATATTATGACCCCAATAGTCAGATGACTATATGCATTAGTCACATATTAGTCATGAAGATATTCACTACTGACTATATTTGGGGCACATAAAGTGATGATGTCACAGGTTTAGGTGCACAGAAAATAATTGGGGTTTAAATTTGAATGCTCTTTTGATTTTAGGTAAACACCTGCTCTTCTTCTTAATTTACTGTTTTGAAGTTCCAGTTCAGTGTTGACTGTGTGTTTAAGTTGCCTCTGCATTCTTAACACCTCAATAGACATGTAGATTCTCAGATTTGATTTATGAATCTTCAGCTTTTGCTGATATTTTGATGGTTAAGAAATACATAATTTGTAGTCTGACAGACTAAACAAGAGGTTGCTAGAGTAAGGGTTGTATGGATTGGTAGTCAAGATGACACCTTGCCAGTTGCTAGTTGACAATTGTCACTGTATGTTGCCAGTCATCTTTTGTGACTACAGGTTGCCAGTTGTCAATTGTGACTGCCAGTTTTATGGAAGCCTGGTGTGACATAAGAGACCTTGAGGGTTGATGCTCTCCAACCAAAGGTTGCCAATGCCTGTCTATTGACAATCATAATGTTGCTACCACCTGCCAGTCATGGCTTGCAAGTTGCCAGCTATAACATTGCAACTCCATGTGTGCAAATCATTTGGTTGAGCCTAGAGCATCAAATTCATGGTCAGTTGACTATAAAAGGAAAATTTTCATTGATTTCTTAAATGTATCTCTACACTTGTTTATTATGACATTAACTTATGATTCTTCCCCCAGCCCTGCAACAGCTTTGCCTTCTCTATTTGTTACTGGTAAAAACATAGTCACTATGGACTATGTTAATTAGTCATGGTGACTAACTAATGATTGATGGATTAAATTCTTAGTCACTTGACTATAACCCCCAAACTCACAATTGAATGCATGACTATAGGTTGACTATATGACTAACTTTCATTAGTAACAAGTGACTAAAGTAGGTATAGTCGTGAGAGATACAGTCACTTGACTATAGAAACATAGTGTGTAGTGACTAATGTTTCCAGGTCTATTTTTATCAGTGTGTGTGGTGCCACTCAGTTAACCTATTGGCCCCCACATCTTTTGTCCAGAGGGAGGTAATCTATTTGTTCAAATATCTTGGAGAGGGTTTCAGTAAAAATCCATAGACACCTGTTTGAAAGGACACCTTCAACATCTTAGTGTTGTGAAGCAGGGGGCATATTACTGATTTAATATTTAATGTACTTCCATGCAGTCGATGATAACTCAACTCACACTTGGTGAGTAACCCACCAGCATCACATTTAGACGGTTGATACAGCCTGCAAGGTCTGCATGATAATATTGTATTCACCCAACGTTAGGTCGGGGTACAAATGTACGGTAGGCTGGTGGTAGGGTATTTTAGTCTAATTTCAACTTGGAGGGCTGTACCCCCAGCAGGGTGGGATGGTGTGTGTGTGTGTGTGTGTTGGTGGGGGGGGGGTACTTGGTAGTAGTGGAGGACTGATCCTCTGGAGATTAACCTTACTCTACCTGAGATCTCAGGTAATCACAGGTAACCCACAGGTAGAGGGTGTGCCCATGCAGGGGGTAGGGCATGAGGTTACATAAGTAAAATTGTCCTCAAACTATTAAACTCAATAAGGAATGCATAATGAACCCTGGTTTATGGTCCTTGGTCGTCATGTTGCAACAATGCAGTGCTGTTGAGCCTGCTAACTTTTACTGGCACTTCAGTACTTCGATGGTGCATCACGACAACCATCGAGAATACATCAATCCTAAACATCTAGCCCTGATGAGATACATTAATGTACTATCCAGTCCGTTAAGGGTTAAAAAGTGTTATCTTAAATCAACATCTCCTCGTCATGATGCACCGATGCACCATGGGTTACGTAGTACTTCACCTGACCTGTATCAATCTATCCTGCCAGCCTTTAATTGTAAAGGCAGCATTATAACAGTTATTACTAGGCATGCATTATAAAACAAGCTATTTACTATACAACATTTGTAGCTACTGAGCAAGTGTAAATTATCAAGCATTCCTCCTTCAAGCCCATGCTTACCATCCCTCTTATGGTTCCCACACTAATCCCAGTCCCACCCGGGGAGAACTGGCCATTATCATGAAATTGGCCAAAATATATACATAGCGACTGATGACACTGCTTCACCATCTGGGCAGTGTATGGGTGAGGCGATCGGTATTTCAAATGTGACATATGAACTTTGTCTAAAGCTTGCTTTCCAATGTGCACGCTTAACATAGCAAAAAAAAAACATTCATCTAAAGAATGTTCTAACCTTTTCATCCTGCTTAATGTCGGATACACTTGTAAGTACCGACCTCCTACACCTGAACAGACGAGGCCTCCAGCATGGATCTCACGTGCTGCTCTACCAGTTGTCTACCCTACTCACCTGACACATACTAGACACAGTGATGTAACTGGTGTCTCTAACTTTGATACTAACCCAACCACAAGCCTAATTCACTGCGAGGATATCGATTGAACAGTAATCTTAAAATCTGCTGAGTAGAAGTCATAGCTATATATAATACGCAACATTGCACTTTTAGTTCTCACCTGACCCGCTGTGGCAGCAGCATCTGCATCATCAGGGAGTCCCGCCGGAAGTCCCCATGTAGCCCCACTTCCTCCATCTTGGTAACGTCCCAGTGACAGATTAATGACGCAAGTATCCAATAACGTCACAAAATGACGTTGATATCCAACAGTATCAAGGCAATGGTTGCCTACTCATCTCTACATGAATATCACCAATGTTATTTGGGTCCTTTCTGCTTAATACCATGTCGTTTCTAGTGTACTTGACTAAGTAAATCATTTACTTTTGCCACACCTGATTGTGTTCTTTTATCATTGTCTTTATGGGCTCCAATGCTATAATGTCTACAGTGTATACTTTTCGTTCTTTTGCTTTTCCCCTTCCTCTTCTAACTTCACATTTCAGGACTGACTACAGGAAGGGGTGACACTTTAATAGAGGGCTTCTCATTCCTCTTATCGTTGATATCTTCATCATTAAAACGTGCAGCAGCTAGCTCAATATACACCCTTTGACTGTAGTAGATACTGGTGGTGGATTGTTATAGTCGCATTGACTCATACAGCTAGTGTTGTTTGGCTATCCTGTATAGCCAAGGTTATCACTATTAGTTTAAATACCTTACTGGGTGTGTCCAAAGGTAATGTATACATGTGTTACCTATAAGGCATATGCCACTGGTTTTTATCCAAGGGTCGAAATGGGTCTCATATTGCACACACTGCTAAGGTTAACTCCATTTAAAAGAGGTGTCCCATTTTAATCATTCTCGTGGGCATACTGCTACTGCAGTGTAGGCCTATGATAAGGTAAATGTGTTATCTAAAACGTTTACACCTCCTGGTTTACTCCGACTTTAAGAAGGTTTTACAAGAATGTATTCTTAACCAGTTGGTTTCTCCAATGTATGACAGGTGCCACATTAAAATGTGTATTTAATAGTTAATGTCTTCCAGTGTGATAAAGGTGTCCCATGTCCTCCTCCTGGGCAGGCTGCAGAGTATATACTACATAAGGTATATAAAGTACATAGGGTGGCCAACCACAGGTAGCAGGGGTAGTACGGTTACTGTAGAACGATGTAACACCTATACCCACATCCCACCTCTATACACTACCATAGACAGTTATAGCACAGACACTGTACCTGCAGGGCCTGCATACCTCTACCATGGGCTCATTATGGGGTATGTCAGGGCACATAATATAGTTAAACACACAGTGATTATTATTACACATCACCATCTGCAACCTATACTGCTGATATCCTGATAATTAAACCTCTAATGGTCCTGGTTCTTTGATTTTATGCAGATCTCCAAATGTGTCTTGTCTTCTCCTATGATGAAACCATCAATGTGGCAGTAGACCTATATGTGAAAGTATAGAGGGAGTGGTAGGTCTATATAATGATATTGTGTTTACATTTATAATCAAAGGTGTAGCGTGCTGTATCCCATGTACCATATTATATCTATAGATAATTACCTGTAACCTTAGATAAGAATCTCTTAGGGTCACTGGGAGCCTCCTTGCCATGTAGCTCATATTGATCCATTTTGTAGAGATACTTATGTGTCTTCTTTTTCTTCTTTAGTATGGGAACTACCATAAATATTTATTATCACTTCGCTGTTCCTCTTTAGTTAGAGATACCTCTTCAAGATATATTTCTTTTTTTTCTATTGTACTTATTTTCTTTATTCTCATCGCTATACATTGATGTATGATCCTTGATTTTCCCTCAGTATGAGAAGTCCCATTAACATAGATTTGTATTGGATATCCTCTTATTTATTAATTTTTCATTGAGTATTAAAAGTCCAATAGGTCAAGCAGATATATGCTGCATTTCTTTCCTATTTAATATGAGAAAGCCCATAGACATACTGCTCTTGTTGTTGCTGCTGATTTTTAGTATAGGAAGTCTCGTGACCATACAGACTTATGCAGATACATTGGTATGAAGTATAGCCTGAAGACGATTGTATACTGTATTTTTAAAACACATGTATCAAAGTTGTGTGACTAGCAATCTCCCAGTGAGTAGTCCCTCACAACATGCTTGGAAGCCAGAATAGACATAGTATAGAGCTTATGAAGGCATTGTACATCAGCCAGAATATCAGCATCCAGTACAGTGTTAGTATATCCCATACCTAGAAGTACAAACATCCTGCCTTTACAACCCAAACCCAAACCCTCGGCTGTCTCATTCTGAAAGTTTCAACCCATATGTTAGGCTATGTCAGCCTGGATGGCATACAGAATGTGGGACCTGGTATACAGCTAATGCACATGGGTATATTCAGTTATACAGATCTTTGTATCTCCCCACATGTGGTCATATATTATCTTATTTGATGTACTGCCTATATTTGCTGTATGGAGCATTTAAAACACTCATGCTGTGCAAATCTCGACAGGCAAAGCATCTATTTTATAGGTTGCACAGAGGAATCTGGCTAGGTCCTTCATAGCCAATGTCCATGGATGCTGTGAATAAAAAGATGCGTATGCAGCATGTGCTGTAAACACACGTATTCACACCTTGTCAGTATTCAGTCTGGGTGTCCAGAACACTCTATACATAATAGGCTCTAGGCTGTCCACAAGCCAAACCAGAACCCTAAGCTGTCCTGTAGGTCTGACCTGGACATATACAAATCCTGTTTTGCAAGCAAAGTGTTCAGTATCCTCCACAGGTGATGTACATGGCTACATCAATCATGATTTACATCTTAAGTACATTCCTCCTGAATAATAATCTATGCAGATGTTAGATGTAGATGTCAATGTAGCTTAAATCCACAGGTTGTGACAACTACCACCATGCCGCTAGCTAGCACACACGGTGTGGAGGTAGTAAACCCTAATACGCTCCCCCGCCTGCCTCTATGTATGTACCTTATATAGGTGCCACACACCTGGACACCACCTTCAGTACTGTAGGCCTCACCAGGTGCCCACTCACCTGGCCAGGTACTGCTCTGTAGGCTAATTCATAACAAGCTACGATAGCTCACAACCACTGTGATTTGAAACCTTTTAAATAGTAGCTGGTTTGTATGATCTGTCCGACAACTGAGACCTACGACTGGTCAGTGTGCCCAGTGCTTTTGTTCTCAAGTACAATGGAATAAAGGATTTTGTTTTGCTGTCGTAGCAGTGCAGGTATGGCTGGTGACTGTGTCGGTAGGCCTGTGATGTCCCCAGAATGCAGTACTATGGTATATGATAGGCTGCCAGTTGCCAACGCATCTTGTGCAGTAACCTAAGAGGATTTGTTTCAAAATATACTGCGATTACAACCAGTATCCTGTGAGTGTGATCTTTGAGCACCTCTTCTGCAACAGGCCTCTGGCTATTCCTCTTGTAGATATTGGTAGAGCTATCTTGATAACAGTGGAATCACTATTAAACTGTAGGTACGTAATAGCATCATTGCAGGAACTCTCCTCACGATTTGAATGTTAAGGGCTATAGTTATCTTATGAAACAGGCTCCAGCTGTACCTAAGGCAGACCTCAGGTAGATCTTGGCGTTGTAGGTGCCAGGTCTGGGCCAGGATCAGGCCCTCCTCAGGTAAACATCAACAGGCACATGGAGCAAGAATAGTGTTTTACACTTAGATACTGCCAAAACCCATTGAGGCTTACTCCACTTTCTTTCTGTGAGAAGTCTTCCCCAGAATCGCCCAAATATACAAAAAGACATGGGTACTCACATTTTTGAAGCTGTCACTCTGTTACGTTTTGATTTTGATGAAGCAACACTCTCTCACTTTTCATGCAGTAAAAATGTACTAAACTGATGTGAAGGCATCTGTTTCAGTGTTGTAAAACCCATTTGTCTGTTTGCCACCACAAAATATCAAAACTTGGTACTCTGCTGGCTAATTTGTAGCCTGTGTTCAGAGCAGGGCTTACGCTTCATACATAATTAATTGATATTCATACAGAAGTCGTGTAGCATATACCATAGGGTGGCCAATCGTTACCTGAGTTGGTCCAAAAATACAGATCCAGTAACATTAAACCTGCTGCACCCCCCACCCCACCATCAACCAGACCCCTGGGCAGAACTCACCTCACGTGGACAGTTCTAGCCTTGGTATATAAGGTGAGGATGGGGGTGAAGACTGGTGGTGGAGGGGTCAATGGGGGGGGGGCTGTATTGTCCTTAAATGAGGGATGAACAGGAGATGACCATACAGGACATTGACTTGAATAGAGAATGGGAAATTGGATTATAGCCTGGAAGCATGACTTAATGAAGAGCATAACGTGCGTTATGAGTGCATCATCTACACACACCTTTGTCCCTCTGTACTTTCGTACTTTATTCGTTTATCTCGTCCTTCGAAAGGGAGAGAGAGAGAGAGAGAGAGAGAGAGAGAGAGAGAGAGAGAGAGAGAGAGAGAGAGGTGTATGCTACTGAGAGAGAGAGGGGGGGGCAGAGGCAGAGAGACAGATAGCGACAGAGACGGAGAGAATCAAAAGAAAATCAGAAGAAGGTACATCAGCATTGTCCTTTGCCCCCACTAATCAATTAACATAGCTTTTCTCCCTCACCTGGTCACACTCCCACCAATGGGTTTTAAACTATGTAGAGTCTATGTTCCCACTGACCAAACCCACAGTATACAGTTATGTATTTATAGACTGGTCTACCTGGTCAGGCCACTCCCTGTCCTGCTGACCTGCCATTCTCACCAGTTTGGCTCAAGTTTGACAGAAGATACAATTTGGAGGTAGGCCCTAATACTAAAGGGATACCTCTAAATTTTCATGATGTATCAATGCAGGGCTATTTGGTAGACTCGCCAGCACTGCACAATTATGAGCAAGGTTTGTATCTAAACTCATTGATATGGGCATCACGCCTACCCTTTCAGGAGAGAATCCACCTCGCTGGGTCAGCATGATGCATGGATGTAGCCCTTACTAAGATTGGACTCTCACCAGGGCTGCATTCATTCTTTATGATGACCGATAGGTATGTTGCCTGAATATGCTGGAATGAGGCTGAATGGATGGAGTAAATTTCCATAAAGGGTTGTAAATATACGGCGTGGTTTATCTCAATCTGAGGGGCATTTGCAGAAATTGCTGTAGAGAAATGAGGTATGTAAGTAATATAGTTCTCTGTTGAAAAAAAAAAACCAGATATTGTAGCTCAGTATGTATTTTATTCCCACGTTTGTCTAGTAGTGAAAGCACTATCATGTCTTTGATGGGAGGAGCTTAGCAGGAGGTATAATATGGAGTGGTTAGCTTTACCTGAAAACCGCGAGTTTAATTCTCTTCTTCAATCGGACCGTGGGAAGAAATGTGTATCAAAGGTTCAGGGGATCCTACTTATGGTATCCAGATGTCACTCTGAGATTTGAGATGAACCACCCCAAACCCATTATATAGTCTGTAGCTTTACTAGGGGTGTATATGACTGGTCTGGTGTCTTCTGTTGACAAACTATGAACAGGGATTAACCCTGAAAAGTCTGAATATTGGTATTTAATGCACTATACATGTTTACTGTTATAATGCCTGAATGTAGAACCGATTATGAACTCGCCAGGGCTATAACAATGCACCATACGAGGGCTTCATGCCGTACACGCTACCTTGTTGATGCACTGCCGTCAGGTTTGGCATAATATGGCTATAATTATAACCACTTTATGCAACCCTTGCATAGTTCACATGATATACCTAGAGGTATCATATGGCCCTTGGAGGGTTAATTCAAGAGAGGTAAAGAGAATCAGAAGGGCTACACATGCAGTGCATTAATCTTAATAAATGTAGATGATGACATCTGATACTCGTGAAAAGCACCATATAGGGTCGAATACATGTACATGTAGAGGTATTTGTAACAAAGAAGTTTATCTCATATTCACATAAAAAAATATATTACCATTGTCCATACCCACTCTTCCAAATGATAGTATACTGGTGTCCTCTTCCCTGTGATCCGAATCAGCACATCCAGGTGGCTCAAGCTCATAAGTGTGTACCAAATAAAAGTGAAAAAAAAATGTAAAAAAATAATTTGACTTTCCTGATTATTTATCAATTCCAATAGAAAATATAGGTCTTTAGGATCATGCTCATAAAATTTTATGATATAGCTATGATTCTTTCTTGGAATATCATAATCATGAAAATACCTTGTAAAATCATAAGTTTCCCTCATTGCCACAAGGGGTCACTAGGCTTGGTATATATTCAAATAAAGGGGGCCATTGCCAGGCAACCATTAGGAATAGAACAAAACGAATAGCATCATTGGATTCCTTGGTATCGATTTAGGGGGGGGGGTAGGCAACCTTAGAATTTTCATATGATGATTATTAAAGAAGCTAGGGACTACCATATATTGATATCTCCAGTGCTTCATATGTCTATCAATATCTACACAAAATTTCCTATCGTTCAGTGTCATTCAGGAGTATGTGAGCATCTGCTTTATATTTTTTAATAATTTCGTTAGAAAAAAAGTGGTGAAAGATTATTTTAAATACCAGCAAAATTTTCTAGAAAACACAAAAAATTCGAAAAATGACAAAGATTATATCAATATGTCGTTAGAATGTTGAGTGAGTGAGTGAGTGAGTGAGTAATAGATGTTTAACGCTATTTCGACAGCCAAGGTCATATTCATGGCGATAACTACATTACACAATTTCACAGAGGAATGTGTCAGTGCCTGGGTATATGTGCACCACACACATCCGAGGGAATAGGAAAGAGGAGAAATAGACCCTTTTAAGTGGGCTAGGGAAGCCCGCGTTAGAATGTTAAAATCATCAACTGTATTCTTGGATATGAATCTAATTTGTAACTACAACAACTCTAATCAAATTTTCAAAGTAAACTTTTGTTGTTGCTTTTGTGACATCTTAAAGGATGGAGCCTGTGGCACTCTCATGAGCCTTACCCAGGCCCAGAGGCATTAATCAATATAGCCCAAATAGATCGCTATCGATCAAAATGTCCCTAGGAATTTAATTTTACAGGTCTGGTGAATGAGGGGCGGGAACTCAACTGTACAATGGAATTAGGAAATAGCGGTAATCCTTAGCACTTAAAGCTGAATGAAATATCCAGGTATGCTGACCCACCCACCACATAATCCACCACCGCCATTGAACAAGTCAGAATTAACTATTCAGGCCGGAGTTGAGGCTTGGTTTAGGCTGCGTGTTAGGCTTATATCAAGCTGGGTGTGTGGTCCCTTGTAAATCGTCAATATGATAACGGACGCTGCACATAAGGGGAGCCACTTGGTATTGTTCTTGGGAGACGCCGAGGTATGCGCGCACATACCGCAGTGGGATGGAATCGTTGTGGGTTTGGCTTTTGTCAATGAAGTTGTGGTCAGCAGAGAAAAGGTGTGCAACAGTGCAGGACTGGGTGCAGGAGTACCCATAGTTTAAGGGAGAGGGAGTCACAGGCCAAAGTCATGAGTCACGCTGCTGTTTTGTTATTGGGGTATATTAATGTTCAACAACAACAGGTATCGCATTGGCCTTTATAATTATAAAGGACAGATCTTTGAATAATGAACACTCAATTTCTAAATAATGGATCGCAAGGTATGCAGGTATAAATGTTTGCCCTAAATGCTAATTGCATTATGATGTACCATTGCATCAGGGGATATTACAAACCTATCAGCGACGCATTGCATCATCATCAGTGGGATTGGGACTGGGTTGACCTACATGATCGTCATGATGCATCAATGCAAGCAACACTGATATGGCACCTGGACACTGGTATATTTCCAACCAGGTTTCCATTCGACTTCATTTATGTACTATGCTAATCAGCATCGTGCATTAATGCATTGTGCAGCCTTCAAAGAGCCTTTGAGCTGATAAAGGTCAACACTGTCATAATGTTATACATGTAGTTCATATTTATCAGACTCAGAGAAGCTGTCACGCATTTCTCACCAGAGCACTCATGACTAGGGCATTACCACATAAGTTTACCTTACAAAGAAAAGCTGTGGTCAGCAAGTCATGCCTGGTACACACTAGGTCATCATAGAAGGGATAAAGTGATGTTTGCTAACAGGTCAGTGCTAGAGTATGTACTAGTAGGATGGTCAGTATGTATCTATACAGATTACCCACTCCCTGCTAATCCTTCTAACCTCTTGATCCCCTCTACCCATCCCTGCTAGTCTCACCGTGAAGACAAACTAAGGATATTTGTGGAATGTGCTGAGTCAGCATTAACAGTGTAAGTCATATATTAGACTATAGGAGACATTGCTCAAAGAATTGTAAAATTCAAATTGCCTTCTCCTCGCTGTAACAACCTTTATAAGGATGCATTGAGCGTCAAACCCTCATGATTAATTTGGTATACAATGGCACATTAATGCAACACTTGTGAATTGATGCATTTCTGCATTACCGGTATGATGCATTAATCCAATAGTAAGGAGTCGTAGATCATACTGACGTCATTACTGGTATGATGCATCAATGCAATAGTAAGGAGTCATACATCATACTGACTTCATTACCGGTATGATGCATCAATGCAATAGTAAAGAGTCATATATCATACTGACATCATTACCAGTATGAGGCATTAATGCAATAGTAAGGAGTCATACATCATACTGACTTCATTACCGGTATGAGGCATTAATGCAATAGTAAGGAGTCATACATCATACTGACATCATTACCGGTATGATGCATCAATGCAATAGTAAAGAGTCATATATCATACTGACATCATTACCAGTATGAGGCATTAATGCAATAGTAAGGAGTCATACATCATACTGACTTCATTACCGGTATGAGGCATTAATGCAATAGTAAGGAGTCATACATCATACTGACATCATTACTGGTATGAGGTATTAATGCAATAGTAAGGAGTCATATATCATACTGACATCATTACCGGTATGATGCATTAATGCAATTATAGTAAGGAGTCATGCATAATACTGACATCACAACACAATTACCACAACAGGGTACTTGTAGGCAATCTACATTTTACCCTTCATAATGCATGAATGCAGCCTATTTCTAGGACAGCATTCATGTCTCATACCAACCCCATCAGTTTGAAGCAGCTCAAAGTTCACCATGATGCACCCCTGCATCACAAATATATAGCAAATAGACCTGTTGGAGTGCATTGGATCATGATGATCAAGGAATATTAACCTGAAGGCATGATAATGTGGTCTAAGGCAAACACTCCTGTTGGGGTGGTAAGAATGCAATGATGAGGCAACAGAAACATATATTTGGATCCTTTCAAACAACCACTATGTCCGATTCAAATGTATTTGATAAACACATTCCTTTCACATTGAACCATAGGTCCGTTCTGTATTAATCCCTTTTAAGTCTTATCTATAGACCGTTAATCCTTAGTTAATGTGAAGTGGAAAAGTGCCATGAATGCCTCTGTTCAAAACAAGTTGATTCTTTGACCATTTACATGCTGCAGAATGGTTCAAGCTTTATGTGTTTTTGTAATCCAACTGTACCAATATAGTGCTAACAATATAACAAAGAGCACTATTTTGGTGCACCATGTCAGCCCTTCAGTAGTGTTTTAACTGGGTATCAAGCAGTGTGATATAGGAATGCAGCTCTCATGAATAAACTGACCAGGGCCGCATTCATACATCATGGGCATCATATTGTTGTCTTCTATTTCTGTGTGTTTTCTGTCTAATGCTGGGCTTCCCTAGCCCACTTAAAAGGGTCTATATAGCTAATCTTTCCTATCCACTCAGATGTGTGTGGGGCACATATGCGCGGGCACCAACACATTCCTCTGTGAAATTGTGTAATGTAGTTCTCGCCATAAATATGACCTTAACTGTCAAAATGGCGTTAAACATCTATTACTCACTCACTCTCTTTCTAATGTTTTATTATACTGGAGTATACAGCCTAGGTCCACAAGTGGTCCTGTACCCTACTGGCTCCAACATGCACTCTGCATCCTTTAAATGCATGAATAAGGATAGCATGATGTATGAATGCAGCACTTACAAGTGACACACCAGGGCTGCAGTCAAGCATCGTGTTCACCACAGGGCACTTGGATACACTGAAAACATGGAAGATCCGAAACTAGTCAGCGGTGGCCACTTTAGGTCCTCAAGTTGAAGATACCTAAAACTACAGCTTTAGGTAGTCAAAATGACGACTTAAGGTCGCCATCCTGACGACCTGAGTCATCAGGATGACAATACTGACAGTACAGAGTCGTCATATTGATGACTCAGGTCGTCAGGATGACGACTTAAAGTCGTCATTTTGACTACCTAAAGCTGTAGTTTTAGGTATCGTCAACTTGAGGACCTAAAGTGGTCACCGCCGACTAGTTTCAGAACTTCTAGGTTTTCAGTGTAGTGTGTGGCCTTCACAGAGTCCAATTGCAGTATATGTTTTGGCTTTCCCTTTTGTATTGATTCTTTGATGTCTTAATCTGTTTTCTGCTGTCTAATTTCAGATTGGTAATCCCTGCAGGCCCATATGGAAGAGTGCCATAGAATTTCTTCTTATGGACTACTAAACCGTTATATCACCGTGACTCAATTCCACCATCACAACAATGCCAGGTATTTCTGCTGGTCAGTAAATAAAGGTGTTTGTTTTCATAACAGGATTTTACAGTGAATGCTTGTCTCAACCCCTTAAGAACTGCACAGTGTATCAGGGCATCATGCCATTTTCTGACATGATGCATCTATGCAGCCCTGGTGAGTCTACCAACCAGTGCTTCATTCATGCATCATACTGCCCGTTTGTGGGGAGTTTCAACCATGTAGGGTCATCCTGATGCCTAAATGCAGCCCTGACCTATTTACTCAGCAAAGCTGCATTCTGCAATCATAACAACAAATTTCCAAAGTACTTTTTTGCACTATGTGGTACACAAAGTATCAGAAGGCTCTAAGAGTGAAAACATACCAAGACCAATAACAGATTCTGAGTGGCTCTATGGGTGTTCTAGGGGGAATGTAGAGACACTTAGAACTCAATTATCCACTGAGGACAAGTCACTTCACAGCGTTATTACCCACCTAATGGCAATATGATGGTGCTGTTTACATTCTGGTTTTGTACATATTTTGTTTATGAACATTAAACTTTGAGAGTGTGAATGTAATGGGTGATCCTCATAAGTTTGGCTAAGATTGACAGAAGTTTGAACAGAAAGCAAGTTTTATTGCAATTAATGTGGGGTTTCTTCATTTTGCATTTCTCAACTGCCCCCATGTGTCCCCAGACCCTGTGATGAGTGATTTGCCACATATCAATGGATTGTCAGGATTATTACCCAAGTACAGAAATCCACAGCCACCATCAACCACTAACATCCGGACAATTACTTAAGGGATACACCGTTTTTGACACGCAGCTGTAGGCACTTTTGTACATTTAAATTATTTACCTCAGAGTGTGCATTCCCACCCCTACCTCTCTGACATACATTTGATTTACAGCTGTGGACGTCCATGTAATATCGTCCAATATCACCCACCCTCCACCCCCACGGTAGTAGAAATCATCATTTTCTTTATCGATAATAGAGCAATGGCTGATTCAGCCGCAATGATTCTGAAACTGGAAGGGCGTGCAACATGTAGTCAGCATACATGAACCAGCATTACCAGAAGGGGACAAGTAACAATGGCTGCCTCCACAGGGTGATCAGTTACAATCCCATAGGACCGTAAGTTTATAAACCTCTTAAGAGTGGACAAAAAACACAGTGGCCTTGGGGATTTGGACACTGTTGAGTAGAAAGTGTAAAAAAGGTGTATTCTGTACACATACTTCTACATGTTAGAATGCCACCTTAAACCTTTAAGTACGACACAGTAGCCTTAATGTCAGCATTGTGAAAGAACTCCGAGCTGGCGAGTAACTTACCAAGGTTTGAGCCATGCATCATGTCGACCCTACATGCCTAGGGCTGATACTCCGAGCACAGGCCGAGCACATTGCATCAATTTGGTGCCACTAACTATGCAGTGCTCATGAGCTACTCATGAGCACTGCATTGCTGCATCGTGATGGTAAATGAGGCGTGCAGGCATCCTGCTGTCTGCAGATGTTTAAGGGCCAGATGATGTCTTAAGATTAATTTTCCTTTGGTGCACCGATGCATTGGTGCATCATGGGAGTGTATCAACCCCTTAGGGTTGGCATGATGCAGCAATGCAGCTCTGGTGGGTTACAATACTCATCATGATGGCCAATGGGTAAATGTTCTATGCGACCCTTACAGGGTGTGAGCTTCACCTACTAGCTGATACTGTCTCTGACTTTTGTTTATCTGTCTTACATACTTGCGTCATAGGTGGCACAGTGGTCTATTTTCTAAAGTAGTGTTCTTTATTCTTTAGAAATCTTCTCTTTTCTAACAGGCAGAACCTGCTTCTGGCTCAAACTGCTGAGGACTGGATTCATTGCTATTGAGCTCTCAGAATTATATCATGTGATTTAAAGGATATATTTTGTGAAATTAAAGACGAAAGGTGGAGTACAGAGTGTGGCTAAATGAAGTGAAATGCCACTCCCGAATTGACATAACACTTAATTAGGAAAGAAGACATGGCATCAACATATCTTCAACTACACTGCAAAAAAGGTGTTTAGATTTTAAACATGTTTAGGTCTAAACACGTTTAAAACCTAAACATATAGGTCAGTTAGGTGTCTCATCGACTACACATTTAGGAAATGAACACTTTTATTCTAACTATATAAACATTTTTGCTAAACATGTTTAGATGTTTAGAGTTTAAACAGTTGAATAATAGGTGTTTAGATTTAAACATCAGTATGTTTAGATGCTTGAATGTTGAATCCACACCAGGTAACAGCACTACATTTAAATGGACTATCTGTACACAATAATAATCAATCTTTGTGACAAATGTACCCAAACCACATGTTTATTGTAGTTTCTATTCATTAAATGTCATGAGAATAAAAAGGGCAATAGAAAGTTGACTAGATTCACCTTACACTACCATCATTAGCATGAAATGATCAATAAGCTCAATGACTGACACCTATTTCATGTTATTCTGGAATAGACAAAGCAATTTCCTACCTACTAAGCTTTTGTACTTTCTCAAGTCTCTCATTCTGATGCAGTATGTATATAAATGCACATGTAAATATGTGTGGCTGACATCTTTGGAGACTTTGACATGTAAATACCCCCTCCCCCAGTAAATGAGAAAGCAAACAAAAGACATCTTTTTTTTAAATGTATACATGTCTGCACACCCTAACTCTCCGTCAAAGCATTTAGACATCTAAACACAAAAATTCATAAACATCTAAACACAAAAATTCATAAACATCTAAACACAAAAATTCATAGATATCTAAAAACAAAGTTTAAACCTAAACACCTAGATTTCTAAACACTTGAGCTAAGCACATTGTTTGGCTAAACATGTGTAGGAAATTAATGTGATTACAAAAACGTTGCAAGAATATGTTTAGAATTGTGTTTAGGATCTAAACACCATTTTTGCAGTGTATTAATTTAATATCCTGTATATTTCATCCATCATCAGTATGTTATATTAATGCGCTATCCATTTGTAGACGTGATGCTTAAATTCAGTATCGGTGAACATACTCACTCTGTCTGCATTCACACATCATGCCAGATTTACAGGTGTGTTTATCAACCTCACAGGTTTAGCATGATACCAGATTAATACAGCACTGCCCAGTGGATTTGTCAGGGCTACATTGATGCATTATAATGACAGTCTTTAACACACAACCTTAAGCAGGAGTTGGAGGGTAGATATACCGTTATCTATTTGGCAATGTGCATCGGCCACTTCCTGTTGAGCACCCGTGCTACACCCTGAGTGGTGGTGCCTGAAAGGGTAACATATAGTGCTTACCAAATGCAATCTGTCTTTCTGCCTGCTATATATTTATAACACGATGTATTATTTTTTGTGCAATGTGATTTCTTTTTGTGATGAGGCATAAATGCAGCCCTGTGAGGAATTCACCAACACTGCGGCCATGTGTGTCCAGTAGCATTGATGTGCTTGAATCCTGAGACCTCATCAAGAACTAGTGCAGTTCTGAAAGACACTGCCAGGATACCAGTTCTGGTGCATTAATGTATCATAACGATTGGCTTTAATAAATCCATGAGACACTAGCAGACTGATTAGATGTCCATGGAGGGTTTCCCTTGCCTTATAACCCTCTCATTGTGAGAGTCTTTAGTGGTGCGATCCATAATATCTACTCATAGCTCGCTGACATGCCCTGACATGGGATAGCAATTTACACTCTTTTCCCAGCCTTTGACCAGCTTTCCCAATGACGAAAGTCTGTGCACCTGCCTCAGAATGAAAAGGAATTTTCTTTCTAAACAGTGACAATGGAGAGTCATAAAGTGACATCACAGAGGTTTTGGCTAAGCCCCCTACATGTTGTAGATAGCATGACATGTTGATGTTAACATGCTAACATCACCATGCGAGGTGTCCAGGCGTGGTGTAGGTGTGCTGGTACATAGAGGGTGTGGTATGACACCTGGCAGGTGAGTTAATTACAGGTGGGTTGGGCAGGATTCAACAGAAAGCAGTTAGTTGGACCCTTTGGTGGTCACTTAATGCTTCCAGGTCCATGTCCCGTTATTGCCATGGTGTGACAATGCAATGCTGGTGAATGTACACTGCACCGGTATGCTGGTTAAACAGTACCAACCACATAGGGTTACTAAGATATGCAGCTCTGATAAGTAAATCCACCATGGTTGCATTCATGCATTATGTTAATATAGGGTATTATGCGGTCCTTGAAGGGTCAGAGATAGGCTTTGCTGGCCACTTCTCAGGAGGCTGGTCAAATAAACAAGACAATAAAATCTATCTGAGACAATAAAATCTAGCTGGACCCCAGGGGGATCCCCAGCCTTATAAAATCCATGTCCAGTTTTGAGGCAAGGTCGAAAGTTGTAAGGTACATGCAACTATTTTATTTTCGTCCAATATGGAATTTAAAACCAAATTAAGAACAGAACTTAAGCACCTTTCTTCTAAGATGTCACTAATTCTAACACAAGTATGGATTGACTTTGAAATTAAGGACCTTCAGGGACTTTTGATATGAAAATATTTGTCAATGTACTTAAGATCCTGTTTCAGGTAGAGAATACAATATTGAATTATTTGAATAGCAATAGGAGATGGCTGTGATGGCCCCACCTTTGGCAGCACCACAACATTTCGGCTCTTTACTCTGAATAACAGGATCCCCGACTCTGGCCTCAGCCAACTTCCTTGACCCCACTTATAACACAAGCATCTATACCTGGCATTCACTTCACATCTTTCTATGACAAGTCAAACCTCAGTCACCAACACAACTATCCTACCCTAACTAACCACCCTTTCACACTGATCCAAACAGTACATTTGGTCCTGTAAAGGTAACATATTACTCTTGAAGATGCACTGACTCTTGGCAACCATCATGCATCATGCTCATCTTTTGTACGCTAGATGTTTGCACAGAGTCTGAATCAATGCAGTTCTGGTGAGTAACTTACTAGCAATGCATTTTGCATGACTAGCAAAATGGATCTTGGTGCATAATCCAGCATTAAAAGTGTAAAATAAGGGCTTGGCAGCAGCAGGGACAGTCAAACTACAACAGTTATTGTAATTTATAGACGCCAAGTGTTGATGTAGTATTCAGCACATATCTGTGGTTAGCCACTGTACTGCTAACCATGTTTACCCCTTAACCCTCTAGAGACCACATGTAGTGCTGCCGTGTATTGCTGGGACATGCAATGTATGGATTTAACCAAGACAAGTTACTCACCAGGACTATACAGACATGGATTATCTCAACTTTATAAATGGGTCTAGACCCCTAAAATCGACAGTGTGACATGGCCTTTTCTTAAAATCGACAAGGGACATGGAGTTCTAGTGACAATGACAGGCCAGAAAAAAAAGATAGTGACATGGGACATGGGTTTTTCTTAAAATCGACATGTGACATGGAGCTTAGTGACAAGGACAGGGGAAATTGCAAATTTAGTGACATGTGACATGGGCTTCTCTTAAAATCGACAAGTGACATGGGGACCTCCCATCTAGACCCCCTTATAAGCTGGTTCAGTCCCAAAATGAGGGTCAGTGTGATGTACAATAATTCATCACATTCAAATAAACTAGCTAGCAATGCAAGATTTGAATTATAGGCATCACTTGAGCTTTAAAGGGTGAGAATTCACTGTCCTATGTATAGGCATTCCAAGAAGCCCCGCACGATGTTTTCTGACAATGGACAGCATAGGATAAGCTGAGGTCAAGGTGGGGAGGTGTTGCCCTATGTACATAGGTATTGACAGGTAGGAAGGCTATTGTATACTGATATGTTGATGAAAGGAACCATCGGTAGTGAATGGATCAAGAGTTTAGCTGTCAAACTCCTGTCTCTGAAATAATGCTACTTATATTGTTATGATGAATTAGAGGATATTCGAAATAGATGTGTGAAAGATAAGTGATGTGAAAATGTTGGACGAGGAAAGTTAAATAGTCATTCGATAGCGGGGTAAAATGTGGTGTCTCATTTTGCCACCGCTGCGCAGCTGCAGTACTTTTCAACCTTTGGCTATATCCCTGTCTTTGTTTTTGACAGGCCGACTATTGCCAAAATTAGGTGGGAAGCTGACACTGAGTAAGACCCTAATGAGAAAGAATTGAATACATATGCCAGCTTTAGATGAAATCTGATTACTCCTAAGTATACATTTAGAATAGACTTCATGTAGATTGGAAGTGGTGGCACATGGATGTGATGTCTTAATGAAAATGACCTATTATCACTGGTTGGGTCACTCCTAAAGGAGGGCATGATGTGCCAATAATGTAGCATCGGTGAGTTGATTCCCTTGTTGGATGACAAAGAGAGAAAAAATTCATGAACTTTGATACACCCTGTAGTCTTTGATGAGTTGCTAATTGGTGATATGTCAAGATTACCCCTACCCTATAACATCTGCACTGTTCCGTATAACCTACAGAAGTCGTACCGAGATTTATGGCCATTGGCTGGAAAATGGATTCTTGGAAAACGCTGTATAAATAAAGCAAAGCTCTTTAAATTGTTCACAATGACACAAATATTCAGAGTGGTCTTTTTAGGACATACTTCATTCCCTTATCCTTTCAGAAGGTATTGTATCGATGGTTGCAATTATATCTTTAATGTGACGATAATATCAGGACAGAATAGTGCACAAATTATATAATAAGATAGAAAGTCATAGGTGACTAATCCACCACAAAGGACACGAGGACGTCCTGGCATCAGCACTTCCCAAAATATAATTCTCATTCAAAGTTCCCCTGCCCTCCCCTTCACTCTTGATAGAGACATGTAGATGGCTATTTAAAAGCCAAAAAGCCTTTTAATACAGCATGCATTTTTGTCAACACAAAGCATGAATGCAGCCCTGGAAAGACACTTTTCATGACATATATACTTCTGCCTGCCATGCATTAACCCATATATATATATATATATATATATATATATATATATATATATATATATATATATATATATATATATATAGTAGTTGGTTCAGTCCCAAATGAGGACCCGGAGATAACTATACACCTATAGTCCAACACCACAAAATATGAGAGGACTATGCTATTTAAAGGGTCAATAACAGAGAAACCCCCAGGGATCTCTCCCTTCCCTCTTCCACACCACTTAGGGATCATCCACTTTTATCTCCTTGTCTTATCTCCAAATTAAGACAGTTATCTCATTCATGTTCCCCTTGTCCGAGCTAGAGGGTCTATAGGGATTTCAGGTGGACGCTAGGAGGGAGAGGATCATATAAGTTTCATCCTTTGAGGGCAACATCCCCCGAGACGATCCTCCGAGATCAATTAATTATAATGTACTGCTTAAACAAAAATGGTCAGCACTACATTCAATTTCGTGCATCATGCCGATGTCATGGAAGTGTACATTAGTCCCATAGTGTCAGCATCATTCATAATGTAACCCTTGTAAGCCCTTGTAAGCCGACAGTGCTGCATTTGGGACATGATTAAAATGACGTCCTAAGAGTACTAAACTATCAATGAAACTTACCTCTATTAGACTTAAGTACTTTAGTGTATTATCATCCCTAGTTCTCTATCTATGGGGCTTTCCTTATAAAAAGCTATACTCTCCACTCAGACTAGACTCAGGATCACTTGATGAGCAAGAAGGGCCATTGCACCCCTAGAACAGCCCAACTTGGTGATAGTCTTGGAGATGAAAGATGACCCAAATTGTTATTCGTGACCAATCAAAGAGAGTTGTTGAGTGGAGACTCAGATTGTGAGCCACTTCCGAGTGTTTGGCTTGTAAAAAAAATCTCAGAATTAGGTGTCTTAGCTCTTTTGACTGATTAACCCATAGCAAAAGAGGAGTTTGTCTCACCCTCTCAAATTACAACTTTGCATGTAAATCAAGTCTACATTCATTTCATAAAATTTCACTAGGCCGAGACCATGGAATTGACTTAGTTCTACCAAAGTCAGAAAATTGAATCACTCCATGGTGAGGGTGCGCTACGGGCAAGGGAATCTTTTGAGGACTATCTCTAGAACAGTGAAGCCTTGGTGGGTTATACCCCATAGCCGTGCATATCATTTGATTTGAAAGATTCAGGGCATTTTGTTAGTAGCACAATGCTTTGTATATTCCTGGTAAATGTACATGTAAACCCTTATCAGTACCCTGTTTCCTTGTTCCTTTTCCAGTGGTATTAATATCCCTTGTTCCTATTGGCGTGTGTAGGTCCGGCAGTATATTGTGTATTCATTTAGTTTTTCTTTGTAACGAGAATAATGTAGAGTGACTTACCCCTGTTTCTTACTGAGCGTCCTGAGGATCATGGCGCCCGGTGCAGACCGTCTTCTGGACTGTAGTGACTTCATTTTCTGCACAAATAAAGAAAGAAAGAATTGAGAAAAAAACATTAAAACTATTGGTTTGGCAGAAAACGAAACTTTAACTCTAAAAGTCTTAAAAAGCACAATGACAATTTACCATCATGGTGCCGGAATGACGGCTAGTTCTATAGCCAGATACTCCCTAGTCCCACCTATATATCGCACACTGATTTAAAGCTGAAGTTTACATTCCCCAACATAGAAAGAAAGACTGCCCTTATTATGTTAGAATCCTACCTACACAGGTGAGAAATTCGACGATTGCCTTTTTGGTGCTGCGACATAAAAGGCTTGAGATATAAACTTGCATCCCCCTACCCCACCCTCCTTTTCTCCTGGTTCAGCACCCTTTCAAACTACCTCCCCATCCTTTGAATCAAGGCCAATGACCTGAAGGTCCATACCCTCAATATGAATGATGTGCCTTTAAAGATGGCATGGTGTGTCTAAAGGTGCTACACCGACGTAACTACATTGTTGCACTATACCTGCACAGAGAAAAGAAGACTGATCACTTTGACACATACTGCACAGGTCACGATTGTCTCCCACATGGCATGCGTGAAAGGCATGTTGAATGAGGTTGACACTCTCACATTTGGTTTGTCAACTCCACTTGACATGCATAATGAAGACAGTTGTCATGATGACATATGTGCCATGCCCCAATGACATGTGCTCTATGTGTCAAATCAAGTTGAATTGGACATACATGTCATTTTGTCAGGAAGACTTTTTTCAGTGTGGTTGATTAAATATCCTTACTGGGTGGGCCGATGCAGGGATGCAGCAATTTGATTTACTAATGCTACATTCATGCATTAAAATGACATTAAGAATGCTGCATTCTTTAAAGGGTTATATGGCATGTTCCACCATGCATATTATGTTTTCATGTGTTCTAAGAAAACAACACACACACATATAAAATTATATATACACCACACACCTCTAGGCTGATTGATCCTAAGATAATTTTGGGTTGCATCCACAAGCAATTAAGATGGATGGCAGCCATGTCAAACTGGTTTTCTGTGCATGTTTCTGCACACATATATAGTTCCGTATGGTTAGTGGGAGGTCCCCCAAAAACGTGCCAACCTTGGTGAGGGGCGAAGCCACGATCTTCAAATTACTAAGTCTGCTGTCCCACCAATGTGGTCATGCGGCCGTCTGTTTGTAGTGGGTGCATAGGCAGTTAGTTTTATTGTTCTCATGAGATTTTTATTTCAGCTTCATGGATTCCTAATTTTTATACTAGCCTGGAACCCCTATATTTTCTTGATATTATTGCAGAGAAGATATTATTTTAATATTATTCTCAATCTATATTTCAAATAATCAACACAACTACAACAACTGAAGTCAGTTTAGAAGGTGGCAATTTTATTTTTAAGAATCAACTGATCACGACGTTTCGCCTATACAATAGGCTTCATCAGGTGATATTATTTTAATCTTGTGGCGAAAATTTGGTGAAATTTTAGCTACTTTTAACCCATTGGCGCCATCCACCTTAAAAGAGCTGAATGAAAGGTCTAGCGGAATAGGTCTCACCCAGAAAGGCAAAACACATTTTGAGCAGGTTTTGATACAAAATTTGCCAGCATAGGCTCCAGATACCTGTTGGGTACACCTTATTCTCATCTCTGGAGTTATTACAAAACTGACCTTTTTACACCCCTTTAGGACCATATATATGGTATATTGATGCACTATCTCCCATTTTTCCCAGCACAATGAATCCATAGGATTGAACCACGCTTAAAGTATTGATCGACATGGTGTCTCAATAAAGTAGTAGCAAGTAGAGCTTTAAGCACTACATTGATTTATCATAATGACAATGTAAAATAGACCAGGGATATCATGCAGCCTCCAAAAAGGGTTAAGTCAAACAGAGTGCATAAATGAAAAATGCCATATTGTCTTCAGGATGTATCAAGAATCAGCTGCCCCAAATTGGGCCGAACAGGACAACCAGTGGGGAAGGGGTGGGGATGCATGCTGTACTCTATATCTATCTGTCATAGATGCAACCCTGATAACCCACCAGGCTGCATTCATGTATCATGGCGACCCTATTGAGACATGCAAATACTGCAGTCACAAGTTCAAACCTATGACTATAGTGGTTACCTGCCAGCGTCTTACAACCTGAAAACAGACCAATATGTTGGATAAGGAGACTGGCTGAAAAACAGGGGTCCACCTAAAAGAAATTGCAATAGTTTCAAGAGTTTCACCTTGCTTAGTGATGTCTTGGAAACATCAGATGAGGAGTAACTAATGCTTCGCCCTTTTGAGAACCACACAGTGTTGTTATGTTGTTGTTGATATTTGTTTTTCAACCTCTTATGTTACTCATGCTCTTCACGAGAAATGACTATGGATACAGTCTTGGTGAGTTTTTACCATTGTAACACGTGTGTCTATTGCCAACCACACACTTCTGAATGCTGGAGGTGATACAGAAATGGGCTTTTCATGATTTACCTACCAACACCATTGATATAAAGTACACAGAGAAAATAAAGGGAGTCAAAAGGGGAGTCCAGGCTTGCAGCCAGAATGACTCCCCTTTCTGACAAAAGGGAGTCAACTGACTCCCTTAAGGGAGTCTGGAGTTTTGCAGCCAGAATGACTCCCTTTTACTCCAAAGGGAGTCCAGGTCACTTTTAACTCTCTTCCAAAAGGGAGTCTAACCACTCTTCGACTCCCTTTCAAGCAATTTGATTCCTCCTAAATACTAGTTATATCTAGACCCATGGTCTTTAGAGACTGGGTGTAATGTCAGTCATACTTTATCTTTAACACCTCTGCATTGCAGGGTTAAAGACGTTAAAGGAAATTGACCTTCCTTCAGTATACATCAGTTGACATGATGAAGCAATTGACTATTTGTGCATTTAGCTTTCTAATATATGTCCAGAATTGGTGTCTAACACTTCTGAATGTAACTTAACTGCTCATATATCAACTGATTTGTTCTATTCTACTGTATTTTATTTCGAGGGTATGTACTGATTGTATTATAATTGAATTCTGTCAATATAAATGTCATTGTCGTATATTCCAATCAAAATAAAGATAAGTGCATCCAGATAAATCCTCTATTGAGATAGTGCTTCCATCTAGTGATTCAAAACTGCTTGACTCCCCTTGCATACACTGACTCCCTTAGGGAGTCCAGGTCATCTGTGACTCCCTTATTCACTATTGACTCCCTCAGACTTTGCCAAAAGGGAGTCAGGGTCATGTGACTCTGAATAAAAAGGGAGTCAGATAACCCAGAAAGGGAGTCTGGGAAGCGCTGACTCCCTTTATATACCCCAGACTCCCTTTGTGACTCTGTTTATTCTCTCTGAACATGAAGCTTGGGGAGTTGAAACTTTAATGTAAAAGCTATTAAATGCATGAATTAGGTGACTATGAAGCTTGGAAATGATTGCTATAAATGGTATTATTTTGTTGGTTACGCCCACCCCACCCTTAAAACAGTTAACAGATAAAGATCTTGAAGGCATGTGATAATTACCGAAGCAATGCGTGAGAATATGGTTTGACAGCATGGGTAATTAAAGACACGTCAGGGCCTACAAAAGTCTGTAGCACTGTAGTACGCCAAGATATAGCTAAAGACAGCCTGGGTGGCTTTTAATACCCCCTCATGCATAGCCATATCACCTACCCATTCATTATAAGGTGATAACTTATCTCACTTCTAAGAAGATGAAAAGATAAATATAGCCCCTTTACCATATACAGGGGATCATTCATTCCTCTTACATAGTATCTCAAACCTGCTGATTTCGCCCTTTAAGGACCATATGATGCCTAATAGAGCATGTCCCTTTGAATTCATGGTGTGCTAAAGTAGTGCTGGTGAGACTACTCTTTACCTAGATGCTGCATTCAATTGATTAGCATGATGCTTTAAATTCTATGCATTTTACCATGTCTAAAGGTTTGGGCAAAAGAAATCTCAAAATTTACTAAATTGACTACCCTCTCATACCTTCCATCTGAATAAATTGCTGGTTGATCATACCGACAAAGGTATACAGAAGCCTTAAGGCATCAATGCGGCCCTTCATGGTCTAACCCTGTACCTTACATGTCCCAGCTATACCTTCCAGTGGCCCTCCATCAGCTTGGTATGTGCCACTATATGCCACTACATACGTGACAGCAGCTACAATTTCAGCTCTACTTGAGACCATAAATACACATACAAGGTGATAAAACATGGGTGGGAAAGTAGACTATTTAGACGTGTGTCTCTGTGTATAGACGCTTCTATAGGGCCTGTCTGACCTGTCCTAACACATTGGGGGCTGCAGGATTATTATTCAGAATTGTAGAAGACATCCTGATTCACAGTTGTAGGTTTTTTGTGGGTTTCTTTTTTTCTCTTTTGTATGTTTATGTATTTTTATGCTAATCAATTCTATCCAATCTGTCACATGTTTCAAATCAACTTTTAATACCCAACTCTCCTGAGTCCATTAAGGACTGTATCCTAAACTAGACAGACTTTGGGTAGATCACCCTTTAAATTATAACTGGGAGTGGGAACCACTTCTGGGTCAAGCTATCTAAACTTTTATTCATGAGCTGGAAAAAGTGGCTTTCTAAGCCAGCTTCCAGAAAGACCTATAAGTACCTATAAGTATATTGCTTTAAATCGTTTGTACATTGGTAATCATTTGGCATGAATGCAGTCATGGTGAGTCTGCCAGGACCACATTTATGCATCTTGTTCACCCTATAGGGTTAGCAAATTCCGCTAGGCCAGCATGATGCATCAATGGAGTTATGGTGAGTGGTCTTACCAACAATGCATTGGTGCATCATGAGGAAGTAGCATTCATCATGCTATAGATAAGGTGTTACATGGAGCTAGGCAGTGGGCGGAGACAAGACTATAGATCATGTCCACACGTTGTTACCTTAACCCTTTAAAGGCCGCCTACCAGGGTATGAAAGGGGTCCACCATGGCCGTCGGTCATCATAATGCAATATTGGTGAGAGTGCTCACCAGCACTTCATTATGATCAGCAGTGCATCATGCCGACCGTGTGTGGGTGTATCAAGCCCCTATAGGTCTGTTAGCATGGTGCATGATGCATCATGGATGGTATAAATATGGAAAGGTAGTTTGCATCACAATTTTGGCTGTATACTCGCAAGTGTAAATTGGGATGCCTATGACAATTCTGAGCCTACTATTCTGAATGAAGAGTACTTGGATTTACATTGACTTCTATATTCTCCTTTCTCAAGTGGATTTCGACCATTCAGGCAAGGTTAAAACCTGGATTTTGTCAAGCAAATCCTATTGCAGATCAAAGTGGTTATAGCTGATTTGATTGACTATTCTCCGCTAAAAAGAATGCCTGTTTATAATAACGACCTTGTTCTCAAAAATCTCCCATGAATATTCAAGTAAGGTTTTTTTCTGTATTGTAGCCCTGGGCAGGTATAATCTTTCCTTGAATGATAATCCCAGTGATTATTGAGATTAACCCTTTGGGAATACTTAGCCTATATTTATTTTCCCAACATCACAATGCAAAAATGGTGCACGGCCAAATCAGTGTTAAAACTGCATTCAGATGTGTATATCATACAAGCTAGGATGGTGCATATATAAGCGCACAGTTGCTGACCAGCAAGGTTGTAAACCATTTTTATTCATCATACTGACACAAGGATTTAAATTCACATATTCGTCCTTAAAGAGTCAACATGGATTAAGGTTGTAGAATGTGTCCACTAAGGACACTTAGTGACCTATAAGTCTACCTGGTCTATACATGGTAACTGCAGAGATAATCCACACAAGTCAGCAGTTATCCTAATTCTCCATGGGCTCTGTATGGTGGGTGGGAGTTTTACCCTGGAGGCCCACATATCAATTTTCATGCCTTGGTTTTCATGATCCATCAATGCAGTGCTGATAACCTACTCAACAGTCCTGCATCGGTGCATAACAGGTTCTCCCTTTGACAGTTCATAAGAACCGTAGGATCTGCATGATGCACGAATGCAGCCCTGGTGAGTCACTCACTAGCGCTGCATTAATAGGATAGACCAACATATAATGCATAATGTGACCTTTGAGGTACAACTTGCTACCTAATATTACCTTAAGAAACTGCCCTAAATACATGCCAGCTTTCTCCATTCACCGTTACAGGAAGATGAATGAATTGAACAAAGTCAACAATGGCTTCAAAAGAAGCCTGACAACCCTGACTATCCAATTACCCTGAATTAACCCCCAAACCTGAATTATTCCCGCCCTGACATAGATTTTACCCCAGACAGTAAATTTAGAATTGGGGCAGAGTGGAAGTTGATGTATTAGGCTGAGTAAGGGATATGTGGTTAAGCATTATAAGGATGGAATTGTTGGTATAATGTATTGCATTTGTCACCATATCATTGCATTGTACTACTGGTGAGTTACCAGCACTGTATTGGTGCATCGTGCCACCCCCAGGAATGCATCCACCACATGAAAGTTGGGTATAATAGATATCTTAAGCACTGGCGAGTTACTCACCACGGCTGCATATATATATATATATATATATATATATATATATATATATATATATATATATATATATATATATATATATATATATATGCATTAAGACAACAAAAGTACAATATTGCCCTATATAAATGATGGAATTTCAAATGGGTAGAGGATAGGGATAGCTGTCGGGACGACCACTACGACACCACAATAGTGGTTTGGAATATATTGGATCCTTATAGGATTAAAGGGGGGGGGGTCTAGTAACTGGTGTTCCAAGCGTTGACAATACACTATAATGTACAATTTACTTACCCCAAAGCTTTAGGCCATTTATTCTGAACCTTTGTCACATCTTTACCAAACCTATGAACTTGATAGCTGATAGGGAAAGTCAGAAGTCGGTCAGTTGGGAGACATGCACTGAATTGATGAACATTGGGTGGTGATGGTATAGGGACGAGGGGAGAAAGCTTGTGGGCATTGGGCTGTACTGTAAGGATAGGGTGATGAATATCCCCTGTATTGTAGTCATCCGACCCTATCTGATTTAATCTGTGTTATCTCCATGTATTGATCAACTACGTTTTCTGTCTTCAGCTTTTTTAGGATACTCATAGGAGTGTTAGTTACATGCATCATAATCACTAAGATTTAAATCTACCAAAATTTTTCTTTCTCAACATGTGAGCACCAAGAAAGTAGCGGCTAGAGAGTAACTCACAGGAGTGTATCAACCTTTGTGAGGTCTGCATGATGCAGACACAAGGGCGTTTAACTTGCTATACTGCCAACACAAGATTGGTATCTAGAGTTACATTTGAGTTGGTTCCTGCAAGATTTGTCTGTATTTTCTTTTTCTGTATTTTACTGTGAACTAATAGGTATCCATCCATCAGTGTTACCCAGACATCGGTAAGTGGTCCAGAGACCAGGAGCTGATAACCCAATTTACTCCATTATAGGCCAATATAGAGGGAATTGTCATCAGTTTACATTGTAAGGTTAATTTTCTATACCAGTAAACTAGACCATGTATGATTGGTAAGTATTAGTTAATCCAGAGTTTTGTAGGGTGTAAAACACCTTGGGTCGACCAGTGAAACCCTACAGAAGTGTGGGTTACCTGGTTTAAACATTGATACATGAAATAACCACATAACCACAGCTTTGTTCTGAGGTGACGCCGTGGTTTAAGTATCAGTATGGGAGGACAAAAGGGACTTTCCCTAAAAAGTAGACCTCTAAATTTCAAAGATGTAGGAGGGGTCGGAAATATCGACCCCTGGACCTGAAAGTTGTCCAGGTCCTGTTGGGTACAACACCGTTAATCTACCCCAATATCAATCATCGTGAATGTTGAATTAGATAAACATGTAATACTTACAATGTATTTCTCCCGGTCATGTAGCCCGAGGTCGTCAAAGGGGAACCTGTCCTGGACCGTCTCCACCTTAATCTCGTTCTCTACCAGACTCAGGTCGGCCTCCCGCTCTCTCACCATCTGGTAGATAAGCACAGATAACGGTATCAGCTCAGCAGGTTAACACTATAAGGCCTGCAGGGGGTTTTAAAGATTTATGCTTTTTTTCTTAGCAAGATCCATGAAGATCTGAAGAGACTGTATGGAGGGTCATGCCCGGGATCATGCATATTATCGCCAGTGGTCAGAGGCACGATGCACATGTATGTCAGAGGGTGCAGAGCTGCTAATTTCAAGGTAAAAAAAAAGAAGGAAATTTCGATCCTTGTGTGTATAGGAAGTCTATAAAGTCTGGAGGGAAAAAGTGTTCAGTAGTTAAAAACAGCAAAATCTGTTGACAGAGCAAGAAGGATGGCATTCAAGGGCAAAGCAAGGGAGACGTCTTGTGCCATTTGGTGTACATACTAAGTGAGTGAGTGAGTACTACGTAGATGTTTTACGCCATTTCAACAGCTAAGGTCATATTCATGGCGAGAACTACATAACACAATTTAACAGAGGAATGTGTCAGTGCCCACGCATATGTGCACCACACACATCCTAGGGGATAGGGAGGAGGAGAAAAAGACCCTTTTAATTGGGCTAGGGAAGCCCAGTGTGCATAATGACGATAGGGTGACAGGGAGTATCAATTTCAAGTACCATGCTGCCCTGAAAGGGTTAGTATCAATATAAATAATAAGTGCGTTATATTTGGACGTGGTAATCGTTTTGTTTTTTTTATTGAATAGAGTATCCTCGTGGTTATACTTGACCTGTCCTCTATGGTACCTATAGTTGAAGGTCAATCCATAATCTCCATCTCTAGATCTGGATGCATCACTCAATAGATATTGATATAAGTAATGCTGCAGTATAGACATTTTGTTGGGGGGCGTATAAACTATTTTTTTGTTCTTTTCCTCTTTTTTTTTTGGTAGGGGGCGTGTCCAAAATTGGAGGAGATGATCTCCTCACCCCTAACTGTCTATCTATTGTACTTTTATAGGGAAATATGCTTCCTCAACTGTCGAGACTCATTGCATTCGTGTATCATGTCAGCCCGTGGGGGTGATACTCTCACAAAGGGTTCAAATGATGCACCAATGCAATGTATTGAATTTGCTCACCTATTTCATGTTCAAGGTTAATGTGTTCATGTGAGACAATAACATTGCTCATAGATTTGACTTAAAGATTAACAGCACTTACAGATTTGACCTTAGAGGCGGCCTTGCTAAGGTCCTCATAGTCCTGGTGGGAACGGTCTGTGTCCTCTAATAACTCACTTAGGTACTCCGCGTACGCTGGTATCCGTTGTACCTGAAACACATGAAGGTTATAGCAAGGTCACTACAAGGTCACTGCAAGGTCACAACAAATTCATAGCGAGGTTGCAAACAAGGTCACTGCAAGGCCAGCACAAGGTCATAGGAAGGTGACAAACATTTCACTGCAATATCACAAAAGGTCACTTCAAAGTCACAGCAAGGGCAGTGCAAGGTCACGAAAAGGTCATAACAAGATCAGGGTCAGATATTAAAGTTCAATGAAGATCTTCCAAGGTCAAGATGAGATTTCTACAAGAGCCAAAAGTAATTGACCTGATAAGGGTCAAAAGATTATCTTCAATGTGATCCTTTGGTCATTCAAAAACATTACCTTACATCTCTGACAAAAATAAAAAACATCAATGATTTTACCCAGTATTCGCCAGTATATATTTGAAGTTTTGAATATACATGTATAGACAGAAGTTAAGTTATTCTACCTTTTTCAACGTGTGTTATGATTGTGTGAGGTTACATGTTTTGATCCAGTTTGGGATGGAGATAGTTCTTTACTCTGCACCCCCACTTCCCGCCTCCACACTATCACCCTACCCCAACCCGTACAGGATGTACGTATACCACCCCCTCATCTAATACATAACACATAGGATCTGTATGATTCAAATCTAGACGTTGCATCAATATTCTTTTCCCAAAATTTACTGTCACTTAGCTTGAAATGTAGCACAGAGTATCATAGGTATCATAGCTATCATTCTAGCATCAAGTATGATTTGGGCAATATTCCATTATCCCATACAAACTTCTCCATCTAAAATATTGTCACAGTACATTGTATGTGTAAAGCATACAGACAAACATCCGTCAGTTGGAATACCGTCTATGGGATACAAAATAAATATAAAAAAAAATGACACTAAAATTGTATCCTGACATATTCTTTAAAAAAACATGAAACAATCCCTTTGTATAGCAGTATAATATTGTGACAAGCCGGGAATGGTGATGCAAATCTGAAGATCTGGCCTATATATCCCTCAAACAAAGTACTTGTGCACTTTGTAATGTACCTGACATCTTATTTTACCTTCTGTGTCAATTATTCTATTTGTTTTCTTATAGACTAGAGATGGCCTTTGTGAGTTTTTATTCTGACACTGCCACAAAATGAGCTCGGCAAAATAAGGCTACTAAATTATGCTCCCCTGACTCTTGCTTTTTAGGAGCCAGTCCTTTGAGGGGGATAAAAAAACACCCTCAAATACCTCGCCAGCGCTGCCTTCATGCATGAGTGGACATTGATGGTTCAGCACAATGCACAAATGCATGCTGGTGAGCTATAATGCGCACTCTCTTTACCAGTACTGCTTTGGTGCATCAAGATGACCCTTCAGGAGTGTATTAACCCTTTATGGCCATCATGGTACATGAATAACGTCCCGCTGAGTATACTGACGAGCATCACTTTTATTCATAATGATGACGAATGGGCACTTTGTAGTCAAAAAAGGTCTTCAGTTTGAAAGACCAGAATGTAGCCCCCCTTACTGTAGACATGGCTTACATGGCTGGAAGGGGTGGGGGTGGACTTTACATGTACTGGTTGACTCCTGTAGGAAGGTGGGGGTGGGCAGGGCAGGTACATATTGGTATAGGTAGTACTGATGTAAGGTGACCTCATACAGTCTGCAGCACAGGGGAGGGGTAATGTACAAACTTGGACTTGGAGGAGACGGATCTAGCTCTTAAAGGGATGTAAAGAACTGAAATACTACTCTAGGTATAATCCTGTTGGTGGGCCTGAGCATGAATAGCGAGTTGGCGAGTAACTCGATAGTTCTGCATGTATGCATAGAGTAATGAGAAATGCAGTGGTGGTAGGGTTTGAATTCACCATTATTGCATATTGAACAATGGCAATACAGGAAGCACACTGGCACCCTAAAAGGGTTATAGCTGAGCCAAGAGGGTCAATATTAACCTTTGATATACCGGTCACATGGAATTAGGCTGCACCCCCAAACCAACCAACCACCCCTCCCCCAGCCACCCCCAACGACCTCCATCCCTCCCAACCTCCCTACCCCCTGAGTGAAAAAAGTGGACCTCAAGCACTTTAGTTTGCTTCCATTCCAGACTTTCCCTTTCTAAGACTCCCGGGCTAAGGCTAAGATGTCACTTTTTTTACTATTCATATATCCATAAAATGACTGCAGTAAATAAGTAATATTTATTTTGTTATACTGTATTCCAAAGTATGCAAAGCGTCAAATAGAATGGTCAACCACAGTATCAGTTAACAATTACAGGCAATTATTTTTCATCACATTATATAAACTAAAAGCTGAACTCATGAGATCCACTAATTCCTGGTGTATTAGTCTTTTTCTTTCTTTCTTTGCCTACGGAATACACAAAGATATGACCACTACTTTCTTAGAACCTTCAATTCTAGGAATACTAAACCAGAGCAAACCACTCCTTCTGCATTACAAGGGTTTCCCCTCCTTTCCCATGGCCCACCCTACTCCACACATACCTAATTAGGGGTGTAATCTTTGGTCATGGATTATGTTGGATATTGAGACATGATCAAGGGTACGACCTCTCTATTTGGTTAGTATCAGTGTATGACGTCCCAAGCACTCTACCCCTAGTGAGGTCACATCACCATGTATACACATTGCAGTGTGACTAGGGATCAACTGGTCAACTCTACTGCACGCATTCTCTAGGTTAATGTTGACAGATCAGCCTTAAGGGTTTCCTGAGGAAGGAAAAGGAGGAAACTTTCCAGTAGTTTGGGGTTAACATCTAAGTTGCTTCACATTCCAAATCACTAGGGACTTGACTTGCAATGATGAGGCAACCTAAAGAGAAAAGTTGGCTGAATCATATTAAAGATACAACTTTGGGTGTGTAGCAAAAAGAGCCAAACTGATTATTCATTTCAAATTAATAGCTACAAAGAACTTTTATGACTTTGTGGTGGACTAAAATGCTAGGTTTAGGAAAATGAAAAGTTTTAAAACTAGTGACCATGTCCACCACACAAGATAATTACAGGAGAGGTGAAAGGTACAGAAAGAAGTAAATCTGTGATAGTTGTGTCGTTAGTCATGGACAGACAGTCCTACAATCCCTACAATACAACCTTGAAGTCCCATGGTTGGTATATAATCTGTTTGTTTAAACCTTTAATGGTGCCTACTACTTTTGAATTGATGCTTCGAAATAGCGCTGGAGTGTAACACAGTAGTGCCACACTCAGACGCCATGCCAGATTCAGAATATACCAAGTTCAGACCTTCAAACACTATTTGGGGTAGTGTATGAATAACATCAATGCGACAACTGGCGCGTTACTCGCCAGTGATGCATCGGTGCATCATGCTGAGATATCAACATGAATCCTTAAATCATGTGCCCTGCAGTCCTTAAAGGTTTAAGTATAGTGTTTCTTTCAGGTTTGTGTGTGCCATACTAAGCAGTCAGCTACAAGTAGGTACTGACTGATAATGGGGCCACTGACGAACACAGAGTCATTTCAGACTTCTGCTGAGGGAGAGAAAAATGGATCATTCTGGGAAGACTTGGATAGGGTTGCTATGAACTACTAGAGTTTGCTAGATTCATGAAGTTTAAAGAGAAAGAATTCAAGTCCTGGAAAGTAGAAACATTACACGTTTTACTTTGGCAAAATATATGCAATGATTGAATATAACATGACTTCAAAGGTTTATGTTTGGCAGATATTCTAAACCCTTTCAAGGCTGAGCATTTCATAACACAGCCTCTATATCCCTTTTCTTCGTGACATAAGATTGGTAAAGTGTGCAAAATGTAGTGCTATTGAGTTACTTACTATCACAGAATTAGTGTGAATCTATCATGACAAATGTTGCCTAGAGCAGCACGATGCCTCCAGATCGCTTGATTAATCCCTCGTCGGCATGATGCCTCAATGTGCACACTGTATTGGAGCATCATGCCGGCCCTTCAACAGTGCATCAAACTTATCAGGTCCACATGTAGCATTATCTTTGGAAGTAGGGTATAAAACACTAAGGGCTTTAATTGGTTTTCCTCATCTACTTCTAATTCATGTGAATCAGGGGTTGGTTTTAGGACGCTGCTGATTGTATGTGAGGTCAGGCATAATGACCAAATCTAAATATCACATTGCCTATTGCACATTAATGTAACTTGATGTGTAAGTGTATTTTATATGGGCATATATTCACCTAGTGGCCTGAGTGCATAACGTTATGATTAATTCTCATCAATATGGCCAAATTATGACGCTGTCACTCACCGGTTATGGGGACACTACGTATGAAATTAAATCAGAGTCAAGAGTTTCTTTTCTAGTCCAATAGTTGGTAGATCTGGTATAATTTTGGAATACATTTGAAAAAAGCATTAACCCTTTAAAACTACCATAAGGGCCAAAGGGAAGGATGATGCATAGAAGCAGCATCCCATCCTTAAAGGGTTATGGCAACATTTAAGAGTCTACCAGTTGTCACTTTTCAGCCAAATTGGTGAGAGCAGACCTTGAATCATAAGGGGATCTCGTTTACATATTTGCTAGACTCAGTAGCTTTACGTTAGGTTTATTCTGTATAATTGAGTTTAGACATAGGCGTGCCAAGGGCTTCATGACAAGATGCTAATCTGGCTAATGAATGTAAAAACATGGTCACTGATCCAAAGGGGAATATTGTATATCGACTGACGCTAAGCTGTCATGATTGGTTCAATGACCGTGACCTAACCCTAGATAAGCTTATAATTCAGGGGTGCGTAATGGTTGTTTAACATGATTTCAATAGCTAAGGTAATTTTTGTAGGAGAAAAGCCAGAAATGCCACAGTGAAAATCTTATGGGAAACATCCTATAATAACATGTATCATGGATTCAGTAAGGAAAAATTATGTCATTACTTGGGCTCTACCAGTGTCTACTATACATCATATGGTAAGAACATTGTGACTTTCTCCACCTATTTAGAATTTTCTGAACTAACACTGTACTATTAGAACGCAGTCCACTAGTTTAGGCATGTTAATCCTCAACGTAAGCCTTTCTATTTCCTTTGTATCTGGATAACAGTCTGTATGTACAACTTATTCACCCAGACCTGACTGAGAACTAATACACAATGACCCCTAGGACTTCCACCTGGAGATTTGCAAAGCATTGACACTAAATGGGTCATCCCTAAAATGGAGTCACAGCATCTTGATCAGGTGCCTAGATCTATGTTAGAATAGATGGTTACAGCCAAACCCTACAGTAGCTGAATAAGGCGCATAGAGAACCCCTACTGTGTCTATAACCTTCTAGTCTAATGGTATGAGAAATTTATCAAGATCCCTCTAAGAAAGGGACAAATTTGGTATCAAGCATCCATGGTTATCAAATACCATTTCTCTGCAGAATCCTTAGGGATGGAAGGAATTGCCTAAGTATTGGTTTAAAAGCCTCCTCATTTAAGTCTCAGATTCAGCTTGAAATACAAGCTAAATAAGGGGGGAACGCCCCCTCCTTTTCAAAATCCTGGATCTGCTACTGAAACCGTAAGCCTGAGCAGTACTTTGGTTTTATTTTCTTTGCTAAGCTGCCAAACCTTAACGTTGTATATAATTCAGAGTATTTGCACGCACTCACTCTACATAACATGAACAAATAATGCTAATTTGAAACACCCAGAATGCCATTCACCCAGTCTGTAGGTGGCTACATCTGTGTGCCTGATCTGATGCCCATTGCGCATGCTCTGAAAGGTCACCTGTGCAGCCTCATTGTGAGTCCAGACCACAGGCCTCCATTCAGTGGCTCTGTTTGGTTTCTTACATGGACATATAACTCAGGGCCGCTCTATGCTGTATTTGCAAGCACATTAGTATTTGCAAGCACATTAGAGCATACAATCACATGGTGAATTGTTTATTCAGGGTGCAGGGCACTCTGTGACCTCTGGCAGCCTTAAAAGTGTATATCCTGTGTGTGCCCTATAGAGTTTAATGCTAAAGGTGAACGATGATTAGTTTGAGCCAACCGTTTCTTCAGGAGCGCTTTCTGCCCGTTCCGGAGCGGGCAGGAAGCGCAAGTGAAGAAACGGGAGGCTCAAACTAATCAGAGATCATCTTTACATTTATGTCAAGGTGTTTGAGTGGAAAATCAATCGATATTTCATCAATATCCTTCAAAATTATCTCTTATTTACCCGTCGTCATCGTGAAATGCTGCCTGCCGCCATCTTGGATGTTTACGTTTCAAAAAGGTTGCGCATGCACGATGGACCTATGACGTCATCGTGCGGATTTGGCGCTGGTTATTTCACGACAGGTTGCAATACGGGGGTTAGTGCATTGTCAATGGGGCATCGATATTCACCTTGACATAAAATATAGGGCTTTTTTTCACCAAATAAGGGAGTGGTCATTATTTATCAACAGGGGGGTGGTGGGTTTTCATGCGGACGCACGAAAAATTTTAAGGCCCCCCCTTGACGGCAGTCAAATTTTTTTGCGCCCCCCACGCTGGAGGCTTGGAGACTTTTCGCGCCCCTCTTTGATCTATAGTAGCGCACTGGCTTTTTTGCTAAAAAGAGGGTGAATTTTTCTAGCACCCCCCCTCGGGAGGGGTCTGTATATTTTACGCCCCACCTCAAACCCACCATCCCCCCCCTGTTGATAAATAATGACCACTCCCTAGGAATAAAAGCTATATAGGAAATAGGAATATAGACAGAGAAGGAGAATAATGCCTGTACAAGAATGTAAAAATACTGCCTGTTACTATCTGCTCTAGATTTGAATCTATCAAGTAAAAAACTATTCGTTCATGCTAAGATTGATACCTCTGGTACACGTAACTGCAACTGCAAATATTACGCTTGGCAATAAGAACAGCGCCTAAAATAATAGGTCTCCAAGAAATAACCAAAGTAACTTTATGCACTCTTCTACCTTACAAAAAAAGAGATTAGTCAACCATAGCTAGAAGTTGATGCCAAAAACCTTCTCACCTTCCCTATTTCCTCACCCGTTAAGCAGGTATGGTGTATCTCGTACCGTTGTATACACTGTAAAAATGTCATCGAAATAACGGCAGAATTCTTGTCCCAAAGTTGGCAGGGATCCGTCATTATTTTCACAAAGATTCCTTGTACCAACGTACTGCCACTTGGGAAAAGACAATGCAAAATGAATTTGGTGGTTCGCTGTTCAGATTTACAAGGATCCATGGTATATATATATATATATATATATATATATATATATATATATATATATATATATATATATATATATATATATATATATATATATATATATTCAACACTTTAATTTTTACAGTGTACAAGCATGGTTTTTAACCTCTAAGGGCCGCATATTGGTTTGATACATTATGGTTTTAGTTGTGGTAACTGTGCAACATTCAAAGGCTTGGAATGATGCCTTAATTCAATCATACGCCCACCAGGGCTGCATTCAACTATCATGACAAGAGAAATGACTAAAATAAAGTTCTAATGAAGTATTGAGGCTGTCCCTACATGCATGCATCATACCAGGCCTACAGGGCTGATACACCCCGGGAGAGTCGGCATGATGCTCCAATAGGTATTGATGCATCATGACGATCAATGGGCGTGATGCACTCCTGCATGATCAGGGGCCCTTTTGTACGAACAGTGTTAAGCTATGGCGCCTCATGACCCTGTGTATATTCACCTGGGGTATGTTGTGATGATGACATTTGTCTACTTATTATGATAGCCACTCCTAGAAAATGATCATGAGTTTCTGCCATATTGGATTAACGCTAGAGTTGTTTCCACCCACGCAGTGGTAACAAACAGGTGTTATAATACCCTTACCAGCAGACCCCAGTCCTTCACCCTCATGGGCTGAGAGTATTGAAAGGACAAGTAAATATCCTGGTTGGATATTATCCATGTTTTGTCAAAAAGCTGTTTTGCAGTCAATACATTTGCTTTTAAGCACTAAGTCTGGTTTTGAGTTTTAAGTTTCATAAACAGTCTGACACTTTTGTCTTATTAATGCATTTGTATCACTTTTTCTTTTCTCCATTTTTTTTTTGTTTCTTTACTTCTTTACACACAAAAAGGAAATAAAAAGATATTCTATTCACGTTTGAGTTCTAGTTTGAACTACGATGACGTGTCTCATACAGATTCAACAATATTGAGTCATAAACAGATAGGGTCTATAGTTAAAACACTGAATGTTTAAAAACTGAATGATATAAATCTCATTAAACCATAAAACTGATAGTTATAGCATTCCTCCTTTATGGTTACATATATCAAGTGCCGACTGAACATTAATTGTCAACCAACCCAACAGTTTAGCCTGCTCAATAGCAATGTTTTAATGATGAAGGTCAAGGTTATGGGAGTTAACACTTTAAAGACTACATATACAGTAATACTCTGTAGCCTTTTATTATCATGAATGTAGCCATGGCGAGTACCTCCCATGTGATGCATAAATGCGCCATGCCAACCATAATGATAAAGTCTGGCTCTATATCTTGCTGGCAAATCGTAAATTGTACTTTTTTTTTGTAAAGGCTCAGAGCCCCCCTTCCCCACCCAAATAATTGAAAGTCTTAGATCCAAAATGATGTGTTGCCCTTGGTTACCATAGCCAATCATTTGATATCGATAATTCTCTGAGGGATTGTCACGATGCTGACCATACATGTATCAAATGAACATCGTCATTATGATACCAAGGCACGCATGATTTCCTTAAAGAGTTAGGTGTCAATGTGATGGAGTACTATGCTCTCTGTACATAGGTTGTCATTATGTCGGCGCTATACTCTCATTATGTGTGCACTTACTGTGTGCTGAGGCGCATGTCAATGTATCAATCCGCTGTATGGACTACTTTATGACAGATACTTATTAGTTAATGTTCCGTTACGTGGCGTCTGATGTCACTTCCGTTACTGCGTTACATTGGTATCCATGTCAGAGATTATAAGCTGCCATTCAATTCTTAGAGATGTTTCATTGCTTGATAATTATTACATAATTACCCAGGGTTCATGAGAGGAAACCCCGGGAGGAAACCAAAGTAAGAAGACTTTGGCTGTGTAGTAAGATGAGGAAAGGATTATGACCACATGAATGTTGAAGTTCCTGACCATACCTGGGTATTGAACATGTTGTTTAACGTGACACTATGGGACAGGATGGATACTAGTTCCGTGTTTACCTGGACATACCTAGACATGTGTACAGGTGTCATATTGACGACATAATGTTTAACACTTTGGGGGCTACAAATGGCATTAGTGCTTTATTCTGACCCTATTGAATTTGCTTAAGGGGCCACATTTATTAATGCGTGTACCTTTTTCGTAATGATAAATTAATGCAGTAACGGCGTCAGTGTGTCAGTGGTCAACATGACAACGCCTCGGTGTGTATCCTTACCGTAGGGTTGACATGATATACAAATGCAGGTCCAATCCCATGAGAGGAAGCAGGGTTGCTTTCTAGCAGAATGACCATGAAAAGGCAGGGAATATTGAAAGCTACAGCTCCATTCATGAATCAGGTTGACCGATGGAATCTCAAATTCACATTTATGTAATATAAGGGAGAGCTTTAACCCAGCAAATTGTCGTCATCTCCTGTCATAGTTGGTGATGGGTGGTGAATCACTTTTCTAGTGATAACGCAGTGTGTGACCTTGCGCCACCCCGTGTCAGTATTCACTCATCATCACCAATTATCACCTGCCTTAGAAATGTAGTGAGTTGAACATGCGTGATCTTTCGCCAGCCCCCGTGAGGGTTAACTCATCATGGCGATTCATCACTGATTTTACAAAAGTTGTGAGTTGAGTCTGCGTGACCTTTCGCCAGTCCCCGTGAGGGTTCACTCATCATGGCGAATCATCACTAATATCACATAAGTCGTTAGTTGAACCTGCGTGATCTTTCGCCAACCCCTGTCAGTTTCAACTCATAATGACAATTCATCACCAGGATGTCAGCATTAACAGACTAGGATAACTCTATAGTTTGATGCTGTCTTTGCTTTATGGATGGGGCATTGAAAATAAATGTTATTATACATGATCCTAGGCTATATATGGATCAGTTCCTTTATATGCTAGTAAATAGCATGAACATATAGAACATAATGAATGCTATAATTATGGTTATGTGTTCATATTTCAGACATAAATGATAGTTTCTTTTGTCTATGGGATTTAACACTGAGTTGACATTGTGCCCAATACACATTGTATGTAGGCATTAATAGGCCTTGGTCTGACAATAATAAGAAAATTTGATGTGCTCTGACCTTTATGGTGCATTACATCTATTGGAAAGAGGTAAGAACAGTTAGTGATAGAGCATTACATTATTGCATTGGGTGATAATAGGGGCACATACCATGTCTGACCCAAATCATAGCATCTCTCACGACGCATGACGCATCCTCACGATGTCACCAGCAGTCTCACTCACCATGACCAGCTATCACCGACAGTGACCACCAGCCTAGTTCACTGTGTTCTGATTGGTCCATTTCAAATTTCCCTCCAAATTGCTGAGAACAAAGAAGCTTACCCAGATTTCACAACAGAAAGGCAGAGACCAAGGAGAACAGATGTGAGGTGAGTTGGCTCCTAGTATTCTTAGTGTAATTTGTACAATATACAGTTTACTGTGACACATACAGCAACTGATATTGTCGGTTAGGTCTTGTACACCTTGTTTAATTACATTAATTTCTGATTTAAAGAATAGCAGGCAGCAGTCATATTCACTGGCTGGTTGTTCACATCAATTGGTAAATCTAATGGTGGATTTTTGAGACCTCCTCCACCATTAAATGTCCATGCATGGCTGTGCATGTCATTAATGCTCAACCAGGAAAGGGGAATAGAGGTTTGCATAAAATTTGCCATGCACCCTCTTTGTGTGAATTATTGTTTATGATATAATAAAAGCTATACACATATTTCATAAACTTGTGATATAGTACTGTATTCATGATTAAATGTCTTTTATTTCCTTATCTTTAAACAGGGACTTCCACAAGTAATTCAGGGGAGCATTAACAACAGAAGCATGGATGGAGAGGACCACACATTAATGAACAGCTAAATCAATGATGTTTAAATTGATGAATAAAAGAACCCCCCACCCCCCCCCAAAAAAAAGATTTGTTTGCCATCCGGCGTGACCCTGCGTGATCACGACCATGGTCATCTGTGGTGACCCTGTGTAATCACGACTGATGTCATCTGTGGTGACCCTGTGTGATTATGACTGTTGTCATCTGTGGTGACCCTGCGTGATCACAACCATTGTCATCCCTGGTGACCCTGCGTGTTCACGACCATCGTCATCCCTGGTGACCTTGTGCTATAGCAACACATGACCAGATTTTTTTTCATAAGGCCACGGTCGTGAAGGCATCACACAAGATGGCGAAAGGTCACCACAATTTGCTGGGAAAGGAAGAACATATTTGGTAGAAGGACTTAAATCCCCCACCCCTTTTCCTGCACCTATATAGACAGAACGACCATAGTGCACCTATACCGGGATGTGGTGTGACCTGAAGATGATCCAAAACCAACACCACCTAACCCCATCAGGATCCTGGATGTAATACTCACTTCCTCATAATGTCTCTTACCCCCTGAAGTCAATGGAAGGTTAAAGGCCAGGTTAGGAGGTGTATATCTGTGGTTGCAGTCAAATAGAGTTAGATTGTAAGAAAGCCAAAATGTGTGGTATTAAATAGAAGGATATTGAGGAAATGCACTTCTCTGGCTTTGTGTATAATACTAAAAAAACGAGTTAGATGAGATAATATCTTTAGTGAAAAAATAAAAGTGATTGAGATGCGCCAGCAGCTAATACCACAAGATCGTAATTCAAAATGGTTGATAGTTACCTAATGGACATTCAATTATATCTACCTATTCTGAGGATTGGTGAATTCAAATTTCATTCTTTTTCGTCATTACTACTAGTGTTAATGAAAGTTCCATTTTCTTGTCACATGGGTTGTTATAATGTTATAATTAAAGGGAAGTCTATTTGCCAAATGATGAGAAAGCCACGGTCAGAACTTTTCATTAACCGTCTGATAACGACACAATTAAGATACCACTTTGGGTTGGATAAGTGCCGACACTTGAAACAGGTGACGTAATAAGCGCTGGGGGCACAGTGGTATTGAGGTTTCTACACAGCGGTGGATTAATTGATTTTACTCACGTTTAAGTGAAAAGGCCACAACTTTCCCCTTTTGTTTTAAAGTGTCAAAGTCCGTTAAAACAGTATTAAGCACAAATGATTGTACCTCAACATTAACAGTGGTAAGAAATAGATTGGATTTGAAATGAACCACTACACGATGGACCATGGCTGTCAATTTCTGCTGAAATGACCTCTCCCTCATTTTTATGGCAAATGCTGTAATGCAGTCTCACGTGAAATCACGTCCGTCTACCCTTTAAGGGCCATTATGATACACATGCCCACCTATGTCACGAGGCACCAATGCACTGCTGGTCTATACTTATAAGCACTACATGGAAACGCCGTGCTCACTCTTTGTAGCACTCATGGGTAACTCATCAAATCTGGATTCATGCACTCACTGGTATGGTGGGTTAGAGCGATATGCGATCCTGAACGGGATCAGCCGCTATGACGTGGTTACTTGGGGCAATTTAGAATCACGATCATCATTTAGGTATATTTAATAAGAGTATTTAGAACATAGGATCATCGGCCTACAGCCCTACCTGTGTACATTGGTATGTGGGTACCTCTAGGGGGGAATTATTACATGTGATGGGTTAGCAAATCTCACAGCATAGTACTTTGTGTATAGCGCTATAACCGTAATGATCTCATAATTATGTCCTATGGGGCTTGTTTTCAATATTCCTAACGACAACATGGGCCTCATAGAATCCTCATTTAGTTGTCCTCTGTGATATTGAATTAAAATAAGTCCAAGACACCATACCGACCCATTCCATTGAAGAGACGGATCAGGGTTGCATTCATTCATGTGTCACGAGAACAAAAATGGGTGAAATGCCTAGATATCTCATGCCACACACCAAGAGCTAAGTGGCTACTACATGGTCATTAACAGTGAGGTAGAAGTGGGGAACAGTGAGGTAGAGATCATGCAATGTGTAAGGGCCTGAAGGGTCCATATTGTTCAATGATCGTCCTTGATCATTTAGAGCAACACCTGATGCACAAGATGATTATCAATATTAAATGTACCATACAAAAACATTTAACAGAGTGATCATTGTTTAACAAGTTGAGTTGTAGAATTTATGATTTGTGGGTCACATTAGTTACAAAAATGACCCAAAGACAGAATCAAGAATAAAGACACAAGATAACCAAAAAGAACTGAAAGAAATCATGGTTTCTATTTTTATGCTGAGACGAAAGATAGGGAGATCATGTCTATGACTATGCCACTGCTCTAACATACAGCACGATTACCTTCATACAGATGCACCCAAGCTTAAGAAAGACAATATGCTGCCTTATGTCTGTTATATGATTGAACACTAATGAAGAGTCAACGAGTACGCCCAACTCCAGAAAACTGCATCAATGTACCTTCTTAAGTTGATAGCATGTTTTAAATACGTTGGTTTGACACGATGCATGAATGATGCACTTTAAAGTGGCTCCCAAGGCATGCACCATGCATGCATGTAAAACACTCTGTGCCTGGTGGAAGTTTACGGAGCACGTGGCAGACAGTGTAATTACCTTCCTGTTATCACACCAATGTTAAAACCAAGCATGGACAGGTGTCTTTGTCATTTCCTAGTGCCCCTCACTCAAGTTATGCCTTATAGCTACATGTACAATGTAGGCCTTTAATGACACTTTTGCTGTATCGTTAGATAATGTTTGCCTTTGGGCACTGTCAACTGTCATAAGTATCTAACCAGATGCCAAAATACCACTACCCTGAGTGGGATTATGGCTAAGTTATGGGTGTGGACCATTAAAATCGACATGGCGACATGGGCTATTTTAGGCTTAGTGACATGGGACATGAACAATTTCTTAAAATTGACAAGGTGACATGAACATTTTTTTAAAATCGACATGGTGACATGACCATTTCTTAAAATTAACTTGGGGAGATAGCCATTTTTTAAAATCGTAATGTGACATGGGGGACCCCCCATCCACACCCCTTAAGTTGATTCTGGATAATTGACCCCCACCTCCTCTCCCATCTATATCCCTACTTCGCCTCCCTCTGCTTCATACCAAACGATTGAAGGTTACCTAATTCAGGATCTCTTATTTATTTAACACTTTTATGTACAGATTTATGGAGATAACACCCCCATGTATCTCCGTTGGTTCTGGTGGGTGGCAATTAGAGATATGGGACAGAGAAGATGATAAACTGATAATGTCTATAAATTAGGGGTTAGTCCTTTAAGAGCAGCATGGAATTTGATGCTGTATGTCCTTTGGTATCTCACTAGCTTTACATCAGTGCATAAAGATGCAGTCTTAAGGAACCTGCTGCCCTTAAAGGGTAATCAGTACCGCAAGGACGGCATGAGGTCATAAAGGATCATGTTTAACTTTGGTATTGATGCACAGACACATCATCGCTGGAACTTCATTTATAGTGCGTTCAACCCATAGGGAGAAGCCAACAATGAAAAGGGGAGTGACATGTGGCCCTGACTGGGTTAGGATAATTCTGCATACCCTTGCCAAGTTCTGTAGATGTCGGCCGGCAATTAATTAAGCTACCCGTACCTGAAATCACAAGCCACTTGTATCTATCTGTGTATACCCTACCTCCCCAATTGTGCTAAAGCCCCAAAAATGGATCTTTGTAATCTCCAAGCTTTGAAATACTGTGACCTCCCTTTTTACTTCATTTTACTGAATGCTCGTGGAATATGAGCCCCGTGTCAACCTTTTGTAGGTACCCGGTTGTTTTCTTCAGCTAAGAGTTTGATATATTTTAAAAAGGAAAATATTTGAATATATTTCAGTCCGTCACTACAGGTTGAGCTTTAATTTCATACCAGATATATATTTTTCTTGTCTTTTGTTTCAAAAGGGAAAATATTTTCTCGAATTCGCTGTTAATGCCTTACACGCGACGAACTTGTTAGAAAACAATTATGTTTTTTGAGTCCTCTAAAGTTAGGGTGAGAGTAGTTATCATTTCACAAAACTAATAAAAAGAAGGTAGTAACGGTATCTTTATTGATGCAGACACGTTTACAACCTGTGTAAAGCACCAATTAAATGATCCTGTTCTAATACAGATAGAAAAGACAAAGAGGCATGCTAAAAACAACTACGCCATTCCAAATCAAAGACCAAAGAATGGGGACAACTGGAAGATCACCTGATGAAGGCACACATATGCCGAACCGTTGTGATCATTGTTAACCACATATGGTATAATAAATACAACTGAAAAGATTATTTTGTTGTTCTAGTTGTGTCTATATATATATATATATATATATATATATATATATATATATATATATATATATATATATATATATAATATACACAACTGGAAGATCCAGTCGAAGGGAAATAGTTGAAATCAAGATAAAAGTATACCAGAAAGAAATAAGATTGTGTTATTTTCCATGACGTATGTGTGCTAATTGGTAAATACTTAAGACATCTTGTTGAGGTGATGGTTAACCCTGTAAGGGCCGCATAGCACATTGATCATTCATTATGTCCATTGGTAGACCTTAGAAACGCAACTCACTTGAATGTCATTTATGCATCATGCCGAGCCTACAGGTTTGAGAATATCTAAAGGTGGATATGATGCATTTACGGAGTACCGACTTGAGTAGACACTGTATTGTTCCATCAGGACATCAAAGCACCATGCACCTAGAGGCACCATAACCATGTGGTTTCTAAAGGGTTAAGACGACATGCCTAGGTGATAATTAATGGATACATACAGGTAGCGTACTCAGGTTAGTGGAGCACTATGCTGGATTAACATATTATTTAAAACCTAAAGGGGGGCATGGGGAATTAACACGTTATACAGATCTAGTATAGGATTGATACAATGCATATGAACAATGCATTAAGAAACCAAGCTGCCTACAGCGGGCCATGTATGCATATAATGGTAAAGGTGAACAATGATTAGTTTGAGCCAACCGTTTCTTCACGAGCGTAAAGAAACAGGAGGCTCAAACTAATCAGAGTTCATCTTTACATTTATGTCAAGGTGTTTGAGTGGAAAATCAATCAATATTTCATCAATATCCTTCAAATTTTATTCTTATTTACCCATCGTCAGCGCGAAATGCTGACAGCCGCCATCTTGAATGTTTACATTTCAAAAAGGCTGCACATGCGCGATCGACCCTTTGACGTCATCGTGCGGATTTCGCGCCGGTTATTTCACGGCAGAGTGCAATACGAGGGTTTAGTGCATTGTCAATGGGGCATCGATATTCACCTTGACATAAGATAACATATGCACTTGAAATATACTTGGTGGTCACATCCATTAGAGCAGACATTATTGTCCCCTGCATCTAGACTTCCAATTTACAAATGTATTCAAAATGGGTGCTACATCATAGTTTGATCAGAAATTATTATATGTTGTATGTATACATGTTATATGCATGCTATACTCACAGTGCCAAGATGCAAGAGCTGAGACGACTTTAACAGTTAGGAGACAAGGGTTGTAGGCTGAGAGTAGACTCTAAGAGATGGAGCAAGTGTCCAATTTTGTTTGTTAAAACCTCTACATGGATTCCAGTAGAGGAAATAGCTCCCAATATGTCTTCTATATCGTGTGTTGTAGATAAGGCTTATACCATGTCCCTATGGTAGATATTGATCACCCTGGTACCGATGCCTTAGGTGCCAGCCTAACTCCAGGTGAAGAACCCAAGGTTATAATAGGTTTCTGCAGGTGTATACTGAACTCCCTGAGCTACCTATCTAATAGCATATAGACAGGTGTGTGCAGTATCTTAATGTCTCACCTGAGGACGAGGCAGGTGAGAAGGGAGCTGCAGCAGGAGCCGGGCGGAGGGGGTGACAGGGTGGGAGGGTGGGGGTGATGGGTGATATAGTGTAAGAATGAGATGAGCCTCCAAATAAGCTTCTACTCTACATGAAGTTTCTTAGGTATGAGAAGGGGATGTGCACATACCTATGTATGTAGGCTCCATGTGTGTATGGGGGAGGGAGGGGGAGGGGATAGATAGTATGCAAGATGTAGCATCTAGCCTTTTAGGAGTTCAATGATGCTTTATTATGCCCTCACGTGTAGTCATGATGCAATAAAAGCAGCTTTATATGCTTCCATGATGCAAAAATGCAACTCCAGCAGGTGTCTCCATGGTAGTGCAATGACACATCATGATAACCCGCGAGTGTATCAAGCCCATATGTGACACAATTGCAACACTCTCACGATGGTTGCATTTGTGCATTATGGTTGCAACTTGGCACAGCATACTGAAACATTAGGCTGTCCTTAAATGGTTACCTAACCCTTCCAAGTAAGAAAATGATTATTAGGATGGGGTAGGGGGTGACATAGTTAACGTTAAGCTGGTGCAGGTAGGGTGGGGAGGGGGGTAATATGGCAGCCTAATAATAGTAATATAGGTTTGGCAGCACCTGAAATGATGGTATGAATTATTGGGACAGTGGCTGAGTGGGGGAGGGAAGGACTGAGATGGTTGAATGTGGAGGGGGCGGGTGCAAAACAGCTGCAATCATTTTACAAGTGCCCCCCCCTCAACCTATGGTCGATGCCTAGTAGTCTGTTCCACTTGACAGGTAGTATGCATCAAGCTACATTTGATAGCCATGTAGTGATGTTCTTCGATAGGGGAAACTAACACCATCCAACATGAAGGATCATATTTGAGGTATAGAAAACCAAGGGGAGATTACACAGTATCTATCTCTACTGATTTGAATAAAGCGTAGTTGTTTAGATGTGGTCTACAACACACAAAATCATCTGTTAAAACTATATAACTATAGGCTGACATTGCTTAGAACAGTAGTCTAGAGAGGTTTTAGATTTCTCAGTGCCAGGGTAAGTCAGTTTGTTTACCATGACAAGTACTAGAGTAACTTCATTAGAAGTTTCCCTTGTACCAAACTCTCAATTTTGGCTTAATTATATCTATACGTCAAGGACATCATGTTGCCCTGGATAGGGTGAATGTGCTAGATCCAGATCTATGACCTTTCACTAGTCATATGCCATTGTGTATTGCATCACCTGGACTGAGGTTACTATATTTATGAGACTCTGATAGACCCTGTTGACGGCTGCAGTAAAAAGTAAGTGATGCAATGGGAATATTGAATGAATCATATCATCATACGCTGTAGCCACCAATAGGTAGCCAATCTGAAATGGGATGGAATGGATTAAACGATCTCAGTCTATAGATAAACTCGGTAGAATAAAAAAAGAGAGACCTCCGCTCTTTTGTGATATACCTCTAACCAACCTTACCTCTGTGCCTAGGTATGTTACTGTGGCCGTAGTCCTTCCTTCTATTAGTCCTATACTAGACCTATTATATCCATTCTGAGCCTTACTAGTATATGTGGTAATGCTAGTCCATCCAGGTAGTGGAAGACACCAGAACTGGAGCTTCAATTATACTTGAGTATCCAAGTACAGATCACAGAAGCAAGACAGAGCTACTAAATAACAATGTGATGTCGTATCAAAGTGGAAATAATCCAGCCCATTGTTTTACTCCACATACTGCTGAAACCACAGCCTGCACATCACCTGTAAAACTATCAGGGCACTATCAGTAAGTGATATGTACTTGTGGACTGTCTTGTAGATCTACTGTAGAATAGTTCTTTCCATGTGCAACCCTTGTTCACTGTTGTACCCCGACAGGGTCTTGTATTGGTCAGCTGTTGGGTGAGAGTGGACAGTGACAACTGACCGTCAGGACCGTAAGGACAGGTGTCATAGCAGACAAGGTAGCTACTGCTCACCTGTGTGGAAGGTCAGTGTGGTTCTGGTTCTAGTTGTGTTGATTGTGAGGGGGGGGGGGTTACAGCCCTGTATACCTGTAGAGAGCCCGGTGAGACTCAAGTTAATTGGTGGGACTAGATGGCCAAGGGCCAGGATGCATTGTTTATAATTGGATTGGGCAATTAAATGGTGAAAGGCAATTGTTTGCATTGTGGTACATGGGTCATAATGCAGAGTTGACTGGAAAGTGGAGAGGAAGTTAAGGTAGGGGCACAGAATTGAGGGATGGACAGCAGTGGTCATAAAAATTAAAAGTCAAACTGCCAGATGGTCAAGATGCCCTTGTGGGTGGATTGCGGACTACTATAGATAGCCAATGGAATACCTACTCATGGGCAGCCCTTTCTACGTGTTACATTGGTGGTGACCGTCTTAGGGCCTGAGTAATTTGATGTAGACACATTAGCACTGTCATAACCTTCTTGTCCCTTTATTTGTATATGGGTGGCATGATGCGTCAATGCAGTGCTGGTGAATAGTGCTTAGTAGTATCAAAGGTACGTAACACTGGACGCATCATGCCATCACTAAAGGTTGTCCTAAGGCTGCAGCAGGTCAATGAGGAGGTAAGGAGCGGTCTGAGTGGGGTGACTACAGGTGGCCTGGGGCTATGACCTGTAGAGGGGTGGACAATCAGCTGTTAGTGGTAGAGGTATGGGCAGCTGCCTCTATTATCGCCCAGTATTAGGGGTACTAGTATGGCTGAGTACCCCTATTATCGCCCAACACAAACTGGCCAAACTGTGGAACAGACAGACATCGGGGCAGACAGTAGCAGAAACTGCGGATGGTGGCCACTCACCATTTCCCATATTGTTCTCACTATTGTGTACAATCCTTCCACCAGCCTACCCAATAAAGACCATCATAAAACCAAGTAGGCCTACCTGTTATACAGACAAACACTGAGAAATCACATTTAAGGAAAAATCTTTCCAGGGATCCAAGAGAATATACTCCTACCTACTAAACAAGAGAAGGAGATATCTTATCGCATTCTGATTAATTTCTTATGGGAAATTGTCGATGAGGTCATATGAAAATGTAAAAGAAAAAAATCAGGAATTGATTCGAAAGCAAATACAACTAAGTATTTCATATGGAAGGTCAACTGCACGATGGTGTTATCTAACCTAATCCAGTGCAGTTTTGAACAATCGGGGCGAGGGTGATAGTAAGCTTTATCCAACTGGATAAAGAAAAAAAAACATGTTTGATTTTTCCATTTTTAAATTTGGATCTCTAGCCCAGCAGCCAAGATGACATGAAAGGACCATTTACTAGGTTTCAGTGTTACTGGGTAATTGTATGCACTCAAACTCTGGTGAGTAACTCACATGCACAGAGTTGGTGGATACGACTCTAATTAATCTTGTATGGCTGATAAGGTGGGAATGTATGAGCTACATGCCAAGGCTAAGTAAATTCATCCTGTTGATACAAAGAAGTTATCCTTAAAGGGTTAATTGATGATTCAGCCTGTCTGATTGTGCTGTCAGTATTACCCATCATGCACTACTTAACACACTAATCACATACAAGATGGTCGCCGGAAGTACACAACTAACCGTTCATCAAATGGAATGTGTCCCAGAAATTGCACACTCCAAATACTTATCCAGCCACCTTTTCTGCAGATTTGATCACTGAAGGACGTCAAGTAGCCTAAAAGCCCTTGAGGGCAGGTAATGCATTGTTATCTTGCATTCTAGAGGAGGATAGGGTAACTGAGATTTACTCTGTGATACCAACAAGGGTTTATTCAGAAGTAGCATTGATGCTTAGACAGACTTCACGTCATATCCATTTCCCAATAGAAATAAGAAATAAAAAAGCTGTCTCATGTTTTTCTTTAAAATATCTCACTGTAGAGCCAGCAGTTGCTAAATAAGGATTCTGAAGGGAGAGTGAGTCTTAATGCCAGTAGGATACATGGGGAATCAATCAGAGCATGTGCATGGAGAGCAGCATAATGTATACACTAACAGTTATATATAAACCAGTGTTATAATCTATGGGGTATGTTACTTATTTTGTGAATGGAGATGGTATTAAACCTTTACGTAAGGCATGACGTATTAATGTTTCATTAGTTAGCAGCATATTACATCAATTAAGGCTTCATGTTAACTGCCTCAAGGCTTCATGTCATTTTTTTTATTATGGAGTATCAACGCACATATTAACAGTGCTGCATTCTTGGATCGTGTCAGCACTAAGTTGTGCTAAAGAAATTTATTTCGATGAGAATATAAATTACTGCCAAGGATCTGCCAATATTGTCTTTATGGCCTCCTAGAATCATATTGTGTTCTTTTTTTTCAACAAACCAAGTCACACTGACTCTGTATTCATCAAGAGGAACTTTCATTCACTTTCACCACTGAATTAAATGTGTTCACGATCGAGGCAGCGAGTACTGGTATTAAATTGGTCTGGCTTAGGGTTTTCTTAAAAGATATATTTGTGATAGAGCTTGTATATGTGATTATATTCAACTAGAGCATCATAGATTATATCCATCACATTTCAGTAAGGACTACTCAGGTATTCTTGTCAAATTACTTTCAAACTGGTATCTACAACTATTCACCTTCCAAAAAGAAGATAAAATAATCATATGTAGGCCAAGGTATTTAGGTGATTAGGCTAAACGCCAACCCCCGTACTATTATGCATCTACTTCAGAATGAATGGAATGTGCAGCTTTTTTTCTTTTCCTTCATTCCCCTTCAAACACAGCTTCTTTCCCCCGGGAATATCCCTCCCCTGCTACTCTACAGGATGGTTTATGAATGAAGAGTACCCTGACATTAAACAAGTTAGTGGAGTGTGACACCTCTGTGTATAGGCTGTGACAGCTATCTGTCTGAGGTGTGACACCTATTCTGCACCATACATTACGACCCCTATTGACAGCAGGTAGACTGAGATGTGGGGTCAGACGTGAACTGACCTTACACTCTACTCTATGTTGGACCATTCACTCCCAGGGAGTCAGACCCATGCAGCTTATCACTCCAATTACTAGTAACCTTCCCATTTGAGATGCTACTCAAATGACAGGCCACTTATATAAGATAAGCTCTTGATGCAAATCTAGTAACTCAATAACACAACCCATGCTCGTAGGGTTAGCATGATGTATTAAGATAATGCATGAGAGTTATTCACTGTGGCTGCAATCATGCACAATGAAAACACTATAATTGTATTAAAGTATTGGACGAGTCAAATATGGCTGCATTCTACATAGGTAACATGATAACCTATAGATAGGTTTAGACCAGGTCAGCATCTGCTTCCTGATTTTAAGTAAAAATAAAACTCATCAGTTTCTCTAACATTCCTCAAATACTCCATACGACTCTCAGTTACTACATTACTACAGGGGGATTCCCCTACTAGTAGTACTAGACCCCCTACTGGCATTCCGTACACTACTCAATAATAGACCCCGTTATCTCACTTTCCCTCTGTACACTTTTCACTGTATGACAATTGACATTTATTGCACTACTTAGTCTTTATGAGCTTCCCACTATGGCAAGGGGATGAAGGTTCCCCTTTATGAATTGTTCATGGTGATTAAAGAATCCATAGTTGTTACAAATATAAATATTTTCTCCAAATCAACCATAAGGAACGCATAAAAATAGTGTCATTATTCACATATATGCATTCCTCCCGAGTAAACTACTGATTGAGGCAATTAGTCGGTGAAGCAGGAAACTTCTTTTTGTATCCATGATCATTTTATCTATGGCCATTATATGCTATTTAAATTCCTGACACTGCAAAAAAAAATAACAAAAAAAAAACATTTTAGCAACGCAAAAATCAACTTGAACTTTTGACCGGAAGTTGAAGAACTTTGGTACCTCTTCAGTCATGAAAGCCTATCCACACCATTTTAAAGTAACATGTTACAAGGGTCCACTCAAGACAACACCTTCAATACACCCTACACATAGGGTCAATGTTATTTTACACCAAGGCTGGAAGGTGAGAGATGAAATCAGCTGAGGTCAGCTACTCTGGGTCCCTGAGCCATTACTTCCACACATGTGATGTTGAAAGGTTCAGGTATTCACACAATCGGAAATAATATCCTACAGGGGTATGTGACAGAGTGACTTCTCGGATAGCCTATCTATGACATGTACATTCTCCAAGATGATCAATAAGATGCACTAATGCCGTACAGCTATATAAGTTCCAGGTTCAGTTGTGTGAAGGGATGCCAAGCCATTCTCACAAAATCATAAGTTTTGCATCTCAAACACATCACACCCGGCCCCTGCATTCTATATGTAGTATGTACACCACCTGCGTTCCCTCCTTCAAAAAAGTACCCTATTTCCATGGAATTTTATGCAAAAAAGACCCCTTTTTGTGGGAAAACGTTGACTTTTCAAGGTAGAAAAACACCCCCTTTTCTCACAAAATGCTGACATTATTTTTAGCACCCACCATTTTCCCACATTGAAAATAATTTGAGATATTGTCTCAATTAAACAGCATAAATTTTATACCTGTGTGTGAATATTTATTGCCAAAATAAAGGAGGAAAATCCCCTAAACTACAGAAAGCATCCATGTTCTTTAAATTCCATGGAGTCAGCCCATAAAAACGCCCCTTTTTTTCTCTAAACCATGGAGGGTATTTGAGAAAAATCACCCCTTTTTCTTGATTCCAGGGACATTGGAATGAGATGGAAAATCACCCTTTTCCCCTGCTTTGGGGAACGCAGGTGGTGTACTTCTACAATAGAAAGTGCAGGGGCCGGGACATCACACCTGCAGGGTACTCCCTTGGTGGTGACACTTTAGGGAACTTATAGTGTCAGCCCCTAGTGTCCGCCTTAAAGGGTTGCGCTTATATTAATACTGACCCTAGGCATATTGGACCTATCTTTGTACAAAACCAAATCTAAGTGTATTCTTAGCCAGTGAAGATGTAGGACCAGTTCAATATGTTAGTGGGTATATATATATATATATATATATATATATATATATATATATATATATATATATATAATTGTTATTTCTATTCTTAGGTACAGTGGTGGTGAAATGCACTGTGTCTTATGGTCAATCACATCTGCGTACCTACAAACTGCTACTTTATGGTATTTCAAGTCGAATAAGAATGAAAATGCATATATCAAACCTACCACTCAATCAAATGACATATACTGGTGCATAATTCCTTTGTTGTTGCTCATAGTCTGGATATTGAAGTGAATGGTTCTTTGTATCTCCCTATAGCTAATGCACCAAGTTCATTTCACAACATGGTATATATACCATGCTGTCATAATTATATCTATACATATATGTAGATATAAGTATATGTCCTCGTCGCCAGGGTGGCACCTAGGCATCATGGCGACGGATAACCACATACAGCCAAGTATCCTTCTTGGCAAAGCGTGCAAGGGCCTTTGAATTTCTTTCTTGTTTTCTTTATCGTTTTTAATTCATGTAATGTATGAAAACGTGTCCAAACGGATTGTATACATTATAGAATCTATCAATTACATATTGGCTACTGAGCTGTGGAAGACTTCTGAATAGGTCTAGACAGGAACTGGTAAAAAACTCATGGTATCCTTACTTATATGCTGCCAAGAAGTATATTTTACTGACCAGAGGGCCCCCAAGAAAGATAAGTAAATCATCCAGTATTAAGTGTTCAAGGAAATGTTATTTGATATAGTTGTATTATTATAAAATGGATCCGGGAATGAGATCATAGTTGAAAAGCCAATTGAACAGCAGTACTTTAATCATCTCTGTTCAAATAAACATTTTGTGTGTATAAAATACTTCTGTTTCAAGGACATACGTGTACAGGGGCGTGGGAAGCAGTTTCAGAGTGGATGGGACCAGGGGGGGGTCTGCAATTTTTGGCATCCCTTTGCTTGACCTTTTAGTTTTGACCTTTTGAGGAGTTGGCCAAAAGTGGGGGGGGGGACATGTCCCCCCTGCTTTCCACGCCCATACAATTATGTGAAAATGTCGTTTCACCTTGATTTCTTTTTTCTATTTGATTATCCCAGGTCATTTGCCTGGCTCGCTCGAGGTCCTTTTCAAATAGAAATGCACTTTTGTCTCATATACCAGCCATATAACACCTCTTTTTAATATCTTTAGAAAAAAAAAAATGTAAGCGATCTCCCCTAATCACAGTAAGGGCCCCCCCCCCCCCCACCTGCCCAGGATAAATCTGTGTGCACTCACCCATCTGATGGCGGGTCTGGGAGCCATACTGACTTTCGGTATGGTGACTACTTCCGGATCCGGTTGAGGTGATGACGTCACAGTGACGTCGGCAGCATCATTCCTATGACGTCTACAGGAAGATATGGCCCACCTGGATACCCCACAACCCATCCCTGTCCCTCTTGGACATTACAGTTAATCCTTTATTTGCTACAAGGTGCCTCAATGCATCATGTTAATGTTCATGCCGCATAAAGAGGATTTATACAGTGGCCTGTACAGGTGCTAAGGTCCCAAATAAACGCCTGACTGGAGGGGTATTGAAATTAAACTACTCCTCTAGGTCTCAGATAAGTCTCAGTTCCATGAGCACGTGGGATAGCATGGCATCTAAATCAATAAATGCCGTGACTTTGTAGTATGTAATATTTGCACACACAATGAGTTTAGAAATTAAGTTCAAGATGACTCTAATGTCTATGTTAGTTCATCTCATGTCTCCTCACTCATGCCTAGGATGAAAAGGTACACAGGCTGGGTTCCATCTAGTTTCAAAAACCCAGATGAATGTGTAACCATTTACACGACCTGGCTTCACATGCAGCAAAAACCCTCTATGGTAAGGAATATGTCACATTCAAAATATCTGATGCTTCAACATAAACTTGACAAAATAATGCTTTGAATATTAATATTAAAGTCCTTCTCAATCAGAGGAGAAAGATATATCCTCACTGAAGGTATATCTACCAATCTCAAATAGAGGATAGATTGATCTGTTTATGGCAGGTATGATCTCAATAAGTTGACCTCGCTTGCTAGTTCAGATTTAGCTCGTGGCATCTGATGGCCAGCTCAGCGACCAAGGATCTTCTCATGTGGCCAAATAACAGACTTACAAGTGTGTCTAATGTCCTTAGGGTTCTTACAGGATAATTATCACACTTCCTCCTGTCCCTATAACCTCTTCCTCACACCTCCAGTAGACTCTCTATACAACCACACAGTATGTCTCTATATAGTTGTAACTGCTCCAGGCTTAATCCATGCAGATTGTCCAGCACCATTTTCTCCTGTATTTGCACCTACGGTAACTAAGGTGGCTACTCCTCCAGGGTGCTACCTGGTAAGTCTTTAATACAGGTATGACCAGGTTGGAGATAGTAGTTACTGTATAGGTGTACCGGTACAGGTGTTAACTATGGCCATGCCAGGGGTGGGAGGTGACCTTTACATGCTAAATGTATATTAGTCCCCTTCTCTATGACAGTATGGTGTATCCTGTAGAGGCAATCAACCCTCACCAGGCTGGCACTGGTTCACGTGACACTCTAAAACATTGTTCCACCAACCAACAATATCAGCCTATGGGTAGTTACCTGTCCAAGTTTTGTCCAAAGTCGGTTTTTAATATACATGTTACAATGACCTAGGGCTTGAGGTATACTCCAAACGGAACCTGTCAAAAATGGTATATTAGACCATCTGTGGCAGAAAAAGAAAACATCACAGCTCGGGCCATATGGCATAACGGAAGCTAATTGAAAGGATTAGTCTCTGTGGATTATGCTGACTTTTGATGAGAGCATCGTATCCCTAGTGCCATTATCTGATTATGAAGACCCTAAGAAATCGATGCATTCCCGAAAGAGCTGCCATGATGATCCAGTGTAGTGCTGGCTCATGATAAAGCAGAATATAAAGCACCATGCAGTCTTTGAAGGGTCAGCTTTGATGCCATCTTGGGGCCCTTCCTTGTGGTTGTTGGTCTGGCAGCAGAGTCAGCTTGGCATTCATATGTGGCGTATCTTACGGGACAAACCATGCACACATGGTCTAATAACTATAGCTGTATCCACCAAGTAAGGAATTCAGTTTGGCGCAGAGGTTTGCATTTGGAAGGAAATGCATTGGGGATAGAGGCTTACTATGTGGCACCGAGGCTAAGAAAAAAGTCTACTAAAATACTCTTATCTATTTTATTTTGATCCAATTCAACCTAGATCTATTTTAGCTAGGGTGGGATCGGGTCGCTCTGAATTATTTGAATTTCCAAATGGTACATTTTTAGGATGTGATAAGTATACTTGATATCTTAGAATCCATTAGGCTAATCAGGCTTCTAGGACCAATAAAATCGGAATCTCGATGGAAGGGTCCATAATTGTAGAGGTCTGTGTTTTTATGCTTTGTGAATGAATGTAATATTATTTGGCAGGACAGTATTTGGCAACTGGAGACGTTGGTTTGGAAAACTACTGTGCTAGGCTGACACCCTGGCACCTCCACTGTCAGTGGGGGAGTAGACGTCCTTGTTAAACCTTGAGGGGTCGTACGTTACTTTAGATTTAGCTCCTTTGTTGGTACTAATGAGGTCCTGGCGGGTCATTGGTGCATCATCACAACTCTGTGTCTCTGATATCTGGTGTATGTACATCCATGTTATAGGTGAGGCATAGCTAGATTTTCTTTTATACCCAGAGCCATATTAATTACATTATTTCGGAGTTGAGTTGAGTCCACCACCTACTGACAGATTTATTAACTAAAACCTTGAGTATAGTGTCATACCCCGGGTGTCATACTAAATGACGATGTCCCTCAGCGTCTCCATGCCAGTGGAAAACATTTTGAAACAAGGAATGGCGATGATCAAATAAACTCTCATAGCCTCTTGACTAACAGCTATAGTTTACAATTTATCTTAAAAGGATGCAACGACCTATAGTTTAAAGTACACGGTATGCATGTATATTCAGGTTTTATATCAGCGATGCAGTTAAGAAATATGCTTTATGATACAGTGACGCCTGCTATGCTTAAAACTACAAGTGATGATGTCTCCCGCCTCCCATAGAGAGCCGTTCTTATGATATAAGGGCCCTGATTGATACCTGTGCACAGGTAGACACAGGTATGTTGTCATCCACAGGTAACTCATATTAACCCTCTAAGGGCAATATTGATTCAATATGTAATATCCATTGGTCTCTATGATGCATGAATGCAGCCAAAGCGTTTAACCTAGAACGGCTGTGTAAATGTAAGCATCATGCCCACCTCAGTAATGGGTTGATTCCCTCCCTGATGCACCATTGTAGTGCTGGTGAATAACTCGCCTGCACTTGCTACTGTATCATCGAGGTGACATGGTCTTCCTGAAAGGGTTATAGACGGCATCTTTCATCTCTTACTTGTTCACACCTGAGGCACTGAGGAGTAAGATGTACACCACTCTCACATTATCACCTGGCCACCCCTCTCCATCATCCACCATCATGGTAATATGTATGGTATCTGGCGGTCTTTATGATATTAGAGACACTAGTAACATTCTAATTGCATATGACTGCCACTATGCCTGGGTGGCGCTGCAGTGTGTATAATACTGGTGGAGCACACATTGGTTGCTGATATATGATTTATGTATCTATATAAGTACTTGCGCGAATAGTTTGGATGAGTCTTAGTTAGACCTTCTATGTCTGCATAATCCCTCCATCCTCCTGATGCCTGAGTTGTACTCCCCTTGGCGTTAATGATGTTCCAATGATCAATGATGACTGACGATAGTTAATAAAATTGGTGAATTAAAATGAAACCTTGAAAACCCTGCTGTCCTGAAAAGGTGTATCAGCAGTGGCGGATCCAGGATTTTCTAGAAGGGGGGCCCAAGACTTGGTGAGAGCTGATGAGATACTATATGTGGCCCCGAGCCCCGCAAGCCCCCTGTTTCGGGCCCCCTCTATACTTTTCTTTCCCTCTTTTTTCCCCTCCTTCTCATTTTTCCCTCTCCTTTTTTCTTTTATTTGTGGTGGGGGACCCAGGCCCCCTGGGCCACCCCCTGGATCCGCCTCTGCAGTATCTATGACATTGACAAGTCTTAGCCTGCTCTGCCTATTAAAGGCCTGTGGTGATGGATCCATCATTAAGTAAGTATGTGTTCCTGTGTTGAATGCCCCCTTGGCAGACCACTGAGTGTGAGCTAGCCTCAGAAACATATAATTATTTCAACAAGTGTTCACTTAGAATTTTACTGCATCATACTCATTTTTCGACATGATGTATGAATGCAATACTTGCAAGAAACTCGCCGAGCCTACATGGGGTGGCAGACTCTAGGGATTAGTGCTAATGCAGTAATGGCCAGTGAGGAAATTTACAGTACTGCATCTGTGTACCATCAGAGGAAGACTTTTTGGTTTATTTTGATAACCTGTAAAAGCAATCTTGCCTTGAAAGGGTTAACCCATCACACCTTAGGCAGTGACAGCTACCCATTATGAGAAGCCCTATAGTTAAAATCATATCATTCACTCAATGCATCCCCCGTGTGTATGCAGTTTGTACATAAAGATATACCCTTCATAAACAATAGAACCACTACAGGATCAAATCAAGAGACAAGGAATCACCCTTCTCTTGAGTGGTCGACAGCGCGCACTGACCAAACGCCTTCCATACATTGTACAATTGGTGCACAAATAGACTTTAATTCCCATCATTTCATCTTGAGGGTTGACACCTCTGGATCCCTTAATCCCAAAAATATCCAGCAAATAGGGTTCTAAGAAGTAGGGATCCACATAACAGCTAATTCTATCAATATCCACGTACAAAGTCAGACAGCAGAGGGTCAGTAGAAGATGATTTCTACTGGTTGATGATAAAGGATAGGCCCCTCTCAGCCTGGCTTTAACCTGACACCCCCCTCCCAATATGTTAACCCTTTAATTGTCATATATTGCTTGAATGCATGATGCCCATTTGTTAACTCTCACACCAAGGAGCCCTGCATCCATGCATCATGTGGAGCACACAGGGTTTGATACAGTCCCAGACGTTCAGCATGATGCCTCAGTCTGTGCTTGTGAGGGAACTCTTATTATTGGTGTAGTTTGAGTCAGCAATAATTTCCTTATTCTAACTGATTTTAAGGGACTGGTTTATTGTCATTTCTGGACCCTTTTGTCATGTTTCAAAGTTAGGCTGTCTGCCACATCTATATCAAGTCATAACACACAAATGCAATGCCGGTGCATGGGGACCAATAACTTTTCTTGGTCGACAAGATGTATGCTTAGTATAACTGCTTAAAGTTTAAAAGGCAAAGCTCAGACCTATAGAGGGACTTACTCCAGGCCCTTGACTCCCCTGTACAAAAAAGCTGCAGGTCCTTAAGGTGAGACTTTCATCCCCATCACAATACATCCAGATATAGCAGCTATACCCCCATCTCACTCCCTTTACACACCAGGGGGCAGCAGGCGCTGATATATACATTGTAGGGCACGTTATCACGTGGGAACCCAAGCACGTGATGTGATGGGATTTGACTTGACGTTGTGTCCTTCTGCTTGGCTACACTGATGCCCTGTGCAGGGTGTTGGATGGTGGAAGGATTATTGGGGATTAAAGCATGATTAGAGAACTGATACCTCGACTCCTTTTTGGGACGGCTTCTACACTCATTGCTTGCTTTACGTACAATCGCCATGTATTAAGGGGCTGTATCGACCAAATAGGGTTGGTCTGATGCATAGATGCAGAGGTAACAAGGATTGGTTATTTAACACTATGATTCCGACAATTGGCTTGAAATTCCAGACTCAATCAGATCCCATCTGCTTAGCTCAGATAACTCAGGGATTTTGTCATGTTTTTTTTTTCGAAAATCAAGGCAACAAATTATTTCTTTGAAAAAAAACACACCGATTATTGCTTTAGTACCTGCTTAAGAAATCAGTCAGTTGGCTTATCTACTCAAAACACAAGCAGATCTGTACTCCTCAAAAAAGACTGTCACCTTGCATGAATTGTTATCTCTTTCAGCTGAAACCTCACCTATGCTTTCATGAATTGTAAACTCACTATGTGCTCATCAGGGCTACCTAAATTAGCGTCGGCAGTGGTACGACTACTCTACCAAATCTAGTGACCAATGTTAAGGAGTAATCTATAATGAGAGCTTGCCAGTGACCCAAATCGTCAGCGAAAATTCAGATCGGCAATTATATTGAAATGACCCCAGGACAGCAATCATGCATCCTGATGACATAAGAGCATGGTCCATTAGGCTTGCACGGATTATCAGAGACAACTGAAGGATTAGGGAGCAGATACTTTAATGACAGCCATCAATAGTAGCCTGAAACCCATCTTTGAGATAAGGAGAAGTCTATTATTGTGTTGTAGAGGAAAGGCCCAAAGTGAAAGTGAGATATAGACGTATGCAGAGGAAATTAGAGGCATCTCTTTCCATTCATCACGACACACAGAATAGCCACTAAAATCTAGTTGTATCTCAAAATGAAGGGGATAGTCTTGATCAGAAGGGGGTATAATGGGTTATATCTAATATAACATGGGGAGATATCATTAATTTTAAATTCAGCTAGGTTCAGAAAGTGCTTTAGTTATGCCCGGAGGAAAGGGTAAATATTTCCAAAACATAGCCGGCAAGAGCAAATAAATTCTTAAATTCCATTGCCCTTAGTCCTTTGAGGGTCACACAGTGGATTCGTGGATTTTCATGGTTATGACCATTATTACCATGATCTACAAATGCAGCCCAGATGAGTAGATGGTCGTCACCTTGGCTGCTTTCATGCATCATGCCGAAGCTAGGAAGTGGATACACTCCCAAGGGACATGGCTGCATTAGAATGGGAAATATTCAAACTGGATTTTGGGACTTTACCAAAAGGGTTAAAATGTATGAATTATATCCCTCTGCACCTAGTGCCTAGAGGCACCTTGGCTGTCACTGTGTAACTTGTGGTCCATGTACTTATCATGCCTATTACACAAATCCTTTCATATTTTCTTTACTTTTTCCCTTTCTCACTATTTTTCCCCTCTGTATATTTTCCTTTAAAAAAGACAATCATTGAGTGAGCCTCCCGCTGCATACCAGCTAGTCGGTTTGGTGAATGACTTGGGGTATAGACTATTTCTGAGCTTTTGGCCATTTTGGTCAATGCTGCATATGTAAAATGATTAAGGGGTGTGTGAAGGTGGCTGCTAGTATATGTGTGTATGGGGGGGGGGGGCTGTGGTCAGCCACAGGTATACTTGGTATGTGGGCAATACAGGTGTGGAAGATGATAAAACAGGCTATACAGGACGGTCTAATCATTATGTAGGTGTAAAAGTGATCGGTCTTATCCAACCATCTTTACGTCATACGATCTAAAAACTATCTTGTATCAATGTTTGGCGACCAAATTGCAAAAGAAGAAAAAGAAAGGGGAAAAAAGAAAAAGAATAGAAACTAAGCTATGTGCATACTGATGTGAGCTTAGGGAGTGGTCATTACGTATCAACAGGGGGGGGGGGTTGAAGGGGCCGTAAAAAATCAGACCTCTCTTGAGGGGCAGGGCGTAAAAGGTTTTGACCCCTCTTGAAAAAAAAAGGTGTAGGGGGGCGCCAAATATTTTGACTGCCGTTGATAAAAAAAATTGCTGCGTGAGCACGAAAACCAATCATGGCAATGCAAGTGATTGGGTGGTTGGAGAGCTACATGCAGTATCCATACATCATGATCAATTAGTATCAAAGCATATCTCTACCTACTTCTTTCATACATCAATCACACTCACCACACTGCAAAGCCTAACAAGGCAACCTTACATGGCTGATGGGTTGGACCTACCTTAGGAGCACAATAAACACCTAGACCAAACCGAATTATGTCATTTAATTAGATGTTCTTTTTTTCTTTTTAAGCTATGTAAACGTTTGTAAAGAAAGGGAATGGCCTATTGTATGAGCAGGTGAGAAAACAATATACATGTAAATTAGTGGGAAGAAGTTACTTAATCTGAAAAGTATGCAGAATTATTGTGACATGGTTAAAAAGAAACTGTGGGATTTTATTTAGATTAACTGACACATTTTTTTTTCACTTTTCCCTACTCCAAACCGCAAAAGTGTTGATCATACTTTCCCTCCACCCCTAACGGCTACTTCAGATGTAATAGCTCCTTGCCTACCCATAGGAGGGGAAGCCCCAATGGTTTACGTCCTACTGTGAGGGTTATATCAACCTTTTTGGTTGGATTAAGTAAATATTTGCTCATTCTTGTTGCTTCCTCCATGTGCTATTGGAGAGGGTGAGGAGATACATACTTGTGGTGGCTAGTGTTCTACCTGATGCATTATATTCTATCAGTTGGTGACAAAGTAATGGAATGGGAAAATATGCTTTGTGTCATAGGTATTAACCCTTCAAGTGTGGCCTCCAGTTGGCTGAAGGTTCTTAGACTGTCTTCGCGATACCAATGCAGTGTTGGAGAGTAACTCACCAAATACTGAAAGCAACTCATTAGCACTGCATTGTATAGCATTTTTACCGATCATTGGTCCATAGGATCCATTGATACTTAGCTCTGTTGAGTTGCTTGCCAAAGTAGAACCATGCATTGAGGGGACCAGTGGTCATAATGTATCACGATACTCTGTGCCATTTAAAGGGTTGGACTGATGTGGATATTTGATCCACAGTGCCTTTTTTACAATAAAAGTGCCAGGAGACAACGTTTAACAAAAAAGGGAGATCAAAGTCAAGTCGACAACTATTGGTGTGTTACGCCAAATACCAATGGCAAATATATCTTTATTCACACCTAGGTGAAATTCATCACGCACCCATCTGTTCTGAGGTTGATAATAATAAAGTGATATAATCATGTATTCAATTAAGATAGTCTGACCAAATTCTCTTTACTCATGTTGCCAGAAGAGCATTTTTTCACTTTGAACAGAAAACGTCTTTCAAAGTATTTAGGGAACGAGATCTCAATAGTTTTGTCAATTTTCTTGCCCAATTGTGAATGAACCCAGTGTTGGATACGAGCTCTTTAAACCACAATTGTATTGATGGACGAACGTTTATAAGCCTTTATACGTGCCATAATGATGCATTCACCTTTGATCTAAAGCCATCTAAAGGAATGTTTCCATTTTCATGTAGCCCTACAGTAAACAAGTCATCGATGCTATATTTATGCATCATACCAATCCTACACCATTGGTGGTACCCAGATTTAAGATGGACACGATACACCATTGCAGTGCTTTTATGAGCAGACTTGTCAGCATTGCATATGGATGTCGAGAGAAGCGTCTGAGGCACCATGCGGTCCCAAAGGGTTACCTCGACCTGATCCTAGTCACAGAGGAGCGTAATTACTACCGCACGAGGTACATACCAGATGGCGCTACGGCATTAGTCTGTATCTTTTATCTAGTGATCTATTTTTTTTTGTCGTTGGGAGAAAGTATAACTTCTAAGAGGTGATCCTGATAAAGGCAAAGGGGCCATGGGTTATTGCATGTATCAGGCTGTTTCTAAAAAGAATGTTGATGAGATTTCACAAGGAGGAGGGAACGTTGCACGTCCCGAAATCAGTTCAATTAAGCATACCACAACGGTAAGCATATAGGCATAATATCAACAAAATTATTTTTTATGAACCTCCCGGTAAGCCAACCACAAACTTGCGGAAGTTGAAATCCGTTTAAGTAATCTCCGATCTACCTGAGATGGGGCTAAATGATTGGACGATAAGAAGTGCATAATAACGCCCCAGCAAATTAGAGTCAGCAATGAGTGAGTCAGGGTGACCATGGGTTAAACTTTTTCAAACGCAAGGGGTTAGGATGTGTGAAATGTGTGTGAGCTTTACGCACCTCTCACCGATCCTCACACATGTGTCCATAGTGACCAGGGCGGGTTGGGTTTAGATGAGTCAGGGCCTTCTAGATGCTCACACAAGGTGTTCCATCGTGTGAGTTGTGCATGATATTCCTCTACCTCTCACCCATCCTCACTCAAGTGTCTCCAATGATTAGGGTGGTTAAGGTTTAGATGTGTCTATCCTGGGTGAGAGCCATGCAGATTCTCACACAAGGTGTTGGAAAGAGTGAGGTGTGTGTGAGGTGTAACACAAGTCACCCAAACCCACCCCAGGCAATTTAGCAAGCCCATGAGTGAGCTCTCTCAATGCATCAGGCACCATCTGGCACAACCTGACACATGTGACAAAAAGTAACTGTTTCATTTTTCACAAGGTGGCATATAGATCATTCTGGTTTTACTAAACATAATACTCTTGCATTCACATTGTACGAGGCGCATGCCAGTTTACTTTGTTGCATTAATGGTTATTTTGGCTGGTTGCCAATATAACAGATATGATAAAAATGCCTGTTTTGCATAGTTTGGGTTGCCATACCAATTTCCACTTACCTAAATTCCAACAAAACGTTATGAATATTTCCTGCAATATGTACTTTGTTTCATCGCAATTGACACATTTTGGAGTTGACAGATATGAATGTAGATTTTATTGAATTTATTCTACAAATCCATCATGTTTTTGAATAAATGTAAATACCCATGATATCCATTGATAGGAAACTTAACTAGGTCTTTATAAATGTTTGGAAAATTAATACATTAGTTATTCAGGATTTTCTATTGATATATACAGGTAGTGCTCAGGTTCCTATTGGCAGGTGTCTTGTGCAGTACTTAACTATTGTATACAGCATTGTGTTGGTCCATGTCAGGACTAAGATAAAACATGTGGCCAAATGGAAACATGTCTTTATCATAGCTACTTTATATTTTTGTCTATGAAGAGCTACATATGTCACCCTATCCTTGCTTTACCATCTTTTATCGCAGCTCCCCCCGACACACACACATTAACAATATTATGTATGATGTGGCACTTAAGGGGGCCCATGGGTTTGGAGTTAAAAATTTGTTAGGAAAAGAATTGTTTAGTGGTTAAGTTATGACTACCTTTGGGGACATTGTGGGAAGACTACCTGTCTAGAGCCCAATATATTTGTTATTCTGTAAGCTTTAATATGATGCCTATGCATGCATGTTACTAGATATCATGGGTTTGATTTTGATGGAACATAGCACTGAGGTCAAAGAATCTAGTAGATTTTATGCAGTGAAGTGTCAATCTATGCCTATTCTCTGTGTTGGATCAGAAAATAGAGTGTACAAAGAATCACACAATAGTATACCTATGAGAAAATGGTAGAAATACTGAGTATCAAGGTAAAATACTTCTTAATATATGATAATAGGGGTTTCTATACAAGGGAGGTTAGACAGAGGATTCTCACTCCACGTGACACATGTTCACACATGATTACGCATCCTCACGCAAGGACACTCAAACAGACACTAAGTATGTGGTGTGATACTACATGCTGCTCTCTCATTGGTCCTTGAGTATGGTGTGATTCTATCCTCCTCTCTGATTGGTCTATGTTCAAATGTCAAAGTTCTTTGTTCATGATAGTAGCAGTTACACCAAGCAGCCTGAGGAGAGATGACATATTGAGGTAGGTAGTTGTTTTATCAAGTTTTGCAGCTCAGTTATTTCTCAAGTACCAATACAGTATTGCCCACCTTGCCTCTGAAACTATCATTTACATGTATGTCTGATCTAATCTGACTCTTTTCTTTTGAAACAGGTCCCAAAAGGAAGAAAGGTCTTCTTATTACAATACAGCTGCCATACACTGAAGAGGAAGATACCAGTGAATGACATTGTGGAAGAAGGACGAATGGAAAGAGGACCTAATTGATGTTTCAATTGTTAATAAAGAATCTAAGGCATATATTGGAATCCTCCCCCAATCCCAACCCCCCCCCCCACCCCCCATCAACCCCAACACCCCACACCCAATCCTGAAGCATCCTCACGCAAATCAACAAAATAGTGTAAGTTTGAGTCTGTGTGCATCTAACACATGGTGTTAGTTTGAGTTACTTTGAGTTGAACACCTGGTGTTAGCTTGAGTCACTTTGGGTTTAACACCTGGTGTTAGATTGGGTTAGTGTTTAGTCTAACACCTTCCTCACACTGTGTAAACGTTTCTAACACCTAGTGTGAGCCCCTATCTCAAGCTAACACAAGCTGACACTAATTTGCTGGGGTCATATCCGATACAACTGAGGCATTGTGGGGCGGCCCAGGGTACATCATAATGACAGATGGGGTAATTTGTGACAAGTGCTGTTTGCCTATTTTCTCTCCTAATTGCAATTTTGCAAATGATGCAGCTGTTTGGCGAAGTTGAGGAACTAATACATCATTGTGATATCTCAGACATCTAGGCTCTAGTATGTAGATCTATAGATGCCAGCCTAAGAATACAGCTATGATGTTAAGGCAGTGTTAACCATTCAAGTGATCTGTATGGTGCTTTAAAGCCATGGCGAGCAGATGTAGTATAGGTATCAACTTTCTTTTCGTGGGAGGCAAGGGTCATGGTGGGGGGAGGGGGCTTACTAAACCTTTATAAATGTAAGGGAACTTTTCATTAATGGGAGGCCTTATTGGAAGGGCCCAGACCTCCCTGGACCTCCCCCTCCCCCCCCCCACATACATCCTTCTCTAAGCCTATACTATGGCAGTGATGCATTCAGCCATAGGAGCGGAATGATGCATGAATGCAGCACTGGTGAGTCGCTTGGGAGGGCTGAATCCATGCATTCCTTCATCATATTGACCAACCTCAGGCAATTACTAAGCCTATTCCAGTATGTAAGGACTTGAGTTTATTTGAAATCTATATGTGTGTTCATGTCAGAGTGTCGGTGTAGAGACTTGTGCTTTGAGTCAGGCATACCGTATTGACAGTCCTGGGTGTCAACAAAGGCTGTTTTATGCTGTTGATGGGATTCCGGAAATCATAGCATCCTCCGCGTGACATGGCATAATAGAGAGGGTTGGGTGTCAAAACAGATTCTGTCCAAAATGTATGATTACAGGAAATTCTGGTCTGAAAATAGGAAAACGTGTTCACCTAAAATCGCCTAATGTTCCCAGATCCTTCCTGGAATATGGTTTTTAAGAGCAAGATATGTTGCTATCCGTCTCTTGTCAGAATTTTTCAGACTAGGCTTTGGCTAGCCTAAAAGGTAGTAGTGGCTAGTGTTAATGTTAATTGAACGCAAGAAAAAACTTCAGCATTGTCATTTTGAAGTTATATGAGGAAAATGTTGACACATTACTTGACACCATACACTGTTCTTGTAATTAGGATTCTGGCATTGGGAAGTCCTTGCCTCGATCCCTCTCACGAAAGAAAAAGAAAAGAAACCCACCAATTCTTTACAGCACGCGTTTTACTGTAAGTACCATCTTAGATGAGGAAGAGGGGCAAAGTAACATCTTACTTTTGCTAAGAATTATAATTTGTTTACATTCTTCATTGACGTCATTGGTAAGAGTGTGCATGACAAGCCAATCAGGAGCCAGCATCTATATTAACCCTTTACGGGTGCATGATGGCCTATTCCCCCCATGTCCATATTCCCTGTATGTCATGATTATAACAATATTGCAAAGGCGAGTATATCCTCCAGCTCTGTAGACATGTATGGGTGTATCATGTATGATGCGGGAATGAATCCCTGCATTTGAGAGAGAGAGAGAGAGAGAGAGAGAGAGAGAGAGAGAGAGAGAGAGAGAGAGAGAGAGAGAGAGAGAGAGAGAGAAGGAAAAGGCCAGGGTGATAATGCAGACGTTACAGGTAGATACGGTCGTGATTGATTACACCTGAGTCCAATCAGTGTAAGAATGTAGTTATTCTCTACCCTAACATGCACGGGGCTTTGTCTAACTATCTAAGGGCTGCATCATGCAGCAACTGTTAACTTATCTTTCCTTGTTGGCATGATGCACCAATGCAGTGTTAATGGAACTTTATACTCGCCACTACTCAATCAGTGCATCGTGAAAACGTTTCAGGAGTGCAACAGTCCCTGAGGATGGATCATTATGATGTACAAAAATGTAACATTTGCAATTTATTTACTGGGGACGTATTTCAATATCCCTAACGACAACAGGGTGGGTATAAATTAGGCTTATGGGGCCTATTTTGTCATCCAGGAAACAAGTCCCTGGTTTAATTTCATGTTTCATGACGACCAAAAGGCCTGGAGGTGATTTCAGAACGGACTTTTATCGGAGAGCTCCAAATCATCAATTGGGTGAAGCTACATTTAATAGTCCTTTCTGATTCAGAAACACCCCCTGGTGCATTAATTGCACTATGCAATGCTTACAGGACTAGGGGGCTACCTGCCCCATCATAGTGCGCCGTGTTACACCTCCCCTACCAAAATGCTGACACATGACCTGATGACGTCTAACTTCTACCAAATTCTACCCACGAACAAGGCCAAGGTCTTTCTGAGAGGACATGGTGTAGAATAAAATAGGGTTGGCCATGGGTTTGCACCTTGCTACATTATTTTTAAGCCACCTGGATAAAGCTCAGGTTTCTAGAAATTGCCTGTATGATGCACACTGGGCAGAGACCAAACTGTGACATTCTACAAATTAATATTTCCTCTCAAATTTTGGCCAACTTCTTAATAGGCAAGTGTTTGGTTTTTTAACACATAAGAAATATGTTACATGCCATCTTGGTTCTATGAGGGGGCGGCATGTGCAAATAATCCTCTGTATCTTATGAGCTGGTACATCCTTATGTTATATTTCAATGCTGACAGCTGACATTTTATACTCTATCCGAGGGCAAGGCATCCCCTGGAGTCTGCCCCTCCCCTCTCTTCATCTTTTCAAACAAAGCATTCGTGTATTTTACTCAGAAAACACTGGGTCCTTTCTTTAAGGTGCTAATAAACCCATGTCTTATATTGATATTGGGCTCAGTGATGGCATCACATTGGCGCCTTAGATTATTGAGTAATTGAGGGTTCAACCCTATCAACCCTTGAAGACCCAACGGGCATTACCCCCATCAATGCAGCACGCCTCCATGATGTATACCAGCCGCACAGAGGCAATATGATGCATTAATGCAGAACTGTTGACTTCATAGCCAGGGCTGCATTCGTGGTACCACAATGACATAGAACATAGCAACACTCTATAGCCTATGAAGGATTATCAAACAAGCTTTCGAATGATTACATAATATTCAGCCTATTTAGGAAGCTGTGAAGCAGTAGTTTTTGGGAAAGGGACACATTTCCAAATACTACATGTACATACCCCTGCCGTAAGGAAGGAAGGAGGGCCATGAAAACTATTACATTTGTAACCCTGCCCCGAATGTGACCAAACCCCAGTGGAGGGGGGGGGGAGTCACTCCCTTCCTTTTGCTAGCTGGTAAAGCTATTTCTTACACGTTATAGAAAGTTAAGAATACATGAATGCAGATTTCTCACCAGTACTACACCCATGTCTTACGCAGATCCTATGTGATCAATGAATTCAAATTAGGTCAGCATGATGCGCAGTGCTAGAGTGAATTATCATCAGGCCTATACCGGTACATTGGTGAATCAAGGAGACTAATCAACATGAACCTGGAAGCACCATGTGGCCTTTAAATGCACTGCCAGAAAAACTATGCTATTGTCCACCACTTAGGTGTTATTTAATAAATGATTTATGAATGTGCCTGTTATAAGCCATTATCTCACCTTGAGGGTAGTCATGCTATTTACACTAAGAGTTCATGTCTGACACAGACATGCAGGACAAATGAAATAGTTGCGTTTTTTGTTTTGTTTTTGTTTTTCTTTACTTTTTTTTGCATGCCTACTTTCTTCACAAATTATAGTGAAGTGTGCAACTCATTAAGATGGTAGATATCAATGTTTTCTACACCTTTCAAGGCAGATGTTCGAGCTACCTTTTGATTGTTTTATGAATACTAGTTCACTCCAAATACTTTAACCTGAAGGCTATTTATTAAATTCAATTAACAGTGGACAAAAGATACCATTGCAGATAAATTGTTCAATATATCTTTCTTTGTCTGTGCTCTTCATCAACTTTCATTATGATGAACTAAACCAGTGAACCCTTGGGACTCATCCTCTCAGAAATGGCAGTCATTCAATTTCAATTTTCAACTTAAAAAGTAATGATGATGAATGCTCCTTATGTTCTCATGTTGGATGGTGACTGGGCCCTGTAGCATGACGTGAGTGTTGGTCATTACACAGGGCAGGAAGGGCTGGGGGCACACAGGGCAAATGCTGCCCTCGACAGGACGGAGGGGGGGGGGGCGATGTCCCGTACAACGACCAAGTATTTTACTTATAGCTATGAGGCAATCCTCACCTGTCCAACCCTCCATAAGGGTTAGTTGACCATGACTCGACCACTAGGCATGTTAGTATCCTTTGTTGACCAAACTAGGTTAACAACTTCAAGGCAACGTAGAATTTCTAATTGATATTACTTTATTAACTACAATAGGTATACCTTGAATATGCCCAAAGAACTACTCATAAAATTGTGATAAAATCCTATTGTGGATGGGTGGTTGACCTAAGGTATACCAACATGCCAAGTGGTCGAGTCAGGGGTGACCTACCCTATCCACATGATGGCGGTGGAGTTGGGGTGGGAGGGAGGCCTTAGGCTGTAAGTGAAAAATATCGTGAGCAACATAATCCAGGTACCCTATATTCTGGGTGATTTGGACTTTTTTGAGGATTGAAAATTAATTTTATTGTCCGACACAATTTAACAAAAGTGGATAATGACAATAAAGGTGATTCCTCATCCAATTCATCTGTTACAAATCCCGTTATTTTCACATTATGACATATATGAATGTACATGATGAAATGAGGTCAAACAAGTAGAGAATATATATATTATGTACACAAAAACAAGACTACCATAGGACTTAACGGTCACACAACAGTGACACAGCGGATAACAGGGTAAAGCGGGCTCAAAACATGCTTCATTACTAATTACATTTAGTATAGAATACGAGAGTAAGACAATACAAGATTTGAAGTATGTAGTTATTAAGTGACTTTGGCAAAATAAGCAGTTAAGATTGTCAATGGGTGTAGTCGTTAAAACAGCTCCCACAAACAATGACATTGCAGCACATGATAACCATACAACAACCATTAGTAGATTTACAAGATTAGGCAACATACTCAGTGTCCAGTAAGAGTAGTCATTACAACAGCTCCTACTTTACATGAGGGGGTAGTCATTACAACAGCTCCCTCATTAAAACATATCAATCATCCATGTTAACAGGATTCTTACTGACTTTAGTCAGGTCAGTTATGCCAGATAATCTCTTTTTAAATGTAATCTTGCCTTTACTGTGCTGATACCAGCTTCCTAAATTATTCCATAAGGTTATACCACGATGCATAGGTGATTTATTGTAACCATGATTTTGAGCAGTGTATTCTTTGAACTTTACATTGTTATCCGATCTTAGACCAGGCCGCCTTGGTTCATTCTCAAGATATTCAGGATTCTTTGCAAGTTTAAACATGTAAAACAATAGCATTACATCCCTTCTCCTCTTTAAAGTTGGTATATCAGCTAATTTATACATCTCAGCCTCAGATAGGTTCCTACCCCTAAATACAATCTTCAGACCTCTCAGCTGAAGCCGATCCAATTTTTTAAGACAGTCCTCATTTGCACCATCAAATACAAAACTAGCATAATCAAATAATGACATAATAGTAGTTTTATAGACAGTAAGAGCCACATTTTCAGTCAAATTATGCCTCAGTTTACTAAATCTGAACAGTCTATGGCTTACTTTAGAATTAAGATCCTTCAATGCACTATTAAAGCTCAAGGTTTTATCTATTTTTAGGCCTAGGTAACAATAGTTCTCAATCACCTCTAATTCAGTAGTACCAATTTTAAGTGAAGGTACTTTCATCCTATTTAACTTATGACTACTACCATACTAGACCACTTTGGACTTATCAATATTTATCGTTAATCTTTTTGATATAAACCAGGACAGTATACTATCTAAAGCACTCTGCATTTTTCCTTGGGCCCTATCAGCACCGCAACCAGAAGTTAGTAAAACTAGATCATCAGCATACATATAGAAATCACAATTTTGTAGCACAGTACCAATATCATTTACAAAAAGAATAAACAACAGAGGTCCTAACACGGACCCTTGTGGGACTCCAAAACGAACTGGCATTACTTGCGATGTATAATTTCCCATTTTTGTAAATTGACTTCTTCCCGTCAAATAGCTCATTAACCAATTGAGGTTACAATCATCCAGTCTCAATTCCCCCAGAGTTTCAATAAGATATAAATGATGTACAGAGTCAAATGCCTTTTTAAGGTCAATATAACTGGCACAAGATAGGTGTCCTCTATCTCTATTTTCATATAATTTGTTTAAAAAGGCAAATATAGCGTCTCCTGTTCCTAAACCTTGTCTGTAACCATATTGACGCACTGACATTGTACCAGCTCTATTAGTAACATCTGTTATATGACCATGCATAATTTTTTCAGCAATCTTTCCTGGCACCGGGAGAAGAGAAATAGGCCTCCAGTTTTTGATTAGTTTGTTGTTTCCATCCTTTGGAATAGGACTTACCCTAGCAACTTTCCAGATATCAGGAAAGATCCCTGAATCAAAACTTAACTGATACAGCCAAGTCATTGGTGTTAAAAGAAATTTTAAAGCCACCTTTAAAATATCACATCTGATGCCCATTATACCGGATGTTTTATGAGCATTAATCTCGTCAATGTAGATTGAAACAAGCTCCTTTTCAACTCTAAGCTTAGGTACGAATGCATCCTCTGGTTCCTTGAAAACAACGCGTTCAGGATAACCTTTTACAGTCATATCATTAGATAGCTGCTTACCAATACTAGAAAAATATGTATTCATGTAATCCACAGACTCTTGCTGTGATATGATTATATCATTATCATCAATTAATTCGGGTGGTTCAACATCAACTTCAGGTTTCAATATACCATTCACAATTCTCCAAAATTTCTTTGGATTATTTTTACAATCCTCCAAGGCCAGCTTGGACTGATCTGCTTTCGAGTACTTTATAGCCCTATTAATTCTACAACGTAGAGACCTAGCTACAATTAGATAAGAGACCTAGCTACAATTAGATAATGTTCATTTCTAGTCTTTAGAAACAAACCAACATTATTTTCTCTTTCATGAATAAGGCTCATTATTTCAGGGGTCATCCACCTATGTCTCCTGTCAACATATTCTACTCTCACCCATGGACAGTAGGTATCTAGGAAGTCTTCAATATGTGCTTGAATCATCCTCCAGCCTTCTTCAGGATCAGAGCACGAATAAAACGAGTCCCAATCCAGTTCACATAACCAATCTTTAAAAAGATTCTCATTGAAATCCTTGTACCTACGTATAAACATTATTTTCTTTGTATATGTAACTTTCATTTTACATTTGACACTAAATACAGGCAGGTAATCACTAACCATAAAATTTAGAACTCCTGAGGTAACATCATCATTATAGTTTGTCAGAATATTGTCTAAACATGATATAGTTTTCTTATAGGGTCTCGTACATTGATGTATCAATTTATGATAGCCCTCAAAGCGACACAAATCCAACAGCCTAACAGCACTTGGCAGCTTTTCTCTCAAGGTATTGATGTTTATATCTCCCATAAGCCATTGTTCTTTTTTGTTGTTTTCAGCATGCTTCATTAATTTTAACATGTGTACAAAAAACGGGTCCATTTTACCATATAGTGGGCAATATACAATAATCACTTGAAGCTTATTTCCATCTCTAAAATCTAGGTCCAAAACAAGGCATTCAATGTCTTTGTTTGAGCAACTCAGGCTCCTATCTATCATTACATCTACAATAATATCATCTCTAACATAGGCAGCAATACCACCCCCTTTCTTGCGTCTACGATCTAATCTATAAAGTTGCATACCCTCCTAATGTATCATATCATCATTATAGTCATCATGCAGCCATGTTTCGCTTATGTTTCCAAGGACTCAATAGTACCTTTGGCTGAGCCTGAGTGCTGTTGAGACCTGTTCTCCAAAGGGTGAAACGTCTAAAATGATAAGTGATGAGTAGACCTGCTTATATGGCAAGTGAACCTTCTTACACGTCCTGACGATGAAAAGAAATAAAACAAAATAAATGATGAAAATTAACAAGGAATGACGTCATAGGCCATGAAATATGGCATCTGCACCCCAATATTTGTAGTTGAGTGGCAGTTGGCATGGAGCCCCTTGTGTTACTAGGGATGTGACAAACAGGTATATATCACCTAAATATGTAAGTCGTATATGGAGAGCAGCAATTACATCTTATTTACTGACAAAAAGTTGAAATACAGGAAACTCTCACCTCTGGTTTAGTACCTAGATATGAAACAGCAGCTTGTAACTTTATTTACTGCGACCACCCAGGGGGTAATACAATTGTATAGATACACACGTTATGTTAGATGGGTGGGGGAAATGTTGGAGGGGGTAGGGAGAATTAGAGTTAAATAGAGTGTAGACTGAAGTCCTCCTTGACTTCTCAAAGTTTCTGTAACTTACGTCATATATGACTGATACAGATGAACCAATAATGGCCGCCATCTTGTCCCCAATTCTTAGTATCTGGTGGAGCTGATGTTAAATCCAATCGGAACCATCGTGGAAAAATACTTTTGCACCCACCTATTAGACTTTTAGATCTTGACTTCGCCACCATGGCGTTGCAGTCAATAAACATTATACCCCTATTAGTTTAGACAGAATGACATCCCTTACGTATTGTCGTGTTCCAATTGTCCCCAGGAGAATAACCCCTTAAAGACCACGTGATGCCTCCAGGTTGATGTTCCTAAGCCATCATGATGCACCAAGGTAGTGCTTATAAATCTGCTATTAAATACTAAATTGGTGCATCACATCGACCCTTCAGGAATGTATCAACCCTGTATGATTGGCATGATGTATCCCTGGCGTGTCACTTACTAGTTCTGCATTTATGCATCATAAAGAAGAAAACTTGAAGACAATATGCATTAACACACTATGCAGCCCTTAAAGTTCCCCAGGGGCAGTTGTGTAAGAAGATCTTCAATCATAGTCGGTGAAGCTGACCTTGTATCTCACAATCATCTCACCATCTGCCACAAAAGGCACTGAAGAAGGGGGACTCAAAGAACTTTTGATGTAAATAAACCCCACTGTGGCATTAATGTGGGGGAAATGAAGCTATGGTGTAAGTGTCACCAGATTGGGGGCTGATTATTAATGGTTATCAATTGAGTAAATAAAGGAACTACGCCACTGCTGTATTGTGTCACCTTAGCAGGAATATATGTCACCCCTCCCCCTTGTCACCTCCCCAACCCTCCCCCAGTACACATACAATTTGCCCACACTGCTTACTTACCACCCACACACAAGCCTTGTGTTAACTCTTGTATGGCAACTTATTGGTTCATTGTATCTAGTGCTTAGACACACACAGCATGTATAACTCGTGTGAGTAATTCACAGAGACTGCGTTTATCCATCATGTTTAACTGAAGGGTGTTTATCGAATGTGTGAGTTCAGCAAGATGCATCAAAATAGCTGGGCATGGCTGCATTTCATACAATGTGACAGCAATCTTTGATGTCATTGTGTAAAGAATATATGAACGTGAAGAGTTAATAACATATAGGTATGTCAATGCAGCCTCAAGGAACACAATGCAATGGTAGACAATAAGCCATACTAATACTAAGTAACCCTTGAAAATGCCTGCATTTTTATCCCATTTTCAATATTTTCTTCCTTTGAAGTCGTTTATTCTGTCACCTAAACACTTCTATGCACAACATGATACCTTCAATTATTTTCCTTTGTCGTCCTGATGCGACAAATGCAGTGACGGTTTGTGCACTCGAAAAAAACACACTATATTTGTACACCATGCAGACTTCTTGTGTCTACATCCAATATCATTAGAATGAAGCAGGAATGTAGTACTGGCAAGAAAACTAACCTCAGCTTCAGATATGCGGCATGATGACCCAAAGGTACACTTATCTAAAAAGAAATCTTCATGTGGTATTCAAAGGATCAAGTAGAGGGTGGGCCCCTGGCAATGTCATGGAAAGATTCAAAACAAGCCTAGCTTAGCATTGTCACATCTTCACATTATCCTTTCATTGTGTACACTTCTTTTGAATCCACTTTTTATCTCATCCCTTTATCTGTTGCCTGTTTACTTCCGTGATGTGAGCATCCATCAAAAACACCAATCCCCAGTAATTCTGGATAAGACTAGGCTATTGTTGTCGTTTACACCTCTACACCTTCCTATTTTCTCATCATTTCTATCACAATTGTGTCCATGTTTTTGCTCTTCATGTCCATATTTTCCTCCTTCCTCCACCTTTTGTGATACTTCCTCAGGTTGGAGGGTTGACTGGTGTTCTCAGGTTGTTCTGCATACAGCAGCTGGATGATGGGACTGCCTCTAGGTGCAGTGGGGAGGAGGGGGTTACCATTTAAAGGGAGTAAAGGGTTTTAGTCCCTTATGCCATCATGATGCATGAGTGCTGAGCAACTCGACTGTTGTTGAGATATCATTCACCAGTGAGTGAGAAGAGGTTGGTATCTCAACAATTTTGGTAATCCATTTAGAGGAAAACCAATTCTGCACAATGATTAAAGATAGAAATTAAGTGTCAGAAATTCCTGCAAAATTAGTAGAAGTGGTCCCTCCTTTAGATGATACATTCCCAAAATGTTGGCATGATGCATCGATGCAGTGGCGGTGAATTACTTGCAAGTGCTGTATCGGTGAAAGCGGGTGAATAGGGGGTGGAGGGTTACACCTTCCTTACACAACAAGGATATGTAAATTTGGAAGGTTCAATGGGACGGGTATGATGTAGACTATGGGAGGGCCACTCCTTATGTATCTTACCTTTTGTTGTTGCATCTAATCCCTCTATATTGAGCATACCAGGGGTCTGATACACAAAATATTTTTTATTTGTGATAGATATTGGATACTGTATTTTAAGCAATCTTTGAACTCTTTAGGGACCCCAAATAAGGCGATAATAAGGTCCCATATGGGGTTAACCAACAATAATCGCAACGAATCAACACATAGATCCATGAAGCTTATTTCATAGCAGTAGCATTAGAACAAAATTTAATTTATATACAGGAGCCTCTGTAGTTGCAGCTGCCTTTAAAAATATCTTACTATGATGCTCCTCTACCAGAGATACCATATAGAAGGGTATACCAGTGGGGAAGGACCAAAAGCCAACATCAACGCCCCATGATCCAGACAGTCATTTGGACACTCTGTGAGGGTAGGTTTAGTGAGATTCAGGCATGCAAACAGCCTCCTTGATGAGGTCTTATAATCTTAACCCTTTAAAGGCAGAACGTGTTTTAACTTCATCTCTTAGCCAGCATCAATGTTGCTCTGGTACGCACCTGCCAGTGCCGTTTTTCTCGAATAACGCCAATCCTACATCTTGCTACACTGTCTTAGGTGTTGGATGGTCAGTATGATTCACCAATAGTACTTCATCAGTGCATTCTAACAGATAATCGACTTGAAAGCTTGGAGGCATCCCACTTTGTATCCGCAGTTAATTCTACAATGACCACAATGTCATGTTCTGAGGTTTTCATGATGTATTAAGTATGCACTAGCCCTGCATCGGTGCTTATAGTGACTGAAAGACAGGCTGCATGGCTAGATACTCAGGCATCCAGCAGACGAATGGAGCCCTTTAATGGTTTAATGTAAGCATACAAGATCCACCTTTATCTGCCAGGTAATGAGGTTATGGAGCAAACACTAATGGAGCAGCTATACTATGTACATAGCAGCAAACTGAGTGTTTATCTAAGGGATATTCCGAAATAGCAGACAAATTGACATCTTTGTAACTCATTACATCTGTTTGTGAAAGGAAAAACGGATCCAGTCAGAAATGGGAATAATACTCAAAGGACAAAAGAAGGTAGGGCCTACTTTTTTGTTCACCTTCTTTTTCACCTCTTAAGAGGAAATAGTACTTTGAGAAACATAGAGGACTTTGAAAAGAAACTCACTAAAGAGAAGCTCTAGCTGCACTATGGGTTCAAGAGAACACACAAGAGGAAAATGCATGATATTCATAAAGCATAGGAAAATGCCAATCTGTCAAAATTGAGCGTTCTTTAATGTTAAGATGTCAAGAGCTAAAGTTCAAAGTTTATTATGCATTTGCATAATTGACCTTTCAAGAGGCGTAATTAAGATTTTTGACAAGCATAATTAAGATGTTGACAAGATAGTCATGACTCTTGTATTGATTAATTATACTCCCGACAGAGTGGACTAGATTTACAAATTACATATAGGTTAAACATTTACAAGTTTAACCCCCCCCCCCCACTACATTCCCTCTAACCACCTCAGTTCAAATTCCAAATATTCAATCTGGGAAAAGTTACAACCATAAGAGTAAACCCTCCTCCCAAACTTTGCCGCGGGCCACTTCATAAATTCAAAAGTCCAGCCATCCATTCTCTCCTCTCCAAGGAAATTAGCTTTAAGTTCAAACTACCCACAAAGGTATTTCATCAAAGTCTCTTTACTACCGCCAAGCAGACGAGGGGTAGCCTCGGGGCTTTTCTTTGCATGTTTTCCAATTGCCTAAAGACTCTTCAATGTTTGGGGCATATAGCTGGAGGGGGTTCACAATAGCTGTGGGGTATATAGGTAGGACCTGCGTCTCTGGGAAAGTGGTCAAGGTAGTCTTTTTGTCATTCCTTTTTGTCTTTCCTTCTTGTGTCTGGTCTGTGACATTTTGTGAACTCTGGTCTTGGTAACGATATGTGTGCAGAGGAAGGAGTATTATTTGATGCATCATCCCCCTTTTGTTGGCATGATGTATGCATGCAGCCTTGGTGTTTAACTCACCAATCCATAGGCTATATGTGCATGCATCACACTAACATCACAGGGTTGATACAGGTTTGAAGTATTGGCACGATGTATCAGTGCGAAGAAGTTACTCGACGTGCTGCGTTGGACTGCTCGTTGGGGCATCCTATCCTTAAAGGGCTAAGCCAGCTGAGAACCTTTGCAAACATTCTTCCATTCATGTCAAATATCTCCAGTGCTACTGCATGCTATAGACGTTATACATACATCTAGCCCCCTGTACTTTAATGATTCAATTCCAATTTGATTTATATTTGATGGACAATATACCTCAAATGAGTATTTACACTCCCTAATAATTGTCTCTATTGGAGGCTTTGATAATGCCTTCTATGTCATGATTTTGGCTGACCTTGTAGTAGAACATTTACCAGGGGGGAACGTGTTTGAATATATCATTGATGCCAAGAATATGTACGTTGATCAAAAAAAGGTGTAATCTATGTATGTAATTGGGTACAACAACCCAACACTTTAAGGGTTGCACAGTATTTAATGCATCATGCCCTCCTATCATCATTCATCTATCTCTAGCAATGTAGGATAGATGAGTAGCCTTGCAGGAATTGCATTGGTGCATCATGACAATAAAGGAATACGGGCCTTGAGGCATTTCTCTGTACTTGGGAGTTAGGGCAATTGGCAGCGACGATACATATTTGGCGTGGGATAGACAAGATATATAAGGAGACAGTGTATCAGGTGTTTTATCACATTTCCCACAGTTTAGAGGGGCTCCTATTTATAGTGTATGTTATAAGTGGGTGAAATAAAAGGAAGGCCCCGCAATATTCCTCCAATAAGTGACAAACACAAATATATGGCGGCTTTATAGCCTCATCAAAAGATTACCCAGTGACTTATTAAAAAAGGATGGATATGACATTTCATATAGCTGTTATACCCTTATGAGGTTGAAGACAGAATGATACATGGATACTTTGGTATGGACACTGTAGAATCACATACAAGTGAGTCTAATACAGACCAGTGGGTGCTCTCTCATATATCTTTCTAAATGATTTCACTATAGCTAGGTCCTTTGTCCTCCCATCTGTCCACTTGACTCCCCCACTCATGCATTTCTTTTTTTGTGATGCCCTCTGTAACATTTCCTCTAAGATCGCCCTGTCCATCAAAGTAGGGGATGACCTATTTCAGACACGAGGAAAAAATCTAAATTCTAGGTTTCTTACCTCAAATTCTGTTCCTTTGTCGATATCAGCAGCAGCAATCACAAACACCAAAAACTCAGGTACAGGGGGTGGCATCCTTCCCCCTCCTCCTGCCCTCCTCCTTACACCTCCTCCTGTAGGTGTAGGGCTTATACTTCTCACACGGCTTAAGCTGAAACTGGCCCCTTTACGGCCTGGAGGGGTCTTGTTCCCGACCTTGGCAGCTGAGGGCCTCTGGAAGCCCTTCCAGGAGGCTGACCTTCTGGGCTGGTCAAGGACATTGGTCCTGAAACTCGGTGGAGGGGTACAGGAACCTGGAGGGGTTGTCTTAAGGTCAGGTTCACCCAAATCTCCAAGGCTCATTGGATTGAGATTGTGTCTTTTCGACCTAGACTCCACATCCGCCAGGCACTTTCCCAAGCGGCCATCTTCCGGAAGCGAGAGCTGTCTTTGCAACTTCTGCTTTACAGACGCTGGAGATGCTGTCTTTATGACCACCTTGCTCACACCAAACCCATCCTTCCCAGAAAACATCAGTTCCACCACTTCTGGTTCCTGGTTCTGGGTATCCTCACTGGCCGAGGCCACTCGCAACCGAGTAGCTCTACCGGAAGTGACGTCACTGTCACCGGAAGTAGCTCCTAAACCAGCGCAAGTAAGTTCAGGGACTGCACAGTCAGGTAATGAGGTATCAGCAGCACAAAGATTGCCTTCTGCAGAGCGAGATATTGTTAGTCGATTCTTCCTCAGCGACTTTGGGCTGGGAAGCCCCAGCTTGTTTGAAAGGGCATTCAGCATGTTGCTATGGTAATCTGTCCTCTGCTTCACAACAGGACATGATTTAGACTATTAATCAATCTCACCGTATAATCCTAGAATTGACTCATCAATTCCCGACAACCGTTAACATGACATATCCATGCAATTATTGCAATTTAACCATGCCGTTCACATTAAAAAAGGGCCATAACGGGAACTCATGTCCTTGGCCCATTCTGGTTATCTCCCATAATGTACATGCAGACCCCAATTGGCCTGGTGATCCTGATATGTCAGTAATGTGTGCACCCAGTCAGGTGGTGTATATAATTATACGACATAAACAGATCCAGGTCAGCCATCCTGTGCTATAAAGGTATGTAAGTACCATGCCATCACAGGGCCATAAGGCTACAACATGCTATATGTATGTAGTATCTTTATACCATTGTCTTACTAACACTTAGCATAGACTCAGGTACTCCAGGATAGCATCATGGCTATATACCTCAAAACGTAGGGTCCTGATGAAGGTGTCACCATGGTAATTATACCTAACAGGTCTATTTCTACACCTGCCTCGTCCTGCCCTACTACATTGTACTACCTACACATCTTTAGTGAAGTACTGACAGTACCTGGGTAGGCTCCTATGGGGCCTTCTTATAGCTACTCCACAGTGGCAAAAGGTACCTGCACCAAATATATCCGTACATATGGGAGTGGTCCAGATTGAATAAAGCTATCTTCCTCCTGGGTTGCCAGTCTCAGTTTGACAGGCTATACAATAAGATCCATTGGTATCCATGGATTAAGTAGATCCTTCTTTAGTTGATGATGATGGGGTAATATCACCTCTAGGATCCTCTATTTTTCACATGTATGTATGTTTACATGGTTACATATGGTAGGGTTGGTGTGTGTCCAGGGTCTGCCCATTTACTCATAGATACATAGACCTATGGTAGAGACCTAGTAGCATCAAGACTAGCCTTAACTGTCCTACCCAGTCAGTGTCCAGTTGCCTGTTGCAGTACTGTGGCTGTGGCTGGCCTCATACACCCACCACTTGTCATCTCTCACACACCTCTGTGGTACATCTTGTGGTGAACCTAATGTAGCATGTGTCCTCCTCCTCCTTGCCGCTCGGGGATGTGTGTGTGTGTGTGGGGGGGGGGAGGCCCAGTGTTGTGCCTGGGGTAGACTCAGGTAGGGAGTATGGAGACAGGTAGGTAGAGGCCTCAAGGCACAGGTCAATTCTACTGAACTCTGTATGGGCAAGTATGGGGAGATGCAACATAACATGGGGACTGAAAGAGACAGAGACAGACAGACAGAGACGGGTAGACAAAGAAACAGACAGACACTAACAGTCAGAGACAAGGAGAGAGACAGGACAAGAGACAGGCAAGCAGGCAGAGAGAAAGAGACACAGAAAGAGAAAGGCATGTATCCCGGCAGAAAGGAGACAGAGACATTTAGTAACAGAGACATGTAGCTATACAGGGCCAGAATCAGACAGAGACACAGCTAGAGAAGAGGTAGGTAGGCAGACAGAGACATCTATAGACAGAACAAAAGAAACAGACAGATACAAATATGGAAAGACAACATGTAATGAGAGAGGATATAGGGGGCAGGCAGACAGACAGAGAGAAGCAGAAAGAACATTAACTGATGAAGGTGCATAGAGAAGGGAAAACAAGGTGATAACTGTGAGACAATTATTAACTCCCTTTCATCTGTTAACCATTGTACCAGATGTTGTGGGTATATATGTGACATCTCAACTTGATCCCTCACTTTACTATAGATGATAGTAGCACATGCACACTTCATGTTGGCCAACATAGCAGCAGCTGTGGTAACTTGTGTTTGTTGATGATCACCTTTAATTGTTTATATCGCTGACAATTTGCATGTATTTAGAACTGCAACTGAGTTTCTTTGGAGTCATCGTCATAGTTTGCAAAGTACATGTATGAGAACTGTTTCCACACTCTAGGCTGGGTCCAGGCCATACTGATGATTTACCCTTGGTTATTGTATAGAAAATAAATATTGAGAAAGTCTCCCAATTCCCAAAGCCCACATCAAACCTATACTCCTAACACTTTGGTAGCAGCATGATGCCTTAATGCACAATACCCTTTTGTTATCATGATGCATGGATGACGCAAGTAACTCACTAGTGCTGTAGGAGGCTAATCCTAGAGGGTTGATGCACCCACAAGGTGTCAGCATGATGCACCAATGCAGTACCAGCGAGTAGCTCAACACCACTGCTCTGGCATGTGTATCATGGCAGCAAATGATCATGATACTAAAATGCATCATGCTGTACTTAAAGGTCTGTTAACCACATATCTCCCACCTGACGTTACATGGTGCTGGACCCCTGTGCGCTGGTCTTGATCCCTCAGATCCCTGAGATTCACCATAAGACATGTACTGGTCTTAACCCTTTAAGTGCTGCATGGTGCAATAAAGTGGTATTACAATTTGATATCATGATGCATGAATGCAGCCTCAGTAAGGTACTCACCAAGAATGCATTCAGGTATCATTATGACGCTATGAGGTTCTCACTCTCAGGAAGGGTGATTACAAAGGTGGTATAAATAGGTTTGGGCACAGAAAATACTACAGCATGCATGTGTTATCCCTGTGGATGTCTGAGGAAGCCTTGGGTTTATATATTTGTTTGGCTGGTATCTTAGGGTTGGGATTGGTTTGGGTTGGTGGTGATGTATTTGGGAGCTTCATAGTTGGGTTTCTGAGTGGATTAGGTATGAACTTTTTATCTATGGCATGGCTACAGCATGGAATGTATAGAGGTGTGGAGGCTGAACTCAGGGTTCTGGTTATAGGGATGGAATGTGAATGAGCACAGGTGAATCTAAGTGTCAACATAGGACTACCTTAGCCATTAAGACGCATAAACTGATACAACCCTGACAAGTATGGGAGTGTGGATGGGGGGTCCCATGTCACTAAGCCTAAAATAGCCCATGTCGCCATGTCAATTGTAGTGGTCCACACCCATAAGTATAACTCCTGAAAACTGTTTTGATGCATCATGCTGAACCTTAAGTGAAAGTGGCTTATTCCTTGACAAGTTGCCCTGCACTTGAATTCTGGAAATTCCCTCTCCTGCCCCCGTCACCATTGGAAAAGATCTTTCCCACACTGGATCCACGTGATTTTTTTAAGAATACATGCATAGTGAGATAATCTGTAGCAGCAATGTCTAATTCCTGGTGCATTTGGGGGAGACTGACGACCTATTGTGTTAAAAGTCTTAAATACGCACCTGTTTTGCTTAGGAACCGACTTAGACTAAATCAAGGGCTGGGATACTTTGAATCACTACTTGGCAATGGCAGTAAAAGATAAGGATTTTTGATGGGAAAAGACAATTAGCCATAGGTGGGTTTGGGTTTACCACCTCAGGTTGCAGGTGTACCTGGCCAGGCAGTGTGAAGGTATTGGGCACTAGTCCATACGTGCTATAAGTCGTGCAGAATGGTACACAAACCCATCTCACCTGGTATACACTATGCACCTCCATCCATTCTACTGGTAAATCTAATAACCCAGATTTACAGACCTAACACCAGATTTGTGATTGGGTTAGTGTTGGAATAGTAATATCTATATGCATCATTATAAATGGACCCCTTTTAACACTGTGTAACGGATAGAGTAACAGTATCGATGGCTAAATGGAGAATAATGTTCTTTGAATGGTGGTTCCACAGAGAATAGAAACTGAGATATATGAGGCATTTCTGGGGGACATTTCTTTCAGTGGATGTCGAATTATAACACATACTGATATTTCTTAGGGAAACATAACTTAGGGAAACAGAAATATGACTCCGTCCTTGTATTAGTAGATGCTGGAGGACCCTGTAAAGCTTTAAAGTCGCCACCAGACCCAAACTTGACATTCTGCTACATTAGAGGTTCATTCACAACAAAACTTATATATGAACCCTGACCCTACCAACTCCGCCCCAGCAGATCTTCTCCTGTTCTACATATAGGTGGTAACGGTGTGGTAATCAGACTATATCCATCCCCTCTACCTCACAGCATGTTCAGAGAAACCTACGACGTACAATTACTTTTACACCCATTTATCATTGTCACTTCCTTCAACCACAACCCCAAAGAAAGAATAAAAGGAAATTTTAAAAAAGGTCGAAAGCTCCAACATGGAGCCTTGTGATTTCTTCATGGAATAAATTCTGTGTCGGGTTGCAGTTGTTGAGGGTACAACCTGTATGTTTGCCCCACCATTACATCTGTAGTAGAATCAATTGAAGTAGTATATTATAGCAGGTATATATTCCTCATCCTCTTGATTCAAACAAACTCTGTCGGATAAAAAAACCACTCATTACACTTAAACATGCACCGCATCCCATGGATGAATTAAGCGCCAGGTTTCAAAATAGTGTCTGTCTTATTTAAGTGTAAGTTGTTTTTAGTGTCTGATAAAAACAGAACTCATCCGAGCCCACCACAACAACTGGCCAACATGGCCGAGTTGTTGGGAGTGTAGGACTCCAGATCAGATCCCCTGCAGTCTTGGGTTCTAACCCTACCACCAGCCAGCTTTTACAGGTACATACCGCAGAGGTTCACCTGAGCTGCTGTCAGACATGAGAACAATACTATCTGAGGTATAGAAGAGATGAAATGAGCTGTCACATATTGAACTGGCTGTCAGAATCATGTTAGTTCCGGTGTCATCTCAGTGCTTCTATCCCATGATAAAAGAACTAAGATTATCCAAAAGAAACGCACTCAAAGGGCCCAAATCGTGGTATAATGTTATATATGTATGCAAGTGGGGCACAAGGAACAGCAATTGAATGTGTTCTGGACCAACTAATTTTTTGTTGTTCGTAATAGTTTTAAGATTACATCGGTAAACCAACAAAAACAATAATAACAACAACAGTAATTGTATGTTTCCACCAAAATTAAACCTCGACCTTACAGTACTAACCATACCCCCATGCAGTTGAGCAGCCTTCCAATGTTCTTGGAACAATCTCCTACCAACCCCCAACCCCCCCCCCCCCAAAAAAAAAAGCACTACCCCCCCCCACCATTTATGCTGCCAGAGACCACTTACTCAAACACATTTATCATATTCCATAACAGCCCATCTCTAACGTATCACAGTGTTAGATGACACCACTACATAGCATTACATTGCTACAGTAAAGTATGACCAACCTTGCCACCAGGTCTACACCCTTTAAGGACCATATAGGGTATTAATACCATTGTGACAAGTTGCCATCATGATGCATGAATGCAGGATGTTGAGTAACTTACGTGTCAAAACTGTGGGTCGATACACTTCCAGAGGTATGATGCAGAGAAGAAGTGTGGTAGAGAAAGTTGAAAAAGTGAATATGAGCCTCCAATGAGGCATGGTGTGATTTCTAAAGGGTTAATTGTTGTTCTTGTACTCATTACTCATTTTTCTTTGTCTCTGTGGGTGGCCTGAGAGCCTTTCCTACTGATATGCATGAGTACAGTTGACAGCACCGCATTGGTGCATCATACCGACAAAGCAGCACGTATTTTGAGGCATCGTGAGGCCCTTGAATAACTCTATGTAGAGTAGGGGACCTGCCCAACTCCCTTAGACCATCCCCAGGCCACTTTCAATGAGGCAGTTTTTCAGAACTTGGAATGAGCCACTGCTGTGCAGCATACAATGGTTGTAATCATAAGTTTGTTTGGTATAGATTGTGTTTTTACCGTTTAGGGCTAGTTATGTTTGTGTTCACTTGTCGTCATGATGCACAAAAAGTAGTCATGGAAATATTTTGACAGCAACACTGCACATCACCAACTCCTTAGTATTGCAAAGACCCTGCACCTTTGGTATGATTCATTTTGTATGGATTCCATCATGTTGAGTGTGTTGGTAATGATTGTTTAGCTCTCTTTCGATAGGCAAGGTTACAACCATAGCGAGAAAACTGCATTAGACAATTTCACAAATGGTGTATATTACTCTAACCACTCAGATGTGCACTAAACACACAGAGGCGATAGAAAAGAGGAGATAATGAGAAAATGCTTTTAAGATTGACTATATGAGCCCCTGTTCTAGGATGGCGATTATAGTTTCAAATAAACATATAAACTGTCCTTCAAGGGTTAAAGAGTTGGGTGTATGCCTTTAGGGTGAGTTTGATGACCCACCCTACACTCTATTGGTAAAAGTATTAAAAATGTGAGAATTACTTTAGTAACACTTGGTTAGCCCTTTAGGAACAGACAGACATTCAATGACTCTGGAATGCATTATTGGTGCCAAACCGTGAGAATGCAGCAACACACCTGCTCCACGCGGTCAATGCATTATAGGAGCTTCTCACCAGACCTGCATTCATGATCAGTTGCAAGGGAAGTAAAAAGGCTTGAAAGGGGGAGATGTGATGCTAGAGGCAATATTAAAGGCCAAGTAGATAGAGCAGGAATTGGGGCCAATGTCACTGGAGATGTAAAAAGAGTTTGAGGTTTGGGTAGATAAGGATGGGTTGCAATTTTCAACAGTTTGTGAATAGGTAAGGGGCAATTGGTCCAACACTTTTATAATACGTACTGACTTGTTACATGGTTTGTGAGCTCAGAATGAGAAGTGTAGTAACCTAAAACCCTAAAGTAGAGGAAGTAAACAGTGGTAGGTGTGCATTGACAACAAAGATCTCCTTATTCCTACATAAGGTAGTAGTAGTAGTGAGACAAGTATGAACTGTTTGTTATGTTCCCATCCTTGCTGGGTCAGTGTTATCTCATCTACCTGTTCAACAACACCTGTGAGCCTTTTTGTATGAGGAGCCCTTTAAAGGCCACATGGTGCCACCATAGTTATGTTCCATGGTCGACATAACGCAGGTCATTGAGAAGTCCAGTCGCATCTCTGTAGCGATGGCAAGATGCATGGATATCCCTGCTTGGGCTACCCACTACAGCTGTTTCGGTATTAGAGGTTTGAGGGACACATGATACCTTCAAGTTCATAATGAACCCTTGTAGCTCTGCCAGGTCTACTCTTGAGCACTGCATCATGCTGACCCTTCCCCAGTGTCTTAACCCCGCAGAGCCTCGTAATCACTGATAATGCATGATCTAGATACTCACAAACACCAACACCGGATCAGTCTATCAACAAGGAAAAAGGGACCTCAGTGAGTACCCTCCTAGATATCCCTTTTATCTTGTTGATCCACACTTATTTTTTGGTTCACAAACAAATTCAGATGCCCTTAAAGGTTGATATGTTAAATTCATGAATCGTATAATGCGCATTAGCCATGCACAGATTATGTTCAAAGCCTCAGCCTTCGCCTTCCATTCACAGCTCTGTCCCTATTATAACCTATCCAATTAACAAAGCATCAGGTTTCCACTTGTAAGCTACAAAACCCATTGTCTCTGTGTCAGAAACCTTTCACTCGCTGGACACTACGCTATGGTGCATCCAGGGTCAAGATGTTAACCCTTTCAGGGAAGCAGGTTTCCTCCAGCTTCATGTACCTTTGCCATCTTAATGCAGGAATGCAGTGCTGGTGAGTAACTCGCCAACACTGAAGCACTGAATTGGCACATGAAGCCTACCTTTCATGAATAACAGGCACTCCAAAGCTCTATGGTGCTCATCCATATGTCAGAAATGCTCAAAGAGCATACTTCATTTGATGCATTAAAACATCTAAAACTTTGTGGTATGCAAAGGGCTGGCATTGGCACAGGACCTCGGTGTTGAACATATGATGATGGTCATCAAGCCCCTGGAGAGGATGATTCACAATGCCTTAAGGCTTCATGTTTGTGTTGCCTATATGATGTGTTGGTGCAAAGCTCATCAGCACAGAAATGGTGCATCACACATCACATATGTCAAAAAGGCCCGAGAATTTCCGCTCCGAAAACAGCAAAAGAGGATCCTTTACCACTCCGGGGGAAACGTATGTGGGCGTCATAGAATGTGTCATATTTTTGTATTTACCTTTAAGAATAACACTAGAGATAATAATATTTTCTAAATGTGCCCCATAAAGGCCCCCTGGAGAGTCCTACCTACGTCAGACCAGCCTGAAGGTCCTTAAGATTTCTTTATGATGTCCTGGGGGGTGCTATGTATAAGATGAAAGGTATGCCTGTAGGGTACAGGAGGTCCTGGGGCTCTCACCAATACACAACTATATACATGTCTTAGGCCAGCATTGGGAAGTGTTTGTGGTAACATCGGTTGTGTGATGCATTGAGGGTCATGTCCTTTGTCCTCCTGACGCACTAATGCAGCAGTGGTGAGGCTGCGAACCAGCACTGCATTGGTGCATCAGTCCTAACCGTTGAGGCATAGGTTAATAGAGAGGTTAAGATCACGACGTGTACGGCAACGTGTGCGTCTAGAATGATAGGAAATGGTAGGCTAGACGTTGCCGTACACGTTGTAAGTAGGCAAATCTTAACCTCTCTATTATTATCACTGCAGGGGGGTATGGTGCCTGCACTGATGGCAAGTGAACTCACAAACACTGCATATTGACAACCAAGATATATTGCTGAAGAAATGTTAGCTAAAACAAACATCTATCTTGTCCGTCCTGTCAATATAAGGAGATGGCCCTGACCCAGACAATACACTACAAACATACAATGGATGACGTTAAACCTTAAAGGATGCCTTAAGACTTCATGTTAGCTTGTTTTCATAATGAACGGTTTGGCATAACGCATGGATGTAGCTGTGATATTTTTCTTCCTTGGTTCATTCATGCATCATGTCGACCCTATGGGGTCGATACTCTTTAGATGAGTCAGTATGATATCAATACTCCAATGAAGAACTAACGAGTATTATGATCTCAACCCAGGTCGGTTATAATGTAGATACATCTCAGACTTAGCAGACGGGATCAATGCATACCCCAAACTTCTTTTTGGCCAATCCCTTGAAAATAGCTACGTGTAATAGCTTTGCCTTGCCCCGACTATTGGTTACAAGGGTAGCATTAGCAAAGAGGGAAATCTCTAAATACCTACGTCACATTCACCCCCCCCCTTCACTGCTCTACCACTGACCGCTATTATCAATCACAATACTCCTAAAGATAACCAACGTCTGTGGTGGCCCAAACCTTTCGTGGCAGCATAGATGCTTTTGATTGATGCAATATACACGCCCCTTGTATTGATGTATGGATGTCTACAGGGCTAGACTGATGCATCATCATAGGGTTGATACACTCCTGCTGTGTCTGCATGATGCAGAATGCATTGCCAGGTTTGCATTATGATAATCAAATTAACTGTGTGTCATAAAGGGGCCTGTTAAGGGTCATTCTGTCAGTTGGTGATAGGGGTTGAGTGTGGCGTACGGCAGCCTTTATGCTGGGGACCTCCAGATGAGGGTAGTTAGTTTACAATAAGCACAGTTTATCTAAGGTGGGTGGCCACAAGTAAAATAACCTCTTAGAAAGAATACTGCGTTTAGCCCAGCTGAATATCATATAGGAGTGTATCAGTAGCGCCATAGTAGCAGTAATGCACCAGACAATGGAACATCCAAGTGTAGCACCCTGATACATAAAACTGTATGCACTTTTTGGCATCCTGTTATGAGTACAAGGGGCCGAAATGGCACCAACAGACCAACATAAAGCACAAAATGCATTGCATTGCTCTCCTTCTGCAAGACCAGCCACATCTGGTACTTGGGGACAAGATGGCTGTCTCCATGGGGTGACCTCCAAGTACCCTAAAGCCTCACTAAAGTATTCACCTACAAATATTTATAGATCAAAGGACGGTGGGTGGCCAAATGTAGATTGAGGTTCTCACAAACCTTAACAATCTGAGGGCCAAAATACTTTTAAAAATCCCCCCAAGTCCATGACCATTTTACTTTGATGGACCTATAAACTACTAGCGACTCTACTGGCCAGAACTGCATTGGTGCCTCATGCTAACCTTTTGAAGGTACATCTACTCCACAGAGCCAGTATCAATTTAGATATAGCAAGTAGCTGCACCAGGTCTGGTGTGTGGATGCGCCAGGACTGCATCCATGCATCATGAAGACAACTTACAGGCTGCAATGCCCTATATATGCTGCACTTGACACCTGGCCCTTCTTCTAGACAGCTTTATCTAGACATGTCTTATCCTGGCCTGCTGCATTAGGGGCTTGAATTATCTATCAATCATATTCCGATTGAGTCTACAGTAAGACAATGGTCTGTTTAATATTTATAAGTCAATTCTGATAATAGCCCCTTATTCCTATACTACTTCCACATCACCAGCGAATAACGCTGGCACTTGTCTCCTTAACCTTAACTCACGTAGTAATTAAGAAAATAGATAGCACGAGTCACAAGATTCCTGTTCCTTGGTCGGCATGATTTATTAAGACAGAGTTGTTGAGTGAACTTCTACTTTTGAGGACTGCATGGGTGCATCGTGTTGACCATTGTATCAATAACATGGTCCGTGAATACAGCTCTGGAGTGGAATCCACTACTGTTGTATTCATACATCGTGCTTACCCTACAGAGTTGATACACTTCCAAAGTGCTGGCATCAAACCCCAATATGGTTAACTGGCGAGGTCAAATGCTAGAATGATCTAAATCAATGATCAGCAAAAGGTTGATAATCGAGCGTGGACCCAGGCTCTAACCCGATTGGTATTGATTAACCAAACGAACGCGGAATAAATTTACTCACTTGGCAAGGACTGATAAGAAAGCTGTTTCTTTTCTTTTCAAAAATCACCTGAATAATAATTAAATGTCTTTGATATTTCATAAGAAATCTATTGGCAGTCTTCCTAGATATTAGGAACCCCACAGTATTCAAGGCAATGACTGAAAAGGGTTGACGAAGCAATATATACCTGTGCTTGGCTGCAGTAGAAAGCTTATCATTGTCGTATGGTTATGATTTATCGAAATGATTTTGTATCATTGCAATTCCATAACATCCTGAAAATAACACACTTATTGTTTGTGGCTTTCTGACTGTAGAATGCAGTAATAGCCTGGTGAAGGTGTAACCACACCACATGGGGAGGTCTTGGGGATCAATTGAACGTCATTCAACAAGTTGTCAGTGTCGGACGCCTCTTTTGAGTTATGTTATGTTAAATAAATGTACAAGATTTGGTCATAAATAAGAGAATCTATGCCAGAATAAAAATTACTATTAAATTGTCAGATGCCAGAAAGGGATGTGGACAAGAAGCCTAGAGGATCCCTGTGTAGAGCACCTCAATATTCCTGTTAGAATACCTGATTACCCTCCATCTCCATGACGCACCAATGCAGTGCTAGAGAACGCCACACTGCCGTATCAGTAGACAGTCATACCATAGACAATAGGTTCGGCATTATGTATGGATGCAGTAATGTTGAGATGACCAGCCGTGGCTGCATCAATGCACAATGAAAACTATGGGTATCAAGATGCATGTACACAATGTAGATGAAAATAAAACCTCTGACAACTTTCATATTTTCAGATATGACCATCATATCTCAAACCAAAGTGTGCAGACACATAGAAAGGGCATTGCTTGCTCACTATAACTGTCTTGTATACCTTCACATATGACACGTGGAAGGTATGTCTGTGCAACGATTTAAACACCTATACACGATAAATAATGACAATAAAACTGTGTAACTATATCCTTTATGTACCACACGGTACACTGAAGTCCACCTGTGGTCATGATGCACGAATGCAGCCCAACCCTGTGCACTTCAATGACTGAAGTCCCATTTTTGCATCAGGACAACCCTAGAGAGTTGATACACTCCCAATATGATACCTATATTCAGCTCTTACAATTTCAAGGCCGCATGTGTGCATCATGCTGACAATGGGAATGGTGCATAAATGTGCTTTCTAAAGGACCACACATACAGATACTCGGCACATAATGACTATACAATGATGTATCTGTATTCACCTAACAGCTCTTCCACCTGTATGGTGCATGCTTCATGAATATTTATAGGTGGGATGTCAAATACTTTATATATATTGTCCATCGCAAAATACCCATAGAAGTAATGTTCTTTTTGTCACCATAATTCACATTTGAAATTCTGGTGAATGACATGCCAGCAGAGCATTGGTGCATTATGCCGATCCTTTAGGATGGGGCCTAATATTCTATGATGATGAGTTACTCACAAGGGGTATATACTTCCATTTATAATATATCAAGGCACTATGCGGTCCTTGAAAGGTTTAATGACCTGTGATAGTACCTATATATGTGAACCCATTATAACGGTTTATGGACGTGAGTAGTATAGTAATAAACGAATTGTGCTCATGGGCGACCTTGGCTCCCATCTTGTGATATTCATGTATACATGTATACGGCCTATTGAGGGTTGTGTCTGGTGGGAAAAGGGTATCCATGTCGATCCTAAGAAATGTCCATATCTCATGTCTAAGCCGCATAATGCACATATCGCAAGTCGATTTTAAAGAGATTTTAGTCTATACAGTATCCTTTCCCACACCACACTGCATTTTATAAGCAGTCAGGATCTGGCAATAGGTTTTGGAATGATATAGAATCCTTAATATTTTTCTCACCTTACATTTGGAGCTCCTGCTCTCTAGGAGGGATGTACTGCGTCTTCTGGCTGATAGCGTGAATAGGGCCATGGTGTATTTATGTATATCCATAGAGACAAGAGAAGATATATGATCTATGTGTATTTACTATGTAAATCCATTGAAGCTTATGGCTAATACAGTCTAGGTATATCCGTTCACGCAAGGCTTAGACAATGTAGGTAGAAATCACAGCTCCCTGGTACATATTCATCACATCAGGAGACCTCAGTGTAGAGTTAGGCTCGCTATATGTTACCTGAATACAGGTGTGTTGTCCACTTTGAGGAATAACCTCACAAAGAGGCCTCTCCAATTTGATCAACTTGAGGCCTTTCACAACTCAACTTGGTAAAATCCCACAGAAGCGGTTTATCTAAAGAGATCCAGATAAGAATGGTGTAAATCCAGGTAACTAGGTGTGGGGCATTAGGAGGACAGCTGCATTGAGATAACCAAACTGGTGAATTAAAAGTGATGCAATGTTGTTGGAAGGAGGTAGACAACAGGTATTGATACCCAGCTACATTGCTATACCCCAGTGAGAGTTGCGTCCAATTCTGACAGTGTCATTGGGTGCGGCCTATTTTAGGCTTTATTGCAGTCAGCTAAAATCCTATGTTAAAATAACCCTGTCCAGTAAGGTGACCCTAAACAGGTAAAACAGCAGGGTGACCAGACTAGAGTGTCCCTGATCGGGGGCAGTCTATACTAGAATCATTTTGTTTTACCGTCGGCAAATAATCAATCCATTAGTGAGAGGAATAGCTGATTGACATACTTGACCCAATACATATATTCCCTTGGTGTGTGGGAATCCTAATGTGTGGGTAACACTATTTGTAAATCCAAATCCAGCTCACACTGTTGCAGTGTTCCAGAGCAAGGCACAAAATTGAAGTAAGATACTAAAAGTTGACACAAAATCCAAAATACAGCGTGAATAGTGAATTCCATAGAGGGTATTTTCAATTTATCTGCTGCTGACACAGTGATCTCCTTCCCCACATCTGACTGTGGTCAGGGTGTTGTGAGTGTCCCGTGTAGGTGGGTAGGAGAACATGTAGGTATCAGGCCAATCATTAGCTCACCCAGGCCTAACGTGAGCCTAACATAGAGGGCATAGGCCTACCTTAGGCTGAGTATAGAGACAAACAGATAATCCCACTGTATTCTGCACAGGTAGGGTGTGTGTGTGAATGGTGGGGGTGTGGGAGGGGGGATAAGCGGGAGGAGGTTGGTCATTTACCCTCATTCATTGTAGCCAATACATATTCTAGGGTGTACCCTATAGGGATGTAACTTTGATGTCATTCTCCGTTCTCTGGGGGTACAATTCCCTTCAAGTGTTCCCCATGACAATGTTGACAAGAAAATAACTTCCCCTAGTGCATTTATCACATTTGAGAAGTCTGACCAGGCTGTCTTATGGGGAATAGGACGGCAAAGTGGGAAGAGGATGGTGACCCTGGGAAATAAGATGGCGGCCCACAGGGAACAGGATGGCCACCCTGCCAACAGGAAGGCGACCCTGCCAACACGAAGGCGACCCTGCCAACACGAAGGCGACTCTGGCAATAAGATGGTGGCCCTGGGAAATAAGCTATGGAGAATAAAATGGCGGCCCTGGGACCAAGATGGAAACCCTGGGAACACGATGGTAAACTTGAAGACAAGATGGCGGAATATATAGGGGGACCCATTATGTTTCTTTTTACTACAAGACTGGATTTGACCTTATTATCACTAGCTTGAAAGGGGTAGCTGAGGGAGCTAATTAACATATGAAAACACCCCTACTGGCTACCCCCTGCCTTCAATTTATAACAATGCCCAATAGCCTATACATTGTAAGGGCATATTAAAGGCTGATCTAACAATAGCTAGGGCGGGCAGCAGCCACATCCAGTGTTTATTTTAGCATGTATTGTTATGTATTGTGTGAGGGATATGGTTGAGGAGGGGGCGTGGCTCAGGGGTGTAGAGCTGTCATAGAGGTAGGTAATTAGGCAGTCCGACTAATGGTTGAAGTGGTACTCTGATGACCAAACACTGAAACAGGCCTTCACCACAAGGCCCATGAAGTACTGGACATCTGCCGAGTCTGCCTTCTCCTTTTCTACTCTCTATTCATTCTTTCTTATATTTAATGTTACCAACAGGAATGGTCATTGTTTAATGATAAGGTTGGACAAGGGTGGAGCAAAGTATTAACCCCCCCCCCCTCCTTCAGTGAAAAGGTTTATGTTTTCATCAAATGTATGGGAGTCTGAATACACGTGTAGGCCTACAACGTGGGAGAGGAGGCTTAGTATCATCAGGTATGGATTGTATAAGTATCATCAGACTTGGCCATGTATTAAAATCAAAACCAACATAGGAGGAACATAGACATTTTATCGAAAGGGTACTTTGAGACAATCTCCCAACCCACCCCCAATCCAGGCACCAGAGAATGGATCATTTCCTGATGCAGAGAAGAAGCTGAAAACCCCTGTACATGCAGAGATTTTCCACTCTCATTTGAATTCGAGCTGTAATAGCATCTTGTGAATTAACCTCCTGAACTGCCAGATTTTCAATACACAGATCATTGATCCTAGCCACCTCCCTCCAATCCACCATAGCCAAATGAGAAAGAATAGCCTCTTCAAATGAACAGTTATTGCATAATTTTGACTTATCCCCACCCTTCATTGTAGAGTGATGTTGATCAGACGTGGGGAATGTCCTGGATAATAGGGATATCAACCCCTTAAGGACCAAATGATGACTCCATGTACAATCCAATTGAATAACCTGCTGTATTACATTCAAGCACCATATTAATGACACAGGCTTGATACCACGGGACTGATACACTCCCAGAGGGTGGGCCTGATGCCCGGATGCTGCAATAGAGGGTAACATGTACCATGTGTACCACATAGCCTGAGATGTCGCCTTTATAGGTTAAGATGAGGGCTGATCCTCAGGTTTTGTAGGTTGCTACTGTAACAGCTTTAACAATAGGAGGTGTGGCTTTACAGGCTAAATCTGGTGTTCTGGTTTAACCCTTTATGGACAGGAGGATACCTTAAGAACCCATGTTCCTACTGTCATGAGGCCTAAAAAAAAGTTGTGTTCAGGTATCCCGACCTACCCTAATTTTTTGGCCCGACCCTAATTTTTTAAACTTTGTTTTTAGAATTGTTTGGTAAATATGACCTAAAATTCAAGAAAAATGTAAAAAAAAGTCAATATAATAGGTATGTTTGGTATCAGATTAAAGCCCATGGTCTCATGAATGCTACGAGCTTGAAACAACCAACATTTTTATAGTTTCTAAAGTTGGTTAATCTTTTGAACCATGTTTAATGTCATTTTGGCAGTTGTCGGCATCCAGGAACTTTAAAAAGAAAATCTAAAAAAGAAAAAAAAAATCCGACCTACCTACCCTAATTCTTTGGGTTATGTTACCTGAACACAACAATGTTTTTAGGCCTGATGCAGAAAATCAGCTGTGGCTAGTGGTTCACTTGTGATACATTAATTCATAATCTCAACCCCGTCCAGGACTGGATTTGCATGTACCTCACGAGGTTAACATGATGCATGAATGCGAGTTACCCCTTTGTGCATCATGCAGAATAAAGGATATCCTGCTTTACAATTCCATGCTATCATTAAGGGGTTATGGCGAGGAAAAGAAGATGGGTTGCCTTATGTGAATACCACTTCTATCTGATATTGGGGTGGGAGATATTTATAGAGGTGGACAGTTGAGGATAGACACGTGATACTTGAGCGTTAATCCGTGTAACAGTATGATATGTGGTGGCCTCTCCCACTGCCCCGCCCCTGGCCCAGGTCATGATGATCACAAACACTGTCTCTAAAATTAGCACAGGTCAAATAAGAGAATCTCACCGGTAGTAGGTCTAACAGGTAATATCTAGGGATACTCCCTAATCTCGGCAGGCTTCCCAAGTCCACTTAAAAGGGTCTGTATCTTCTCTTTCCTATCCCCTTGGTGTGTCTGGTGCATATATGCAGCGGCACAAACACAGTCCTCTATTGTGTAATAGAGTTTTCTCGCCATGAATATGACCTTAGCTGTTGAAATGGCGTTAAACATCATCTACTCACTCACTCCCTAATCCCGCCCCCACGAATACTCTCATAAAGCATTGTAAACTATGTGCATATCATATAGGCCTATTGCCAAAACTACTAAGATGCTGTGCACTCCACCAAGGCCACATTCTTTTGGCTAACCCTCTGGCCCGACCACTCCTCTTCGATAAGCGCTGGCCTGTGTAAGTCAGAAAATATACACTGAGGCTCAGTATGGAAGCCTAGTGGAGCTGCCATTTTGAATTTCGCTGGCTGAGGTAAAACCCAGTGATATTACACATACCACGATGGGTACCTTGTCTCTGGTTAGCACCCACTTCCAGGGACATGCTGGTTCCATCTTTTTAGTTCTTATCAGTATGTGTTGCCGGAACTAGGTCCAGACCAGCTAGTGGCCGTATGTGACAAACATACATGTACTGACACACCTGTGCCCATGGATGAGTATTGTCCCATAGGGTCTTCATTAACTCTATATAGGCGAGGTTTAACAGTATTCCCAAGCAATTAAAATCTGCTGTACAAAAAATGTTATGTAACAATAACAGCAAAAGAAACATTGATGTGAAACAGGCCCCAGGACACAAAAAGCAATCACCCCTCATACTTTCATGTAGCACTACAATACAGTAACACACTACCATGTAAAATAACAGGAAGCAAAGTATGTGTACAACCTTTTGTCTGGAAACCATCTAAGTGTTGCATAGTAGATCAAACGATTCTGCCCATATCTGCTTCTTTTTTGTGCAAATTTTGAGGTCCACAGGTTACCCAAGTTCCTTTGCCTTCAAGATGTGAAAATGTCAATGCACTGCTGTGTCTACTTACCACCACTGCATTATGCTGGGTGTTCAGGAGTGCAATAGCCATGCCATATTTATCAAGCCATTATGTGGCACCTGTGGGGTTAAATCTAAATAAAGACATGTGTGTACATAGGAGGCACTGTGTATGATGTAACTAGTGTTTTCCTGTCTATATCCCATTCTTTTAGGGCTAGAAGTGGTTCTGAACAGAGTCAGTGTGTAAATATGTGCACTACCTGTAAAACATGTTTTCGCTAATAGACCTTTGCCTTTGAACTCTCTGTATGTCTTTGTTAAAAGGTGCTTAGTCACCTGCTACTAGACGAAATGATGGTAGTCTGCTAACTACATGCATGTATAAATTTCTATTTCGTGTAAATCCTTTGACAGAAATAGTCTTCTCTGTGCAGATTCGCTTCTAAATATAAATAATTCTTTTATCATTTTCATGAACGTTTTTTCCTTTCCTTTCTCAAATCTCAAATTTTTGAATTTGCGTTCCTCGTCTCCCTCAAAGGCTTAAGGGTTTTTAGGAATCACCATTTGTATCATGCTGGCTGTGGAGAGCAATGCACCATGACATTCGCATTAGTTTCACCTTCAATCTGGACACAAAAAGTGTCTCATTCTAAACCATGCACAAAGAAGTCTGAAATCACCCATTGACGGCTAATAAACTACTTCTTCTAAATCTAAGAAAAGACTCCAAGTGACTCCCTCCCTTTCAGCACCTGATCATTACGTCAACCATTTGTCTGGCCAGCCAATCAGAGCAAAGATAAGATCTGTTTAATGATGGCGGCAGTCACTTTGTAACAACTTCCCACATGGAGCGACACCAAGACGAGGTGGACGCAGCAGTACAAAGGCGGCCATTTTGGAGGATGGTAATTATGGGAATAAGTCAAAAAGGTGTGATTACTAACACTTTATGGGGAACATAATGAATCGATATAGTCTGTCCTTTTGTCCTCATAATGTATGAATGCCGCCCTGGTGAGGAACTTGTCAGGAATACACCATTTGGACCCTCCAGCATTCCTGGGCCTCCTGTCATAGAAAGGGCATGATGCACTAAAATGTAATGCTGAAAAATAGAATTGCCAGCACTGCATTTGTGCAACATGTTACCTAATGACATGACACCTTGAGGCATGATGTGGTAGTTGGAGGGTTAAGTGAGGGCTGTAGGTGTGAAGGTTGTCACCACTTGACACCTTCCATACACACCTGTCTGTACACCTGTAAGGGGGAGGGGCAGGTGGACTTTTTACCTTAAGCCACTTCCTACAAATCACCTCCTTTTTAGGCATTCAGTGGCTACATGGTCTCTTCTAGCCCCTGGTTCTTCCAATTGCAAGTTAATGTATTTATTTTTTTCTGCTGCCATAATAGACTATCCATCATACAGATACTTCGGGAGTGTATTGAACAGTAGGTCAGTAGGGTGGCATGACATTTTATTTCATGTTGATACGCCCGAGATACTGACAGCTTATAGCTCTAACACTGCATCGCCGTATCTCACAACCCCCCCCCCCCGTGAGATAACCCTCGAAAATATCACATGCCGAGGTCACATGATCTTTTGATGACGTAATAGCTCCAAGATGGTGATGTAAACAAGCATTGCACACGGCCGGCGATGATGTAATTGTGTCCTGACAATGTAATTTTATGATGAAACCATGAAATAAATGCAAAGGCACACTCGGGCGTCGTGCGATACGGCACCTGATCGGCACGTGCGATAAACCCCCGACATTCCTCCAACTCATGAACAGAGACATAAGTGCAGTCCTTGATGGCGAGTTACACAGAAGGGTTGCATTCATGCATATTAACGACTGGTTGACTTGATTTCTTAGTGTCTATATATTTCTTACTCATGTGAACATTTTAACCTGGCGGTGCTTACTAAAACGAGCATCTCTTTATTTTCAATCATCATTGAACCAGTCCCTCAAACTATTCAAAGTCGATATTATCAGTCACTAAAATCCAATATATCCTCCGGGTGGTTCATATAGGCTGGCAGGGAGGATTTCTGTCATGTTGTTCGGTTCATCATGACGATAAAAGAGCATGAAAATATGACATGCACTGTAAAAAATAACCATTGTATCTACCAGGGATCCTCGTAAAACTGAACAGTGAAACACCGTAATGGTTTTTTTTCTGTGATCCAGTGTAATTTTTACAAGAAGCTTAAGGTGGCAGTACAGTGGTACAGTTTTGTAAAAGGAACATCTATGAAAATAGCGACAGATCTCTGGCAAATTTGGAACGAGGATTCCGTGGTTATCCCGACGACATTTTTTGTACAGAGTGTTGAATGAGGACAGCAGACATTGCTTGTATAGTACACACGCCTTACTGCTGTAGCAAAGTTTGAGAGGTGTACTTTTGTATGAAGGTAGGTCCTACAGATTGTAGCATCTCACTGACACGTCTTATAGTGTACTTAGTGCCTGGATCTAATAAAGATACACATGGCACATACATGGAGAGTTCTCGTCTACTTTAACCCTTTGTGGACAACGTAGGAGATGTGTACTTCTCACTATATATGAAATAGACACTCTTATTGTTTAAATTCATTGGAAGGGATGCCATATGGTATCATGGCCATATTCATTAGGTACAGCTGAAAAAATGTAAAATCATGTTTGCAATTCCCAAATGCATCCATTGCCAGTGAACCACTTTTTTTAACGACTCAATTTATCTGAATAATGCCAAAATTTAGGAGATGTACAATGTATTCACACACAATTCCTGTAGCCACCTGGTAGTATATATGTATTTCCTTCTTTGCTTGCACTCTGTGACCTCACACATCCTGCCCCCAGGGTATGTCACTTACCTGCTGCTGCACCATAACCATTTAAGGCTAACATAAGGCATTAATCCATCATGCCCATTGGTCACCATTTAAGCATGCATCTTGCTGACCCACCCGGGTTGATGCACTTGCATTTGAGTAAACATAAGCACTGCATTGGAGCACCATATAGAGAAAGACACATTGATTTGGAGGCATTATGCTGCCCTTAAATGGTTAAAGGTAGAAGATAATCCACCACCTCCCCAGGCTGTATCCATTGTCTGTAATCCCCTTCTAAGCTGTATTAATCCAGACCTTGTCCTGTAGATTATCGTACTCCAATGTAGACTAATCGGGGGTAGCAGTAATCCAATATGGTGGCTATTGTCTTGGAGGTAGGTCTGGGTGGTACTGGGGAGGAGTTGGTTCATGTCCATACAGGTATACACCCGGTATACATTGTATATAAAGATATAATATTGTACATATAAAATGCATACCCACATGGTATCATAGAATTATAGCATGTGTATGATATATGTGGAAAGCCAAAGAGGAAGGGGGTGCTAGTCAAAGCAGACTGCAAGCAAAGAGAATCGTTGCCCTCTTCCTTCTCTGAGTGGAATTAATTAGGCCTATTGATATTAACCATTTTCAGAGCACTTATACCATTGAGTTTATTCATTACCTTTGTTGTCCAAAATACTCCAGTCACTTTTCTTTCTTTCTATGTGATTAACCTGGCATTTTGGCTATGATGCATTAGAGACATTTTACACAAACCAGTATGTGTGCCCCTGACTGCATTAAAGAATCATGTCACCATTAAAATGTAAAGCACAGAACCAACCAACATTTCACACGTAAGAACCTATAAGCACGAGGTACGTACCGGTAGTAATAGGAGAGAGTCGAGCGAGTGTCGCGCTGCACCACGTCTTAGCTGACAAAACTGTACAAACTCTTCCTCAGTCTCTCTCTTCTCTCTCAACAAGCTGAAACAATGTATAATTTTGTTTTAGTTTTGAAAAAACTTTTTTTCTTATTTGAAACAATTTCATTGTCAGTATAAGTGGAAAATAAAGACACTCAGTTAGGAGGCACAAGAATCCTGTGGAAAGTGTGATTAACATCTTGAAATAAATGAGTGAATTGATGGAAAACAGTATTCATCAAATGTATGTCTAATATAAAGAACATCAGTACTTACTTTCTAATATCAGTGTAGTTCTGGTAATACTCCTCATAGTGATGCCAAAACTGTTTGGAGAACAGGTTTCCTGAAAACAGCAGAAAAAAAAGAATTTAATAGTAGGACATAAGTCTTCTGCAATTAAAAACTACAATCACCAATGCCCTCCCCCCCTCAATGTTATATTGCCCAGCAACGCTGGTTCTTAAGTCTACTGAATTCGTGGATATTTTATGAGCAGATTAAAATGGATACAACTGAAGACATAATAGGACACCTTTTAGCTCGATGACAAATCAGACCTGCGATGTCTGGTGATTGATGGAACAAAAGTTCCTAGATATTATGTAATGGGAGTAAGTGGATGGACATTAGGTAGCTGCTGGGGGGGGGGGGGTAGATCGTCTGGTCAAAGTTGGGGACATTTTATGAGCTATCCCTTCTGATTAGATGCTTACATATGGCCCAGACCCAGTGTAGTCCAACTCCAATTCTTGTTGGGTTTTTACACTTATGGCCAGAGGATGACTCTCATCAGCGATTTTAGTATTGCATGTTATGAATTAAAGGGCCTATAAATCAATAGAGTATTGGGCTTATAATGCATTAACCTCGGTGTAGCATCCTACCACGTGACTATCCGATCACGTGGTCAGCAGCACCTGGTCGTACAAATGTTGGTCACGCCCACTATGAGGCCATGTTGGTGACTATGGCAGAGGCCTTCTCGGTGTCTGTCCGGGCTATCAATGTGATATGTTGATGTGGGAGTGGAAGGGTTTCTCCCACTGGGCACATCAACGTTGATTCAGTGTTGAAACAATGTTTGCAATGTTTGTATATCAACGGTTGATTCAGGGTTGAAATAAAGTTGAATTTGAAAGTTGAAACAACATAATCAAAATCAACTGTGATTCAGATCTAACCATCAGCGTTGATTCAAAATTTGCATCTCTATGTTGATTCAGCATTGATTCAACATTGTGTCAACATTGAAACAATGTTGATAGTTGTTAGGGGATTCTTTGTTGACATGTCAATGTTGAATCAACATTGAATCGACATTGAAATCGATATTGTTGATTCAACATTGACCAATCAATGTTGAATCAAAGTTGAATTCAGAACAATATTTCAACATTGATGTGTCAACTGTTGATTTGATGTTGAAATGGTGCTGGTTGACAGCATTGAAATAGAATCATTGAAAAAGTGTTGAAGACAGGTTGATCAACACCATCAACACAATATCAACCAGCTGTTAATGTTGATGCAATGTTCTGTGCCCACTGGGCGAGCTATACCTGTCCTAGTCAACAATGCTGAGCTACAAAAGCACTCGGTGGTGTATTTTGTGATATATGTATGTACACCCTTTACATGTATTTGAAATTGTTGTGTATATACACATGAGTCCATGCTTCAATATCTTCATACTAAGTAAAAGTGATTCTCTGAACATATGAATACAATGTATGTGAATATTCAACATGTATTTGCAAATTGGTATTACTGAAGTGCAAACCCTCTGCTATTCAAAAATTCAAAGGGTTTGAGAGATTTAAAGGTAATGAAAAGATGAATTGTCAGAAGAAAAAAAATGATCGAATATCCTTATCTCAGTTCAGTGCACCTGCAATAATATATTACACATGTACAAGAATCAGGTTAGAAGTGTTATCTAGAGTGACCCCTTTATCTATGACAGCTTAATCCGACCACTGTCAAATGGTATATACTTCCATGAGCAAATTTGTCTAGACAGGGCCAAAATAACGTGTATCTCTGCTCCCCCCCCATCGTACCTGAGGTATTTTTATTCAGTTCTAAAAATGAATCCCATATATTGTATTTCAGGTCACTTTAGAGCAACATTTGGGGTGATTTTGTTTTTCCTATACCAGGTCTACTTATTTTCCTTCTATTCATGTGTTTAACAACTATTATCACAAAAGAAAACGCTTAAAGTTTGTTTCTGAGGTCTCATTCCGTCCCGACAGGGCAAACAGCTAGACTAGATGAGTATGTATATGACACATAGGTTTGTCCAGCATCCAGTCCTATTTTCATTGTCACCTCTTTTGGCAAACATTGAATAAAATTTAATATTGACAAAATAGCCTTGACACGGGACAGGGAATTGTGGTGAGTATGATAATGCTAGACATCCAAACAATCTGGCAAAAAGAAAAATATCGATTCCATAACTAGGAAATCCCTTTATATTCATTGTGTCAGACATGCAAGACTGTTTACTGTTCCCTGTTATTGTAGGGATGTGAGACATCGGCGATTGTATAAAAAACGCCAATACTTGGTGGCATAGTACCTCAGGGCTTCCTGTCCAATTTTGAGGCTATTAATTTTCATCACTTGGTGTTTGCATTGCCATGTCGCACCTTTTGCACCCTATATACATCATGCCGACAAAGGACATACCTTCCATTGCTTTTATGCACGGTACAGCGCTTAGAGGGATAAGGATTTTGTGGTGAAACAGAACAGAGGCCGCGCTATTTACTGTCTCACCTCTCAACACACCTAAGGCTAAACGTCCTGCTGTAATCATCAGCAATTTTCTCCACACCTCCCTCATGGTTCACAATCACTCCCATACCAGCTCACCCCAGGCCTCACACCTAGACTGTAGGACAAGCACCCTAAAGTGTCACTGTGTGTCTGAAATTAATTTCACCTGTTTTTAAGGGAGCAAAGTGCCCTGGTTGATGTCTTAAACTTACATAGAGACAGTGCATCTTTGCTGTCATGGTATTTGAATCTTATCCAGAGGTTTTTTAATGGATGCAGATGCAGTTGTGGCAGGTCACTCACCATCATGGCAATGCTGCATCATGATCTCAATGAAGCCTATATCTGGAAGTATCATTTGGACCTTAAAAGGGTAAAGGGTGTGCTAATGTGACTGAAATTGTCCCTACGTGTATTTGTGTGTGTCCCAGTATGACCCTGCAGTGCACAGGGAGGGGCGTTAACAGGAGATATTGATAATGTGTTTGTGTACTTGGAGACAGACAGACACTGGTACATACACAGGCTGTAAAAAACACTAGTAAGAATAGGATAGAAAAAGGACTGAAATTATATGCTATGTAATGCTGCTGTATAGATTCTTTACAGCAGAACGTTATACAAACAGACAGGGAGAAAGGGAGAGACAGACACAGAGACAGAGGACGAAGAAGAGACTAGAACAGACAGAAGCAGAGGGCAGATAAGGATGGATACAGGAAGACAGATAGAGACAAACAGACAGACGTTTGAATCAGTTTTGAATAGCATGATGTTTGTTTATTTATCCAGTTACGCATTTACATATGAAATTTCATCTGGTTGATGAGCAGAACTAAAAAATAAAGGAATCATCATCGATTTGTTGTTGTTGTCATTATGTCCCCTATATAACCACAGTTGTGTGATTACACCAATTTTATTCTCTAATTTGCCGATCATATTTGGAGGTCAATCAACTTTGCTGTCAAACACTGAAACGCGGATCCGATCTTTGAAAATGTTCGGGATTTTTGTAGCACCAGTAATATTGTGCATAGGCCTAACCCTATAAGGACAGCATGGTGACTCAAGGTCCAAGCTTGGTTTTTATCATGATGCACGAATGCAGTGCTGGCCTACCTGTGCATTGGCGCCATCATAATGCATCAATGCAGCACTGCTGACCCACTTGTCATGGCTGCATTCACGGACCAGGAGGTGGTGCTCCAGAGAACAGTGCTTCCCCTTGAAGGGTTAGCGTCAACAAGAGAAACCCAAGATATAATAAGGATTGTTCACCTCCATGTGTACCTTAGGGATCCCCTCAGCGTGCTGGTGACACTCAGGGCTGGAGAAATATTGATCTTACATTCTTTTTCCTGGTTTTGCTTGTCTCAGGAGTGGCGTATATAGGTGAGCTTATACCAAGGCTTAGGTTCATCCAGCCACAAGAATGTTTTTGACAAGCCGATTGTGCAGAATTCTACAGAATTTTATACTAGAATACAGTTCCAATGTTGTCGATCTATAAACAAGTCAATGACATGGAATCACCACAACTGTTGAAAAGCTGCCTGCCTACACATTTACATGTACATACATGTATAATAATCAAAGCAGCTATGGCGGTCAACACATCAGCATCCAATTCATCAGGAGTGCCCTATGATGCATGAATCCAACCAAGCCATGTAACCTACCGATGTTAAAATTACACACCATAGTTTCCCCATTCGCTTCTATAGTTAAGGCATTTTCACTAAAATTGTCATACTATAAAAGTAAGCACCGTTATTTGAGATAATCAGGAGCAGAACCAACTCCTTGGATGTTGTAGTATAAATTTGTCTTACTAATGTACTATGAAGCCCTGAGAGGTTGAGCCTGAGGATTTTATGGGGTGCTCTATGTGTTCATCATTTCACTTCCCACCCGAAAGGCTTATCATATTCACTTCTGTCAAACACAAACGATATCTTCTTTATCCAAGATTGACCACACCAGTGAACCCAGTCTCCAATTGCAGCTAACAGCAAACAGACATGAGGAGGGCCTGGAATGCACTTCTACGGTGGTATAAGTGAACTCAACATGTATGGTTGTAGGTCTTAAGCCTTTATGTACAACATGCAGCATAAAGACCAGGCAGTGACAAGTGCATCATGCCGATCCTTTTGGAGGGTATCAACCCTTTAGAGCCAACATGATTCACAATCTAGCACTCGTAAGTTACTCAACAAATTCATGCATCTTATTGGCAGTTGCTTGTTGTTTTCTTTTGTTTTTTTTTGGTGTTTTTATTAATCAACCCTGTGTCGGGTGGACACAGTGCGTAGATATAGAGCTACTTTCATACATCAAGACAGCTAAGTAATGATCTATACTTACAGTGTTAAAATGGCTGAAGTGGTGGATGGGTTGAGTATTGTTATGTATGAGTACACATTGGTTGTCATACAGTGTTTGACTGAACCCACAACAGGAATGTAGTAGTGTTTTAGCCTGGCACCAATGCCACCACACATATCTGTGATATGTTAGTTTTCATCGAGCCAAGCTAACCCTTCTGTGGTAGAATGTTGCTTAACCATTTAAAGAACACATGATGCCACAGGTTCATGATCCTTAGACGTCATGATGCACCTATGCAATGCTGGTTCTCTTCATTGGAGCATCAAAATGATTCTGGGTGCAATGTGACGTTGGAGCATCATAATCATCCATATGTGATGGCATCCACTGAGTCGTCATGAATGTGGTAAGTGACTGGATACTCCTGCATCAATTTATCGCAGTAACCATGGTGCATTAAAGCATTATGACCAGGAGAAAGGACGAAATACATGATGGCAGGTTGAAAAATAGTCTGGCGGCATAACTTGCTTTATAGATTGGATCAAGATATTTTGACCACACATGATTTTATGATGTGCTTCAAGAAATTTGAGTCTCCGCTTTTCATCAAGACTGCTAATTACAGGTAGCTAACACATGTACATGTACCAGCAATCAAACATAAAGGTAAAGGAGTACATCTTGCTGGTCTTAATTGGCCAAAGATATAAATGAAGAAGCAGAACTAGGAGTCTGATTCCACCATGTTTTGAGGTGTTTTAAGTTTTTACACACCCTGAGAGTCAAAATCATCTTAAATAGTTCCTTTGAGAGTCTACCTGATCTCAACGCCTGTCCTTGACCCTATGACCTCTGCACTGACCTCTAGTACCATAACTAAGGATACGTGCTACCCATAGTTACACCTGTCACAGAGGTCGGATCCCATTAACCCTTTAAGGACCACCGAATGTTTCCATGGCCAATGGTTATAGTAATGTTTGAATGCGGCCCTGCATGACAGGAACCCACCAGGACTCTATCAATGCATCATGCGATAAGTTCATGTGTGAAACCCTGGAGGATAGGCATGATGCACAAATGCACCATCAGCGAGTTGCTTGTTCGTGCTGCATCGGTGTATCCTGACAATGGGCACGCATGCATTTAGAAGCATGAGGCTGATAGTAAAGGGTTTATACTTGTGGTCAATGAATAAGGTGGTTAGAGAAGACCTATGTGACAGGCTAACTGTATAGGTGTACAAAGGCAAGGGGCTGGCTGCCCCCAGGCTTCTCTCTATCACTGTCAGTCCCGTAGTACAGTAATGTATTACGTCTATCCCTTATCATTATGCATGAATGTAGCTTTGGCAGTAAGCCCAGCAAGGCTGCCATATATGAACCATGATAACCTTATTTAGATCGATATTCTCCTGAGGGGTTTTACTTATAAACAAGTAGAAATACAGCATTGGCCAGGAGACAAGGCAGTTGATTGACTAGGGTCAGTAGTAGATCTAGTATCTATAGTACAGGTGGGGCGGGCTTCTCGGTTAAAAGGTTGTGTTGAGCTGATATTACCATTGTGAACTTATCATTTTGTATATAATCAGACACATTTCCTGAAATGACACCTCTCCACAAATTGGACGTTGTTGTGGCCTTCTTCCTCCCCATCCATGTGCAAACGAATAATCCCATGGTGCTAGAGCTGCAGCTTTTTCAGAGCCTGTCCCAGTGTAAAACCTATGTCAGGGACTGAGTGCGTGGGGTTGTGTGGGTTAGGTATTATATGGGTGGTCTTCTCTAAAGATAACATAAGTTGTAAATAGTAGAAAGTGCTCTTTGATTCTATAATGCACGCATGTACATTAAAACAAACACTTGACAAAACTTGATGACAAACTTTGCATTTCCCATCCTCGACCACTTATCAATACCGCTTGTAAGCTAGCTGTCTTCATCCACAACTGATATAATTATTTCAACAGCCTCTATTCTATCTTTTCTCAACAACCGGTAAGTTGGAACTGAAGCTGACCTAATAGAGGTAATACCCCCTTTTGGCTGTGTTTAGAACTAGAAATTATGCCCCTTTCTTGACACAACTAATACCCTAACACCTACGAATATCTCTAAGATATTTTGTTGAATATGGAAATCGTGAAAAGGCTATGAATGTATTTAAGTGTAAGATGGATTGAGTACTTACCGACTGTGCTAGTGTCGTCCCACTGCTGAATGGTATCTTCCAGCTGTCAACATAGAACACACAGTGTCAACAATGTGACAGACAATTACAGAAAGCCACACAGGTATGCTGTCACCAGGTGTGACAGCAGACTATGTGGGGGTCAGGTTAGTACCATAAAACCTAATAATATATAATTATGTATAAGGCGCATCCTGAACTTTTGCTACAGATATAAGTTGCACTTAGGACCAGATTTTGGTCACTTTAGTATGGATCTTTAGTCTAAGAACCTCACATATAAGCCACATATCCAACTTTGACTGACCGTATAAAGTGCAGTAGGAGTTAATCCTCAAGTGTAAGGTGCACCTTATATGCAAAGTATTATGGTAATATATGCCTTGACACTTAAAGTGCCGCATAGTTTGTCCATTTGCTCATTCCCACTGCACAAGACTCGAGTTGGGAACGTTCACAACTTGGGCAAGAGAACGTGATTATCTCCAGAAATTTGGACACGCCCGAACATACTTGAGGAAAAAAAAACATGTCCAGTTCCTGGGAATATCCCGAGGAATTCCTGAGCAATTCTCGAGATCTAGACTAAAGAACTTTCTCGGGTATAAGATGTTATGGAGTGTCCAAATTTCCAGGGAAAATCACATTCTCTATTCTTGTTGTATTCACACACTGTCTCTCTCACACACACACACACACACACACACACACACACACACACACACACACTTTCTACTTATCTTATTTTCATTTCTCTGTACATTAAAAAATGACATTTGGGTTATGAAAAGGTTAATATGCCCTTTCTTTCATTCATTCTTTCCCATACATGCAGACGCTCTACCGTCTGATAAGACACAGGACGGCCTTTCAACACCCACATGGCATTTCATACCACATGTCTTTTCCAATAATATATCCTAGCTCTGATACCATTGGTCTGTCCAGCTGTCATAAAGTCGTCATATTACCATGACAACTACACGTCAAGGTCAGAACAAGACAATGCAAATAGCCCCTGTAAGGACGCGCGGAGGGTCAGAGGCTGTGACTGACCTTGACCACTGAGGGTCAGTAAGACCTTGGCAGATCACCAGGTATAGGGCACGATCTGGGAATTACTCGAGTACCGTGATATACTAATAACTAACTGTTCCCTCCCTAAATACCGAGATTTGCTAATATTATTATAGCTGTTACTTAAGATCGACACATAGACATTCTTTAAATTCAGGAAGGAACACGGAGCCTCTTAATTTTAGGTGGTAGAGACAGGAGGCATGGACATTTTTATTCCAAAGCGAAAATGGATATTTAGGGACCCCTTCTCCCATCCACATCACCTCTCAATCTGAATACACTTCTGATGAATTGTTAATATTGACGCTTTATCATTGATGTGGCTAGTTTGTAACCACCCACGCTATTAGCTTTTAGCATCCCAGGATTAATTAACAATCCTCCAAATAAGCATGCACCAACGGAATAACAAGAAAGTACTCGCTATCAGCACACCTGGACAACCTTGCGTAACCAGGTGCCGCTAGTGCACGGGTCTGATCCCTCAGACGGCCTCTAGTGGTGATATGTTACACTAAATCCCACTCCCTAGACCTTCCCCCTCTACTTCTCACGCCAGGTTCTTACGTCCTTCATTGGGGTTCTTTCCTTCTAAACCTCCGTCCTCCTTCCCCCCCCCCCATCTCTCTCTCTCTCTCTCTCTCTCGCTCGCTCTCTCTCTCTCTCTCTCTCTCTCTCTCTCTCTCTCTCTCTCTCTCTCTCTCTGCCTTTCTTTGTTTCTCTCCCCCACATTTCCATGATTACAGTACAATGGCGGATCCAGGATTGTCTAGAAGAGGAGGGGGCAGGACTTGGTGAAAGCTGATGAGGTACTATGTGTGCACGGCCAAAAATAATTTTCTTATCCAAGAAATTAAACTTTTTGAGGAACTTGTTGTGAGGAAAACTCTGGTTTTAAGATTCATCGGTCATCTTCTCTTTAAGAAAAATCAAGTTAAATCTTGAGCTGCCTTCTTGATTTAAGTTTTCAAGGTTATTTTTCTTAAGAAACTTCTCAAAATTGGTAGTTTTGTTCACCAGGTAACATTATTTATCTTATATCCTAAAACAAGAAAGTATAATTTCTGAGATTTATCAAACTAGGAGTGTTTTCTTAGACCTAGAAAAGGTAGAACTAAGATCTTGTTAGAATTTGGCCAAGAAATATTATCTAACATGGCAGGTAAGTATTATTTTCTTAATATGAGGAAATTAAGTAGTCTGACACCAGGTGACAGCACTGCATGTTATGGTGAATTATTTGCAATACAATGTACAAACGCCTAGCTTAAACTCGGTCCTAAAACATTAGATGTGGTAAAATAATGTGAAAACTGAACGAAACTTATTTGGAATTAATTTAGTATCAGGTCCATTGGTCTGATAGTTGATTGAGGGGAATTCAAGGCATAAAGGAAGTTAAACACCTTTTGAGTAGATAAAATGATAATGTAAAGTTGGGATATGCCACAGCCTTGTATGAGCCGGTCAGTGTGGCGCAGTCAGCAATGCGGCGGACTCGAAGCCGTAAGGTAATGAGTTCGATTCCTGGCCTGGTCAAGGCACAGTGGCTTTTCCAAAGGTTGCTGTAAGGCATCATTTGAGTTCCTGCCTGCATTGGCTAGGCAGTGCTGGAAGGTCTAACGGTGGTCATGGCAAATGAATGACTTAAAACAGGCCGGTCCATCTGTCACTGTATATAGTGACGAATGTTAAAGAACCATTGCCTCGGTAAATGTGTAGGATCATGCTTTCTACCTTACCATAGATTCGGTCACCATCATCCCCCCTCCCCATTAAGCTAGGGTCCGGGCACAACACCACAAGGGTAATCTCATTTTGGTGTGGATACAACCCATGGGACCTCTCACCCTTGAGTGTCATCCGTAAGGAAGACACGAGGTGAGATAAAATTCAACCAACACCACTAGCCTTGTATCAAGTCAAAGACTTTGAATAAAGGTCCTATTCACTTATGAAAATTTGGCTTCAAAGAGCTACATGTAATCTGATGAACCTCTGTTATAAGGTAGCCAAGACTGAAAACCTTCTATTCTATCTAAAGCATTTCAATAATAAATTAAAATCAAATCCACTTTACAAACAAGGAAATTAATGTTTTTGAAATCCTGGAAATGAGAAAACCTAACTTATTCTAAGTAAAAGAAAATTGAATCCTGATATGAGGATAAATTACTTGATTTAAGAATGTATTTCTTAAGATTTTATTTCTTAATTCAAGTAAGCTGGACATACCAATATTTCAAGTAAGATTTTGTTACCTGGTGGACAAACTTGTTTTAAGTTTATTTTACTTAAAATGAGAAATGATTTCTTAAAATAAGAAAGTTATTTTTGGCTGTGTGGTCCGTGCACCGCAAGCCCCCTGTTTGGGACCCCCTTTACAAGTTTCTTTTCCCTCTTTTTTCCCCTATTTCTCCTTTTTTGTGGGGAGCGGGGGGGGGCAGGATCCCTCACTGCACTATGTATTTAAATAAAAAAAAAATCTTTACTAGGTCTGTTATATTAAACAGCATTAATATGGGATGGAAATTTGGTATGTTTCTCAGATCTATTGATTCTACACCCGGATTCTACAGTGAAGACATGAAATTATAAGTCACCTTTAGGACGAGTGTGGCACTGAGTGAGAGAAGAGGTTCTAGCCCAAAGAACAGCACACGATGGTCTTCTTTTGTCAATGATGAAAACTTCCTGAAAATATATAATAGTAAAAGTCATGTAATAAGAATAAAGAATAACATCTATATTAAAAAAGAGGAATTCTTTGGGAGTAGAAGCACTTCTGTCCATGAGGTGCATCATGGGTGACGTGACTTCATCCATGTGTGATGTCACTGCCGTCATGGGAACCATGGGTGAGAGCTATTGGACAGGGGTCAGTGATCGCCATGGATAGGACAAGGGAAGGGATCTGAGACGTAAATCCCGAGCTGGGGGAAGATGGGATAAGAAAAGGAGAAAGTACACTCCTTGGGGTCGACATGATGCACTAATGATGTACTGGACAAAAGAGTCTAAAGCACTTCATTGATGCATCATGACGACCATTGGGCATGATGCACTCCTGCGTCAGCGGCCTATGGAGGGTTTCAGGGAAGCATTGTGTGTTAATGTAATAAAACAATAATACTATTATGTTTAAATTGGTCATCATGAAACCAATCAGCAACTTTACCAGTTCTGTAGGCTACTTTTGCATCAACCCTATGGGTTTGATTGGTATGGTGCATAAATGGGTTTAGACATTTTCATTAGCTGTGTGTTGCCCATCCTAGTATATCCTTGTTACATTGGAGCAGCTGAGGGAGTTTTAGTGTTGATATTATACACCAGATGGCGGCAGTGAGCCGACACCACATGGACCACATACATGTAGGCTACAGGTTACATGGACGTAAATGCTGCTCTCTCGTGAGTCATATAGTATTCAGGCCTGCACTGAAGGTGATCTGGGTGCTGATTGGCTTAGAAATCATATGCAAGAAATATTGGTAAAATTATGAAAAAAAATCACAAGTGACCCCAAATAGTTCCTAAATGGAACAGTAGATGAGTTTTTATATTATGCCAATGTTTGGGGATTTTATCAGGTCTGCAAATGTTCATCTGGCCAATGGAGGTTTTGAGGCCCAAAATAGGGTAGAATGGCACTTGCTGTATGTAATGCTCCCTTAGTTAAGATTTTCAGGGTTAAGCCTATCCTATATTCTAACACATTGTGTGTGAGAGATGGTTTAATCTTGCTACGGTCGAAAATATTACCAACGAACATTACGGGGGGCTGTTTTTGTGTGTTATGCTATATAGAAACATAGAGGAAATGGAATTAGTTCCACGTAACCTATAGGATGATTGGACATTTGACCTGCCTATTTCAAATGCCCTCTTAATGTCATTTTTCTGTTACAGCAAGGATGGTTTTACAGGAATCTGGCCAAATTAGTCACAGAAATGGTGTGTAAATAAAAAAATAGGAAAACCTTGCTTGCGGAGGTAGGGTAATTCACTAAATATTGCAGTTTCTACGAATCTCCCAAAACATAACTTTTTCTGGACATAAACCACCTACAGGGTAAAATTCTCAGCAGAAAATGACATTTTAGCCTCATTTTAATCTTCCTAGGATTATTGATACACAGATATCCATGTAGGGCCTACCATAGGGTCCATTGGAAGTTTGGTCGGGTTTGCGGTGTTTCGTCAAATTTTCAGTGAGAGCGCAATTATCTAATTAACCAGTAGTAATTTATCCCCCAGTGCAAATATTAGTACAATATTGATAACAGGTATTCTTGATGCATGTAACAGAAAAGGCATGCCTTAAAAGATGATCCCCTGGTAAGATATGATCTGTAAAAAGTGGGATTAATTATAGGCCTAATATTGATCATTTTTCACCATTTTATCATGTTTTTCATGATTTTGTGAGTTTTTCTGGCAAAATCCTAACAATATTTTGCAAAATCAATGCCCCCTTCATCATCAGGTGACTGAATTCAATGCAAATATGCAATTTGACAGCTCTAGAACTGCTGCTTGTGCATTGCATAGATCTTTGATGATAAAAGTCGCTGCTCGGAAATCACATTGAAAACTGGTAGGAATTTCAGTGTGAATTGCACACATCAATCCCCTCATATCATAACATTGACAAAGGCTGTTGCCACCAAACTTTAGGATTTTATAGGACAGACCCTAAGGTTTGATAGGAAAAACATTTTAGTTTTATCTGAAGAGCCTACCCCTAATTAAGGTTACATGGACGTAAATGCTGCCCTCTCGTGAGTCATATGGTATTCAGGCCTGCACTGAAGGTGATCTGGGTGCTGATTGGCTTAGAAATCATATGCAAGAAATATTGGTAAAATTATGAAAAAAAATCACAAGTGACCCCAAATAGTTCCTAAATGGAACAGTAGATGAGTTTTTATATTATGCCAATGTTTGGGGATTTTATCAGGTCTGCAAATGTTCATCTGGCCAATGGAGGTTTTGAGGCCCAAAATAGGGTAGAATGGCACTTGCTGTATGTATCGCTCCCTTAGTTAAGATTTTCAGGGTTAAGCCTATCCTATATTCTAACACATTGTGTGTGAGAGATGGTTTAATCTTGCTACGGTCGAAAATATTACCAACGAACATTACGGGGGGCTGTTTTTGTGTGTTATGCTATATAGAAACATAGAGGAAATGGAATTAATTCCACGTAACCTATAGTCTTGTGAATGACGGCTGAGCAAAGGGGTAGTGCATGTAAGTTTGATTCTGTGTAAGGGAGTGATCGAAAAAACTTTTGACCCGTCGAGAAGGGGGGGGCCGAAATCTTTTTCGCGCATCCGCGGGCAAACCCACCAGCCCCACCCCCTGTTGTTAAAAAATGATCACTCCCTAAGGTAAAATAAATTCTCTATTAAAGAATCCCCTGAAGAAGCAGATGGGCCCGTATAGTTATGTCAGAGGATATTTGGATGGAGGAGTAATGATTTATGTTGTTGTTTTTATTCATTTTCTTCTTTTCTTTGAGTGAAATCCCACTACATTCCAACTCTGTCAAAATCTGGCCAAACGTGTGTGAAAACGACCACTTCTAACCCCATCCCTTAAGCAGGCAGGCACAGTACCATTGTTTTTGGCATTGTACTGTTTTTATCTTGTCTCATTACCGATGTCTAATTAGACTAACTGTCCTAAATTCCAAGTCACACACACCCATTCCTCTTGTGTCAGAGGTGGGAGAGGTGCCAATACCGTAATGATTCATTTAAGCGCCACGGTAATTAATAACTTAATGCATTTCAATACACATCTACGTCCAGCCTTAATATGAGACCGGCGCTTATTTCAGACACAGGTTTTAGTGTTGAGACTGGATTTGAATGGTCCCTACCCTAAACACTTGTAAGAGACCATGCAGAGCCTATCAGAGACCCTAGTTCTTGCAAGGCCTAATATGGTATATCTTAATACAATAATGACATGTAGAAATAGATATGGAACATGGACGCTAACGACATGGAACAAAGAAAGATGAGCATTTCTCTTTAAAAAATCAGAGGGGACATATTCATACTGAATAGGAAATATTGCATCAGTATTTTGTCTATTGTTTTTTTATGGGTTTTTTTTCACGAGAGAAAAAGGACATAAGCCTTAGAAGTTGATTATGAACAGATACTTAAAGATTTTATCTTATTCTAGATTTATATTTTTGCATGCTCAATGGAAAAAAAATGAGTACTGACCTGAGTGGTTCGGCGTAGACGTCAAACACCGACCGGAGCGCCTCCTGGTAGCGTTTCTCTGTCTTCTGGAGTCTGTAGACAATACGTAACCGCAGGTCTGACTCTGTACAATATATGATATAACATGGGTAAGGTTTTACATCAATTTGTAAATATAAATGTATGATTCGAAAAAAATAGATCTGAGCATGCCTGTGTCACACTCTGTGAAATGACTTCATACAGATGTTTATTTTTTTTTCTTTTCTTGTGACTCAATTTGTAAAATGACATACAAACGTATGTCATACCATAAAACGGTTGAATCTTGCTCATGTCTCATTTTATAAAAATGAAATTTGATAATTCCTCAACTATGAAATAAAGTAAAGAATGAATGTAAACGCTAAAACATGCTTGAATTTGTGTCGCATCCTGTCAAATGGAAAATTATTCAGCAAGGCTGCATTTACGTATGAAAACCCTAGTCTGCCTTAAAGGAGTTATGACCTATGTACGTGACTAGTGTCCTTGTACATGTATAATCTCATATATACAAGTCATTAACCCATCTCTCACCATGGGAAAGGGACCTACAGAGTCAGTATGCTGCTACTACATGAGCTTTAATAGTTATAGACAAATAGAGGGTTGTAATTCTATGGTATAGATGTTTTTATCACCAGTACTAAATGTTAGTTTTACTCTTTGCTATTTCAATTTGAGTACTAATTGAAAGAGCAAACACGTCCCCATGATACGATTCTTGTTGCACTTCAGCTGGAAACAGTTGAGCGTTTTACTTTCCTATCAATGGCATCACTGTTTATGTTTAACCATTTAGATACAGTTTTTCAACAAATCCTTACCAATACTTTTTACCAGAGGGCCTTCATCTCATTCCGATTTGATTGACGAAGAGATAAGAATAAGGGGGGCAGTTAGCCAGTTTCAAAGATATTTCATCTTGACATTCGGGTGACCTTGTCATAGGATTGCATAGTGCATGTTCAGCTTTACAAGGATCCCTAGTAGATTCAAAACTGACCTTTTACAGTGTATAAATGATTACAAGTTAATTTACATGACGAGTTTCCCGTAGATCCTCGCATATAAGGCCATACCGGTTTGAGTGAAACTGGTTTGGAGGAAATGCCAAATGCATTAACATCCCGGGAGTAAAAAAAAACTTCTTTGTGTGTCTTGAGATGGCTTCTGAAGTGTGGCCGCAGCCACAGTTGGCAGTGTAGGCACATTCCTCTTCTAGTCGTGATGGTACTCAAACTCCTTCTTCCTCACCTATGCACCTCTATTTTCATTTAATGACTGAAGGGAAAGGGTTTATTCTGTTGTATCTGTTCTGTACAACTGGTGTGAGAGAAGGAGTGACTATTGTCTGCATCTATAAGCACATTTACATGGAGGTAACCATGCAGAACTACAGAGACTGTGATATGGTGTTAGCCTGTTAAGGGTCAAGAAGATGCATCAATGCATTATTGGTGGACCTGATGCATGAATGAAGCCCTGTTTTCTTGCTGACCATGGCTACACACATGCATTATACTGACTCTATATAGGGTAGAGTTATGCATTCCTAATGGTTTGACATGGTGCTCCAATGCAGTGGTGAAGAGTAAAGCCACCAGAGGTGCACATCAAGATGGGCAAGGGGCATGGACCTGGAGGCATCACACAGACCTTAAAGGTTTAGGGAATGTTGGCTCTCTACTTACAAGTTGTTATAGAACATGGATCCAAATGATATTAAAGATGAACCAACTTTCCTCTTTGATCTTCCTGTTCGTACTTCTATTTCAGACTCACAAGTATTCTTTATATTCAAAGTGTAGAATGATTCCCCACGACTAACGTCTCTATTTACTACCACAGTTCACACAGCACACTGAAAAAAGTCTTCCTGACAAAATGACATGTATACCCATGTCAACTTGATTTGACACAGAGAGCACACGTCATTGGGACATGTGCACATATGTCACCATGACAACTGTAGCACACAGTAATCCTCATATGATTTGACATGCCTTAAAATGCCATGTCATCTGTGAGTTGACTAGGGTCACGGCCATGTCGAAGGCACTTGACATGTGATGGTTTGACATACATAATTGTTCTAGGATATTCCACTAGATGGAGCTAACAACCATTTTGGTACCAGGACTAATCACTACCAAGAAGTACTACCAACACTTGAGACATTTTATGTATCCGTGTCATTTTGTTTTCATGAAGAATAGATCACTAAGGTCTGTAAATACTATCAATGAATGGAAGTGAATTCAATTTCATTGTTAAATCTACATTTGTTATTGAATATCAAAACAGACACCCACCATCCTGAATACTCCAACTGGAGTGGTATAGACACCTTATGTGTGGGTCAGTGAAAATACCAAAGGACTGTATTCTAACCCACAATCTATAATCTCAGTATCTACAGTACAGGGAGACATATGGCATTGCCATGCACCTCCATGCCCTTGTCTTATGGACTGCATAGAGGTCCTCAGTCAAGTAGGAGTTCTGTAGATAGGAAAAAGTGCCTTAGTGTTGCAGGCCTGTGGGACTATGATATCCCCTGCCTTCTATTATAGGCCTCCCTTGATTGAACCATTGGTACATAGTTATTGACTGCTCTTGACCCTTACATAATTGTCTCACAGTATTACCTAGCACTCAGGTGAATGGATCAGAAATATGTGACGTGTCTTCATTACGCATGTCAAATGGAGTTGACGAACCAAATATGAGAGGGTCAACCTCATTTGACATGCCTTCACACATGTCATGTGGGAGACAAATTGTGACCTGTGCAGTATGTGTCAAAGCCATCAGTGTTCTTCTCTCTGTGCACTGAACCTCAAGCTGGTCACGTACTATGCCAACCCTGTGGACTCATCCACATAGGAGGGGCACTCAACAGAACAGTCTTTTTGTGCTCCTTTAGCGGTTGTGTTTTGGTAGGTGATATGGGACATTTTGCATACACATAACACTGTTTGATTTTTGTTTAGGCCTTATCATTTAAGAGTTATATTGAAGTGGTATCTCAGCCCACACACGATTATAACTGGTATAACTTGTTTTGCATTTGGGACATACATATAAATACATGTAACGAATAAGCCAGATTGAATGTGTACCATAAGTTTGGACAGTTGCATAAGTGAATATAATTATCTTCTCTAGTCATCAATGTCTCACCTTGACCTACTTAGTGAGAGGAAGATATGAATATGTATCTCATGACCTACACCTACCTCGTCATATTATAGCAATGCTGCACCCTTTACTGTCTGTGTAGTACTTGAGCATCTATTTGTCCTCATGATGTAGGAATGCAGACCCGGAGAGCCAACTCACCAGGGCTGCATTCATGTATCATGCCGACAGTACAGTGTCCATATCTTCCCAAATGGCCAGCATGGGGCATTTATATAGTGCTGGCGTGTAATAATGTACCAACACTGCATTTTTGCAACGTGCCAACCAGAGGGCATGGCCATGGAGGGGTCATGCAGCCTTAACTCTTTAAGGGCCGCTGATGCCTTAATGCTTCACGAAGCTATGGACCTGATGCGAGTGCCAATTGGTTGTCATGATGCATGAATGAATGCAGCCCTGGCCTGGGTTACATTTAAGCATCATGCCAACCCTACGGGTACGGAGAGTCGGCATGACGCTCCAATGAGATGCTGGCAAGCAGTCTTACTAGCACTTCATTGGTGCATCATGACGACCAATGGGCATGATGCACTCCTGCAACAACGGCCCTTTTAAAAGGGAAAAGGGTAAAAAGAAAACATCGATCTGCACATACCACTGCGGGGGTCTCCTGTAGCGTCGTCGTCCCCATCCTCCAGGATGATCTCGTCCCCGTCCAACAACATGGCGTCCGCCTCCAGGTTGAGGATGGCCTTGGAGGACGCCAGGTGGACGCGGTATGACGTCAATTTGTTCTCCATGACGACCTCAGCCACCAACTCACTCACACGTGTCCCATGTTCACCCGACAACTGCAATATAGAGGATAAATAATAAGGTTTAAAATGTTGCAAAGAATTATTGTAAAGTTTGTGTAAGTTTTGATGCACTCATGCAGTGATCAGAATGATGTCCCATTGCAGTGCTGCGTAGACTATGGGACTAGCACCATGGCTACCTAGGAAGATGAACTTATAAATTAAGGGTTAGATATTGGAATACCCTGTACTTTGATCAAATATTGAATGTGGAAACTCCTGCTCACCATAACCCTGGATCCACCCCTCCCCCATAGAGTTGGCATGATGTACCAAGGCAGCACTAGTCAACGATTCATCCGGCACCACTCATTGGAGCACGTTTGTTTATAATGTTCCTTGACGACATCAAATTACATCAGCTAAGATCCGCACAACTCTGCCCATTAAATCGTAACCGATGCCTGATGCATAGACTACTTCCATATACTACTTATGCAACTTACATGCAACTGACTGGGCTTTGATTTGTGTGAGTAAAGAGCCCATTTCCAACATAAAACCAACATCCATAGCTTTGGGTTATGAGCATTGAGATTACATGCAGCATGACTCACTGACCCCACTTACTGACCTAAACCCCTCCATGGATGTATTACCAAACTCATTAGAGGCCTGAGTGGACCCACATGGGATCATCCTGGTATTAGGCTGTTTGACCACGGATACATGATCAAGACACATGTATATAGAACAAGCCATGGCGACCACATGGGGAATTGACATGTGCCCATAATGGTCAGGAAGTAACGGGGATAGCATTGACATGTTTTGATTCATGGAAATCCAGAAGATCTTTTGTGTGTGTCGACCTATGTCTCTTGGTATGGAAAGGTGAGGTTGATCAAATAATCTGGTAATGTGCAGGAATTTTACCAAACTGACAACAAATCGAGCTCAAGGATATGGCTATAGAATGAATGAGACGTCAAGCAGAAATAGTTCTATGGCTGGATATGTCACTATGATTGTGGTGGATACATTATACATCAGGAAATGAACTCTTGGCGTACATTATCTTTGGTTAGACAAAAGATATTCCAAGATACATTAAGATCTTTACTCACAAACCATTACAGACAACATCCCAAGTGCTCCTTAGAGTACCTTAACCCTCCCCCCCCCTTAACTCACTACCTGACAATGGGGCCTTAATACCCTGTTAGGTCCATATAGCAAAGGTTCTGAATGCAGCCATAGTAAAGACAACCACCATCACTAAATCCGTGTATCATGCCAGAGTTGAGGCACTGCCAATGGGTCGGCATGATGCACCAATGCAGTGCTGGCGAGTAGACTCGCCAGCACTGCATTGGTGCATCATGCCGACCAAGGGGCAGGACCCTGGAGGCATCGTACGACCTTTCAATGTTACTGAAGTGGATGGGTGAACACAGGTGGTCTGAGAACTGCCAAATTGTCATGTTACTACAAGGTAACATAATCACAACGCTTCTTGGCACCACGTCTACTATTTGTCCCACACCACTGGTTGTGGGAATGCACACTGGAGGGATAACCCACCAAGGGGCACATGATGCCTCCAGGTTCATACCCTTGTCGCTACTCCCCTGTAGCATCCTGGCAAATAGATCTGGAACGTTAAAGAGAAATCTTCATTCTTGGTCATTCCCCTTCTCCTTTTACGCCATGATGTTCTAATGCATTGAGGGCGAGTCTACTCCAAAAGTCCAAAGCACTGCAATGGTGTCCTCTCAGGGAATTTGAGACATAGGCACAATGGGAACATTGTTCCAATGCATTGGCATACAGTGATGGACAAATGAACAATGTTGGAGAATAAAACATGTTGTATGCACTGTTCAACATTTGTCAAGTCTGCCTTCATTCAAAAAACATATTACTTTATCTCTTCTTTTCACTTCCCTAGCATTATCATCCCTCCTAATCAAACCACCATCTCCAATCCTCCTTCCCTCACTCTTTATTACTGCCTTCCCTATAAATAAAGCTAGAGAAGAGGGCAGATCTAAATAGAGTACAACAATGACCACATGAACTGATGTTTAAATACCCCAGTCTATCTGTATTTTAACAGTGAGTGTCTATAGTGGTGGTGAGTAAGGCTTGTCATCACCCATCCGTGTAAAGAATACAATATCTCCCATCCCCTCCACACAACCCTTTAAGGCTCACGAGGATCATCATGCTTAATTTCCCGTCATTGTTCATGAATCCAGTCCTGGCTTGAAACTCTCGGGAGATCTGTATAAGATGCTTGGTGTTGACATAATGGATGGATGTATTTCTAGCGAGTTAACACGCCAAGGCTTCACCTATCACCGATCACTAACGATCGAGCACCACGACAATTTAGCAAAATGCACTAATACATCTAACAGCCACTAAAGGTGTATACTCCCCCGACCTGTCCCTCTGTATACTACAAATTGTTGTGGTTAGCTTTGGAGAAGAGGAACAATTGGTGGGGATGATGAAATCACGGATGGATCTGAGTATGGCATGGTATGGTATACATTTTAAAGGTATACCATACTATAAAGGCCCTTTATAATGTGGGGGATGTATAGAGCAGGGCTTGGGCACAATCCTAACTATAAGTATAACACTCATCTAAAGCATCACTGTAATCTATAAATCAATTATGTTTTTATCTATTTAATTTGTAACTGGTGACAAACGTTTTGTTTTTACATCGAATCGCTCACAATACCAATTAACAGTGATCTTCACTGGAAGTACTTATGTAGCTCATGTGGGAAGAAAAGGAAAAGAAATATGTATAAAACCTTTCTTACTTGTGAATCATTAGAGTTTTGGGAAAGTAGTGGATGCATCCCCCTATTATTTAATACAGTACAAATAAAAACACAAATTCCTAATGATTTGATAACCGTACACCAGTAATGACGATACCAATTTGTCTGGTAATTTGTTCCTTCATTTCTTGGTTCACCCCAAAAGGTGTCTGTACATTATTGTTCCCCAACTTGAGGTCTGGTATTCCTGTACTCTGTAATCACGGGTATACCGATATGCTATCTTCTAGGAATTACATGAATTACACCGGAAGTAGCAAGTAATAACCACAGGTGCCACAGGAAATATGTGTCCACAGGAAATGGATGTCAAATGATGTGTACTTATACATTTAGATATAGAGACCTATTATGTTATCATTATTGTGTATGTACACTCACCAAAACTATAGGATGATTACACCCAGTTATGTATTATGGTATCCAAACTGGTGTATTCCTCTCTTCATACAAGTGCCAAGTTGTCATACTTTCTGAACTGCTCTGAGCAGTGTTATTTCTACAAGTGTTAAAATCAAACACTGCATCCAGGAAAGGGGAACTATCTCCACTGCTGCATCTTAATGGCATGAATAAAGATCCATCTCAATGGTAAAGAATCCGCAGTATTGCTAATGGCCTTGATGTGGCGTATTGGCATTTACATTTTTGCAGGGCATTTTCAGATGACAGCTGTAATTAATGTTTTGCAGTATTTTGCTGGTTGTACTCCATTGTGACTCCATGGATCAAAGGCACATCCTCATCTAATTAAGACATTGAAGCTGAGAGATAACAGGCTCAGTTAACTCCTATGTATGATAAATTGCAAAATGCCGTCCACCTCCTTTGGCTTTGTATGGCATTTTGGCTTTCAAAATACCTCATCACCTGTTCAGGTTTTTACACGGAAATCCTTTCTTCACTCAATCACATACTCCATAGACATGATCATCTTCAGCATACATATCCACAACAAGGATCCAAAGCTATGACTAGGTATCCATACTACAGTGTGAGTGTTCCTTCCCCAGTGTGGGGAGTCTACTGAGGCCAGGTATGGAGGGTATAGAGGGAGTGAAGCCAGGCAGGGACTAGACTATGAGTAGTAGAGGGGGTTTGGTGGTTTCCCTTGTATTCTGTTCCCACACTACCATATACCACAAGCACACAGTGCTACTCACACCTATAGACGCAGCACTAAGTGACTCCTCTCTGTTAGCCCTCTAAAGACAGCGTGATGCCTCTAGAGTTATGATGCACTCTATTGGTGAAAACCATGCAGACCTTAAGGAGTGCATCAACCCCATATGGTAAACATTAATGCAGCTCTGGTGAGACCAGTTACTTAGTATGGCTTATGCATCATAACAACCAATGTCATGGTGTATGTTTCTATGGAGTCATATTCTGAAACATGCACAAATGCAGTGCTTATTATAAGCAGTGACTGACTATTTGCGTGTTGATACAATCATCATGCCGGAGGGTATCAACCTTGTACGTTGTGCATCAAGTTTCCCAAAGAGTGTCATGGTACTTTATAGAATTGAGGGGTTATATGATAGTCTATGAGCAGTCTGTGATAGCAGTTTAAAGATCATGATTCTGCCTACCCTACCCAAGCTGTATTCAACTTTACCAGAAGGTCTCTATCTAGAGTTTGAATCATGACCTCAGAAGGGGGTCTTTCATTGAAACCTGAACAGACGGTATTCCCACAAATATTGGCTGCTTATGAATTCTAGTTCCTACAGAGGAAGTAGTCTCTTTGCTGCCCAGTGCGCATGCTCCTGCCAATAGAGTGGCGCCGTCTAGTTGTACAAAGTGGAAGCTGCCAACAGTAATGTGGAGTTGGCGGTGCTAGTAAGAGGGCAGCGGGCTTCCTGTGGTGGGAGCAGTGAACTTCCTGCCGGTGTATGTCTGCCCAGATGTATGTCTGTGAGGTGCCGAAGGTGAACCTGATTTCTGACCCACAGCAGAGCTATACAAAGCGGCCTGACAAACAAAGCCATACTACCCCTACAATCATACACTCTTAGCTAACCACTTTCATTGACACATGTTGCAAGTGATTAAGTATGAGTCATATTTCTCCATGATGCGATGATAAGAGCTGTTCTTAGGACTACATAATTCACCAGAGCTACATTGGTACCTCATCCTGACAAAGGAACATGATATTGTAAGGCACCATGTAGTCCCTTTTAGTTTAAATATAGATTGTGGTGACATTACAAAATACTTAGATGTGTTGCTTCATCCCAGTCATATATAATTGAATATGGGAGTGCAAAGAGAGAAAATGTGTGTTTAGATCCAAGAAAGGATTTCTTCATGGGACTCCTTCAAAGGTATTTCTCTCTTTAATTCCTCCTCCCCCATCTCTCTGCTATTCCTCTTTCTGACCACAACTCACCCAAGCCACCCCTGCACCCTCCTCCATCCCATTCCACCCCCACCCCAAGCCCCTGTACCCAATCCTAGCCTGTAGTATGCCAAGTAAGCCCTATTCTTCTTCTCCACCCCACCTTCAAACCACAGACGTTTACATAACCCTAACCCTTAAATTGCCATATGGTGCTATAATGTACTGTAATCCTTTATTGTCATAATTAATGCAGCATTGGGGAGTAAATGGCCAGGCCTGTAACCCTGGCATGAAGCAGCATTACATCTAGGGTGAGCACCGCATTGGTACATCCTGCAAGCAAAGGGTATGACCTTTAATGCTTGGTCATTGTAGGTTAGATATCCCATCCTCAGACCTTTCTCTTCCTTGCCCATTATGTATTCAACCATTCACAACCCCTTTCGTGGTCTTGATCATTTCCCACCTCTATATCGTTGGCCTTCTCTTGCACACATCTAAACCATAGCTGCTACAGTATACTGTTGTCCCTTAGCAAAATCTGATCCCCAAAATAACAATAACAATGGGCACCATACATATCCAAAGTGTAGCCATACTGTAATGATTTTGGGCATTGGAGAATTATCCGCCCATAGGGGTTCCCGTTACAATACCTAGCCGGGATAATTGTGAATTTATATTATCATTATGTATATAGTCCTGGCATCTGACATAGAATGCATGCATACAACCACATCCTTTAAAAACCCATCCTCCAACTTCCCATAACCCCCTCCCCCCTCTCACATGTACACGCCCTTCCCCAGTGTTCCCGGTATTAGTATTTGTGCTGTGTTGACTTCCCTTCGCCCCCTCATTGTGCAACATTTCTTTCTTTATTTACCCCTATGTTGCTCCCCCCTTTTACCTCATGCCTCCTTGCTTTATAATACTATGGCAATCAGAAATCAAAGTATGACCAGAGCTCTTACGCTCTCACAACTTTTGCCTTTGGAAATTTAGTGGTTCAATGCACCACCAGTATTTGTTATCATCCTGCAGAAATGCCTCGAATTAACGTGCCATCCTAGTGAAAAGCTTAATTAAATTCATTTAGTTTGCCTTTTGCATGAGAGATTGTATCATTTTTCACCACCAAGCATGAATGGCGTGTTACTCATTAGTTTTCCCTTCATACATCATGCTTACCAGTTAAGGATAAGTGTGATCAAGTAGTGCAACGCAAACGAGTTGCTCACTGGCAACATGGCGTTCTTAAAGTATTAATTCACAATACTTATAGACAATTCATCCCTGCCAGCCCTGTCTTAAACTTGGCCATCTTTATGTATAGAAATAAGAAGTAGAACTGCACTTGAAGAGATCTCCAAAGGTATGCAGGGAGTTTTGTGGGAAAAAGTGGATGGAAATTGACTGGAAATATGTGAGCTTTTGTGGCTACCAAGACTTCACAGCCCCTACTCTGGTAAAGTACGGGTATACTGGGTATAGTAGGCTTTCCTGCCTTTATTCTCAGTCACCCTAACCCTTTTGAGATTAGAATGGTGCACAAGACCCAAGATGATTTTTTTTTTTTCATAATATGGATTTAATGTTTTGGGCGCACCCACATTATTACTACTATTATTGGGGTACATGCTCATTGATGCCTTCATATTCTATGTTTCTGTAAATTCCATCGAAATAACGGTGAAATCATTGTCCCAAAGGTGCCAGAGGTCCATCATTATTTTCAGAGAGATTCCTTGTTTCACCATATTGCCATCTGGGGCTTCTTTGTAGAAACCACACTGCTTCACTGCAATAGGATAATGGTGGTTCACCGTGAAGTTTTATGAGGATCTCTGGTAGATTCAACAGATATTTCTTGGTACTTTCTTGATACACACCTAACTAACTACCAGCCATGTTTATAGAACATCACCAAAGGCAATTATTACCATGTGATATTCTGCCTCTTGGTGGTCACAGGTCAGACACAAGGAGTCTGGAGTATCTTGTTTTCAACAAACATCCATTGATACTGACATAATGTGTACATGAGGCCAGAGGGAGTGCTGAGGATACCCCTAAGGATGGGGATCCAGGGACGTCTTAAGCAACTAGACTGGTGATGATTGGGGGGATGTATTATATTGTATTGTATTGTATTTATTGCACAGATCGTCCCGATGGGACGTTGTTAGGTGTGCACACATGTGGCTTGCATATTGATGTGCACGGTACAGACAATGGGTGGTATGGCTCTGTGGTGGGCAAAAAGATGACATAAAAATGGAAGTGGTATGTTAATCAGGGACATACAGTTTTTTTGAAATACCAAATTGTAAACACTTGTACAGAAACATTCTGAGTGAGGCAGCTATAAGGGTACATGTTAGGGGTTCTTTAACCAGTCCAGGTTATTAATAGCTGATTTAAAACGACCTTTGGTGGGAATCCTTTGGGTATCATGGTCTAGTTTATCCCATATGGTCACATCCCTCCAGTATGGCAATTTAAAATAGAAACTGGACCTGGCCCTGCGTGTAGCAAACTTTAACTATCTATCTCCCCTAGTGCGGACCTTATCTAGATCAACTGCCTCACCAGAGTGGGCCTTTTTCCACATTAACAACAATAACTGGACATTTCATCTGGATTCCATGGTATCCAATTTACTCTGACGATGAAGCTCATGGACACTAATTTGTCGGATGCCAGTTCTTACACAAATCCTTAGTGCATGTTTCTGGTGTCGTTGTAGTTTGGTTAGCTCATAGGAATATGCACATGTAACCAGTATAAAACGAGCAATATTTTACACTTGGGAGGATCATGGTCCTGTATACATCAAGGGTAATATCAGTGTTCATACATTTTCTCAGTTTGCCTAGCTTGAATATTTTATTACCTAGGCTTTTGTGAAGCCTACCCGTATGTGGGGCTAGGCTGAGCTTGCTGTCTAGTTCCACCCCGAGATAGGTGTAGGTTTTACAATCTGGCAATGTGACTCCATTTAGAATTACATCGGGGCCATGTAAATGTGATTTACCCTGTTAGGTGTACCTAAATACATTGCCATGCTCTTAGTTGCATTGATGGTCATGTAATTGTAATTGTGACTACACCACATACCAACCCTGTCCAGGTCAGCCTGCAACAACTGGGTAGCTGCTTGGGGGTCTTGGTGGGATGTATAAAGGACTATGTCGTCTGCATACATGGCATATTTACAATTTAGTATGCAATTAGGGAAATTGTGAAATGTAGCATTGTTGATAATTAGCATCCCTATAAGCACAGCCCTGTGAAATATGAAGGCAATCTGGAGGCATGCCCCCCCTAAGGAAAATCTAATTCAGCCATCTGTGGCCAAGTCCACCATAGAAATGTGAAATATCTCTTGGTTTCCAAATCAATGGACAATACATAAGCACTTCCTTTCTTTTTTTACTTTTTTTTGTTGGGGTGGATGTTCCTGTAAAGGTTAGCATGGAGAGAAGTGTGTATATAATGCATCATGTGCTGAGTACTGTCATGTTCCCAGAGCTGAGGAATCAAGTAGTTGGCTGAGCCTCTGGGACGTGTGCCAAGTCTGTGACAGTCATATGGACTAACCACAGCACTTCACAGTGGGAATGCTAACTCTTCATCAGCCACATCATATCTACAGGATCATCTTCATTTCTTTGGTATGATGTACAATGCATTTTGCATTTCTGGCATGTCCACTCCCCAGGGCTTCATCGGCGCATCATAGGTATGTATCAACCCTGCAGGGTCAGAATGATGCATGAATGCAGACCTAATATCAATGACCTGCCAGAGCTGCATTTATTTATACATTAACTATGACAGGCGTTATCCATAAATGTACTTTATAGCTCTTAAAGGTTTCAAGGCTATCAGGGACATACGAGACTACAAAGGATGTCATAGATTGGTACTTCATGGAATCATCTCAATGTATTGAATACAAGTCTATAATTATAGAGATATATAATACTTAGACAACACAGCATCGCAGTAGCACCGACCCACATGTGTCCACATCGGCCAATATCGCACATGTGCACATCAGTACAATATCAGAGGAGGCTCTACTACGCGATTTTTGCACAGAATGGCAGCTATTCTCACAAACTGGAACACAAACACAACCTGGTGTGCATTGGTAGCGATAGCAACCTCAGCAAGCCTCGTCTCACACACAAACATAAACTGACAGTGGGTTTTTGTTACTATTGCAAGGTAGAAATTGGATGTTTAGGGAGCTATTTGTTATCTCGGGGTGTCATTATGTGTGATCTCCGCAAGTTGGTATCATAATGGTTTGATTTAACAGGAAAGGGTCCTGCAATTTAAGGTAATTGTTATTTTTGTCATACTGTGTTATTGTTCATATAGTAGAAGACAGCTACCATCCCCTAGTTGATCGATGTGACGTCTCAGTCTAAGTTTTGGAGTAAATGTACACAGAACTATAGGTAAAGACACTCCCTGTTACTACAAGGGACCCCTCAGATCTCAGGTTTACTATTTAAATCTCATGTTTACAATTTAAGACTGTCAACACCCTATACCGTAGGCACTTTCTGGGTAACATTTCATGAGAATGTTAAAAAGAAATCACGTAGTGACGCCTCCACTTATGGGCTGCTGAATACATCCCTTTTTTCATTTAATTTCACTTAGCATTTACTTAAGGTTCAAGTACTGTTCATATATCTCTGACTCCGAGCATGCTACAAATTATTCTTATGCCCCGCAGTGTTTGCTTCACTGCAATCGATTAGGAAAGATGCAATAAAAGGGTACGCTGGCACTCCCAGAGATCTGCAAGGTACATAAAAGAAACCCCTACGATCTACTTTGATCAATACATCAATATGGCAAACTTAAAACCTTATTTGACCTTATGATTGTCAAACAATTTAATTTCAACGATCTTGTAGTGTGCTTATTTCCCTACAGTTAGATCATATAACTATATCTCTGTCCCGTCATTCGTATATCCACATCGTTAACCAGGACAAGTGAGGACAGAACTGGACCGTGAAAATACAATGGGCTTAAAAGAGGCAATTATAATTCTTGTGACATTAGTACATATATGATCAAAGGCACCGTCACTGCAGGCTGGATTCCCACTTTTTAGGTTTCTGCCTCTTTTTGCATTGCATTCCCACTCTAATTACCCTCCCTTATTCTGGAATCTGTCCAATACATGGTGGATTTATAAATGCCAATGTACACCATATCATGAAACTCTTCAGTGAATCACTGCTATTAGGATTTATAAGCTGTTAATACATTGTCTTATGAATGTATTGCCTTATGCATGTATCATAATGTATAACCCTGTAAAAGGTCTACAGTAGGTAGTTATTGTAGACAGATACAGACTATCCTAGACCCTCAATATTACCCAATCATCATACTAAACCTACCGCAACTAGAGAGCCTGTTGTTACACGCACTTGACATGTAAGGGTCTAGAGCTTTAATGCATTAACCTATTGTCATTATGATGCATGAATGCAGCCCTGGTGGGTACCTAACTAGTGCTGCATCCATATCCCTACGCTGATCAGGCTGGCCTATTTGTCTAAAAGTTCTCATAGGGTCAGCATGATGCATCATTGCAATTCTAGTGTGTAGACTTGCCGGCACTGCATCAGTGCATCATGACGACAAAAGGACATTGCCAGGAGGCATCGTATTGGACAAATAAAGGGTTAGGGAACATAGATAGACTGCACAACATATACATGATAAGCCATCTACATGGATATATCTCCAATGTTCAGATAATAACCATTGATAACAAATCTTATTAGCCCTTTAATGGCAGCATGATACCTCAATGATTCAGGTTCATTTGTAACCATGATGTACAGTTATATGGCCATTTATTTGTTTGCCAAAACTGCATTGGTTGATCATGTACCTCTTCTGGTGGTCAAGTTACTTAGGGCCGCCATAGAGAGGTAGCAATAGGTATCTATGGTGAATCAAATGCAGCATGTTTTCCTTTAAGGCTTATTCATTTACTCTTTTAGGCCTGCATGGTCCTTTGGGTTCACTTTCCTTTTTTTCAGTGCAGTGCTGTTGAGACAAATCATGCATCGTGCAGACCCTACTCACATGGGTGCAATGATTAATGGGCATAATGCAATAATAATGCACCATGTGGCATTTAAAGAATTAATCTGGTCAAAGTAGTACAGGGTCTGCCCTCCTGGGCTTGGTTGTCTAGTATCATGGACACTGATCCACCTAGTCAGCTAGGAGCTGGAGGATTGGCTGATAAGTCCTTCTGATAAAAATAAATGGGATGGATTCTACCAGGTAAACATGGATTCTCCACATCAAATAGACTTGTATAATGAATAAGGGTTTAGATAAACATGGCTGGTACATAAGGACTGTTTTCTATGACATACCTGTTAATTATAGCCCTTTGAGTACTGCACCCTGTAGATTATACATCTGCTATCATGGTGCATCCATGATGAGCTCATTTCCAGGGCTTTATTCATTTATCACCAACCAGATACCCTTCTGTAGTTTCATCCTGAGAGAAGATACACTCTACATGATATATTAACATGATGCAGAATGCATATCATGAGTAAATCACCTGGATTCACAATATAAATGTATGACCATTAAATGGTTATGGCAGATAGTACTACATAGGGTGAACAAGGTTGTGGATGTGACCTTCACTCTGGTAGTTCCTTCACCCTGTTAGAGCAGCATATATATACATCTTGTCTCAATATATCCATGTTAATGTGCTGCCATAGTGCTGGCAAATAACTCTCCAGCACTGTTGACTCTTTGAGAGGTATTAACAGTATAGGGTTAGTATGATGCATGGATCCAGCACTGGTGAATTTCTCGCCAGAGCTGCATTCATGCTCCATGATGACTAAGCAGTAGGGTCTATGAAGGTAAAACGGCATATAATGGATTAATTCATATTTGACATTTCAACAGAAGTGGAGTGTGGTATTGGTGAATAGGGTATATATAAGCAAGGATTGCTGACCCTCTTCTGGGGTAGTTCTATTATGAAATGTTATATATTTGATGTAGGGTTTGTTTGTTGTGTGCATGTTCAATAGGCACGTCAGCTGCACTTCTGCTACTATAATCAGGAACTATAGGCCCTAGTACTTGCTAGATTTCTGAGATTCCTATATGCTATGTGTTTGATATGTCTGGGTTTTTCATTTCCATATGATTATCAACTACAAAGATGCATTTTATAGATCAACAATGCCATACGGGGGAGGGGGCGCATGGAAATCATACCAAGGGAATTAAAAAAACCTCTCCCATTAGAGCCTTCAACCAGAGCAGTTCAGAGTCGATTCTCGGGTAGATATGCAGCTCTAGTGAAAAAGAAAGAAAAGAAAATATACTGGGGTATCTAGAAAGAAGAAAGAATGAAATTATTCCATTGGTATAACAATTTTCAAAATCTTTAGAAATAGCTTTCCTTCTTCCATTACCTGGGAGTCAGTAAATCCTCCATTATCTTCATCTTCAAGACATTGCATCTCAGGCAGGCTGCGGAGTGGGTGAGACCGGATGTCGCCATATGACATTTGACGACGACCTTTGCGCTTGCGCAGAATGTCCTTGAATTGTTCAAGTCTGTCGCTATGGACATGAGGTGATGACTGACGCCGATCATACAGGAAGGTGACTTCCGGTAAAGACAGGATGTCACCATGTGAAGCCTGACGCCTTCCACGACGTCGCCGGATGATTTCTGGTGTCAACGTTTGTTTCAATTGTTCAAAACCAGAAGCATGCTTCTTTGCACCATCATGGGCTTCTTTTTCACCTACCTCTGGTACCAGTTTTTGACCCTGAGGTTCATTCCTGGCCTTGGGTACTGCCTGAAGGTCATAGCTCTGGCGGCGATGAGTGGTATGTCTGAGGAGCATGTCCTTCAGATGTCCAAACCCAGAGGATTGAGACCGGTTGCCATGGATACCAGGTGCTGATTGCCTGCGATCATCAAGTGCCCCTATATCTGGCATAGAAAGGATGTCACCGTGAGATGCTTGTCTACGTCCTCGCCGTTTCCGCACTATTTCTGGTGTTAATGTCTTCTTCAATTGAGCAAAACCAGATGCATGTCCCTTCTTTTCTTTCTCGGGTGTAGGGATATCTGGTATGGGAGCACTTATATGTATCTCAGGTACAGAATGCTGCGTTTCCCATTCATCTTTCCGAAGGAGAACATAATCCCCTTCCTCATCGCCAATGTCACTGGTTGGAGAGCTGGCATCAGTGACATCACTGTCGGCTCGCCTCTTCTTTGCCTCGATTTGTCGTTGGCGCTCCTGCCACCATAGGTGCTGCATGACCCGTGTTCGGTCATCACCACCATCAACAGTACCATCAAGTGATGATGCTCTCTCCCTCTCCATGATGTCACTTCCAGCATATGAGACAGGTCTCTGAGGTGTCAGGCCAGCAGTAGAGTGGCGAGGCTTGATGAGGCGATTAAAGCGCTCGGATGGGACAAGTAGTCCAAGCGAGGGGATAATATTCCCCGCACTGGAGGCCAACATGGCTGAATTTGTGTACATTTTGAGTTCACGAGGCAGAAAATTATGTCTTGAAAAGGGTGGGCTACTATCCAGATGATATGAAAAATAGATTTTGGCCTTGGGCCTCCAGCATGATCTAGATGACCTGGTACAGTATCACAAGTTAAATTCAAAGTCAATGATACTCATGTTGCAATTATGTAATTACACAACAATCTCCTGATTATTAGTACTCCCACGTCAATTTCTTTAATCACGTTTAAGGGGTTTACTTCCTCTACGCTATTCAAAATGGATGTTTGTTGAAAACAAGATACTCCAGACTCCTTGTGTCTGACCTGTGACCACCAAGAGGCAGAATATCACATGGTAATAATTGCCTTTGGTGATGTTCTATAAACATGGCTGGTAGTTAGTTAGGTGTGTATACAAATACTGAGGACCTTAGAGTACTAAGGATGCCCCTGGGGGTTGGTATTACATACACCTGTGGCTAAGTCACTATAGAGGGATTAGCCTCTGTTGGACAGCCCTCCAGGCAGGCTTTTACCCCCAGTTATCCTCATATATACTGGGCTAATAGCCATAACCCCTGCTAAAGTAGGCCTACACCTCCAGGGTTTAGACTCCACTGCCTATAGGAAGTCCTTGATATAGTAATGGACCCAGTGAACACACACTTCCTATGTTTATTAGTTCTAGCACTTGTAAAAAGCCTGAGGAGTCCAAACCTCTCCCAAGTCAAGATGTTGGGTGCTGTCTAATTATAGGTCCTAGTTGAAAATAATTGTGGAGCTCGGTGTGAGGGTATGAGTATAGGGGTTCTCTCTATTGTAGTCAAGATGAGCTGTGATCCTGGTGAGGTTAGTTTGTTGTCTCTGACCGTAACGTCTCATCAATGTATATCCCGATGCTCCCTGTGATGTACAACAAGTCCTGATTCAGTTAACATCGTTCTGCATGAACAGGTTCCTATGTGCTTCAGGTTAGATAACCACTCCCTAGCTATGATCCTAACAGGGAGTGATTTTATCCCAAGGTATGTGAATCCCTTCCCTGTGGTATGTAGGGATAGTGTGCAGTATGTCTGTGTAAGCGCCTCCTGTGGGTCTAATCCTGTATATATGTATGTGTGCTTGTCAGTGTGTGGTCACTTTCTGCTGCTCCTGCTGCCCTGTGGAGACTGCAGCAATCTGACTGGTTTAAGATAACGAGTGACTACGTCACAACTCACTATCTAACTCTCTGTGCTAGACTTGTAAATGTCCTGGGGGAACCTTATGATAATGTTACTTGGTATTGGGAATTGTCCTCGTGGCCTTTATTATCTTAAGTTCTGCTGTTTCAACTTGTCATCCACATATCTAATATATATCTTTATGCTATCATGTTGATTAACATCATGGGGAGATGCCATTCTAGTGCTTTGGTCTACTGACCTTAGGCCCAAAAAAAGTTGATTTTCCGGTAACATGGCCAAAAATGTTGAGGTTGGTAGGTCGGATTTTTTTTTTTTTTGTATCTTAGGCCTCATATATTCATATTTTGCAAGATTTTCACTGATTATTGTATGAAATATGGGAAAATAATGGGAAAATGTATGTATATATTCCGAATACAAGTTTTGATATAAAAAAGTGGAAATTTTGAAAATGTTTGAAAGAAATGTTGAAAAAATTTAGAAAAATTTGAAAAAAAATTCATAAAGATTCTGAGGTCAGCCCCTATTAGCTGAGGTCGGTCGGGTGACCGGAACCTTTTTTTGTGCCTTAGTAGATTCTGAATACAAGCTGGCCCAACTGGACCACTACTATGCGTCTTCACTGGCTTACAAGGATGCTGGGTAAAAGTAGTTTTGCCCACTGGTTGCTGTAGTGCTTATTTGTAGGCAGGTAACTTGCATAGTAATCTTCCTCAGGAAATGGGGACCATCATGCCTAAACGCAAGAGAGATATTCCCTAGAATGCTGAAGAGACAAGATTGCTCTGAATATATCTTTGGCATTCAATGACAAGCTCCATAACTTTCCTCTGGCACATCCAGTTAATTAAGTTGCTCTAGGTGTATTTTTGATCGACATCAGTTCTATCCTTTTGTCCTCCAATCCTTAAAAGCACTCTGATGTCTTTCCAAAAAGTGGCCATCAGAGCAACCTTTCCAGGAAGCTAATCGAGACCTTATAGCTACAACCGAAGCCATTAATTAACCATCAAAATACTGGACATATGCCACGTCTACTGCCTCAGCTATCAGTAGATAGTGGCCGTGCTGCCAGGGAGGGGGATCACCCCAGGATCGTCCACAAGCAATCTGGGATCAGCAGATATCCCTCTGTAGACCTGTCAGGGCTGCCTCATGATTTAAGTTCTTGCTTTGTCATCGTAATGTACTAACCTAGTAGAGTGGCGGAGGGTGATGCTGACGCTTTTAGACTGTGTCATGTCCTGCAGGGGTACACTGATGTATGAATATAACCCTGTAAGCTTACTTGCAATTGCAAGTTTGCATTTTTGCATCATGAAGACAAGGGATTATAATGTGTCATTTCCCATACAGCCATTAAAGGGCTAGATCCTGAATATTTGTGTGCTTGGAATTCCTAAATATAAAAGGACTATAGTGCCTATGTTATAAACATTCATTCAAAATCCCCAAATCAAAAGAAATGATTAAGCCGTTTGTGTTATCAGTCTTGAAGCTAAGAATTCATCTATACGCCTAATATATTTTGAGAGATACCCTCTTTGGGTCAATTTGAGGCCCTGAGACTGCTCACCAGCACTTCATTGGAGCATCATGCCAACCCTCCGGGAGCTTGTGTATCGATCCCATAGGGTCGGTGTGATGCATGAATGTAGCCCTGGCGAGTTACTCGCCAGGGCTACATTTATGTAACAAGATGGCAAATGGGCATGATGCATTAATGCATCAGCGGCCCTTACATGATTAAGGTTTTGGTTGCAGGGAGACTGGCATTTAGCATTAAGCCTTAATCACTGTTTATCATCTTCACTGAGTAGAACTGCTCCTTGTATTTGTACATTCTTATCTCTTACATGGTTCTTGTAATCCACCAAAGTAGTCCTGGGTAGTAACATTGGTGAAGTCAGAAATGTGCAGAACCAAAAGGTGCTTCCTTTGGCTATGTATATCTTCTGTTTGATTGGATAAAAGTGAGGAGGGATCTCATATGTATCTCAGATTTTCATTGTATGTAAATTGTGCTTCCTTTGGATATGTATATCTGCTGTTTGATTGGATGAAAGTGAGGAGGGATCTCATATATCTCAGATTGGCATGGTATGTAAATTGTAAGCACAATTTAACCATGCCAAAGGGACCAGAGGATGGGCTGATATTTATATAATTGTACATGTAATTGGATGAAAACATGGATTGTTCTATCCTAGAGGTTCCAGGCGACCTGCGGTACATGAGTAATGCAGCAATTATATTTTCTCACTTTTGATTACATGACTTATGTCTTTTGTCCCCTCCCGTCATAACGCCCCCCCCCCCGACATATGGCCCCGCTGTCACTAGCCCCCACCCCCAGACAGTGGGCCCCCGGACATTTCACCCCCTCCCCCTCTTTTTTTTTCTTGTGGATATAGCAAATTCTCTCCATTTTGGCTATCCAGGATCTATGCAGTCAAGATCAACTAGATGCTATAGCCATGAACACTATGCGCAGTAGGGTAGCTAGGAAAACTATTCACCTAGCACTCTGTGGTACGTGCGAGGAAACTTAACATTATGATAACTGGGTGTGTCCGTTAGAAATTTACACAAAGGCCTTCATACAAAGTATCCATGCAATCTGTACCACATCCGTACAGACAGGATATGGGTGTCAGTCATTAAGTTACATACAACTACAAACCATTGATACCAGCAAGAGCCGCATGGTGCCTCTAGGTTCATTTTCTATTTGCGATATGATGATTCAATAAAACAGTACTCTTAAGGCTGGTCAGCACTACATTGATGCTGATGCATCTTCCTCTGACGTATATCAACCCTGGTGTGTCAGTATAGTGCTACTTATCAGGCCTATATCTGCATGTATCATGCCATTAGAAGGGTCATATTGTGCAGTGATATACATGTAGTGTGTGGCTCTAATAATATTGGTCATCAGCTTCCAGAATATAGGGGTATGTCTTGACAAGTGGGGAGTTAGATATTTGCCCATATTTTTTATTTCCTTTTAAATAAAGACAGAAATTGTTTCATTTCACACAGTAGCAGACTATAAACAATAACCAGTCCTATCAACATTCTATAGCTCTCAACGTTCACGTTTATCTATATCAATAGAAGAAGAATGCTTTTGGCAAACCATAACGATTATGCAATTATTGGCATATCAGCCATCGATAGTATGATACTATCAGACAGTATTTGGGTCTAGTTTCTGCAGATACAACAATTCTCCCTTTACCCCCTTAAGGATAGCATAATGTTTTAATTATCCAATGGTCATGATGCACTGCTAAGATTACGAGTCGGCATGATGGATGCATTATTGGCAAACTCCCACCAAAACTGCATTCATTTAAAAACATTGAACAACAGTGGTCGCATAGCACATCAGCAATGGCCGCATAGTGCATTTGTAAGCAGTGCCTACTAATATGTGACAGGATTTGCGAAAAGGGCCCTTAGTGCAGGGTGCATTAAGGCCCCTATTTCCAGTTTATACCACGATTTCGGCACTTCCGGTGGGTTTATATGCAGTTTAGCCGTGCATTATTCTGCATATACCACCCTTGTGCATTTTTGAAATTTTTGGTATATACTTTTTCGGGGTCAAGTTGGACTTAGAATATTTTTGGAGACGCTGGCGGACATAGAAATTTAATCTCGCCATTGTTTCAATGTGAAAAATCATCCCAACTCGTATGAGGATTGAACCCCGGCCGCAGTGGTGGTAGGCGAAGGCCTTAGCCATAGCGCCACACTGAACGGTGATGAAATCCAATGCGAAAGTAAATAAATTCTAACCTGAGGTCCTAGTGGTACATTTCCATTCAGTTTTCGTCTTGAATCCAACCTTTTCATGTTATAATATCAAAATCCTAAGAAGTTTTCAATCCATAGAAGAGGAATGCGTGCTAATTGTCTCCTTTTTCTTCGATATAAATAAGAATCCATTGATTTTTCCATCATACGCGAGTCGCGGCCTCTGCGCGAAGCCATTGTTTTTGTTCCTTGCCAGGAGAGGTACCGCTGTGTTCACTCACTTTTCGTATGGAATCCAACCATGACAAGTCTTCAAAATAAAACATACATATCCTTAGATAGTCTAGATGATCCCTCCATACGTATTATGTCCAATATATTCAAAATAAAGGAGAATCCATTGATTTTCCAAACCGGTCCGAAATTTTCGGAGTCTTTCTTGTACAACGAGCAGTTGACCTATATCTACATCCGGGCCACTGACACACTTTCGCCGGACAAGGAGGCGGGTGGGAATGACCGGACCGCGACTCGCTTACGATGGAAAAATCAATGGATTCTCATTTATTTTGAATATATTGGACATAATACGTATGGAGGGATCATCTAGACTGTCTAAGGATATGTATGTTTTAATTTGAAAACGTGTCATGGTTGGATTCGATACGAAAAGTGACTGTATACACAGCGGCAAGGAACAAAAACAATGGCTTCGCGCAGAGCGGCCACGGGCCGTATCGCTTGCTTTTACAAAATGTCTTCTCCTGGCTATATTCTTTGGATTTCAGGTAAGAAATTGATACAAAATGGAGGAAATGGTGGTATAAACCTATTAGGTCATGGATATGGGGGCCCCACGGGCTGTATATGGTGTATATACCCGAGCCGCGGAGCGGCAAGGGTATATACACCATATACAGCCCTAGGGCCCCCATATCCATGATCTATTAGCTTAACATATCATGTCACAAGGATCTGCGAAAAGGGCCCTTAGTGCAGGGTGCATTAAGGCCCCTATTTCCAGTATATGTCACATATTATACACCCTAGTGGCCTGTTTAATTACCCGGGCGCTTATACATGTCAATGCAACTCTACCCCAGCCCTTATTCAGGACCAGTTCTTATTTGAATACTATTATAAGTGCTTACAATTGATTCTAATACCCCCTTAACCTCAGTGTTTATTTACGACTGGCGCTTATTTCAGACCCCAGCACTTAATGAGGGTAATATGCATGCATCACAATTAACCTTCCATGTTGATGCAATCCCAAAGGTTTAATAGCATTATGCACAAAATAACTTTACCCGTTTCATATTTCTACGGAGTAGGGACAGTATCATTAGGGTTGTTGTCCTTTCAGATTCTATAAGAAGAGAGGGATGTTATGATGGTTTTTATGTTTTCAAAATATTATTTATTTTCATTGATGTTTGTGACCCGGGAGCTTAAACAAGGATTGCGCATGCGCAGCCAACTTCTGGGATGCGCCAACTTCTGGGATACGACAGCGCATCATGTAGGCAAGGGTCAACTTCTCGGGCGACCTAGTTTGGTGGGCAAACTAATGGTATCGGACCACCAAAACATTCTGCACTATAATTTAATGTAACTCATGCACCCGTAAAAGTGGAATTTCACCTTTCAAACACTCCAAATCACTCAAAATCATGAAGAGGCACATTTTCCCCCTCTCTTGGTGCCAGATCCAGACGTCGTTCACCAACCCAGTTTTTCTGTACGTGCATATGTTTGAACCCATCCCCATTTTGGCCTATTCTGCACACAATTAGTGATTATTTCCAACCTTTTTTTAAATCAATATTTTGGGATCCTAGACAAAGGAGCTGTCCCTTGTACCCCATATATTCTGAATCACAACAGGTTAAACATTTTATCTATGCTTTATTTAAAAGTTTGCAATGATTTTGAACTCTAATATAGACCAATCACAGCCCTCCAAGTCGTAAATCCGTACATCTCGGTGTATTACCGGAAGTGACATCATCATCAATAGTGTAACGATACCTTAAAGAAAGTGGTATTTTATAATTACCTGGGAAATATGTCTCTCACATGTCCTTATTCCCAACCCAGTACAAAAAAAAAATCCCTCAGAAATACATTTCAGCTTCTCCACAGGGGGTGTCTTAATGCCTCAGCTTACCGAGAATAACCTTGATTTTTCCTCATTTTCACCCCTCCGTCAAATATCTGCTTACCACAAAGGAACCGATGAGCACAATGACCTGCGAATTGGTATCCTTATTGCCAAAGAGTTATTCTGCATGGTACAAATGCCAGGTTTGGGGTTTCAGTTTTTATTTCTCAGAAATCTACGCTAATATAGCAGAGGAAAATAATGAAAATCTATCAAAAATCACAATTTTTGGTCAAAAAAGTGATTTTTCAGAGACTTTACCTTGCTCAGAATACACTGTACTGTCCATATTACATCTCCCAATACTGTTAACGAAATCTGTTCAAAACTTCATGTATATTTGAGCATTTTTAATGGTTTAATGGACTCTAATGGGGTTCAATACCGAGGTGGCTCGGAATCCTCCGAAGCTACGTAAGCCCACATTTAAGCCCTAAGCTCCAATATCCAAGCACCTATGGGTCAAAATAAGACAAATACTGACCGGTTATAGTGATTTTTATACAAAATCTTGATTATTTGAATATCTACACTTCTAAACCCACACTGGGAGGCATATGGGTGATTGGAGCTGAAAATTAGTGAAATTCCAGCTCTCTCGGCAACCTTAAAACCCACATTTTCCTCCATTTTTGACAGTTTCCCTGCTTATAAGGACAAAATAAGGGTTGATTTTTCATGAATAACCAATTCCTGATAAAATTGATAGCTTTTGGTTCATGTTTAGCCTGTATTTAACTATGTCCATTCCATAGGCCTATGGTTCTCTTAAGGTATCAGACCACCAAAACATTCTGCACTATAATTTAATGTAACTCATGCACCCGTAAAAGTGGAATTTCACCTTTCAAACACTCCAAATCACTCAAAATCATGAAGAGGCACATTTTCCCCCTCTCTGGGTGCCAGATCCAGACGTCGTTCACCAACCCAGTTTTTCTGTACGTGCATATGTTTGAACCCATCCCCATTTTGGCCTATTCTGCACACAATTAGTGATTATTTCCAACTTTTTTTTAAATCAATATTTTGGGATCCTAGACAAAGGAGCTGTCCCTTGTACCCCATATATTCTGAATCACACCAGGTTAAACATTTTATCTATGCTTTATTTAAAAGTTTGCAATGATTTTGAACTCTAATATAGACCAATCACAGCCCTCCAACTCCTAAATCCGTACATCTCGGTGTATTACCGGAAGTGACGTCATCATCAATAGTGGAACGATACCTTAATCGTGAGACTACGAGATGGAGCCAGTGTGGGCAAGGGCACATTTGAGCAAGAGACGTCACGTGGCACATACAGGATTAAAGCTCTATGCTAACATTAGAGGTTTATACACACAGATATCATCCCTTGTCTTATCTCTGCACCATACACAGATACAAAGTACTGGCTGGTCTGATAGTACCGCGTATAGGGTAGCACGGAGTGAGCGATAAACCAGGTATATTGTGTATGTAACAACACTGGGGTGGGCGATAATACAGCACATTGTATATAATAGTACTGACATGAGCAGATAATTAATATTCATGGTCTTAAACATGTATATAACATTCAACGTCTAGCACTTACAAAATGTACAATGTGGATGTGAAATGATCTTCATTGAATGTGATAATGCATGAATATATACGCTTGACCCTCACGTCTAGTTAAGATATGATTTGTAAAATATTTGTATAGATATGATTATGCCACGGTTATCCACTGACAACCTGATATAGATCTATAATCTATGCCTAGATACACCCTATCATGCACGACTGTAACATATTGCAAAGGAAAAAGTGGGAATATTTGTAAACACTGTTTTGTTAGTGTTATATTTGCTCATTTATAGCATAAACCCGAAAAGGGTTTTGGAAATATAATTCCACAGCCTTTTTAACATTTGTAGGTACACCGTAATCTCCCGCGTATAAGGCGCACCTCACGTATAAGGCGCACCCTGAGTTCAGGGGAATACTATAAGGGGCACCTGGGGCTTGATTTTTGAGGGTTTAGTACTTTTCTATAGTAAAAGTACCCCGCCTATAAGACGCACCCCCTCTTTTAGAAAGCTCCATAAGGTGCAGTAGGCTTTTGATTCACGTATAAGACGCGCCTTATATGCGGGAGATTATGGTACTTCATATCATAAAAATAATTATGTCTGGGAATGTATCAGCCGGGTACTATAGGAGTTAAAATGTTGATATAAAAGGAGCAATTCACTCTGTTCCGACAACTGCTTTAGCACACCAGCAGAATTATCTACAAAAAATATGTAGCTAATTGGTCCGATTCCAGAAATTTAGCAAATAAAAGTGCGTAAAACTTGTTTTCAGATTATCATTCTTGAGATATTTTTCCTTTAGCAAATTGTTTGTGCCCCATACAGGATATTTGTGTAAAAGGGCTAATGCAGTATGAAAATGAGATAACCCTAGTTATTTTCAGCTATGTAAGATGATTGATTATGACATAAATATAAAAATGAATCTTAACATAAATAGATTATATCAAAAAAGGATCCTACCATGATAGCAGGTCAGAGGGTAAAACTCCAAACACACAGGACATGCCTGGCCATAGGCGTTTACCGAAGGGCTGCACACTAAGACTAAGACATGGGGGACTGGTACATAAAGTAAGGGTTCTAATACATGATGTAAACCCTTAACATTGAGGGTTGATACTCATTGGGGGCTGATACACATTGGCATCATGAAACATGAATTCAGCCCTGGTTAGGGCATACAGGGTTATCGTACCAAGGCCGACATGAATTGAAAGCAAGGAGGCATTTAAAAAAGATAACGATCAGACATTACACTTTTGATTTGGTTTTTACGGGAAGACTAGAATACCAGGTACAAGTTTTATGATAAAACCTGAAGTCAGTGGGGATCCAACCAAATCCCTCCCAGCAGGATCCAACCCTGGCCTGACTGGGTCTAGGTAAGGGGTATGTATAGTGCTGCAGTGTATTTCACAAAATACAACGACAGTCCTTAATCATGATTTGCCTGCCTCCAATGCCTAGAGGCAATGTCCAATGACTGCTATACATGTACAATAGGGTATGTGTTACGAAGGTGACCATATAGGTTGAAGTGTATCTGTCGTGGCAAATTAGACTCACTGGGGTATAGAAATTTAGATATCAATACAGTGGTATGACAGGTTTTGCAGTCCCATTTGAAGAGGAGCTGTCCTAGCTTTTGAAATAGTCCCCAGGGGTGGGATCAGAAGACCACACATGAAGGTTGGAGGATTAACAGTGTAGGAGGTGGAAACGGGCAGCCTATCCCTGGGCCTGTTTCAAAACCACTATCAGTAGACATATTAGGCAAATCTGTTTCTAACGTTGCCATGTTGGCTTTTGGTGCTATCCCAGTAAACACAAAATTTAATACGTTATATACATGTAGATTACACATAGATATTTCAGCCTATTTACGTATTTCCTCAACATAGATAAACGTATTAAACATGTATGCACATGTACGTCTTATCTACGTACAAGTAGATTTACGTAAATATACCTCTTTGTCACAGAAATTTACAAAGGGAAATTATGTTCTTTAGACGTAAATAATTGTCTATATACTCCCAAAATGAACATAAAAATATTTCCCTTTAACTTTTGATTATATAGGTGTTATGTTCTCAAATCATTCTTTTCTTCCTGGTATAATATCCAGGGCTTGAAGACGTAGGCCTGTCAGGTTCTTCAGCCTTAAGTTTCATCATTTGAAGAGTCAAGTATTTAACGCCTGCTTGTGTGTTGAGGATTCTCTAATACTGGTCATTGATGTATTTTTTCTCAATGTCACAGAATGGGTGTTTACCATACCTGGATCCAAATTAGAGCAGATATTACTCATAATGATTGAATGTTCTTAACAAACCTATTCCCAAATCAAAGGTTGATACATGTTTCTTTCAAACCAATTGTATATTACCACCACAGCTGGTCAATTAAGACAATAACACTGATGGAGATGACAATTGAATACAATGGCATACTGTACTGCCATCTGTTGAGATGAGCCAAAAGTACAAATACGTAGAAATACGTCTTACCCACGAAAGTAATCAATCCAAAATTCTAACTTAATATCTACAGAAATAAACCTCCTTGAATTTATGTAGTATCAACCTCAGAGATCAACCCATTTATACCAACCAGTACACTGCAAAAATGGTGTTTAGATCCTAAACACAATTCTAAACATATTCTTGCAACGTTTTTGTAATCACATTAATTTCCTAAACATGTTTAGCCAAACAATGTGCTTAGCTCAAGTGTTTAGAAATGTAGGTGTTTAGGTTAAAACTTTTGTGTTTAGATAATGAATTTTTGTGTTTAGGTGTTTATGAATTTTTGTGTTTAGATGTTTAAATGATTTGATGGAGATTTAAGGTTTGCAGACATGTATGCATTAAAAAACAGAGATATATATATTTTTTTTTCTCATTTACTGGGGGGGATATCAGCAGGTATTTACTTGTCAAAGTCTCCAAAGATGTCAGCCATAGTTATATACATGTACATATAGTACACACTGCATCAGAATGAGAGACTTGAGAAAGTACAACAGCTTGGCAGGAAGGAAATTACCTTATCTATTCCAGAATAACATCAAATAGGTGTCAGTCATGGATTTTATTGATTATTTTATGGTAATGATGGTGGCATGAGGTGAATCTAGTCAATTTTCTATTGCCCTTTCTATTCACATGACATTCTATGAAATGAAACCAGGATAAACATGGGATTTGGGGACATTTGTCACAACAATTGATTATAACTGTGTGCAGATAGTCCAGTCAAAGGTAGTGCTGCTACCTGGTGTGGATTCAACATCCAAGTATCTAAACATATTGATGTTTAAATCTAAACACCTATTATTCAACTGTCTCAACTCTAAACATCTAAACATCTTTAGCATAAATGTTTATGTAGTTAGAATAAAAGTGTTCATTTCCTAAATGTGTAGTCGATGAGACACCTAACTGACCTATATGTTTAGGTTTTAAACGTGTTTAGACCTAAACATGTTTAAAATCTAAACACCATTTTTGCAGTGTATTTACGTAGCTATAACTTCATACAGAGGTTTGGTAGATAATCAACCAATATCTACCAAAAACCTATGTTGAAACATGTAGTGTGTTTACTGGGATATTTGATATTTTAATGTCTGCTATATCAAATTATGGCATAGGGCCTAATATCTCTCTATTATAGCCAAAGCCAATCTGTTTCAGAATGGATTTAATGTCACCAAAAGTTGTTATATTAACTGAAATATTATATTTTTGCCTGTTTCAAGACTAGATTTCTATGTGCACCTCTGAGGTACACATAGAATATATTGAGGACATTAAAAATGTAACTCTGATGAAATAATTCATATGGGGGTAAAGTATGTGTATTACACATATATCCACCAGAATTCAGTGACTTAATATCTTTTTAGCGTGGTAGTTATTCCAATTCATTATCAAAATGCCTATATAGAACTATTAGGGACATATACTAGCATACAATTAGCCAATAGAGAATGTTAATAGTTTGGAGAAGCATTGTCAGACCGTATGAGCTCAAATATAACCACATTTTGAGGCCTAATAGTGCCAGTTTCCTAATATATCTGTTTCGAAAGTTGCTATCTTAATATAGGAGAGATGCACACCCAAATATCAGCATTGCCCCATTTCTGTTATATTTAGTTCTGAAACAGATTGATATATTAGAAAATTGGCACTTTTAAATTGGTTATACTAAGCGCCAATAGCTCTACTAATTATCTAAAAAATTTTAAACAGCCCCCAGCCTTGATCACTGTAGGGTGGATATCCCTGTAAAGACCACATCATATCCCATTGTGTGTATTACTCTGTGTTCTCTATATTAATAAATAGGCACAATGTTAAAAATTTAGAAAGCGTGTTATTATCCAAAGAGTCTGCGCCTTTCTTCATGACATTAGACTCAATGAAGAATAAGATCTATATATTTAGAATTCTGAATATTGAAAGTGTTGACTATCCAGGGAAGTGATGATCGGGCTTGGTGGGAGGGGTATACAAGGTGGAGGATGTGACTCACACATAATAACAGTTAACCCAGGCAGTTAATACTGAAATAATTGTGAAGACCAAGCTTTTCGAAATAAGGCGGGGGCAGCGGGGGGGGGGGTTATGGTTTGAGAGGGGACTATGTGAATGATTAGTGTGATAATCACCATTCGGTCATATCTCAAGAGTCTGGCCTAGAGAGATCTTGAGAGAATCAACAATTTGGGAAAATCTAAGGCATATCCTTCGAATACTAGCTATACATATCTTGCATCCGTTTATGCAGCAACACAAGACATAGTTTAGAACTGTGGTCCTATAACATTCTGGGCGGATTAGCATTTCTGCAAAGTTTCTTTTAAAATTCAGAATTCTCCACCTTAGCTTCTAAGTGGAATTTATTTGGTAACAGAGAAGTTGGTAAGCACTGTAGGTGAAGTATGCATGTTTGCCTTTGTATTCCATGTAGTCCCTTTTTTTGTAATTCTGTCTTTTTGTCTATATATAATATATACTTTATATGCGTAAATGGAGCACAATAAAGTCTACTTAACAGAGCTGTATATATATATATATATATATATATATATATATATATATATATATATAATTCACCATGGCTTCAGTTTAGGGTCTGATACACCAATGCAGTACTGACCAGTTTCTGTACTGCTCCTTTGAACGAGAACCTGAAGGTATCAATAATGAGAGGTTATTATAAATGCCGCCCTTAAAGAGTTACAGCTGTTAAAGACAATTCTCTTGGATATCCGCCATGAAAGCCATGCAGCATGAGAGCAGCAGCAATTACGTGAAAATTGCAGGATGTAAGGCAGGAGGACGTGGGGCTACTATTAATCTGAGGCATAGCATGGAACCTGGAGTAATGCTGTTCTTTTGTCCCTCGTCAATATCTATGCCTGAAACTATGACATAGGAAGCTCATAGATGGTTAGAGTTAATGTGATATTACTACTGTAGATAATAGTTATAGGAGGTCAGTTGTCCCTAACTGTAGCTTAGTGAACTCAATCATCAGTCTATCATGCAGGAATGTGTTCAGGGTTTTAGGGCTCAGTCTGTGACAACAAAATGAATCCAAATCGGATATAAACCCTTACTCCGAGAACCTACAATATGCTCAGCAATCTGCAAACACTCTTTGTGCATAGCTCTTTCATGTCTACATTGCAATCTAATGCTTTGCAACTTTGTAGTCCCACAGAGTCATCAAATGTAAATGTGGCAACCAGTCAAGTAATTTTGGACGTCGTGGGTGTGAGGCATACCGAACTCAGACGATTTCATAGGTTGTCTTAGAAACACCATGTTAAGCATGATCCAAGAATACTCCATTGTCATGAGACTGTCTATATCTCAATGATTGGTTTAAACAATTTTTCAGATTAACCCCAGCATACATTTGGTTAAATGAAGCTGGTCTGAGTGAACCACTGAAGGTATCAGCTGCAATATGGCGGCAGGATGACAAAATGGTTGCCTATACATAATGTGGTAGGTGATGACCCCTATAGGCTCTGACATGGCCCTAGTTGTAACGTGTGACCTGTAATTGTACTCCAGTGTTTAACTACCTACTTTACACATGTCTATAAGCTGCTCTCATACACACACGGTGAATACTAATATATAGACCTCTACTGGTCCTGTAAGGGCCACAGTATGCTCGGGTATGTGTGCCTTTTGTTCATAATTAATGTACAAGTACAGGCCAGTCTACTTCCCAAGACATATATGAAGATGTATAGGTCTAGAATCGGGGAGGACCTTGGGGACTTCCAACCGTGGACATTAATGGGGTGTCATTTAGTATCCCTTACATTCAGCCGGATGCAGGATTGGAGCCTTGAGGGGTTGTTCACCAGGGATACTCATGATAGCCATTTGGGTGTTCACAGACATTTAGGTGTATATATGATAAATGTGGGTAATCAGAAAAACAGAAAATGAAAGACAGACAGACAGTCGGACAGACAGACAGACAGAGGGGAGGGACACGGGATTGCAGACAATAACAGAGTGAGACGGACAGTTCTCAAAGATGGAGTAGACGTACATACATGTATGTCCCAATTGGCAAAAGCCATGAATTTCACATTACTTAAAGTGTGCAGTGAAAACAAAGAGGAATGGCTCAGCAACGAGCATGGTTATAAGTACGTAACCATACTCTTGACAGTTCACACCTGTCAGCAGCTTCTTTGTGGTACATCACCTGAGACCTGACCACAAACCTGGACAGATAACACATGTAACATCCTCAACCCTACACACCTGACTCATCCCTGGCACTAGATTTCTAGTAGGCGCCTTAGTCAGGACTTCTGCCTCAGAGTTGGGCCACATGACAAGCACATGTTCTCCTGGATGACCTGAGGTAGCTGTAACGTTACCACAGGTGGGTTACAGGTAACAGCAGGTGAGTAGAAGAGGAGGTGAGTACAGGTGAGAATACAATAACCCTTTAAAGGTCACCAGATGCCTCCAGGTTCATTTGCAGTCCCAATGAACCAATGCTGCTGGTGAATGAATATACATGTGCTGAGCAGCAGTGCATCGGTGACTCATTCAAACCTGTAAAAAGGACATCAACCCAGTAATGTCAGCATGAAGTGTGCATGTAGCACTGATCAGGGTTACTCACAAGTGTTGCATCCATGCATCATGGCGACCCAAGGGCATAAGCCTAAGTTATTAGAATCATGCGGCTCGTGAAGGGGTAAGGTGTTGTCTGACACCCTGGAGGGGGACTGTAGGGTAACGTGAGGTAACACACCTGTACTTTTCTGTACTTATATCCCCTACTTGTCTTCTACCTGTCCGATCAGACAAGTGATGGGGGTTAACTGGGGGTACTCAATGTGTGAGGGGCTACAGTTCCCACACATATGACAAACGAATGGGTAGACGAAGAAATAAATGAATGAATGAATGAATGAACATATGAAGGGACAAAGTAATAAACAAAGGAATGAGGGTAGAAACAAGTTTATAAATGCACATGAGCTCGGGGGAAGTGGTAGAGAGAAGGGATGAGGCAGATGGGCAGCTACTAGTAGTCATGAAATATGTGCATTCTCTTACAGCACTCTGTGCTCTCAGCCTAAAATCATCATTATATGATAACACACCGTATATGACATTAACATTACTTTTTTGGCTTTATAGGGTTAAGGAGCTGCATGGTGCTTCATGAATACAAAACGGTGTCATAAAATACTCTTCCAAACTGATCTAACATCTGAGGCACTCTAAACACCTTACTTGAGTACCACTACATCAAGTACCTCCTCCATAGTGTGTGTTTATATTGACATGGATGACGTGATGAGTGGTAGCCTCTTGTGGGTAAAGCCATGGTGATTGTTAAATAGTGCTTAACATATCTTCCTGTTTTAGCATACCAGTCCTATTTCAGCCTTTCCATTTAATTGCCCTGTACGACAACATGTTCTGTGTATTGAAGTATAATAATGAATGAAAAATAGATTGTTTTTATCACTTGATACAAATTCTGTACTAAACATGACCAGATACAGTAGCTCAATAAATTATCATAATGTATCATTGTGCACTATACCCATGTATGAATGCAGAGATACATCAGCCCTTTTAGGCTAGTATGTTTTATGGATGCAGGTCTGATACCATTGAGTCTAATGGCAACCATGATGGGATTTCAAATGGACATGTACAGCGCCTTGGATCACCTTTTCAACCCTTAAAGGGCCAAGCTAAGACATTAATCATCTTTACACCTTCACACCTGCATGGAGTCCATCTTTACACCAACACTAACCCTCAATAGCCCATAACCCCCTGACCCTGATCCCTGGATATCACACCCTGGGTGGTGGTTAGTGTCCCAGAGTGCCACTATAGGGGGCAGTGATGTAGGTGGCGCTGGGTCAGAGTTCATGGTTCTATCATTAGCAGGGGGTACGAGGTGAGGCCAAATGTATATAAAAAGAAACTGGTGCGTTTCAGGTTATTGTGAAATGTATAACAGGGCACACCTTACAGGTTTTAGAGCATTTTTGACAACAGAGAACTTTTTAGTATATTGGGGGGGGGCGGGGGTTATTAGGTGTCACGTGTGGATCTGTTGTTGGTATGTTGGGGGGTGATTGAAACTCTACAATTTGAAAGAAAAGAGGAAGGAAGGAAGGAAGGAAGGAAGGAAGGAAGGAAGATAGAAAGAAAGAAAGGAGAAAGAAAGAAAGAAAGAAAGAAAGAAAGAAAGAAAGAAAGAAAGAAAGAAAGAAAAAGGCTAACAATCCTGAGCTATTTTACCTAGATTTTCAAAGCATGTTACTTGGAACTCTAGAACTAATTATTTCGGAGGGACGTACGTGGCTGACAGTGGTATCAGTAAGTGGATGAGACATTGAGAAGATTACCATGTCTTATCTGATATACTGAGTAGACGAGGGATAGAATGATACTTCAGTTATGGGTACCATGATGTACTTGAGTTTCATATCTCACAATTTTGAATGTAATGAATATTGAATTACATTCCTGTTGACTGTGTGGGGAGTTGTTATTACTCTTTGTTCTAGTTCTGGTTTGAGAAGTGGAATTTCTTCAGCTATAATTTATGGAATTTGATCATCTTCATTTAAGTTGATAAACAAATCTGGATACGTCTAATGGTCAATTTTTAACTTTGGTCAACGTGACCTGAAAACTGAAACCTTTCTTAGCCGCAGAACTGCCAAACTAGCACAGTTGCTTACTTGCTATTCAGGTGAACCTATTAAATGGGAATGGATAGCCAGGGCTGATCAGATCATATTAACATTTTGATTTGTCATGAATTCATCATTGACAACCCCCCTGCCTTCAGGAGCATGGCTTTTCTGAATTTAGGTCTATGGTGGAGAATCTTGATAACTTCGCAGTGGTAGTTTCCCTGCAAAAGAGCCTAAACTAAACTCAAACAAACTCAGGTTCTACACATACGGTAAAGCTATACTTTATGCCATAATGACACAATACGCCATAAGGACGATATAAATCATGGTGTAGACAATGTAGATTAATCCCCCACAGGTGTGTACATAGTTGACCATGTGAACAGATCTCCAAAAGTAACCATTGTTGGGCTTCATGATACCTCAGACTCCATATCCATGTCTCGTCATGATGCATGAATGCAGTGCTGGTGAGTACCTACTGCATTGGTGGCATGATGCATGGATGCAGCCCTTGTGTGTAACGTCCCAGAGCTGTAATCATGCATCATGATGAAAAAATAGGTGAAGTTTATCAAATCACTATGAAGGGTTAGTGTTTACTTAATCCACGAGAGGTCGCCACTCTAACACGTCATCTACGTCAATATAAACATAAAATATGGAGGAGGCACTAGATGCAATAGTACTCTAAAGTGTTACTACAATGTATACATAGAAGTATTTGATGACACAGTTGTAAACAATGTACAGACCTATGTATCGACAAACCTATCCTGGCAGGATAGTGATTAAACACAACTGGCAAGTAATTGACCAGAGGTACAATATCAGCAAATCTCCAAAAGGTTTATATCGAGGCATCAATGCTGTACTGGTAAGGCAAATTAAGAGGAGCCTGAATCTGCTTGGGTTTAATTTATGAATAAGAATATGGCTGGTCATCCTGCTCCAGAGATTATAGTCTATACAGAAATCTAGGAAATGAGATTAATCAATATTAAGCACGATATCGTAACTCTCGGAGTGCCGTTTAATGTATTATTGCTTTATGGCAACTGATTGACACAATGGGGTTTAAATCAACTTTGATTTTAAACCTCACAAGGTGTAGAGAATAAAGGTACCTACAATGGAGAGAAGGCCACAGCCGGCCATACGGTCAGATGGGGAGAAGAGTGCCCCCAGGCAGCAAGCACCTCTAACTGGTGACCTTGAAGTGTTTCAGTAACACCAGGGGGTCTAGAAAACCCCTTGGTAACACGGAATGCTTTAAGCCTAAATGCATCATGGACCAGTGGTGTCATGATGCAAGATACTCAGTCTCCAGTACTGCCTTCAAGCATTGAGTATACCTCTGAATGGTTGACATGATACCACGATGTGGTGGCTTTGGGTTACTGACAGCCTTGTGTTGGTGCATCATGACACAGGCAGTAGAATGTATGTATATGCATCTCATAAGTAATATAAGCTTTGGACCCCATTTCATTACCTTTTTATTACTCCTTTGGTTGTAATGAACAACAGATTGTAAATTTGATTTATGACCAAATAAAACAATTTTCAAACTCAAACTCATCACTGATAAATACCAATATATACGATGTATTTCTATTGACCCACAACCTCACTGCTTGTGTACATTACAGTACACCTTCACCTGCTGCTATGGCCTCTGGCTAAGTAGTTCATGGAGCGTGAGACAGGTGGAGCCACCAGCACAATGTGTGAGGTGCGTATCCTGTTGTAACATGTCAAGTTCACTGTGGCTGAAGTCTGTGGTGGTGCACTAGACGACATGTTATGAAGCTGAATCCTATTGAGAAGCTGGACATAACCTATCCCTATGAAGGAATCTATAGCGATTGGGTAGTGATGAAGATAAGTCAATTCCGTCAAGTTTTTGATTAGGCGCTCATCTTGTGTGAGCTCAAGAAGGGTAGTGTGAAAAGAAATATCTTTATGAGATCCCACTCTAATCATGTTTTCCAAATTCAATTCCAAAGGGCACTGGTATATATATGATATAATGATAGGCGCTAATGCATATGGATATGATGGCTGAGATCAAAATATAAAAGGAAAGGACAGAAATGCTGCTCATTGCTGGTAATGTTGGTGTTAGTCACTTCTCCAGGTTATGGGCAGGTATGTGTGGTCAATTCATGTGGCTAAAGCCATTCTCATGTTCATAGGACAAATCTGGGGTTTCCCCCATGCCAGACTAAAATTTATAAACCCTATTAGAAGGGAGGGATACCTCTTGGTTACTTTATTTTTGTTGTGAATCGCCATTGATGCGCACCAATCCAGTGCGGATGAGTCTATTCCCATGCAGCACTGCGCTGGAGCCGGGTATCAACCCTATAGGGTCTATACAGGGTATATGAATGTATAGTCAATATGATGCACAATCCAGGCTTTGAAGTGTAAAATTACTGACGGCATTATGGCCCAATGACATCACACAGGATCATTTGTTGCCATTATATACATGTGCATTACCTCTAATTCAAACCGCCCGGTCTGCATTCAAGTATCATGGTATAAATCATCACTTGAATAGCTAGTGCTCCTCCTTGGAGGCAGTCAGGATTTTTGGACTAAGGCAGCCAAGGATACCCAAATACTATGACTGCACTGAGTAGTTAGGCCTTGCTTTGAGCCAGTGTGTGGCACTAAACAGCATAGCATGCATACACCCATTGGTCACCACATTCCATTGCATTATACTATTATTACATTATAGTATTATAGTACACAGGCTCATTCTTATTACACCCCAAGTGCCACATAGTGCAATAATGCCTCTGCTCCATAGGAACAACAAGGTGCACAGATACTTCCCGGGTGAGTAGCCAGCCTCGATGACTGGCAGTATCTCAGCAAGTACTGCATTGGTAGGGTAGATTAACTTGAGACATCCTTTCCTCAAAATGGCAAAAACAAAATGGGTTGCTACTGAATCATTATTGCCAAATGGTTGATGCGCATTTGGTCGGTTGATAATGTGGATTCAGTACCATTCAACTAATACTTAGATCCCCTAAGATGACCTATAGGTGGAGTTGACATCTGACGGTTAACACATAGCCTACACGATGACGACTAAGGTCAATGGGTCTGGAGACATAGTTTGTCCATAAAGGGTTAAAGACACAGGTGTGCACCCAGTAGGAAGTACTTAGTTCCATCAGACAGGTGGAATGCACCTCATTGTGTCAGCTCTACAACTCCAGGGTATCACTGAGGTCACCATCATTAGGTTAGGTCATCATGCACCTTCAGGGTGGACTTAAGCCTGGTATGTACTGGAGGATAAAGTAGGTGTATATATGACTGTGTCATTGGTGTATACATACAGCATGACTACCATAGAAACCACGCATAAAAGCCGCACACATGTTAGACAAGTTAGAGGCCTGGAATTAAGAATAACTTATTGTAGTTCATACACTGGCGCTGCTTAAACACGGGGGTTTAAAGTTTACAGAGTGAGACATCTATAGCATTACAATTCTATGTATTGTTGAAGAGGGTGCATTGATTTTTTAGCTTCAATTTAGTGACAATCAAAAAGATGAGGGAATGACTGACAAGGGGGGACGTGGATACATAGACCCAAAGGGCGGTGTAAGAAGGTTTATGTAAAGTGTATATTGTAGATGACTGTGCTACTGTGGATGTTAGGGGAAAGAGCCACTAGAAAGTAAAATGGATTCTGTAAGGGAATAGTAGCTGAGACTAGTGGTCATTCACTGTATAAAGATGACAGAGACAACCCGGAAACACTTCATCCACTTCACCCTACTTGAGCTCCCTCTGGTGGCTGAGAGTAAATCTACACCCTTTTATCTCCCATACCTGGGGAAAGAACTAAGAAATGAGCGGGGAGGGTCAAGGATTGCTGATGATCATATACACGCGTGGCATACCCAGGCCATAGAGTACTACGTTAGTTTTCCTTATGGCTTGACAAATGGTAACGATTGTTTAAAGCTATACTGATCATTGCATGCTCACCTTAAATTTCTATTTTCCATCTATTCTATCTTTCTTGTTATTACTTTTTTCATTTCTCGATCACACATGTTGTAATCAATTTAGACCCATGGTACCTGTAACAATGTTAATGGTTTTTCTTTTACTGGTTCTGCTAGCAATGGTTGTAGCATGGATTCTACAAATTTATTTAACACAAAAACACAATCTGACATCAAATTCCACCCTCCCTTCCACCTCCTGTCAGTCAGTGCACTGTGACCTTGAGTGTGACGGCACTACCCACGGTTCTACCATGGTGGGTTACCTCAGAGTTGGGGTCAGGAATGTCCACAGGAGATAAGCAGGTATAGCGGGTGCCAGGCAGTAACTCAATTAACATTACACTGCTTCTGAATTGCACAGGCTGCCCTGGGCCAATCGTAAAGGGGTGCCTATCTCCTCTTTCCGTCCCCTCTTTCATCTTCCTGGAGCACAGAGACGGGCGAGGATAATATGTAAAGAATATATAACCTTGGTTGGCAAAATTACAACGTTGAAAGTAAAATCAAGAAAAATAAAATGAGAAAGACATTTATCAATCTATATATCCAAAAGAAAATAGCATACTGATTTCTTCCATCTTTAGATTGTGCTGTCCTTAGAGCAGATCTCTGCACATTGTGATTGTGCCTGAGCCAAAATGGTATTATGTTAGGTTAAATAGCCTACAAATCTAGGGGGGTAAGGTCGATCTTTATTCATTTGTTTTTATTTGTTCATTTAAACATTATTGCCTTGGCTACACAATTACTCTTAAATTGGTTCGTTTTCGGTATTAGCGACTCTTGAGTTATCGTAGATGACCTGATTGACCGTAAAACACACATGAAACGACCAAAATGTGAAACAGGCTTTTGCCCTGCCAGTGAGAATCTAATTTGTGACGGCTAAGGTGAACTCCCAAGCCAAAGGTAGCTACCTATCACCTGCCCTTAGCTTGAATTGGCAGATGTCCCGGTGTCCATATGCCACAAGCAGTATTCACCACTGTTACATGTCATGAATACAGTTCTCAGGCTGCAACAGTCTACATTTACTTAACTCAGAGTCTCATAGCTGATGCTGGTCTCTACCTAAACTGATCAAACATCTATAAACTACCTGTTATACCTCGGGTCTCCCCAACCCATTTTTAAAAGGGGTCTGGTCTCCCTTTTCTGTCCTCTCTTATCCTCTGACCTTCATTCTCATTCAATGGGCTTCCCTAGCCCACTTAAAAGGGCCTATTTCTCCTCTTTCCTATCCCCCTCGGGATGTGTGTGCTGCACACATACGCAGGCACTGACACATTCCCCTGTGAAATTGTGTAAAGTAGTTCTCGCTGTGAATATGACCTTAGTTGTCGAAATGGCGTTAAACATCTATTACTCACTCCTGTTATACCTCTTACAGGGGTGCATGTACTGCTTTGGTGCATCAACTCTGCACTATGCCATTGTTCGTGCTCATGCCAACTCACTCCAGTGCTGCATACGTGCATCACTTCGTTATGGGTACCAAACTAGCATAATGCAGCCCTATAGTGTGTGGGTATAATGCATGAAGCACAGTGGACTCGCCATAGCTGCATTTATGCATCATGACACATCGTTGTGGATATCACACTAGCCTGATGCAGCAATGCTTTGACTAGACAAACTCTTAACTAAATGTACCTGCTTTATCTGTTATACGTAACTCTTTAAGTATGATATTAGACATTGATTAATGAATAATGCTCCCTTGTTGCCAGGATAAAAGTGTTATGTGAATGCAGCCTTGGTAATTATATTGATGCATTCACACATTATAAAACCCTACAGAGTGTATACGCTCCTGGAGGGGTTGATGTGCAAGTATAGTGTAATGGCATTCATTGTGTTGTAGCGCCATGTACAAAATCAACATGAAGTATTGAGATATAATGTTGATCAATCTTAGACAAGGTTAAAGTCAGCTATGTCTTCAGGAGAGCTAATACTTTTTAGATTCACCTGTTTTGTGTACAGGTCCGCTTATATATGGAGGAATGTATGCCTTTGGCGGAGGCCTTTTAGCAAATAAGCCCCAATAAAAAGGTTGATGGAAAGGTATCAATCTCACAACTTGATGGAATCTAATTTAAAATCATTCCCTCGGGGCATGATGTCTCTTTTTTACACTGGACTTGAGACATGATTCCCTTGTGGCTTTGCTAGTTATTTTCCCTTTTCCCTTTCTTTTTTTTTTTTTTTTTACATTTCCCCTATGGGTTTCTGTATCCTCCAAAAAGACCTTACTACATTCCTTAACCCCTTTAGGATTACATGTTACATTTAGGTTCATGTTATGTTGTGATTATTTGCCAAATGCGGTCCTGGAGGGTCTACTCGCTTGTACTGCATTGGTGCATCATGCCAACACTGAAAAAAGTCTTCCTGACAAAATGACATGTATACCCATGTCAACATGATTTGACACAGAGAGCACACGTCATTGGGACATGTGCACATATGTCACCATGACAACTGTAGCACACAGTAATCCTCATATGATTTGACATGCCTTAAAATGCCATGTCATCTGTGAGTTGACTAGGGTCACGGCCATGTCAAAGGCACTTGACATGTGATGGTTTGACATACATAATTGTTCTAGGATATTCCACTAGATGGAGCAAACAACCATTTTGGTACCAGGACTAATCACTACCAAGAAGTACTACCAACACTTGAGACATTTGATGTATCTGTGTCATTTTGTTTTCATGAAGAATAGATCACTAAGGTCTGTAAATACTATCAATGAATGGTAGTGAATTCTATTTCATTGTTAAATCTGCATTTGTTATTGAATATCAAAATAGACACCCACCATCCTGAATACTCCAACTGGAGTGGTTAGACACCTTATGTGTGGGTCAGTGAAAATACCAAAGGACTGTATTCTAACCCACAATCTATAATCTCAGTATCTACAGTACAGGGAGACATATGGCATTGCCATGCACCTCCATGCCCTTGTCTTATGGACTGCATAGAGGTCCTCAGTCAAGTAGGAGTTCTGTAGATAGGAAAAAGTGCCTTAGTGTTGCAGGCCTGTGGGACTATGATATCCCCTGCCTTCTATTATAGGCCTCCCTTGATTGAACCATTGGTACATAGTTATTGACTGCTCTTGACCCTTACATAATTGTCTCACGGTATTACCTAGCACTCAGGTGAATGGATCAGAAATATGTGACGTGTCTTCATTATGCATGTCAAATAGAGTTGACGAACCAAATATGAGAGGGTCAACCTCATTTGACATGCCTTCATACATGTCATGTGGGAGACAAATTGTGACCTGTGCAGTATGCGTCAAAGCGATCAGTGTTCTTTTCTCTGTGAAGCCTTCAGGACTGCATATATCTTATGGTCACCAGGGTGCAAAAAGTAATGAACTTGAGTTATACCCATTGCAGCTATGGATCTTGATGACATATGGACATGATGCAATCAATGCATTGCTATTTAAGGGGTTAAAGACTCCCTCAGAGGTGTCACTGGATCCAAGTACATGGGACTCGATTTCATGGGAGAAATGGAATGTTATTAGCATATGGAAGAGCTATTTATCTCTATTTCATCAACATCCCACCTGTCATCATTCGGTCCGTTACTGCTTTTAGTATGTTCATAAGTCATGTCCTAATTAGTAGATGAAACTTGTCACTCTTTAGGCGCCAATATGTGAACATTAACTTTCCTTAAATATGGTCAATTACTGCATCGGGCATAGGAACTCTTGTAGAGTCGTATATTTGAGAGGGATTTCTTGTTCTCTGCTTGCCTTCCCCAACTTTGCTGTGACTGCAAATTGAGGGATGTAACCCTGATGGGCTGAGGACATTGTATCCACTTGTCCTGTCTTAATACATTTTATCCTATTAAAGTCGTTTCCATATTGTCATCATGGTGAGCCTACTCACCAGCATTGTCATTACTGATAACTCTAGGTGAAAGTAAGAGATGAAGGCAGGCTTGGGTGAATAAAGGTTTAATTTGTTTAACCTCCATGGGTTGTGTGATTATATGAACAACCACTGTTATGTAAGAATTATACAATAAAATACATAATGTAAAATGGGATGTACGAGAGTAGATTGGATAAAAAGTTTAGATTTGAATGAAATGAAGATATGAAGAAAAAGGTGTGGGTGGGTGGGTAAAAAGTTTATGTGTGGTTGGTGGTGACGAGAAATGGAATGAATGACAGGTGTGTGGTGGTGTGGTGAGACGGTGGGGGTGAAGGTGAGGGTCACCTGAATGGTGTAGAAGTTTGACACCAAATGTCAGTAATGACATCTCATTCTCCTTCTACAGGGGAATGAGCTTACCATACTCTCAACCTTCGTCTTAATCTCCCCCGTATCTTCCTCAAGTACGGATACCCTCATAGAAACGTTGGACCTGTTCTGGGCAGAGACGTCCAGGTGTGTGGCATCACCCGGCTGTAGGTCGCCGGTGGCCTGTGTGGGTACCATGGCGGCCATGGCGGCAGGCGCACCAAGCAGCACTTGTGGCACGTTTTTTGACTTACGCCTGGGCAGGGCCAGAGTACACCCAGTATCGTCTGTAACCATGGTAGCGTCAGGTGGGGAGATGATGGTAGTTTTGTTCTTAGCAGGGGCCATGTCGTCACCAGCCTATATCAGCAACTTATATCCACCTTTATTACACGACTTCTGTGATTTTGGGTGCTTTTTCTGGATATCCCCAAGCTGATATTCCTGCATAATTTGCACTGTAATGTGAACAGATGCAAGGTGGATATCGCACGGTTTGGGTGGATAATGCACGGTTTGGGGTGGATATTGCACAGTTTGGGGTGGATATCGCACAGTTTGGGGTGGATATCGGCACTCCTAACATGTCATATGTTACATGTTAAAACCCACGAAATTTGCATGGCCAGGGTAGGGGTCGAACCTGTAGTCTCAGATCCCAAATCCAACTCCCTATGCACTGCTCCACAGGGACTGATGAGAACGTGGTTGGCTAGAACCAGGTCTGGATATGATACAAAGCCCGGGGAGGTCACTCACATATAACTACTATACATTGAAAGTATGAAAATCCCCAGCAGTCTGGGTTGTGACCCCACCAGCTTTGTCGCTACTGCTCGCATAACCAAAGCAAGCCTAGCCGGGCGCCGAGGTCTGTGTACCGATCGTGTATACATAACCACGGGACGCAGTGGTCTAGTGGTTAGCGGATTGCGCTCAGCCGTAAGAGGTAGGCGGGACGAGTCCCGGTCTGGGCGTATCTTTTTTTTCGCCGTTTGTCCGCTGCCATAACCACGAGACGCATTCTCGTGTACACACACTATGGCAGGCCCTCAAGTCCCGGGAAGGGGAATTTTTGTTTTCAACTTGTTTTTATTGATATTCTATTGATTATTTATTGATTAATTGTGTAATAAACTTAGTAAGGTATGGACTAACAGGCACCTCATTCCGTTAACGGAGGATATCATAACGAGTGGCTGTAGGTAACGGAATTCGGTGCCTGTTAGCCCATACATTACTTAGTTAATATCACCAGTTATCATAAACCGTCCAGTGTTAAAAAGTCCATATACAATAAAATACTTAGCAGTATGGACGGCTGTTGGAATGCAGTGTAGTGTATGGCGCTGTGTGTGACAGAGGCGGCCAAGTAAAAAGTTGTGTGGTTGGTGGTGACGAGAAATGGAATGAACGACAGGTGTGTGGTGGTAAGGTGAGACAGTTGGGGTGAAGGTGAGGGTCACCTGAATGGTGTAGAAGTTTGACACCAAATGTTAGTAATGACATCTCATTCTCCTTCTACAGGGGAATGAGCTTACATCATGTCAACCCTTTTGGTATATACTGTGTAGAGTCGACGTGATTCCTGAATGTAGTCTGAGTGAGGAAAGCTATCCTGGCCGCATTCGTGTAGCATTGGGACAAACTAGCTTAATATCTTTGCTATGAAATGGTATGTTCCCCTTAGAGGGTTCATACATATGAAGACATAGTCTGTATTGATGTTTTTGAGCCTGTAACGGTAAATGGTAATTCCTCCATTAGTTACTTGTCCTCACACCAGGGGGTCAAGTGACCTTAACACTTCCTGTATTGCTTCACTATGAATAAATCACCATGTTTTACAGGCCTCGTGTCATAAGGCCTTTAATATCTGCACTGTGCATTGATGAATTATGTCCATTTATCACCATAATGCTTGAACTGTCATGAAGGCAGACCTGGTGAGTATGCATCTTGTTCACTCTACAAGGTTGATCCATTCCTGAAAAGTTACCATGATGCATCAATGTAATGTTGACAAGTAGACTGCAATAGTAGTGCATTATGATAAGAAAGGAAAACCTTGTGGCATCATCCAGCCCTTAAAGGGGCCAGAGACCAAAAAGTGTAATTGATTTGAACTATGCAAATCATATCAGTTCTTTCAGCTCTGTATCTCCACACTAGATCAACACAGAGAGAAGAACACTGATCCCTTTGACTCATACTGCACAGGTCACAATTTGTCTCCCACATGACATGTATGAAGGCATGTCCAATGAGGTTGACGCTCTCATATTTGGTTCGTCAACTCCATTTGACAAGCGTATAGAAGACACGTCACATATTTCTGATCCATTCACCTGAGTGCTAGGTAATACTGTGAGACAATTATCTAAGGGTTAAGAGCAGTCAATAGCTATGTACCAATTGTTCAATCAAGGCAGGCCTATAATAGAAGGCAGGGGATATCATAGTCCCACAGGCCTGCAATACTAAGGCACTTTTTCCTATCTACAAAACTTCTACTTGACTGAGGACCTCTATGCAGTCCATAAGACAAGGGCATGGAGGTGCATGGCAATGCCATCAGTCTCCATGCAATGAAGATACTGAGATTATAGACTGGGGGTTAGCATACAATCTTTTGGTATTTTCACTGACCCACACACAAGGTGTCTAACCTCTCCAGTTGAAGAATTCAGGATTGTGAGTGTCTATTTTGATATTCAATAACAAATGCAAATTTAACAATGAAATAGAATTCACTACCATTCGTTGATAGTATTTACAGACCTTAGTGATCTATTCTTCATGAAAACAAAATGCCACAGATACATCAAATGTCTCAAGTGTTGGTAGTACCTCTTGGTAGTGATTAATCCTGGTACCAAAATGGTTGTTTGCCCAATCTAGTGGAATATCCTAGAACAGTTATGTATGTCAAACCAGCACATGTCAAGTGCCTTCGACATGGCCATGACCCTAGTCAACTCACAGATGACGTGGCATTTTAAGGCATGTCAAATCATATGAGGATTACTGTGTGGGACAGTTGTCATGGTGACATATGTGCACATGTCCCAATGACATGTGCTCTCTGTGTCAAATCAAGTTGACATGGGTATACATGTCACTTTGTCAGGAAGCCTTTTTTCAGTGACCATTATGTTGCTAGTACTTTCACCATCACAAAACACTTCATAATAAGCATTGAATAAGCGATTGATTGTCGGGGCAATTATACCAGCAATTATTCCATGAGCATCTCACTATTGCATGGTTGAGCTTTATTTACTTAGATATTATGCAAAACACTACACTTAAATATACCTCAAAATATGATATAGGACACAAAGCCTGCTAATCTGTCAGCATGATAAGGCAATGCATCCCTGGTAAGTAATTCACCATGCTGTATTGGTGCACCATGCTTACTCCTCAGGAGCATATTGATCACTTAAGTCATATCAAAACAGTGCATAACAGCTCTGTCAATTTCCTCTCCAGGGTTGCACTCATGCATCATGCCAATCCGCGGTTATAGTGCATTGAAGCATGACAGATTGAAGGCTTCACAAGAATGTATTAAATCTTAAAATGATCACCCTAAAACAGGGCTAGACAGTGATTGTTGGTGTAAACATGACAGTGTTTTCTATTTCTGCACCAAGCTGAACCTTAGTCACCTTGGTAACCTATGTTTACACCTGATTACTCAGTGGTTAGTTACCATATTTAACCCTTCAAGGGACACAGGGCCATGTCCCTTTGTCATCATGGTGGGCAAATGTAGCATTAGTCAGTAACTAACCATCACTGCATTGGGACATTTTGCAAACATTGTAGGATGATTGCTTCATTCCCATAGGTTCCACATGATGAATGAATGCAGCATTGGTGAGTAGACTACACAGCTGTCCTCATAATAATGAAAATAATGCTTTGATGCCCTATACAGCCTTTCAATGATCATAAAACACCTGTGACTGGATGGTGCTGGCAGGTGTCAGCCCCGGCACAGGTGGGACTCATGTCTTGTGTTGGTTTTGGTGGTGGTGGTGGTGGGAGGATGGGGGGATCCATCAGTAACAACTCAGTCACATACTCAGTGACCAATATAGCTTGAGCCAGATCCAAAATGGACAGTTGCTGTTCCTAGCTACTTTTAGATCATGTTTATAATAGAATTACCATTGGATTATATAATGGTCTCTCCTCCATCTAACCCTTAAAACGGGTCCCATATCAAAGGGCTGAATTATGGGTAGTTCATTTCTCCATCTCGGTGAAATAATTGCATTTTAGCCACTGAGGAACTGCAGCACTAGCATAAAACTGTGGTAAACTATTTGACAAAGAGACATCAACTAGGCTATACCTATTCCAGCCCTACAGGGTTAATTGAGACCATGCTAGAAGTCCAACGTTTTGCCCTAATGTGAGGATTACTTGTCAGTGCATCATGCTGACAAAGGAACGTGGGACATTATGTAACCCTTAAAGATGTTAGAAAATACAGCCTATATTCCCAGTAAACCATGGTATTACCTTTGGACTTGGTGAGCATGCCTGACAACAAATGGTTGTGCATGTATACCCCTAAACAATGTACAAAAAGCTAACCGAAACGACTTGTGAGTGTTGGCATCAGAGCTCATGACCACCACAACACCCCAGGGTGTGAATCCTAAAGAGGTCCATATAGCACATTCTGTAACTGGACGTCTGATGGTCACTCATTTCACATGTTATAGGAGTGTGACTAGTCTCTAGTACAGGCCTACATGATAAAGTGAGAGCGTAGGCTAGTAAGGGGCTTGGCGCAAATAGCGAGGATGTGGGATGATGTGTGTCCATGGCCATGACAGTTTCAATCTTAGAACTTCTCGCGTTATTCTTATAGGTACCAAACATCAAACAGTATTACATGCCAGGAAGAAGTCTAGTATGAGATCAGAGCCAGAAGTCGCTGATATCAGCATGCGCATGGTTACTCTGGTGCCCTGAGGTATAAACACTCAGGGAACCACCGTACAGGAACTAGTATAGGAAGCAGCAAAGTATAGTGGTAGTTTACTATATTTCACTCCCACTATGCACCTCTTCCACCAGATGGGAACTGGAAACATTACTCACTCTCCAAGCATAGGTTGTAATTTTTAAGTCTGAAACATTCTTGCAGAGTGACAGGTTCAGGGTCATAGTGGTGGTCACTAGTGCCTTCATATGGCGCTAGCACATGGTGCTCTCTGTTACCAGTCCGATCCTGATTGGTCATTATAATTGTGTTGAAGGGTTATGCATCATGTGAATTATGTGAAGTTAGTACTGAATTGGTACATTATACCCACCCTTCAGGAGGATGTCAACAATAAAGGCTTGCTGATAAAATATAGTATACATGCGAATGAATGCAACATTGGCGAGAGGCAAATGATATTTGCAACGAATATTTGCATTTGCTGGAATCTGGTTTCTTGTGATCACCTGTCAGAAGGCTGTAGCAGGCAGCAAAGTCTAGTGCACGGATAAACCCAGATACCATGGCTGGAACCAGAAGAGTGCAATTCATTCTGGTCTAGCTGGGAATTCCTGTAACAATTGCATGTCAAAAGGCAAAGGTGAATCTATTTACCTTTTCCATTTGGCTTATAACCCCTTCAAACAGCCTGAGATAGTACATGACAAAAAACTGTCATGTAATATTGGAAGACAAAATGGCGACCCTCATGGAATCAGCCATTATAATGCTATAGACCGGTATACTGGGGGCAGTGTACACCTGTTCCTGATGGACCTGTAGGCTGTCTGTATAATGAAGGATGGGTACCGACATACCTATGGTAATGTACCCAGTGGCACCAGCGGAATACAGGTCATGTGATGGTCGTACTAACCCACCTTTGATCCACTGACCACTTGGTTTTCCAAATCTATCTTCATTTCTGGTCTTGAGGGACTCTGATGTCATTCAATCATACGTTTTTTCAAAAAAGAATTCTGAGATCATCCATATATGGACAAGTGGACATGAGTACTAACCCCTGTGGAACCCCATTGGTATTCCCCCATGTTAAAGCACATTGATAGTCTCTATATATAAGGCCTAAAGCCATTTCCCAGGTTTGCATTTCTTCACCCATTTTCACTAAGTGGCCTGTCACAGCCTCCAACCCATGTGGGAAAATTCCATCTGACACCCAACCTTTGATATTGACACCAATCAGTTAGCATGATGACGATCGTAATCGGGTCATTCAATAAATAGAGATCAGCTAAAACGCAGATGATATAACCAGCATGTATGAGATTAGCCATTCCCACGCAGTTAGTAAAAAGACCCATCGTTGACTATTGGTCTATATTGTCCTGGGCTTATTGATATTTGATATTACACTGGGAGCATGCTGGGAACACCTATAGATGACATTGTGTATAACGGTGGTTTTGGCAGGGGGACAATGGAGTGCCATTACAAGACTATTTGAAGTAGAGAATACTCATGTGAAGCAAACTGTAAAATGATATATATAGAGAGAGATTTTCACAAGGACAACTATGGGAATTCTATTACTATCCAAAAATATCATCTGTACTATCAATGTACATTACATTAAAGTTGTAGGTCCCTTTCTGACCGTCTTGCTCCCCTCCCCCTTCCAACCCCCATTCAGTCAGTGGTCTGGGATTCCATGACCAGTCTGCCTAATGTAATGTTAGTCAACCCTTCCACCAGCCCCCTGTTGTTTATAATGTACTGCATTATAAACCAAGGGGTGGACTCTGACTGAAACCTGAGAGACCAGAGTAACCCTAGATACCGTATTCACTCCCTCAATGCCTTATTTGTGGTGCATTTTTGAGCTACTGCGTTATTTTTCGATGTCACATTATGGAGACTTTATTTTAATCCTTTGGTCACATTTGCATGAATGCACAACCCCAGTGAGTAACTCTCCAGGGCCACATTGATGCATGAATGCACAACACCGGTGAGTAACTCTCCAGGACCACATTGATGCATGAATGCACAACCCCGGTGAGTAACTCTCCAGGGCCACATTGATGCTTGAATGCACAACACCAGTGAGTAACTCTCCAGGGCTACATTGATGCTTGAATACACAACACCGGTGAGTAACTCTGCAGGGCTACATTGATGCATGAATGCACAACACCGGTGAGTAACTCTCCAGGGCTGCATTGATGCATGAATGCACAACACCGGTGAGTAACTCTCCAGGGCTACATTGATGCATGAATGCACAACACGTGAGTAACTCTCCAGGGCCACATTGATGCATCATGCCTACCCTGCAGGAATTACCGGTGTCAGGACATTACAATCCGAAAACGTAGCCCATTGTATAATGCCTCAGTTCACTGTGTAGCATTTAGATGGTTGTGTAAAAAGGGACATTTTTTACATCAACCTGTGCACTGAAGTAAATATTAAGCAGTTAGTACTATCTTGATTTAAGGTCTACAAAGCACGTGTTGAATGTGCCAGGCATCCCCATAAAACTAAATGGTGAACCACTGTAATTATAATGTATTGGATCAGTCTAATTTCTAACGTAAAGTCCTACATGGCAGTAAAGCACTGTGGCACAAGGAATCTCTGTGAACATAACTGTAAAATCCTTGTCCCAGAGTTGCTGGAGATATATACATTGTTATTCAGACAACATTTTTAAAAAGTGTGGGGCACTATGGTATTGGACTGTGGGACCGTGAAGGAGTGACTACGGTAACCATGTAGGTGGGAAACTAATATAGGCTACCTGTAATTGGTCCGTGCTCACCCCTGTTACCTGATATCTAGGCCTATAGGTGATTCCATTAACCCTTTAATGCTATAAGTAACTCATAAGGCTTTAAAGCCCTATGCCCATTGGTCAACATGATGCATGAATGCAGCTCTGGTGAGTCTTATTCGCCAAGCCTGCATCCATGCACCATGCCAACCGTATGGAGGATCAAAGGGTTGGTGTGATGCACGTGTGGAACTCTGGTGAGCTGATTAAACACGACTCCTTCAGTGCATCATGGCGACCAGGTACATGAAGATGGAAACGCCAGCCTTGAAGGGTTATTGGCAGCGTGTTGCTCTAAAGTGTAAAGACACACTTCAATATAAAAATGCATCAGGCTGAACCTTTAATGCATCAGGACATTAAAGGGACATAAAACATTCAAGTAAAATGCCACCCTTAGAGGGTCAGTTAATGATTTCAGTTGATGAATGCACAACCCCAGTGAGTAACTCTCCAGGGCCACATTGATGCATGAATGCACAACACCGGTGAGTAACTCTCCAGGACCACATTGATGCATGAATGCACAACCCCGGTGAGTAACTCTCCAGGGCCACATTGATGCTTGAATGCACAACACCAGTGAGTAGCTCTCCAGGGCTACATTGATGCTTGAATACACAACACCGGTGAGTAACTCTGCAGGGCTACATTGATGCATGAATGCACAACACCGGTGAGTAACTCTCCAGGGCTGCATTGATGCATGAATGCACAACACCGGTGAGTAACTCTCCAGGGCTACATTGATGCATGAATGCACAACACCGGTGAGTAACTCTCCAGGGCCACATTGATGCATCATGCCTACCCTGCAGGAATTACCGGTGTCAGGACATTACAATCCGAAAACGTAGCCCATTGTATAATGCCTCAGTTCACTGTGTAGCATTTAGATGGTTGTGTAAAAAGGGACATCAACCTGTGCACTGAAGTAAATATTAAGCAGTTAGTACTATCTTGATTTAAGGTCTACAAAGCACGTGTTGAATGTGCCAGGCATCCCCATAAAACTAAATGGTGAACCACTGTAATTATAATGTATTGGATCAGTCTAATTTCTAACGTAAAGTCCTACATGGCAGTAAAGCACTGTGGCACAAGGAATCTCTGTGAACATAACTGTAAAATCCTTGTCCCAGAGTTGCTGGAGATATATACATTGTTATTCAGACAACATTTTTAAAAAGTGTGGGGCACTATGGTATTGGACTGTGGGACCGTGAAGGAGTGACTACGGTAACCATGTAGGTGGGAAACTAATATAGGCTACCTGTAATTGGTCCGTGCTCACCCCTGTTACCTGATATCTAGGCCTATAGTTGATTCCATTAACCCTTTAATGCTATAAGTAACTCATAAGGCTTTAAAGCCCTATGCCCATTGGTCAACATGATGCATGAATGCAGCTCTGGTGAGTCTTATTCGCCAAGCCTGCATCCATGCACCATGCCAACCGTATGGAGGATCAAAGGGTTGGTGTGATGCACGTGTGGAACTCTGGTGAGCTGATTAAACACGACTCCTTCAGTGCATCATGGCGACCAGGTACATGAAGATGGAAACGCCAGCCTTGAAGGGTTATTGGCAGCGTGTTGCTCTAAAGTGTAAAGACACACTTCAATATAAAAATGCATCAGGCTGAACCTTTAATGCATCAGGACATTAAAGGGACATAAAACATTCAAGTAAAATGCCACCCTTAGAGGGTCAGTTAATGATTTCAGTTGATGAATGCACAACCCCAGTGAGTAACTCTCCAGGGCCACATTGATGCATGAATGCACAACACCGGTGAGTAACTCTCCAGGACCACATTGATGCATGAATGCACAACCCCGGTGAGTAACTCTCCAGGGCCACATTGATGCTTGAATGCACAACACCAGTGAGTAGCTCTCCAGGGCTACATTGATGCTTGAATACACAACACCGGTGAGTAACTCTGCAGGGCTACATTGATGCATGAATGCACAACACCGGTGAGTAACTCTCCAGGGCTGCATTGATGCATGAATGCACAACACCGGTGAGTAACTCTCCAGGGCTACATTGATGCATGAATGCACAACACCGGTGAGTAACTCTCCAGGGCCACATTGATGCATCATGCCTACCCTGCAGGAATTACCGGTGTCAGGACATTACAATCCGAAAACGTAGCCCATTGTATAATGCCTCAGTTCACTGTGTAGCATTTAGATGGTTGTGTAAAAAGGGACATCAACCTGTGCACTGAAGTAAATATTAAGCAGTTAGTACTATCTTGATTTAAGGTCTACAAAGCACGTGTTGAATGTGCCAGGCATCCCCATAAAACTAAATGGTGAACCACTGTAATTATAATGTATTGGATCAGTCTAATTTCTAACGTAAAGTCCTACATGGCAGTAAAGCACTGTGGCACAAGGAATCTCTGTGAACATAACTGTAAAATCCTTGTCCCAGAGTTGCTGGAGATATATACATTGTTATTCAGACAACATTTTTAAAAAGTGTGGGGCACTATGGTATTGGACTGTGGGACCGTGAAGGAGTGACTACGGTAACCATGTAGGTGGGAAACTAATATAGGCTACCTGTAATTGGTCCGTGCTCACCCCTGTTACCTGATATCTAGGCCTATAGGTGATTCCATTAACCCTTTAATGCTATAAGTAACTCATAAGGCTTTAAAGCCCTATGCCCATTGGTCAACATGATGCATGAATGCAGCTCTGGTGAGTCTTATTCGCCAAGCCTGCATCCATGCACCATGCCAACCGTATGGAGGATCAAAGGGTTGGTGTGATGCACGTGTGGAACTCTGGTGAGCTGATTAAACACGACTCCTTCAGTGCATCATGGCGACCAGGTACATGAAGATGGAAACGCCAGCCTTGAAGGGTTATTGGCAGCGTGTTGCTCTAAAGTGTAAAGACACACTTCAATATAAAAATGCATCAGGCTGAACCTTTAATGCATCAGGACATTAAAGGGACATAAAACATTCAAGTAAAATGCCACCCTTAGAGGGTCAGTTAATGATTGGTCCGTTAGGGTTCTCGTGTTTCTACCTTTTATGTGTTGGCAGTGTCACACAGAATTTTCTGGTTGAAGAAAAAAAGACTCTGACAGAATATATAACTTTAAAGTATGATTGCACTTTTCACCCTCAATCCATGATGTATGCAAAGAAAATGTGGCCAAACTGGTGGAAATCGACAAAATGAAGGTGTGAGGTTGTATTTGACCACCTGGTGTTAGGAAATCTGATAGGCCTACATGTATATCTATAACTGCCCATTCCCATTCACTACAACCTGCCCTACCCAACCTCCATTCATGCATTCTCACGGTCTGCCACCGATAACGTTTAGCTCTCCTCCTCCAGGGTCGACTATGGAGTTTGGCTATTAAGCCTTAATGGCAAAATCAAAATGCTACTTTCAGGTTCATGCTCCTACTTGCCATCACTGCACTGGTTCACCATGCCCACCCTTCAATTCCATCGACCCCCGGGATCGACCCCCATAGTAACCCTGGCAATCAACAGGGTTTGTACGATACATGGATGTAGCCCTGACCGTGAGTTATTCGCTACAGCTACCTGTCTGCCGCTTTGAGGACATCAGACGTGTTGTAGCACTTTACCTGTGTGTACAGGGAAACTACCTGCTACCCAGAATAAAGATTGTATTGATATGAGAGGGTGTCTGTCTGAAAGGAAAAAGTGCATGGATGGGATGTGTGGGACGTGAAGTGGAGAAGGAGATTTAAGGCTTATAACAAGTGGTTACAACAATGTATAGCACAAACTCATGTCACCGTGACGGACGGGAATTGAAAAGAGGGAGTGGGCATGTGAGGATGAGTATCAGAGCTGTCATATATACACCTGTATATAACCATTTAGGGGCCTAGTAATACCTTAAACTAAATGTTCACTTGAACTGAAAGGTTCCACAAGAAGGCTAAATCGGTGCATGTATCATACAGACCCTCCAGGGGTGTATGGTGCCCTTACTGTTAGCACCGTGTATCAACATAGCCCTGGTGGTTAGCCCACCAGGCTGCATTCCCCATTGTGCAGGATTCTGGACAATCAGAGTGTACATGAAGGCACGATGTGGTTCTTCACATGTTAGCTATAGGATCAACTCAGACCTTACACATATAGTTGAAAAGGAACCAGGGGGCTGTTCCAAAACTTTTAGTTATTTAGTAGATGTATTAGCACATAGTACAACGGATTTTAAAGTGCCAATTTCCTAATAATTATAACAATCTGTTTCAGAACTAAATATAACTAAAAAAATACCTATATTTGGATGTGTATCTCTCCTACATCAAGATATCAATTTTTGCAAAAGATTGATATATTAGGAAACTGGCCCTTTTAGACTTCCTTTACTTCAAAATGTGGTCTTTTGGGCTAACTGTATGTCCTGTTGGGTATATGGTAGCACACCAATAATTTCATTGGAATTATATTCTTTTTATTTCCTCAATGTATTGTATGTCCGCATAGAAATTCATTTTGGAACAGGCAAGAAATATCATATTTCAGTTAATATACCAACATTTGGAAACATTAAATCCATTCTGAAAAAGATTGAATTTGGCTATGATAGAGAGCTATTAGGTACTAGGCCATCAATTTCCTATAGCAGCCATGAAATTATCAAATATATTCAATAAAAACTGATATAGCAACTTTGGAAACAGATTTGACTAATATGTCTATTGATAGAGGTTTGGAAACAGGTCCCTGGGCGCAGACCAGACAACAGAAGCAGGCAGTTGGAGGGTGATGATGAGGTGTTACCTGGATACTTGTTAACCCTATAGGGGCCGTAAAGTGTCTCACCTCGTTAATGCATCTTACTGAGACACTATGAGAGCCATAGTACCTGAAGGTGGGCAAAAGGCGTTTAAGGAAGACTTAAAATATGAGTAGTTCTGATGTCACGGCTGCATTCATGTATCATGGCAAAAGTGGCTATATGATACATTGAATTACCACGTAGCACTTCAGCACTTAGGCGGTTAAATCTAGATGTGAATAGGCAGAAATGAGCCTCACCTTTGACCCTCACATTCTGCTTTTGGGAAGGTACATACACTTGTATTGGCACACGTGAATTCATCCCTACTACTCCTCCACTCCCCCTCCATGTCTGCTCACTCTACAACCTACTCCAGGGCCCAGACTCTATAATGCTATAACCTTCAATTTGGTATAGGAAGAACCCTTAAGGGGTTTTACAGCGCTATAATAATCCATGTCTTCAATGGGAGTAAGAGTCATTTTTAATTCGTTGCTCACTCTATGTAATGACAACTGTCCCCTGGTCTCAAAAGGGATATTAGATCAGATGACGCTTCTGTTCTGCCCAGAAAAAATAGTTTATAGGCCCGTTTACATGGCAGTGGGTATTTTCATCAAAAGAAAAAGAAATTACTATGAATTTGTGACACACGTATTCCTAAACATTTTGTAACCTATATTCGTACTTGATGTATGAGGTATGTGTATGAGGCTCATGCAATCGAGGGTGAAATATTTGACCTTGGCCAGCAGCTTGCATGAATCCGTCTTGACGATCAAGCTTTACAGAGGTATCCCTATAAACGAACATGGTAATTGCCAATTTTTCACAGATGCATCAGTGTCGGAGCATCTATATATAGTATAAGCCGTTCATAAAGTTGAAAAGTGGTTTAGTGTACCTTGTCCATCGGTTATTATGTGTGGTGCCGTACATTTCAGTAGCTAGTGTGTCAGTCCAAACCTACCTTGACAGCAATGGATTTAGAAGTACATCAAAAACATACGTACCTGGAAAGAATAGAAAAAAACATTGTTAGGAAAATTGTTCATTCAGAGGGATTTAACATTCAGAGGCCACATAGGCCCTATGACTCAGACTCCATGTTTCCTCCTCTTTATGATTCACCAAATAAATGCTGACAACTGTACACTCACAATACACAGGTGTGCTAAGGTCCTCAAGGTGAGCAGAATTGAATAGAAAATTAAAACCTTGTCAAATTTAACTTGTTAGCCCTGGAACTATGTATGCCGACCCTCAGACATCAGTGTATTGACCCAAAGATGTAACCATGGTAAGTGCTCGCTATGACTATCAGTGATTATAAAGACCAGAAAGTCCATATTTAATCCTTTCCATGCCTGTGTTTCCCAAATACAGTGTTATAGTACTGCATATATGTAGTACAGGGAGTTAAAGTGTTAAAGCAGCCATTAAATCATTGTGCTGCTTTTGACCTCCTAAGGGCCACTGGTGCATTAATTAAACAAGACCATTGGTCTCCATGATGCTGGCCTACTCACCAGGGCAGCATTCATGCCTGATGCAAACCAGTTTATGATTCCTGTATCAACCCTGTAGGCCCAACATGATGCATAATGTCGTGATGCACCATATCTGCCCTTAAAGGGCAAACTACAACCTTACATCCTTCCCCTCATGGTTGGTATCATAGAGGTGAGATGAGTAGAGGTATTCAGTGGTGGGAGGGATAAAGGGTGAGATGCAGGGGTAGAAGTAGGGGCAGCCAGTGAAGGGGATAATTCAATCGGCATATCCAGGGCCTATTGGCACTATATTATGTATGTATGGGGATATGGGGAATGTCTACATGGTCCGATGGCTGTATGTCATCGTAGGCCACTGCAACTCTCCATATGGTTATGGTATAAGCACTTATTTTATGTGAATAACTTCTTCCCATAGAGATAGCATTGCAGGGCCGATCGCCACACCCCAGTGGCGTAACGTGTGCAGATCCACCACAGCAGCCGATCCACCACTGCAGCCTCGTTCAGGGTGCATGTAAACATTCAAAATGGCGGACCGCCGCTTGTACGGGGAACTATGGTACCAGATTTTGCTGATTTTTCCTTATTTAAACCCTCTTAAAACATAAAATAAATAGAGAACTAAACTCCCCTGGTGTACTGGGTGGCCGATCCACCCCTCTGGAGTCGTCTCCCCCAAGGGCATTAGCTCGAGGGGGAGACGACTCCCTCGTGGTGGATCGACCACCTCGTACACCACGGTCGTTTAGTTATCTCTATTTATTTACATTGCCATACACTTGTCGGCATTTCCTTTTAGAAATGACCAATATTGTGGAGCTGTTGTTTACAATGCATGTATTGGGAAACACAGAAAGTAAGTTTATGTCAGTTGAGATTAAAGTGTTTTCTGACCGCTCAGAAATACTGTCTATATTCTATGCATTCCTGTTGCAGTATGTTTTCTCGTATTAATTAACCCCTACAGGATGTTTCAAAATCCACGAAAAAAAAAGAAGGTGGGTTAATTATTAGTATGTACACGTTTTGAGGGCAATATACATAATATTGTATCAGTAAGTGTGCATTATTCAGAAACAAACATCAATATTGGTATATTAATGCCCATTGTATTCATGCATCGGATATCCCATAAATCGACCTGGCATAGAAATATGTAAAAAAGATATATACTACCTTCCTTATAAATCTGATGTACAAAATATTCATATATTATACCCCCCCCCCATTATCTACAGACATATTCACACATGGGTACATCAATACACACAAACCTCCATAACGCACCCATGCCGCAGGGCGAGCTGGGTAAACAGCAGAAATGCTGGTAGAACGCTGGCAGACGCCCGGATTGACGTACATATACACGGACCATGACGTACATATACTGATCGTGATCTATGTGGCAAGCCAAATTTTCACCCTCGATATCGAGTTCTATTTTGTGGGTTTCTACTCATGATGCCAAATACCTTCTGATATATCTGATATTCAAGTTTCTAACTCTGTCATCAACGTTTCTTACTCTCATATCAAGTTTTCAACTCTGATATCAAAGTTTCTATCTAATATCAAAGCTTAAACCCAAGGATATTTAGAAAAACATATATACCTAACCCTCTTACTCTAATATCACAGTTTCTAACAGTGTCTAACATTGATATGAAATCACAAACTCAGGAGTGATATCAGGAGTGAAAATATGGCTTGCCATAGATGTACAAACACGAACCGTGTGAAATCGAGAGGACACCTCACTAAGGCATAGTGCCAGAATGTGGAGCCAGATGAAATACGATGAAATATGACAAGAAAAAGACCTAAAACACCCCTACATGACCACACAAATATAACCCAGTTCAATTCACCCAGCTGATGTAATATTCCCACGTGAAAAGCCACTTCTCACTTCTTTGAACACTTTTTTCTAATTGTCCTTTTCATCACTTGAGTTTCACCTGCGGCATTGGGTTTACAAGTGGATCTGACCTTCTCTGAATGACTGTACCATATATATGGTGTGGCTTACAGGTTAACTAGTCACCATTTACAGCCTAGGTGGAGGTTGAGGAAGGGTGGGGGGGGGTTACTCACCATATAAGTGTACCTGTCTACTGTCAAAGTACAATCTTATTAAATTCAGGGGATTCGACTGCTCCCAGATTCTTGAGTTTGATCTTATATGACCAATGGTTTCAGGAGAGTAAGGTGGTCTAAGAGGAAATTTTATCCATGTATCAATATAATAACTCGAGAGCTGCTCTCACAGAAGTCTGAAGTAAAAAAATGACCTTTAAAAAGCAAGATATTACCTGTATGATATCTTGGTAACCTCATGGTTCATATACACACTGACCTGATGTCCCTAATGTGTACAATTACTATCTATATACAATATGGATTAAGCTGTTAACCCTGTACAAACCTTATGATTTATGCATTTAATGGGGTGCATTACTGCCTCCAGGCCCATGTTTTCCACCATTATGATGCATCAATACAACCCTGGCGAGTAACTCGCCAGCACTGCATTGGTGCATCATGTCAGCTCCTTGTTTTAGTGCATCAACCCTGAAGATCATCACGATGTATCAATATCATCCAATCGCTATAACAGCCACAGAAGTTAGTGCATAAAAACACCTCTTAGAGGGTTAAATATCTTCCCTATGATTACTTCTGATCAGTCTGTATACGGTCGACATGGCTTCTCTGTGAGGGTATGTACAGGGGGAGATTCTGCCCCTGATTACGCCCAGGATGTCACCTTAGACGGACAAGTAGTTTCCTATGGGTGGCGATGGGTGTATACTGGATGGCAGATGCAAATCACTTAGAACCTATTGTATATAGCGATGCTTTCCATTTAATGAACCAATAACTCAATTGGGAACATGCATGGTGTCTAGAATGAATGATTGTGTCAGAAAAGAGGAGCTTCAGGATAGAATCTAGGGTGGGTGGGTCAGATTTCTCTTCTCTCTTTCTTTCATTTTTCTAATATTTCCTTTCCTTTTTCTAATGGAATTATCTCCTTAAGTAGGCTTATATACAGTGTTAAGTATAAGTAAAGAATACTAGCTTTATAGCTTTATAGAGGATTCGAAAATAGCAATCCGATAATTCCCCAAATACTACCCTGTCCCACCACACTGTAATACATAAAGTAGGTGTAATTTGCCTATAGCAAACCATATCTGTAATACCTCACACCTCGTACTCTTCCACCTGTTGGTAATCTCCCCCGAGCTGTGCACCTATCTCCTGTCAACTTTCCATAGTGCAATGCCTATACACAGGTCTTTCTCTCCCACTGCAGCTAAATAGCTAATCGTATACGAGGATATATGTATTATAAGTTCCGAAACGTTGCCCTACTTTAATTTATTAAGCCACATCAACCCAATCTTCTTTGTTCCACAGTTATGACTTAGCCTTAAACACTTTAGCTATGCTTTACAACATTGTACCCCCACATCGACCTGTGCTCTTCCTATACTCCCCTTATTAACTATCTCTTCTTGCCATTTCTTTCTTTCTCTCTTTGATCTCTTTGTGGCTGTTTCTTCTCTCTCTCTCTCTCTCTCTCTCTCTCTCTCTCTCTCTCTCTCTCTCTCTCTCTCTATCTATCTCTCTTTCTCTTACATAAGCATATACCATATCTACGCGTCATTCTACCTACGACCCTACAAACCCACTGTCCACCTGGCACCCCTACTTGTAGCCCCTTATAGGTGAAAGGTGAGCTACATCTCACCTAGAGACTGGCAGAATGGGACCCTCAATATAGGAACAATGCCCATAATACCCCAGTCTACCCTCTCCACTATGATTCCCTTAACATATCAATGAGCCATTTCCTCCCTCTATGACTCTCCACTACATAAAGACCCCATACTTATCACTCTAATGGTGACATGAGCTGTAAGAATCATGTTCAGTTCTCATCATGATGCACTAATGCAGCAAGTAACTCCCATGTGCATCAGGACATTCTAGAGCAAATTCTCCCTCCATAAGGCCGGCATGATGCATAGAAGAAGTACTGAGAACGTAGTTATACTACAGCTGCATTCATGCAGGTTGGTGATAAAAGCATTAAAGCAACATGCTACCCTTAAAGGTTTAACTATACAATGGCATTGGAAATGGTGCTTGAGTCTGGCCCACTCTCAATGAATGCATCTAATGTGTTATGTGTATCATTTGTATTAGATATGCTGAATTACCATACATACACTGCAAAAATGGTGTTTAGATCCTAAACACAATTCTAAACATATTCTTGCAACGTTTTTGTAATCACATTAATTTCCTGCACATGTTTAGCCAAACAATGTGCTTAGCTCAATTGTTTAGAAATCTAGGTGTTTAGGTTTAAACTTTGTGTTTAAATATCTATGAATCTTTGTGTTTAGATGTTTATGAATTTTTGTGTTTAGATGTCTAAATGCTTTGACGGAGAGTTAGGGTGTGCAGACATGTATACATTAAAAAAAGATGTCTTTTGTTTGTTTTCTCATTTACTGGGGGAGGGGGTATTTACATGTCAAAGTCTCCAAAGATGTCAGCCACACATATCTACATGTGCATGTATGTACACACTGCATCAGAATGAGAGACTTGAGAAAGTACAACAGCTTGGCAGGAAGGAAATTGCTTTGTCTATTCCAGAATAACATGAAATAGGTGTCAGTCATTGGGCTTATTGATTATTTCATGCTAATGATGGTGGTGTAAGGTGAATCTAGTCAACTTTCTATTGCCCTTTCTATTCTCATGACATTCAATAAATAGAAACTATAATAAACATGGGGTTTGGTTACATTTGTCACAAAAAATTGATTACAGTTGTGTAAAGATAGTCCATTCAAAGGTAGTGCTGCTACCTGGTGTGGATTCAACATCCAAGTATCTAAACATAATGATGTTTAAATCTAAACACCTATCATTCAACTGTTTAAACTCTAAACATCTAAACATGTTTAGCAAAAATGTTCATGTAGTTAGAGTAAAAGTGTTCATTTCCTAGATGTGTAGTCGATGAGACACCTAACTGACCTATATGTTTAGGTTTTAAACGTGTTTAGACCTAAGCATGTTTAAAATCTAAACACTGTTTTTGCAGTGTAGACAGATGGAGCTGTGTGCCAAAAGGATACATGAGGGGGAGTTAATAGTTTGTACATTACAGGGGATGTAGCCCTCCCTTAAACATGTCGTGCTGCTATATAGCACTCTATAGGAATACATGGTGGAAGAAGGAGTTCCTTTAGATCTTGGTATTGTCATATCCCTGCGTCGAGAGAGAAATAACAAATTGCCCTCTCTTTCCCCCTGAATTCCTTCATTCCGCCTTGCTTCTTTCTCTCTCCATCTCTCTCTTTCTGTCTCCCTGCCTCTCTCTCTCTCTCTCTTACACACACACACTCTCTCTCTCTCTCTCTCTCTCTCTCTCTCTCTCTCTCGCACTATATTATGATAGTATACACAAAATTGTTTAATTTTCTCAGTATCAGAGGAAACAAATGACTGTGTTTGGGGAAGGGGTAGGTTACTACAAAGGCTAGGGAAAGCAAGTCTAGATTCATTTCTGGGGAGCCTTAGTATAAAACAATGAGTGCATAATCCCTATTGTTTACAAACATAGTATTAACAGTTAGATAGCTAGATAAACCTGGAGGTTTAGCTCTTAATCCACAGTTCTAGGCCCTATTATGATAGAGTTAGTGCGATTTGACTGGCGATTTACATACCTTTCCCTTTTCTTAGACCAATGTATTTTTGGCCCTTTGGGTGCAGCATATGCTTGCCAGAGCTGTATTAGTAAACTAGTAAACGTCCTGGAAATAAGGAAAATGACATCTGTCTGTTCAGCATGATGCAGCCCTAGAAGGGTTCTCGCCAGCGCTGCATTCATGAATCGTGACGACCAAAGAGCCTAAAGCATTAATGTACTATTCAGCATTTAATCCTTTATGACTGAATAGTATATCAATGCATCAGTTCCATGCATCAATGTAGTCAGGCTGCACCACGCAAACCCTAGGCCAAAAAAAATAATTGTTTGTTTCCAGTAACATGGGTCAAATATCTAGGGACGGTAGGCCGGATTTTTTTTCAAATTTGTGTAGAAATGTATGGGTAGATGTGTCATATTCGTCCATTTTATGGTAAGACTATGAAAAACATAAGAGAAAAGTGAATAAAGCTGAGCTTATATCCAAAACCCATAGAAATATCAATGAAAAGCTATGAAAGTGCGGGGAAAAAATGAGTGAAATTAATGAAAATTAATGAAAAAATATGAACTATTTCTTAGAAATGGCCAAAATTCTCCCAATTTCAAAAAAAAAGTTAGGTTCGGCCCTGTTCTGCTAAGGGTCGGTCGGGTAACTGGAAACAACTTTTTTTAGGCCCTACCATTCTGATGCACTCCTGGAGCCAAAACGCATTATCAGATAATAACAACAAAGAAACATGAACTGGAGGTACCATAAGTTAAAGGCCTAAATTGTCCTGATATAAATCAGCACACCTATACTACACAGGGGTGGTCCCCTGGTGGCTGTATGGTGTCCTATAGAAGGAGGGGCAGGTAGCCATGCAGCCCATGAATACGTAATGTCCAGTGGTACAGAGTTGGTCCATGTTGTCAGTGTCTAGGGTTACATGGATGGATGTGGGACTACATGGGACCTGTATACCTGTAGGCTCTACTCACCTCATGTTAAGGTAGTCTACAACTGGGATTGAGCACTGGCCATCCCAAATTGTAAGCTCACCATAGTGAACCTTATTTCCTCTTAGTGCCTAGATAAATGCTTGTAGCTTGGTGCCCTTTTAAGGTGTATAATATAGTGCATGTCTGAGTACCTTGCACTGGTCTATATATTCATTTTATTATATTATCCAACCCACAGGTGAATCAGTGTCGGATCCAGGATTTTGAAAAGGGGGGGGGGCGCCCCTCATTTAGCCCTTAATTTTGGCTACATTCTAGGGTAAAAAAAAAGTTAGGTAAACTCTTAAGTACTGGGAAAAGGGGGGGGGCACCCCTCTAAATCCGCCACTGGTGAAGTCATTCAGGGTGTCATATTATAGTATTACTACAGAGACTGGTATGCTTTATTGGCACCTTGGACTGCTGACCATCCAATCTCATGACAAAAATCCCAGAGCTCAGCTCCCCTTGGCCATCTACAGAGAATACATTCAGGTATTCATGCATGCCTCCTCCTTTATACTACGTCAAATTCTTGGACAACTGAGAAATTATATTTAAAATTTGGGTATTGCCTGGACAAGATGAGATTATTGCAATGGCCAGATCACCTCTCGCCTATGCACAATGCACGGACGCCTGTGGGTCATTTCTTAATGGAACCATGATCTCACACACCCTTAGGGAGCATTCAACAATTATGTCACCGGTATTTTGGGATTTTTCAGGACCCACCCACCCCATTGTCACTGTTTTTGTATGGAACATATAGAGGAACCCAAAGACCCCCCCCCCCCACCCCACCCCCTAAGCAGTGACGTAATTGTTGAACGCTCCCATAGTCCACTGGGCCTCTTCGGCCGACTTTTGTGTAGGACATGTATGCCCAAAGTTGGCCGAAGAGGCCCAGTGGACTATGGGTCGTAGGGTTGTATGCCAGTGCTATCCCTATGGAAATTTAAGTATGACTTGAAGGATGAAGGATGCAGTCGTAGTGCGTTTGGAAATAACCGTCTGATCTAATGGTTGGGTCTGCACAGTGAGTGACAGTGGTGTCTATTTTATGACAGAGCTAATACATACTCCCACCATCAAGTGTCAATATGTACAACATAATGATAGTTATCCCGGGGACTGCCACCCAGGGGGGCTGGTCATCTCTGACAGGCAAAACTACCACACAGGAAATCTGGGAATGCATGATTGATAAAACTACAAGGGTAGATTCTCAATACACCAGAGATGTAGAGGGTGATGGGGGGCTGATGGCCAATCTTTTTTTCTGGCAGGATATGGCCATTTTAAGACTGGTTTGCTTCTGATCATGCTGTGGGTAAGATCCTCATAAAAGGATTCCAGGTTGGTTATTCTAACACTCCACTTGAGGCCTTCTTGGTGATGTGAAGTAATAATGTATTCGTTCTTTAAAACATCCAGGGCTCTTTTCTTGACCCTACATTTTGCCAAGACTTATTCAGTATAAACAGTATGGGAATATGAACAGTCATTGAGAATATTAATAGTTTTTATAACTATGTCTTTCTACACATAACTTCAGCTAGTTGGGAAAAGCAGGCTTTAAGTGTACCACGTATATAATGGCACAAAATCATTAAATGCACAGCAATCATGCTGAGAATGTCCCATATAATGTACTGAGATATTGAGATAAAGCTACAGCAGGCACTTCTACCCCTCAATATAGGAGTGGTAAGACTACCTATCCTCTGTCAACGCTCTAATAGGCACAGACTGACGTTAAATGTTCATAAAATGCATTAAAGTAGGAAAAAAAGAAATCTTACTTAATCCATGAAAGAAAGCCACTGAGGAATGGTAACTCCGCCCTAAGGATGGGGCCGTATGAAGCATACAAATTCATCCTAGGTCAGTAAGTAGTTGACTTCCACCTTCCATAGAGACAGGTGGGCACTTTATGGGTACTTTAAGATCCATTCTACTTAATCCAAGGCAGATGAACACTTAGCAATCAAATCTCAATCTTAGATAACCCAAGTTCTCCCATATATCACTTGTTTATAATCACATCAATGCTCCTCCATAATTTGATCCATTCCAGTAATCATCGTTCTGTCACCATATGACATGTAGTGGAGAGTTAGTGATGTCAAACCATCTTCGTATGAGGAAAAATCCAGTAGAGGGGGTGTGGCATCTTATGTAAGATCCATGTACATCAGTGGATCCCTATGGCACCTGTTGTCCAATATAGCACCAAGTGTACACAGTTCCCTGTGCCTCTCTCTCCTCTCTATCACATTGCAGTGCTTAGTTTACACTTAAAAGATGCAGAATTCCAATGATGTGGCTTTGGTGGTTATTTCCTTGATTCATTACCTGTACACACACAGAGTCTTCCACAATGGTTCCCTCCTGCCTGTGCCTGTCTCACTCTACTTAAGGAGACAGGGTCACTGCAGGATGTGCACCATACAGCATAGGATACTGATGTCCATACCTCCAGTAAGGTGCCTCAGTGTACACCTCCTGTACACAGTCACTCACTGACTGAATGGGGACTGGATGAGGTCTACATGTTCACTCTCCCTACAAGGACATACTCTCCTCCCTGAGTTTTGCGTCCTGGTGCTGGGTGAATTAGCATACAGAATGTGTGTTTGGAGAGTGAGGTTGGACCGTTATTGTAGTGGAGGGGGGAGGCGAAATTGGTTCATTCAGAGTGTTGAGTGTGTGAGGGGTTATTATACTGCATTTCATTCACAAGTTGAGTCATCTAAAGGCTGTATTTTGCTTTAAGACATTATTATTGGCATGGTGCAAGACGGCGGTTCTGGTGTGAAAGACACCAAAGCTATGGGTCTATTCCTGAGTTATGCCATTTCAATTGTGGTGAAGACACTCTTGAAAAATTATCTGGATGCAGCACTGGCATATAGACCTACCAAGGCTGCATTCATTCACCATGTCGACCAAAAGGGCAGAGTGCATTGAGTATTATGTTGTGGTTCTTAGAGGGTTCAGAGGGAGAGCTAGCTGCTATACTGTACACCAAATTGTAAGTGGCATGGAAAAGGAATAGATTTAGATTTGATATCGGCCGACTGGGGACAGACCAAGCTTTAATCATGATGTTCTTTGCAACCTTTGATTAAACCATATAAGGGCAGAATTGATTATCAATGAATGGTTATTTGCCGCTGGTGGGTTATAAAACAGCATTGCATTGAGACTTGAACACATTTTCCATCATGTGAGCAGCCACACAGAAAGGGATACTCATATGTCCCATATAAAAAATATCTTTGTCTATCTGATCATAAATATACCCTGCATGATTGTCACATTTCTGGACAAGGTCCAAACTCCCTTGTGACAAAAAAAGAACACATCAAAGTATTTTGTGAGGATCAAGAGCACACATATATGTACAGAGGTCCGGTGTCAGTCCCTACAGTTAATCCCGTTGAGGTTCGCATGATGCTGCAAGGTCCATGTACTTTTTGTTGTGATGCAAAAGAGAAAAAAATGCAGTGTTGGTGAGTAGGAACTGGGTTTTGCACATAAATGAATTCTTGGTGAGTGACTCACCAAAAATCAATGCACTATGCACTGCGGGCGAGTCTACACACCAGCACTGCATTAGAGCAAAAAGAAACACACCATGCTCCTTCCACCCTCCTCCGCATTGTCCCCCAGCTCAAAGCAAATCTGTATCACATCTCTTGGGTGTTTCTGGACACTGGTTTTACGTTTCCCGGTGCAGTAGTTTTACTTCTTTTTGTGCATTTTCTTTGCTCTTATCATTCTTTACTCGATTATCAATGACCACATGGTTATTCACATTGGTCATCACACTATACGTGAGTTTAGCCCAGTGCTGTATTCACATCCCAAGTCAGCCCCGCAGATTAAAGTGTAGGAGATTTCTGTGCACATTGTTGTAACCACGTGCAACTTAATCTCTCAAACCAGGAAATCCGCTTTTGTCCAGACACATTGTCAAATCTCTCAACATCCATACCGTTTTTAGAACCTTCTTCACGGTCTCAAGCCACAAACTTAAGGTTGTCTCTCACCCATTTAAGGTCGACCACGATGCAATTCTGACAAGTCTACATTCAAATACTGCATCGGTGCACATGCCAACCCGTTGGGGTCAAAATTATGAATTGTAGTCCTGGTGAGTTACTCGCCTGGGCTTCATTCATGCATCGTGACGTCAAAATAAGGAAGGTACATTAAAATATAGCACGTCCCTTGAAGGGCTGAGGACTCCTTTTCATGTCCTAAAGCATTATCTCACATATACCTCACACACAGTATTGTGTTTAAAACTCATCCTACCCCACCCATGATAAGCCTTGTACCATTGTGTGTGATACCAATGGGCCTAGACTCACTAACCCTTGGTCAGTCAAACAGCACTATGGTATTGTAAGAAGTTTTAGAAATTTAGGCCTATATATAGCCTTTTTAAACCTAAATACCCTAAATACCCCAAATGCCTTTAGTAATTCAGCAGCATTGCCTTGAGTTTCAAAACATATGAACGAAAGTCAACCAAAGCAAGAAAAATGTTTTGAGATGTAAAGTGAATGGGGAAATGATGAGAGGAGAGAGGAATGGAGGAGAAAGGGGTGAGAGGGAAAGAGAAGGAGAAAGGGAATAGTGAAGAAGGGAGGGAGAGATTGTAGGGTAATAGTACTGCGTGCATGATGGTTGGTATACATACTGTTATTATGACGTGAACTGTCACAAAGGGACTCACATGACGTAGGGTAATCACGTGTATGTCTGTACGTCATGGTTGGATCCTGTACCAGGTCCCTGTTTAACCCTGGTGCTGCCTTATGCAGTGACATACTGTGCTCATTTGTAGTAAACAGCTGATAAAGCATGAATGTAAGGCAGTGAAGAGCAACTCGCTATTGCTACCTTTATTCAAGTATAGTATAGCCTTCATGCTCAATTCACTTTATAGACGTCAGAATGGCATATGCAGCACAGCAATGGTGTATCACCAAATCAATGGGACATGGGGTCTAGCTGAGTCGTTGTGCGGTCCTCATAGGGTTTAAGGTGTCAAGGAGGATATATGCTGATCACTGCGTGTCAGACGTCAATTCATTTAGCCGTCTATTGTGACATTCTGCCTTCTTGACACGCACCACATACATGTACCATATAAATTTGTGTTACAACACTATATGGTATGTTTTGTATCTGAGATAGTCTGAGTTAGTGTCTTGACTTTATTTATCTGCTGCTTTTTGTGGGTGATGTTTTCTTCTTTGAATATATTGATTAATTTGTTTGGTTTCTATTTGTCATTTTTCATTTTTCATTGTTCTCATTCTCCTTTTAGGGGGAAGGGGCATGCAGTATCAGAAATCTAGAAGGGCGCCCCAACCCTTGATCTCAATAATGTCAACGGACATTATTGCGAAATACCCTATTGAGTTAACTATATTGCGCCAATGCAGTGCTGGTGAGCTTCCACACAGGCTTGCATTCAGGCAACATTAGTCAATAGCACTTTATACAGTCCCGTATACCATACATTAGCACGAGAGAGGGTGGACTCTATCAAAGAAAAAAAGCTTGCAGTAAGGGAAATCCCCAACCCTATTATTAGGCAATGAACCCTCTATTATAAATGCAATGATTACTCTAATGATCTCTAGTATGACCATTCAGCTCACCTCCAGTGCCCCGCCTACTCACCCCACGCCTCTTACAAAACTCCTTCATGTACATGACTAGCTCCCCACCTGCACCACACATTTCTGCATGCTGGAAAAGTGTATTACAGGTTACATGGTCTAAATGTCTAGGGTATGTATGCCGTAAAAGATGGTTCCCAAATGCACGACAAAATCAACTCAAGAAGTAATTTCTTCCTTTTTTTCAAAATGAAAGAAAGGATGCTATGGCCCCGTGGGTCGGTCCTCTTTTGCTAGTATTGGTCGGGTAAACCTGCTTTTGGTATAAGGCTGACTCCTGGCCACATCCAAAACTTTGCCTGCTATGGCAGCTCTATCAAGTCCATATAGTAAAGAAGGTGTGAATGAGTGACAGGGTTCCAAGAGGTTGCCTCAGTGAAAATACTGGGGAGTCACTACGTCTCATTCTCCAAGGCTTTATGGTCTCGTTCTTGTTTTGTTGTTTGATTTTTGTTTATTTTGGCTACCTTTCTTTGCGTCTTTTCCATTGCGGTATGAACCAAACCTACGGAGGGAGACCGACATACAAAGTCTAGCCGCGAGTCTAGCCGTCCAAATACCGTCACGGCCCCTTATTCGCACGGTGCCGTTCCTGTGGTGGCTCTTTAAGATTATCCACATGATTATATCATGACTCAGCTGGACTTATCCTAAGCCGTTAACCCTGTAAAGGACACTTAATGCTTTAACCCTTTAAATGCCGCTAATGCATTAATGCATCATGCCCATTGATCGTTCTGATGCACCAATGTCGTGCTTGCTAGTACCTCATTGGAGCATCATGCCGTCCTTCGGGGTTGATATAATACTCCCAGAGGGTTGCATGATGCTCCAATGAAGTGCTGGTTAAGCATACTCGCCAGTGCTTCATTGGTCATCATGACAACCAATGGGCATGATGCATTGATGCTTCAGCGGCCCTTAAAAGGGTAAAGGAATATGTCACTTCATTGTCACGATGCATGAATTCATTGCTGCAATAATGCATCGTGCTGAAAGATTATACAAAGTTGATGCACTAATGCAGTGTACCTTATTTTTACAAGCACTGAATTGGTGCATCATGCTGCCCAGGGAATATGAACCTGGCATTGAGAATGATTTGTGTTAATCCATTGACACCATTTAATGTATTGCCGCATGTCACCTATATATATATATATATATATATATATATATATATATATATATATATATATATATATATATATATGATGAAAGATGTAGTTTTATCCACATTATAAATATAATTGGGAAAATATGGAATTGGTACCAGTATCCTTCGACGACCAGCGTGTGTCCCTGAAAGGTCTAGACCTCTACCAGACGGAACTGGGATCTACATCTAAGTATAGTTTGTTTTCATTAACACATGTGTTAAACCTTTAAATTGAAATATATACCCTTTGATCGGTACAGAGCATAAATACTATCTCACCGGAGGTACATCCATGCTACAGAGTTACCGACCGAGTATTTCTATCTGGATTGCCCAATTGTTTTGTTAAGTACCCTTAAGGCCAAGTTAAATTGTGCAGAGTATATCCCTGGGGTTTATATCTACTGGTTCCTGCACTGAAATTAATTTTCGGTAATTTGAGTAGCTGATGCAACTTTGAATTAACTGATTGATATACAATTTGATAGGTGAAATTATTTTGTTTGATTCATTCCCGATACATGTATTGATATAGTTATCTTTAAGTGATTGTGTTGTCCTGTTTGACCTTTTCTGACTGCAATGTAAATTGTTAGTCTGTTAGTTTAAGTATACCTCCAGCTTTTGTTACTGTGGGGACTGTATCTTGCACATAGAGCCACTACTTTACTTATTCGTAACGGGTTGCTCTTGGCTTCTTGGCCCTCATCATTGCATTGAGTGCCATTAGTCGCTCCTATTGCACATTTCTCTGTAAATCATGTTCTGTCTGTTGTGCGCTCGATTAGGTATGTTTACTTTTGTTCTGAAAGGTAGGAGCAACAGGGTCAGGTTGAAAGCGACCTATATCACTAATGCTTCTTAAGTATGACTAGCCACTACTCTTGTGACAAAATCAATAGCTTAAAGGGACTGAAACTAATTACTATGAATGTACAAAGTCTCAATGATAAGGTTTTGGACTTACGTCGCTCCGATCTTGGTTTTGATTACATCTGCGTGACGGAGACCTGGTTAGACAGACGTGATCAAACTCATAAAGTCGATTTGAATAATATGAGACTGTATAGGAAGGATCGCCTAAATTGCCTTAGGAAGAGTGGTGGAGTAGGTTGTTATGTTAATAATAAGTATGTAGATTACACTTTCGGCCATGCAGCATTAACAGTAGGCAATAAAGACATAGAATGTATTGGATTAATAACTAAATTTCCAAATCAGAAGCACCGTGTGATATTGTCTGTATACCGCCCCCCTAATGGTAATGTAAGGTTATGTTATAAAAAATTGAGTGAAATGTTAAAGCATCCAGACATTCGCAGGATGGAGGTCTGGATCCTTGGGGATTTTAATGTTAATTCTGCAGTTAGAACAAGTAGTAAATATAAAAGTCTAACATCTTTTTTAAGGAAAAACAAGTTGAAATATTTACGTACTAGATCAACGTATTATCATACCAGGGGCAAATCTACTTTGGACCATATTTATTGTAACTCTCCGCATATTTCCACAAATGGTCTGCTTGACTACAAATTTGGTGATCATTTCCCTGTATTTGCTATAAAGAAACAAAGAAGAATAGAGAGGTGTCAAACTCGTTCAATTACTGGTAGATCATATAAGAATTTTGATCAAAATGCTTTGAATAATTATGTGAATAATGCTGCCCTCACTGAAAACCATACGCTTTCTCCAGGTGAACTTTATAGTGAATTTGTAAATTGCATCCGTGTGTACCTGGATAGACATCACCCAGTTAAGGAAATGGCCATTAATATGGATGCACCTACTGGTTTTAATCAGAATCTGGCTTTTTTGACTGCTAAGAAAAAAAGATTTCTTAAGAAACTCCGGGGTTACAGAGGTCAGGATGCTAATCCATTCAGAGCCAAAATTAGAGACCTGGACAAACAAATAAAAAACAAGCTGGTCTTGAACAGACAAAAAGAGATAACCAGGAATCTTAATAAATACAAAACTGACCCAAGGCGTTTTTGGAATGTAATAAGTAGTTTATGGAAGGGACCTCGCACTGAGATAAAAATGTCATTAATAAATGAGCATGGTACTGGCATCCCTGACCTTGAGATTCCTGACTTTGTAAATAAATATTATACTTGTATTGGTCCTAACCTTGCGAATCTGATACCAGTTGTCAGTAACACCGACCATCGATGGATTACTGACCTTATACTTTCCCATGTCCCTGAACGTGACCAATTGTTTGAATTGTTGCCTATTGATTTATTAACCTGCACTAATATTATTAACGGTATCAACTCTGTAAAATCATCAAGTATTCAACACATCAGAGCAAATGTGGTGAAAAACGTGTTGTTACATATCCCACATATACTACTTCAAATAATTAATGGTTCAATCACTAATAGTGTCATACCGGAGATGTTCAAAATAGCTAATGTAATTCCGTTGCCAAAGTCAGGCGATTTGCTGAATATCTCAAACTGGCGCCCAGTGAGTCAACTCAATATTGTCTCGAAACTAATTGAGAAATCAATCCACCGCCAGTTAATTAGGTATTTACTGGATAATGATTTTATATCTAAAAGACAGTTTGGCTTTGTTCCAGGTAGATCTACTAATGGTGCTATTTATATTTTGACTCAAGATTTATTTGAAGGATTTAACAGGGGGGAGTGCTCGGCTGTAGTCTTCCTAGATCTGAGAAAGGCTTTTGATACTGTCGACCACTCCCTCCTCCTAGGAAGGCTTAGGAATTTGCATTTATCTGTACAGTGTGTATCTTGGTTTAATTCTTATCTTAAGGACAGAAAGCAATATGCTACTGCCAATGGGCGTGTATCTGCTGAAGAGGCTGTAACGTGTGGCGTCCTGCAAGGGTCCGTGTTAGGCCCGTTATTATTTATAATATATATTGATAGTATAGTATCGGTTATAAAATCCTGCAAATTCTGTTTGTACGCCGATGATCTCGCTATTTATGTCAATGATACCGACCCCAATCATGTACTAAGGAAATTACAGTCTGATCTGGATAGTATCAGTAAATGGTGTAAATTGTTCAAGCTTACTATCAATAATGAAAAAACAAAGTTGTTATGGTGTGCAAGTGATTTACTTAATGCCAGACACAATTTGAGTATAATGAGTGCTGAACTGGATGGTAAGCGCCTTGAAGTGGTTGATGAATTCAATTACCTTGGTGTTATCATTGATCGTGGTCTTAATTTTCGGAGAAACAACGAAAAGATAATATCTAGTTTCCGCCACAAGATGTACCAATTAAGACAGTTAAGGAAATTTGTCGATAATAAGCTGTGTCTGACCTTATACAAACAAATGGTTCTACCTGTGCTGGAACATGCAAGTTTTCTACATGAAAGTGGTCCTAAATCCAGTGTTGGCCGCTTACAACTTATGCAGAATCATTGCCTACGGTTATGTCTTCGAATCTTTAATACTCGAGATATATCTATATACGATCTCCATGTTAGAACCTACATGAAAATGCTAAAGGTTAGACGTGATAAGAACTTATTATCTATGATGTATGATGTTTCTTGTGATCTAAACTGTGTCAAACTCCCTGCCAGGAACTTGCGCGGCAATGTTAAAAAACAGTTAAAGGTATCCAGATCCAGGTGTTTGACGTATGATAAGTCACCACTGTACAGGGGGTGTGTCCTTTGGGACAAATTGGATGCAAATACTCAGCAGATAGGCAGTAAGAAAGAATTCATGAACAAAATCTGAATGTATTTGGTGTATAACGGTCACTTGATAGACTACGCAATTATTTTTGAAAGATGTGATATACATGCTGCCTGCGGATAATCGACTTGTGCAAATCATGGTGATACATACAGCCCCTAAGAGGCTTTAGTTATGTCTTTAGTAATATCGTAATGATCTACACCCAAAATGATGCCTGCCTGATGTAACTTTGTACAACCTGATTGAGCGCTACACTATTTCTTTCCTGTTGCCGTGTTTTGGCCGATCTGAAAAACGTACATGTATGATTTCTGCCAATAAACTTGTTAAAACTCAAACTCATGTTGATTGTATTGGGTTGGTGCACCCAAGGATAGCCATTACAGGCAGTCAAATGACTCACTATCAAGCTGCCTTGGCGTATCATGAACATTATATTTTCAGACATTTACAATACTGTCATTAAAGGGTTAGAAAAGCAAAACATGTATAAAGACTAGTAGACAGGTACCATGTGTGCCCTAAACAAACCTAATAGTACAGAGAATGGGTTAATTCCCATTAACCCTTATCTACACCTGTCTATGCTTTCCCTCGTTATCCTCTGTATTTTCATTAATTAGCTCTATTTATAAAGTTCACATTGTTCTATACCTAATATATAGTAACGCACAACAACCCACAATTAACCATTTAAATGGCCTATAAATCTTAAATCAACCATGCCCTTTGGCCGTGAAGATACAGATAGCGAGTAACTGGTCAGGGCTGCATTCATGCATCATGAACGTCCTACAGGATTGATACATATCCAAAGGGTCGGCACGATGCACTATTACAATGCAAAGTGAAGATTCAGCAACACAGCATGTGTGCATCATGCTGACCATGAACCAGGACCCTGGAGGCAATACAAGAACTAATAACAGGTTGTTGTAGCGCACTGTGGGGGGGGGGGGGGGGTCTGGTCAGGTATAGGCAGGTCTGGTGACCTCCTGGAGGGTATAGGAAGTAACACGGGAAATAACCAATTAGTTTTGCAAAACCAAATTATTTAAGATTTTAGGCTAGAATTTGATGAACACTTGAAATATGGTATGTTGCCATAAGGCTTTAAATTGTAGACACAACACAGCATTGATGTGTGGGCCAGATCACCAACCAACACTACAGTGGTGCATCATGCCAACCCTGGGGTGGGGGTGCGGCGTTGTAAATCTGGACATGATGACGACCAATGCAGCATCATGTCCAGTATGGACAGTTGTGTTGGCTGACATCTAAAGGCTTCATATCAATCAGAATTCGCCATGATTACTCACCAAGGTGCCGTTAATTGTTGTATTGCATTGTGGTATTATGGTGCCTCTTCAGATTCAGGATCGTCCCAGATATGGTGCATGACTGCATCAATAACAGGTTACATGCCATATAGCGGTTCCATAGCAACATTCACGCATCTACTCTCTCTCTCTCTCTCTCTCTCCCTCCCTCCTCCTTTGTTCTCTGTCCTACCCCCTTTCTCCCTTCCCTTCCCAATGTTCCCTCCCTCGCTCCCCACTTCACTAAACGCACGCCCCTTAACGTTAAAAGACAAAAGCCTTATCCCCTCCCCTGTCCCATGTCCCCTGCCTCCTCCTGACCCCCTCTGCGCTCTCTCTCCATCCCTCTTGATCTGACCGTTCACTATGCAGTTGGTCTACCCACTTCTCTTTTCCTCTGTGTTTTGATGCTCAGTCCTCAGAGTACTTGCCCGTTATGACCTTTAATCAAAGTTCATCTTCGCACACACACACACCCTCTCTCTCCCTCTCTCTCCCTCTCTCTCCCTCTCTCTCACTCTCTCTCTCTCTCTCTCTCTCTCTCTCTCTCTCTCTCTCCTCTATCAAAGAAAATGTTACATTCCTTTTTTTATAGATTGATAAAGGGGCTTAACTGAGTGTATCCTCTAAAGACCCTATAAATCCTGTTAATCTGCTATTTATATGTATCAAATCAGACAAGCAGAATGAATATAGCTAGAAACGTCTTAAAAATAGAAATGACAGTAGCTTCATCACATCCAGTAGTTGAGGTCGAATAGAATAAAGCTTAACCCTTGAGGGTCCTCCTGGTACCTCAAATGTCATATTATGTCCAAGTGTCATGAGGCCACAAAAATAAAAGGTGTGTTTTCAGTTACATAGCTCAAAGAACCAAGTCGGTTTTTTTTTCTTTTTTTCTTTTTTTTTTTTTTGAGTTTGTATACCAACATATGGTCAGATATGCCAGGTTCTTTGACTTTACTGTAGAAATATGAAAAGTATATGAGAAATGTGAAAAATATGGAAAAGACATGCCTTAATGAAACTGTTAACTCAAGACCTATAGAAAAATAGATAAAAAAAAATTCTGAAAAATGGGGGGAAATCATGAAGATTTGATGGAAATTCACGAAAAATTCTGAAAAAATCTCAAAATTAAAAAAAAATAATTTTTTTTTTGCCCCTGTTTCGGTAGAGTCGGTCGGGTAACTGGAAACAATTTTTTTAGGCCTGATGCAGAAATGTAGAAATGAAGCTTGGTGTCATCCTTAAAATGGTTAAATGTAGGGAAATTGTAATATTCAATGATTTGAACATATCCACTAGCCATCCAACACGATCGGACATCTGTTTCCGCCGTTTCATGTGTGTACATGTACTTCTGGCAAGAAGAATACAGACCTATACGATTCTTGCTACTGGAGCAACTCTGAGTGGTGGACTCTGGGACATGTACCGCCCCCACGTGGATAATAATAGAACTGGTTACCCCCATTAGCAGGAGGGCAAAATAACACAAATACCTGCAAAAGAGGCAATCCTCCATACCATTAGAAGAAACTGGATTTCAATTGGGTGATGGAATCAGTATCAGCCTTTACTGAGCACTAAGAGCTGTATCTCATCTCTCATTCAGGTGCTGGGGCACAGTGACTGTGTGATCTACATGCGTCCTGGCGCTTATATGAGCCACCATGGTAATGTCCATTATAGCCTTATGGAGGTTTACATGCCGAATGTATAATATGTATATAATCATAGTACATGTAGATAACACCTGAAAGCAGAAGTCCTTCTTGAAGAATGAAGACAAGATGAAGACATCCAAGGTGTGACCTTAGCTGACCCCTCCCCCGCCTCCCCACCCTACCTGGGCTGACCTTGAGTTGACCTTTTCATAATCAGCGTCCCTGATCCCCCCCCCCTAAGGCTAACATCGACAGGTGAGGAGGATTATGGGGAAAGAATGCAAGTGGCTGCCGCCTCATTCTGAGAATGCAGGAGCCTCGTTCTGGTAAGTTGTCTGTGGAATGTCTCTGAGGTTCTGAGGCTCCTTGGATTAACCCTTCAAGGATTTCTGAGGCATGATGCCCTCAGGTCCCTGCTCCAGTGTATACATCACAGTGCACCAATGCAATGCTGGTGAGTCTACTCACTCCATTTGTGCATCATATCAGCCCTCAAAGAGTGTTTTAACCCTATGATGTCAGCAAGATGCTGCTCTCTTCAGGCATTTAGAAATGCCTCCAGCACGTATATAGGGTATGATGCAGGAGTTACCACTAAGTCATACACCAGGGTTACATCCATACACCTTGAGTTGATGGTCAAGGGCCATGATGTAGTACTCATCTATTACAAGTAGTTACTGATTAAGGCACCAGAGGGCAGAGTAGATAAATAACAGTCCACACTTCATAGAGCTTTCCACCTGTGGGGCCGGCATCTTTTGTATAGAGAGGAATTTGATGAATGAACCATTTAAGGACCGCATATTACCTCAGGCTATTGTTCCCTGGACGGCATCATGCATCGATGCAGTCTTGGCCATTACTGCATTAGAGCATCATACCAACCCTACGAAAGCGTATAAACCCTGCATGGTTAGGAAGATACAAGAATGCATCTCTAACAAATTGAGTAACCACGGCTGTATCCATATATCATGACTACATGGATAGCCACAAGAATAGCCATAATACGATATAACAATTGAACACTTAGAATAACATGTAAAGGATATATTGCTCAAAGGATTTCGTTAGATTTGGTTTAGAATCTTCACAAATGGATGAAATATGTTAGTGTCAACTCGCCGTCAAGGTATGTCCGGTCTGCTGTCGTTTTATGATGCCTCTATCCCAATATAGAGGGGGCCATCCTATCCAGTTTAGGCACTGAAAAATTGTTCTGAAACGTGATAACCATAATATTGTAGCCAATAATGCATCCGTTTCAGCATTATGACGACCAAATGGCATGGTGCGTTAAAGCCCTATATTAAACCGCCAAAGATTCAAAATCCTTAATTATAACAATGTCAACAATTGGGCTGTGAATTTGGCTGCGACACAAAAACAAAGTCCATGTGTCTACACTAATGCCACATGATTGTAATAGCATGTCTGGGTCTGCTGTGTCTGATTGATTCTCACGAGTGAAGTCAAAGATTAGAGATTACGATATCATATCATACTCTCTGAAATAATTCTTGGAGAAGATATCAACTAGAATTGTAGTGTTAAGAAGCGTGGTGCATCAATGCATCATGTCGCTGGCCGCCGCGTATGATACATTATTGAAGCACTGGTGAGTTGGGCTCACTAGTGCTTTGATGCATCATGCCAACATTACCGGCTTGATACACTCCCAAAGGGCCGTCATGATGCACTGATGAAGTGCTGGCGAGTCTTCTCACCAGCACGTCATTGGCTCATAATAAAGACCACGAACGGTAGCACCATGTGCACCTTGAAGGGTTGGTATCTAACTAATATGGGGTTGTATTGTTCATGTTGATAACTAAAATAACTGTGTATTTGGTACAGATGGCCGCAAGCCTTCACCTCGTCAGGTCAACTGTTTGATTATCAAAGTGATATGTGTATAGCAAGTGATGTGTGCTCGCTACTTGTACATGCATACATGTACGAGAGTTTCTGAAATTTCTTTATCACGGACTTTGAATTGATTACAAAGGATTTAAGGTTCATTTCAGTATAAACTATTGAGGCCTCATAGGAAAATCAAATATGAAAACATTTGTCTTGATCATGGTAGGCCTACCATACTATATTCAAAAATTGACTTCAAGGTTTTGGTATTCACTTGGGTCACAGTTAAGGCATTTGTTTACTAATGTGATTTAAAAAGCACATTTTTTTGTCTAATAGGCCTGTACATTGCATTGCCCCACCCCTGGATCAAAAAGGATCAAAGACGATGCCTACAGCTATCGTGCATTAAAATTAGCCATTTAAGGGATACATGATGCCCCAAGATCGATCTTCCTTTATCCAGTATACTGAATCGACATTTCGGGGTTGTATCAACTATTATACAGATGGTTGTACTGGCGCAGTAGAGGTGAGTTACTCGCCAGAGCTGTATTTATGCATCATGACGTCAAAAGAGGACATAGTTAGTGTAGCATGTAGTATGTAAAGGGATCGTGCTGACCTATGGTCCACAAGGTGATATCATGTGTTATTTTATACAAACGATCTCTTTACCAAGAGTTTATGAAGGAGAGACCACAATTATTCACATGATGAATGCACAGTCATAAAAAGTGAAAATATTGCAAGAGCTTACCTGGGACCAGAAGTCATATGGCCCCCAGTGACCATAGCGTCTCCTGCTAGTCACCATGCCACATGATAATGACGTCATAATCTACGTAATAACGACTGACATGATGTCATCGATTTCAGCCTCTGCCTGTTTTCTGGCATACTTTTCTCGCGCCATATCCTGTTTTCAATGATTGCTAACATATATCCTCTGTAGCTTTTTTGTAGTTGCTGCTGTTAGGCCATCTTTTAGTTGTTTTTTGTTGCTGTTGTCGTCGTTGTTGTTGTTCATATTCCAAAATGGTGCCACCATGAAAGGTTCCTAATATAAAGAGAATATAAACCCTGTTGTCTGATTCACTGTCAGATAAAGGAGCACTCATGACAAGAACCGCAGCTCTCTGTTACTAAGTAATACACCCATAGTAACAAGCTACAATTAGAAACAACCTGTCCATAGTAACATCAGCAGTCCATTTCATCAATAAGTAATCCTGATAATTTGTATATATCCATAATGAGGTTTAGACCATTCACCATTTTGTATCCTGGTATGCTAGGTGTGGTTAGGTATAGGTGTGTATAGACATGATAACAGTGGAGTTGTCAGGTATAGTCCCTTTGTTTACATCCATCTGACGACTGCACTGTTGTGGTCTCTTTGGTCTCTATGACTATAACCATGACTACCGTTTAGCCCTTTAAAACAGTGGTAAAGCACACCATACCCATTGGTCATGTAGCCCTGGGGAATCAGCTTACAATCGCTGCATTCATGCTTGAAATATATACAAATATATGGGATCGATATCTCAATCCGGTGGTGCAAGGAGACTCCACTAGAAGTATCATATGTGCATCGTGAGGTAAGACCATGGGGGGATCATACAGACTGTTAAAGGGTTAACAGGTTACAGGTGTGTGCATGAGGGGGGGGGGTGTAGAGATCTCATTGTCAGGTGTGTCATTGTTTGACATTCACTACCTGCCCATACCTGGCACAGTCAAAGGGACATCTCACCCAGACCACCACACCCACGTATAGCTATTAATCACTTAAGGGCCGCTGGTGCAGGAGTGCATCATGCCACTTGGTCGTCACGATGCATCATCATGATGAACCGATGCAGTGCTTATGAGTCTGTTGGAGTGATGTATCGTGCCAATCGTCTTGGAGTTTGTCTCGCCAATATGGCTGGTCAGATGCACGAATGTAGCCCTGGTGAGTTGTTCTTCATGACTAGATTAATTCATCCTGGGGACCAAATGGTATTGTGCATTGATATCCTATACGCCCTCATAATGTTAAAACCTATGCTTAAAGGCTATAGGTAGATTTCTAGAATTTGACATTTTCAAAATTCATAATAACACTTCACAATCCTCGACCTAGACTAATCATTTATACACTGTTAGACCGCAGCAAGGGTTTTACAGTAGATTGCCTCTATTTCTGGAAAATAGTGGTAGTTGCTGTCAGTACAAATCCAAATGTGGGTTGTACTGTACTCACTACAGTGGTCTTTATGGCCCATTTACAATTTGGGCTGAGAGTGTACCAATGATAATCATTGAGTTACTATTACCCTGCTTAAATCCTAAGAACTACCAATACGAATGCCAATTTGTCCATGAGGACATAATCCTAGATGCTGTTCAAATGTCGAGTTCACACATGTATTTTAGTCACGTTCAAATACTCTACCAATTCAAGCGTCAGAATTAAGGGGATTTTACCCTAAACACCCCACTCTACCCATTTAAAACTAGAGATAGGTACAGATCTCCAATACATACAAAATAGCATGAAGGAGTACTCTTAACAGCAGAATCTGAAAACTAAGACTTTGACTGTAATGTCGATACTATGTCCAAATGACATCAAGACATGAAGAGCTTGCGTCACATTGCACAATATTTTGATGTCACTTTTGTCAGCTTTAGAGTTACTCCTCGGTGATGGCCCAGGTAAAGGGCATGATTTTACTCTCTCTTTTCTTGTAATGGACATCCTTTCCAAAGAGTCCCTGACTTGCTGGATGTGTCTTTAGGTAGGCGAGTAGAACAGGTGGTGAGTTGTTGGTGACAGGATGGTAACGGATGGACCCATCAATCAGGTATTAAGGAGAAAAAGGTGTGCCGCATCCCCACCCCCACCCCACACACACATACATACACCACCACTACACAGAGATAAACAAGGACAGTCCTTGCCAGGATCCAATCTGTCCAATGTTAACCCTTTAAGGGCTGCTGATGCAGGAGTGCATCATGCCCATTGGTCGTCATGATGTAGACTGGCTGCAGTCCATTGATTTTATTATGAGATAATTGAAATAGAATTGGAAAATGAAAATTGAAAACATTTCTTGTGAATCTATTTCTAGTGAATCAATGAGCCCAGCAGAGGAGGAGAGGTATGGAGGGGGTAAAGTGGGGTTGGGAGGAGAGCTCATGGATGTACATGATGCACCAATGAAGTGCTGGCGAGACTGCTTGCCAGCACTTCATTGGAGCATCACGCTGGCTCCCCAGGTGTATATAAACACTACAGGGTCGTCATGATGCATGGATGTAGCCCTGGTGAATTACTTCTATAGTGACGTTCGTATCAGCCATGACATAAATAAATAAGCAAATGTCAACGATCAGTGAATAATTTAGGATCGTATTCCCAGAGGTGAATGCGGACAGCCTTACCGAGGGGAATACGATCCTAAATTATTCACTGTGAGTTGACATTTACATTTATGCCATGGCCCACGGGTTTAAATTGCTTTTAAATAAAGGATTTCAACAATATTTACTGGTTTTGAAGGCACAGACTCGTCCCGGTTTGTTTTGATCCGCCATGACACCTTGCTCGACGAAATTGGTCATGTGATATGGAGCTAGCCGCTACTTTTAGTTTCGATAGAAATGTTCCTTACGCAGGACAATATCTTCTTTTTCAACATGGCGCTAATGCATAGATATACCTTAAACAATTTATAACATATTATTTAACTAGTTCAATCATTCTTTTTTTGCGTAAAACTTCTAATAACCATACCTAAATACGAAACTAGTTAGCTCTGTATAAATTTCAAAATGGCGCCGCAGAATATGCGAGGATCGTATTCCACCCCCCCATTGAATACGGCGTAAGTAGTACTAATCTATAGTGTCGTCGATATTAGCCATAGCATAAATAAGCAAATGTCAACGATCAGTGAATAATTTAGGCTCGTATTCCCAGAGGTGCTTCTGCCCGTATTCAACGAGGCCTTACAAGCCTAAATTAATCACTCTGAGTTGACATTTGCATTTATTATATGGCTCACGGGTTTAAATTGCTTTTAAATAAGGGATTTCAACAATATTTACTGATATTGAAGATGTTGTGTCGTCTCGATTTGTTTTGATCCGCCATGACACATTGCTTGACGAAATTGGTCACGTGATATGGAGCTAGCCGCTACTTTTAGTTTCGATAGAAATGTTCCTTGCGCAGGACACTATCTTCTTTTTTAACATGGTGCTAATACATAGATATACCTTAAACAATTCATAACATATTATTTAACTAGTTCAATCATTCTTTTTTTTGCGTAAAACTTCTAATAACCATACCTAAATAGAAACTAGTTAACTCTGTATAAATTTCAAAATGGCGCCGCGGAATATGCAAGGATCGTATTCCACCCCCCCATTGAATACGGCGCAAGTAGTACTAATCTATAGTGTCATCGATATTAGCCATATAATAATACATCCATATCTAAAAAATCAGGCAAAGTAAAAAACACATTTTCTCTGAGAGCAGCCCATTTCTCTGGCCTCTCTACACATGGTTGTTGACCTGTGACGTCATTTTGTTCAGTGCCCCGACCCCCATTGATGGTTGCCAATGACAACAAAGATGGCGGTGAGAGAGGTCAAACAGACTGACCGTTATGTGGCAAGAACATGGAGAATACCAGCCAGATCCTGGTAATGATGTGTAATGAACTCCATGGGCTCAATCCTCACCACTTTGGACACATTCTGATACCACAAAAAATAATAATAATGAAAATTTCTGGAATGAAAATTTCTGATGAAACCTAGTCCCTCAAGTCATGGCCACTCATTGACAGACTTCTCATGTAGACATCTCTCGAAGTTGATGGGTTTTCTATGATTTGTTAATTTTTGAAAATTGGCAAATGTTTTTCATGTCCATGTTCTGTGTCTGACGCCCCTGTGCTTTGAGGGACTACAGCCTGTGCCCATGTTACTATATCGATAAAGATGAGTAATACATCCTGGCCACCTGTACCACCTATCCGAGCTTAATTCTACCTGTCCATACCCCAGGTACAACCCTCCATCCCCAATCACCTGGCTCCTGATGGTTACCGCAGCGCCCCCTCAAGGCAGCATGAGGCACAAGTATATATGATGCTGCTACCTGGCGTCAAAACTTTGAACCTTCACCTCGATCAGTCTGCGCGATGGGTTGACGGACTATTTGCAGAGGGATAGGCGCAGTGCTGCCTCCTGCAGTATTACTGGCGCACCACTGGGTCTATTTAGGCTTGAAACCTATCCCTGAATTCCGCTCCCACTACTCTCCCACTATACATTAGGTAGTTACAAACTTCAGATATCCAGCGTACATGATATTATGCTTAAACTATAATAAGGCGTCAGGAAAAATTACTAAAGATCCCTCTACATGGTCCTTTGTCATTATCGATACATCAATGGCACAAACACACTTGACTTTCTGGTACATTGCTGCATATCAACGGTCGCTAAGGAGTGTATCGGTCTGAGAGAACCAACTAAAAACAATGAAAACTCGAATGTACCCCGGTAGTACAAGTCCACCCTTAGAGCGTTAACGATAAAAGAAACATCTTGAAAAGCCAAGTGGGAAGCGATGCATGTCCTGTATCTATATGAACTAAAAAAAGTAGATAATGCATAATAATATGACAAATTCTTAGGGACTTAAATATGATATATATACATGTAGTATACCTTTGATGGTCTATGAGACAGGCAAGGAATGTGACAGATGAGATTAACTCTTTATCATTAGTATGCGATTATATCTATAGAAGACAGATTACTAGGGAGTGGTCTCTTTACATTGGGGGGGGGGGGTAATTCTCTTTGTTTTTTATCATAGATATTAAAGATGATTAAAAAGGAGAAATAGGTAATCACAATAGGCCTACATTTATTTTTCTCTTTGTATATGGTATATGTAAACGCTGTATTGTATTTATTTTCTCCTGTTTATTGCTCATATCATATATCATTGGTAGATTCAGCCTTCGTCATTCAATGTGCAAACAATTTGCGAAGTAATTATAAAACCATGAGAAGTCATCTTATTGCCTATTACCACTTTTTATACATTGCGATTGACCTTTAAAAAGACTATGGCTGGGCTGAAGGGGGTGGCTTACCAACCCGTTTAATTGATCTGATAATGTTTGCAAATATTTCGCTAAACTCGTGTACATCGTGCACAACCTTTTATAGACGACAATAGAGCAGGTAATATAATGGCTTGGACTGGGAGAAGGGGGTCTTAGAATCCTCTGCACTAAGCCCCCTTTTCGCAGATAATGTACATACATTCAAATATAACGCATAAGGGTGTACATATACCACTATTCAGTTTACCTCGTGAGGACAAGCCCAACTCTTTTCCCTTTACACGGTCATGAAGAATCCCTGACATTAGTGGTCACATTATCTGGGGGAAATAGGGACATTATTACCATTAGTCTACGGGGCTCTATAGATATAATTATCATTATTATGTTCTATTATTACATTGCTTCTTGGAATACCTTAACCCTTTAGACACTACATTCATACAAAATGTCAATTATGTGGTAATGATGCATGGATGCAACTCTGGCAGAGGATTCACCAGTGATGCATCCTTGTATACTCCCAGGGGATAACCATGAGGCACTTTTGCAATGCTAGCCATATCAGTGCGTTACTTGTTCCTCATGACCAAAAACAGATCAGAATCTTCAGACTTAGTGTTACACTAGGGTGTTTAGGGTTGTTGTGCATAGGCATACGCTTACACTTAGTGCGTAGACCTGCAGTATTCTGAAGGGTTAAACAGGTGCATTTCATGGGGCTAATTTAACCCTTGACATCTCAAGATATCCATAACTTTCTTCGTTGCTATTGCTCCCATTATTGGCACTGAATAAAGTGGGGTTAATCAGTCTGGTTTTGAAACAGATTTTGACTGGAGTTCAAAGTACAATCTTCTTAGAATATTAAATAAAGCGAACAACCTCGGCTGGGAGTGCCAGACACCCATTCTTTGAGATTTCAATAATTCTCATCTTCTGGGAGATCATGAAAGATGTTGTCCATAATCCATGCGATACGGGATTAGATCAGCACCAAACACACAGTTCATCATGGTTAAAAAATCAGAGAAACTGGATACCTTTTATGAATACAGTAGCATTTATTAGCCAGTTGTATTGAAAGGGTTATACCGTAAACTCCCGCGTATAAGACGCGTCCTCTAGGCCAAACAAATGCCTGGGGGGTCTTATAGGATATTTTCAAGTTTGGGGTGCGTCTTATACGAGGGGTAATTTTACTATAGAAATGTACTGAATTTACAAAATTGAGCCTCAAAATGTGCGTCTTATACGCGAAAATGCATTTGCTAAGTTTGGGGTGCGTCTTATACGCGCAGTGCGTCTTCTACGCGGGAGTTTACGGTAGTTGGAAATTTTCCACACTCTGCAAAAAACGGCTGCATCGTTTTAGATAAACTAATATATGGTTTGATACAACTTGGAGCAGACCTCTTTTATTTGTATGCACTTGACTTGGTCACGTTGATATGTAACTAACCTCCTAAAGTTTGCTTTGTGTATGATACTGGTTGGTTGTTGAACTTCCAATTTGGTCGAGCAAATATCATAAGGGGCTTTTCGGGTATCTTTTTTTCAAATTTAGAAATATGATGGCTTAGTCTATGTGGTGCACTATGCTTTAATGCATCAAGCCGATCCTATAGGATCCCATACTCACCAGAAATTGCATTAAGTTGTGCATTATGACGATCAAGGAACCTGCACGCTCTACTTAGAGGATATATAACATTTATTTATGCACGCGTTGATGTTAGCCATGGATACAATCAACGAGGGCGAAGCCTGATTTGATTGTATCCAGTGGCTAACATCAACAAGTGCATAAATAAATGTTACATATTGTCTTTATACCATGGTTTCCCCCCATAGACCTCTATATTAAGTATTTACCTTGAAAATCAATGGATTCTGATGTAAGTCAGGGCAGACAAGGAGGGTGGTCTTCCACCATACAGGATTTGTGATTGTCAACATGCTGTGCGGTCCGCCGAGAAAAACATTTGATTTACACCATTTATAGAGCATTTGAGACCTCCACAGCTTAATACAACAAAGAATAGACCTTCTATTTAGTGTTACCAAGGTACAATCCATGATTTGAAGCCTATATTTCCTCAAAATGGCCATAATCCGATCGGTCCGGGTTCGCTGTCCGAGAAGAAAGGTAGTACTTTGTCTATACACCAGATGGCAGGACTGCAGTATGACAGGGGATGTTGACACTATGGCGGAGATGCGCAGCCCACTGTTAGCTATGGTAAAGAATACGATCCAACTCGCTGTCATAGTATGTTTCGGTTTAGTGTCAACATCATTCATTCTAGTTGCGATTACATGAACTTCTTTTATCATTAAACTTGAACGCAAAAATATGCAAATCAGCCATAACCATGATATAATAGAGAGTTAACCTCTACTGAATATATCAATGCACTTCAAGAAGATACCATAATAATCTGAATACATTGCCTGCAAATATCCACTAGAATTTTACTAAGAATATTTTCAGGATGTAATGTTGCAGCTCAAGAGCTGGCGTGTCAATCCAGATAAATGAAAAAAAAGAAGCAAATGATACTGTGACAACTAAATAACGACCAGACTGACTCCCTCTTGCCCCATTCATCCATTGAGGGATAGTGAAGAGTGGTAGACATGTAGTGACATCAGTGAGCACGACCAGATAACATTGAGGTTACAGTGAATTGTAGATGTACCTAATTATGTTGTATGCTGGCTAGGCATCTATAGACATGTCGGCAGTGATAGACAGTCCCTTAAACTATCTCTAAATATCAGGATGTGATCATCCTTTAATGTTTACCTACCTATTGATATTAACCCTTTTAAAAGCCACATGTATGATGGGTCAAGGATCGTGCTCCTTGGTCGTCATGATGCACCACCATGCATTTATGTATCATACCGACCATCAGGCATGATACTTTAGATATTTCAGTATGCAGGCCCCCAAGGGTCCAGCCATCTAGGATGGAGTGATGTCTCATTTTTCTTCGTGGTGCCCCAATGCATCCATAGAAAGTTAGAGAAGCACATACTACAGGAGCAAGTCAGTGAAACCACCATGACTCAACAGAAGGTTTTAGTTCTCTCATCAGCCACTACTGGCGCAGTGATGATGATATTCTACCCCTGAACACTAAAAGTGTGCTTTCTCCAGTTGTTTACATTTTCTGGTGGTGTGTACTGTTTCAACTTTAATACATACATGCACTATCCTGGATACATAAAGGGAATGTGCTCTAATTGCCCAGATAGCCCTACTGTCCTACATGCAGGACGCATCATGGGAAGAGGTCTCTATCCGCAAGTAAACTTAACAGATATGGAAGTAAAGTGTTGCATCCTATAGTTCTAGGCCCAAGGCTTCCAGAAATGCATATGATGTCCCCAAATCAATATTATTTTGTGTTGCATTGCAGTATACCTTGAAATAAAGCTCTAGATTGCACTATGTGACAGCTAAAGGGTTAACCCTTTTACCCCAGGGTTTCTCACCAAGTTTGCCATCAGGCTTTTTACAGTTACGGTCACTGAACAAGGGTCAATGTCAGGAAAACCACATATATTTGGTCTAAGGGGTTCTGCTTGGCAGAACGTGATTGCCAGGCTGATCGCTGACCTGAACATGATCCTGTATGAATGTACGCAGATCTGTGGTATTTTAATTCATTTAGGGCCACAAAATGTTTGAATATACTTTGCACATTAGTTATCGTCATGGGTGAATGCTGGCCTGATGGCAAGGATGAAAGAGAGATATTTGGAGAAAGATAAGATGTTAAAAAAGTAGGCTTGTAAGTACATGTAGTATATAGCGGTCTTTTCTGTAATAACAGACCTTATCATGATATCAAACGTTGATATCAAAGACGACTTTCGTCTGAGTGAGGAGTAGGGTTAGACTGACATGGAATGACTTCTGTGGACTACTAAACCTAATTGTGCTGATTCACTTTCGATCTAGAATTGGCAAACAGTCATGATACTCCAAGTCACAGCTGAGTTAGAGTATCATGACATCAAATAGTACCAAAAAGTCAATAATCAAATAGTAGAGGGAATGTACCATCATCAAAATGTTAATCTAAAAGCAGAGATGTGGATTGGATGAAACAGCATTTGACCCTTTAAGGGATGTAAAGAGTCACCTGGGTCCATGTACACCTTTGTCGTCAATAATGATGATACAAAACAATGCTGGCTGATTTACTCATCAGTACTGCATTGGTGCAAAATGTGGTCCTCAAAGGGTTAATGAGAAATCCACATGACATTACATATCATATGGTGATAGAGTAGCTATTGAGAATGACAACCTTACAATAGCTGTCATCTGTTTGAATATATATATATATATAACTGTGGGCAATGTTAGGATGACCTTTTCAGGTGAGATAATTGCTTTTCTACGTTTGGACAGTATCATTACCATCTCCAGAACCATACGCACAAAAACCATAAAGAATGTGTAAACCGACAGGAAACTGAACCCTTTATGGCCTCTCCAGGTCCATTTTCTTATGTCCTGTGAGTGTTCCCTCCAGTACAGCAGCTATATGGTCTCGGACAAGCCTTCAGGATTAAACAAACCCTGTAACGTCGACCTAATTGAGTTCAACCAATCATGCATTACTTTACAAAGTTTTCTTTATTTTATGGACTTTATATGATGAGATATAACATATGGCTGGGCTTTTATAGTTGCAGCGTGCAATGCTTGCAATGCAATACTCACCAGCTCTAAATACATACTGGTGATAAATAAATCAACAGCACAGGTGTATCTTGACAGCACTGGAAGGCTACTCAATAGGACTGCAATCATGCATTATCATAGAAAAGGGCATCATGTAAAAACTAGGCAGTGCACTATGCAACAGAATATTTGACGCACTATGTGGCGAAAACACTAGGCTGCATATATAAAGGGTGAAGACAAGTAGAGGGAATTGGATCTTGGTGTATTGATCTCATACCAATGGCATCTATGTATTTAAAAATGTGTAAGTTTTTCTTCTCTACAGTGAGTGAAACCACACCCTGATAAATTATGTTTTCTATGTCTGGAGACATCTCTAGGAAAAAGTATGAACTGTATTATCTGTCGTCTAGGTTTAAACATTTAAATCCTCATTGTAACTGGATGAAAGAGTACCAGGACAGATAAACTTGTGCCTCTTATCTGGTGGTATCTCTACCTTCATGCTAATCTACAAAACATCTGGGTTTTCTTAGCCTAATACAGAGAAGGTCGTAGTCTGATCCCAGTCTCCATCCATAAACATGTCTCTACAACCAGATCAAATATCTAGTAATAAAAATTGAAAAGGCGTGAATTGTGCCCTTCAGTCTGGGGCTGGCCTCTCCCTCCATTATCTACGCTTAAAACATCTTCATTTTGAAAAGACAATCACCGCCCTTCTCCTTTCTGTGTGGAGACACAGTGATAGAGTGATTTGCACTGGAGGAGATTAAACTGTAACTTGTCAAGGAACATAAAGCCAAACCGAGGGTATACATACTTAGGAGACGACCTTTTGCACTGGTAGCATCCTGCCATATACAAGTTATAATTGTTGCCCACCAGCCCTTAAAGGGCAAACTTGTAAAACTTGATGATAACAGTCATTGATGAAAGGAAGGGTGAATTGGGGGATGGAAGGATAATAGAAGAAGAGAGTGATTAGATAAAGAAAAAGAAATGGAAATAAAAGAAACAAACAAACAAACACAGAAGGGGAAAAATCAACGAATAAGCTTGGAAACGGTCTACAGAATGGTACGAAAGTTTATATGGAAAAACTGCTTACACAATGGTAGGAAAGTTATATAGAAATGGAATGGTAGAAAAGCTTATAATGAAACTGTGAAAGAATGGTAGGAAAGTTTGTATAGAAACTGTTCACATAATGGTAGAAAGATTTAAAAAGAAACTGTTTACAGAACGGTAGGAGAGTTTACATACAAACTGTTTACAGAAGGCTAGAAAGGTTTATGTAGAAACTTCAGCTTCTTCTTCAGGACTGTGTAAGTATTGCAGAGTGCTCTATGTGTCCATGAGTAGTGACACAGTAGTTTGACATATAGCTTTACACTCATTGTACTGACACACTAGACCCAGGTAGTACAGCCTTACTATGACCTTACCAGGTCATGTGTACAACCCTAGACTACAGGTGAGTCAACCAGGGCAGCACCAGGAGGACCATGCAGGCATGTCAGGGATATATAGGCTAATAAGCAGTATACATATCTTAACGCTAAAATAGAGATAATTGCTGAAGATGACTTTGCTCTTTTAGGAAGGCTGTTTCATTTAGTTTATGTGACATGTCTGGAGAAGTGATTCAAGGGACAATGATGTGGAATATTTAGGGAATAATGCACGGGGCATGGCTGTGGGGGTGCTCTAGGGAGGTCTCAATACAGTCTACAGCATGACCACAGTCATGACCAAGTACATTATTCCCATTATAACACACACAAAAAAAATCACCGTTCAGCCACCTGACAACACATGAATATCAATTGTGAAGAGTGAGATGAAATTAACCTCCTTTGTCAGGAGTGCATTATCCATCTAGATAATGCACAGTGAATCAGCCAATCAGAATGCAGCATTCAGGATAATGCACTCTGACTTCGCTCAGCAGTGTTAAAACTGAAGACACTGTAGAGACACATCATAATTGAAGAATGCACTGTTCTGTTTTTCTTGGTGTCCTTTTCTGCCATGATGCACAAATGTAAGCTTGCAGGATTATCACCAAGCCAAGCTGCATTGCTGAATGATGTTTAACCTTTAGATTCTGTGATGATACGCCCAAACCAACATGGTGCACTAATGCATTGTCGGAGACTTACCCCTCATACAGCACTGGGGAATCATGCTGGAAATTGACCACATTAAGACAACATGAGGCCCTCGAATGGTTATGCATGTACTGGCAGGGAGTAGGGATAAGTGGTGTTTTTGCCCTAGAGGCTATCTTGACATGCATGTACCAAACCAATGGCCTTTGGCCACAACCAATGACCCTGTCACTTGCCCTGACCCCTGCATCACCCCCACCCCTCTGTGTATACACCTTACCATGATGGTCACAGTCCCACGATCACAGGGGTGAATCCCAGGGGCAAAATGGTGGAAAAGGGTGCTTAATTCTTCAGGAAAGGGTCCTTAACTCTTCAGGAAAGCATTATGCCTGATGATCTATCCATGTTGCAACGATGCAGGATTGGCAAGTAATTGTATGGTAAGGTAGTGGTGCATAATCCCCATTCTTAGGGGGTGGAGGGCTGAAAGAGACTGTGCAGAGAACCCCCTGAACATGCTCAATTAGCACCACCTAGATATATAGGTTTTGTAGTGGACAGTAAATTCCCTCGGAACTTCAAAATTCCCTGAAATCAAGAAAGCCCCTGAAGACTTCCATCCCTACCGTTAAGTCAGCATGCAGCATGAGGTAATCATGCATGCAACACAAAGGCATTCACAAGGGATAGGGAGAACATAGGTTCTGTGGCTGCAAGAGATTTGTGGTCTTTAGGAAATCAATGTTGATGTCATACGGCTTCCTGCCTAATCTGATTTTTATAATGAGCAGGAATGTCTTGAAAATTTAAAGGATTCAGAGATATATAGGCGAGAGCAGAAAATTTTGAAAATATACATCCAAAGATTGCAAGGTGGAGTTGGGTGATGATTGCTACCCATCGTATTTCCTGTTCCTGACTCCAGGTATACTAGTATGTCAGAAAGATGCCCAGATTGCTGAGATTAGAAGGACTATACTTCTTTAAGTCATGGCTGATACGAACGTCACTATAGATTAGTACTAGAACCACCGTATTCAATGGGGGCATTGAATACAATGTGTCCGTATTCAGTGGTGTCCGCCATCTTGGATTTTGAACAGATCTGAGCTGTTTTTCTTTATTTGAAAGCAAAATAACCCCCTAGGCCATGACATAAATGCAAATGTCCACGACCATGGGATATTTAATGGCTTCGTGGGATGCGACCAGTCCCACAGAGGGGAATACGATGTAAAAATATCCCATGGTCGTGGACATATATGGTCGTGCTTATATACTACATCGTGCATGCATGGCTGTCGGGGATGGCTGTAGAAGTGCATGCATGCATGAAGGATAGGCGACACTTACTTGGCCTTAACCCCTTTAAGACCACATCCCGATTCCAGACTAATGTTGCTCTATGCATCTTACTGACTCTTTGATAGTGTTTCAGTCCTGTAGGGTTAACATCAATGAATGTAGCAGCCGCTATGAATCAACTCACCAGGGCTACATGATGCCCAGAGAATGTATAGTGAATTAAAGCACTATGCTGCCCTTAAACAGTTAACAACTGATGATCACAGTTCCCCTTTATATCCATTCCTGTCAGTGTACAGTACAGTTTACTCCCATCCCTGTCAGTATACAGTACAGTTTACATCCATCCCTGTCAGTCTACAGTACAGTTTACACTGTGATCCCTGTCAGTATACAGTACAGTTTACACTCTGATCCCTGTCAGTATACAATACAGTTTACATCCATCCCTGTCAGTCTACAGTACAGTTAACACTCTGATCCCTGTCAGTATACAGTACAGTTTACACTCTGATCCCTGTTAGTATGTACAGTACAATTTACAATCTGATCCCTGTCAGTATACAGTACAGTTTACATCCATCCCTGTCCGTCTACAGTACAGTTAACACTCTGATCCCTGTCAGTATAGGGTTGACCCAGGATACATTATCAACCAATCAGATCATTCCCTGGATTCAATGCAGAATTTTTTGGGTACATTATGTAACACCTTGTACCCATCATGCTGGTTCTTATCAGTGCTTATCTCACCATGTGACAGATCCAGCAATGGCAGACCCACTAGGCCTCCATACTAAGCCCTATACAGTACAGTTTACACTCTGATCCCTGTCAGTATACAGTACAGTTAACACTCTTATCCCTGTCAGTATACAATACAGTTTACATCCATCCCTGTCAGTCTACAGTACAGTTAACACTCTGATCCCTGTCAGTATACAGTACAGTTTACATCCATCCCTGTCAGTATACAGTACAGTTTACATCCATCCCTGTCAGTATACAGTACAGTTAACACTCTGATCCCTGTCAGTATACAGTACAGTTAACACTCTTATCCCTGTCAGTATACAGTACAGTTTACACTCTGATCCCTGTCAGTATACAGTACAGTTAACACTCTGATCCCTGTCAGTATACAGTACAGTTTACACTCTGATCCCTGTCAGTATACAATACAGTTTACACTCTGATCCCTGTCAGTATACAGTACAGTTTACACTCTGATCCCTGTCAGTATACAGTAAAGTTTACATCCATCCCTGTCAGTATACAGTACAATTTACACTCTGATCCCTGTCAGTGTACAGTACAGTTTACACCCATCCCTGTCAGTATACAGTACAATTTACACTCTGATCCCTGTCAGTATACAGTACAGTTTACACTCTGATCCCTGTCAGTAAACAGTACAGTTAACACTCTGATCCCTGTCAGTATACAGTACAGTTAACACTCTGATCCCTGTCAGTATACAGTACAGTTTACACTCTGATCCCTGTCAGTATACAGTACAGTTTACACTCTGATCCCTGTCAGTATACAGTAAAGTTTACATCCATCCCTGTCAGTATACAGTACAATTTACACTCTGATCCCTGTCAGTGTACAGTACAGTTTACACCCATCCCTGTCAGTATACAGTACAGTTTACACTCTGATCCCTGTCAGTATATAGTACAGTTTACACCCTGATCCCTGTCAGTATACAGTACAGTTTACACTCTGATCCCTGTCAGTATACAGTACAGTTAACACTCTGATCCCTGTCAGTATACAGTACAGTTTACACTCTGATCCCTGTCAGTCTACAGTACAGTTTACACTCTGATCCCTGTCAGTATACAGTAAAGTTTACATCCATCCCTGTCAGTATACAGTACAATTTACACTCTGATCCCTGTCAGTGTACAGTACAGTTTACACCCATCCCTGTCAGTATACAGTACAGTTTACACTCTGATCCCTGTCAGTATACAGTACAGTTTACACTCTGATCCTTGTCAGTAAACAGTACAGTTTACACTCTGATCCCTGTCAGTAAACAGTACAGTTTACACTCTGATCCCTGTCAGTAAACAGTACAGTTTACACTCTGATCCCTGTCAGTAAACAGTACAGTTTACACTCTGATCCCTGTCAGTAAACAGTACAGTTTACACTCTGATCCCTGTCAGTAAACAGTACAGTTTAAACTCTGATCCCTGTCAGTATACAGTACAGTTTACACTCTGATCCCTGTCAGTAAACAGTACAGTTTACACTCTGATCCCTGTCAGTAAACAGTACAGTTTACACTCTGATCCCTTTCAGTATACAGTACAGTTTACACTCTGATCCCTGTCAGTATACAGTACAGTTTACATCCATCCCTGTCAGTATACAATACAGTTTACACTCTGATCCCTGTTAGTATACAGTACAGTTTACATACATCCCTGTCAGTATACAATACAGTTTACACTCTGATCCCTGTTAGTATATAGTACAGTTTACACTCTGATCACAGTATTTTCACCTGTGCAATATTAACCCCCCCCCCTCCTTTCTTGCTACTAGAAAAAAACTTACATGGATAGGGATGGTCAAGAGGATAGGGGCGCGAGGAACTTTCCCGTGGTGTAGAATCGAAAGTACCGTTTTCCATGAGTTTGAAATCCCAGCATATAAACAGCAGAAAGTCAAATTAGTATACTTATCTATTAAATTTTAAGCAAATCTTTGACTACACCCGTGCAGTCCTACAGTACTTAGTGCTTGGGCTATTGCCAAAAAATAAAACGTAGTATTTGTTATTGACTCTGAGGTGTATGTCTCAAAACAAGTAATTGCTATGCCATTTGCAACCTGCTAGATGTCATGTTCTAGTTGAGCTTGAGGTAACTAATGGGAGATTCAGTGGAGGACTTGGGCGGGGACACATTTGTGCGCACCTCCTTTTCACCCGCCACTATGAGTTTGTTCCACTTTTATTATTTCTAGTACCCGATTTTATCCAAAGGTCTGCCACTGAAACTGAATGCTTCAATGTAAAACCCATTTATCTGAGTCAACTAGCAGGAGGATGTTTCAAAATAGTAATAGTAAAGTGTTTTTTTTAACAATTTTGAGAACTACAGCAGCAATAATGCCAATTAACAATGGCAAAACGTGGAACTGAAATGAACTTTTCTGATCCCCACCTCACTCTCTTGACGAGTGTATCATCATAGGTAATTTAATTGTGATGGAGAGGCTTTGAATCACAACCAAATATTTTGTATTTTAAGATAAACTAAAGCCTAACTATCTTTCCTCCCGATGTCAACTCGAAAAGAATGTGCTTATACTGAGAGTTTCAGTACAAATTGAATGCTAGGATATTTCCCCGGGTATTTCATGCGAGGTAGTGCAAAGCGAAATAGTACATTTTCAATTGTTCTTGTGACCCACCAATTCAGCCAAGGTGAGAAACTCATTGGTGCAGTATTAGTGCATTGATGCACCATGATATAGTATAATACAATGCATCAATATAGCATTAGGAATAGGGCTGCATGACCAATTATGACACTAACTATATGATTATGTGGCCCTTGAAGTTAAACATTTTAAGATGGGGTCATACACACTCTACCTGTACCCATTTCCCATCATACAGTGTCAGACCCTTACCAAAACAAGCCTTTAGAAATCTGTGTGTGTATTTTAGCTGCTGTCAGAGGGTGAATCAGGAAATACGTGAGGCCTTCAATGTCTTGTACTAAAGGCTCCACCCTACCGCCCACCGTGACCCTTGGTTCATCGAGAGGTTATTGATCCTGTTTACGTTAATCTTTTATTCATAATTCTGTGTATTAAAACGAAAACATGAATCCAAACGTTACAAATTGCTACGTTGGTATAATAATCAAGGAAATTGGGGGTGGGGGCAGTATGGCAGTCTCGGGATGGCAGTCTGCATAGGTTGGCCAGTTACAAGGCACGCACAGCCACACATAGATCACGTCTATTAAAGGCATTTAGCTGTCCTTATTGTATATAGATCTATAGATACAGGGCTCAGGGTATAAAACTAAAAGGAAGGGTTATCTTATCCTGAGCGATAATGCATTCAGCTGTACGCAGTGGACAGTAAGGTTGCCTGGATCGCTACGTGTATCTATGTACACGTGTATCTATGTACACGTGTATCTATGTACACGTGATGATCAATCCCTGCCAGTCTAAACATGGACCTAGGCTAATGTAGCTCTACACAGGTTATAGACAACATGCCCTGATACTGCTTGGACTCCTAACCCTAATAAATTCAAGTGTCGCTAATCAAATGCATTAAGGAGCCGTCCACATAGGTTTAGACGTCCACCCTACATACTAGCCATAAAATTCAGTTGACACTGTATCAACATTGCAAATTAGTTGAATCTATGCTTATCAACTAGCCCTCACAGGTGATTCAGTACCAAACCTGTTTCTATCCTAATAAATGGAGTTGATGTCTCAAGGTATGTGGACGGCTCAAGGTTAGTCTACCCTGGTGGATAATGCCCAGTGATCTGCATGATACACCAATAAGGTACTGGTGGGTCAGCTCCTCTGTTAGTTTTTCTATTTTTAATCATTTTCTGATCTTGCCTACAGACTTCACCAGACTCATCCTATTAATGGGTACATTACTTACCGGTCAAACCCTTGGGGGTCATAAGGTGCCTCCAGGTCCATGTTAATTTGCTGTCATGATGCTGCAATGCAGTGCACATGGGTAACTTACCTCCTCCCATTATACCAATCCCCTTTGTGATTCCAGCTCTGTTGAACATTTAGTACTGGTATGGTGCTAGTAAGTGCTGCATTCATGTATGTGGGCAATGTGTTACCAAACATAAATAATGCACATGTACATAGCCATAATACATTGAAGCATTATTCATTATTCAGCCTAAGTGTTCGCCAAAGGGTTCTTCAAGGTCATAGACAGCCACATTAATCCTGGCCATTTTATGTCTGCTTTCAAACATGTTTACATTAGTATATAAAGGAAAGGCTTTCGTTTCAGCCATTCTAGGAGGGCATGAAGCCGCAAGGATATACCATATTTAAGTCTTGAGTTCGGCTCATTCTCACCCTGCTTAATTCTTGCCTGGTGTTCACCTCCTGATTTAGACCAAGGTCACTCCGACCCCCCACTCCCAAAAAGGGTTCCAAAAAGTGTTTTAAATATGCATTATAGACAGTCAAATTGGTATCATGATAATATTTGAATAGAGTAAACAGAAAGATGATGGTATTTGTAATTTACCAGAAAGGGATATATGCGATATATGCACTATCCTTAAGTCCAAAACAGTAGAAGGTGAAATAGGTCATAAGCAAAGGTGGTGTCTATTGATAAGGCGGCCAATGCCCTGTATGGGAATACCCTAAAATCTAGGACTATTGTACATGTATAACTTAAGGAATGTCCTATAGCCACATTAAGGGTCACACGATGCCTCAAGAGTTACATCCCTTTGTTGTCATTATACATCAGTGTTTGGGTCTACTCACCAGCAATGAATGGCTGCATCACGCCGACTGCATTAGCATGTATCAATACTGCATGATCAACATCATACATTAATGTAGCTCTGGTGAGGCACTATGCATCCATTAAGGGCGAGAATCTATATAGTTTGTGCCTAGATATAGAGTAGTGTCAAATTCCCCATACATATTTCACTAGCTTCTTAGACCTAAAATTGGGTCTAGTTGGGCATTATACATTCACTGTGAATGACCTATACATATCAACGTCTATTAATGTCACCTCAGCCTCATATATAGAAGGTCAGGGACAAAGTAGACCCCATATAGTAAACTCTCCCGGCCACATAAGCCATCAAGCTTCATAATTATTTGATATCCATAAAGCAGGCATGCAGCCTTGGCAATGGATTCTTAGAGCTGTGTTGGAGCATCATACCAGCCGCTGGGTTGCCATGATGCATGATGGGGGGTTCTCAAATGCAGCATTGCACTGCTGTATCATGATGATGAAAGGGTGTGATGTGTTATTGCACTATGCTGTCATTAAATGGCTAAAGGGTCAGTTGTAGAAGGGCACATGTAGGTGAATTGCCTGACACGTCTTTAGGTGGATGTTTGCTTTTTCGTGCCTTATACCTGACAGCCGATATCCGATGGGCGATATGACCTTTCAAAGATTATTACGAAGAATTGTACTAATTTCATGTCAACATTGTCACAATATATAGTAATGAATTTAATCGCACTGCTGGATTGATTTGTATGAGGGCTGTGTGACCTATAGTGGAGATGCCAATGCCATAGACTGTGAGCTAAAGGAGAACGTTATTGAATTATTTGTTCACAAGCACCAGGAAATCCTGGGTTAAAGTATTATCTGCCCCATAAGGGGTTAATATCTACAGTTAGAAGAGGGTTAAGATGCATGTATAGGCTGAGAGATAGAAGGGGGTTAAGAGGATGGTGGAGTGTTCAGTATTCACAAAGTGGCTAACTAAAGGAGGTTGTGTAAGACAACATGGGTTGTGCATCTATAACTGTAACACTGTTAGTATTACTGCCAAGTATGCTGGACTAGATCTGCAGGGCTGTCAGGTCTCTTGCCATTGCCATTAGACTCATGCATTTTGACCTATTCTCACGATCTCATGCATGGGTATCATATTCTCATAGATTTCTGGGAGTCTTTCCCATATACCATCTTTTAAAGTTTGGAAATTGGTTAATTACTAAGTATTCTCCAGAAATCAGCCCCAGAATACTCTATACTAATCAATATGGCTTCTAATGTTTAACATGCTGATGGGACGGGCCACTGGGAGGCAGTTAATGGTTGCTTGCAATTCATAATCATACTTTATTGTTTGTCAGATTTTGAGACGTTTTCTGAAAATCTCCTTCGCAGGCAGAGAGAGGGAGTTGTGTGTTAAAGAGGCAAGATGGTTCCAAGGGGAACAGGGGTGGGGTGATGGGAGGGGCAGAGAGAGTGGAGGCAGAAAGGCAGGGAGATTGAGGGAGCGGAGGGAAGAAGAGGGAGAGAGTGGGATAAAAAGGTAGAGGGTGAATGACAAAGAAAGGCTGATAGAGAAGAGAGGAGAAGAGGAAAGGGGCTATGAATTGTTTAGTGCACTGAAAGCCCCAAGGTCGTCAGACTGACGATACCCAAATCTACAACCTTAGGTGATTAGATTGAGTACCCAGGGTATTCAACCTAATGGGTTTAGGTCCACATACTCACCCATGGTAGTCAAACTGATTACATAATGTTGTTAGGGTGACAACCTTGGTGCTGACTACCTTGGGTCCTCAATCTGACTACCCAAAGCTGTAGATTTAGTGGGTATCATCAACTTGAGCACCTAAAGTCCTCAGCGGTGAAGACCTTCATTGAAAACTGAAGGCTTGATCATCAAACATGAGTGGCACATACCTGCCACCTTGTGAGTTTGTTGATATTGTCAACAGAATGCCATAGACTCAAACTGGGGAGAGGTAGACTGAGGGGTTTCACTCTCTGTAAGGTGCTGCCCCCTGTCTGTACCTCTTCTGACGACTATAGGTCCTCAGTCTGACGGGTTTAACACTATAACTTTATAAGTGGGTCAAACCTACTATCCAATGGGCCCAGCCAATACTAAAACTGGTACTGGTGAGATACCACTAATACCACAATTCTGGGTGTTTCGTTGCCGATATGGTCATATTTGCGATGCATATCAGAGCATATACACACTGGTGCTTTTTTAGTATTATTGGATATAATTTTTCGAGGTTAAGTTGGATATTGAAATTTTTCGAAATTGTTGGCGCATATACAAAGTTAATCTTGCAATATTTTCGTTGTTAAAACTGTTCCGATCATCTAGAGATTCGAACCTGGGCTGCTGTGGCAAAAGGCAGACTTGCCGTCCAATGCTTCATGCCCTGCGGTACTAGAAACCAATGTAAATGATGGTTTTGACCTCTGTGTTTGCACCCATATTTTCCATAGAATCCAAGCTTGTGATGTGAATTGTTTCAGGTCACAGCAAATATAGGATCCATAGATCCATAGTATTTTTCTCCATAACATTCCAAATATAGAAGGATTCAATGAATTATCAAAGCGAATAGAGTCGCGGTCCGCTATTGCTAGCCCTCTTCCTTGTTCAAGCCGTGACCTATATCTCTCTGCACATGTTTGTCAGACAAGTACTTCCGGTCCAATTCTGCAGTCAACAGGATAGCCAGTCAACAAGATGGCGATACGTTTCGCTTTGAAAATTCATGTAATCCTTCTATATATTGAATGTTTAAGACCAAAATGGCATGGTATCACTATCTATGGATCCTATACAGGCTTCAGGCCGATGAAATTAACATGCCAAGCTTGGATTCTATGAAAAATATATGTTCAAAGCTGGTCAAGTGCCGACTACCATAATGGCAATGGTGAAGGGAACCAGGGAGGATCGCTTGTACTTACAAAATTTCTTCTCCTGTATTTATTATGGGTATTTCAGGTAAGAAATTCATACAAAATGGAGGGAATGGTGGTATAAATGAAACAGATCATAGATGTCATGCAACTCGGTTTACATATTGGAGATATATCACTCAAGCTGCGCGCTCGTGCTATTTTCTCCAATATATAAACTTTGTAGCATGATATCTATGATTTATTTCATTACTATCACGATGGGTACCAGTTGCATCCTATAGCACGCCAGCAGTAAATGGAGAGAATTATTCGATTGGAGAGGCGAGGCAGGAATGAGGGGTAATCATTTACCTTCGCATAACCCTCTTAACGTTGGTTTACTTCACAATAATCCCTGATATAGCTAACCATAGATATGTAGATGACACAGATATAAGACATGGGTCACTTACTAGTGCCCTAAGTAAATCCAGACCAACCTATCTGACAGTGATAGTGAACCCGCATGCCATGCGGTTATCCATGGATAACCCGCACGCCTCTCATGTCCTTCCATGTCATATGTTACATGTTAAAACCTATGGAATTTTTCATTGCCATGGTAGGGGTCGAACCTGCAGTCTCAGGTCCTTAGTCCAACTCCCTATGCATTGCGCCACAGGGACTGACTGGTGAGTGAGTGAGTAATAGATGTTTAACGCCATTTCGACAACTAAGGTCATATTCATGGTGAGAACTACATTACACAATTCGTAGAGGAATGTGTCAGTGCCCGCGCATATGTGCACCACACACATCCTGAGGGGATAGCAAAGAGAAGATATAGACCCTTTTAAGTGGGCTAGGGAAGCCCAGGACTGACTGGTACTGGCTGGCTAGAACCAGGTCTGGATATGATACAAAGCCCAGGGAGGTCACTCACATATAGCTACTATACATTCAAAGTGTGAAAATCCCCAGCATTCTGGGTCGTGACCCCCCTAGCAAGCCTAGCCGGGCGCCGAGGTGTGTGTACCGATCGTGTATACATAACCAAGGGACGCGTTCAAATCAAACTAGGCCGAGACGGCCGCTGAAGGAGGAGACGCCGTGGTCTAGTGGTTAGCGCATTGCGCTCAGCCGTTATAGGTACGCGGGTCGAGTCCCGGTCTGGGTGCATCTTTTTTTCGCCGTGTGCGCTGTCGCTGTCCGCTGCCGGGCGACCAGGTGTATTATACACAAACGCATTCAAACAAAGGCAAAGCCAAGCCTAGCCGGGCACCGAGGTGTAAAAACACTATTTTTCGCAGTGTGCCGGGGCTGTCGCTGTCCGCTGCCGGGCACCGAGGTGTATGTACTGATCGTGTACATACATTTATAACCGCGAGATGCATTCATTCAATCATTCAAAGCTTACGGCCTCGTGTAATTATCCTTCACTAACACACACTCGTCATGAATTATCCATTGATTACTATACCGGTACATTATCATACAGAATTGTCACAGTCCTTCAAAGCAGCAAGAGAGTAATGGTTGTCTAATGCCATTCCAATCACCAAGCTCCAAATCATCGCCTGAATACACCCAATACCAAGTTGGGCATGTTATGGGCACTACCAAACCGGGCCCATCTCTACCATTACCATGTGTCGTCGCTGGCTTACAGGTATTTTGGATGAAAGTAGTTCTGGCCACTGGTTGCTGTGATATGTAGGTAGGTACCGTGTGTAGTAAGATTCCCTGTAAAATGGGGACCCATAAATGCCTAAACTCGAGATTGGGGCGCTACATACACCAGCACACTTTCCCAGTAGATATTGGTAGAGGTGGACAGAAGCTAGGAATTATAAGATCCATTACAAGGGGTCTAGGAAAGCTCAGGAAGGGAGAAGGGAGTAAAAACTAATGAACGAAAAAGCCGTTGTGTAAATAATTGCTACTATCATTTTGTACTACAGTGAATAGCCAAAACACTAATTATTCACCACTGTTTTGTAGGTGTAAGTTGCTATCTCATTACAGTTGTGTGGCCTTATATCGCTATATAATCAATACAATGTAATCATTCCTTGCTTTTATGTAGCTTTGAGCCAAGCTTCTATTTCACTCCACTGCGTAGCCGTGATCAGTCTTAGAACTCTCCTTTTATGATGAAAAAAGAACTGTGCCTGAATTACATGACATACACATAACATGATTGGCAGCTGAGGGAGTTTGGTAAATACTTAGCCATGCTTGTCATACACCACCCTGCCTCTTACACCCTCTTCACTAGGATAACATTGTATTTCCTACACTGTGTATTGACCTTACTGCTCACTGCCCTAAAGAGAAAAAAAATAAAACATGATGTTTCAGGTTACATGGTTTAAAAACCTGTGTTAGGTAGGTAGTTTTTTTTCTCTCCACTGAGATCTCAAAGTTATTCAATACATTTAATTCATTGACCCACCAAAATACTCTCATGACCTGTCACCTATCTCATGGAGTTTTCTTTGATCCTGACCGCCTCAAATGGAACATAAAACTGGAATCCTGGATGTTATTGATACATTATTGCCAATTGACTCTCAGTAATGAGCTGTTCAAAACCAAGCCCCAACTGTACCTTATAGCACTGCCTTCAACTCAGGGTACGCCTTATATGCAGGGTGCACCTTATATGCGAGTTTTTTTTTCTTTTCATTATAGATTTTAGACTATGCATTTCTAGACTTTGCTCAAAGGGTTGGCTACTCTAATTCGCGCACCCTCTCCTTTCTTTGAATTTAGCCTAACCTGAAAGAAATTAACTAATGAAGTGTTTGCATTTTAAAAACGTGAGCTTTATTTTGTTTCAAAAGTGTGCTACTTACGCGAATATGGTAATTCACCAGTTTGCATTTGTGGCACAATGTTGTGGCCTCTATTTGCAGGTGGCTGAAAGTTTTATTTGTACCAACAAAGATCAATACAATGATTAATACATGCATGTCCCCGACTCATGGTGAATCTACCCTACATTTATGCTGTTATAAGTGGCAGACTTTGGGTGAAGGTCAGACATCAGGTGCTAATCCAATAATTGAGCACACAAACACTGTGTAGAAGGTACTTGGGTAACTGGCAGTTACCACATTCAACATGGCAGATCCTACATATAGTATAGAGAACGAAAAGGGCAGATTACACAGTATTTCTACTGATTTGAGTGATGCCGTGTTGTCAATATGTAGTGCACAACATACACAGTCAACTGCAGTAATAACTGCAAGCTGACATTGTCTAGTACAGTAGTATAGAGAGCTTTTTGATTTGTCAGTACTACAGTAACTTAGTATGTTTACAATAACAGGTACTAGGGTAACTTGATTAGGTGTACTAGGGTAATTGCATTATTGTAAAGGAAGGATTCAACTTCAATCTTCAATAAATGGCTAGTTATGGCATATATCTGGTGTGTATTCATGAGATTGATATCATTTGAATGATATTTGCTGGTAAGAACAGCAAAATCACACTAGAATGGATAACATTAGAAAAGCATTTCAACACATGGACTACATGCCTGGTTCTAAGGTAACTACAAAGTGTTGTAATGGTATTTACTAGGGTAACTAAAGAGTCATTGCTAGATACTGCTGGTGGGATACTGTGGACTGTTTGGGAACTTTAACTCTTTAAAGGTCACTCACTGATGAAGGAGTACATCTTGCCAATCGGTCGTCATGATGCCCCAAAGAAGTGGTGGAGAGATGCCAGCACATCATTGGAGCATTATGATGACCCTACAGGGTTGATACATAAGCTCCCGGAGGGTCGGCATGATGCTCCAATGAAGTGCTGGTAAGCAGTCTCGCCTCATGCATCATGCTGACCAATGGGCATGATAAATTAATGCATAAGTGGGTGTTAAAAGGTTAACATGCACACTAACTCCACCTATTGTGTAGTCCCTTGCACACTAGCTCTACCTGATGTATGGCACCTTTGAGAAATCTTTTAGTTGAAAGTTCCAAGAGAGGCTAGAGGTCCTGACCTAATGTGGGGACCATCTGTTTGACACTGCTTAAATGAGAATCAATGGGGAATTTTGCATTCTGAAAAAAACAGATGGTATAATGTACCACAAAAGGGTAACATTGGTGAAAAAACAGGTGAACTACACACATGGGTACCACCTGACACCCCTTAGGCACCAAATGCCTACTCCCAAAGTGACATCTACAACTGTCTAGTAAAGTCTACATGGTTTTAGGATTAAACAACAAGGCAACCACCTATACTCTGCCCTGAGTCCAGGATTGCCCCATTCAGATAATTAAAGCCTGATCATAGTAGTATGTGGTTACCATGAAATTGCCTTGCCATGAAATAATGTTTTGTCCATGCACCAGAAATCTTTAGTCAGTTGGTTGAATCACACCCCACTGGTCTTCTGAGCTGATAGGAATTTCCATCATCAATTGCAGTGTTATATTGCTTGGATCCAATCTCCCATCCACAATGCTTTGTAACACAGACATGAAATCATCTTTTATTACTACATCTTCCATTACTTTCAGGACATCAGTCAATATGGTCTTTGTATTGTCACCAACAGCTTCTTTCAGTGGTATGGTGGGTAATGTCTTCTGGGTAGACTCTTCGGAAATCTTCATAGCTTGCTCATTCTCTGCAGCAGAAGACCGCTGAGTTATCAAGCATAGCAGTTCATTTGTTTCCCAGTTGACATGTGTACCCATCTTCTATTCTTTTCATAATGTCTTGTACCTTAACTGGAAAATGAATGCTCCTGTACACCATTTTCCCGGTAAATGTGTGTAACTGCAGACGTCTAACTGAGAGGCTTTCATTTTGATGGTTTGTAACACAATGTTCCAAAATTTGTCCAAATGGTGCTGCTGAGCTTACAAAAGCGACATCACAGTTCGCTGGTAATTCCTCTCTCTCTCTCTGTTTATAGAAACAGAGACAAGGATCAGTTACCCTAATACAACTCATATCAAAATAACCAGTAACCCTAGTACAGCCCATAACACAAATAGTTAGTTACCCTAGTACCACACAAACAGTTACCCTAGTACAGAAAATTCAATTTTGGCTGATTTCTATGTTATCCAAGTAATGTAGCAACAACAGGTCTTGTATCCATGAGTATATGCTCTAGCTATGATTCTGTAATACTATTATGACTTAGAATAGGGTATTAACATCACAGAATGAGGAAAAGTCCCCACACTTATTTGCTTACCATCCGCCATGTTGGATGGGGTAACTGCCAGTTACCCTAGTACCTTGTGCACAGTGACAAAGGGAGGTTAGCCATCAGGTCCCTATACACTACATCCTACACTGGCTGCGACCTTGATCCTGTGGCTTCCTGTATAAAGATGTATGTATTCTGTGGTATTTTTTGGTGAAACTCCTCGTCCCTCTCCCAGTTGGTGGGAGGGGTGGTTTTCCACAGAAAAAGATATCTAAGGACACATTGGTTACTTAGTCCTCAATGAATTTCACAAGATGCTTCGACTCACTACGATTTATACACCTGGGTCTGTATGGATGTGGCGACATTTTAAAATATGAGCAAAGCTGCAAAGCTCTTCAAAGGTGATCAAAACCTTTTGTACCCCCACTCCATGGCATGTCCCCAAATAAAACTCACCTCCATCCTACCTCTGTTGAGAAGTAATGAGTTTTCCCTTAGGGTTAAACATATTACATTTACAGCAGGGACTATCCCATCAGCTTTCTAATAGGCCCTTTGAGGTCAGGAATACTGCTATTTTTCTATTTATAATCATTTTCCGATCCAGTCCTTGGGGCTTACAGACTACACCAGACTCATCCTATTACTGAATACATCAGCTACCGGTCAATCCTTTGGGGACCGGGCGGTGCATCAAGGTGATTTATTGTCATGATGCACCAATGCAGTGGTTGTGAATAACTTACCTGTTGTGCATTAGTGCATCATTCCAAACCATTCTGATTCTCATCATTGTGGGTTTGTATTGGCACTGTGAGTTGATTGCAAGGACTCATGCATTTGAGCAAAGTGTGACCTACACCCGATGCATACTGACATGTGCCTAATACATATAGCCTAAGTACTATTCCGCCTTTAAAGTGTTATGCAGGGGTTAATCAAGGTCATAGACTGCTACATTAATCCTGACCACCCTATGTCTGCTTTTAAACATGTATACATTAGTGATAAGTGTAAAGTCTTATTATTATTATAGGTTCTAGGACGCCATGAAAGCCAAAAGGTCCACGACCATTGAGTTCTTTTTAAAGCAAAACCCATATACGTTGCTGTAATCAGCAAGGTAATTCAGTTACACCTTCTGACCTTGCTTAATTATTAACACGTGTGCACGTTCTCATTTTGGCCAAGATCCAAGATCATGGGAAATTTGGTAACAGATGAAAGATACATTGCTTTAGGAGTTTAAGTATCTAGAGATTATATGCATTTCCACATTTTTAAGCCCATCAACCAACTTAAACCAGAATAGAACTTGTAGGCTACTGTTTGTATGTCAGGCTGCTTCACTGTAAATAAAATCCCTAATATTAGTAGCGAATCCCTGTCAAATTTAACGGGAATCACCGTAAACAAAACTTACGGTGATATTCCCTAAAGTCAGGAGGTAATAACAGAGTTTCACTGCAATCTTGGCCACTAGTGTCTCTTCACGGTGAAATTTAGTACAATGTATTGGTTACAGTGCAACCACCTAAACTGTAGTTTGTCAGTTTATTACTAGGTGGCAGACCATGACCATATTATAAGGTAACATTGCAAATCCTCTGGCAGAACACAGTTATAATTGAGAATGGTTGAGATTTTACTGTATTCATAACCATGTTGCATGTATTTTCATTCAAATAAAACAATCATAACTGCATAGGACACAGTGCATATGTACCAAGTTTTTAGAAAGGGTTCACTTGGAAAACCTATCCCACTGGCACACACATACATACTCACAAGAATATGAAATTAGTCAACAAAGCACCCATTCTGAGTAATGTCCCCACATTATGGACAGTGGCTTATCTTGAACACTGTAATGCAAGATAAGTTGACTAGTGGAACTACTGTACTATTCCATGTAGTGGCATACAAATAAAGATAGAGCACTACTGAACCTAGGATCACCAAAATGATCTATTCATTTGTTATGCGATTTCTGGGTGTAAAGAGTGGTGGGAAAATTCAAACACAAATCACAGATTGGCCTAATATAGTGTAGTAGGGAGGACATGCATAGATGGCAGTCTCATTTGTTATCAGTTGAGTGTTCAACCGCATGAGTTATTATTATAGATAACTGTTTCCGCACATCATCGGAGCTAGTTTGTTCATTCTATGTTATTTACCTAGACCCTATAAGACACCTCCACTATGGTGACACATGCATATATCCAAAGGTAAGCAGCAAAGTGTACATGACTTGGGTGATTTACTGCTCAGCCCAGACTAACCTCATAGCTATATACATACAGACTCACACCACAAGCACAACCTTAGGGCGGATCCATGATCTTGAAAAGGGGGGTATCCACTCAATGGCAGACTGTGTATTGAGCATTCTGTGGTGACTATTAGAGGGGGGGCATGTTAAAGCCTCCTTACTAAAACTTTGAAAATTCAGAAGGCATTTGGCAAGTTTGGAGCATTTTCACACACCAATTGTGCTTGAATGACATAATTGGGTACACCTATGTCAGTAGAGTTTGGGGGAGGGGGCCAGGAGCCCAATAAGAAAATTTCAGAGCTCGATTACAGTAGTTTAGAGCATTTGTTGTGCTAAATGATTAAGTTGAGTATATGCATATATTGGTTCAAAAGTAGGCCTAAATTAGATAAAAAATGGGTGACATCTAGGTGGGGATGATGGGGCATGCTCCTTTCCTTGATTATTAGTAGACAGATAATCTCAATTTGTACAATTAGGGGTACAAGGGCTCCTCTTACAGTATTACCACTTTTATATCAGATGTTCATCTTCAAAGCCTTTTGCATCCCACTTTGTTTTCAACCATTGTATGCCTGAGTGTTAATTGTAATATGACAGAAAATAGTTCAGAGGACCTTATCAGAGGCATCTGTGGTTATCACCAAGGGACATCCTTTTATTTGGTCCTATTGGACATCCATATGGGTGGACCACAAGGACTCCCCCCCCCCCCCGCACCCTGGATCTGCTCCTGCACCAAACGGCCCCCAAGCTGGTCAGCTATCCCTGCTACTCCACAGTGGATCACACATTGCACACATGTCTACACTGTAAATGACCTTCCAGCCTTAAATCACCTATTCATAGGTAAGCGTACTTTTATCCTTATCAATATACATATGAAAACCTGTCATGTCTTAGGTCTGCTCAGAACTAAGTATTCTGTATAGCTTTAGGGAATAAGAGTGTTTGGGGGAATAGGGAGGATAGATTGCACTTGCTGTACAGTTCACACATGAGTGGTGCTGTTTGTGCAACACCATACAGGTGGTCAGTGCAGACTGACTGCTCTATATATAAACTCTGAGTTCCATTGCACCTATATTGAGTGTACCAGAGGGGCATTTTGTCTTGGTCAAAGTGACTAGCATGTGTGCCCTGGAAATAGTACACAGAGGGAATACATGCAGATTAATTTCATGTCAAAGGAAAATCTAAACCCAATACATTTGAAAAATATGCATGCAATTATAGTTAAATGAATGTTCTATTCATTAGTGTAACAAATTATAAAGTCCTAATTGATTTAGTAGTTTGTATCTGATGCTGTTTGAAGGTGTTTATAAGCATCCTCTTGTCTATGTTATCCCTGGCCGAATTCATCGTTCCCTTTGTTTTCAAGTTACTCAGAAGCTGAGAAGATGTTGGATATGGGTGTTTTGGGAATATCTGAATGGTGTCTAGAACTGTGATCTGGGAGTTGGTGTCTGCAGGCAGTATGACAAGCCACTGCATGATGAGTGAGTACACTACAGCTAATAGTAGGCAGGGTTGTTGGCACACAAAGGTCTGTAAATAGATCCAGTCGTGTAAGGCCAGTCTACAAATTCTGTGCTCATAACAGTTTGGTTAAGGTAGATTCACCATGAGTTGACACTTGCACATTCCAACATGATATATATAATATGAAAAAGAATAACAATTCATTTAAGCCTTAATGTCCAACATATACTTATAAGCATAGTAGCTGTGTTAATGGGTTAGTTGTCTGGTAAATGGTGGTTGATAAAAAAAATAATCTATAATGATCAAATAATCTGCCACACCAGTGATTTTGCCAGGGAACATAGCCTTTGCTCTGGCAGTTTTTGTATTGTGTAAATATTTTGGTGGTTTCTGAACCAGCCACAGTATGATTTTGTACTCATGTTTATTCCTTTTTTGCAGTTCCTTCCTTGGGATGAATCACAATGACCGGTCATACAGTGGCCAAGATGACCCTGTACCAATCTGGAAATCCTGATGCTCAGGAATGAGTTAACCAGCTTTGAGCATAATTTGTAAACTGTATATTGTATTTAGATAATAATTATACAGGGGCATAGGAAAAGGGGGAGCCGGGGCCCCCCAATCATAAAAGAGGTGGGGCCTGAGTATGTCTGGGACCCACAAAAATTTGCTAAGAATTCATAATAAATTAGATAAGAAGCTAAAACTTTCAAATAAGATTAATCTGGTAATGGGATAGGGAAAATGGGGGCCTGAGCTTTAAATCAGATCTAAAATTCACCAAAAATTATCTTTCTATACAAATTCTATATAGGTATGTATAGGCGTCATCGCGCTTGAGTCAACAATTCAAGGTGGTTGTGGTGGGGCTCCAGCTGGGCCCCCCCAATGAAGATTTGCGTCCTACACTTATATTAACCCTTTAATGACCGCTGCTGCCCTCATGCAGCATCTAAAATACCCCTGAACTGTTGCTGCTGCCTCAGGGCAGCATCAGTGTGCTGCCCAAGAGCAGCAGTACCGTATTGCTGATATCCCTATATCACAAAATTGTCATTTTACCAATGTAACAGCATTTCTACATGAGTATACATGCATCCTTCTCAGAAAATTACAAAATCCCATTGTAAATTTTAATTTTTTCATCCTCCTTAGATAATTCAGGGCATTCTGCTGCCCATGGGCATAGGGCTGGCAGTTAGGTCCCAACTGGCCTTTTTTGGGGGCCAGCAGTTAAAGGGTTAAATACTTTTCAGCTTACATGTATGTGACACAATAAAGGGAAATTGAGCTCCCTGCAGGAGACTTAACACTGATTTTGGCCACCATGGGGCCCCACAGGACTAAAGAAGTGTATAATTGATCAAAAAATTGATTCAGAGTGCTTTCTGACAACATGACGTTTGTTCCAATTTGAAAAATAAAAGAACTCGTTTGATGAAATTATTTAAGTAAAAACAGACTGAAAATCCCATTTAAAGCTGTGAGTGAAAATTGTAGTGTTAGTTGCTTATTAGCATAATAATGCTAATGTGATGCACCATTGGAAAGTTCATGATTTCACGTTTAAAACAGATATATTTCCTCCAGAGGTCCCTTTTCCCATGGCTGTCCACATGTTGTCATGGAGGCCATATTGAGTTTCTCGCTTGAAGTAAAATACCTTGTTTTGTAATATATTTGACTTGAGATGTCTTTGTATTAAATTAAGTACTCAAAGAGCAAAATAGCAACATAAAAGTTTGTTTCACACACAGTACCACCAGAAAATGTTGCTTATATGCCCTGGCTTCTGTATCAACTGAGAATTGGCTGACGGGGATAGAGACATGGGGTAGCTTACGAGCGTTTTAGGGATAAACACATTATTGGTATGGACCCCTGACAGATTTTTCACTGTCAATGGCTATACTGTTAGGCACTCAAGATTAGGAGTCTATTTTCTATTGTTATGTATAGCTTTTGGTGCATTTGGCCTACTGCCTACCACCAACCATGAGCCTGCACCTGTGCACATACAGCTAATGAATAGCCCCTCAAGGAAACAATGACAGACAGCCTAAGTCTTAACTGCCAAAAGTAACTGTCAAAAGTATGTGCCAAAATAGGGGTCAATGGTAAGTTCAAAAATGAGTGCCAAAGAAAGTGCTAGATGTGAGTGCCAACATAAGTGCCAAAGGTGACTGCTAAAGTAAAAGCCAAATATAGGAGTTAAAAGTAATTGCTAACATAAGTGCCAAAATAAGTGTCAATGGTAAGTTCCAAAATGAGTGTCAAAGTAAGTGCTAAAGCAAGTGCCAAATGTGAGTGCCAAAGATAAGATTAAATATGAAGCTTAACATAGTGCCAGAACTAACTACAAAAGGTAAGTGTCAGTATAAATGTCAAAAATAATTGCCAACATAAGTGTAAAAGTGAGTGCTTTAGTAAGTGCAAAAGTATGTGCCAAAATAAGTAATTGAAATGGCGAGTCCCAAGGTAATTGCCAAAATTAAGTGTCCTAAATACATATTGACAGAAGTGCCAAAAGTGAGTGCCAAAAATAGGTGAGATAAGTGCTAAGATAAGTACTAAAGTAAGTGTTCAGTGAGTGTCAAATTAGGTGTAAAACATAAGTATCAAAAGTAAGTGCCTATATAACTGCCAAAGGTAACTCACAAGGTAAGTGCCATAAATACAAAATGTAAGTGCTACATACAGTGATGGCCAAAATTAGTGTCAAAAGTAGGTGACAACATAGGTGCCAAGTGTCAATGTATGTAAAACGAGTTCGAGGATGTAGATGAGGTTCATACTTTCCATTGCCCGTCCCAGCCGTGTGTTCGCTGCAGGTGGGATTCGAAACTGCGCGGCTGGAACAGGCAATGGAAAGTACTGAACCTCGTTCAACACCTCCGCAAGCCATCGTGAGCAGCGGAGGTATGATTTGAATTAAGATTTGTCGAAGATCGCCCCAAGTCATCACCCAGCGAACGCGTTTTCGAGCAGTGGGGCCGTTGTTCAGCTTTCTGTGCATCCAGGATCCACAAGGAATAGTGTACCCGGGATACACAAGGAATTGACCAATCAGGAGCAAGCACCTGCTCAGCAGATGCATCTGCTACTTTCAAGATGGTGGATGTCTTGGCCACTCAGTTCAGCTTATTTTATCACAGATATCTGCTAGTTTATGATAGACGAAGTACAATTAAAAGCAGCAACATCATCTTTGAGCTTATATAAATTCTAGAATGCAGTTTCATTGGAAAGTCAGAAAGATTTTACTATGATTTACTCTCTAAGCATCACTGTCCATACTGTTTTGGGCACTGGGCTGTTTACCAACAAAGGCACTGCTTCTGTATCCAGGATACACAAGGACGCCTTCTGTAGGCCTATCTAGGATCCACATTAGGGAGTGATCATTTTTTAACAACAGGGGGGGCTGGTCTCAAGGGGGTAAATTTTTTTCAACCCCCCGCATAAGGGACGATAATCGCGTGCAAACGTCCCCTTTAGGTGAAACAGGTGAAATTATTTTGACCCCCCTCCATCAGAGGTGTTGAAAAAATTCTGACCCCCCCCTCAAACCCACCAGCCCCCCCCCTCCCTTAGACCCTGCAGGCCTAGCTAGGCCTACTCAGGATCCACAAGGACTCTCGGCGAAAATTTTTCCGTCCCCCTCGGAGGGGTCTGAAATTTTTCTGCCCCCCCTTGGAGGGCTCTGAAATTTTTTCCTCCCCCCTTTTATTCTTTAGTGTCATTTTTTTATCCCCGCCTAAGAGGGGTCTGAAAATTTTTTATTCACAGGGATCTCCCTTCTGTATCCAGGATCCACAATAGACTGCTTCTGTATCCAGGATCCACAATAGACTCCTTCTGTATCCAGGATCCACAATAGACTCCTTCTGTATCCAGGATCCACAAGGATCTCCCTTCTGTATCCAGGATCCACAATAGACTGCTTCTGTATCCAGGATCCACAATAGACTCCTTCTGTATCCAGGATCCACAAGGATCTCCCTTCTGTATCCAGGATCCACAATAGACTGCTTCTGTATCCAGGATCCACAATAGACTCCTTCTGTATCCAGGATCCACAAGGATCTCCCTTCTGTATCCAGGATCCACAATAGACTGCTTCTGTATCCAGGATCCACAAAAGACTCCTTCTGTATCCAGGATCCACAAGGATCTCCCTTCTGTATCCAGGATCTACAATAGACTGCTTCTGTATCCAGGATCCACAATAGACTGCTTCTGTATCCAGGATACACAATAGACTCCTTTTGTATCCAGGATCCACAATAGACTCCCATAAAAAACATATTCCTGATTTCTATGCATCTATAACATAACTGACCCAGTCAACAAAAAAATGTTATGTAGTGGTTCGTCTTTTTGGTTAGATGTTAAATCATATCTTAGTTACATACGATCACAGCCTATAGAGACTACATGCCGGATGGCATTCAGTTACCCATAGGTAACAGTAGAAGTGTGCTGAGCAGTGGTAGGACCACTACTGGAGAACTACTGTAGGAACTGCCCTTATATAGGGGAAAAGCCAGCGAAACTCAGACCCGTCACGTGACGTGTGACGGACGAGTGGAAGGCCCCCTGGTGTAACGGATATGAACCCGGAGGCAGGTGCTGCCACATGCCATCCAGACTCCCCCATCACACCCGGAGACCTGGGTCTGAGTGCCGCGTGGATCCTGGATACAGAAGCAGTCTATTGTGGATCCTGGATACAGAAGGAGTCTATTGTGGATCCTGGATACAGAAGCAGTCTATTGTGGATCCTGGATACAGAAGGAGTCTATTGTGGATCCTGGGTACAGAAGCAGTCTATTGTGGATCCTTGATACAGAAGCAGGCTATTGTGGATCCTGGATACAGAAGCAGACTCTTGTGGATCCTCAATACAGACGGAGATCCTTTTGGGTAGAAAAAATTTAATTTTTTTTTTATTAGAAAAAAAAATCAGAACCACAAAAAAACTTTTTGCCCCCCTCCCCTGCCATGGAGAAGCTGAAAATCAAGAGCAGACACACACCCCCTCCAATTAACAGTAGGGCTGAAAGAATTTAGTCCTCCGGTCACCTGTATTTTCTCAAAGGGGTTGAAAAATTTTCGACCCCCTCAACCCTCCCCCCCTATTGTTAATAAATGATCACCCCCCCCCCTCGTCGATCTTCAACTCATGTAGGGGGCAGCCTGAAAAAAAAATCCTAAGTCCAACTCCAAGGAAGATACAGGGGGGCTCTATAGTATGAGGCAAAGCCCAGATGCAATGCTAATGGTGAAGCTTTATGTTTTATTATGTTTGGTCATATCCCATTCTTTTTCTCAAATAAGAACCTCTAATTTTCCATAGAGCATGAGTAATCAAGTGATTTGTGCATTGAATGGACAAGAATTGGCTAACAAAAACATCCACCATCTTGGACAGCAGCAGATGCATCTGCTAAGCAGATGCTGGCTTCTGATTGGTCAGTCCATTGTGGATCCTGTAACCACTATTCCTTGTGTATCCTGGATCCACTGAAAGCTGAACAACGGCCCCACTGCCCTTTGCGATGGGATTTGATCTTGCTCGACTGGAACATTTTGAGGGCCGGGATAGAGCTGCAAAACCTCAAGGGAAGGGAAAAATAGTGTAACCGACAAGTGCCAAAGATACGTTCCAGGGTAAGTGCAATATGTGTCAAGATAAGTATCAGTGTCCCAAAGTCAAAATTATGTCATAAAGGGTATGAAAACTAAAGCGCAGTTGGTGTTTTACAAACTCTGCCGGTCCTTGTTGGGTGTGTGAAAATGAGACAGGTCAGGGGCTTAGAAAAGGACATAGAAAGAATGACTATCAGCTCCTGCTCCCTAAACACCCCCAAACTCTTACAGTTGGGTTACCTGACCAGCAAATCAGTTTCTTGTTCTAGGACTACAAAATGTATCGACTCTTATAACAGTGCTTATATTTTGAATAAAAGATGTCTCCTATCATAATCTAGGAGCAATGCAAAAATATCATGCTGACTTTATTCCATTCGCTGATAAAGAGATGGGAATCCCCCTAAACCTGGACTATTATAGAAGGATATTCTGTAAAATGTTCCCTAGAATTACAGGAAGATTCACATAAAAAACGGTGAGTTATTGTAAAAACAAGTTGCGTCCTTGTTAGCAATCTACCAAGAATCTCCATAAAATGGGAGTAAATACAAGGATATTCCATAAAATGGTTTCCCTGAATTACCAAATGACTTACAAAAGAAACAGTGAATCATCGTAAAAAAAAAAAAGGTTAGATCTCTAGTGGCAAGCTACAGAGAATCCCCGTAATGTGTAAGTATATACAGGGATACTCCGTAAGAACTTTTCTCCAAAGTTCTGAATCTCATGCCAAAAGAAACAGTAAGTCCTTGTTCATTGACAAGCTACAGAGAATCGCCTTTCACTTAACAGTGAACTGAGGAGCAATGGTGAACCCTAAAATAACAGGGAACCAGTGGCGCCCACGATTGCCAGTGATTCACCGTTTTTTAAGTAAGTTATTTTTAACTGTGTATTCAACTATAGAGCTGTGCAATCTGGCCCCTGGCTTTCAGTGGGTCAAGGCTCCCTGTTACATGTACTAAATCACCTATTTCAGATGAGAAAAGATTTCACTCCTTTCATCAAAGGTATACAAATGGCAAGAAAAGTACTCTAAACAAGTCTTTTGACACTACATATACACGATAACAGCCACAATATGGATATGGGTTACATTAATTGGCCTGTGTGCCATGTGTTTGGGTCTTTATAAATAATTATTTGTAATAATGTCTCCAGCTGTGAAACACGCCCTGATACCCATTGTTACCTATTTAAGTATCAACCACACCTGTTACATGTCCATAACCCTTGTTTCAACACTTTATACTGCTCATGTATTGCCATGTCTTAACCCATGTACATATTCTATGTACCATATTATTACAGGATTTCTGTGATTCTGAGTGCTTTTCCTGGATATTCCCATGCACATACCTGTCGTTATACCACTATTCTGCCACCTCCCTTACTGTTATGCTGTCCTCTACCAGTGCCTTACCAGAGCATATATGCACAAAATCATTTTTCAGGATTTTTGGATATACTTTTTTTAGGTCAAGTTGGACTAAGAATAATTTGGGAAATGCTGGTGGACATGCAAAGTCAGTCTCGCCATTGTTTCAATGTGAAATCATAGGAGTATTGAACCCCAGCCGCAGTGGAGGTAGGCAGAAGCCTTAGCCATAGAACCACACTGAACGGTGATGAAATCCAATGCGAAAATAAATAAATTCTAACCCATAGCAGTAGTCGTGTGTTTACACCCACTGTTCGTATTGAATCCAGACATGACATGTCGAGTTATTAAAAAGAAGACATCCTTAGATATTCTAGATGATCCCTCCTTGGTTATTATATCCAATATAAGTTATCTCGCTACCAGGGAATAATAAACCGGTAATAACGATAATAATAATGATGATATACAGTAATAATAATATATGATACAGTAGTATAATAAATGATCATATCACAGACACATGAGTTTGGTGGGTTACTGACCTTGGGGCTATCAGCACCATACATGCCTTTATTAAAACCACTAATAATTAGTTGACAATAAGCATAGTCAGTAAAATGCATAATATAATAACAATAGTATAGTAACAACAATAGTAATAACAATAGTGATAACAATAGTAAAATTTAAAAATCAAGGAAACACCCAGCGTGGTGTTACCTGTACAGGTGAATCGAGCCAATTGACCGTTACATTGAAAACTCCTCCTTATATACTGGAGGAGTGTTTACCATGACGTCATGCTATGACATCATAGATACCAATGCGCGCTGCAAATAGTCCCTAACCGTCCGCGGCTAATTATATATATATACACAAGTGTATATAGTTCCATAAGTTATCTCGCTACCAGGGAATAATAAACCGGTAATAACGATAATAATAATGATGATATACAGTAATAATAATATATGATACAGTAGTATAATAAATGATCATATCACAGACACATGAGTTTGGTGGGTTACTGACCTTGGGGCTATCAGCACCATACATGCCAAACACCTAAACACGCCAAACACATGTGAACAAACACATACCAATCAGCAATGCAATTGAGATTGGCACACTCTATCCAACTCCAATAGTTCATCTTTAGTTATGTAGATAATTAAAAACTGAGTTGGATTTCCAATTGACCCTCTTCTTGATAGACTCTATACTGAGTCCAGCTTCCTTTAACAAAGTAGCCCCACCATGCCTTAAAGAATGGGTGGAGACACAGCCCTTGATACCAGCTTGAAAGGATAAAGACTTTAACCTGGAGTTGACATACTGGTACTGAAGAGGATTACCCTTAGACTCAAACAGATACTCTCTGCTACCCCTACCACAGCACAACCTTTTCAGACCTAGATAAGGACATAGAGGAGAATTAACATTTTTTGACAAATAGATATTAAACAAACTTTTACCAAGCTGATCAGTCTTGGATGTTCTGATACACATAGACAAATAATCTTGATGAAATTTAATATCACCAACCTTTAAGGAATGTGGAGACTCAACCACATGCCCCACACGTAACACACCCCTATAGCATGTTAAAATTGCCATCCAAAATCTAAAGTCTGCCATGTTGGTTAGGTCCAAAAATGACCTTAACCTCAACATGTCTTTCGGAGAATAATAGTGAATAACTCTGGTTGAACAGATAGAAAGCCTGTCAATACCATCAAGGGTCTTCTTTAACATGAAGTTACTACTATAATCAGGATAGCCCTTAATTTTTTGAAAATACCAAACCGCAGACAAATAATTTTTTACAGATGATGGCTTCATAAAATCAGTTAAGTAAACTGCATATATGGAAACTTGAGAGGGAGAACAAGGAAAGGATTGTAAACAAATTTTGTACGAAATTTCTTATACCTTTTAAGTTGTTGTTTCCTTGCTCTCCTCGTATTTTCCGACACACTCTGGGCTAAAAGTAACCTTTTTCTGCCTAGTAATCTCTCCCATTCTGGAATTAAAGCAACACATATCATTTTCACGGAGAGAGTTCATACATTTGCTTGGAATACCCTTGTAAGCAAGTCTAGAAAGTTGGTCAGCCAGGATATTATCCTCTGACCTAATATAATTTGAGTACACCTCCACATTATTGATGAAACAAAGCCAAAAAATTTCTCTAAGCCATTCCATACAAAGTTTATTTTTAGACCTACCCGTATTAATCATGGCTAAAACCTGCATATTGTCGGTAATGCAATGTATTCTTTTACTTTTACAGCCAGATATCCAATGCCTAAGACCCATAAGAAGAGGATATAACTCGTATACATTTATATTTCTATGATGATTTCTCAAATTATCCAGTATTGGTGGTTGAGTAAAATGACCACTACCTAGACTGAATTTATCGTAAGAAGTCCAGTCACCATATAAATAATCTTTACCCATCCAAGCTCCGAAGCCTTTAATAGATGAATCTGAATACATAGGTGTATCGACCAGATCATTTAAGATTAAACTTTTACCATTAAAAGTATTGCAGAATCTCAACCACCATTCCATATCATTCCTTGTACACTCAGAAATTTTTATAATACCTTTAGGCCTTGCTCTGGCACAAAGATCAAAAATTCTGCGACTAAAAGTTCTCCCACCTTTAACAACCTGGGAGCAGAAAGACATTAAACCACCGATCCTCTCTAGATTCTTTTTAGAAATAAATTTCTTATTAACGTTGCCTAATAAGAGATTTTTCATTTTTTCAACCTTTTCAATAGGCAAAGACAGTTCTAACTTAACTGAATCTATATTAATGCCTAAGAATTTACAAACTTGAGATGGGTCGGTCACCTTTTCTTTGGATACTACAAAGCCCATGTAGGCCATACATTCCATCAATAAATTCCTCTGCCTAAGACATTCAGTATAAGAATCTGCCAAAATTATAAAATCATCTAGATAATTTACAATTTTTTCTACACCGTAGAATTTTGCCACCTCCAGAATAAAATCAGAGATCCTATTAAAAATATATGGAGCACATTTCAGACCAAAAGTTAACCTGTTGCTCACATAATAATCCTCACCATGCCCAAAATCCCATCTGAAACCTTGCATGGTCGTATGAGGTGCATACACATTTATAGACCTATACGCTGACTTCAAATCTACCACGCTCATGAACTCGCCCTTCTCTAACTGAGCAGTCACCGTGCTAATATTATTATAAGAAAAAGTTGAGCTAGTGGTATCCATAAAATTATTAATAGAAATTTTATCAGGCATGCTGCAGTCAGTTATGGGTCTTAACTTGCCATTTGACTTCTCTACCCCACCTAGAGCATGGATACAACGAGGTTTACTATCACTCTTCGAGACTAGACCAGCTTCTAGTTCGTCTAATAATATACCACAATACTCATTATAGAATTTTCCCTCGAGGATTGACTTATAATTTTTACAATCATATGTAGTTTGACAGTCCGGATCCACAATCTTAAATCCTTGAACAATACCATGCCATAGAAAGTCAGCCTCTTTACCACTAATATCAATGAGACCTTCTTGTTGAAGGAGAGGGGCTACTCTACATGGCAAAATTTGAGCTCTCTCACCACCAATGTAATGAACACACGTACATACACCTTTTATACAGTCGTCATATACCATGATGCTCGGCAAATCTCTGACACTAACAGTAAAAAGCGGTTCACTACCAACCTGTATTAGACTATTACAGGTAACATTTATATTATTTTCTAAAGAATTAAATTCTTGGAAAATACTTTGTTCTGCTACGGACTTAGTTGAAAGAATACAATCCTTAACCCTCTCCGTATGATTTACCTCCTGTACTGGAGTTTGTGAAGGCAAGTCGACATCTACCACACCTACCATAACTTGGTCAGGCATCAAACAAAAATCATTACAAGCTATGGGACATCGACCACCTACAGTTTCCTATTCATTCCTAGATTTTAAGCATTCAGTTTTACCATGCCCAGAGGAACTGCATCCACTGCAAACATGTCTATACTTGCAAGGGTCCCTTACACAGCCTTCTGCTCTATTAAAGGCATAGCAAGAATTATTTGAGATTTTTTGTTTGGTACCATTCCTCGTTTTGGTGGCATAAGCCTTCTGTGCTTGAACAGTACCATCATATGATAAGTGTCTCAGAATGTCAGAGTTGTCTATAATCCCAAAAGCTTCTATCCCATCCTTGTTTGCCCTGGTCCTAACTGATTTGTTGTATGCCAACAGGGCTGCTACTGTATACATTCTTGTACCAGCTTTTTCAACCAGAACTTGGAGGTGTTTTAACATGCCCTCCACATCACTGTTACTTTTGTAATACTCCAAGACAAAATTCAAGTTGACTAACATCAATTTCTCAACGGTGTCGATCTTTTCCCATTTTTTTACATATATTTCATGGTCAAACTCACCACATTTGGTATTGGTGTGAAGCTTGGATGTAGAGGAATCTATTGACGACCCTCTAGACGACGACCGAGGTCTGTGACGAGCGGAAAACGATCTTCTGCGACGACCCCGATGTTCGACATCGTCCCACCTCGAACCGTTACTAAGGACGCTTGGAGACCGCTGCCTAGATACGCGGCTGCGCCCTTGGTGATGTGACGTCATCGGTCGTTGACAAACATTCGCACGTGCATGCTGCCACGCCCCCTCAGTAGATTTCGTCTCGTCTTTCCTGTCCTTTCCAGCCACCAGCTCCTGTAGCAAGCCTTTGATACTGCACAACTCGTCTTCCAACGACTCCAGTCTCTCCGCCTGGTCAATGAGCTGTTCTCCTTCCAAACCCTTAGTGTGGTTGGGTGAGATGGATCTCCGATCCATCCCAGAAGATTCCAGCTCACTCGCAAATCCTGAATTGACCGATTCCACCGTTTTCTTTGCCGATTTGGCCGATTTTTTAGAGGCCATAGCCGCTTTGGCAACTATAGTTGATTTTCTCCCCATCTTGATTTGAAAAATCAAATCTCAATCAAGAAAACCGTTAAAAATCAAGGAAACACCCAGCGTGGTGTTACCTGTACAGGTGAATCGAGCCAATTGACAGTTACATTGAAAACTCCTCCTTATATACTGGAGGAGTGTTTACCATGACGTCATGCTATGACATCATAGATACCAATGCGCGCTGCAAATAGTCCCTAACCGTCCGCGGCTAATTATATATATATACACAAGTGTATATAGTTCCATATTCAAAATAAAAAATAATCCAATGATTTTTCCATCGTAAGCGAGACGGGATTCCCACCCGCCTCCTCCTCCTCCGAATTGTGTCAGTGACCCGTATGTAGGTCAGAGGACGAACAAGGCAGACGCTGAGAATGGCCGGACCGCATAGATCTGGTAGCATCAGAAATCTAGTATATACATGCATAGCACTGTGAACTGAAAATGGGCTCAGCTTGAATAAAACTCCAGCACTACCTCGCGTGTAAGGCACGGCCTCCCTTATACTTGAGATTGCATGGTAGATCTATACAGAGAAATTCTCTGTGTTTAGGATAAGACTATTCCCCTCATTAAACTGGTATGAACTCACTATGTGTGAACCAGCACTGACTTCCCTGTAGGACCTAGTTGAACTACAAATTACAATGTAATGGTGTGTTCGTACCGATGTTGTCCAAAAAGCATGGAGTAGTGCAGCCCTACTCAACGCTAGGGCATAGGTAGCTTAGGTTTAAAACTTCCATTTTTATACAGTTCTGGTCTGTCATTCAGAATTGCCTGCTTTGATAGACCAGCTTTTTTTCCAAACAAGAAACTGACACAACAGTACAAGACACAGATTGTAGATAACCCCCTGTGTGCATGCTGTATGGAGGAGATAATGATAGAAAATATTACTTAATGAAAAAAAAAATTGCACCTTTGACAGCAAATATTTCTGATTTGGCTGTGGTCCAGAGTATTTGTCATTATAATAAAATACAGCAATTCACACGGACAGAAATGCAGCAACATACCACCATAAGTTCTATTGTAATGTGTTGACAAGGATTTTTTGAGTGTGACTTTAACCCTTTAGAGATCATGGGATGTCTGCTGGTTCATGTTCCTTTCTTTCAATGGCGCACCGATGGTCCATAGGCGAGTATACAAAGATACTCACCAGCACTGCATTAGTGCATCAAGCCGAACCTTAAGGAGTGTATCAACCCATAAGGGTGAGCATGATACTTAAATGCAGCCCTTGTAAGTAACCTATCTAGCCTCACTTGGGCTATATTCATACACTATGGTGATTAATAGGTCGGCAAATACTAAGTAGGCATAGTGCACAAACTGAGTATGTGGCTATTTGGTGAAATTGGTCAGAGGGTGACAATAAGAAAACAGAATAGGGGCCTAGTATATGTTCATTTCATCGCCATATGTCATCTGAAGGCCAGGAATTCAGGATAGAGTATATAATTATCTCCTACTGGGTAAGATAAAAACACATCCTAGGAGATATAATACTGAGGTGAATAGATGGACTGTTCACCACAAAATGACAAGTGCTTAGTCAGTTTCTGATCCAGAAAAAAGTATTTCTATTCATGCCAACGTGCATACCTTGACTGACATCAAACTTTCTGTACTCAGAGTAGGAGTTGATAACAAAAGGATAAAGCGACACAGTCTTTAACCATATGTAAATATGTGTGAGACTGACAAATAACATGGGTTCGTGAATCTATCTTCAATCACACATATGACTATGGTAAAGGGAGGTGTAGTCCCTTAAGTTATACCTAACCCTTTATGGTGGACACTTTACTTAAATAAAACCATAGTGTTGTAGATTTTAATACAATAGTAGAGAATAGTCCTGTGAGACATGGCGCGGCGACTTGTAATCTTGTGTCTAGTTTCAGTTGGTGAGAGAGATAGGGCATACTATCATCTGGGCTTTTGGTATTATATAGCACAAATTCAACCTGAACTACCCACTGCAGCTAAGTACTAATAGTCTGTAGACTGTCCATTCTGTATGCACCTCACTCAGCTGCCACATGGACCTGTCTTACTCAATGTTCAATGCCATAGTCAACAGGTGTGTCATTATGAGTGTACACTGTCTCAGATTGCCAGCCTGCTCTGCCCCCCGCCCCCCCTTACACACACACCCAACTGCCAATCACTTGTAATAGTCTGTACCTCGTCACAGGCCAGTGGTCAGTAAACCGGCCAGATCACTCCACCTCTAGAGGGGGAGCACAGTGTAAGTACCTCGGTGTACATACATGTTTTCAGTGTTCCACAAAATCGTTTATATAATGAAAGGAGTAATCAAATTAATCTTTCATCACCAATAGTAGATACATATTCTGAGATAGCATTATTTCAATGTAAACTAAAAGTTTTACACAGAAAAGAATGTAGCAGTTCCACAAGGTGGCCTTACACTTCAACCTCCTCTGATTTACAAAAATGCACATATGGCAACACACACTTTAGCACTGATTTCTCCATAGAGATCTTTGACAGTGAATACTTTGTTCAAATACAGAAATTATGATCCAATTGTACCATAACCCACTGAGATAAAACCTGTACTACATATATATAGTAGTTTCAAAACGAACCATTCTAAAACAAAGGCTACAGGGATGCATTTCTGAATCTTAAAATGCTCTAATGCTAATCTGCCATAGGGCTCCAAATGATGAAATGTCTTATCTGCGAATAAAATCAAAAGTATGAGATATATTCTGAAAATTCCTTCACTGATAAGTAAAGTACACACACTGTTGTTATTACATTAGAATAGTGAGCAGGAATAGTCCATAGCAGAGGAGCCACAAACAAAAATAGATTGCAAGGCCTCCCTATCCCTTACACCGTGGCGACTGTGAACCATACACTAGTCTACTCATCTCACGAGTAGTACTCACTAGTCGCCGCGCTAATTAGAGAATGGAAGATGCTGCAGGACATTCAAGCCAGCATGACCATTTGATTCCATAATATAACAATGGAGAAGCAGCGGGTTCCATGGCACTACACTAGCATATCATGAATGCAAGAACGCTGATCATGTCAATGCAAAACTGGCAAGCATCTAATCAAGGCAGCATGGAGACATCATGGCAACAAGTGAGAATTTATAAAGCAATAAGCATTTTTGCCCTGTTAAAGTGTTAAAGCCTAAAATTATTAAGTGAGTGTCCTGATATTACTCCTGGTCTGCTACCACGATCATGAAGCGATATCAGGTCGTCTTCTGTTCTATTTTGACTGCCTCTAGATGTGATATGGGAGAGGGTAAGGCCTATTGGGTGTAAGCGGGAGTGGAGCTGGTTCTGGCGACATGCACTGATAAGCTGATAAGATGGCAACCAGCATGTCCCTGGATAACATCCACTTCCAGGGACAAGGTACTCATCGTGACAGTGTCTTATCAGTGTGTTTTGCCACCTTTGGTATAACCAGTGAAATTCAAAATGGTGGACACACTATAGGCATAGGTCTAGGCTCCTATACCTTCATAGTGGGGGGAATGGCGATGTATTTGATAAAGGAAGCAGGGAAGCTATAATTTATCTGCCTGATGAATCTTTGAAAAGGAAAATAAGAGAAAAAAAATCATAATAAACTTTATGCCTGACATTTAACCATTTAAAATGAAGTAATGGTTCAATCCTTCATGATCATGATGCATGAAATGCAGCGCCAGTCAATGATCCCTGGCACTGCATTGGTGCATCATAATGCTGATTCATGAATGTATCAATGCTCGTGTAATATAACAATGTAGCACTGCTCAGGTTCTCACCAAGGCTGCACCAAGCATTAAGATGACAAGTTAGAATGAAGCAATGGGCTTTATGTACACTGTAAAAATATGTCATTGAAATAACGGTAGACTCGTTGTCGCAAAGTTGCGAGAGACCCATTGTTATCTTCACAGAGATTCCTTGTAGCACCTTACTGACCCCCGGGGCTTCTAGTGAAAACTACACTGGTTCACTGCAACACAATTATGGTGATTCCCTGTTCAGTTTTACATTTATCACTGGTAGATTCTACAATTATTCTTCACAGTGTATAAAAGGCTAAACCTAGTGTAGGTTAGTGTTCTAATATTTTTTTTCTGGCCTGGTCTGCTAACGCTATCATATGGCTATATCAGGTAGTTTTCTGTTCATCTTCTGTTCTATTTTCACTGTCTCTAGATGTGATATGGACCGGGGATATGGAAGAGGGAGTATGAATACCTCCTTAGTGGGCGGAATGGAGGTTGTATAGTTTATATGTCTGATGATGTTTTTAAAAATATGATATGAACGGTTTTTAAATGGTGTGCGTGTGAGTAGAGCGAAGAAGTTCTCTTGCTACGTGTATACATGCGAGTATATGTGTACCATCTTCTCGCATGACATCGGGAAAATACATGTGACCGGGAAAAGGTCACAGATCTGGTTTATGGTGAAGATGATTCCGTGGACTTTCCATGCGTGGCATGGTAGAGGACCTCTATAAAACTATTCCCACTTTCCCTGTACGCAACATGTGTTTGTTAATCGTCACGAAGTACAAGTACACATTGTATCTGATGAAGACTCTCAATCACACTGAATTAGTGCATCCCGCTGACGTTGAGTGATGTACCAACCTGCTTGATGCATCACCATAGGCCACATACTAGCTAATTCTGAAAGATTCCTACTAAGCCGATAATATGTGTACTGCCAAGTATACAGGGGATTTGAGGCATAATGCTCTCTTCTATATGTCTTAAATTGATGATGATATTAACCTAGTTGAACAAATCCTACTTGTCTCTGGAATGCACACACTTTGGCACAGCCACACCTCATGATTATACACCACAAAAAGACAACATTAGAACAGGAAGAATCTTTCATGCTTGGGCCTAAATATGGGGCCCCCAAGGGGACCCCCCCCCCCCGATGTCACAATGTCTCCAGAATTCAAGGCTACAGGTCACATGTCACTTTTTTAGGGAAAGTAACATGTCTAACCATAAAGCTATGTCTCAGAATTCAAGAATTCAGGTCACATGTCACTTTTTTAGGGGTTGGACATGTCACATGTCACTTTTAAAAGGGTACAATGTCAGAATGCCACCTCAAAATGGCCAAATGTCGCCATGTCGTTTTTTACCCCTTGGGGGCCACAAAAATGGTAGGTGGGTTTCATTAACCAGTTGAGCCCCCACCTTCATACATCTTTTATAACAAACACACTAATTAAGTGCTGGTGAGTATCAGCTTTGCTTTGGTGCAACATGACAATTAGGAATCCTCTACTAGGAATGAATCAACCTCGTAGGTTCGATGTGATGCATCAATTCATTATGTGGCATACTAAATTGTAGAGTCATGATAGTGTATGAGTATAGTTTGTGTACTTAGAAAAATTGAAATTATGATGCCAACAGGGCCGTGTTATTTATCTACTTATTGCATGGGAAACGTTAGAAGTGGCATCATATAGAATGAACTACCGGGGGAGGGGTACTTCCCTTTCAGCCCCCAAAATACCTGATGAAGTGACACCATTAGACTAAAATATAGTGCCCAAAGTAGGCCCCTATACTACTTTCTTCCACTCCTCAAATGCCACATCTTTTTATCTATATTGATGCATTACGTCAATTTGGCTTCACAATGTAGAAATGAAGGTCTGGTGAAAAGACAGTATTGTATCTATGCATCATGCCGAGCCTACGGGTTGATACACTGGTTGGCATGATGCATCAGTGCAGTGCTGGTGAGTTAAGTTGCCAAGTCTGCATTTTCTGCATCACGAGAACAACGAGAATAAATGTGAGCCTGAAGACACCATATGGCCTGGGCTTCCCTGGCCCACTGAAAAGGGTCTATTTCTCTTCTTTCCTATCCCCTCAGATGTGTGTGAGGCACATATTATTTGCGGGCACTGGCACATTCCTCTGAGAAATTATGTAATGTAGTTCTTGCCATGGATATGACGTTAGCTGTTGAAATGGCGTTAAACATCTATTACTTACTTTCTTATCATGTGGACCTTAAAGAGGTAAGAATAGTATCCTACTTAAATAGTCAAGTCTAGTTCATCCAACTAAGTCTAGTCTAGGTGGAGGAACTTGCCCCCCCCCCCCCATGCATAATTTTCTATAATTCTGCTGCAACAATCTAGGTTCAAAACCTACCTGTTGTGTACCCAAAGAAGGGAAGAAAGCAGCAAACGCATACATACCTGCAAGAATAAAGGAAACATAATGTTAGAAAAGTTGTATATCACATACGGTTCAAATATGGGGCATGGATGCATTTATGTGTTCCCAATGTCTTAAATTCAAACAAGCTTGGGGCTGGCATATGATTCAAATGTAATGCTGGCATGTAGTTATACTATCATTGCATTGGTGCATCACAGCTACCAAAGGACATGAACCATGGGATATCATTGAGCTCATAGAGATTTACTTTCTGCTATATAACAGAGAGATGAATAGACAAATTGGAAAGTTTTGGATCACGAATGGCTGAAGGATTATGACTATAGGCTATAGTATAAATCGTGTCAACGCATCACAGTGTTTTGTTTTGTTTGTTCGTTTTTTGTCTCAACGTGTTTCTATATTCCATAGAACGAAAATGAAAGCTAAGGTTTTTTCAAGGGTAATCGAAACGATCAAATCTATAGTATAAGGGAAGCGAGATAGAGGTAGAAAGCACCCCTACACATTATTTTATTGAGGCAATGGCAGGATCCAGTAGATACTAGACCTCATATCAACTCACATTGGTTGTCATGATGCATAAATGCAGCCTTAATGAGTAATTCACCTGGGCTGCATCCATACATCATTACTGTGATAATTCCGTCCAGGCAGCATTATAAAATCAATGACTTATTATGTTAAGTATGCAATATTCAAAGGCGAAAAGAAATTCGTCCATACAGACTGCCCACCTACATCCCCCGACTGAGGTAGAGACCTTAAATAATGGTCCCTGTCTGGGGTAATTATGGAGTAATTATTGTGACATAAAGCAGGGTTCTAAATGCCACCTACTTCTGTCTGATGTTGCTCTATATAGGTATGATAGATATATACACAATTACCACCCAGCAAATTGTCGTCAACTGTCGCCATGATTGGTCATCAATGGTGACTCCTTTTTAAGTGATAACTCATTCTGTCATCTTTCGCCACTGTGTGTTAGACTCACGTGGCATAGCAATTGCTATTCCTGGTGATCTTGTACTATAATGACGTCGTGTTCCATCTAGCGACATGTGTGAGCCACTTCACACAGGTTGACGAGGACTCACGACAATTTGCTGGGTTGCAAGTACTAACTGCCGCACCAACTGACACTACAGCTCAATGTTAACTGGGATTTAAAGGCAGCTAAAATAAAACATATCAGTTCCCAGCTGAAGAAAAAAAAATATTGTAAAAGACTTTTTATTACAAGGAAGCATGTATTTTTGAGGGACAGGCGACTTGCTTTAGGAAAACTGTTTCAGAAAAGGAGCCAAAATGGAAGATTCAAATTATTCTATTCTATTTATCCACCACATCAGATGTTACGTAAATGAGAGAGAAAAATGAGAGAAAGCATTTAACCATATGGGTACCGTTGCATTTTGTCCTTGTTCGCCATGGTGCACGGATATAGCCCTAGTAACTAGTAACTAACCGGTGCTACATTCATACAGTATGGCAAAGGGCCAGCATGATGCACCACTTCTATTTGTGAAATTCGTTTTTTTTTTCTCACTCACTGACCGATTTAAACAAAAAGCCACACCATGCATCAATGTGCTATCAGTCATAATGATGTATGAGAACAGTCCCAGTGAGTTTCTAGTATGTTTACAATGGCGACATCTACGTATCAGGATGACCATATGGGCTCCTGAAGGGTCTAAATAGTGCATTAATGCAGTGCCAGAAGGTATAGACTCACCAGCACTGCATTGTTGCATCATGATGACAAAGGAACATAAACCTGCATGGAGGCATCATGGGTTCCTTAGGGAGACAACCAAGGTTAATGCCAATGTGAGTGATCTATCTGAGTCTGTTTTATGTGTTTGTTATCTACATACGTCACAGGTGATACATCTCAAGACAGATGGTGAGGTGTGAAAAACAAATTCTCTCCTAACTACACCTTGAAAACTTAACAACCTAAAATGAAATAAAGAACTTGAAAAAGCTACTACTCCTGATCAACAACTGCGCCATAATATATGGGTGACTATAAAATGACTTTCCATCTCCTTTATGAGGATTTCTCATATGGACCTTGACATTGGCCCCTTGTGAATACATTTGTGATATTGAATATTCTATGTAATGGTGGCTAATCTGCCAATGGTGCATTCTTACATGGTGCCAAACAACTCTTGCACTGTATTAATGCACACATATAATATGCAGTCCTCGCGAGTAGACTCGACAGTCCACTTGTGCATCTTAACAACAAGGGAGCCTGAACCTGATGGCATCATACAGACCGTTTAGTGTTAACATTATGATATATAAGTAAAGTGTACAGGAAGATGGCCCTTACCTGGCGGGGTCGTCAAGTATATAGCTTATTAAAGATGATTAATCTCAAAGTGTGAGGGTGGTGGTGACCAGGCAGAGCTCATACATCCCCAGCTATCAGTCACTATGTACAGGTGTAAGAAGGCAGGTAAAGTCTAACTTACAGTTTGTTAATTCAGGTGTGGTCACTACTTTATTCAGGTATCTTACTGCTATAGACCTCTACTGTAAGACATGGTCACATCTCAGGGGCGTAGGAAAAGGGGGGGGGGCCAGGGGGGCCTGGGCCCCCCCAATCATGAAGGAGGTGGGGCCTGAGTATGTCTGGGCCCCCCCAAATATTTTCCAAGAACTCATAAACACAATGGAAAAGAAGCCAAAACTTTACATCTCAAATTAGTATATGGTGATGTCATAGGGAAAATGGGGGTCTAAGCCTAAAGTCAGAATCCAAAATTTACCAAAAGTTACTTTTCTATATGAATTTTATATACGCATTATATAGACACCGTCACGCATCAGCTGACAATTCAAGGTGGTCGCGACGGTGCCCTCGCCGGCCCCCCCCCCCCAATGAAGATTTGCTTCCTACGCCTCTGCATCTGCTCATCTGCTAATTTCTCACTGTCATCTTCTAATCCTTAAATTCTGCTCATTTTACGTTTCGATGAACTGCATGTATGCCGAGTGAGCTACTTGTCCAGGCCACATCCATGACGACAAAAGAACAAGAACTTTGAGCGAATCGTGAGTAAGTAATTCAAAAAGATTGCACTGTAGATTTGCTACGTTATGTAGTATATTGAGACCTATTATTGCTGCACGGACCTATAGATGAGTGTCCATGGGAGGAGTGATACAGTCTATTGGCAGCAGACAGAATATTCAGATGTCTCTGGACATGGGGCATGCAGTTGGACAGACTCCAGTGAATATATAGCATTTCCCTTCACCTGCCCATTGTGATTTGATAAGGTGCAGACTCATTTAAAATGGATATAACTTTCTTGTACGTATTCTGTAAGTAATAGGGAGTCGTCAGTGTACAAGCATACACTCTAAGAACTATCTGTAGAATCTACCATGCGTCCTCATAACATTGAGCAGTGAACCACCACGATATTGTAATTCAGAATAGCAGTGTAGTTCCTACAATGAAGCCTCAGATGGCAGTACAGTAAAGCACTGTGGTACAAGGAATTGCTGTAAAAATAAAGGTGAAGTCTTTGTCCGAAAGTTGCCGGAGAACAGCTGTTAATTTGATGGCTTGTTTTTATAGGGCCTTAGCATGTTGTCCCATGGGCGCCGCCATTAGACCCCGACTGCACTATGACTAACACCTTCAGCCCCCCTCTCCGCGGTAAATGCCAGGGGTGCCTACCATTGGTCAATAATACAATAGCCATGTGCCGTATACGGACTTCGCAGGATTAATTATTAGCCAATAAGATAATCCCAGCTATTCAGTGCAGTCCTGTCGGGGGCCAACTGGTACCCATCTGAAAGCTCTTATCAGTAGAACTCGCTGATAACAAGCTCCAGCAATGGCTGCGTCCATGGGACAACATGCTACCGCGGAATAGTGTATCAATGCCTTTTCCAGGATGAGGTCTGAGCATTACAAGGGTGAGGGTGTCAGCAGACACCCCGCTATATTCCTGCCCCTCCCTCAAAGAGTCAATATTTGAAACACCACCCACAACTAAACAGAGAAGCCATATAAACACGATGCTATATACATGTTTTTAGATATGTCACTGAATTAGCATGTAATCTAAATTAATAAAAAAATTTAAATAAAATTTAAATAATTTGAGTGACAAGATGTGCTATGCTCAATCTTCATTAGTGTAGAGATATGGACATTATGTCACACTAATTGTGATGGGTCACAAAGACTAAAATACATTCAATTACAAATATCCGGTAATTATGTGGTATGCATGTGGGAAGTAGTCTGAAAAGATCCATTGCACTAATTTTTAAATAAGCAGATCTAACCATATGTGTTTGTATCGAAGTTACATTAATATGCAATAATTATTGCAATTAAATTTCATGGGAATGTAGCCGGGTTTTTCCATTGAGAAAAAATCGAATGAGCTTGAATAGAATAGGAATAAATACAAATTTATAGAATAGGAATATTCAAATCAAATCCATGTACTGCATAAAACTGCAATAAGGATGTCATGAGGCTCATTTACAATCACCATGATGCAGCATGATGCACCAATGCAGCATCAGGTATTCTCTTGGTGCATCAGGGCCAGCATGATGTATGAATGCAGCTCTGTCAAGCAACTCACTAGAGCAGCATCCATTCATCATGACGACCAAATGTGCACCAAATCACCATGTGGTCTGTAAAGGTTTACAAGATTTAGAGATCAATAAGTGCTTGTAGATCTACTGGTATATGTACTGTATAGATGTAAAAGAATGGTTTATGTAAATGTAAATACATTTATGTTGCCTTAACCCTTTAAGAGCCGCCTTATGACTCAACACCCGTGCTTCATTTAACAAAGGCTTGGCCATGAGGGCAAGTGAGTCGGAGATTGAGTAAGTAAGCGAGCAAGTGAGTGAATGAATGATGGATGTCTAAAATCATTTTGACCACTAAGGTCATATTCACGGTGACAAAACCTTCACGCTAGCCGTAAAGGGTTAAAAGCCGTGAAGTGAACAGGATCAACAGCGCCTGGTAAAATGACTTGGCACTGAACCAGAAATTACACAACCAAAAATTATTCAACCAAGTGAAACCAAACATGTTACCCATTGACATGGAATGTAACGCCCTACAAGCATGGCTTGCTTGCGGTGGTGAGGGGACCGCATCATTAGTTTTAATGAATACTGAGAAATGACTAGATTCCTATAGCATTCTGAGAACTGTGGTGTATATTGATGGGTCATATGGTTCGAATTATTAATGTGTCTGCTGTGGTCCACTTTGTGTGAGTGTATGTGAAGGGGGTAGGGGCTGTGCCCTGTGTATCAAAAATATGTATTCATTTATCTATCCATTTATGATACTTTCCTTTTAATGTTATTCTTGTTTCATTCAGTTGGACTTAATCCCTTTACACACTTATCAAGCGCCCTATGAAATAAGATTTAAGCAATGGCCACCTACGCTTAGAAATTATAACTTCCTATTAGCACCTTCGCTTACAAAGGACCTGCGTATAAACATGAGCTCTTTCAAAGAGGATCCTGAGGTCTCATGGAGAGATCTGTGCTTATTTCAGACCTCTGCGTACTTCCATCTCTAGTATAACCTTTGTGATACTAGCGATTGCATCAAAGGCCACTCAACTCACCCTAATTCAAATCATAATTTAAAAACCATTAGTGTTCGTATTTAGATCTACTGTCAGTATGCTTTTCTTTTTGTTTGCCTGTTTGTTTGTTGTATATGTCTAGTTGTTGTTTGTTTGTTGTTGTTTTATTGTGTTTCTTGTGTTGTTGTTGTTTTGTTGTTTTTGTGTGTTTTTGTTTGTTGTTTTTGTGTTTTTGTGTTTTTTGTTTTTTTTGGGGGGGGAGCAGGATGGGAGCACTTGAGAGCAGACTCACCAGGGTTGCCTTTGTGCATCGTGAACAACAATGATATATAAATGGAGTGGTGCAACTTCAAGGCTCAATTTACTGTGCAAGATATAAAAGGTTTAAGTGTGCAGGTGGTGGTATTGAGTAATAGCGCAGATTAAATAAAAACACCTTTTCACCCACCAGGCATTTACTGAGGGTGAGTTCGTGGGAATCTATCTCGTTCACCCTTCAGGGGCATCATAGTCTTTTAAACCTTAAACAGGGTCCTAACTGATATTTGGACCTCATATAAAAACCCAAGAAAGAAGTTAACACACAAGTAAAACATACGAAAAATCATGAGCAAAATGCAAATTACTTAAAATCATCTGAGCAATGTACACCAATTATATCACTATTTATAATAATACATGTACTTATCCGAATGCCTCTAATTAACAGGGACCACCCACACTGACAGTAACACAGTAGAAACTAATCGTACTCCGCTGTTTTTTTTTATCCTGGTGAGTTGACCAGCCAGCACTTCATTGTTTAACCCTATAAACTCCTCTGAACATTGTTTATATTAAGTATTATAGTACTGTATTTTATGGAGTTAAAGGGTTAATGGGCCGACAGAAGTACATGACCCTGGGCTCATCATGCGGCCCTTCAAGGGTTAAAGATTGATATATCTAGACTTGTCTGCAAAGTATTGAGTAAAGGAGACCCCAATCAGCGACCAAGGTAACCAATTGTACCAGTAAGAATGTATTCACACAGGGATTAGCTTTACAACTGGCTCTTTTAAACTATTTTCCAATTACCAAAGCAGTGTCTGAGGGAGAGATGCTATTACAGGTCTTAGACAGACACCAAATGACTTGCCTCAATCACACCTACAGTACTATGGGGGTATACAGGGGATTAGAGGGACAGTACCTAGCCCTAGGAGGGCCGTATGATGCCTCCAGGAACCTCCAGGTTTATAATCTTAGCCAGTAGCTGGCCCCTTAAGGGTGATATATATTGCCTTCAGTCATATGGCTGTTTGTTGACATGAGCAACAATGCAGTGCTAGTTAGTAAATCGTCAGCATAGCAATTGTGCATCATTCCGACCCATAGAGTGTACATGGAATCCAGAGGGTGACCAAAGACCAAAAGGCATACCTTGCTTTAACCCTTTTATCCCTGTACTGCATAGTACTATAGTACTGCATTATGAGGTTTTAAAGGGTTAATGCATGATGCTGTCATTAAAGGGCCAACTAGTATTGTCAGATAATAACTGTATATTTAGGTGGGAAGAGGATCTACTCTCAGGCAGGGCAATTGGCGTCTTTAACCTTTGCCGGTTTGACTATTGCATCTAATCTGTATATCCCCTGTCAAGAACTCGCCAATTGTTGCTACAGTCAGTGGTCATACGTTGAGACTGCTGATAAGATAGGTGTGAACTGTGAAGATAAGAGTCCATCTGGGGCTCCCTCCCACTGGCCCCATCTGCCCATTATTCTAATACAGGGTGATTTTACTGAAAAACCTTTCTTTTCAATTTTCACATAAAAAAAATATCCTAGTTATATTGCAATGTTTCAGCGACCTTTCTCTCTGATTTTCATAACTTGTTGTATAATTTCTATATATCTTTTGACATTTACTATGACCCAGAGGTACAGAGCCCCACTCTCTCAGCCCACCCCACCGTCCCCAGTGGGGAGGGTCAAAAAGCCACTGACCACTCACTATGCTACATTGGTGCATCGTGCATCAACTCTTTGGGGGTTATATCAGCCCATATTGTTCAATGATGACTAAATACATGTACAGCAATGGTGGGTCTGTTGCCGGTGTTGTATTCATACAATGCTGACGAGAGTGTAGTAAAAGGTATAGATATTCAACATTCTTGGTTTTAGTGCGATTGATCACTATGAATTATCGTCGTAAAAGGGTTAAGGTTTCTCCAATAGAGTAGAATTTGGGTAGATGGTAAGTCGGGACACCGTGGTGGGAGATTCCAGTTGTGAGGGAAGGGCAATTGGCGTTATTATTAGTGGTTCAAATACAAGAGGATTTGTGTGAATAAAAATCTAAAGTATAAAGTTTCTATTTCTGTCGCGGAACTCACAGTTTGTTTTCACCTCAAGGTGATGTTGAGTCTTCAGAAATCCATTACTATTTACTGCAGGGGATCGACAGCATGAAAAGCAACTTGAAATCATTTGATAGGGCCCCAGAGGGACTTTAAGCCCATGCTAATTGTAGCCACACACCAACAAAAGGCTATGACTTTGTATTATCTAATCACCATATTTTATGATGCAGTGAAACAATGTGATATCTAAAATGAAGACAGAGAAAATAAAACAGGGAAGAACACTTGTGCAACTGAGGTTGAAAGCTTTGTCGAAAGGTTGCTGGAGAATCATTATCATTTTGGCGGCATTTTTCTTCAGTGTTTCTATTAATGCCTTACATATATTCCATAAACGCTCTAACCCCAAACCTCCCCTGACAACCATCCTACCAGTATGTCTACCCCCTGCACATGGACGTTATTGGCCTTTAGTATATGCTCACAGGGTCAGGGGTGAGGGATGCAAGAAAGATAGGCAATAGTTAATGTGTGACCTAGAGTTGGGGAAGGGTGTACATGTACAGATTCCATTCCGCCACTTATAGATATGGAAGTCTCATTGATATGGAAGTCTGATTACCCTCATGGCACTTATACTGGACCAACATCAAGTCTTATTCAAAGTGGGTATTCTTTGCTTAAAACATAATTTTTGGTATCTCGGGACACTACAAGGCCACCTTGGTCGTTAAACATTTAAGGGCGGCATGGTGCCTCAAGCTTCATGCTCTTTTTAATATTATGATACACCAATGCAGCGTAGGAAAGCATTGCATTAGTGCATCATGCCGATCTTTCACTTTTTGCCACAATAGTGTAGATGCACCCTACATTACATTTATGTATAATGAAGACAATCCGTTCTGGGAACCATACTGTTCAATATGGGGTTCAGTGAATCCCCAGTTACCGCTGACATTCAGGGAATAGTGATGTAAGCTGGAGCGTCACATGAATTTATAGTAATACTGATACAACAATGATTTTACAAAGATGGGATAGTTCTTATGTAACATTGTACAGAAGTCATGCTGAGTAGCCTAGCACAGCCAGATATAGATGTGTACAATGCATGGCGAAGATGGAACAATTAACTCAGTCAATCTGAGGTTTTGAAGCCAATAAAATAAAATAAAAAAAACTACAGCCAACGTTTTTGAAAGTTATCACAACATAATCAAATCATCTGTGATTTAATATAATGTGCTCTATGAATAAATAGCATTGTTTCAATGTTGATTGGTGTTGGTTCATCCAATGTCGGCATACATGTATATACACTGAAATCAACAGAACAGTATTTCCACATTAATTATTATGTCTGCTTTTGATCAGATGCTGAAATATAGGTGATGGATAATAGCATTGAAGGAACAGGTCAATTTACATTGTCAAGACATATCACCCAGCTGCCAAGGCTGATTCAATGCCCTCTGCCCACTGCGTTGTCGCTTATTGCATATAGAGATACTTCTCATCCACAGTCTAGTAACCTTGTGCCAAAGGTTTATTACATTTTAAATCACACCAGGCCCTCCCCTGTCCTGACACTGCTATTGCTTGGGTTAGGCTTACAGTCATAAAAATGAAATGACATTATAATAAGGTACCTGAAACATTTCCCAACTGCCTTTTCTCATGTTTACTACACATATTCTGTCAGTTACTGATCATTTGTGGTAGAGTTATGGGCTTATAACTAATGACAGCTATTTCTTTGCACATTTCAGCCATTTTGCACGGTTGCAGGGGCGTAGCAAGAGGCGATGGGAAAGTCTCCTATATACAAGCATATAATCATAACTCCAGTAGCCCCTTCCTAAGCAGGCTCGCCCTCTCACTATTGAACTGAGTATCAATAGACGCTGGCCAAGGCTGCTTCCTAACCGATACGCCTCCCCCTAAATATCTGCTTCTAACGCTTCCATTTTGGGTGGATATATTTGGCCATAGCTCTAAGGTGTTAACAGTGGTGTAATTCATTTCCATATTTATTGCTCAAAATGGATGTTTCCTTGATTGATGGTACGTTGAAATATGAGGAGAGATAAAGAATGGCATGTTGCAACGTGAGTTCCACACCCTGCCCTCATAGTGACATAAAATCAACTATGTCAAACGTATTCAAGAATTTTGTCTGATGTTGATATTGGCCGTACATTGGGGCTGGTTGGGAACTCCTTTAAGACAGGTCCTCCTAGGCCGAGATTTTGCCCCTATACTACAGTCCTTATTTTCCAATGGAAACTGCGACCATTGTGAGGCATTATCTTAAGTACCGTAAATATTATGGGATATGACGTTTAGAGGGCTGGTGCTATAGACAACAAAATACAGAAGCATTGATAGATGTCTGAGTATATCAGTCCTTAGGGTTGACATGATGCATGAATGCAGCCCTGGTGAATTACCTATCAGGACTTCTTTCACACAATATGAAAGGGACCTCAGCCAAGACGTATTATATCACTCGTGAACTAATGGTTGACACCATCTTTTTTATCATCCCAAAGGCATCACTGGAATGTCTCGTAACACATACAGAGCTAAATGCACCATATTATATACAGGTGACAGATGAGATAGCATCTCCTTATAGGATTAGCTACTAGGCCTATTGCGATAACAGTGATTTAATCCAATAATGGTTTCACGCTATTATTGCTCCTTAGTGCTTTATTCCAATAGGATTGGTGAATTTCTGAAGGGTTGGCATGACGTACAAAAGTAGCCAAGGTACACTGTAAAAATTAACTGTTGAATCTACCAGTCATCCTCATATAAATGAAGAGTGAACCACTGTAATCGTATTCCAGTTAACCAGTGCAGTCAGTACGAAGCATTTAAAGCATTGATACTGTATGTAGAGGCAACATGTGGCTTTTGGAGCGTTAACACTGGATGTTGAGAGGCAATAAGAGGACTTTAAAGGGTTAACACTGCATGTTGGGGCAGTAAGAGGACTTTAAAGGGTTAAAACTACACTGAAAACCTGGAAGATCCAAAACTAGTCAGCGGTGACCACTTTAGGTCCTCAAGTTGACGATACCTAAAACTACAGCTTTAGGTAGTCAAAATGACGACTTTCGGTCATCATCCTGACGACCTAAGTCATCAGTATGACGACTCTGTACTGTCAGTATTGTCATACTGACGACTCAGGTCGTCAGGATGACGACCTAAAGTCATCATTTTGACTACCTAAAGCTGTAGTTTTAGGTATCGTCAACTTGAGGACCTAAAGTGGTCACCGCTGACTAGTTTCGGATCTTCCAGGTTTTCAGTGTAATGTGGATGACAATAAGATGCCTTAAATGTTTAAGTTAAACACTGCATGTTGATGGCAATAAGATGCCTTAAATGTTTAAGTTAAACACTGCATGTTGATGGCAATAAGAGGCCTTAAAGGAATAACACAGCATGAGGGTGACAATAAGAGGCCTTAAATGTTTAAGTTAAACACTGTATGGCAATAAGAGGTCTTTAAAAGATTCACATAGCGCATAATGTTGTCTTCAATATGTGGTCTTCAAAGTGTTAACACTGCAGGGAAACATGCACATGCCCTTCTGCCCAAAGTTGACATCATGTGATCACTCAGCATGTGCATCAGATGATCTCATTACATAGTCCCATCCCAGTAGGGACCCCGGGGTAGGGGCCGCGGAGTAGGGACCCCAGGGTAGGGGCCTCACTGATTCAAACAGCTTTACAAATAAGTAAACACAATCAGAAATGTCCTTCTCTCGTTTCATCCTTAACCATACACAATCAACAACAATATAGGCAGTGTTTTCAGCTGCATTATTAACCATTAATTGCCAATTTTATGGAGTCTTATACATGTAGTAAGTTATACATGGAGCTTCCGATTTGCTGTGGCATTTACTTTACTGACACCGATTTTAGTCATGTGTAGGACAGGAAGATGGTCACAGGTATGCAAGATGCTACGACTGGACCCTCAAATCGTACTGAGAGTCACCATGATAACACTGATACATGCTTATAATACTGGTTGTACTGCTACGGCCGCTCTACCAGATCCTATATGCGAGGATTACACAAGGGCCAATCACAGAGTTTAATGCCCTACGATCATGCACTATGATTTATGGGTTTCCACTGCGCAATGATTTGTGCAGTTGTAGTAACCTCCAGGGGTCAATTTTACAATGATGGACGATCATTCATCAAATACCTTCACAATCACTAAATGCAATTGCAATCGTATGGCCTTCAATGGTCCGTGCTTTGAACCATTCATTTAATGATTTAATGTTGTGCAATGGGCAGCATGACGATTAGCATAATGAATAGTGGAATCAGTGAAATCCCATTTCGGGGACACATCCTTGCCCATTGTTTAAAAGACCCCTGACATACATGTCAGCCTGTATACATACATGTCAGCACATATATATAGGCCTATACCCTAATATATGACTGACTTTTCGCTGCATAAGGCCTATGCAAGGTGACTGTGTGTGCCTGTGCCCCTACACCTGTGAGCACAGAGAAACACTAACATGAGTATGTCACAACCATTAACCTGACACCCCTTCCCCCTGAGTGTCTGCACGGGGAGCCAGTGTAGGCCCACAGGGTAGTGACAATGGGCGCCGTAGGAGGCGCTCTGAGCGTCATGGAAAGGGGCGCCATTTTGTACGTTTTGTGACGTAAGAAAAAGTCGTCTGCTCGTGTCAGATTTCACTGGAAGGTGACGTGACGGACGCTGGCGTCTTCTTTTTGTACAAAATAAGGGAAATGTGAGAATATGCTGTATGTTAGGGACCTTTATTGTATTCTCATTGTACCCGAGGATCCATATTCCGTAGTTATCATGGTACAACAATGAAGTGCTGGCTAGTCTGCCTGCCAGAACTATATTGGTGCATGTTAATCCTTGCCATCCTTCAGGATACAGTCCTAGGTACCCTGCATCAGTCCGTTAAGGGGATATGATGCATGGATCTAACTAGCCATGTCGAGTTACTCACCGTGCTTCATGAAGGAGACAACACTCTGCGGCCCTAAAGGTTTTATTGTAAGTTCTACAAATAAACTGCCGACTGACAGGTTGTTTTGGTCTGATGGAATTTTACTGTAACAAGAATTGATGCCTTGTTGCTGGCTTCTTTAACATTATCCTGGCAGCTACCACACCAGAAGCATGTGGAAAGGTGGCTCTGTATTAGGCCCCTATTAGTATTAAGCCTTTAGTCACAATTGTTTATCTAATTCCCAATATGTGGAAAATCCATGTATCGTGCTGAACCTCGAGACAATAGAATTTTAGACACCTTTTATTTCTACAAAATCTAAGACCTATTGGGCAAGGATCCAAGCTGCATTCCCTGGTTTGTGCAATGAATAAACTCTCCACAAATGACCAGTATATGCCGGAGTATAGGGGAACAGTCAGACCTTCTTCATGGGATTAAAGCAGAATACGATGCTCAAATAATCAAAGCACTGAAGAGTTAAACTCTACAACATTATAGAATGACCCTAGAGGTATGTTTAACACAGACCGGGAGTCATTGATCACTGCCCTCTTATGAGAGATATATGGGAGGAAATGTCACGGCCACCTTATCTATAATATCACCCACAAATATATACCTACACTTAAACATTAACCCTGCAAGGTTTACACGATGGCTCAATATTCTTACTGCATTGATACCTCAGACTAACCCCCAGGAGTTTATAAACCCCTTATACTCTGTATGATACATCAATGCAGCCCTAACCAGTTACTTAACCACTTAACCAGGTTATATCCTACTTCGACACATCGTTACATAAAGAGTTATCATCAATTGGTTTATACTGTTATTCAGCCCTGTATAAATAAACATAGATAGCTCATGATTTATGAGGATTGAGTTCATTCAAACCCATGCCTTTTCAATATTTACTGACAACGATGTCACGTTTGTAAACGTTTACAAGAGCTAGTGCACAATAAAATGCACCATCTATAATACATTGTATAATAAAATGAACCATCTATTTTACCATAGTTACATACATTGTATACTAAAATGCACCATCTATTTTACCACATTTCCACACATGTGGTTACATGCAACGCCCGATATAGGCCTACTACATGTATATGTGACCCATCCTTACAAATTGGTAAATTGGTACTGAAGTCGCACATGTAGAAGCCTAGATAAGTATAGCCTTTTTCTAGTTGCATAGTGTAAAAAAATATCAAAACTTTCAAAATTCATATTTTAGCCTTTTTCTAACAAATGGGTAGATGTATTTTAGAATCCTTGCTTCCTAAACTTAATTTAAGCCCCAAATGCCTAATAGACATGACTATAACTTTTGTGGTTATATAGAATTACATAGGAATTGTATAGGATTTATAAATCATTATATGTTTAATATGTAAATTATCTCAGTTTAATCTTTTATCAATTGACACGACTACATTTACTGCTAGAAGACCCACAGAGGACATCCTAGTTCATTATGCAAGTGTTTTTGTGGGGGTTTTTTTGGGGGGGTTTTGGAGGGTTTTTTTATTGGTCATCATTTAGATACAAAATGGTCTTCCAGATCCAACATAATCCAGACTGTGTATGTTGCAAAAGTAAAGATAGTTATAGCGGTTGTATGTTACTTTGGTGGCCTATGAATGAAAGCTCTTGATGAACTGTAAATGAATATGGCAATATCTAAACATTTTCTATTTGCGACTTCCGTACCATATTGTTAGGATGGGTCACACATATGGAAATCACGCCTTTCGTCATATCTCTCCCAAGTAACCTTCATTAGTTTCAATAAAAGTGAAAGATATCATTTCATTATCAACTTTTGAAGTCAATAGCATCCGAATGAAGTATCACCTGTCCTAAACAAAATTCAATTGATTATTTATTCAGAACGAAAAATACATGCTCACGCTTTTGACAGAGTAGGAATAGGACACTCAGAGTGACGGTACTCATATAGTGTATAGTTGAATAAGACATGATGAGTTTGATTTGTGTCCCTAAACTAAACCTTTTTTTATATTTTCTTAGTATACATGCTAAAAGACCCATAAAATTGTTTGCCATTTTCTGGGCCGACCTATTTCAGCCTATGAAAAGTCTGATTTTTCTAGCTTGAACTCTCTACTCATACTATGGCTATCTACACACATCAAGGGAGAACACCCCTCCGTGGGGGATTTTTAATTCCCCATTTGGCCACCAGGGGGAATTTGAGGGGCAAAATTACTCTAGAATCATTATAAAAATATGTTAAGCTAATTTTTGATGCAGAATTCAATGGTCTCATTCAAAATGCACCATTTTCCGTAGAAATGGCCCATTTTTGGATGGTAAAATGAACAAAAGTAAAGATAGTTATAGCGGTTGTATGTTACTTTGGTGGCCTATGAATGAAAGCTCTTGATGAACTTTAAATGAATATGGCAATATCTAAACATTTTCTATTTGCGACTTCCGTACCATATTGTTAGGATGGGTCACACATATGGAAATCACGCCTTTCGTCATATCTCTCCCAAGTAACCTTCATTAGTTTCAATAAAAGTGAAAGATATCATTTCATTATCAACTTTTGAAGTCAATAGCATCCGAATGAAGTATCACCTGTCCTAAACAAAATTCAATTGATTATTTATTCAGAACGAAAAATACATGCTCACGCTTTTGACAGAGTAGGAATAGGACACTCAGAGTGACGGTACTCATATAGTGTATAGTTGAATAAGACATGATGAGTTTGATTTGTGTCCCTAAACTAAACCTTTTTTTATATTTTCTTAGTATACATGCTAAAAGACCCATAAAATTGTTTGCCATTTTCTGGGCCGACCTATTTCAGCCTATGAAAAGTCTGATTTTTCTAGCTTGAACTCTCTACTCATACTATGGCTATCTACACACATCAAGGGAGAACACCCCTCCGTGGGGGATTTTTAATTCCCCATTTGGCCACCAGGGGGAATTTGAGGGGCAAAATTACTCTAGAATCATTATAAAAATATGTTAAGCTAATTTTTGATGCAGAATTCAATGGTCTCATTCAAAATGCACCATTTTCCGTAGAAATGGCCCATTTTTGGATGGTAAAATGAACAAAAGTAAAGATAGTTATAGCGGTTGTATGTTACTTTGGTGGCCTATGAATGAAAGCTCTTGATGAACTGTAAATGAAATGGCAATATCTAAACATTTTCTATTTGCGACTTCCGTACCATATTGTTAGGATGGGTCACACATATGGAAATCACGCCTTTTGTCATATCTCTCCCAAGTAACCTTCATTAGTTTCAATAAAAGTGAAAGATATCATTTCATTATCAACTTTTGAAGTCAATAGCATCCGAATGAAGTATCACCTGTCCTAAACAAAATTCAATTTTTGGATGGTAAAATGAACATTTTTCATGAGAAATCAACCTATATACCTGTTCCTGGTTGCCATGGCAACCATTCCAATTATCAAAGTTTGCAGATTTTTATGCCAATTTCCAGGGATACTCACCAAAATCCCAAAACTGAAAACAGAAATGGAAAATTCCTTCTAGATCAAAATCTATGATAAAAATCACCATATTGTTATGTATCTTTTATGAAAAAGGCTGATTTATTGTGTTTTTAGACATTACTATGGTTTGTAATGTATTTAGAGCTGAATCCTCAATTTCAGATATGAATAAGGTGGCTTCCATTAATTATGTAGGCATCAAGATGGGGGAGGGGGTCAGGCCAAATGCGTACATATGCGTACGGGGGGAGGGAGGGGTTCAGGGCCATTTTAGCATACTCATTGTGTACGCATAAGGTGTATAGTAATAGCCCTACAGAGCCATGAATTAGCAACCTTTGCAAAGGTCAGTTATTTTTCTAAGTGGACCCTGTAAGGAAACAACAATTGAAGGTTATATTTTGTGTATTGGTCCCTAATAATTACAAGTGTAAATTAGATTTGTTTGGTCATTTAATGTCTTTCTATAGTGGAGCACCCTATACCGCCTTCCCTTGCATGGGGGGGGGGGGTTAGTAGAAAAGTATGTACGCAAAGGGGGAGGGTAACCCTATGCGTACACAGTGCAACAAAGGGGGTGGGGGATCTATCTTTTGAGAAAATATGTGTACATAAGTAATGGATGCCCCCTAACGACCTACGTTCAAGAAGGGGTTCTGACATAACTACTAGGAATATCTATGCCAATGATGTCTCATTTTGAAGATCTTGAGATGAACCTTGATAATGAATTTCCCTGCAGAGGGGTGTTTTTGCTTGCTGGTCACATATAAGTCAAAGTGAGTGTTGAATACTAAGTGGATAACTTGATGTGCGTAATATATGTAGTGTATACTTATATAGCAGGTTAGGTTTAAACAAACCTGCTAAGTGGATCTTAGCCATTAGTACCCAACAAAGTGTTAAAAACCATTTCATTATGTCACTTTATCATTAAGCACAACATTAATGTGTAAATCGGCATGGCTGTATTCTTGTAGCATGCAGACTATATATAGGGTTGTTGAATTTCCAAAGGGTCAGTAAAATAACCCAATACAATGCTGGAAAGTTCTTAAAGGGTCCATTTTAGTGTAGGATAAAGTCAAATGGGACATGGACCTGGGGGAATCAGGTTGGTCCTTCAATGGTTAACATGTGGAGTGGAGTCTAAGTGTAGATAAACCAGTCAAGTACCCAATCTACATCCAAAACTCACATCACAGCACACAGGAGGAGGGTCAGGGAGCAGTATACATACCCCTTAAGGACAGCATGCTCCCATGTTAATGAACACTACAATGTACACGGTAAAAATGAAATGCCATCAAAATAACAAACGGTTCTCTGTAAACTTTGGGACAAGGCTTTCAATGTTATTCTTATGGATATTCAGTGAATGTTTTCTGGAGCTTCATTGTAGAGATTTCACTGCTACACTGCATCACAAACATAATGATTCACTGTACACTGTACAGGGATGCCTAGATGTTAAAGTCATCTTCTATAAAGTGTATCTCAGCAGGCATCTCTACATCTGTGCATCATACCCACCCACTGTGGTTGTATAACTCACCAGGACTGCATTCATTTAGGCTCATCATTAGGCTAAGATAGCTGTTTAAGTGTTATGCTGCCCTTACAGGTTTGATAGTGCCTACATAAAGTTTACACCTATATGGTGCTCACTTGATATCAGTATAGGCAGCCATGCAAGATGCTCTACTTGCCAGCTCACTAAGAAAATTATTTTTGAGAAATTCTAGATAGCTTGATGTGATCAGCCAGGCAGAAAAGATACCTGCCGACCTAATATATGTTAACCCTTTAGAGACCACATGGTGCCTCAATGTTCTTGTTCCATTCATGTCATGATAAACCAATGTAACAGTGACAAGTGTACATTTACTCACCAACCCAGCATTGGTGCATCAATCATGTGAACCCTTTGGGAGTATATCAACCCCACAAGTTTGCCATGATACATGAATCCATCGCCCTAGCATGTATCAGGGCAAGTAAAAGGACCATAAAGCAGTGTGCAGCTTTGGATGATGGTAGCGACACATTTGGCTTACACTACAGAGCCTGCCACAAATATATTTATGAGGCTATTTTGTAAGTTAACATTCAGTTTAACAGGGCCTTTTACAGCCTGTCAACAAATGGCCAAACACTAGGAGATCTACATAGGCATTCGTCTATGAGGAAAGGTCGACTAGGAATTGGAAATTGAAATGTGTTGCTACAGAAATAATTGAGAGAAGGTAGATTGCGTCAACAAACGGAAATAATGCCGAGTATTGTTTGAAAAGTATGAATTATTTAAATGCATCCCCTTGGGATAAAACCCAGTTGGGGTCCTAATATAGCTGGTAAAAACAAACCCACCCCTGCTGACCTGATGATTGTGTTTTAGAAGAACAGGTCAGAGAGAGACTTCCTGGGAAGTAGTGAGGATATTTGGTTTGAGCTATGATTAACCCTTTAATGGCTTCACTGTATCATTAAGTGTATTTATTTTAATGATGCGAGAATAATTATGACAACATAGAAATTTGAATTTGGGGTGCCATGAGGTCCTATGATGTGGAGGTCCCATAGGCTATAGTAAACAGTGGATCAACGTCCATGCCTCTGTAGAGACCCAGACTTTAATACGATAGTGTGTAAGATCTATTTCATAAAGTAGAAAAATAATCAGCAACCATTAAAGAGCCATTTTACACATGGGTTAGCCATACTGGATACCTGGACCAACCAATTCCGCATTCCGCCTTGGGGCCCTTGCAACATTCAGATCCATACAGGAGACCAATCCTGTGTAATCTTATGTCTAACAGTGTACTGTAAAAAAATAACAGTGAACTCTTTGTCCCAGAGATTCATTGTTATTTTCACAAAAATTTCTATTGCTTTAACTGTATTGCCATATGGGGCTTCATTGTAGAAACTGTTCTGCTTTACTGCATAAAAATTATAATAGTTCACTGTTCAGTTTTATGAGCAGGTCTGGTAAATTCACCAGTTATGCTTGAACATGAACCTTACATGCATCATGTCATACTTAAGGTGTTAACTCTACCTACAAAGATTACACCAACATGTTAGAGGTGCGCCGTGTAATTAGCTAAATGGTAGGTAAACTAGGTAAACTAAACAGTACAAACAAGACAAAAAGAAATGAATATGTATACATAGATAACAGTGATGTGACAAGACTGACAGACAGCATGAAGGTGATAAGTATAGGGCACTTACAGTGACTCCTGATCCCAGTACATGAAGGTTTTACAAACCATCAAATTGCTACATGTCAACATGACTTCTTAGGCAGGGAAACACCTGTGTATTAGTTGTCACCAACTTGTTTTTAGTGTCAGGAATGGAAAATGCATCTTCTCTGAACCATCCTTAAATATGCAGGTTAAAAATATGTTTATATGTTATTAAGTACGCTCTAAAAATAACCACTGAATCTACCATCACTGTAAACTTGAAGAGTGAACCACTGTAAACGTAATGCAGTGAAGCAGTGTAAGTTTTACAATGAAGCCCCAGATGGCAGCACAGTAAAGCTCTCTAGTACAAGGAATCTCAATGAAAATAACGATGCCATCCTATCCTAAAGTTGCCAGAGATCCAGCGTTATTTTAAAACTGTTACTGTAACTGGGCAACTTGTGTAGGCTATCTCAGTGCTTTTGTTGGCCTAAATTTAATCGTCCCTGCCCATGCATCATCTTTAAACACCAATTTGGCATTTCCAATGGTTATACGTATTTAGTATGACTTCCAATGATGTTGTAAACATCTCCATTTTGAACGGACATGACATTATTTAGTTGGTTTTTTTTCTTTATTGATAGAAAAATAAATTCATGATCATTCATATTGCGAATGTATCTTGGGAGCAGAAGGTATTTCATCCATAGTGAAGGGATTACATATCTGAAGGCAATTGATAACTTCTACATGTACATAGACTTGTAAGGCACTTTGATATGACTGCTTTTGAACTACTGAGGCAATCCTGAATAATGTCTTTTGGTTATTTATTTAATTGTTCTGTGTGTACACCGTGAATGGGATCTACTTTACAAACACAGACCACAGGTCTTATAATTACCATACAATTTTTCACGACTTGAGACAAATAACCATGCCTAAGGCATATGTAATGTTGATATTTGAACCCTAGCAGCATTCTATGGCTGTGTCTCTAATGTCCTTAAACTTGATATATGGGTTTGCGTTCAGCTGACATTCTACCTAAGTCCCTAACCCCCCTCTACCCACACAGTCCTGCAGGGACGTCATGAATGATGGCTCAAGGTTTGTACCTAGTCATTTATAATCATAATGCAACAGTGTAATGCAGCATGCCAGCACAGAAGGTAGGCAGCCATGATGCTTGAGTATGCAATACAGTTGATTGATTAAGGGCAGCAGTGTAAGTGGTTAAATAATGCAATAAGCTATGCTGTGATACTTAAAGGGTAAGACAGCACCCCATGTACACCTAAACTCCTTATATTAGCAGTCCCAAACATATTACATGTCCCTCTATGTGTACATGTTAGCCCTATTACGTAGGGGGTAAGGGGTAATGGCCGCCATCAATCACCAAGACGCCATTGCCTTCCCAGTATGCACCGGGGTTTAACCTCATAGGGACCACATTGAATTCAATAATCCCTTTACTGATTGTTGCGTTGGCTGTTTGGTGAGTAACTCACGAGGTCTGCATTCATGCATCATACCGAACATGCCGACCTGATACATTCCTGGTCAAACACCATGATGCATAAATGATTGTGGGCGAATGAGGTGGTGTATGGTGAAAGGAATCGAAAATGAATCTCGGTGCATTATGCCATCCTTAAAGGGTTATAAGATAAAGATGGGTGGTCTCAGGGAGCTGTATGTACAAGGCTGTCAACAATAAGCCATAGAGGTAGTAGAAATGAATACATGTCACTTGCTAATTAAGTTGAACATTATCTCTCCACTTAACGTACTGCTTTATCATATTCATTGTGACGTGCGTTTAACAAATAATTCAATGAGTTTGCCTACCAATTTCCTAATTGCCCTCTGCACTGAATTTAAGAGGATGTGTGCACTTATAACATTCTGGGTGCTTAAAGTGAAATATGTTGAGCTTCCCCCTATAAGTATTCATCATACTAAATGTGAAGGCATGTATCATTAGTCTCTACAGTGAGGGGTCTGTAGAAAGCAGCATATTAGAGCCATAACAATGTGTTTATATCTTTTGTCTACTTCCACTTGGCCCTAATAATAAACTATTATACTATTGAACAAGGAACCCCTGTCCTTTCACGAGCTTTCCCACGGACATTGATAAAATCCTTCCTCCGATTTAATAGAAAAAAAAACTGAATCAAAACATACTCATCGATTAAATTTAGCAGTTAAATTGTAACTTAATATGTTACAGCTGTCAGCTTTTAGCAACACTTAAAACACTGTAAAATGGTTGGTAGACCCCAAACTGTGCATGCCAGCTTTACCAATTTGTTTTTTACCAATAATGATCCCCTGGATCCTAAAGATGATTTGAACAGATGTAAACAAGAAAATTCGGTCACGTTCCCACCTAGCCCCCCTGCAGACTTCACCACCTCTCTATCTATTCTCACCACCTTTGCCTCCTTCCCTTACCTGCCTCAGTCTTCCTTCCCCCTTAAAAGCCTACTTCTAGATTTAAACCCTTTTAGTGCAGTATAATGTTCTTATATTATAGTTGGTTTTTTTTGTTGTTGTTTTTTGGTTTTTTTTGGTTTTTTTTTTTGCAAACATGCATTGCATGCAGTCGTGGTGAGTCCGTATAGTGACAATGCTGCATTCATGCATCCTCTGACAACCCATAAACAGTCCCATCATGAAGGTAATTGATAATGAAGTCTTAGAACATCATGTTACCCTTAAATGGTGAAGTCCTAGTTCGATTCCTGCAACTTGATTCTACAGAGTACACGAATAGATCTATGTGCTAGGGTTGCAGAGAGGGCTCTCCGATGTTATACAACCGTGAGAAGTGACAGAAGGGCCCTGCCACATAGAAGGGTAATGTGTTAAACATGTCTCGTAGCATGGAGGTGTAACCTGGAGTGGGGATGGGCATGACTGGGTGTCTATAGCACACCTAATAGCTGATTCTTCACCCTTAACCCCCTTTTATATAGGGACTGCATGGGGGGGGGGGTATAAATGCAGTTACCGTAATGGATTGTTTCAGGACCAGGGTCTTAAATAAGGGTCGGTCTTGAATAAGTGCCAGGGTACAGGGACAATGTCTTAGGCACTAAACACACTATTCAAATAAACGCCTGTCCCCGATAAAGGACGTAAATTGCCGGCATAAATACTGAGGTGCATGGGTGCAAGTTGGTTGAGGAGTACCAGAAGGGACAGTGCTGTTGCATTATAGCACAATGTGTGGCTTGTAAAGAGTTGAGATGATCTAGATCTATCAGAGGTGAGTTTGATTGAACATGTTATCATCATGGTCCCAGGGTGTCGGGTATTAGTATGTGTGAGTGTGTAAGGGAAAGAATCTGGGAAAGCACCCCTAATTATACTTAAGCAAGTAAAAGAAAAGGGCACAAAAAAGGAGTGGCCATTTCTTATCAACATGGGGGGGTGAGATTTCCCATGGACGGAGAATTTTTCTTGCAGCCTTTTCAGTTCTTTTGTGTCCCTTGTTAGACCAAAGTGGACTGTCTTTCTGAAAAGGGGATAGATTGATAACAGAAGGGCGTTTCCTAGGATGTCTGGTTTTTCAGGGGCAATTTCTAGTAGCCCAAGTTGTGAGACAATCCGCGAAAAGGGGGCTTAGTGCAGGGGACCTAACACCTCTTCTCCCATTTCATGTCAAACAGTTGGTGTTTCACGAATTTCTCCAGATTTTGACAATCTATCTCCCCTACTCTCCCTGACTCTCTCTCTGTCTCTCTCTCTCTGTCTCTCTCTCTGTCTCTCTCTCTCTCTCTCTCTGCCTGTCTGTCTGTCTGTCTCTCTCTCTCTCTGCCTCTCTCTCTCTCTCTCTCTCTCTCTCCCTCTCTCTCTCTCTCTGCCTGTGTGTGTGTGTGTGTGTGTGTGTGTCTCTCTCTCTCTCTCTCTCTCTCTCTCTCTCTCTCTCTCCAGAGGGGGGCCACGTGCCCCCTAGCCCCTCCCCCTGGATCCGCCCCTGCTCTCTCTATTCCGATAACCCCTGACTGTGTTCTGTTTTTTTCCTCATTCAAGGATTGGCCAGCGTCCAATGTTTACCACAAATAATAAAACTGCTGTGGATCGTCTACACTTCGCAGCTAACGCAATTACCAGTTTAATCCTCCTTTGAACAAACACGGTGCCTATTACGGAGATATCCATCTTTACAGACTTCAGAGTAAATAACCTTCCCCACCTCATCTCAGTAGGACATATATGGTATCTCATGGCCGTGTGATTTCCCTATAAAAATAAAGTCCAAATATGTTTAGTCTCTAAATCCGTTACCTCACCCTACAGTTGCCTAGCCCTGACCTCTCTCCGTTGATCCATTAATGGCATTAGCTGTACCTAATCCTCTAACAATTCATGGGTCAGAGAGAAATTACAGAAAAAAAAGTAGAAGAAAACATCTGCCCCCTGAAACACCTGCCCCCTGCTCATGTTAATCCACTTACAATAGCTCTCTGGGTCTTCTGGTTGACTCGATCCCAAGTAAACCTGGTGTGTTATATAATAATTAATCAGGGAGGGAAGCAGGGCCACCCTCAAGTTGCCTAGGTGCTGGTTAGTGATGCCTCAAAGCTCCATTTCCAATTGACATATCTCGTGTGGCGGCTATAGTATAAGGCAATCTTGGTCTGTAACCCAGATCTAGGTTTCACAGCATACATGATCTTCCCCAAGCAAAGAAGGAAAAGAGTAGATGAAAAACATTAGAAAGATTTAAAATTACCCCTACAATTATGGTTGTTCATTTAGGGAACGTTCAACAATTACGTCACTGCTTGGGGGGGGGGGGGTAGGGGTGGTCTTTGGGTTACTCTATATGTTTCATACAAAAACAGTGACAAAGGGGTGGGTGGGTCCTGAAGAATGCCTAAATACGAGTGACATACTTGTTGAACGTTCCCTTATGTTGCCCTTAAAGGGGTACAGATAGTATCAAATCTTTAATCTTATTGTTGTCATCAGGAGCCCTATCTGTATCGATGTTAGGTAGATACCCCAATCTAAATCTGCCTGACTCTTAGTCCTATCTTGCCATTCATGGTAAATCAGAGGCGTAGGAAGCAATTCTTCATTGGGGGGGCCCGGCGAGGGCACCATCACGACCACCTTGAATTGTCGGCTGATGCGTGATGGCGTCTATATAATGTGTATATAGAATTCATATAGAAAAGTAATTTTTGGTAAATTTTGGATCTGACTTTAGGCTCAGACCCCCATTTTCCCTATGACATCACCATAATAATCTAATTTAAGATGTAAAGTTTTAGCTTCTTTTCCATTGTGTTTATGAGTTCTTGGAAAATATTGGGGGGCCCAGACATACTTAGGCCCCACCTCCTTCATGATTGGGGGGGCCCAGGCCCCCCTGGCCCCCCCTTTTCCTACGCCCCTGTAAATGCGACATCCACATACATTTTATAACCTTAATTTTCCTGATTATCCAAGGAGCTCTTTATATACCTTATACCAATGTTAGACAACTATCTCCCATATCTTATAACCTGTGATGTCCAACATCTCAAAGTGGCCAAGTAACTGTGATACTTGGCCACCTCTTTGATACATGCTTTTTCTATGTATATTCTACACTGTAAAAAGAATAACTGATGAATGTACATGGGATCCTCGTAACACTGAACAGTGGACCATCCTAATTGTAAAGCACTGAACCAGTGTAGTTTTTACAAGAAGCCCCTGTTGGCAGTACAGTGGTACACAAATGTACAAGGAATCAATGTGAAAATAACGAAGGATCTCTGGCAACTTTGGGACAAGGTATGTGTCGTTATTTTGACTTATTTTTTAGAGTGTAGAATAGCAGCGGTCCTCACTTAATCTACATTATGGCATTACAGAGGTACATCACACTCAGAGACTTTGACAACTCTAGGCGTCACTACCACCTTTCTTAGATATTCCCTGCGGACAAGCAGACATCCTGTCACTATTTCTTTCCCTTCCACAATGCATTGTATTCCTTTATGAAAGTCAGCAGGCCCTCTGTGGGGCATTGCTACAATGGACAGAATAGTCCAGGTCACAAGACAGTCTCCTTTACACAAAGTGAGAAAAGAGAGAAAATTGTGGAATATATTTTTTTTTTCAATCAGAGGCTGCTTCAGAATTTGCAAACAATTGAATGCAAGTCACGACAGTAGACATGTATCATATTTATAAGCTACAACTATTGGGGTCTTGGCTATTAGGATGCCGATTGTTCCGGAGGCACCAATACCTTTCATTGGTTTTGGCACTTGATGGTTCTGGAGGCCAAAGTTCTACGGACCCTAGGTCTGTTAACCCTAGGTCCGAGGGCCCTTTAGGGTCCAAGCCTTGAGGGCCCAGTGACATTTAACATCCAATTCACTGCCAGGATCAGACAGACCTGCGTCATGGAACCCCACAGTATCTCCAAATCCTGTTCTGTTAACATGGGATTATGGGCCCTCATCCCACAAGATATCATATCTCTACATATTAGTCGGTGAAACTGACACCCATCCTCTGATGTTCTAATAAAGCTTATAATCTAATCAGTGATGGTATCATCTTAACCCTTTAGGTGCCACTGACGCATCAATGCTTCATGCCCATTGGTCGTCATAATGCATGAATGCATCCCTGGCGAGTAACTCGCAAGGGCTACATCCATGCATCATGCCGACCCTACGGGATTGTTGCACAAACTACTGGAGGGTTGGCATGATGCTCCAATGAAGTGCTGGCGAGCAGTCCTGGCGAGCAGACTCGCCAGCACTTCATTGGAGTATCATGACGACCAATGGGCATCATGCATCGATGCATCAGCGGCCCCTAAAGGGTTAGGGATCAGTACCTCGCAGGTATATGTGATACAAGGACGTGAAGAGGATTACTGAGATAGCTGTATCAAGTAAAAGGTGTCCACAAGATAGACTTTGGTCCATATTTTCACCTGCACCAAGCATTGTGATTTATTTGATATTTCTTATGGTTGTGAATTGTGATATTGAGCATATCATACATGATCACTTGATTAGAACCAGCCTCTCTATGCATTTCTTCGTAGGGTTTAGATCTATAATTGTTATAGTGGAAGATAATTTCTCCTGCGTGTAATTTACATCATTTCATTTCTATGCAGATTTCTACGAAACTATTTATATGCCCCTCTTTCCAACGCAATGACATCAATATACGTCACAAAGTATTGTAGATAGTATTAAATCAAAGATAATTAAGCCAGTAGTAATTCGACAGTTAGCCCATTCTAGGACAGAGAGTGCTTTCAATCATTGTGTCCACCACAATACGCTAAGTGACGGTAATTCTAGACACCATGGCTGCAATTGTGCATTATGCCAACCTGATGTAACCTGGAAAGCATTGTACTGATGCACTTTGACGAGAAAGCAATGTGCATCACTCGGCTCTTAAAGGGTTACACATGCCTGCCTTGTGCTTGTTCATAAATAATAGTTATTCAAATATAACAGACTGTCAGTACTTGGGGTTTACCATGCACTGACCATTGAAATACCGTAGGCTGAAGGAGGGGTGTGTTTCTTAGAAAATTGAACGCGTGCTATAGAGCACTTATGGCCCATGTCTTCCACCAAATATCATAAAAAAAATATAGAAATTAAACCTACCTAACTGTTGACACTATAGTGACAGTATGTGGATCGTCTCGCTGTCCGCCATTTTGGATTTTGATGTTCTATGCGCATGCGCGACCCCTCCTTGCCAGAAGTCGCATTTTCAACAGAGTATGTCCAGTATGTCCGAGTGGGAAATGCACCCATTATTACCCAATATAACGACTGGTCACAATGCGCGCATGCGTCAAATCTCCAGACCGGAAGTGAGGTGGTCGACATAACAAAAGTATGGTGGTCCGATTTACACACTCATATATCAACGGTCTTAACCCGTCCTGTGCAGGAAATTCCACCTTACCTGCTGAAAAAAAGTGTCTTAATTGCCCTATTCCCATAGGAGTCAATGTGTTATTTTGACCCCCTGTCGACCGCCAAAATTGACCGCGCAATGCAATCCTATGGAGCCTCGTTTTCGTGAGAAAGTAGGTCAAATATGTCAGGTTTTTTCTTCAGCTATTTTTATAGCTAAAGAATATTTTTCCAGGAATTGTGCATGTACAATGAAAGACATGATTCTAAAGAATATGTTTCCATGATTTTTTGTCTAATTATCCCCCAATTACGATGAACAATTCCCATCTAAAGTTCCAATTCATGACCATCAGTTTGTGACCGAAAAGGCACCGCCAATGACCCAGGAGGACCTGGGCCAATTAGGTTGATAATTTTCCATTAATTGTTAGCCTAAGGATGATCTTTATAACTAGGTATATGGGTTAATAGATGATGGGCGGACAATCTGGTTATTGTCAACTTATATGGAATGGTTTTGTAATGGTATCTACCCTTTGGCCTTGTACCACCTAGTTGTCACAACATGTTATTACATGGGGATTTTTGAAATAAATCCTTACGGGTAATTTATTGAACATGACATAAATATGTGTGTATTCGTGGCATGGCAATTGATATGAATAGGGGTAAATTAAGTCGAATGATGATATATAGAGTTATCATATATAATAATTATATTCTGTGCCATGTTAGTATGAACACTAAAAGGAAGGTAAAGATTAGCTCTATGGTGGATCGATTGCCCTGACATGCCCCTTATGCGGATTGCAATAACTCGGTCCAGAGTGTTATTCTCAAAATAGCTAATTGATTTAACTGTAATAATGTGATACTCTGTAGATAATCTGGAAAGAAGGAATAGTTTAAAATGGATGCCTGATGTACACAGTACTTCTAAATATCAAGTATATTTTGGACTTCATTCAAGTCACATTTTCCAGTTCCATGGTATACATCAATTAGGAATTGAGACATTTCAATTAAGCTAAAATCACCTTTCACAACTTTTGGCAGACGCCATCCACCGGCCAAACTCTGGGGGATGTCAGGCGAGAGGAGCTTTTAGGTTTATAATTAGGGTTCATCATTATTGCATTTATTGGCAACTGAAGCCTAAAATCAGGCCACCAGTGGTATGTGGGGTATGTCGTCCTTGGCTCGACCACACGTGGGTTTAGATGAGATTTGCAGATACGACTAGCTTCCCCAGTGAGTCAAGCTTAACTCGACATTTTCCATATTTTGGTCATCATACACTGCAAAAATGGTGTTTAGATTTTAAACATGTTTAGGTCTAAACATGTTTAAAATCTAAACAAATAGGTGAGTTAGGTGTCTCATCAATTACTCATTTAGGAAATAAACACTTTTATTCTAACTACATAAACATTTTTGCTAAACATGTTTAGATGTTTAGAGTCTAAACAGCTGAATAATAGGTGTTTAGATTTAAACATCAATATATTTAGATGCTTGGATGTCAAACCCACACCAGGTAGCAGCACTACCTTTGAATGGACTATCTGTACACAATTATAATCAATTGTTGTGACAAATGTCCCCAAATCCCATGTTTATTGTTGTTTCTTTTTACTGAATGTCATGAGAATAGGAAGAGCAATAGAAAATTGACTAGATTCTCCTTACACCAGCATCATTGCCAAAAAATAGTCAATATGCTACATGACTTACACCTATTTATTTTTATTTTGGAATGGGTAAAGCAATGTCCTTGCTGCCAAGCTGCTGTACTTTCTGAAGTCTATCATAGTGTGTACATACATGTGTATACGTGCAGCTGTGGCTGACATCTTTGGAGCCTTTGACATGTAGATAAAATACCTGCTGATGTCCCCCAGTAAATGAGAAAGCAAACAAAAGACATTCCTTTATTTTTTCAATGCATACATGTCTGCAAATCCTAACCCTAACAAATTACATAGACATCTAAACACAAAAATTCATAAATATCTAAACACAAAATTTCATAGGAATCTAAACACAAATTTTAAAACTAAACACCTACATTTCTAAATACCTGAGCTAAGCACATTGTTTGGCTAAACATGTTTAGGAAACTAATGTGATTACAAAAACGTTGCAAGAATATGTTTAGAATTGTGTTTAGGATCTAAACACCATTTTTGCAGTGTACCTTGAGTTATATTCGTGCGGCGAAGCAGCTGTCCAGAGAGAAAAAGAAAGTGTAGGAGTTATGCAGTGTGAATTCTTACTATGCTCTATACTCCGATCCCTAATGTTATTTATGCATCTCAAACACTCCTCATTGCACTTCCACCAATATTATTGTGATATGTTTTACCAGCATTTGAATGTTCTTGGTGAGAGGAGATGGTCGAGTACATGGGGATTTACCCCATACAGAACCCATGACACTGGTTAGTGTAGTTTATTCCACGACTTCTGTGATTTTGGGTGCTTTTTCCGGATATTCCCATGCACATACCTGTCGATATTGCACACCATGAAGGCTGTAGAATCAATTTTGTAAGGCGAGCGGTTATCCATGGATAACCTGCACACCGTGCAGTCTCACAAGCCCACACAAGCCCACACCATTTTTGCAGTGTGGGCTTGTGAGACTGTTATATAACAAGGTAGGATGTGACTGGAGGGAAATGGCTGGTGGGAAAAGGAATGAATGGATGGAAGTTAGGGGAAGGAAGAAACAAAGGGGGGGGCACACGGATAGGGATCGATAGAGGGGAAGGTATGAAGTGAGGCAGAGAGGAAAGAATGTGGAGGGGGGAATGGGATGCACATGAAGATTGGTTCCAAAAACGCAATATATTTTGGGGAGATTTGAGATGATGAGGCATTTATCATCCCCAATAACTGATAAGCGGATGGTAATTTTTATAAGTTCCAATATCTAGGGGGCATAGATAATCATCTCCATAAATCATTATGTCATCCTTCATAGGTATGATATGTGATCTAATTCAGTTGTTTCTTGTAACCTGTAATTTCTCATGTAACCTCCATTTTTTTAAGGTTTTTTTTTTTTGCGTTTTTGGAACCACATGGAAATAGAGAGGGTGTGAAATGGGAGGCATGGACAGAGGGAGGATGGGGCATGGGGTGGTTGAATGGAGGATCCACCCCCCCCCCCACCCACACAAACACAAACACACCTGAAACTGGGATTTGATATGACTCTTAACTATAGGATAGGTTGCTTGGGACTCTCTGCCCTCCTCACAACCAAATCTCCCGGCCGTGCCCCTCCGACTACTCCTAGACCAGCCCTTTTGACCCACCCCTGGTGAGAGCAATAGAGAGGGATGGGACAAAAGGAGGGAGGAAAACTAGGAAAAGAAAGCAAAAAGGAAGGGGGGGATGTTAGATGAACGCAGCAATGGTAGAATCGAGCTTAATGGTTAAACTTGATGCGTAAGCAATAGACCTATAGCAAAAGTCGTGTAGGTGTAGTGCTGTCTCGTAGTGTATCTGACGACAAGGGAACATGAGCCTGAAGGCTATATCATGCATCCTATAAGGATTGACATAATAAACTCTGGCACTAACCCTCTGAAAAATACACCCAGACCAGTCATCTACTAGGGTAGGGGAGTCGTTTAACACGCAGTAACTGTCAGAAGTGATCTGAGAGGTATCTCTAAATGGTTCTAATTCTGCTGTCCTCAGATCCCCCTTGACACCTTTCTGTACCTCCCAACTATTGTGACACCACTGTGACATTATACTTGTACAGGGTGTGACTGTAGGTTTCCCCATACAGTGCAACAGAGTGTTTTAAATCTTAACCCTTTAAGGACCGCTAATGCAGTAGCACATCATGCCCATATAGGTGCGTCATGCCGACCCTCTTGGAATATATAAACCTTGTAGGGTCGGCACGATGCCTTATGATCGTCTATAGATCTGTGTTAACTTAGATGCAGTATGACACCTCAAGGGCTATGTAGCTGTATATATGTTGTATCCCATGCAAACCTGGAGTAGACACTCTAATCACTATCACTGTATTTGAGCATCAAGCAAACCCTAAATCAACACCTATGTGTCCAGTGAGATGCATAAATACAGCCCTAGTAACCTTGTAGACATCACTGCTTTCTTGCATTTCATAAAATGTCTTGCATGTCTAGCTATGACCTATAGTCTAATAGAGAGTTGATAAACCACTCAGTTATCTGAAATAGGGTCAATCATACTTTACCTAAACTTTGCCTACTCTTATGATCCACCTTATCCATAATACTAGGTCCAAACCAGGGCACTCCCTCTTTAAAAATGCTATGTCATTAGCATCATGAAGACAAAGTAATATTAAATCTTGAGGTATCATGTAACATCTAAATGGGTTACACACATGTACATAATACGTCACTCCCAGAGTGACATGCCTACCCAGTACATGTCAGACCATGTCCACTGTCAGTTGTGTTACCTCATATAACCTCATCATATCACCTGCAGGTACCAGCTGACAGACAGGTAAATAGGTGACTTAAAGACATGTTGTGCACACCTGGAAAACCCTTAGGAACATGCTTTAAATATCAAGTCTGTAATATAATATCTCATACAATAAGATATATGACAGTTCCTTTACATTAGCTCACATCAGTCTTAAATGATCTTTCTCGTTGTTTCACGACTTCGGACACAATGCAAAATGGTTATATGTAGGACAAATACAAAATTGTTATGCTGATTACCTAAGTGGCATTTTAACAAGTTTTCACATTAAATTGGAATGGAAGAGGTTTGCAGCCAAGATTGTTACCCAGCTATCTATTATAGTGACAATTGCTGCTATCATATCAAGTCTGCAGCACATAACTACTATTTCCAGAAGAGGGATCACAGATAATCCAACTCCTTCTCATTTCCATATACATAGGGCCCTAACACCTTCTATGAATGTTAGAGTGGTTCTACTGCAGACACCTAGTACATACACACATCAAGGTGTTAAACACAGTGCTGCTTTTCTGTTTGCTCAACTCTTTTAGGGCTACATACTGTATTAATACATCATACTTAATTGTTGCCATGGTGGGCCTACATGGATGCATACCGGTGAGTAACTCGCCAGTGCTGAACCCATGTTGACCTATGGAGTTAATACATGGTCACAGCATGATGCATGAATGCAATTCACACCCAAGGGCCGCATGTGTGTTTAACGAGGACGAAATGAGCTTCATTTATTGTATAGTCCCCAAAGGGCCATGGAGAAACATTGGTGGAGCAGAGGTTCAGGCACACCTCAGGCAACATGGGGCTAAGTGTTTGAGTTCTGAACCTGGTTTAAGTTAACCCTTTAAAAGCGAATTGTCATGTACTTTCCTGCATGTTCAAAGCTGAAATCTAATTTAGCCTTTGACCACCTCTGCCAGGGTTCTTTCTATAACCAAAATCTCAGTACACTGAATAAAAGGGGGCTACTGAATCTGTCCCTTCTCCCAAGTGACTGCAGCAGGAACCTGCATGTTGTACTGTTGTTGACTGCAGCCCTCACTGAGAAAATATTCTTACTCATTTGAGTCAGTATCCAGACTCAGGCAATGTCGCTAAAATGAGTATGAATTGAGACTCAGCCTGAGCCTGTGGTGATACTCAGGCAGATCCTGAGGCTAGTGCAGGCTGAGCCTGGGGTGATACTCTGACTCTGCCTGAGTATTATCCACAGGGTCAGGCTGAGTATCAAATCATACTCATTTTGGCGACATTGCCTGAGTCTGGATACAGACTCAAGTGAGTAAGAATATTTTCTCAGTGCCGGTAGAAAACCTCGCCAAAAGTGCACCCATGTATCAATATGATCACATTGATACCCTCTTACTGGATCAGCATGATGCACCAAAACAGTGTGGACACTGATGCATTTCCGGTGCATCATGACAAAAATGAGCGCCAGGCCTTGAGACTGTTGGATCAGGGTTACCTCTATTTGTTATCTATGGCGTTTATACCATGGTTTCAACCATTAAAATAATTATTTTACCTTATAAAGCCATGAAAATCAATGTTATTTGTTGCGAGTCAACGTAATCCGTCCTCCGCCATCTTGGTTTCTCGGCGAGACAACCAGAATGCCTGGACGCAAAATATTACGTCAATGTGTGTCCGAGGGGCATTTTCATAGTAGAACCACTGGTAAGCAGTGCACGACGGCCAGAATACCCTTAGAGCATATGCCAATGTGACAACTTGTGTCTCGCCGTGGTAAACAATCCGTCTGCTACGCAGTCAACATGACGGCAAAAACTTCGCTCGATTCGATTTTTCTATCTTCAATTCTTTTAAATATACAGGTCAAATCATGGCGAATTAAATGTAGGTGATAGAATATAATGTCTACATTCATCCTCTATATGCATTAAGCTTCTAATGCTATAGTTTTTTTTAATTATCGAATTAAATTGTTCACTGTCAACTTGCTGTCATGTCGTCTCGATCCAAGTGTCAACATGGGTTCATTTAGCGCATACTATTCAAACTTCATTATCCGCTCCAGGCACCGTAAAATCATTCAAGAACGTGATAACCATGGTATAACACCTTCTATGAATGTTAGAGTGGTTCTACACAAATCAAGGTGTTAAACACCTACTGCTTTTCTGTTTGCTCAACTCTTTTAGGGCTATATACTGTATTAATACATCATACTTAATTGTTGCCATGGTGGGCCTACATGGATGCATACCGGTGAGTAACTCGCCAGTGCTGAACCCATGTTGACCTATGGAGTTAATACATGGTCACAGCATGATGCATGAATGCAATTCACACCCAAGGGCCGCATGTGTGTTTAACGAGGACGAAATGAGCTTCATTTATTGTATAGTCCCCAAAGGGCCATGGAGAAACATTGGTGGAGCAGAGGTTCAGGCACACCTCAGGCAACATGGGGCTAAGTGTTTGAGTTCTGAACCTGATTTAAGTTAACCCTTTAAAAGCAAATTGTCATGTACTTTCCTTCATGTTCAAAGCTGAAATCTAATTTAGCATTTGACCACCTCTGCCAGGGTTCTTTCTATAACCAAAATCTCAGTACACTGAATAAAAGGGGGCTACTGAATCTGTCCCTTCTCCCAAGTGACAGCAGCAGGAACCTGCATGTTGTACTCTTCTTGACTGCAGCCCTGGTAGAAAACCTCGCCAAATGTGCACCCACGTATCAATATAATCACATTGATACCCTCTTACTGGATCAGCATGATGCACCAAAACAGTGTGGACACTGATGCATTTCCAGTGCATCATGACAATAATGCGCCAGGCCTTGAGACTGTTGGATCAGGGTTAACCCCCAGTGGGTTTAACCCTTTAACCCTTTAAAGGCCCCTGATGCAGGAGTGCATCAAGCCCATTGGTCGTCATGATGCACCAACTACATGAGACTGCTCGCCAGCACTTCATTGGAGCATCATGCCAACCCTCCGGGGTTTATATGTCATGGCGACCAATGGGCATGATGCATTAATGTATCAGCGGCCCTCAAATCACATGGCCCTTAACTGGTTACAGAAGTCAAATAGCGAGATAAGGCCCATTCAGGTGTCAATGGTGGGACTATTTTTAGGGGAGAAGATTCAATGGGTATAGAGGGCTATGCTATTTGACTGCCTACACTGGCAGGTGTTTGTGGTGCATTGTTCTGTGTTTGGAGGACCACCTTTCCAGCCCCTCCCACAAGCTGACCAAAAGGGAGTGCTTAATTCTCAGCCCAAGGGAAGGGTGTTGAATTTGGTATATCAACTCAATGGAAACTATGTGCGAACATGATTCTGATGGAAAGGTGTAGTTTATGGGACCTAGGCACGGGCCCTCAAGGGCCCTTAATAAGCAATTTTGAGGGAAGTGGTACATTTTTAGAATAAAAATATAGATATTTATCTAAGACCAAAGACCTACTGCCCAGAAGTCGCTATTTCCCGGCAGTCCCCGCAGTTTTGATATCTGGATGTACCTTATTAGAGGGATATGTGGTGTTTTTGAGGAGTCACCCTCTACTATGTTATGCTATTTGGCTTTGTAGCTTGTAAAGGGTCATTCATCTTCAATTTTGGGCCCCTTGACTAGGGTACAAAATTTTTACGGTTGTTCGCACATATATAAACTAGAAAAGATAGGGAGTGGCCCCCGGCCATTGCGAGTGATTCAAGCCACTAAAGGTCAGTGGGCTTCCCTAGCCCACTTAAAAAGGTCTATATCTCCTCTTTCCTATCCCCTCGGATGTGCGTGGTGCACATATCCGCCATAGTTAGGACCATTGAATAGTTCTAAGATATTATCTGAATACCGAATACTATCTAGATTACGACCTAATTTCCATGACCCCCTAGTCAATGTCTCTGTTTGTGTCTCTGCCTTAATTTAGCTCTGTAACCAAAGAAAACATAGATTTATGCTTTTGTACCCATGTTTCAGACACCTAACTGGATAAATCGGTCATATCTATGTACACATCAACCTAATTAACCGAAGCTATCTAATGATATAATTGATGTGGTGTGATTGCTCCTGTCAAAAAGCAGACCTGTAAGGGACTAGCTTTTTTGCTTATCCTGCCAATTGTTTTGCCTCTACATTTGGGTAGGAAATCATTCCCAGGCCTTCTTGTGCATTCTGTTGCTTTTTTTTTTCTTTCAGTCGAAATAGGTGGACTTTTTTGCCCCCCCCCCCCACCCGTTTCTCTTATCTCTTCTTCTCGAAAAGAAACAAGCAGTAGATTAACAGGGTCGTGAAGGTAGCACATCCAATTTGGCGGTAGTGAATGTGTCCCCTCTGGGGCTGATACACCGACCTCAAAGCGTTGGTAGATGCATTGATAGAATATGCTGGCTGATAAAGCTATCTGCAGTCACTACAATGTCAGATGGCGGCAAGTGCACATGGCATCTGAGGTATTAATAGCATTTTTAAACCTTACAGGAAAGCACAGTGCTTTCTTTCATTATGACAGTTTTATTTTGTGTTTTTGTTTGTTTGTGGGTTTTTTTGCCGTGTAGGCAAGTGTAGGCTGCATTCATGCATGAATCTAAGGGGTCGGCGTGATGCCGACCCCTTAGATCCTTAATTAAAGGGGTCAATTGTCAGTATAAGATAATACATGTACCGTATGACTTAGCTGATGATGCCGATAGACGTGATTACCGTGAGGCTGACCTATCCCGCACTTATCTACGCAGCATCCAAGGTAAGGGCCCTAGACAGGGGGTCCCATGTCACTTGTCGATTTTAAGAAATGTGTCTTGTCTCTTGTTACCCAACCCCATGTCCCTTGTCGATTTTAAGAAGTGGCATTGTCCCCTTGTCGATCTTAAGAAGTGGGTTTGTCCCTTGTCACCCAACCCCATGTCCCTTGTCGATTTTAAGAAGTAACCTTGTCCCCTTGTCGATTTTACCTGTCTGGGGCCCTAAAGTAGGTTAAGTTAACACATGAAGGGCCGCATAGTATATCAATATGACTTATATTCTTTGGTCTTCATGATGCATGCATGCAGCTATGGTAAGTAATGCACCAGTGCTGCATTCATGCTGACAGTATCATGGATTTAATACTCTCAAGAAGGGTCGCCATGATGTAGCAATGCAGTGCAGACAATTGGGACACTAAGGCCAGTCTGGTGCATTATGGTGACAGAGGAGAACGAACCTGGAGAAACTATGCGCCATGTGCATGGTGCATCATGTCCATTGGTCGTTATAATGCATGAATGCATCCTTTGCAAGTGTACTCATCAGTACTGCATTCATGATGCATTATGCCGACCCTACGGTGCTGATAACAGGTTGTCATAATGCAAAAATGTAGCCTGAATGGCTCTACTCACGAGGGCTGCATTCCTGCAGCACACGGCTATCAGGGGGTATGACGTATCATTGCAACACGCAACCCTTAAAATTTGCCATGGCTGCATGTAAGAATCACATTGACCTAACGAGAAAGGATATACATCTTAATAGGGTTTGGTGTGATGAGTAGACGCTTATGGCTGTAGGCATGCGACAAATAGCATTTATGCATTAACATACTGGTGACAGGATTTGCGAAAAGGGCCCTTAGTGCAGGGTGCATTAAGGCCCCCATTCCTAGTACATGTCACAAGTCTGTCATCATCATGCAGCCCTTAAAGGGAGTAGACACGATCCAGCTGGTTCAAAATTGACCAACAATTTCTCTTAGTAACTTTTAGGGATGTTAGATTGATCCTTAGGTAACATAAAGAAGGCATAAAAACCATAGGTCATTGTGTTCATTTTTCCACTGGACGGTATTAAAGTTTGGTGGTCTTAACTATGGCTGCCTATGAGAATTTGTGTTTTCCCACATTTAATGCCATAGAAAAAAATCGTCTAACAATTTCTTAACCAAACCTCATGTATTTATACCTGAGATCATTAGAATTATTTTGGAACCAAAAAGTAGGGGATCACAAGCAAAATGAAATTTTCCTGAATAAACTAAAAATATTTCTAATTCCTTTAGTGTAGGAGTCTATGGGTACAGGATATATGAAATCCAGTGATAAGAATGTATAGAATGCCAATGTATCACACCTAAAGGGTTGATAAAGAATGGTTATGTCATATAAATTAGGAATATGAGCAAATATTGTCAAATTTTGCAGTTTCATTTTTTGCCACCAGGTGCCGTTTGAGTAGATCGTGTCTACTCCCTTTAAGGGGTAACTAAATCCTAGTAGCTATCATTTCAACATTAAGTGAAGCACCACCATTGTTAGAGTGTGAGGACGTTAGGGGATACAGGTAACCAATGACACAATGTGAATGCCACATGTACACAGAGGTAACCAAGATGACCGCCATGGTCACCATGGTTACGGATGAAGGTTTTAAAGGGGTGCAGATAGGATGTGGAGAGGGGTTGATTTAAAAGAGCCATCCTAAACCCTTTATGTGCGACGAAGTGTATTAATACACTGTGTCATTTGTAGTGATGTATGAAATGCAGCACTGTTGAGTCTACTTGTCTGGGCTGCAATCATGCTCGTGTTGATACGCTTCTGCTAGTGCTGCTGGCTATGCATCATGTCGTCGCCATGGTGATGATACACGCATTGGTGAACAAATGTAGTACTAATTGAATTACCCACTGACTTTGCAAAATTAGTGTGCAATGAGAAGAAAACCAAAACAAATTTGATCTTTCAGCTTTTTGTACTTTTGCACTCTTTTTTAAAGGGCAGATAGTGTATTATCATTATTATTGTATCAGTCACGCTGACTACAGATATAAAGATAATAGCTTGAATGCTGCATCTGCATGGTAGATATCTTGTCAGTACTGTGTCCATATGATCACCATGCTGAACTTACAAGGGTTATACATTCCTGGAGATTCACCATGGTGCACCCATGCACTGCTTCTGGCAGGTGTACTCATTGTGATTCCATGAATGCATCTGGTCGATCAAAGGACATGGTTCTGTAGACATCATGTGGCCTTTAAAGAGTTAAGGTTACAGATGGTGACATTGGGATTGCCTGACAACGTCTGTTACTCTCCCCCAGTTCTCATTGTCCTCGTGTATTGTTGGCAGGTAAAGGGGGTGGGGTGCATAGAGAGAGGGGTGTATGGGAGTGTGGTAATAGTGGGGATTAGCTTAAGTGCTTCTAGGGATAGGGGGGAATAACCCTTTTAGATCATCCTTAAAGGGTTTAGGTGGGGGGAGAGGAGTATAATTTTAGGGCAGCATTCTTAGAGTTTTAAGGTGGGGGTGAGTGCACCTGCTCATTTTTTTTATATAGGTATGTAAGATGTGGTGACTTTTATCTGCAGAATACCCAAGTACCACAGTACATATTGGTGCTCAACAGTAGACACCAGCCAAGCAGAAAAGGTGTTAGGTAAAAGTGAGATTGGATCATCCTTTCTGCTTACCTCCTTATTGAACTGGTACACATATGTTTACACCTTGTGCATCCATGTCCTAAGGGCACCAATACAACTACTAATGGATGGTATTTTTTCTTTTCCTTACTCTTTCCAAATTAGGATCATGGGGCTTTCAATGAGTCGCCATTGACTGAGTGTGGGGGAAATGGGTGTTTCTTTAATAGCTGCAATTTTTTCTTGTCAGTTGTCGTTGGGATGCAATGGATGACAGATCGGTTGGTATCGAAGAAACCAAGTATAATATCATATAGTTTTGCAAGACAATTCTCTCTATCATTGTTCAAAACCATTCCACACTGACATAAACAAAAGGAGTAGTGTATGGCGTCCATATTGCAGTTAACTTGAAGTATTGTTGACTAATGTTTTTTTCATAAATACCTCAATCGTATTTTATCATAGCCTACCCTCTCCCATTACGTATTACGTGAGGGGAGTCAGGGATCAACCTTAACTCTTTACTGGCTTATAGTTTATTACATGTAATTTATCACTGTAATACATCGGCATGAATGCAGCCCTATAGTGAACAACCCAACAGTATCAAATAATAGAGGAAAAGGAAGAAAGGACTACAGCATGGGTATCGTCCTACAAGGTCAGCATGATGGACCAATGGCCATAATGCTTTGTCCAGCCTCATTTCCATTTATCTAACGATGTATCGCTGATTCTTGAAGTGGTGCACCATGCCATATTTCTTGGAAATGTCTCATTCTCGAGGACTTGAAATGATCCATGAAAACAACGCTGGCGAGTTACTCCGTATGTCTGCATCTTAGATCTCACCAGGGACCTGCCAGGGTACATTCAGGCATCGTGACGACCGATGAGCATTACAAACTAATGCAATATTGACCCTTAGAGGGCCCAAAAGGGTTAAGAACAAGGAGTTGTGCCACTGTTATGGGTCACTTGGTGTTGACTAAGATCATACTATCTCTTACTACTATGTTTGTCTAGGTCAAGTACTGCACTGCAGGAAAGCATCTCTAGTTTCATACATACTTCTTAAATCTTTTTTTTTTTAAACCCTGCCTACACAATTATAGTGCAACAACGGTTATAAACACTGATCCTACTTTTTAAGAAAGGTTCAACAAGAAAATGGATCAAATTACATACGTAAGAACCATATGAATACAGTGCACCTTTTGTAAAGTTGATGTATAGTGCTCACGAAGTACAGATACCCATCTAATGAGCCTTACCCCTGAAAGGGCAGTATAATGCCCCTAGGTGTGTGTCACGGTGCAGCAATGCAGTACTGGTGAGTCTTCTCACCTGTAGTGCATCATCAGGACGTGCATCAACCCTACAGGGTTTACATGATACATGAATGCAGCCTTGGTGGGTACAGTTTCTCAATAGGGCTGCTGATGAATGTTAATGCAATAATGGTTGATATTGAAGTCACTAGGACTGGATAGCCTGGATATTCCAGCACCAGGCGAAGCCGAGTGCTGGTATATTCAAAGGCTATCCAGCCTGTGTGCCTTCAGTATCAACCCTCAATGCATTTATACCACGATTTACCCATCAAAAATCAATAAAAAATCAATAAATTCGTATTGACTATGAAACGTTCACAGTAAACAAAACTGCTGATCAAAGGCACGATTTCTTGCCGACACGGCCACAGGAATTGACTGGATTGTCTCCACTACCAAAGCTCTATGTACGATGACAAGCCCCCACCCGCCTGGTTCAATGCTAAAGGTTCCCCAGTCGCGAAAACAGTAGTATGTCTGGGCCTCAGTCCGTCAGCTCATCCGGTAGCCTAGATGGTAAGGCATAGGTCTTTCTACCTAGAGATTGGGTGATCGAATCCCATCTTTCGGAATGTATTTCTGCTCAGTTTCAATACAAAAAGATTATAAGTGTTACAGTTAGATAATATTTCTAACACTTAGAAGTACTGGTATATCCAAAAAAAGCACTCAAAATCAAAAAATCGTGTGGGTATATCCTGCATAATGCACGCCTGATATCCTCAAAATGAGCCAAGAAAGCACTCAAAAGCTAAAATCGTGGTATAACTTGTTATAATGCATGATATGAGCGCTGACGGGTAACCTTCCAGGGCCCTAGTCTACATGAGTTGACACACACCTTATCTTGGTGTTAAATAGTCATCGTGGTACATGTAGTGCCAAAAAGTTACTCCCTGGTGCTACCTGATGCATCCATGACTCAACACTTGCTATATTTTCTCCCCATGACTCGCTGACCAAAGTAATATTTAATATTCTAGCCTCTATTCTGTCATTCAATAGTTATTTCTTCTTCATCGGAGGTTTGATAGATCTCCATTTAATTTCTTTTAATTCGTGATCGATAGTCTGTGATGGTATCATTTGTACTAACCTAATCACTAGACATAATAAATTGAATTTTCCATTCAAAGTAGATGGCCTGTAACTACATTGACCTCTGCAATCCCCAAGATACTCTTGAAACATCTATTTAATTGCCGAATTACTTATCCAATAACAAAGGTATACCAACAAAAATACATAAAACACATAAGGCCCCCCGATGCTTGCAGGAGAGGGGGAGTGAAGTTGCTGATTTGTGTATACTCAACAATAGACTGTTGCTTCAAAAGCCAAACGCTGATCTAGCTGTCTGATTATGTCTATATTTACAGCACAAACGCTTTATAATGTAATATAACACTGCTGGGCAAAGTCATAGTGCATTATCCTTAATGCTGCATTCTGATTGGCTGATTCACCGTGCATTATCTAGATGGATAATGCACTCCCAGCAAAAGCGGTTAATGTCATCTCACCTTTAGACAGGTGGATGTCTCAATACAGTCTAGAGCACTCCCACAGCCATGCCCCGTGCATTATTCCCTAACAATAACGTGCACTGTGAAATCATTACTATTAGGTATATATAAATATATTGTAAAAAGAAACTTAGATTCAAAACCAGAATCCGCCTGCTTAACTACAACTTGTACTGTTTTAATGTTGTATGGTCGAGTTGTGCCGAAACTTCTTCACGACAATTTGGCATTATTTTGTTACTCGAAAAATGTCCAACGAGAAGTTAATGTTCTAAGACTTTGTCCACAGGCTGATTATAATGTTTTCCTTATGCACATCTCACAGTCAAAAGGCATACATAACCTGTCAGCTTTTTTTTTTGTCATATTTCGCCAAACTCGTGAGAAACTATCAGATATGTGTCATATGGGACTAATTTGCTATGTGTAGGTGATTACATGGAATATACCCTAACCACACTGGTGTTCTACACTGTGGGATATACAAGTATTCACTGACATGGAACTAGTGTTTATTCTAAGCATTTTCCCGTTATGTATCTTTTGTACATCATATATTTGGGTTAGTTAACCCCTTAAAGGCCGCTGATGCAGGAGTGCATCATGCCCATTAGTCGTCATGATGCTCCAATCAAGCTTGTGAGCAGTCTCTTCAGCACATGCATCATGACGACCAATGGGCATGATGCATTAATGCATCAGCGGCCCTTAAAGAGTTAATACCACAATCAATTACCTGTTTTATGCAATCCGAAAGAAGTTTGCCAGGAATGGTCGGCTTTCAGGTACAACCAAAATCACCCAGTCAAGTGGTTAATCAGGGGATGCCTCAGAAGGGTGTGTCACTCTAAAAGTATTATATGGACTTCATAACGACCTCCCCACCATTATATCATAAATAATTTATGTCATATACAAAATAATATCATATTGTGATAACAGCAAAAAAACTGACAAACCCTAGGGTAGATTAACCTTAAGACGACCACATACCTAGAGTCGACCACCTGTCAGCTAGATTTTCTCACTCTCACATGTACTGCATTGGTCTTCATTCAGGAATGTTCTAGGAATGCAGGAACTGCATTCCTAGAACATACCGATTTCACCTTGAGATGACCACCATTTCACCTTGAGTTGACCACTCCTTATACACCTATTTGTACATTTAATTGAATAGAAACCAATGATTATGTAGGATTACATCACAAGATTCATGGCGAGAATAGTTTGGGATAGAAATCTTCACTGGATTATGCTCTGATACATACATTTCAATCTTTACTGCAATGCTATGGTTATTACTGTGTAGACAAAGTATTTGATACTGAGATTGTGAAGATAAATTGATTGATTGATTGATTTGTGTTTTACAGCACTTTAGCGGCACTAAGTGGCTATCTCATGCTTCACAGGTTGATAATTTAACAGAGGAATGTGTCAGTGCCCGCGCATATGTGCACCACACACATCCTGAAGGGATAGGAAAGAGGAGATATAGACCCTTTTAAGTGCGCTAGGGAAGCCCTTTGTGATGATAAAGGTAAGGAATGAATTATTATAGTCCATATTGAAGGTCTATACAAGAACATTGAAAACAAAACCTCTATAATGCAGGGTTGGAAATACCACTTCTAGTTTGATGAGATTTACAATATCCATGGCCATAAAATTGCCTCAAATTTCCATTCTAATTGAGTCACTGTAAAAACATACATTTTCTTATGATGCATTAGTTTTAATTACACCATTTTACTGCATATCTATCGAAGACACTTATTCTTTTTTCAAATATTAGTTTAACAATCATAGCGCCATTAAAAGGGTAGTTATCAAGTGGTCCACTCAAGGTGCAAGGTGGTCATCTCAAGGTGAAAATAGACTAACTAAGATGGTCTTAGAAATGATGAAAAACAATAGATAAACTTTACACATGGATTTGAGATAGGTAATTGGTCAAAAAGTCCAAATAATTGTCTTTCAATTAGTACCTTGGGGAACCCTAAAGACCTCAAAGATATTAACTACTGCATTTCCCTTATTGAAAACCTGCACAGGAACGGTCATCTTTAGGTTAATCTACCCTACCCCTTAACACTTATAATTATATTGATAGCCCATCGTCCCCGGGATGCTTAAGACATTGTGGTTGTCATTTAGGTACAATGTATATAAATATTAATGTATTCAAACAGGGCGTCAGTTCTGTTACAGTATATTGGATACAAAGTGCTCCTTTGTGTGAAAATATTGTTATACCATTTGGTGAGGTGCCAAACGGAAATATACATACAATGACAATTGTTATCTCAAAAGTACAATATACCAGTATTGTATATATATATATATATATATATATATATATATATATATATATATATATATATATATATATATATATAATTATGTATATATCTAAGTGGATGTTTATCTTAAGTCTTCTCTAACAGGACTTCTGTTTGATCCTTCCAACCACCTCTCCCACAACGCATGGCACTCTTTCTCACGAGTCGTGGGGACAGGGTAGGCAGAGATAGATGGGGGCGAATGACAATATGAGAAGGACAGAGGCTGGGAGAGAGAGAGAGAGAGAGAGAGAGAGAGAGAGAGAGAGAGAGAGAGAGAGAGAGAGAGAGAGAGAGGGATAGTTCTTTAAAGCTATCTGGAATGCTAAGGTAATATTGGAGAGGGGGAGGGAGACAGAGAGAGGAGGGAGAGAGAGAGAGAGAGAGAGAGAGAGAGAGAGAGTGTGTGTGTGTGTGTGTGTGTGTCAGAGACAGATAGAGACAGACAGACAGACAAGGAGGGAGAGAGAGAGAGATATAGAGACAGAGACAGAGACAGAGACAGAGGGAGAGACAGAGAAAGAGGCTGACAGAGGTGTCTATGGCAACAAATGGGAGTACTGCATTAATGCACTAAATCAGATGGAGTCATTAAAAGCTTAAATCCACCTCAATATAAAGACAGTATCAAGTATTTGTGGCATTAATTGTTCTTTCCAACATAATTAGCCATGTAATAGTGGGTCCTCTTGTGTTAAGCCCAACACACAAAGTATACGGACTTAGCAGGTTTAATTATTAGCCAATGAGAGAACCCCAATCTATTCACTGCGGTCCTTCGGGGGCCATCTGGTACCCATCTGATAGGTCTTATCAGTAGAACTCGCTGGTAACAAGCTCCAGCAATGGCCGCGCCCATGTGACAACCTGCTAACTCAGAATACCCTAGGTGTCTAAAAGTGTTTCTACATCAAACCTTTTTAACTGCATCATCCTTAATGCATGCAGTAACACCTTCCAACGTGAATGCAATCGTGGTGAGTAACTCGGCAGAGTTGTATTCAAGCGCATCATGCTTGTAAACTCTGGGGTGGTGAACCTCTCTATATATGCACTGATGCAATGCTGGATAGCCTTGTATTGGTGCATCGTTTTGACATATGGACATGAACCTGGAGGCATCATGCTGTCTTTAAAGGCCAGGCTAACCCTTTAAGGGCTGCTGATGCATTAATGCATCATGCCCATTGGTCGTCATGATGCACCAAGGAAGTGCTGGCGAGACTGCTCGCCAGTTACACTCCATTGGAGCAGCATGCCAACTATACAGGAGTTTATGTATCAAAAGGTCGGCATGATGCTCCAGTGAAGTGCTGGTGAGCAGTCTCCGGGCCCTTGATGGGGGGTCCCCATGTCCCATGTCGATTTTAAGAAATGGCCATGTCCCCATGTCAATTTTAAGAAAATTCCATGTCTCCATGTCGATTTTAAGGAAAGTTCATGTCACCATGTCGATTTTTAAAGAAAGGTTCATGTCCCATGTCACTAAGCCAAAAATGGCCCATGTCGCCATGTCGATTTTAGGGGTCTAGAGCCATAGTCTCGCCAGCACTTGATTGGAGCATGACGACCAATAGGTATGATGCATAAATTCATCAGCGGCCTTTAAAGGGCTAATTACCAACATGTTGCACTTGTCAGGATCATGATCTGCCTGAGGCTATGTGCTGTATGCTGATAGTGCTGTAGTTACATACACTGTAAAATATGTGTTTAGATCCTAAACACATTTCTAAACACTTTCTTGCAACAACATTTTAAACACTTTATCCTAAACACTTTCGCTAAAGTGTTTAGGATTGCCAGGTGTTTAGACATTTTAAGTGTTCATCACAGAAAGTGTTGATATGTCAAATGTGTTTAGTAATTATAAGGTGTGTACACACTAAGGTGTTCAGAAAAATCACTGTTTAGATATATATATGTTTAGATCTGTTAAGTGTTTATATCAACAATGTGTTTAGGACTAAAGGATGTCTCTCAGCAGGTTCAGAATGTTGAAGGCTGGTTTATTGATGTTGATCATCCAGTCATCAACATTGATTTAATGTTCTATGCCCAAAAGTCTTGAGATTAAGTCAAAACGAGTCCAAGCACTTTGATGGACAGAGTTATCTGGACCAGGTTATATGTATTAATCCCTACCACCACAAAATGGGTGTTTACCATGGGTCACATTGAAATCATGGTAATGGGAGGGTAAATTTCTTTTACAAATTCATTCTAAGATTAAGTGCCTATGCTGGGTCCTATCAAGTTGTTGTGTATTATCATTATTATATATACTCAATTCAGACATTTGTATCTATTAGAATATTATGGTTGTACCATTATGAGCATCCCCTGCCACCTAGTGAGTTGGATTTGAACCAAACATTTAAACACTTGTGTTTAATGTCTAAACACTTGATGTCAAAGTGTTTAAATTCTAAACACATCATGAATAGCTCAACACTTTTCTTGAAATGTGTTAAGTGCTTAGGAAAAGTTGTGTAAATGCTGATAAGTGTTTATTCTAATGAAAGTGTTTAGCAAAAACAGGTGTTTAGCAGGAAAGGTGTTTGACTGCTAAACACATTTTTTCAGGGAGTGAGATATTAGGTTCCAGTGTGACACCTACATGTAGGCCTACATGTACTGATGTGCCAGAGGAGCATCCACCAACCCCTAAAGCACATGGAAGGCCTCTTGATGCCTCGGGGCTTCATGTTACACCTTTAGGGCAGGCAAGATGACTCAAGGCTTACTTTTAAGCCCTTTGAGAGTTTTGCCTCGAGAATCCATTTTGACCCTTTAAGGGCAGAATGGTGTCGAGCTGCTTAATTTTGTTCTGCCATTACATAACATAATTTAAGTAGAGAACATACAGGTGAGTATAAATAGATGTTTAACGCCATTTCGACAGCTAGGGGCATATTCATGGCAAGAAAACTTCATTTCACAAATTCACAGGTGAATGAGTCAGTGCCAGATTATATGTGTGCACCACACACATAGAGGGGACAGAATAAAGGTGATATTAAGATCCTTTTATATGGGATAGCGATGTCAGAACATACAAGTAATCCCTTGGCCCTTTTACAGTTTCAGTATACATGTACCCCGTGCATGGGGCTGACTCCTGTGCAGACACTTGGAGGACATTACTCCTGTATTATACAGTGTATATATAGGGTAGGCATGAAACTTGAATTCAAGTTCTCAGGGTGTCTTCCCACTATTGTGCATCATAAATCGATTATTACATCAGCAATTTAACTACGTAACAGTAAAGTGTATTGATTAATCGCCATATTTCCCTTAGTAGCCTATAGGCATATACAGAAAAGGGTGAATTGGTCACTCAAATATAGCTATAAAAAGGCCCAATGTAAATCGGTCTGACACTAATCTTTATGGACATTTCCGGTATAACTATTGAACATGAATGGATGTTTATGATTTGTCCGCTAAATAGGGGGTATTAATTTTGCTATTCATTGTGTTTCTTTTGAAAATAGACCAGTACATGTACTGTGTACGACACCACCTATAGCGCCCCCACCTCTTCCTTTTTCAGCGTGTAACCTGAAACAATTAAGAGTCTACAGGGAAGCTTAATGTAGGTACTTACCCATCTTGTTGTCCCATCAGGAAGGTGGCACAGCACTGTGCTAACTTTAGGCTTGTTAAGATGCATCTTTTCCACCACGCTCCTAATCATGGCATCAGTCACAGACACAGACCGCCTCCCAAACAGTCTGCTCACCGACCCTCGGGGCTTGATGCCCGGCAGCTGCCCAGGGCCTGGCGGGCTCTCCCCTGCCGCCAGCCCGGTCACAGCTGCCGTGGCCAGGCCGGCCAGTCCTCCGGCAGAACCCCGCCTCCGCCGGCCTAACCCTGGGATCCCCAACCCGGCCATGGTCCAGATCCAACTCCCAGAGGTGTTTTAAAAGTAAATCCTTTTAATGGTAGTAAAATCCCTGTGCCCTGAGAAGTGCTCCCTTGCTGCTGCCGCAGTCCTGTTATCCAGTACAGTGGCAGTAGTGGTCTGCGTAGTGTGGGATATGATCCAATGCTGATATTAGGACCTGCATCATTCTGCCTTAGATAGAGAGAGATAACACTTATCCGAGGTCTTCTCCTTGGTAGGGCCCCTCACAGATAGCCCTGCTGTATACCTGCATACATTTGCTACACCTTTGGGGCAGGTGGGAGAGGCAGGTAACTGTACCTGTATTTAGCCTACAGGTGAGACTACTGGTGGTGCTGGACGTGTAAGGGGGGACAGTCTGAGGAGCACTACTCTATGTAGTCAGGAACACAAGGTCAAATACGTTATTTTGGGAACAAAATCAGCATAGGTGGTATAAATAGGTAAAATACCAGGGTTTGAACAGTTACGCATAATGAAATTCAAATAACAGAGTTAAAAGAAGTCAACATTGGACGAGGCCTAAAAGATATATTTGATTCCAGTCATCCGACCAACCCTAGCCTAACAGGACCGACTGTGCAATTTCTTCTTTTTTCTTTTTTTTTTCTTGAGAATTTCTATCACCTTTTTTTCTAATTTTTCCTAAATTTTCATCCGTCTTTCATAAAGAACATCTATGGGTCCATAATTCATAGCTCAAATAGGTATTATCCTTTTCGTACATTTTTTGTTACATTCCTCATATCTTTTTGCTATGTTACTGGAAACAAACAATATTTTTTCTTGGCCCTACGTATGGTAGTGCCCATACAATTACCCCCACACCCCCACCACTCTCTCTCTCTCTCTCCTTCTCTCTCTCTCTCTCTCTCTCTCTCTCTCTCTCTCTCTCTCTCTCTCTCTCTCTCCTCTCTGTGTGCCTCCCCAGAATGATTTAGCATAGGCAGACCTCCAACTAAGCTAGGCCCTACTACTCAGGCTGTGAGCAAAAAGTACTAAATTTTCAGTCCTTGTTTCTCCAGGATAGCTGAAAACCATTAACACGGAAATCCATTTTAAAGCAAAGAAATCTCAGCCTAATAAAGCACACCATCCACCCTACATGTCAGCAAGGTCTGCCGGTTTTGTCACGAAAATAACTCAGATTGCAGTTTTAGGCCCTGACAGACGAGACTACTGAACTTTCTTGCTCACTGACCGAGACGCAGGCAGGTCCCGCGATTCCTAGTGGGGCTTTTGGGAACTACCAGTAATGAATGCCCATGGACACGAAAGGGGCACTAGAATGTACAGATTTAAAAGTCGCATAACGCCCTAATGTGAGTTGACATAAATGGGTATTTTCAAAACATAACCTTTATAAATAGGCCTACCATTGCACGTCAAAGAATGTAAATACCAAGCAGCAATGGGACACGACTTCACGATGAAGGCCGTGAAGGGTAGAAAACCCTAAAGGCACGGGCTTATGATTCTAAAAATACTAATCATCAACAAATTTAGCTCCCGAACATATGAATGGAGTTGACCTTTTCCTCCCAATCTAAGAGGTTCCATGTTTCATCTGTGCTCCAATTTAACAATATAGACTGGAGTAAAGAGAGGGAGACGGAACACATGCGAGATATTAACGGCATTTTGAAAGCTAAGTTCATATTCATAGTGAGAAAACTACCGTAATACCCCGCATATTTAGGTGTGGCTTATTTGCGAGGATGGATGCCTAGTCTCTTATAGAATCAATCTTATAGGGTGCGCATTATATGCGAGGACTCACGACCGTAGAACATTCTGCAATCTGCCACAATAAGTATGACCCCCCATGTGCTTCTTTAGAATAGGTCTGACATGAACTCAGTGTGTGCCTTTAAGTGTTGGCCTGTATGATAAGCGTCTGGGCTCTCAGTGTTTTCAAGTACGTATACATAGTCTATACCATTACCTAGCTGTGGCCCTTATTCAAGAATGGCGCTATTTTGAGACTTAGATTATAGTGTAATTCAAAACACCAATACCCCTGCACCCCGGGGCTCATTGTATACGGCCAATGCACTTTGTAAGTGATATAATACTGTACATTATATCTATTAGACACCCAGTACATGATAATCTATTAATCTGTGTGTCCATGCGCACATGTGCACTTAACACACCAAAGCGGCGCAGTGGCAGGAACAAATGATAAGGATAAGAGGAATAAATATGACAAGATGTGAACAATTACATGTACTTTGTAATAGTTTATTCCCTTTGCTCATACACACATTTCTTTCAATACATCATGATACAAGCATTACCGTCACACATATACACTGCATTATATACAATTCAACATTTTTAACCCCTTCAGGGGAGCAAGCAGCCTCCAAATGAAATATGGTGACACAGTAGCGTTTGATAAACGCTCAAGATGATACCACACAACATCATGGTCTGAATGACATTCACTGAGCGCCTTGATACTGCACTGATACCATAATATTTCACAGATAAGACATGGCTTATAAACACACCAGACTAACATCATCTGAGTCCTATAGTATTTGGCCTAACGCAGGGTGCGTCCGATAATTATATAAGGGTTTAACACTAAAGAACTGTATTCAAATTACTAACATGTGACTGAAGATGCGTCCTATAGGACTTCGCCGAGGTCTGGGTGCGTCCTATACACGAGGATTTACGGCACATCATGATGAAAAAGGAGAAATATTAAGGGAACGTTCAACATTTATGTCACCGGTATTTAGGCATTTTTCAGGAACCACCCACCCCCTTGTCACTGTTTTTATATGGAAGAATCCAAAGACCCCCCCCCCCCACACACACACACACACACACACACACACACACACACACACACACACGCACACACACACCCTAAGCTGTGACGTAATTGTTGAACGTTCCCTTAAGGCATCATAGAACCCTTTAGTTTATGTTAATTCATCCACTTACACACTTCACAATATGATATACAGAGACGCTGTATCTCAGTAATCAACATATCATAGGATAGTTATGATTGCCCCTAACAATTGTTACCGTCACCGTTTCCTATTTCACTGCTAAACTTGTGGATAACATTGATGCATAGATGCAGCACTGGCGAGTAACTCGCCTGGGCTGCATTTGTGCATCACAATAACAACAGGGCATTAGGCATTTATGCCCATTCAAGGGTAAAAGGGATACTTGTAACTGGATAACAATAACTTGTCCTCAATCTCTCCCTCCCTTTATTATTTACATACATACATCATATTTTCTATATTGCCTATACCTATAATATATAGCCCTTAAAGGCCCGCATAGTGCACTAACGCCTAGTTAGATGCCATAATGCATGGAATTGCACTCATGCATCGTGTCAACCTTTCAGGAGTGTACACCAATCATACAGGATCGATATGATGCATGGAGTATGAGAGACTCACCAGGGTGGCACTCACCCATCAACGACAGATAGCATCATGACAACCTTCTAGGAGAGTACCAATCCTGCAGGTGTCAGCATGACTGTAAGCCGTGGTGAGTGAACTGGCTCTATCCATGCACCATAATACATTAATGCACAATGTGGTATTTAAATGGCTATAGTGTTATATACATGTTCCTTATTATTGCATTAGTCAGCAGCAGTGAGTCGTTATCAGTCTACATGAGAGGACTTTGTGTAGTTTATTGATGCGGAGAGGGGCCGCCGCCTGTCTGTGTAACTCCCCGAAACCTGCAAATAAACACAAAAAGTACGATTTATTTATTTATAATCATTTTTTTTTTAATATTATGCAGTTACAATTATACCTCACATACAAGGCGCATCCGGCATACAAGGAGCACCTTGAGTTGAAGGGACGACGGCTAGGGCTTTAGTTTCAGCACTCTAGTACTTTTCTTTAGTGAAAAAAATCTCGCATATAAGGTCAATGATAATGCAAGATATTATAATGTATTATAATACAATTTCTATGCAGACTCAATTTTCAAAAATAGAGGGGTAAGATACAAGACTATAATTGCATACATTAACTTGGAGATGATATACTAGGATTTATATAAATGAAACCAAACACGATATAAAAGATTGTGCCCTTTCAATAGCCTAGGTTCTCCGCAATAAAGTAACTCTCCATAAGACGACCACCGCATTTAACTCAACAGAAGGTCCCTCCAGTCCTAAAACCGATACTTTTTTTTCATGGATGTAGGGCCTAAAAATGAAGTGGTTGTGTTCAGGTTACGCGTGGTAATCTTCTACTGAAATGATTTGGAGCTTTTTGGAGAAGAAAAACTTATTTTGAGATTCCAGATTATGGACAGAATGTGCTGAAATGTATTTTAAGTTCCTAAAAAAACTAGAAATCATTAAAAGATAGCTTACACCAATGTATTCTCATTTATGTTATTATCTTTTTTTATTCGGTTATCTGAATACAACCTTTTATTTTCAGGCCTCATTGAGAGTGAGTTAGTGAGTAATAGATGTTTAACGCCACTTCGACAGCTAAGGTCATATTCATGGCGAGAAAACTACATTACGCAATTTCACTGGAATGTGTCAGTGCCCACGCATATGTGCACCACACACATCCGAGGGGATAGAAAAGAGGAGATATAGACCCTTTTAAGTGGGCTAGGGAAGCCCGGGCCTCATTGAGAACACTGCTGTCCCACCAAAAAGTAAGGAAGAAAGTTGTAAAGGAAATAAATTCAGCCTTTATTCCTTAATGCTAGACTAAACATGAACACCGGGGATTTCATAAAATTGAACGCGTGCTATAGAGCACTTATGGCCCAGGTCTTCCACCAAATATCATAAAAAAAATATAGAAATTAAACCTACCTAACTGTTGACACTATAGTGACAGTATGTCCAAGTCGTCAATGCTAAAGCCTATGAAAAATGCACCCATTATCGCTCGTATGTTTCATTGGCGAATAACTCTTCTCCTGGCGAGTTAAGCATTGCACAATACCACCAGGTCTTGAATAAGGATCCATATTAACCATAAAAAGGCATGAGACACTGTAAATCTCCTCCATTTTGTTATAATCAAGCAGTTTCGATGGCACCGTGAGTCGATCGTCTTGCTGTCCGCCATTTTGGATTTTGATGTTCTGTGCGCATGTGCGACCCCTCCTTGCTGGAAGTAGCATTTTCGACGGAGAAATGATAGATTCTATCGATTTAACTTGAAATTAATGGTTTTTTTAATATAATCCATACATCTTTGGCAATATAAATCGAATTTAATCGAATATATCCCCTTAATTTACTGTTAAAAAATATAAAATCTGACGACCAGTCACTCTGCTCGCATGCATCAAGTCTCCAGACCGGAAGTGAGGCGGTAGACATAACACAATTATGGTGGTCCGATTTACAAATTAGCTCTATAAACGGTCTTAACTGGTCCTATACATATATTAACCAATTTTTTCATTGATCTACCTCATTATATCAACGGTCTTCCGCCTTACCTGCTGAAAAAAAGCGTCTTAATTGCCCTATTCCCATAGGAACCAATGTGTTATTTCTACCCCCTGTCTACCCCCAAAATCTACTGCCCAATGCAATCCTATGGAGCCTCGTTTTCATGAGAAAGTAAGTCAAACATGTCAGGTTTTTTCTTCAGCTTTTTTCATAGGTAAAAATTTTTTTCCGGGGATTGTTAACATCGACAGAAAGAAAAGGATCTAAGGAACATGCATCAACTTTCCATTAATTTCTAGACCTCTTCTTTGTATAAGCAATTCCCACTTAAAGTCAGCCATTTTGATCGACTAAAAATGCTGAAAAAACCGGCGCCAATGACCCAGGAGGACCTGGACCAATTATTCAAAAGTTACCATTCAGTGAACACTTTTAGTTCTCACATCCAACACTTGACAGCGCCACTAAACTGTCCGACCTGAAATGACAAGTGTACGGTAATTTACAACGACTGGATTAGAAACACCCACCTGGTTACTGACTCCCGCTGGTTCCCGACCGCTGAAAAACTTGCGCTCAATCACCTGAAATATACACCAAAACCAATGCACCCCACTGATGACTGCAAAGTACTATTTTTTGTTTTGAATTCTTTGTTTATCCTGGTATGTCAAAGGCTAATAGCCTGGCCACGCACACACCAACATCTGCAAATAAATGCTGAAAAGGGCGTTTTTTGACACCTACCACCGGTATTATAGATTTAGTCCCTGAGCTAGAATATAATCATGGTGTCCAATTTACTTTTATAATTACAAGCATGTTTCACAACCACTTCGAAGCTTAAATAATGCAGCAGCTGATGTAATTGATCTAAAAGAAGATGAGGCATTTCAGGCTAGAGAAAACTATTTGGTTTAATATTTATAAAAGAAGGTGATCTCAAATAATGACATACCTTGTCAAAGAATCGTGACAGTCGAACTGCGTTCCCTGACCCAGGTGCTAGGTTCTTAACTTGTGTGCAGTCCTGGAAACATTACATCACTCATAAATTACCAATTTGATAAAAGGACCTAGGACAGCTATTAAGGTCTTTCATATTTAAGGCCATTCCAAGAAAAAAAAAAACAACTTAATGTGCATAGCTGGGCGCAGAAACAGAAGCATCATTTTAGGATTTATTTCATAACAATTTCTGATAAATAATTGAAATCAAATTGATACAGCAAGTTGGGAAACTTAATTTTCCCTATTTCCGCTGATACAATATCTTAGTACCACTAAATATCGAAAATGAATAACGTGTCTATGTTTTCAGGTCAAATAAAGTTTTCCTCTTGCAGAGTGGAGCTCAGCTTTAGAATTGAAATTGAAATTTGAAAATTATAAGGTGTGGTTTAGATGTAAATTTTTCTAATACAGTAACAGGTACAACAGTGAAAAAAAAATTAAATTTGTCTACCACTACTATAAAAATTTGTGTAATGTTCCAAGCAATGGAAACTAAGGGACAAAAGTGAGGAAAATTAAAATATAATAAAAGAAAAAAAGTCTTTTACCAGGGATAGCTCATCAGCGCCGCATTCCTCGGCTATAGACGACCCGCGAGTCATGGACGAGTTACGCACGGTGTCGGCGAGGTCCAGCTTGGTGCCGATAACCAACATGGGAATGTGTGAGTCTGCAAACTGCTCCGGGTCATAACTGGGGGAAGAAGAATATGAGAGACAGGTTAGGTCTTTATTACTTGGAGGGACACATACCATTAGTGCATTAATGTATCATTGGTTGTCATGATGCATCAAATGTTCTGCATGATACTCCAGTGCAACAGTGGTGATGCATCAGGGCTACATTTCTGCATCAAAATGGACAAAGTCATTATGCATTGATGCAAAGTATTTGTATACATTATTACATCGTTGTAACATCTACTCATTACGTTAATCAATGGTTTTCAAGAAGCCAATAATTGAACATCATGTATATTGCCTTAGCCTAGGAACCATACATCGTGAATCTAAACACTCTCTACAGTTTTAGATATAGATATAAATTGGTAAATTTAGATTTGATGTTAGATTATATAGATATAAATTGGTAAATTTAGATTTGATGTTAGATTATCCATCTCTGTATATTTAACTCTTTTTTTTTTGTGTCAGATTAGAATCAATGACATAACAGCATTTCAGTAAGTGAACTTTGATTTTTTCTTTTAATTTTCATCATTTCCCCATTCAGGAAATCGACAAGGTACACTTTAAGAGCTGCACAGAATCTGCAGACATTTTCACAATTTTTATTTTGTATTATGACACTACTAACTTGGTGGCAACTTAACCTAGTAAGGTATGTATGCTGCCTCAGGACACATGGGGAGTTACTCGCCGCCATTCATATAGTGTTTTTTTGTTGTTGTTGTTGTTGTTTTTTTTTCTTCATATAGTACATCAAGGAGATGTATCATGTTGATCATTTTAAACTGTATTAGCAAGATTCACACTGACACAGCACCAGCAGGTTAGGAACTAGAATTGCATTCATGCATCATGATGGCAACCAATGTTAGGTACCATGAAGTAAAACATGATGCTACCGCTAAGGGTTTGATGAACACAGAGTGAGCAGAGAAAAGGGATGAGGTGGAATTAGACCTGTAAGAGCCGCATCGTGCTAGGTTTGGTTTGGTTGCTTTTACCTCCACTAATAGTAATTAAAGTTGGCAGAGACTGTAGTTTCTGGACATAATGCCCGAATCTATATAATGAATGATAGTGCTTTAATCACAATAAATGAATGCAGCCCTAGTGAGACACAAGCTACTTAAGCATCAAGTCAGCTAATTCTCCGAGTAGACTCGCCAGCACTACATTGACACATCAAGACAACAAACGAACAGAAATCATGAGGCATCATACATACCTTAAAGAGTTAACATATTATGTTTCTATTGAGATTCAGACAGCGGTAATGGTTGCTGGTGGGTAGATAAGTTGAGGTGGCGAGGTAGATTCTGCGCCTCCCTATCGATCCAAAGGTTACAAAACAGAAAGCTACTGAGCCCTTAAATCAACTTAATATCCAACCTCATGCAGAGAAGAAAAATCAAGAAGAAAGGAATATCGATAAATAAACGTGACAATACTGAGCAAACGAGAACTACTGTTACTAGGGTGTTGATGGTTGTGTGGTGGGTAAAATTTCTGAAGATTTTTGTGACCGCGAGGCGCCTCCATGTTTTTTCATGGTGATCATCATGATGCTTTCAAAATAATGCTGGACAGTAAAAAGCCAGCACAGTATCAATGCATCATGCCGACCCTTTGATACTGTATCAGTCTTGTAGGGTCATGAATGCATCATGACGCCATGTATTATATGGCAATAAAAGGGACAAATAAATGATGATTCTTAGAAATACTATTCCCTATTCAGAAGTCATTCTACAAGAAGGCCCAACACAGCATAGAAGGAAGAGATGGGGTAAACTTTTAATCGGGAAGGGAAGAGGGGATGGATCTATTATATTTGGGAGAAAGAAAGTTACTGGGTAGGTATTACTGATTTCCATAATTCTATGAATCTACATTGGGTATCAGGGTTTTCACCAAAATAATAACTGAGTATAGGCACGGTACCAAAAATAGTCAAACAAAATAGGTACAGTGTGGTCCAGGTAAATTAATTTGGATCTTTTTCTTCCAATATTGATACAAAGTAGAATTATTGAATTTTTTGAAGAACTTAATAAGTACAGACTTAGATGTTCTAATTCAACTGGGCCACTTTCATCCCATGGACAACACAAAAGTAGGAAATAATTCAACTCTATTTGATTGGCAGTATCTCTAATTTGTAAAACAGTTAGTTAGAAAAACTATCTGCATGCTTTCCCATTTTTCTATGTTCTAACATATGTACTCCTTATTTCCCAAGGCCATAACATTTGTTAATTCTATTAGAACAAAAGAACAAAAGGGACGCACAGGAAATATCTTTCCTAAGTGGTCTAAATTTGGATAGATTTTAGTTCTTTGTGTACATGATCAAACTTCGTTACAGTATTCCCCTGAGCCCTGGAACAATATATCCATGTAATCTTTAAATGATCCAATATGTAGAAATAAAGTTTATCTTTCTTACAAAGCATCCATAAACACCCTAATGTTACTAGGAACATGTCTATAAGGCAAATAAAAAAGTGTTTAAGAGGCACCCTGTCTTTAATAGAAACCTATAAGTTGAGTAGAGCGCTTGACTTTGACCGGTATAATATTAATCTAATATGAATTTAACCTGCCTATAACAAACACCCTGACTTCGTTGTTTTTTTGCACTAGCCAACGCTGGTGTGGAGAATTTTTAAAAAAAAAAAAGAAAAAAAAAGGCGCAGCAGAGTCCTCAAGTTCTCGTGTATAAACGGTGCATCATACATAAAGTACCACGGTAATACATGTATTACTTTTTCTGTATACAGCCCCTCCTCTGAATTTCGAAAATAATTTTGAATACCATAAAATGTCGTGATATAATTGACCAACTCCAAATCTAACCGCTAATTTGTAAATCATACCGAAGTTTGACCAAGACACTGATACTATATATCTTTATTGTTAATAGATTGTGATAATTGCCAACAAGGATGTTGCTAATGGTGTCGGGTGGTAACCATGGGAACGCCTCCTACCTGCCCCTGGTGGTGACTCTATGAACTAGGTCCCGCCTCTGACCTACAGAGCCGCCCCCTGGCGACTTGCGTGGTAATGCGGGCGACCGCCCTGCCGCCCGCCCACTCAACAAACTACGGGCAGCAACCACCATAAGGATCAAGTGTTAGAAACATGGGTCAAGGTCATTCTACAAACAACGCTATGAAAAATATTTGGGGAATCTAGCTCTTCTTCGCAACCATTTCACTTATAACTCACTCTTGTCCTATTTTTTTTTTTCTCACTGGATTATTTCCAACAGTACAAATTTTGTAAATTATTTCAGTAGCGAAATAAAGTTTTCAAGAGTACTATTTGATGACCAGAACTGACTTTATCTACCTTGATCAAATCACTTCCTTGCACATTCAGAAAATGAATGGCCAGTGAATTTAGCCATGTGGCAAGGTCAACCAAGGTATCTAAAGTCAGTTACACATACCATACAGAATAATCTTCACAGAGTTGGACATTAGATAGTTATTTCAATAAGAACCAGGGAATTTTAACCAATCTCAGTCTCTATTGAATAGCATCAAATAGTTAAGGGGAACTAGATTTAACATATCATTATGATAGAGAAATTATCCGTAACCATGAAAGAAGTTATGTTCATAGGTTAATAATTGATTATTTGTTTGTTTTTTTTTTGTCTACAAAGAAAAAAGACAGCAGAAGTGAGAGGGGAATGATTTCCGCATAAGGACATATTTTACTACCTATATTTTCTACATGAACTCCACTACGAGTTTTTATAATTCATCCCGGAGACTTACTCTTCACGCGTGTCCTTTGATTCCTTGTTGAGAACCTCAGCGAGCCATTTGCGTAGGTTCTGTTGTGACTTCCTGTTTGTGATGTCATGGACTAAGATAATGCCTGAAATCATATATATGGAAATATATGATATGCAGTCTTTGCGAACATGTGTCAAACATCGGCTATAACCGACAAAATGGCTATCAGGCCAACAGAAACCATCAGGCTGTAATCTCCAGACCTCAGGCTACTTGCCAGTTTTACGGCTTTCAAATTGGACTATTTATATTAAGCTTTTTATAGCATTGTAGTATAAAACAAAAAGCATTAACATTTTGAGAACTTTCTAAATCCGAATGCATTAAATGATAAAAATAGAATGTATATTCTTGCTTCATGATATTTCTTTTTCCCCAGAAAATTTCCTGAGGTACTTGTTATGTTTTGGTCATGCAAAATTGAAAAATTGTATTGTAGGCACTTACCTAATATTTCAAGATTTTATTCCATTAAACCTATCTAATGATCAATGGATGGATCTTGAGAAAAGAAGTGGATTTGCTTTTTAAATGAAGTCTCTATGTCAATTTAAAGTGGAATTATGACCGGTCAAAGGTACCAAATCAGACCCTTGCTCAAAAAGTTTGCAGGGTCTGTCAAACATACTGCAGCCCCTTAGAAAAGGGGCTGCAGTATGAAAACATTTTCTAGATCATTTTTAACCATAGAACAGGTGGGAACCATTTATTTTTAGGTGCTCAATGATCTTCTCATAATAAAATGGTTCTAAACTTTTAGTTGAACTTTGATGGGGTCAAAGGCAAAATTCCCTGCATTCAACCTTGTACAAAAAATAATCATTTTAAAGGTCTAGCCAAGCCTGTTAAAATGAGCCCTTGTTTGTAAAGATCCTCCAGCTAATAGCTTCAGAATAAGCTTGCAAAGAAAGGAGAGTTTAACACTACCCAGTTTCAGCTTTATCACAGTTTCACACCTCTACTGCAGCAGACTCACACAGTGGAGGTATTTCAGTGCCTATGTACTGGGCCTGCAGAATCAGAAGTTTGCAGGAGTGGATATCCTGCATGATGGAAACCTTTTTGCAAAGACTGATGCTATACTATTAAAGGTAGATCACCCATGCAGCTTATAGTATGAGGGCTTTTTACAGTGCCAGTAACTGACCTACCATGGACAGGATTGTAAAAGATGGATCTGCTGTTGGCGTGCGCTGACCAGCCTCCCACGTCCCACAACTCAACGAAGAACGTCTTCTCCGCCGGAGTCCCCACCTTGTACTCGTGTAACTAAGGAAACGTAAACACACTTGTATTTGTCTGCACTATATTGACTTTGTAAATGTAGTGATTATAAATTCATGTGCTGTCATCCTTAGAGCTTGCTTTTATAAAGAAATTACCTTTCCAGGGGATGAAGTGTTTCCATTACTATAATTGTAGATTAAATCATAATTTGTAGGGGAGGGGATATTGTTGGGGTGTATAGACGAGCTAATACTTGTATAAGCAGGTGGGAAAAGAAACTCTCTGTGTTTGCTGTTAGTTCCGAGGAGAGACTAGAAGTCAAACAACTGCTGACGGGTCTTACTAATACATGTATACTATGCTCAACATGGCGCATAAACTTGAAGGTACCGTACCATACGGACCAAAAATGATTCAAGTGCTGTACTCACTGCTACAGGTACTTACCTTGACATCTACAGAACAGCCTATCGTCCAATACGGGTTTCCTATAGGTGCGCTGTGGCATATCAGGTGCACTAAGGACGTTTTTCCTACACCTGAAATTGTAAGCAATGAGTGGGCAATCAATAATTGAAGTAATTTTGACATCTTACACCAGACCCTACAAGCATTCATGGTGAGAAACTACTGATACTACCGTCAACCTAGGTTGTAGCATATTGGAGCCACCAGACAGTGTGTGGCATTTTCCTGGGGAAGGGTCTAGATAAGGTAAGGGAGTGGTCATTTGATAAGAACAAGGAGGGGGGGGGTCTGCGAGCAGACGCGCGAAAAAAAGAATTTGCCTCCCCTCTTGAGGGTCAAAATATTTTTGACCTTCCCCTCGGAGGGCCTAAAGTCGCATTAAAACACGCCCTTTTGACCTACAGTAACGTGCGGGCCTTTTCACTAAAAACAGGAGAAATCATTCTGACCCATCTCAGCCTAGTCAATGGGTCAAAAATATTCTGACCCCCCCCCCCCAAACCCACCAGCCACACCCCCCCCCCTCCGTTGCTTAAAAATGATCACTCCCTAATGGTAGAATACTTGGTGAGCAGCTCAGAGAGGAGCAGCTTAGATGGAGATAGAGATGAGCAGACTTGAAACACCTGTTTCAGGTCCTTGGTTTCACATACCGTAACATACTGAAAAATATTTGGTAGGGTAGGTCGAATTTTTTTTTTTCATTTTGTACATTTTTTTTTAACTACCACAAAGAGTCACAACGATTCCCAGGGACTCGGGGACGACTCACAGCAAAGTAGGGACAACTAAATTGACGAAAAACTTGTCTAAAACCTATAATTTCTTCAAAAATGGAGAGAAAAAAACAGGGTCCACCCTGTTTTGCTTGGTAGGCTCGGGTTACCTAAAACAATTATTTTTTGCCTTACTACTGTTCAATACGTAACATGTGTAGTGTCAAATCCCTCGATGTAAGCTGTAAATTGGCGGGAATTGTCTTAATCTGCTTGGACATTGTGCTCAGACACTGTGCTCGGACATTGTGCTCAGACACTGTGCTCGGACACTGTGCTCAGACACTGTGCTTGGACACTGTGCTTGGACAGATCTTATAAAGCCAATTGTCTGAGCAGAATTTCTCCAAGCACCTAATGTCCAAGGTTGTAATGAATGAAAAAGCAAAATATGTGATCAGACACAATGTTCACACAATATGCTCAGACACAATGCTCGGACATTGTGTTTGGACATACAATGTGCTCAGACAATGTCATGCAAAGACTGCATAGTAATTCATTTCAAGCACCCAATGTCCGAGCAGCCTATGACAGGCTATGTTTGACCAGCCAATGGCAATGTCCGACCACCCATTGTCCAAGCTTGCCTTTTCTGTTAATAATTTTTCGTTTTTTAATAGAGACGTAGAAAGAGTTGAATGTCCAAGCATCTGTCCGAGCACCCCCCCCCAAAAAAAAAAAAGAAAGAAAAAAAAAGTTCAGAGTGTCCAAGGACCAAGCAGGTTATGCCCATTCCCCGCCCATTTGCAGTAGAACAACATGGCTGACCTGTAGATGCAGTTCTTTCATTGGTTTAGCCAATACACCTAAACAGGGTTCCGCTCGGGCCGCTGCATACTAATGAGTAGTACGCAAACAAACCCAACTCGTACCACTCATAGTACGGCGACCCCCCTCAATAAACCCTTTGTTTTCTCTGCTTCCTTCACAACCTTTTTTAACCATTGAATAAGATCACAGTCATAAGCTCAGAAACTGATGGATGCTGCCTTATTTTGCTTGAAAAATGGTGTTTTGATTAGGAGAACAGTGCTAGAAGAAACGGATGGGCGATAATGTAGAAGTTTTCCATTGCCTTAAACATGGCCGATGCTGCGCTTCTTGGGTTTTGAAGCCAATCTTTGAACTCATTTTTTTCATCTATTTGTTGTTCAAACAGCGATGAAGCTCTATGATATAGGTGCATACAATATTTATGAATCAGGAAATGTGGCTGACTAAGCCCCTGTCACGATCCTGATTGTGCGAAAAGCCTAGAATGTCAGTGCCCCCTTTCACCCTTTCTCCTATTACCGGTACCCCCTCGTACGGGTACTACGGTAGCGCTGACAAGGAAGACTTTGGGGTGGGGGGGGGGGTCTTGTTAGATATATCATATAGGGAAGGCTGTTGGATAGTTAATTTATCCACTAGATCCTTTCCCTGCCCCAAAACTCCAAGTACCTTTCTCCGGGACTTTTCTTTCTACTGAATTCTACACAGTAGAGTAGGCTACACTGATGCCTCGCCACTGATCTAAGCATCAGGACAGGGTCAAAGGTTTTTGTCCCACCCCCTTCAAACCCAACAAGCCTCCAATCTGGCAATAAATGACTCTGCCCTCGATAGTACTACCACTGGTAGTTGTTTAAGTTAACACCAGCTTTTTTTGGCACGTCCGCGCGCAAACCCACCGGCCCCTCCTGTTGTTAAAAACTGATCACTCCCTCATATCCCATCTCATGGATACCAAAATGACGGACACCAAAGGAGGGAGGGGCTGATAAATAGGGGCTGAGTCATTTATTGCCAGGCGGGGGGCTGTTAGATAGGGGGGGGCAGAAAAAAAATCTGCCAATCTGCCAAAATCCATCAAGCCCCCCCCCCCCAGTGGAGGTTACCAAAAGAATTGAGGAGCGCAAAATCCTACAATATCAAAAAAATATCCTCCCTCGACAGCAGTCAAAATTCTTTGCACCGCCCCTGTGGAGTTTGAGGAATAATAAAGTGAACAACTGTTAGTTTGTTGGCTAGCGTTTCGCGCCGGTTACCACCTGTCTAGGAAGTGTGTATTTTTAGTAAAAGTTGCACCTACACAAGGAGTTATAACCAAATATCATAGGTGGCGCTATTGCACTATTTCCCGCGTATGCGAACACGACAGCCCCCCCTGTTGTTAAGTAAGGGAGTGGTCATTATTTATCAACAGGGGAGGGGTGGTGGGTTTTCGCGCGGACGCGCGAAAATTTTTTACGCCCCCCCTCGATGGCAGTAAAAAAAATTTGCGCCCCCCCGTGCCGGAGGCGCGGAGAGTTTTCGCGCCCCCTCTTTGATCTATAGTAGCACGCGGGCTTTTTTGCTAAAAAGAGGGTAAATTTTTTTAGCCCCCCTCAAGAGGGGTCAAAATTTTTTTAGCCCCCCCTCGGGAGGGGTCTGAAAATTTCACGCCCCCCCCCTGTTGATAAATAATGACCACTCCCTAACCCCATGTCACTTGTCTAACTTAAAAAGTGGCCTTGTTCCTTTGTCGATTTTACCCGTCTGGGGCCCTATTACTTAACAACAGGGGGGGCTGTCGTGTTCGCATACGCGGGAAATAGCGCAATAGCGCCACCTATGATATTTGGTTATAACTCCTTGTGTAGGTGCAAATTTTACTAAAAATACACACTTCCTAGACAGGTCGTAACCGGCGTGAAACGCTAGCCAACAAACTAACAGTTGTTCACTTTATTATTCCTCAAACTCCACAGGGGCGGTGCAAAGAATTTTGACTGCTGTCGAGGGAGGATATTTTTTTGATATTGTAGGATTTTGCGCTCCTCAATTCTTTTGGTAACCTCCACTGGGGGGGGGGGCTTGATGGATTTTGGCAGATTGGCAGATTTTTTTTCTGCCCCCCCCCCATATCTAACAGCCCCCCGCCTGGCAATAAATGACTCAGCCCCTATTTATCAGCCCCTCCCTCCTTTGGTGTCCGTCATTTTGGTATCCATGAGATGGGATATGAGGGAGTGATCAGTTTTTAACAACAGGGGGGGCTGGTGGGTTTGCGCGCGGACGTGCAAAAAAAAGCTGGTATTAACTTGTACAACTACCTGTGGTAGTACTATCGAGGGCAGAGTCATTTATTGCCAGATTGGAGGCTTGTTGGGTTTGAAGGGGGGTGGGACAAAAACCTTTGACTCTGTCCTGATGCTTAGATCAGTGGCGAGGCATCAGTGTAGCCTACTCTACTGTGTAGAATTCAGTAGAAAGAAAAGTCCCGGAGAAAGGTACTCAGAGTTTTGGGGCAGGGAAAGGATCTAGTGGATAAATTTTATGGAAAGTCCCTCCAATAACTATCCAATAGCCTGATCTGAGAATCGTATGATAATTTGGGGAAGGGAGCAGTTGAAAACCTACGTGGGAATAATGAAAATCAACGGGACAAATTTGTCATTTGCAAGAAATAGGGACACTGTCAAGCAAATGGAGAACTACTACGTTATCGCCCTAGTCCATTTTGATTACTGTTTTCGGTTAATTTCTTGGCTTGTCATCATTCAAATTAATCACATTATTATCATATAACATGTAAGTGATATGTATGCATATGGTTTACAACTTTATAGTGCATTGATGAGCCATAGTTTTAGATTTATTTACAGTCCTCCCTGCCTGCCGCTTTGAAACTCCCGGGTTTGTTTGCGTACCATGCGGAAAGTAGGTCACGACGCCATGCCCATATATGGCAGACCCTGTCCTTGTGTATTGGCAAATGGCAATTGGCAAATAGCAATTGGCAAATGGCAATTGGCCTGAGAATGGCGCACCGGCCTTCCATAATATACCGAGGTTTTCGCACTTTTCCCAAACGCCTTGCCATACCCGGTGTCGGTGACGAGAAAAGACCAACGTCACCACGCCCGTCAAATGCCATTTCTTGATAATTTCTCTTCGGTGCAGCCCATTTTTCTGTGAATATCTGATTCATCTATATACGTGTAGTCTTCTCTAGCTCAGATATATAAGAAATTGTGTTGGGTATTCCTGAAAATTACCTGAATCTCCGACAACTAACACCCGAACTTTGTCAATCGCCGCCATATTGTATCTGCCAAGTGGCGCGAGTATTATTTTATTGTGACACTTTATAAAAGGAATGAAGAACATGCCTAGCTGACAAGTTATTAATTTATATCATATGAAGAAAGACCATAACAGATTTTTGTTTATATTCATCTGATGATGTAGCGATCTGAAAAGTACTTGCTATTTTAATCGCGCGAACAGGTGCTCGCTCCAATCCAAAATGTCAGCCTCCATGTACAAAAGGTAGTCTTTCTCTTTTTCCAGATGATTTGGCTTGTGTACCTCTATTTATACATATGTTGGTTCTATGGATATGTGAACGTATTGTTCCAATCATGACTGGGATTCATTGAGTTATGAGTAGTGTTTGTCAACCGGTAGTCTTTTGTTTTGAGTGAGTCAGTCACTGTCAGACTCCGTCACCGCGTCAGTCCGTGTCACTCAAATTGTCAATCATTCAATTACTCACATCCTCACTAATTGAATTAGTGAGGATGTGAGTCACTGATTGAATGATTGACAATTTGATTCAATCACTACCTAAGTTAGCCTACCTCAGCCCTAACATAGCGAAATCAGCCGAATTTGGCTACCCACTCGCCATATCTGTCACAGTGGTAAACATGTGTTGGGAATTTATTGATTCTAGGGGTTCTACTGGGTGGACTTTCTTCTATGTAGTATCAAATTTAAGGAAAAACATAGTTCTATCTCACTGGCACACTATTTTGTTCCATTTCCATATTTTTCTATTGCTTCAGAGAGAGAACATTTGGGTGGATTTAGAGATTCTGTCAGACCACCCTGTTTGAGTCACATGAGTGGGCATGCACTTACTGCAGAAATACATGGATATTGGCCTTTAGAGTAAAAGTTACATGTAATACAAGATTACATACTTGTAACCAATATTTTGACCTACATTTTGACAGGATTTTGACAAATTTTCAGCAATTATTAATCACATGGCGGTCTCACAAACTTGTACAACTTTGGATCAATTTTTCTTGAAAAATATTAGTTAAGGAAGCTAACAGAACCTACTGGGTTATTCTACAATATCACTTTACTTATTAGGAATTCAGTTTTTACAGCGATTTTCTGCGATTTTTGATCTAGTGAATGCATAATAACTAGATATTTGTAAAAAAAATCTTTTAAAATGGAGATTTCAACTTGAGATTTGAAATACTAAAATATGTAGCAAGTATATGACTTTTGGCTATGGTAATGTCCATTTTCTCAGCTTTAAGAAGATGTAATTGGTTAGTAGATCGGCCGTTGCAAACAGAATATATCAATAATTATGTGCAATGAAGTCTAAATCCCCTGCGTGTGGTGCATGTTTAATGGGCGGTCTTATCTAAATGTTTGAGTAAATACACAAGGTGGGGAGTGGCAGAAAGTTTTTCACATCTCCAAAATATAAATTGGTGTAATAACACTTCTAGTGGGTTTATCAACTTGATTCAAACAGCATTGAAATCCAATTTTCAAGCTTTATTATTTTATATAAGACTTGTGTTGTTCTACCCAAATCCAAATTTTAGGCTGACTTCGCTACCTAACATCATATGATTTATGCATAGGAACCGGCTGGCAGGTCTAACGCACACTGGCAGTCACGTTGTTTTTTTGTTGTTTTTTTATATTCAACATATTGAACATACTCCGTAGACGTTCTGAGGGAACCTCAGAGACCAAGTGTGTCTGTTGTAGTCTGTTTGTTCAGCCAATCTGGCAGAGTGGCCATTTCTCACAGAAGTACTTACTGTTCAGGTCCAATGCTTCCACCAACACTTCCCTCAATGTATATCCAAAGATTCACAATACACAAAGCACTTGAAATACTTGTAATAATTAATAATCCAGGTGATTTTCAAATCTCCCTCCCTAACTCCAAATCATTGCCGGCCATCTTGAAGCCAGGTGTAGCCACCTAGTGCCAAAAAGACTACACTATTCTTGGTTGGTTAGCCCTATGTTTCAAGAGCAGTCTAACACCAGGTAGCACCACAGCATGTTGACAATGGAGGCCATTGAGGTAGTGATATCTAAGCTCAAGATAAACATGTCAGATTTATTGGATATATCGCATGTTTCAGTCAATATAAGCTGATGTACATGAAAACTACATGTTTGTGAATAGGAGGGACAATTTCCAGGAACTGAAAGTGAGTACTTAGTTCAGACTAGCCATGTGTTTGTGCCACTATAGACTTGTATACATCTTGGATCCTGCCTGTGAGCAGGCAGGTATTTCGGCCTAATTGAACATTGCACAGGAATTTCCAACTACAAATTCCAGGGCAAAAGGTTTAGCTGCGGGCCAATATATTTCTGAGGCAGTTGGCCCGGGTGACCAGTGGCTAAAAAAGTTACCGGTAGTGTCTACTTCTGAGTGCTAATGCTTAGCCCAAGTTTAGTTCTGTTATGAACCCAGACAATAGCTTTTCTGGGTTCTGGTTTCGGTAATGGTAGGCACTTCAACAAAATTTTTAAAATGAAAACGGAAAGATCTGTTTAGACCCATTCAATCAAGCTCATTGAGACTATTCCAAAAAAATTGGAATTGAGCTGTTGGGTCGCTTAATATCTAAACTCTAGAGCCAACAATCAAAATACCATATAAACAGAATAATAATAGCCAAAATCTGTGATACTCGCGAGGCTGCGAATGACAGCCACACTGACACCTGACCAAAAGTGTCAAAGCTGCCTGCCAGCTTTTCTCACCCTCCACTGAGCGGTTATCAAAGTGCCTAGTAATGGGCTGATAATTGAGGAGCCTGTAAAGTGTGGCTGGTCCCCTTTTCAGTTTCCCTTTTTATACTGTTGGCATCCCCACATATATAACTAAAATCTAGGTCTTGGCATTATCAAATAAAACCTGGTACTACCTTGAATTACTGGCTGGTCAGAATCCAAGTTAGAGGAGGTTTGTTGTATTTTTTCAGGGTCAGGAAAAAGTCAGTATTTTCCATGCAAAGGTCAGGAAATTTTGGGATTTGGGAAAAGTCAGGAAAAAGTCAGTATTTTCCATCAGTGAGGAGGTTGATGACCAACTAATTTACAGGAATCACATGAGTAAAAATAAAATTGTGTCTAAAATGGAAAGATTACACCATTTGTTCTCTAGTATTCAAAAGTTTCCTCAGCCTCTTGGTGTTAAACATCTTTTACTCACTCACTCACTCACCTTGTAGGTCTTCACTGAATCAATACGGTTTTGCCCAGAACATGAAGAGGGAAGAATTAGGGAGGAAACTCAAATTATTCATACATGAATCCTACTCTTTTCAGGTGATGATCCCAGCATAGACATTATTCAACACACATAACACAGCATGGATTCAGAGGTGTTAACAGAGGTCCCTGCGACATTAAAGCGTCTTATACGCTACATTGCAAGGGGCTTCTACTCCATCGAGCATGCACTCATTGTAGACTTGCTTGTTCACCACCCTTGTATGAAGGAGGATGATATACTCGAACTGCTCAAATTTGAGCGGAAACACCTCCGTGCACTAATTGTCACCTTAAAGAATGACAAGTTCCTGAAGGTGCGCATGCGAGTAGAAACAGACGCTGAGGGGCGCACAACAAGACACAATTACTACTTCATTAACTATAGTACATTTGTAAATGTCATCAAATATAAATTGGACATTATGCGGAAAAAGATTGAGATGGAGGAGCGGGATAATACAAGTCGAGCGTCCTTTAAGTGTCCCGGGTGTGATAAGACTTTTACAGATCTGGAGGCAGACCAGTTGTTTGACCCCATGCAGGGGATGTTTGTGTGTACATACTGTCAAACAGAGGTGGAGGAGGAGGCCACCGCACAGCCAAAAACAGACGCTCGTACATTAATGGTGAAGTTCAACGAGCAGATATCGCCCATCTTCGCTCTGCTCCGAGAGGTGGAAGATGTTAAGCTGGCTCACTCCATATTGGAACCAGAACCTGTGGACCTCAAGAATCTAACAGGGTATGTTTTTACATCTACTCATGTTCAGTATGTAGCTAGTAACAGGCCTGTTCAACATGATGAGCGCAAAACCATATTAAACACATTTTAGACTACAAATGACTCGAAATATTCGGTTCTAAAACCGTTCTTGGAGCACAATGTAAGAAAGCATCTTTCAATTTAGAGTATGAGTATTCCCTGTCTTGGGACCAAGATACTCCACATTTGATTTTCATATCCTTTCATGTGTTTTGTTGAAAAAAATCTTTTTCTTTTATCTGTGCCTAGTGGGAAAACCTCATCGTCCAGAGGACCGCAAAGTGGGGACAGATGGAGCGGGGATGCCAGCAGGAAAATGGGCTTCGGTGATCAAGAAAACAAAATTACGATTGATATGTCGGATTCTGCAGACTCCAAGATGGAGAAGATGCCAGTAAAGGAAACACCGATCTGGATCCACAAGAGTACCATTGATGGAGCAACCCCTGAGCCCTATGGACAGGTAAGGAAATACCTGAGTCTGTGGATAAGCCAAAAAAAAAAAAAAATTACATTACATAACTTTTTTTCTTCTTTTCATAAATGGATCTTAAACATTTGAAAAGCTATGGCCCCGGACCCCCCGTAATTCTGAAACAATGTACTTTTCAACTAAAACTTTTTACCAAATATATACCTTTTCGGATGACGGTTTTCATAAAAGAATAATTCCACATAATGGATTATGTCTGAAATACTTTATTGTTGTATTACTGGTATTGTTTCAACAAGAGCTTTTTCATGTATTTTGAAATTTAAATGTAAATTCATTTTCTTTCCCCAAAAAAGGATATGGCGTCAAAGAGCACCCCAGAAATGGACAACAAGTTGGACATGCAGAAGACAGACGATATCATGCGCACACTGCTTGCACACGAGAAGAAGGGCGGTGCTGGCGCCATCTTGCCATCATCAGCACCCCCTGGTAGCGATAATGACACATCAACGAGTGAGTCAGAGGACGAGTCCAGACCCAAGACACAGACAAATTACAGAAACACGGCCACAGCATCAGCTGTACAAGGTGAGGTATTGGGACAGTACTGCTGTAAAACCCTGCAGTCAGTGAGTGTAGAGGTACTGGGACAGTACTGCTGTAAAACCCTGCAGTCAGTGAGTGTAGAGGTACTGGGACAGGGCTGCTGTAAAACCCTGCAGTCAGTGAGTGTAGAGGTACTGGGACAGTACTGCTGTAAAACCCTGCAGTCAGTGAGTGTAGAGGTACTGGGAAGGTACTGCTGTAAAACCCTGCAGTCAGTGAGTGTAGAGGTACTGGGAAGGTACTGCTGTAAAACCCTGCAGTCAGTGAGTGTAGAGGTGCTGGGAAGGTACTGCTGTAAAACCCTGTAGTCAGTGAGTGTAGAGGTACTGGGACGGTACTGCTGTAAAACCCTGCAGTCAGTGAGTGTAGAGGTATTGGGAAGGTACTGCTGTAAAACCCTGCAGTCAGTGATTTTAGAGGTACTGGGACGGTACTGCTGTAAAACCCTGTAGTCAGTGAGTGTAGAGGTGCTGGGAAGGTACTGCTGTAAAACCCTGCAGTCAGTGATTTTAGAGGTACTGGGACGGTACTGCTGTAAAACCCTGTAGTCAGTGAGTGTAGAGGTACTGGGACGGTACTGCTGTAAAACCCTGCAGTCAGTGAGTGTAGAGGTAGTGGGACGGGGCTGCTGTAAAACCCTGCATATAAGTTGTAGCTTATATATGCTATTTTAGAATTTCTTTAGTTGCAGCTTTGTCTCTATGAAGTCAGGGTGCAGCTTTTAGGCAGGGTAGATACTATAAAGCAGTACTAAATCCAGGTGAAGTTTATACATTTATTTAAGCTAGTAACTTCTTCCTGTAGAGGTAATGTTACAGGGTTGATCGCCACACCCCCAGTGGCGTAATACCGATCCACACTGTGGGCCGATCCACTCTGCAGCCTCAATTTGTGTACCTAAACATTCAAAATGGCGGATATCGCCTCACACAGGGAGATGCTGTAATTAATTTCGTTCATTTTTATTTATTCATACCTTGTAAAAGCATAAAATAAATAAAGAACTAAACTCCCAGGGGTACATTGTGGCTGATCCACCCATCGGGGGGGGGGGCAGCCCCCTTCAGGGTGGATCGGCCACAATATATGCAATGGTCGTTTAGTTATGTGTATGTACTTGTAGCTTTAATATTTCAATGTCTGGGTGTGGTATATTTGCGGGTTTTACTGCACATTATCTGTTCATTGACCCTTGTACTCTACCTTTCTGTTAGGAGTGTATGAAAAAAAAAACCTGGTATAATGTACGACGTAAATTTGAATCAGACATACACAGAGCCAGGATTGATTTTATCGTATTGACCTGTATTATATTTGCTCTTGTACATAAACTATTCTCAAGTTTATATCATGTGATTAAGATACAATTTAATAGCTCCTTAGCATACACTAGACCAGCACCAGTTAAAATATAGTTTAGGAATGCTTAATGTCTGATTGTTGCAGCTATTGGTGGTGCAGTAGGCGGTGTTGAGGAGATGGACAGCGATGATGATGATGACGCAAGCCCAATGGTATCCATAGGGTCCATGAAGGTGCCATACTCAGACGTCACCGAGGAAATGGTCGACAAGATGACAACAGCGGAGAAGGATGAATATATCCGAATAGGACAGGAGATCTACCAGAACATGTATGATTAAACTACAGAGGTCATTTAACCCTTTTATGGGCGGTATACATGATACTCTGTGGCTATTTTGTATAAATGTGTCTTGCCGACCCAAAAGTGTTGGTACCAGTACACTCCCAACACATTAAGAGTGTATCATCCCGTCTAGCAGGCATGATACATGGATTTTGTCGCTATCAGGATAAATCCCAGGGTATAGTGCAGGGAACCTTTATGGTGCTCAGTATTAAATGTTAAAGAATTATATGAGATTTAGATCTAGAGTACAAGAGGAATACTGCTTCCTTCACTATGACTAGGTAATCAGCTGAAAGCATGGGTTATGCTGTATTTGAAACTTTTCAGTTCAATTAGACCACACGAGGCGAATCTTCCACCTTATTCTGTTCCATGGTTTACAGTGTGTCTTTGGCTGTTAAGAACTGGTTTACTACAGTTCTAGAGTTTTAAAACCTGGCTTATAGGCTGCACCTTGACGTCAGAATGGAAGCCACAATTGGTCTCAACAATTGGTCTATAACATGCAGCATATACCGGGGTAGTCAATTTGAGAATAGCAAAGATTATATTTTGTAACCTATTCTGAAGCACTAGTTACAATGAAAGATATTATATTGTTGCCTTAGTACAAGAAGGTTGTAACTGCATCGGGGTCAACAGGGTATTAAATAGGCATCTCTGCGAGGGGCCTCACAGGTGCCTTTAACCTTGTTGACCCAGATGCAGTTACAACCTTCTTGCACTAGGGCGATGATATGAGAACAAAAGATGAATGTGAGGGGAAGAATGGTTATATATGGAGTACTTAGAACCCTAGCTGAGTGGTATATTGTAAACAGTTGTCACCAAGTGAGAATGTGTGTTTGAATTATTACCTTTAAATGTTGATGTACAAATATTGACTTCCGATAAAACATGAATAAAGAAAATTACAAAATAGAAATGCAAGCCTTCAAACCTTTTAAATTGATCTGTCTCATAGGCAAATAAAGATCCTGGTCAGGAGAATTTTTCTCAAAAGTAGACCCTTTTTTGAGGGTTTGTGATTGGGATTTGAAGAAATATCCGAGATGGTGGCCCTGTCCCTTCTCTGGGGTAGTACATGTATTTGAGGGGATTTAATAGGATAAAAATCTGAAAAAGCCCCAGACCCAACCCCTTTTATTAATGTTAAATACTTTTGTCATTAGATTTGTACAAATCACAAGGATGTCCAATTTAAGTTAACGAAAAATCAGCAGATTCTTAAGACGTACCTGCCTTAGCAAGTCATGTGACCACCCCTTGACCAATCTGCCTGCCGCGATTTTTCCGCTGGGTCCCGCGATTTTGTGAACGATGTTTGAATCAGTACCCATGTTGACAATTGCCATGCTAGCCCCCCTTTAACAATTCTTTTTCAATTACTACATGTTTGGAAACCGAAATCATTGGCAGTCTCCTAGCTTCGCTTCGGAATCATTCAAGTCTAAGATGTACAGTAGCACCAGGAATATGATATGAATCATGATATGTATTTATAGTGCTGCAGATATTTGCTGGCCAACAAAAACAAGGAAAAGGAATTCTCACACCCACTTAAAGGAATTTCAGATAACTCCATCCAGACAACAAAACCAGCAATTCCTGGTAAAAAGCAAAACTAATGACTACCCTACATTTAAAAAAACCTTACCACGAGATATTTAGATCATATTGCATATAGAAACATCAACTTAATTAGGCATTGTTTCTGGACATATCTTTAGTCCTTATCTCATGTATACGTGTATCCAAATACAAAGGCAAATTGATAAAGTGTATTGAAGAAGTAGTATTCAGGGGGTCAATGGCCCTCTAGAAAATGAACATAATCCAATATAGAAATCTTTATTGAAAAAAAATGTAGGAATGTCTGACTGAAAAAAGCAATGGTCTCTTTTACTTAAGGTAGATCGCGCCTATACATATCCCAGTAAACACAAAACTCTTTCCAACATAGCAAATTGGTAAACAACTTAAAACAACTTGGTAAACAACTTAAAATATTATGTCTTGGTTACGTTTGGTGAACGTTTAGATAGAATTTACATGGTTGGGCATGGTGTAACATAGTAAAATTTCTTATATATACCTCTCTTTAGAATTTCTTTCATATGTGGAATCTCCTTTTTGAGACATCAATGTTAGTAAAGAGGTCATAATGACTTGCCAAACAAGTGCCTCCTATCACCATTGTCCCATAGGTTGGCTCCGTGGCCACATAGGTTAGATTCCTGACTTCATATCCTAAGGAAACCAAAACGTAGGTTCAAATCTTGGTGTCAGGAGTTTTGAAAAGGGCTATTCTATTTTTCTCATTGGAGAAGGTAGGTTCAAACCTAATGTAATTTTACATTTTATTATGTATTTGGCATAGATGTATCAAGAGGTTTCTTTGATACTTCCTTGCATGTGAAATCACATGAAATTGTTCTAAACGTTCTGGGAACATATTCAGGACATAACATTTTCAGATGATTCTACGTAGGACATCTATGTAGTCAATACCTAGAGACTATGTTTATTTAGGTTGATACACGTGTCTGCGTTTACTGGGTAGTGTGCAGGATAGGCCTTGCACCTAACAGAGGCCATGTATTACTGGAGGGTCTTGCCAAAAGATAACGAGGAAGAACCTGTAAATTTTTTAGAGAGTGATGAGGAAAAAATGTATGGCCTAGCTCATGTTCATAGTATCGACCAGAAAAGTTGCAGCAGAATGCAAGGAAAACTCTTTGAGATGACTAAAAAAATGTGCATGGTTCCTCTAAACGATTATCAAAACAATAATTATTTATCAAGACAAAAACATGCACATTTTCTCTTTTGGTTAACGTTTCCTTTTTTGTCAAGACCCTCCTGGTGCCCTTCCCAGTTTGCCTGCTACATAACGCAAAATTTTATTGGGTTAGGGTTGAGACATCATCGGATGTTTTAATCTTTTTAATTGTTTCTCTCAACCCACTTCTCCGCAAAGACAAAGTGTTGCATGTGCATGGACCAAAGGTATCTCATAACCCCCCCCCCCCACTTACAAGTGTCCAGAATACCCACCCCCCCCCCCACACACACACACTCATCAAGCTTCCCTTTTGGCCACACCCAACCCCATCCCCTGCATTGAGTTTTATTAATAGCATTTACCCACAAAGCCAGGGGTTACTCTATTTTTGACCATGTGAGGTATTTAAACCTACTATCCCAGTAAGTACTCCTTGCCTGATGACCTGAGGGTCATGGTTTACTGTCCTGGACTACTCTGTGTTTGTCATGCTGCGTCTGCAGTAGGCACTTCCTACAGGAACTTTAAGGATCTTTGACTATTACCAACATCACCTAAATACTGACAACCACATCCTCAAAATTGATATTCTGGACATGTAGTAGCTCTGAGAACCTGCCAAGACCATCTTCAAATTTCACTAGACAGGTAGGAGCTTTTGGGATCTCAAACCAACCATCATTGAGAGTGGAAAGACAGCGTAGACCAAGGGGTACACTTGCGCTACAATAAGGTTGATAATTATAACAATGTTTAACTATCAGTTAATGCAGGGTTGAAAAAGATTTTGAATTTGAACGTTCATTGTTGATAGGATATTGTTTAAGTGTTGAATTTGATGGTTGTTAGATGATTTAAAGGTCAACAACAGTAATGACAATATTCCCAGCAAACAAATACCAACGTTATTTCACCTCAAAATAACGTTTCCTAATGATTTGAAAAACGTTTGATTAACGTTAACACGTTGACTCTCAAAAACGTTAAAAAACGGTACACAAACGTTTTTGTGAAGCGTTTATAAACGTTTATTAACGTTTTGTTATCTGATACCTGTCACCCCTGTACCAACCCTCCAAATCTCCCTGGATATGGGATTTTTGTGCAAGTATATTTATCCACGTTTTTATCTTATTGAATAGGGGAGGTATATTGCGTATAAGAACGGGACACTACACATATCATTTGCCCTAACCCACCACAGTACATGTCCATGTACAGGCAGAGAAAGCTGTTGGGCTTTTCAGTATATGCTAAATGTGTAACCAATTGGACATACATATATTTTATCTGATTTCTACAAAAAGGGTGTCTCACAATATAATCAACATTTGGACTAACTTTGTGTAGAGTGCATCACCTTATACATGAAGATCAGTTTGGGGATTTTGTATTTTTTTCCTCTTCTAGTCCGATCACGGCTATAAGTTTATACACTCTTCTTGCCAGCACCTACCATATTCTGTATATCTGGACTATGGAGAGCACAAACAACTAGGTTTCAGTAAAGCTATATTAAGGTGCTATAAATATAGCCATGTACACATGTTGTCCCCCCCCCCTCCCGTCCCTCTTGTACAGGCCTTTGTATGGCTCACCATTGCTTGACCTTGTACATGTACCTAGAGATATGAACACTGATAGTAGCCAACATATTGGGGACCAGTTGTTTTATATTGCATCCCAAAATGATCTACAGGAGCAGTGAATAGAGGGAATTATCTAATTGCTTGATAATGTCTCCCACTTGCTTCCTATACATCCTTGGCAGCAGCAGCCTCGGTCAGCGGCTATTAATACCAGTTAAATTGTAGAAGTTGATCGGTTAGTGGGCTTGGGGGACAGCAGCCTCTTTCCTCCCGTTGTTATACCTGCCCCACCATATAATGCTTATGCACACATTAGGCAGGGGGTTGGGGGGGCATTAAGCCACATAGATCTATTTTGTGTATTATGAAAGGGGTGAAGGGGTTCAAAGTAAGGCAACACCTTTCTTAATCTAAATTTGGGTTTAATATGAGCACCCCCAACAGGAGCTCCAGGGCGGAGGACGAATTAAAAGAAAAAGAAAATAATTCAAAAGTTACAATACTGGGATTCCAAATACCATATAACAATGCATATAAGACACACCAGGTTATAATTCAAATAGCGTCCCCAACTCTGGCAACACTAATGTGGAACAACGGGTGTTTTGATTAAGCCCCATATATGAAGAATTCCTGACATCATTAGCTTCAATTCATACCAAACATAGCTACATTTGGTCTTTTGGTACAAAGGAGGGAGCGAAAAAAAAAACAGAGATTTTTCAATTTTCTATTTCATTCTAGTTTTGACTTTTGCAGCGCCGGCTGATTCGTAACCCAAACACTAAAAAAAAGTGTGGCCAAGCAATTGTAGCTATAATAAGATATACATTTATGCAAAGATTATAAAGGTAATTCACATCCAATCCTCATTTATATATCTTTTAACTAGAACTTATCCAGGGCTAAATTATGTGATCACCTTGTGATTAATGCATTTTAATGACCATGGATGCCATGGCCTTAGAACCACTGACCGTTGAACTAGTATCGATGTATATATATATATATATATATATATATATATATATATATGTTAGCCTCTATATTTATCCTCACTGTCTCTTAACTACGCACTGTGACTCCTCTGCATTCCTCCAGCAGCACCAGTAATATAAAGATGGAAGACACCACAAAGAACATTGATTCAACAGGACGAGTCTTCTTTGACATTGTGCGATTTCTGTTTCGTGAGTATGACCATGATGTTATGGTGATTGGATAAAAACGTCCAATGATATAAGGATATAGGTTAGTAGAGTTCATGGTGTGGATATACATAATTTAGGTCCTATATAAGGCTATCATATCCCAGGTAACATGCCCGACTGGGTCCCAGCCGGTCCCCAGATGGGCTGCAACTGGGCCCCAGATGGGCAGCCCAACAGGGGCCCATCAATTTTTGGGCCTGGGCATCAGTCGGGGCCCAAGTGGGCTAGCCCAAACTGGGCCCCAGAAGGGCCCCAGTTGGGGCCCAAGAGTGCTTTATTTAGTAGATAGTATCATATTTTCTTTCTTTCTGGTTTCTCCCAGCAGATAGAAGATTCATCATCAAATTAGTCAAAGACATCAATGGGCCTATTGAGGAATTCTAGCCATCTAGATATCCACCTTGGCAAACATGTCTTCACATACACCCTTCAAGTGTAGCCTTACTTAGAGTCAATCCCTAATCAGAGGAAGGGTGTTTTTAACTGAATACTTGATTTTGTGCATCAATTTATACAATTTAGTTTAAAAAGTTGATACACTCTTAAACTGCCATGGAATATATTCATTCATATATATTCTTCACCCGAGTAGCACATTTTGACTTGATTACACAGATGAAAATATATACAGCACTGCAAGGAAAACTCTTCATATGATAAACCGAGGCCATCTAGTGTCAAGACACAGAACCACACATGGGCTAGCTAAGCCCATGGAAAGCCCTATGATAACTTTCAAACTAAATCACTAAGAAGACAATTAGACAGGCACTGGATGTTCATTGAGAGTATGAATTATAAAGTAATAATTGATTTAAAATGATTTTTATAAATAGGATTTTAGCCCAACATAAGCCCATCAAAAGCCCAGTTATGTTTCTTCATCAAAATCCTGGTTACAAAATTTGAAAATTCATTTATTTCAAAAGGAGAGTTGGATTCACACTGGTTGTGAATTCTAGAAAGCATTTTGTAAATTTCAATTACCCCAGCCCAAGCCCATATAAAACCCAACTATGCATTTCCCTCAAAATAATGGTTAAAGCATTTTTATACTTAATTTTCTCAAAAAGAGAGCATGATTCATGATATTGGGGACATATTCTGAAAATGTTGTAAATTGCATTTTGTCCTACTAGGGCCCAACTGAAGCCCCTAGGTTTACCCAGCAGAGACGTGCAGAATTTTTGTGTCCCTCTTTGATCTATAGTAGTGCACGGTCTTTTCTTTTAAAAAGAGGGTATATCTTTTTGGCAACCCCCTCAAGAGGGGTCAAAACTTTTTTAGCCCCCCCCCCCTCAGCGGGGGTCTGAAAGTTTTACACCCCCTCAAACCCCCCCCCCCCGTTGATTAAGAATGACCACTCCCTTAGAACCTGATCTGGCTTTTTATCTAGAAATTATTGTGTTGTCCTAATTCACTGAAAGAATACAAAACCCAAGCTCACTGTTGTCATCGGAACTATTTTCTTTATTATTAAAAGGTGGGCTGCAGTATAGAACATGCATTCTATCAACCGGGTTACTGCATCATTTTTCAGAATTTCTACCACTAAACATGAAAATGATTTGGACAGTTCAAGAATTTTGACAGTTGATCCTAGACATTGCATTTGGACCAAGGTCCGATTCTCTGTCTCTCCATTTCATATAACATCATATTCCCGGAACAAATACAATGTGTAATTATCTGCTTAGCAACACTTATTGCATGGGTTTATATTCAAATGTCTATCGTGCTTTAAGCTAGCCTCCTCCAAAATGATCCTGGGTATTTGCCTGGCATCATTTGATTTTATCTAATGCCTAGAGACAGAGACAATGCTGTTTGATTTGCCTAGCAACACCTGTCGGCCCATGCGGTGTTGGCAGACAAAATTAATACTCATGTATTTGTGACCAGGCAAGGAAAAACACCCCTCTGCAGGGAAATTCATTATCAACGTTCATCTCAAGATCTTTAAAATGAGACATCATTGGCTTAAATATTCAAAGTAGTTATGTGATGTCATAACCTCTCCTTGAACATAGGTCATTAATCATATCTGAAATTGATGATTAAGCTTTAAATACATTATAAACCACAGTAATGTCTTAAAACACAATAAATAAGCCCTTTTCATAAAAATACATAACATTATGATGATTTTTATCATGGTTTTTGATCTAGAGGGAATTTTCCAGTTCTGTTTTCAGTTTTGGGATTTTGATGAGTATCCCCAAAAATTGGCATAACAATCTTCAAATTTTGATTATTGGAATGGCTTCCATGGTTACCTGTCCTTATTGACCTATTGGTTTGTGATGAACTTAATATCTGTACTTATATTTATTATATTGATTATGATGGTGTATTGTGAATGTATTATTTTTGACCTTAATGAAAATAGCACAATTGTATGTGTTTACTTTCGGTCAATAAAATTCTTCAACAAGAACATGGCAGCCAGTAACAGGCATATAGGTTGATTTCTCATGAAAAACTTTCATTTTACCATCCAGATATGGGCCATTTCTACTAAAAATGGTGCATTTTAAATGAAACCATTAAATTCTGCAGAGAAAAAAAGCTTAACATATTTTTATAATGATTTTAGAGTAATTTTGCCCCTCCAATGCCCCTGGTGGCCAAATGGGGAATTATAAATCCCCTGCAGATGGGCGTTTCTCCTTGATGGGTCACATTTGTCTGCCAATACCTGCTAGTACAGCGGTCTCCATAGCAATATTGTATTGAATATGTGATGTTTATGCCAATATATGTTTTTACTATGATTTTGGATGATTGCCATAGGGAGGGAACTGCTGCTTTACTTTTATAATAGATTAGAAAGACATAGTTTTGTAATGAACTTTGTAGTTCCAACGTCAAATCAATAACCACCCATTGGATTAGTTCCCTACGATTACATTTGCAGGGTAATTAGCAAATTTATACTACTAAAATTGGATAAGATTTGGGTAAAATGAAAATATCCATAAAGCATGGTTAGTTATATATGCACTACATGTATATTGTGTCTAAGTGCATCTGCATCTGGATCGACAAGGTAAAAATACCTCCATCAGAAACCTCACAAAGGTATCCTTTACCTTGTTGACCCAGAAAGTTAATTCAAACTTTCTACCATCAGTCCCATAGTGATGGTACTGATGGCAATTCCTGTTGGTTTTGTAAGACCTATTTACTCTATTCTATCTACCTTAGTGGCGGTAGCCCAGTCAGCTTTATGTATTATTAACACTCCTCTACTCAAAAGCTGCTCATGCGTTACTTGCCCTATCAAGTGATCCATTCTTCCTCCCTCAGGGGCAACCGGTACACACTATAAATAGCTCATAGGATAAAGGTGAATGATTGTTTTTGCCCTTTTGTGAAAAGGAGCCTTTCCACACCTATTGATTTATTTTGGCCCTGTTTCCCCTGTGCACAGTGTGTTCTGCTTGTGATAGTGCATGCGCGTCTCAGGCTACCACCACTAAAATCAATAGCCCTTTTGAATTAACCTCCAGATGCAGTTACATCCTTGTCACACTGTGGCGGAGATACATACATATATGATAAGTTATTTGACAAAACAGCCAAATTTATTTTCCAATTGACTGTTTTTGCTCAATACATAATATTCCTACAATTTTCAGTTCTGATATTGGTTGCTGCTATATCCAATGTTACACCTGTTGAGCGTGGATTCTTTTGTGATGATCAGAGCATCAAGTACCCTTTCAAAGTTGATTATTTCGATTGGAATATGTTTGTTGCATTCAGCACCATTACAATCTTCATGGTGGTGAGTTCTGTTAGCTTACAGTTGCCCAACCTTAGAAGATTCTAAATAAAGGAAGTCTGGGGACAATCAGAGTAAACATTCCAATATATTTTATTGCTGAATACTGTTCAAAGAAAAATCAAAATACATAAGATACAGAATATAGATTTTGAGGCATTTTTTTCTTCAAATTATTGCACAGTATTGGATAATTGTCTATTGTGTGCTTCACTGTATACATACACAATTAAAAGTAATTTAATCTTTTCATGACCTTATTCTTCAGATGGTACTGACTGAACTGCCACATTACCTTAGAGCAAAAAATGATACAGAGGATACAACATTCAGCGTCTGTGGAATACAAGTCTGGGTATATGTCATCCAGCTGTACAAAGCCATGGTGCCATTTATCTTTGGCATCCTTCTTAACATAGCTTTGGTGTCTGTGTTAAAGGTAAGCGTTGGTAGACTGAGGCCTAATTTTATGGCAGGATGTAGGCCAAATATAACCACTGAGATGTGCATGGAAGATGGTTATTACAAGTATGTCACCGACTTCACTTGTATGGGATCTGATGATTTTAATCCAACTGTAGCAAGGTAGGTAGCAGTCACATTTGATAGGAACAATGACAAGCCTGGGCTGCCACAAAGTTAGATAAACTAACATAGCAGTTGGAGTGAAATGTAACAAGTTAAGAAAGGTTTAATACACATTCTATAAATCCTGGCTTGTTTCCTTACCAATGGGCAGGCAAAACTATTGAATGATAAAGTAGGTTGCTATCTGTCTATGTGCTGTGACTGATAGAGAATTGTTACATATACTGTAAAAATATTCTACATGACTACATGGTTCATTCATTTACAATAAATCTTAGATTATTAGTATGGTAGCTTGATTCAAAAAGGAAACCTCTATATGGGTTCCCTGGGCTCAACAAAAATACATATAAGATTGCTGTTTATGTTGCTTTGTAACAATCCTATAGCTGTTGCTCAAGCATTGTACATGAAGTGCGGAACAGTTATGAGGCATTGTTTGAGTCACTCATGGGCTACTAACAGAGATACATGTGGGTCTGACACATGGTGAATAGGAAATAGGGCCAAATAGATCCAAAATAGCCATCAGGAGAAATAAAGTGAATAACTCTTGTGAATTCTATAGATGAAAACTATATTCTGAATTCTTTTCTAAAAGGTGACTCCATATAAGAAATCATTATGATTTACTCAATAAATTGGCACTATACACTAATAATAGTTACATTGAATACCAAATTGTTGCAACATCTTAAAGACCGTGCCCATAATATGGGTTATGAAAAGCTCAAAATGTGACCCTATCAGTTTTTTATGGGAACCTTTTTACAGTGTATAATAGCAAACTATGATGTCTGGTATGTCAAACTCACTAGTTGTGATATACCGAGTTGATCTTTTTGTTATCTATGTTTAGGGGATCGTTTCCTTCGGCACATACAGCACACGCCTTTGTTTGTGCCATTTATCTTATCGTAAGTATTATCACTTTATTTCATTTCACCATAACCTTAAAGCTCTGCAATTATCAATGGAATGTCTTGTTCTGAATGACCCTTGAATAATTTGATATTGAATTCTCCTTGCATTAACAGCCATTTTTGTTGGATTTCTTGCCCGACAAAGCATCACCAACTTTGATTATCTCCCCTTTGTCGGCCTCCCTCTGTGGAGTATTGCTATTATGGTGATCAAACCTTTGAACAATTTCTTTTTAATGCTGCAGTTATTACAAGGAATTGCCTGGTTAATAATGCATCCCATATCAACCCTATAGGCTATGGGGGCCCTTATGTTGATGGGGGGGGGAGTCAGGGGGCCTCTTGGCAAGGGGCCTACCTACAGCAGCTGCTACAGAGGGGTCTTTGGCCATGGAATTCTTATGTTCGACATTGTGATAACATTCCAAGATCTTATTTTTTCATAGCTGTACTTACAAATCCGGATGACCTGGGAGTGCAGTCATTTACCACGACATATCCTTCAGGTAACATCATTGTGCCTGGCTTACTATGTTGGAGCTCTAAGGATCAATGCTCACGTACACCACCCCACAGATGTACTGGCAGGGGTAGTGCATGGGACCCTCATTGGTTTCATTGTGGTAGGTATCAAGCCTTTAAGAGCAGCTAATGCTCTTGAGTATCTCACCTGGGCTCCATTTACATATCCTACAGGCCTGATAAACTTAATTAACCAGTGGGCATGATGCACAAATGCTAGAGCGAGCCTTAGAAACTTATGGAAAGCAAATCTCTGTGTGAATCATAGTACTGATTGAGACTTGGACTAAAAAGTTACAACAAACTTCATATGTCATATCTAGACCTAAGCAATATATTCAGCCTCCTTGCATTTTTCTTGTCAAAAACCTGACTACCAGTATATAAAGTTATAAAAGACCTCTTTCTCTCTTTCCTCACAACCTATCCTCTAAGAAAGGCTTTTCATTCATACTATGATCTCTCAATTTTTCAGGGATATATCTTTTCTGGCCTATTCCGAAAGGAAAAAACAATTCAGAAGGATGCGTCTGAACAATCTTCAGAATATTCTTCACTTAAGTAGATCAATGGAGACCACTCTGGGCCATTTTCTTGAAACTTAAAGTCTGGGCTTAACTCTTGGCTGGCCACCTGTCCTGTATATTGAGGACATGTATACAGACAGGCCATGCCTACGAAATCCCCTGTCAATCATGCCCTGTTTTTACCCTTACACAGAAGAGGGCACCAAGGTAGCTGTAACATATGTAATGGGGACAGGTTTTCTCTCTTGTACAGATTTTTGGTACAGACACTGTGCTTGGAGTTTATACAATGCCATCTAGTGGATTTCATATGTACTTATCCCCACATCATGGGGAGAATGCCATCAGGCATGACCAGCGGGTACTATGTCCTCAATACCGGAGGGCACCAGAGTAGGCTTAACTCCAGTTGTGCCTACATAAATCTCAGTGCAGTTTCTCACACCAATCCATTTCTGCAAATTAGAAGCCGTCTTCATGAATTCATTAGGACATTTAATAGATACAATGACATTCCTCTGAAGTTGTCTGGCAACTTAACAGTATATTATATACAGTCTGACATTCAAAAATCATTGTTGGAATTGAATAGATATCTTTATTTGTTCTATTGTCATCCAGTTGTTATCCAGCCTACAAATTACATAGCCTCCTGGGTATATTCATTATTATTTCTTAATCTGTATAAATACCTTTTGTAACCATGGCTAGGTTGGATTGTGCATTTCAATCATGATAGGCATAACAGTACTGACAAGCTTAGAATTGAATCTCAGAAAGTTCTTTCATAACCTTTAACTGTATATTCAGGTAATGTCTGCATACACAAGCTATAATAATTATTGTTCAACAGAGCCTAGTGCAGTCACTCCTAATTATTCTGCCAGAATCACAGGTTTCAGTCTTTGGAATTTGAGTGAGAAAATAGATCTGTAAGGTGGCTATGTAGGACTGGCAGCCTTTGAATTCACACTGGCCGCATCTAGTCATAGCTTGTATTCCGACCTAGCGGGATACATTATTGACCGATGAGAAAATTGAGCACTTTCATTCAGTGCAGACTTTTCAGGGTGTATAACATTACACCTGGTACCCATCATGCAGGCTGTTATCAGTCCTTACCTCGCAATGTATCAGGTTCAGCCCACTAATGGTCCTGATAACCGGGAATAGAATATCATAATGGGAAATAAGACTCTGCTCCGGATATAAGACTCTGCTCCTCTACAATTGAACTATGCTCCTCTACAACTGGACTATGCTCCTCTACAAATGGACTATGCTCCTCTACAAATGGACTATGATGAGGTTTGTCCACACATTTAAGTGTATGGACATATCATGTGATGGATGTGTGAAAATATTATGTGATAGATTCAAACAAAATTGCCTATGCCATGTGTATCATATCTCTTTTCAACAAGTATCTTTTTGCTTTAGACTTATATGACCTACAATAATTTACCTTGATGTAATCTTCTGTAGTGAGGACCATTCAGAATGTTCAAGGTCAAGGGTCAATAAAACTTATATCTAGGTGCCCTGTGGTTTTATTTTCCAGGGGCTCCCGTTGACACTGTAAATGATTAAACTAATGGAAACTATAATGCCTGATATTGATTTTTATGTGTATCATTAACTGAAAACAATGCATGTAAATAACTAGATGTTACTTCTAATTGCATTATTATATATTGGGAGCTCTGTCTCGATTATTTCCACCAACAAAGATGCATGTAGTTCACAACATTTGACTTGAGAAATATCGTTTCTGGTTTGGGTTTGAGTTTGGGCATATTTTATTTGGCTAAGCAATCATTAGAAGAATATTTTCATGAATAGCCATTGATTTTTATGTGTTCTTAATTGTTTTTAAATTGTTTCTGATGTTGTTGATTTTTTACTTTTTCTAAATGCCCTACACCTTTTCTAAGTCACCCCCCCCCCTTTATTATCAATGAGTGTTTTAATATTATTAAAATTCAAGAGACTGTATAACATTGACGTTTTGACAAACTCCTAAAATGTTCTTATATTCAACATACTACTCAAACATAAATGGTACTTCAAGCATTTTACATTGTGTAGTGTTTGTTTGTGTGTTTTGAGCTCTAGGTCTTGGAAATTGAAGGGAAACAGTGCCAAAATTTCATGATATGGTATTTGGTAGATTTTATATCAAAGAAAAAGATTCTGGCATAGTTGGTGAAATACTTTTCATTACAGAGGAGAACAGCAGGATTTTCTGTTGAAGCTGACGACGTCACAGTTGGGCTAAATGCACGAGGTGCAGCAGTATTTATGCATGGAGGGTGTGGTAAAATGTATTAGAAATAAAATAATTAATTATACACTATCATGATTCTGTAGCAGAACCTTCTGTAAGCTTATCTATTGGTATTTGTCTAAGTAAATGAACTAACATTTCCAATTAAATGCTATAAACAGTGGCTGATTGTAGGCTAATAGTGTTTAGCAAGGACTAATGGAATGCATTTAACCAATCGTGACGTCATCGGCTGCAACAGATAAGCCTGCTGTTCTCCCCTCTAGGAATACATATTTCACTGACTATGCCAGAATGATATAAATGTTTTCAAATACGATATCAAGAATTTTGGGTGCTGTTTTCCTTTAAAGCTGGACACAGAGAAATAGTGTGGTAATAATCACTATCTATATTTAAAGAAAATAATGAGCCAAACATAAGGCAGATCATTAGAAACATGTTGACCTATTATAGGTACTATCCAAACCAGCCATGCCCCTGTTGGAGTAGCAAAGTGGCATGGTTGCCAATAGCGCCATCTGCTGCATCATAGCTGATGAAAGGGTCGTATATGCTGACAGCATTAAAGAAGAGGTCATTGGATCTCACCTCCTGAATAAAATGCCGTAATGCCCTGTATATTATATAGAAGATGCAGCTTTTGAGAGGATATGCACCTTGTGCACCATCTAGATGGGAGGAGATTTCTTCCTAAATTCTCCCCAAACCTGTTATCCTGACGACCTGAGTCATCAATATGACGACTCTGTACTGTCGGTATTGTAATCCTGATGACTCAGGTCATCAGGATGATGACCTAAATTCGTCATTTTGACTACCTAAAGTTGTAGTTTTAGGCATCATCAACTTGAGGACCTAAAGTGGTCACCGCTGACTAGTTTCAGATCTTCCATGTTTTCAGTGTTGGCAGTCTCCTAGCTTCGCTTCGGAATCATCCAAGATATACAGTAGCATCAGGAATATGATATGATATGCATTGATAGTAGTGCAGATATTCTACATTTAATTAAAATAACTTGGATTATGGATATCTTTCTACCTTTGGCCGCTGGGGTTTTTCAAGATCTGAAATTGAAAAAGAAAGTCCATGCTGGTAGCCAAACACCCAACAATTCTCGGTCTTTTCAATATTCACTTCCCCATAAAGTGTATTTGATCACCAAAAGATCCCTTTTGCAGGGTTCCCAAAAAATCCCCAAAAGATTTCCATAACAAAAATGTTAATTTTCCATGACATTTTTAACTATATTTGGACATTAACGGGGTTGACCTCCTGGCAATCCCCAGACTCGAATTCCATGACATTTCCATGACATTATCGGAGTTGACCTCACAGAAAAAATTTTGAAATCGAGGTGCGAAAAAGGGTCCACTCCAATGGATTTTGCAATAAATATTTAGTTTTCTCCTTTTCCATGACTTTCCATGACACAAAATGAAATTTTCAAAAATTCCATGACATTACATGACTTTACCTGGCAGCTTTTTATTCCATGACATTCCATGACGCGTGGGAACCCTGATTCATGATTCCATGACTTTCCCTGACAACTTTTAATTCCATGACATTCCATGATGCGTGGAAACCCTGTTTTGCTGTCTGAAAAGTGGGCTTTTGGGGTGTCCTGGGTGGCTTTCTTTTTACCTCTGGCCGCTGGGAAATTTTGGTTCCAAAATGTAATTTTTTTAAACCTTTGACTGGCCAAAATATCAGCTCAAAGATCCCGTAGGCCTGGTCAAAAACAAAAAAAAAACGGAAAAGGATTCCTGACACCCGCTCACCAGGTTAGGTCAATCCACGAATTCTTGCAGCTCTGTGATATTTTGCAGTACCTGTGGAATATGGCATGTGCCCTAGATATAGCAGGTCCTGCCAAATATGGTGTATATCCCTAAGTACAGCAGGTTTCCACTGCAAAATATGGCATGTACCCTAGATATGGCAGGTACTGCCAAATATGGCATATGTCCCTACACACAGTAGGTCTTCCTTGCAAAATATGACATGTACCCTAGATATAGCAGGTACTGTCAAATATGGCGTATGCCCCCATATTTAGCAGATGATATGAAAATTATTGATTATTTATTGATGTTTATATCAAATGAATGAGATTTTCTTGCTAATGCACCGAGTTAGATACCTGAGAACCTGTATGGGTGTAGATAGTATAACAACCTTGCACATATTATTCTTGAATTTGACCACAAATTATGGTTAAGACACCACAAATTGGCTACACTTTTGGATCACCGAAACTTCCCCAGATTTCCATCACAAAAGCTGAATTTATAGAGTGATGATAGATATCATAAGGAATGAAATGTACAAAAATATGTAGGTCTATGAATGATCTTCAGAATACACATGTTTAGAAAATGTTGTTTTTAGTATAAGTTCATATGAATAGCAATTTAAAATGCCTACTGCAGAATCTAGCACCTACTGCTAAAAATGGCAGTAGGTCCAGATCACCTACTGCCATTTTTGGCAGTAGGTGCTAGATTATGCATGTGACGTGAAAAAGTAAGCTTTTACCAAACCTGCTCACAGGGATTTCAGATAATTCAACCCAAACAGCAAAACCATAATTCCTGGTAAAAGGAAAACTGCTGACAACATTTGAAAACCTTACCACGAGATATTTAGATCATATCGCATATAGAAACATCAGCTTAATTATACCTACCCGTAATCTCCCACGTATAAGGGGGGTTTTAGTTCTCATTGGATCCACAAGGGGGACACCAAGACCTTTCTTTTGATATCTTACATGCCCCCTTGGTCATAATAGGATGAAATGTGGCCCAGGAGGGCCCAAGGTGGCCCAAGGTGGCCCAAGCTACCCATAGGTTTTTGAATTTTGAAAATTCATTCAGTAGAACCAAAGTTATGAATTTTTCATTTTTTTGAGAATTTTCCAAAACTCTAGGTGCGCCTTATACGTGGGCTGCGCCTTATACGCGGGAGATTACGGTAGTACCTTGACATGTTCAGTCCTTATATCATGTATACATATATAATACAAAGACAAATTGGCATAGTGTATTGAAGAAGTAATATTCAGTGGGTTAATGGCCCTCTGGTAATATGGAGTTCCACCCCTTGGTCGCCAAAAGCAGAAAAATGATTTTACAGAAAATGAACATAATCCAATATAGAAATATTTATTGAAAAGAGATCTAGGAATGTCTGACTGAAGAAACAGGGACACGGGCATCACTGAGTATAGCAGTGGTCTCTTGAACTTAAGGCAAAGCAAGATAACAATGTGTTTCCTTCCACCTGAACAGTCAGTCTTACAATCTCTGTCACATGTAAGAAGAAACACACTTAATACTAAATGAAATATTTCCTTCGTCATTGAACTCTTAAATATAAGTATCTCATAAAGTGTGAGCATTGAATCATTTAGGCATAGCTCAGGATCTTGTTCCTCTTTTGTCATGGTTCACCAATACTATAAGCTTGCAAGGCTGCTCCCCAGGACTGAGCTTGCCGACACACTCTCCATCATTTCATCATATGTGCAGGTATTGAGAGCAATGCTGTACAAATTGTCGGCTCTTCCTCTTCATGCGGTGGAGAACCCCATGGACGAAACTGTGGTTCCTTATAGAAGGGAAATGTCTCTAACATGACTTCAGGGAATTTCTCGCCCTTCTTCCCTGGAGTCCATCGGACACATCCGCCCTGCATGCCAACATCGTCGCTGTAGTTACTGAACCAGTCGCCCGCGTACACAGCATCTATGAGGTAGATGGTGTTGCCATGGGTTAACATGGTGGCACTGGTACTGCGGATAAGGCCACTGGTGACACAAGTCGTCCAGTCAAACAATGCCCAGCGGTTAGTCGCGGGGCTGTAGTACTGCATATTGAGGTGGCGCCCCATCATATACAGCACCTTTTCACCATACAGCTCCATCACATCAAACATCTGGTGTTCATCATAGGGCTCCATCATGGTAGCTTTGCGGCTCCATGCTCCGGTCGACAGATCCAAACAGTCCAGCCTGGTGGAAAATGTACTGTCGCTGGTCTCCTTGCCACCACCGACATAGATGCAGCTGTCAATCACACCAGCACTGTGTTCGTGCAAGGCGATGGGTAGTTTGTTGGGCAATACACTCCAGGTGTTGGTTTTGAAGTCATAGCCCTCAATTTCATCGGTTGTGGATTTTGTTTCTTCGCAGTGTTGATGATCATTACATGGGCCTACTAAACCACCAAGTGCATACAGTTGTGTGTCGTGCTGAACCACTGCAAAGTCTAATCTCGGTGTTAACATGCGTGCCATGGTCGACCATTTGAAGGTACGCGGGTCAAAGATGTACCACGACTGGTTGGCACATGAGCCAGCTGCATCACATACAATGAGGAAATTGTTAACAACGAGATGTGCACATACGCCATACTTGAAATCTGGTTTGCGCCTAGTCTTATGTTCTTTCCATTTGCCAGCTTTGGACATGGAGAATATCTTTGGCGAAATAGTGCTATCAGAAACATGGGATGTGGGAAGTGGGTCGTCTCTGACCCTACTCTGATCAGATTCATCAATAACTTTCAAGTGAATGGGCAGAGCATGGTATGCTATAGCTTTGTCAACCAAGTCCCTTATTGAAGCATCAGAATAAACAACCTTCTTCTTCAAAGCTCTCAGTTCACTTAGTGGCATGACAGCATAGTGCAAGCGACACATCAGGTCTGTTAGATGATGCTGACGCTTCTCCAAATCAGGTCCAATCCACTCCTCGACACAGAGGAAGAGCTCCCACTCCGACCTCTGCCACACCTTCATCAGATTAATGAAAGTGGCATAAGAAGTGCCCTCCGGTACGTAATGCTTCATAACATCCTCAAAATTGGTCTTGATATATTCAACAGTGCGCTGAATACCATCTTCTAGGTAGTGCAGCTGAAAGACGGACAGAGTATCAAAGCAGTTCTCCTTATTGACTTCCTTGAACAGGAGACCAGTTAATTCCACAATGGCCTCAGGAATCTGGAGATAGACAGCACAAAGGAGGAGCTCCTTCACACTAGCCTTACAGTTATCAAACTCTCCTGTGTAAATGTACTCAATCATCATAGATACTGCCAGAGGATTTTGGCCTTCCAGTCGCACTCTGTCAGTCTGGCTTTCTGTCATCCCTCCTGTCAGCATGGCCCTAAAGTAATCACTTGCTGATGCTAAGATGATTTTATGAGCCTTGAACTCTTTGTCTTCTACCTCTATAGTATAATCAACAAACGCATCTTCCTGCCAGAAGGCACACACGCCTTTTCCTATACCACGCAACATCGCCGGTTTAATGGTCTGTGTCTTGTAGCCTACTGCGATGAGAATACCTGAAAATGAAAATACAAAAGGCTTAGTCCATTATCATAAACTTGGATTTCCACTATGTAATTATGTGTGTGCTAGTAACACAATAAAGAGTTGTACGTGACAGTTAAAGCTATAGATAATCCCATAATGAGTATAATAGTAAATCGCAATTGTCCATAGGAATCAGATACCAATCCCTCAAAAGGGCGTTACTCTTTAAGGCCATATCACTCAAAAATTAGATATATGTTTCAAAAACAAAATTAATCATATCTGCAATTGTAATTGAATTGGCATATTTGAAAAAATATTAGAAAGATGATATAAAACTTGGTCTCGAGGACATAGTGGTTCCCACTTTTATTCTCACCCCAATGGCATGATTGGAGCATTTGAGGTATTTCCCATACGGATGTAGTGTAAGATGCCAAGGCCCGCTTTCTATTAAGTATGTTACACAAAATTGAGTGAATAATACTGTATCCAGCATGTGTCTGGCACAAAGATGATATCTGCACTTTGGGCTTTAAGACCAATAGGGTAGTACTATTCTATTGTACCAAATTGAAATACCCTCATATAAGCTGCACTCTGACTTTGGGAGGCTGCTGTCCATACATATAGAATACAACAATATGGATTGTGTACACACGATTTATCCTAACATTAACTGATCTGACATTGTAAACACCTTTATCTTCATACAAAATATTTTCATGTCAACGTCTACAAGTCCATTCTACTCCGTAGGAACAAAATAAACAGTAAATTATCATGTCTCTGTCAAGTGGCAAGAAATAAATTCTGCACAGTAACAATATGAGTAGGTAAGAAATAATGTGTATAGCTAAGACTTTTCTATAGTGCCTTTAATCTGGCAAAGAGCTATTTAACAGGTAAAGAAAATGTCAAAATATCATGCAGTATGTAAAGTGCTCAAACAAAATATAAGGGCCTTTTTTGTCAGAACCTACATGAATGGTTTCAATACTGGCGGGAACAGTTGTCAAAACTATACTGCCTAATCTCATATAATACCTAGCCTTATACCTGTTATAGAATGTGGTAGTTTTATTTGCAAAATGAACATAGTTCTTGTCCATGAATAATTAGCATTTTTAACAGCATATAAAAGGATCAACACATGTACAGCGTTCAGTCCATGTTTTCACAGTAGGAAAGTTTCATCCAGAGCTTGAATTGTCAGACAGAGTTACTTGAAGATCGCAGTGGTAAACACTTTTGTTTAGTGTAAAAAATTAAGCATATTACCTTAAACATTGAATAATATGGTTTTTATAATGCTGTGCGTGAAAGCTTTGGGTGCACCTTGACACCCCTTGATCAGGAGAATGCTGCAACCATATGGTATTTTCCGACAACAGTGATGACCTGTTTCACCTAGTTCTCATCATCTGACTGTGGCTGTATCGCTAGTGATGAAAGAAAGTAGAAGAACCCGTATTCTGATTCACCATCAGCACGAGGAAACTCATCCAAATGCTTTGTGATGGTTTTCTTTCCTTTCTCACAAATTGTCCACACTTCACAGCCACCTTCAACTGTACCATCATTCATGTTCCATCTGTCCCTGTTTGGATCAATCTCATACAAGAAGTCGATTAAGAAGAGGATGTTTTATCGAGGAAGCACCACACACTCTGGGTGGTACACCATCTTTGTTGAAATCACAGGGTCGTAGATAGACCACTGGTCAATGGATGGGCTGTAGTAGTGCATGTTGAAATCACTGTTCAAAATGAACATCATGTCCTCCTTCCACAACTCCATAACATTCACTGCATAATCTTGGAAAGATTCCAGCAAATAGTATACAGGCTTATGTAAGTGCAAGTATTTCAGGGGGTTGATTCTTATTGACCCACCTGAATCTGACCTCAAAAGTGTGCTGATTAAGCATTTTGATGTTGCCATTTTTTTATTTCACCCCCTGGTGGTGTAAATGTGCAAAATTCAAAATGGCCACCAAAAAACCAGAAACCCATCTCCAACATCTTAAATTTTGATTGAAATTCAGATTTAACTTCACCTATCCCCACCAAATCACACCTAGGGAAATTATTGATCACTTTGGTTTATTGCTAGGACCAGTGGTTGCCTAGCAACAGCCATTTTGTATAGCAACATATCCGCACCAGCATATATGTACACCTACCAGCATATAATGCACTTTATGGTAATATTGGTGCCCCTAATCCTGCCAAAGTGACCCTTTAGAGATTTCGAGTGTGACAGCTCCATTGCTAAGAGAATATGACCATTTCAACAACTAAGGTCATATTCATGACGAGAACTACATTACATAATTTCACATGGAATGTGTCGATGCCCGCACATATGTGCACCACACACATCCCGAGGGGATAGGAAAGAGGAGAAATAGACCCTTTTAAATGGGCTAGGGAAGCCCGTCCATTGCTAAGACAAATAGTTGCTTAGCAACAGCATTTCTAGGTATAATGCTGCCTAGCAACACATAGAATGATATGATATAAGCTTATAATATCCTGTAGGATAACTCTCATGTCACCTACCCCCATCTAAAACATATATGAGGAATTTAATCATCACCTTGCTTTAATACTAAGACTAGTGGTTGCCTAGCAACAGCCAATGTGCATAGCAACATACCCTCACCAGCATATGTATGCCTACAGGCTTATCAAGCACTCTATGGTAATACTGATGTCACTTACCCTGCTAAAGTGACTCTCCAGAGATATTGTAAGTGTTATTGGCCTTTTGCTAGGACAATAGTTGCTGAGAAACATGAGTTCTAGGTGTTAAGCTCCCTTTCAACACAGGGAATAATATGCTACAAGCGTATAATGTCCTCTAGGATAAATAGGATGTCCCCTATACCCACTAAATCAGATATGGGGAATTTGGGGGTCACCTTGGTTTATTGCTAGGAATCACGCCTGCTCAGCAACAGTCATTTTGCACAACAAGTCACCCACACCAGAATGTACATGCCTAAAAGCCTATAATGCACTACATGGTATTGTCATACTAGTAATTGTGCATGATCAAGTTGTCATATGAGAAATATCATATGACTAGTGGTATATAGAGTAAATCCAACAAGCTCTTATAAGTAGTGTTAATTCCAGTTATCACTGGTTTATTCAGCTTTAGGCAACATGTAAGAAATATCAATCACACAGTTGTTAATATGCAGGTAATTTCCACATACAGTAAATATACAATTGTTCATAGAGTATAATGTTCTGTTCCACTCCACCTGTGAGGTAATAATAATACAATGTCCAGTATAGTTCTAGGTGGGTTCCCACACCTAGCTCCTTGCCTGCTGCTTAGAGGAATAATGTAATAATGTATAACTTTACCCTCTGGTAGATGTCTTGCAGGAGATAGCCTCTGGCCACTGATGGTTGAGCCCTATGCCTGTCTAGCATAGTCTAACCATAGTGTAGAGCTATAGCAGGTAGCAGGAGTGATGACTGGAGATGTTACCTCTGGAGTGGTTCTGGTGATTCTAATTTCTAGGAGGAGCAGCCAGTGCTATTTGTACCATTTCTTGGCTTTGCTCCTCAGACTGACTGGAGCCAGTGGCATCTGCCTAACTCTGCAATTGTTTGAGGGGAGTCTTTCATGTGTCACTGGGTGCACAAAGGACCCCATGGACGCCGCCATGTCCCCCATTGTCTTGGTCGGTTCTGTAACTTCAAACCCTCATATCTCGGTAGTTAACACCGTTACAACCGCCATTTTGGGCATGCGCGGAGTTGAATATAAGTTACCACTGCCCGCTTGCGGTTGAGGCTGATGAAATTCAGGGTGTGCTTCACCTAAATTGGCCAGCTTTACATGCTACCATAGATACATCAATTTCTTTATATCCTCAACTTCATTAAGCTCTTGGGGTCGAAAATCATAGAAGGTTTGCATATGACGAATTTGGAGGTATTCCAGCCCCTAATCTTCGAATTCTAGTTTCCCCCTCTATCTTTTTGGCTCAAAGTGTCAGGCTGGATGAGATCTTTGTGTTACATATAGGTTTTGATGGTCCCATATGAATATTTTGGGCTCCAGGGGGGTAAAATGGGCCCAAAATTGTCTGGGCGAAATTGTGTCTGGGCGAATGACATTTAGGGGCCTAAGTTACAAGCCATGTTGGGGGCTTCATTTCCTACAGAAATAATCATCATACCTCCATGAAAATCTCAGGTCCAGAGTATTTTGACCTGTAGATTAAGAAAATCACATTATCATTTATGTCAGATGTGTCCTTGCTATCATAAAAGAAGCATACTTATAAGAATTATTTTTCATGATTCTGGGCACATGTCTGGGCGAATGACATGTGAGGCTCCATATGCACACTTTCTATGATTTGTGACCTTGGATAAATAGGCCTGTTTAATTCATTCTATATGCTAAATTTATAGTAAAAGAAAAACAACATGCTAAAATATTGAGTGCAGTTATTATGATTGACTGGGGGATCAAGTCAACACGTGTTGCAAACTATTGTACGGTTGGCATAAAAAGTATTGCCCTTGCAGACAGTATAGATATGCACGGTATAATTTGTGAATTGGTGACCAATTTCTCCTGTGTTGCTAGACAGGCTGCAATTGTTGTTAGGCACCCATCTCTCTAAGCAATAGGACACTAGCACCAACATTAACCTTGGGATTCCTCTAGAAGGGATGGGTGGCAGAGTTATCTTAGAGGGCATCATAAACCTGTGCCATATAATTCCCATAGTTAGGGTTAGTTGTGATGGGTGACATCATGGTCATCCTAGAGCACATTATAAGCTTGACACATCATCACTATCTGTGTTGCTAGGGAAGTAAACACCTAGAATTGGTGTTGCTAAGCAAATAGTCCTGGTAAAAGGTCAATAACACTTACAATATCTCTGAAGGGTCACTTTAGCAGGGTAGGTGACATCAGTATTACCATAGAGTGCTTGATAAGTTTACTAGGCATATATATGCTGGTCAGGATATGTTGCTATGCAAATTGGCTGTTGCTAGGCAACCACTTGTCTTAGTATTAAAGCAAGGTGATGATTAAATACCTCATATATGATTTATTGGGAGTAGATGACATGAGAGTTATCCTACAGGACATAATAGGCTTATAGCATATCATTCCCTGTGTTGCTAGGCATCAGGGAGGTTATTCCTACTGATTAGTTGTGAGTATCCTCTTAGTACCAGTAGTTTAGAGTTTATTTCTTTTTACCCCAAAAGGTAGCCAAAAATAAGTATTAAATGAGGAGCGCCCCCCCCTCCTTTTCAAAATCCTGGATCCGCCACTGTTACAGCAAATATTAAATGGACTGTGTTAATATCTATGTGAGGCATAAGATTATTCCCACTGGATAGGTTTGACTACTGTAAATAATGATTGCGCGAAAAGGCCTTTCAATGCCAGGTGCACGGAAATTTAGCTGCGCGAAAATTATCATGTTTACAGTATCTTCCCAATGCCACACATTAGAGCAAACCTAAATTACAGTAATACCTCGCATACAACATGCAATTTATAGCTATATAGTCCAGGAACTTTAGTCAAAATTTTGACAAAGCCGGGAATTAGATAAAGTAAAGCTGAAACTTTCAGGAATGACTCGACTGGACATCAGTTTTCATCTTAAAAAGTCCTGATACCTCCTGTGTTTGCTTCATTGAGAAATATTGCAAAATCCAGTATGGCCACCAAATCATGGAAATCCCTGTCAGAATACCATAAATATTGCTTTGAGAAAGATGGAAACCTTACCTATTCCCCTTAAATGGGACCCAAGGAATCTACTGGCAGTCTTAATTTTTTGCTAGGACAAGAGATTGCCTAGCAACAACAAATTCGCATAGCAACAGGCCTCTATGCAAATATAGAATACATCCACGCCAAGGCGTGGAATGAACGTAGCGGTGGATGACCGCTCGGGCCGGGAGCTACCCTTGCGCCTCCCGTTAACATTTCATCCCCATGCCGGTCTTCCGCCCCAGGACCGATCGTCTTCCTGTTCACTCGCCATATTGGATTTTTCTCACAATTGCTGGAGTCTCTCTGTCACGAGTATAATGATGGCGAATGTTTTGTAAGATAGTCTCTGCAGGTACACTTGTCACTCTGATTTTTTGAGAGGGGGAGAGGTCAGATACTACATTTAATCTATGGCTCTCGACAAGATTGCATACGACCTTGACCTCGCTGCCTCTTTGTGAACAATTCTGTTCAAAGTTTCAATCTCTAAAGCATAGAGCTACGGTATGGACATTTGGTGCCAGCTTGCACGAACTCTCGTGACTTCTCGCAATATGCACGAGATATTGCGATACTTCAACCGGTCTTAATCCTACTGTCTTATCAGGAACATTTGTTACTTTCCTACCCTTTTCCCCATAAATATAGGGCAGCATTTTGCAATGCAAGTAACTCGAAAGGGCACTTAATCTCTTCTTTTAGGCCCCTTCTGATACTAACCTCATGTTTTTTTTTAGCGTTATCACTGTCAATAGTTAAGCCTATGGAGAATGCATCCATTATTGCTCGTTTGTTTCATTGGCGAATAACTCCTCTCTTGGCGAGTTAAGCATTGCACAAAACCAGGAGGTGTTGAATAATGATCCATATTAACCATAAAAACGCATGAGACAGTGTAACTCCTCCATTTTGTTATTATCCAGCAGTTTCGATAGCACCATGAGTCGATCGTCTCCAAAAAGGCGGGAATGTTTGGTTTTTTGCACCACCTATGGGATTTAACATAGGCCTAAAAACGTCTTATTTTTTTTCTCAGTTAACCTACCATTTAGTAGGCACTGAATGTGTTTTTTTACCCGACTCTTATAACTCGTGTTTCGAGTTAATAATACACTGTTTTGCAAAGAAATATAAGGATTAAATTGTGTGCCAACATCTTCCCCTTCATTTCCACATAATTAGAATAGAGGATGGTTGAGATTTCTTACTTTTAAGGCAGATTGTAAAAGCAATACATCATGCTCCCCTATATGTGTGTAATGCCTTTTTGGGTGATACCAGAAGCGCTGCTCTGCCGTGTTAAATATGTATAACAATACATGTATGTAATCATATGTAGACGTCTATGAGGTCATCTTGTCTCATTTAATTAAACTGAAAACATTTTGTAGTGATAATGGTTGGATGTAAAGTTTATTCATATATAGCAACAGCTATTTTCTTGCCTAGCAACAGTTGACTCTAACGCAATGTACCATAGTATGCGAGTACGTACAGTGACATCTACATCTATATATATGTTCATCTGTTTTATGGTCTCAAGTTCAGCTGGAGAGATGAGAGTGAAGTCCATAATGCCAAAATCAGTTAGACTATCCAAATGTTTTTTTACGGTTCTCGTAATCAGTAGTAACCCAGTCGTTGATCATGTGGAAAAGATCCCACTCAGCTTTTGACCACATCTTCACCAGGATAAGAAAATGTTCATATGAGAGACTCTCAAGTTTATGAAATGCTAAAATCTCTGCCATGTTGGTCTTTAGGTATTCCTTTGTAGTTTTCACAGCACCATTGAGAGAGTATGTCTGGAAAGTAGCCATCACATTGAAGCAATTTTGTTTATCAAGCTTTTTCAGCATCATATCAGATGCTGCTTCGATAGCTGTAGGGATGTGTAGATACACTGCACAGGCCAAAAGGTCCTCAGGACTGGCCCTACTTTTTGTTATCCTATTCGTGTAGATGTATTCTATGATGTTGGATACTGCAAGTGATTTCAGTCCCTCAAGTTTGATACTGGCTCTCTACCATGCCACCCATGAGCATGGCTTTAAAGTAGTCACTGACCGAGGCCATGACGACTTTATGTACCTTGAACTTTTTGTTTTCAACTTCAATGGTGAAGTCTAGCAACACTTGCTGTTCCCAAGATTCATGCATTGCTTTCCCCAATTCCACATCTGGGGACACAAGCGTTAAATCAGGGGCACGTCGCTTAAAAGTCCACACATGCATCTTCGGAATTATATGGTGGCTGGAATGAAAGAAAAAAGTAATTTAAGGCCACACCAAATCAAAAAAATTGGTAATTCGATTTTCAGTTTTAGAAAATGGTGTGGGAGAGCAAAATTTACTTTTTTGTTTGTCTATAGATTTTTCATAGCCAATACGTGGAGAGATTTTTCTTCTTTTTTTTTTTTTTTGCTCATTTGCTCAGATATCAACCCCATTTATGAGGGATGTTGTAAACTAATGGATGTACATACTTTAGGATTGGCATCATATAAAGATGTGTCTAAGGAATATTTATTATAGTAGCTCGCCTTAGCCTTAGGGAGCGTTCATTATTTAAAGGCAAGTGGGGGGGGGGGCACATATAACCATGTTCAACAATGTCTATTAACTCATCTACATCATTTTATTAGCAGCTTTTGACCCATTCTAGTTATTTGTCATAATGGGGTGGTAGTTGGCTGGCTTTTAATTCATTTTTTGTGAATACCGATAAGCCAACTATACCATGACCTACCGGTACTCCTGACAAATCTGTGTAGCTTGTCCTACTCTTTAGATTTCATTCTAATATCCGTTTTCACATTACTTTAGTGGGTGTTCTAGGTATGATTTTATAAAGTGGTGAAAATAAGGGTTAAAACTGGAAATTCCGTGAGTTGCTCTGAATTTAGCAGGTAATGTGTTTTACCACTGAGAACTTTGTTGGTGTCCTGTTCACTCTAGTGAAGTGTATGGGGTGGTACAACAAAGTCTTTTTGTGGCATACCCATCCCAGCCCCTCTCTAAAAATTTTATGATGACATCTTTTGGTTGGACTTTGTATTGAATAAAACAGATTCAGTCATTGGGTAAGTATTGATACCTATATCAATATGATGAATGATGTTGTTGGGTCTGCTGCAGGTGTACAAATGATATCCTAACAAGTCAGTGCTAGGGTCTATTCTGATGGCCTACAGCAGAATAAACAGTAATCACTCTCTAATTTTGACAGAAAACCCTTGTGCTAGATGTAAGAGTGTTGAATGGATAATGATACACTACGTCTGACACCTTAAGACAATTACAAAGAGTAAGACAATAGTAATTGGATTTGCACAAAAAAAGACTCTGTGATCTCTTTTGGCGACCAAGACCATGCAAAATGATTTCAGCTTGTCTTTCTTGTTCTCGTAACCAGTATGACCCAGTGTTTATTGAAGGGTACCCTTGAAGCTCAGCTACCTAAATAGAAAACATATTCAACACAAATACATGTATTGGTATGTATTAAAGATATTGAGACAAGTAACAGAGCCAGCTAAGGAAAATGGAACATTATGTCAAATAGTGGGCCAAATATTTCCATCTCAAGAGCTGAACGTTACCCGAAGGGAAAGCTGTATACCATAGTGGTAGTGACTGTTGGACATCACCCATGTTTTAATATTCAAAAGAGTGACACTCCCATTCATATAACACAGTTAAATGGATATGAATTAGAGGTAGCTGGTGACCAAATGTTAGGCAGAATTATAGCTACAATTATCAAACTTGTGTTACTCTATTACAGTTACTGGGAACTAAACTGTAGACTCATGCTTACTGGGAACTGAACTGTAGACTCATGCTAACGCAATTGTAGGCCCACAGAGCCATGTGTGGTGGTATGTAATGATGAATTATTATAAATAAAAAGGTTCCTGGCTATCTGGGAGAGAAAACAAATACAATAGGCTCTTGGTGGCGGATGGGAGAGGCCGTCTGACTGGGCCCCCAGGGCGGGCTGTGGCTCTATTGAACAACACTGATTGACTACAGGTACCGGTTTTTGGTGATGGGTAGGAGAGGTGGAGGCCGTCTGACTTTTTTTGTTGTTGTTTTAATTCTCCTATTTGCCATTTCGTTATGTAACAGTAGTACAATTTATATTGAATCAAGTTAATACTGTTTGTCAAGAATTCACATCAGTAAGATATCAGTATGCCATACCGGTGGTACTTATCAATGAATACAATAATATGATCTTGTCAAACTTAATTCCTATGGCAATAATTAATGTAAACAGGTGCAATGGAAAGAGTTTTCAAGAAAAATAAAGTAATTAGGTGGAAGCCTCACCAGGTCTTCCATTTCATTCAGTTATATTTTCAATATATACAGAACAGGTGGGGCAATATGGGAACTGTAGGACTCAAACTAAACAAGTATTACTTGAAACTAAATATGTATGGCAAAAGAAGGCTATGGACCTCATCCCCACTATATTAGTGTTATGGGTTGATCCTTCTGGTCCTACCTATTTAAACATTTAAAGTTTTAAAACTTGTCACCAACTATATATATATGATTTATAGGGAAACTTGTGGAGAAAGCAGAAGACTTAACTTGGATGGGTTTTGTCAGTTGAATTAAAAATGAAGGGTTATCTATAGGGTAACAAGGATTTGAAATATTTCTTTGTTCCAGTTTTAAATATTTTTAAGGTTTCAACGTTCATTCAATCACATGTTAAAGCATTCCATATTATGGCACCATGAAACTACACTTCTAATGTAAGAAACACAGTTTGGAGTAATTGTTTTTTACATAGGGGATATTTTTACTTACACAGGACGTGCCTTGTCTAAATTAGCTACTAAAGGTACAGTATCACTTAGAGCAGCACCGAACAAAATGATGAAAGAGTCATATACACAATAGAAAGAGGCTTGTGAAGTATTTTTTTTCCCTTCTAAATAGCTGTTTATTGACAACCACCGGTATTCAAATGATAACAGATAAAAAATGCCACTCTACATACTTTAGCTTCAAGTTAATCATCTTGTGGTGTTATAATCCTTGGGAATAACGTATCACCTACCGTAATTTCCCATATACGTAAATCTGAGTCCTAATGCACCTGGTATGTCTCATAGGTGGGGTAGAATTAGCGGTACATTGAATGAATACTTAACTCAGGGATCTAAGTCAGACTGTTTGAAAAATTCTTAAGACACAGTTAGAAATCCTGCATTTAGTGTAAAACATTATCAAAACTTTGGTGCAAAAAAAGGTAATTTGGCAAATCTATTAGAAATGTCTGGTACAAAAGATTATGAAAACTTACATCCCTGTTAGGGAGTGATGCGAACGTGCCCTTTTAACCTATAGTAACACGCAGGCTTTTTCGCTGTAAACAGGTGAAATTATTTTGAAGGCAAGGGGGCGAAAAAATTCTGACCCCCCTGGTCAAGGGGTTGAAAAAATTCTGACCCCCCTCAAACCCACCAGCCCCCCCCCCCGTTGTTAAAAAAATGATCACTCCCTTAAAGTGGATGGCTAACATGCCAAAAAAACATGCACTTCTCTATGGTTAGTAACACAAAGGCAAAATAGTAGTGACTGGATTCCATGAGTCATGATCGAACTTTCAACCTTCTGGTTATATGCCCGGCGCTCCTGCCTGTTAGGCTACGTGGCTGACTGTTCGCAGAGGGTGTAGTAGGGGCAGTAGAAATTCTCCATCCTAGAGATTGTTATTTTCATAAGATTTTTATTTCAATGTGACAAAACATTACAAAAATGCCCGGGCCCAGGTGTTTATAATACATTTTTTGAATGCAGAATGTTACTGAGAATTTACACCAATATTTAGTTACTCTTCATTTACATTCCAGGCATATTACGGAAAAATGCAGTTTAATCCTATGGTAGCTGCATGGATGATTATCTCATAGACTAGCACGGAACTCCTGTATTTTTTTAGTATTATTAGAAAGAATATGCAATTTGGGTCTTGTGACGAAAATTTGGTGAATATTTAGCTACTCTTAGATTATGGGCGCCATCCATCTTAACTTGTCAAAATCAAGCCCCATCTGCGCCTTATAGCATGTCTTTCAACTTTGGTTGCACCTTACACGTGGGATGCTCCTTATAGGCCAAATCCCACTACACGAAAAATGGGTCTGAAATGTTTGTGATTCTGGATATCGACAGCCTTGGACTCTTGCCAATTTCCTAAATCACAAAGGTTCTCACTGCACTTCTCCCCACTCCAAATCCCACTATAGCTGATAGTAGGAGGGGAATCTCTGTGATTTTCATTACTGCACGGACGCATTGTTATTATGATTCACAGGGATAGAGTATTTGATATCAAAAGCACAGTTATCCCTGACTATTTTTTTTCAGTTTGTAATGGTCTCCTGCATAGCATAAACAAATGTAGCTCACGTAAATCACAAGCAGAACCCCCTTAAAAGTGTAGTATGTGCAACATGGCTCCTGATTTATCAAAGACATACGTCTTGTGATTTACTAGAAACTGTTGTTTTCTTCTAAATCACAGGGGTTTTCAGTTTATCACAGAGATTTCTGGCCCTTTGTGAAGAAAATATCAAAAACCTTTGATGTATTTCACTCCCCAAATACCAGCACTTTGGCAAGGGTTATTAGCCCGTTATAGGCCTTCCTTAAACGATATCACCACCCCAATATCGGCTAAGCAACCACATATCGTATATCACAAGGATTTTCTGCCCATTTTCACGTTGTGGGATTTGACCTTATATGCAGGAGATGAGGGTTTTGCGGAGTTCTATATATTTAGTGAATTGCCTGAGCCAAGAGGGAGCACTTACATATGTTAACAGCAACCCAGTTAGTCAGAACCGCCTCTCACGTACATGATCCCTAGCATATTGGGGGAGCACTTGAACTTTACGTGACCAGTCTATTAGTGTACTATCAACTTAACCTACATGCTCAACTCTTACAAAAATAAAACACCCATCAGAATCCACCGCGGCTGAATAAGGTTGAAATGTTTCCTAAAATGACTTCACTGAAAATGAAATTTTATCCTAAATAAAAACATCAACATCATTTTCATTGTTTGATTTCTTCTCAGCTCAAAATGCAATTGGTCATTTACTGGAAGATTAGGGTGTTTTTGTCCTGAATGCTTAAAGGAAACTATCAAATATAGCTTCACCAAATATATGCTGTTGAGTTAAAGGTCTTAGTACAAACTTAACTCAGATTCCATAGGTTTATCTACCCGTATGTGTAAACCATGAATAGTGCAAGAGTATGGGTAAGAAAGTTTAACTTGTCCTCTTAAAAGAAATTTAACAATAGGTCTTTAATTCTCGACCTATCAAGCTTCATCTAAACTAAAAGGCCCCTTTGTAATTGGTATTAAAACTCTGAAAATATTAACAATGTGTTCCATGGCCAATTCTTGAACTTCACCAGATTCTTTTGCAACTACTTTGACAGATTCCTCCCAATATGGTGGGATGAAAAAGAAGAAGAAATTTCAGTACATTTCACTCATTTCTCAGACTTCAATCTGTATCTACCTTTTCTGCTCAGTCAAATGCATGTCACTCATGGTTAGAAACCTGTTTCTACTTCATCAAACATAATACAGAGTATTCAATATGGTTGATTTCATGTGCGCGAGGCACTTTTCCGTGTACTGCGCCGTATGCTGGGCCCTCGCCCTCGCTTCGCAGGTGCAGGTTTTTGGACAACAGGGACTGGACGTTTGACAGCTGGAACTAGCTTCTTTTCTGCAGGTTTAGGCATTGTGATCATGGCCACTATGTAATTCTGCTCTGCATCGAGACCCCAGTCATCGGCTTCGATTGGGAATTCTGACTGGTCTACCTCGCTAATATTCAGAGTTTCATGATCCACGTCCCATTTGGCACAAGCCCCAAATTCCATTCCCTCATCGATGATCCGGTGGTCACGGACAAAGTTGAGTAGGTAGAAGGTATGTTCCATGGGGTGTTTGAGGACAGTGCCATTCCAATGCCCAATCATGCTACTGTAAATGGCTTCATGTGCGTTCCACAGGTTCCACTGATCTGTTTCCATATCATAGTATTGTATTTTGAAGTCTCCGTACATCACAAAAATGACATCGTCTTTGCCATTAAACTCCATGCATCGCATTACCTGGCAAATGGAGGCCTCCAACATTGGTGCTTTTCTCTCCCAAGTGTGCGGAGTCTTATCTGGGTCAAAGCAATCAAAACGAGTAGAGCAGGAGTCTTCATCAAGGGTTAGACATCCACCAAGAACATAGATGGAGGAATATTGCCCCCAGCCCAGACAGGCACTGTGTCTAAAGCTTGGGAGAGGCATTGTAGTGGGCTTAACTGTCCATGTGTTATTCTCAATGTGGTAACTCTCAATCGTGTCAGTAATAGACTCATCGTCGGTTCCTACATTTATGCGTCCCCCGAGAGCATAGAAATATTCCTCATCACAGACAAGTGCGAAGTCTGAACGGGGAGTGAGTATGCTGGCAATGGTTGACCACTTCATCATGGTTGAGTCAAACACATGGATTTTCTGGTTGGCAGAGTAATTCTCAACCACAATGATAAACCCCCTGTGTTCCATCACAACATCTACACCATCTGAGAAATCTGGAGTCGCTGGCACAGTGACTGGTCGCCAATTCTTGTTTTTGCCCAAAACATGCATGGTGGTACTGCTCTTTAAGGGGAAACACACAGGAGATGGGTCTCCGAATTGCTCTCTAACAGCATTCAAGTCGAGCCTTAGTTTTGAATAAACTGGCGCTGTGTGATGTTCAAGAGCTCCATGGACACGTTCCTTCAACACCTCTTCAGAATATATGTTCATCTGCTTTATGGTGTCAAGTTCAGCTGGAGGGATGAGAGTGAAGTTCATACAACCATAACCGGTGAGACTGTCTATATGTTGCTTGCGGTTCTCATAATCTGCAGTAACCCAGTCGTTGATCAAGTGGAAAAGATCCCACTCAGCTTTTGACCACATCTTCACAAGGATCATAAAGTGTTCAAACGAGAGACTTTCAAGTTTATGATGTGCTAATATCTCTGCCATATTGGTCTTTAAGTACTGCTTAGTAGTTTCCACAGCACCTTTGAGAGAGTATGTCTGGAAAGTAGCCATCACATCAAAGCAATTTCGTTTATCAAGCTTTTTCTGCAACATATCAGATGCTGCTTTGATAGCTTTAGGGATTTGTAGATACACTGCACAGGCCAAAAGGTCTTCAGGACTGGCCCTACTCTTTGTTATCCTATTCGTGTAGATGTATTCTATGATGTTGGATACTGCAAGTGATTTCAGTCCCTCAAGTTTGACACTGTCAGCCTGGCTCTCTACCATGCCACCCATGAGCATGGCTTTAAAGTAGTCACTGACCGAAGCCATGACGACTTTATGCACCTTGAACTTTTGGTTTTCAACTTTGATGGTGAAGTCTAGCAACACTTTCTGTTCCCAAGATTCACGCATAGCCTTCCCCAATTCCACATCTGGGGACACATACGTTAGATCTGGGTCACGTGGCTTAAATCTCCACACAGGCATCTTCAGAATAATATGTTATCTGGAATAAAATGGGAAAAAATTCAATCAAGCTCATGTATAAGGCAGGGTATAAACTAGTGTAGGTGCTCTGTAGTTTGGGATCGGCTTCATATCAAGGTGTCCAAGGAATTTATATACATTGTAGTACCTCATGTATAAGACAGACTTATCTGCGGCCTATGCCGCCTTATGGAACTTGTCAAAAGAGGGGATGCATATAAACACCACATCAGATAATTGGAAATTCCCACATGTAAGAAGCAGCTTTTACATGAATCAGACCCAGACTTTTTTTTTACCCTACCCACGCTGTGCCTTATCTGAATTAGGCACTAAATGTATTATTTCAGTTACTTTAAAGTAACAAACGAGTTGTATGGTGCATCTACATTTTATGTCAAGGAGGTCATATCAGATATCAGAGACTCATCCAACGAGGTACAAAAGGTTTGTAATTTTAAAGATATGTTTTAAATGATTGAACAGGCACAATAGGGTAGTATTACCGTAATCTCCCGTGTATAAGGTGCCTCCTGCATATAAGACGCACCTAGAGTTTCAGGATATGTTCAAAAAAGCAAAAAAAATCATAACTTTTGTTCTACTGAATGGATTTTTAAAATTTAAAAACCTATTTGCAGCTAGGGCCCACCCGGACCTCTATTATGTTCTATTATGAGGTAAGGGGGGTGTAACATATCAAAAGAAAGGTCTTGGTGTGCCCCTTGTGGATACCATTAAGAACTAAAACCTCGCGTATAAGACACGCCTTATATGCGAGAGATTACAGTACCGTAAATCCACGGTCACAAGCCGGCCCCAGTCATAAGCCGGAGGGGGGGGGGGGGAGTTCAGGGAAATCATAAAAGCCGGTTTTGGGGTCAAATTTTTACCATTTTCTCTTTATTCTATAGTAAAAAAAAAACAGTCATGAGCCGTGGGGGACTTTGGGAAAAATTTAGAAGCCAGTTTGGGCCCAAAATAGAAAAAAAAATCCGGCTTATGACCGGGGATTTACGGTAGGTGGTTTTGTCACACCATTGATCAAAGAAAAGCTGATGCTGATTACCAGCGGTCATCACTGCTAATACCAATTAGCAGTGATGACCGCTGGACACATCCTGTGAGCAGCATAAATCTCATGTCACTTCCTCTGGTAATCAGTCAAGTCCAACATGCTTATAGGAGTGTACCCCCTTTACCGATCAGTTAGGGCAGACACTGAATACTCAGCGAACTCGACTCCTCCAGGCCTCTAGTCGTGATACATAAGCTTACATGCTATTTCTATCTTTTTACTCACACTGTTGGCCTTACAGCCCCAGTGCCCTGCGCACTCTCTAGGGTGGTGTGTTCTTAATACATACTGTGATGCCAACTTCTCTTAAACATATTCACAGTTGCACACCCTTATATCCACTTGTTATTTTCATGCTAGCTATTAAGACTCATTTACCCATCATCTTTATATCATGTACATCTTGTTCTCCCGGAATTCCCTCAAACCTTCGGGTTTCAGTAAATACTAGAGGAGGCAAGGCTCAGTAAGGAGAATCTGTGGTGAGACTCAGGATTTCCTGAGGGGACTGGGGGTACAGACTGAGTGTGGGTGGTTTAACTGGGCTGACTGCAGACACAGACACAGATAGTAGGCCTGTATGGGCTTGTTATGAATGAGGGACCTATTGAACAGTAGTAACTCAAGCTAGATTGAGTGATCTCAACAAATATCCAGTATTTTGATGATGTATTCCAATTGTATGAAAAGAATTATGGACGGCGTAGAAAATAATCTATTTTATTGAAAGAAAAAAAGGTAAGATCCAGGTAAAAGAAATCCATGGCGAGAAAACTACATTACACAATTTCACAGATGAGTGTGTTGGTGCCCGCCCATTATGTGCACCTGACACAACGAGTGGACAGGAAAGAGGAGATATAGACCCTTTTAAGTGGGCTAGGGAAGTCCAGCCAATGTAGGAGAGGCCAAAATTAACTGTCTTTGGTTCAGAAAGACCCCATGTTATACGTAATGGCTTAACGCACATGCAGTGCTTTGTCTTGGGTAATTGGGGCAAGGTTTTCCAGGGAGTACTGAGTTCTCAGTTCCTACTTGACAAGCTAGTCCTGGTCTTAAAAGAGGTCCAAGACCCTGGTGAACACCTCACTACAGAGTTAAAAGATATGGGGACGTCTACTTGTACATGTTCGGCAAGGACTAGAAGTAGAGGATCCAGTACAGGTACAGGTTATGTGGTTATGAATAAATCCCTTACTTGCAGCTATCAAGACCTAACGTCCTTGATTTGACATGAGTGGGGTAAAGGGCTAAATCTAGTCCCAATTAAACAATCATGTAATTAGATTACAATCAATGTAAAATTACAGTAGAAACCTATATACCTTCAGCTCATTTGGGCATAGTTGTTACATTTAGATGTGAAGGGATTTCTTATCCATATTAATTCTCCCTTGTATACACGTGTAGATAGCCCACTACACGTGGAAAACGTCAAGCCTATGAGTTGTATTCCGACCTAGCGGGATACAATACATTATTGACCAATGAGAAAATTCCTTTCATTCAGTGCAGACTTTTCAGGGTGCATTACATAAAACGTGGTCGTATCAGCCGGCTGTTATCAGTCCTTATCTTGGAAGACACCAGCTTCAGAAGGGGTCAGCCCACTAAGGAACACGCTAAACAGGAATACTGCTGACTTGGGATTCCCCAAACACGTGACCTATGACAATACACACTCACGTTGTATAAGGGAGAAATGGAACATATCTATGTTATGTTGAACACTACCAAGATACTGCATAATTATGCAAATAATAAGTGCGCATATGGAGTGCTTGGTATAAATCTGGGGTGGCAAACATGGCAAAATTGAGTCACAGATAATAATGCAAATGATATTACAGAATATCCCCCTAAAGACATTGCCCCTAAAAAAATTTGCTTCGAAAAAGAATAAGAGACATAATTTTTTTGACTAGTTGCCTTTGCGGCCCCAGCCGGTCCACCTGTGCCCTTACCACGGTGTGGACGCGTACTACCTTCTGCCAAAAGATACCCGTTTTGCGATCAAATGACGAAAAAAAGGCTATGTTTAAGGCAGGAAGAGGTCGAAAAAGGGTTTTTTTGAGGGGGTGGGGTTACATGTCAGTGCAGGACTGGCAAAAGGGGGTGCGGGGGGGGGGGGGGTTAGTCAAAAACCTCATATAGGACTTTTCCCATAGTGTGACCTAAGACTTAAGGGTATCTCGAGCTGGGGATCATCGTGGTGATGTTTATTTTCATCTCAAGACAAATATATCCAAGGTTATCACTATTTTAAACTATTACACCAACTTAGCGATCTTTTAAGGACAAATAAATGCATTGGAGCATCACACTATCCCATGGAGTTGATCTTTAAAGGTCACTGAGTCTGTTTCTGCCTTTTTGTTTTTGCACAGGACTGATGTATATTGAATAATTTCTGACAAATTATGAGGAATGTGTCAGTGCCCGTGCATATATGTGCATATATGTGCACCACACACATCCCAGGAGAAAGGAAAGAGGAGAAATAGACCCTTTTAAGTGAGCTAGGGAAGCCCACCGAATTATGAACCCCCACCAAAAAAAAAATTGCTTCGAATCTTGACATGATATCTAAGTACTGACATACATTGACTAACTGATGACAAATATTGAGTAAGTACTGACATATATTGACTAATTGCTGACAAATAGTGAGTAATTACTCACATTATATTGACTAATTGCTAACAAATAGTGAGTAATTGCTAACAAATTAAGTATATTGACTAATTTCTGACAAAGAGTGAGTAATTACTGATGTATATTGAATAATTTCTGACAAATTATGAGCAATTACTGACATATTGAGAGTGAGTGAGTGAGTAATAGATGTTTATCATCATTTCGACAGCTGAGGTCAAATTCATGGCGAGAACTACATTACACAATTTTTGAGGAATGTGTCAGTGCCCGCGCATATATGTGCACCACACACATCCAAGGGGAAAGGAAAGAGGAGAAATAGACCCTTTTAAGTGAGCTAGGGAAGCCCACTGAGATATCGACTAATTGCTGACAAATAGTGCATAGGTACTGACATATTTTAATTAATTGCTGACAAATTGTGCATAACTACTGATATATTTTGACTAATTGCTGACAAATAGCGACAAAGTACTGACATTCATTGACTTATTGCTGACAAAATGCGAGTAAATACTGACATATATTGACTAATATCTGACAAATTGTGAATAATTACTGACATAAATGGACTGATTGTTGTTATATAATAAATAAGTACTGGCATATATTGACTGTTTGCTGACAAAAAAGTGAGTAAATACTGACAAATATTGACTAATTGCTGACAAATTGTATGTAAATACTGACATGTGTTGACTAATTTCTGATATTTAGTGACTAAGTACTGACATATATGGACTAATTGTTGTTATATAATGACCAAGAACTGACTGATTTGGCTGATTGCTGACAAAAAGTGAGTAAATACTGACATATATTGACTAATTTCTAACAAATAGTCCATAGATACTGACATATTTTGACAAATACCAGTCAAGGCAAGATGCACAATTGAATCAATGGCTATTTCTCTGTAATATATTGACTATTTGCTGACAGATTGTGAGTAAATACTGACATGTATTGATAATTGCTGATATAGAGTGACTAAGTACTGACGTATATTGACTAATTGCTGACAAATTGTGAGTAAATACTGATATATTTCGACTAATTGCTAACAAATGGTGATTATTTACTAACATATATTGATTAACCACTGACAAATAGTGAGTAATTACTATCATACCATAGCACTAATACTAACCTGTTATAGCCTTAAACTCAATACATGTACCGTAAAAACACAGATTAAAACACAAATTAAAACACAGAATGGCATCAACATTTTCAATCAAACACCAGAGAATGGAGAAATAGAAAGACATCTATTCAGCAATGACACACATCTATATATATGGAAAAGCACCAAGATATTGGATAATTATGCTAATTATGCAAATAATATGTGCAGATATGGAATGTTTGGTATCAATCTGGGGTGTTTCGTCTCCCTAAATAACATGCCCCCCTAAAAAATTTGTTTCGGAAAAGAATAAGGGAAATAATTTTTTTTGACTAGGTGCCTTTTTGACCCAGCCGGTCCACCTGTGCCCTTAGCATGGTGTGGACACGCACTACCTTCTGCCAAAAGATACCTGTTTTGTGCTCAACTGGCAAAAAAAGGCGATGTTTAAGGCAGGAAGAGGTCGAAAAAGGGTTTTTGAGGGGGGGGGGGTTACATGCCAGTGCAGGACTGGCAAAAGGGGGTGCAGGGGGTAGTCAAAAACCTCATATAGGAGTTTTCCCAGAGTGTGACCTATGATTTAAGGGTATTTCGAGCTGGCAATCATCATGGCGATATTTATTTTCAAATCTGCACAAGGGGAACAAAGCTATCGATATTTTTAGCAATTTTAGCGATATTTTGAGGATATTGATGAAAGAATGATACAGACCTGTTCTCGGATGAGATGTGATAATAATCCATGTGTACTGCGACAATAAAGCAAGATTTCTTTCAAATAACAACACATTTGGGCCAAAAACGCAGACCCATCGCTGCATTGTAAAAAACAGCACTTTTGCTGGTGCTGCAGCAGTACCAGTGGTACCAGCGAACATGTGGCTTCTGGCGCAAAAAAACTGGGTCAGGCCACTACCAACAGCCAATCAAATGGTGAGTATGCATCAGGGTGACGGATCACGGGGGGGGGAAGGGGGTGAGGGGAGGGGGTTCAAGCTTGAACTCATAGAGCCAGCACCGTGGCAGACCGGTCGGTGTATGCCTACTGTGTGCCGATGACAACTCATAGAGGTGGGTGTGTGGAGGGGGCGCAAAACTGCCTCAGCGGTGTATCAGCCAATCAAAGACACCGACCCACCGGGGGGGGGGGGGGGGAAGGTGGTGAGGCGAGGGGGCTATAGGCGCTCGGCGGGTTCAAGCCGAGCGTGTGCCGATGACAGCTTGAACTCATAGAGCCAGCAGCGCAGCAGCGCGGTCGCTGAAGATTTGCTCGGCGGGCAAAACGCCGAGCGTGTGCCGATGACAGCTTGAACTCATAGAGCCAGCAGCGCGGCAGCCCGGTCGCTGTAGATTTGCTCGGCGGGCAAAACGCCGACCGTGTGCCGATGACAGCTTGAACTCATAGAGCCAGCACCGCGGCAGACTGGTCGGTGTATGCCTACCATGTGCCGATGACAGCTTGAACTCATACAGGTGGGTGTGGGTGTGGGGGGAGGGGAGGGGGCTATAGACCAGTTGAGGTATGGAACGGGGGTGCGATTGGTACATTGATTTACAGTGGAGGGTAGAGCTCTAGGCAAAGTCTATGGGCCGATGCAGTTGTAATATGACCTCTTCCGCTGAAGCAGCGGAAAGTGGTCAATAAGAATTCTTTTTCTGGGCACATGTCTGGGCGAATGACATGTAAGGCCCCATATGCACACTTTCTATGATTTGTGACCTGATACTTGCAAAAGATACTAAATTATAAACTGAATAGACTTATTGTTGTAGCGGGGTCTCCCCAGGAAAACTTGCTACATTCAAATATTTTTTTACGATAGTCGTGTCTAGGCTGAGGGCACCCATATTAAAAAAGCACAGTACTTAGGGGTGAGAGTGATTTTGAAAGTCTGGAAAGTAAATGGTGCATTCTGATGCAACTTAGTATGATATACCATTTTATTATTCCATAAATTGTAACATATTTTGTATAAATCAAAGAAATATCTATGAAATTAATACATAGGTTGGTTCTAAGAGCTATAAGAGCGCTCAAACTTTACATAAGAGCGTTCATGCCCCACTGCACACCAGCCACAGTCAGTTAGACTAAGTTTATGACATCAAAAGGTCCGACCTAATGGTTCACTGCACAATATAATAAGAATAAGGGTCTCAGTGTGCGACCTCATGGTTCAATGCACAAATTAATAACTTGTAAGTGAATGCAACCGGCCGTCACGGGTGCCTGAGCACCGCTGACGCCGTCATGAGTGTCTGAGCACTCTAAGGACTGAACAATGGGTTACATAAGCACGACGCCATAACCTTCCGGTCGCTCTAGCGTCGCTCCTGAGTGACCTAGGTCAAATATCAAAAATTCTATGGAAAGCCCATAATTAGACGGTCAGAATGAGCCCAAGATCAAGGCTGAACTCCCAGTATTAAGGAAGTTACGCTATGGAGACTGAATCGACCTCCGAGTGAGCTACAGACAAACCGGCGGGAGTTACGCGCCTATCCAGCGGGCATTATAATCTTGGCACATTCAGCTCTGCGCATGCCCAAAATGGCGGTTATACAAGCATAAACGGCCGAGATATGAGGGTCTAAAGATGCAGAACCGACCAAGACAATGGGGGCCATAGCGGCGTCCATGGGGGTCCTTTGTCCCCCTGTGACACTTGAAAGGGTCCCCTCAAACAATTGTAGAGTTAGGCAGATGCTGCTGGCTCCAGTCAGTCTGGAGGTGCTTTTCCAAGATTTGCTACAAATAGCCTGTCTGCACCTCCAGGAGGACACATCACCAAGAACCGCTCTAGAGGTAACATCTCCAGTCATCTCCTGCTACCTGCTATACCACTGCACTATGGTGAAACTATGCTAGACAGGCATTGGTTTCCTACCATTAGTGGCCAGAGGCTATCTTCTTCAAGACTTCCACCAGAGGGTAAAGTTATCCATTATTACATTATTCCTCTAAGCAGCAGGTCAGGAGCTAGGTGTGGGAACCCACCTAGAAGTATGCTGGACACTGTATTATTAATACCTCACAGGTGGAGTGGAACTGAACATTGTACTTTATAAATTACTGTATGTTTACTGTATGTACTAATTACCTACATACCAACTACTGTATGATTGATATTTCTTACATGTTGCCTAAAGCTGAATAAACCAGTGACAACTGGAAATAACACTATTTTATATGAGCCTGATGTATTTACACTATATACCACTAGTCTTATGATATTTCTCATATGACAACTTGATCATGCCAATCACTAGTATGACAAAGTGGTGGAGAACATCCTACTAAGATCCCATATCTCACAGGCTCATAAAATTTAAAGCTGGTAACACAACTAAAAACAATCATGCACACAGTAAGTTAAAGCTGGTACCGCAACTGGGAACAATCATGCACACAGTAAATTAAAGCTGGTACCGCATACACACAGTTAAACCCACTCCACCCACCCAGTGACCTTGACCTTGACACCATACCCACCAAGGTCACCAGTGAGATCTCCCACACACCAGTGAGATCTCCCACACATCAATGAGATCTCCCACACGTCAGTGAGGTCTCCCACACGTCAGTGAGGTCTCCCACACGTCAGTGAGGTCTCCCACACGTCAGTGAGGTCTCCCACACGTCAGTGAGGTCCACCCCACACATCAAGGTCTTATCAGTCAAGCTGGCAGAACAACACACAAAGACCTTACGTAGTCAGGGGCCTGTTGAAGAGGTCTCCCTCCCACCTAGATCTAGGAGGCCCACAGGAGGCAAACCAGCCTCCAATACAACAGACCCACACTCAGTAGACCCCACACCACCCACCCTGTCTACTCAGGGAACAACCAGTTCTCAGGGATCCAACATTTCCCAGGGATCTCTACAGGACGCCCAACTCACGCTATCTACCTCAGGGGAAGAAGGATCTGCCTCAGGGGGTGGATCCACACCCTCATCTAGATCCTCCACCCCAGCTCCAGCCTTTGACAGCCACTCCTCCAGAGACACCTCCCCCACACCCTCCATCATGGACACCGATGAAGGCCCCCAACCTAATCAGACAGCTGAGAAGATAAGGGCCTATGAGAAGGCCATCCAAGATGCAGTTACTGCCCTAGAGACCAACAAGTCCCAGCAGGAGGAAAGGGAGAGGATCCTCAACCAACAACTGGCAGAGAGGAATGCAGCAATAGATGCTCAACAGAAGGCCATGGAAGATCAGCGGAAGTCCCTAGAGAGACAACAACAACAGATAGCAGATCTCATGAAGATGGTATCATCCCAGACCCCACAACCTCACACACCTGCCATCACACCTGTTGTCACACCATCTGCCTCTGGATCCAAAGATGACATCATAATCTCCATGGTGTCCAACATGACCAAGCTCATAGACAATAAACAGCAGGACGACAGAAAGATCAGGATACATGAGGTAACAAAACCCAAAACCTTTTCACACCCATCACCACTCATGTCAACAGCATTATTCATTGATCACAAATTCCCAGAATATCTGAAGGATAAGTACAAAGTGACAGACAGTGACACCATGGTAACATATTTACCCAAGTACCTCGAAGGACAAGCACTAGCTTGGTTTGAATCCTTCAGGGAGAGTGCCACACCTGATATGTTGACATGGACCAATGTAGTGAATAAATTAAAAGAGTATTTTGCTACTCGAGACAATATAATCTCAAGGACTGCACTCCGTGCACAAAAGATAGATGAACCTGTTCTAGACTATGCATGCCATCTCAGGAAAGTGTGTAATGCCCAACGCCAGAATGATGAAACCCTAAGCAAGGCATTTACCCAAGGCATGAGGCCCTGGATCTCTATAGCTCTTGAGAACAAGAAAATAGACTCTTTTGACCAAGCCCTAGACCTAGCCCTAGAGGTTGAGACCCAAGAGAGATCTAGGAAGGTAAGGGATGCAGAAACCAACCCACAGCCTACTAAGAAAAAGGTCCAGGAAATCAGCACTAGTTCAGATGAAGATGTTAACCTAATGTCTAGTGCCCATGTAAGGCAACAGGAGGCTAAGGTTGCATCAAGAGACCCTACCGGTAGATATAGAGGAAATAACTATGACCCCGACTACCAATCCAATAGAGGTAGAGGTAGAGGGGGCAACAACAACAACCGGGGGGGTCACAACAGTAGGAAAGACAACAGCTCTTCCAACTCCAACAATGGTAACTCTTCATACAGTGATAGGAGAAACAGAACCCCAAGTAATGGCAGATCCTATAATAATCAAGGATCCAACAGTAGGAGCCAGAGTCCACATAGGAACTACAACTCTGGATCCTACAACAACTCTGGATCCTACAACAACAGCCAGGGTTCAAACAACTCTGGATCCTATAATCAGGGATCCAACAGTAGGGGCCAGAGTCCACATAGGAACTACAACAGTGGATCCTACAACAACAATGGCGCCTACAACAACAACCAGAGATCCAACAACTCCGGTCAATACAGCAACTCTGGTCAATATAACCAGGGTTCCAACCCACGCCAGGAGGATTACAAACCTGACACAAGAGGTTACCAGGGGAACCAACAAAGTAACCCCCAAATACCACCTCATGTGATGGATCAAATCTCTAAGCTCCTGGTGGCAAGCATCTCAACCACCCCACAGAACCAGGAAAACTAGGATGTCACAGTGCCGATGGGCCAGTGCACTGTGACGCCCCAAATACAAACAATCAATCAGGATTAACAAAGATCCAACCAGAGACAATTGCTAGTGCCAATCTACCATCTAACAGACAGAGACGTCCATCAGTGATACACATCACCCCACCAGATTCATCATCAAAGGATACAGGTGAGAGTACCAAGCTTTCTATTGTACTTCTTCAAAATGGCTGTATCAATGCAAATCTATATGATGTTTCAGATGTACAATGTTTGGTTGATACAGGTGCTACTATCACCTGTGTCAGACAATCATTCCTCATGGATCTCCAAAAGAGATTCCATATCCAACTGAGGAAATCTAAAATCAACATCCACTTGGCAGATGGATCGGTGTGTCATGTTAGACATTCAGCTATGCTGAACTTTAGAATCCAAGGTGTCAGATTCCAATACCAATTTGCTGTAATACCCAACCTCACACAGCCCATTGTACTCGGCACAGATTTCTTAAGCACTACAAAATCTCAAATTGAATTTAATGTTGATCCTGAACAAATTCTCAAACCCATTAGGGCAGTGAGGGATTTTACCATCCCTCCATTCTCTGAACTTGCAGTATTGGGTAAGGTCACATCTACTCAATCACTGCAAGGGAAGACTGGAGTAGTAGATAACCTCCAAAGAAATAACAATGCCCCATATCTAGTTCAAAGGGCAGCAGTAACCCCCAGGGAAAATAACAAACATCCCCTAGTGTTACTCAACACCAGCAGGCGCCCACATAAAATCAAAAAGGGTGCCATCATAGCTCTATTTCAGGAAGTCAAGGAATCTGATTTAGAAAAACCTCAACAGGTGTCAGACACTACCCCACACACTGATCAATCCATCTCAGCCATACGGCCTGAGGATGTAACTCAATTCAGTGACACAGACTCAGACTGTGAGTCCACATATGCTGACCCTGAACCCAACTCAATCAGACTCTCTGAAATAGCTGCTATACATAGTGAGGCACATGACCTCGAGCCAGAATTGGAAGAGAATGTTCCACCAAAATCTGTGCTCACATCCAAAGATCAGCATGATAGATTAAAATCACTGCTGACCAAGTATGATGATGTATTTGTAGGAAAAGATGGAGACATTGGTGCCACACACCTGTATACACACTCAATACATGTAAAACCTGAGGCAGTACCATGTCATTTCCTACCATATAGACAAACACCAGAAAAACAGGCCGCTATAGGGGAAGAGTGTGAAAGGCTAGTACAACAAGGCATTCTGAGAGAATGTGCCGAGGGCCCCTGGGCCTCCAGATCCTTTTTAGTACAAAAATCATCGGGAGGCCATCGGCTCGTCACAGATTTTCGTTATTTGAACCAGAACACGATAAATCAAGCCTTATCTACACCCCGGGCCGATGACACTCTAGACATGATAGGGTCACTGAGACCAAGAGTATTCAGTAAGCTAGATGCCCAACAGGGATTTTTTCAAATTCCTATAAGACAGGAGGATCAGCATAAAACCGCATTCATAGCAAATGACAAAAAATATGTCTATGAAAGGATGCCGATGGGTTTAGCGACGGCACCGGCGGGATTCTGCCATCTAGTCACATTAATTCTGAACAAACTCAAGTACAAATGTGCCCTACCATACCTAGATGACATATTGGTATTATCACCATCAATCGAACAACACTTCCATGACCTGGAAGATGTGTTCAACAGCCTAAGAGTTGGTAAACTCAAACTGAAGAAATCAAAATGTGAATACTTCATAGACAGAATAGACTTCTTGGGAATGAGAGTCACACCCATGGGACTGCAACCATCTCCCACAAAGGTGGAATCAATCAAAACCTTCCCAACACCAAAATCAGTCAAAAATGTCCGATCCTTCACAGGCCTATGCCAATACTTCAAAAAGTTTATCAAAGGTTATGCCCAAATTGCTAGACCATTATATGATCTACAGACACATCTCAAAGCATTTGTCTGGACAGAAGAGGCAGATAATGCTTTCAAAACATTAAAGCATGCCCTCTGTACCAATGCTCTTCTCAGATATCCAAACTATGAGAAAGAGTTCAGTTTGGCAACTGATGCTTCCAATGTGAGTTTAGGAGCTGTACTCTCACAGAGAGATAATGAAGGAGTGCTCAGACCAGTAGCCTTTGCAGGTAGAACCCTCTCAAAACATGAGAGAAATTACAATACCACAGAGAGAGAACTACTGGGAGTAGTGTATGGAGTATTACACTTCAGACACTATCTAGAGACCAGACACTTCCAACTATACACAGACCATGCAGCCCTAATCCCACTATTAACCAATACAGGACTCACACATAGATGGGCCAGATGGGCTCTAGACATACAACAATTTTCATTCACCATCCAACACGTGAAGGGTGATGATAACACACCACCAGATGCTATGTCTAGAAGAGAATACCCAGACTCTGGACCCATGACTAACCCTCCACCCCCACCAAGGAGAGTTAGAGCAGCCAGTAGAACCAAGTTTGCAAAAGTAACAAAGAAAGTACCATTCAAAAGGGATGATCCACCCAACACCATTGAAAGGCCAGAGACACCCATTAGGGGTATCTTGAAGCAATCTACACACTATGTGTTTTGCCACTGTGAGAGAGAATACTCACAACTCTTTCCAGATAATGACTTCGAGCCTATTGAATTCTCATCACTCAATCAGATAGTGAAGGCAACTCCTAAGGAGCCACCCTTCACCCCACCTGACTCAGACGATGAAGATCCAGAAGACACAATATATGCTATTACTCAAGCAACTTCTAAATCAGTCAGATTCTTTGAACCAATGCAGGGAGAGGAAACACCAAACCATTTGTGTCCTATGACCACACGCTCAAAGACTAGAGAAATGATTCAGGAGGGCACACCAAAACCCCCCACACAATCACAAACTATTCTAAATGAGAAAAAGGTCACAGGAAACAAACCTACCAAAACCCCACCTGCCAGGAAAAATGTCACAAAAGACACTGCATCTACTAAGTCAAAGAACTCTGAGACAAAGAAGAATGACAAAAAGCAAAGTGTGCCTTTAAAGAAAAAGGTTGCCACTCCCATTAAGGCGAAAATAGGCCCTCCAAAGGAGCCTACGCACCAAAACAAGAGTGACACACCCCAACAAAAGGCACAAGATAGGCCAATAGTCGATGAAAAAGAAAAAGAAAGAGACAGAATAAAACAACATGTGCTAGATATAAATCAACTACTGGATCAGATTCCCGACACATCCATCTCAGGTACAAACCTTGGCTTGGAACAAAGGGAAGACAAGGACCTATTGCCCCTCATACAGTATCTTGAGGATGGGACCTTGCCTGCACCAAAAGCACAAGGAAATAGAATCATCAACCAAGGCCAGACATACACCTTGGTAAATGGTACATTAGTCCATATATGCCCCATAAATTGGAGAAAAACCAATACTGTACCACTTCAAATTGTTATACCACAGCAATGGGTAACAAGTACACTACAGTATTTTCATGACTCACCTACCGGCGGCCATCTTGGTTCAAGTAGGATGCTGTCAGCACTCCGACCTAGGGTATATTGGAAGTCTATGCTAGCAGACACAACAAAATATGTTTCCACCTGCCACACATGCCTCACAGCAAAAAGGCAAGTACACTCACACAAAACACCAATGACAGTGAGAGAGTACATGACTTCACCAATGAAGTTCCTAAACCTAGACGCGGTGGGACCACTTCCCACAACTGCCAGGGGAAACAAACATATACAAGTCTGCATAGATTATGCTACCAGATATGCAACAGCTTGGGCTACTACTGACTTAAAAGCTGAGACAACAGCAGCAGAGTTCTACAAGAATATAATTTGTCATCATGGAACACCAGCCACTCTTCAAACAGACAATGGGACATGTTATACAGGTGCAAAGTTCACAAAGTTAACTAAACACCTCAAGATCAAACATAAATTCTCCTCACCATACAGGCCACAATCAAATGGGCTTGTAGAGAGATTCAATGCTAGCATAGGCACAGCACTCAGAGCATTCTGCTCAAAGCACCAAAACAATTGGGATTCATTTATTGAACCCATAACTTTTGCATTAAACAACACTGAATCCCAAACCACAGGATTCACCCCTTTCTTCCTACTCCATGGAAGAAACCCAGCCACCCCAATGGACTTAGGGCTGGGAATACAGGAAGACATATCCACAGTAGCAGACCATGTAGCTAACATGATAACAAATCAAGATACCTCTAGGAGGAAAGCTATAGAAAGGGTCGCCAAGCTACAAAAGGAAAGGAAGGATAGATATGATAAGAAACTTACACCACAGGAAATCAAGGTCACCGACATGGTGTACCTAAACATACCAAGAATCCTGACCAACACAGAGTGTAAGAAACTTCAACCCCTTTTTATGGGACCATATGTTGTAGTAGATAGACCTAGTTTGACAAGTGCCAAACTCAAAAATTTGGACACCAATCTATTGGTGGCCAGACCAGTGCACATAGACAGACTGAAAAAGGTCGTGGCTGTCAGAAATAATGAATTTGCACACAGGCTTATTCCACATGAGGCCAAATACTACAGCAAAATTGTAAGGAACAAAAATGATATCACCCTTACAAGAGAAACCACAGGCATAGGCCCTATCAAGCCTAGGCCTGCACACCACATACTAAGAAAGACATCTAGGTGTGGTGCAGTTTCAAGAAATTAGAAACAAGATTGAGATACCAAAAGTCATAAGATTTTCAAAATGTATTACAAATTCTCTTCATCCACACATAAGACATGTGTGACTGATAATGAATTACTATGTATATAAAGCCAATCAAATTTGTAAATATATCAGCAGGTTATTGCCTCTGAAAGGGTCAAAGACTGGGACCCCCCAAGTAAAGCAGACATGAAGTCTAAGAAGAGTAAGGGTAACACAATGGAGTGTCTAAAGCCTAATCCCCACATGAAAGAGCGCGCTATGCCAACACAGCAGTCTATAGAGATCAATTGACCTTATAAGCTACACTCAGACAACTGTCTAGACGGTCATGAATGGCTGTCCTGGATGACAGGAGGAGCTAATTACCAGTACACAGATTACACAATAGAACCCCTCAGTTGCAGACACTGGAGATTAGGTACATGACTCCAGAGAAACAATACCAGGCCCACAATGGATGTGGGTAGGGTAGGCTACATAAGAAGCACTGTGGACCATAGCCCACCATCAGTCTTCATCCAGCTGCAGTCTGGAACACAAGTCTACAGGACCCCACTTGGGAATTAGCCAGCCCACTTCTCCATTAGGAGAGACTGCACTAGGATAAAGAACACACCTACTTCACCTTCAACCTGACCTTACCATTTACTGGTCAACCTCTATAGACTCACCGGACATATTGCCAAGACAGCTCAATCTTGCAAAGGTACAGTTTGAACCACTTCATTTAAAGTGTTACACCATACACTTAGACTTTACCAGCACCAAATCACTACAAATTTGACAAGACTTTAAACAGCAAACTTGCTTTACACAAGCACCATGGGGAGACTGAGAGTTTCACCCATACTGCTAACTATGCTGTTATTATATACTATAAAACCACTTACTGCAGGCTATACACCTGTGGTGAGACAAAACATAGGAGTAGTATTCAAACCTAGCCCTCAACCATTGGTCAATGGACATACAACCACAACACTGTTGTTAGCTATTCCCTACAAGATACCTCGGGCACCCGTTACCCAAGGATCCATAAGGGATAGAATACTCCATTTGACCACTCCTACTCTACAAGATCATACCTCTGGCCAAATTATCCAACAAGCTAAGGAGCTAGACACCTTGCTGGAAATTGCAGACAAGGAGATAAATGAAACACTAGCCTCCATCAAATTGTTCTTATCCAACCCCATAAACACATTGGACAAGGCCAAAAGAGAGGCCATACTGGGTTTTCTAGCACCCCTGTTTCGCGGTGTGCTAGGTCTAGCCACAGTAGAAGATGTAAACCAAGTAATGGGACAGCTCAAGAACATAGATGAAATACTAAGAAAATTTGCTAAACAGGATCAGGAAGCAGCTAATCTCATTGAAAAGATCACAGACAGACAAGATAAGTTTGTCAAAGCATACATCCAAGATAAGAAGGTACTGGACAGCACAATCAACACCATAGGTGACACCGTCAACCTGTGGGCCTCTAACATGTCCAGGTCACTTGACTCATATTCAAGGCACGAGAAAACTCAAAGGGAGAAAATGCAAGTATTAAATGATGCATTAATTATCATAGCAGCAAGAATGAATACAGTTCAATCACTGCAAAGGACAAATGCAGCCCTGAGGATGCTATCATCAGGAATCCTAACCCCTGATATAGTACCACCCTCAGACCTCGCTAGATACCTAGTTGACATTAATAACAAACTTAGGATTACACACCCTGGAGCACAAGTCGCAATTAATGACTTAGATTTCTATTATTCACAGAAGCTGACCTCATACACTTACTCAGCTCACCATATATATATTCATCTGGACATTATAATTCAATCTACCACCTCGACCTTCAAACTGTACCAAATGATCACATCACCCATGCCTATAGACACACAGGAGACCCCCACCAGAGGAGTCACCAAACTACAAACCACAACTGAGTTTCTAGCAGTATCTTACGATGAATCATTATTTATCGAATTGGACTCAGCAGATATGCAGGCATGTGAAGGTACTACAGTAAAGGTATGCAGAGATGTAAATGGTAGAATCTATAAACACAGGCCTACATGCCCTGTAGCCATTTTTACTAACCAGGCTCAACAGATTAAGGAACATTGCAAGTTTACAGTTTTACCACTGCAAGCACCTACCACCCATGCTATTTCCATTTCTGAAGATGAGTATCTGGTCACTACTAATGAACCCCATTACTTTATCAACTGCCATGGTAAAACGTCTGAAAACTCGGAAGGCCCAGTCCTACTCAATCATAGGTGTACCCTGTGGGTGCACGATCAGTGTAGGAGAATTTTCTCTTCCAAACACAAGGTTGCCCTGTAACTCAACCTTATCATTTCATTACATTCTCAAGACAATTAATTTACCATTCATGGCAGCACTTAACAAAATTTCTGAAACCAAACCAGATGAAAGAGAGAATCTTCCAAATTTCCCAGTAGTAAACCTTTCTAGAACCTTAGAAAAACTACAGGAAAATCCAATCATGGATGATATTACTCAACTAAATTTAGAGCCCTTTGCTAAAACAGTATTAAAAGATGCCTCCAACCTTAATAAGGAAATGGAAACGCGCTACGAGGAATCATACCTACGTCGAGTTACAGAGCATCCAATCTTCCAAAGCTTAGCACTCATCCTAGGGATATCAGCTCACATTTTTATAGTATACATACTACTCAAATTATACAGACTAGGAGGGACTGTAGCCTACCTGCCTACAGCCAAAGCATTCAGACTAGTCACCGAGCTGCCCCTACACAAATTGCTCCCAGATAAGAATCCTACCAAACTAACCCCTACAGAGGAAACCCACACCCCCTTCCTCACAATTCAGGAAACCCACACCCTGATAATTGCTATATTATTCACCCTGACCATCTACTCAGCCTACAGAATAATGAAGTACCTTAAGAAATTTGCACAGACACACTGTGGCAATAAAAATGTGGCCAAGCGCACAAACCCCACAATATATTTTAAAATATATTGTGGAGACTCAAACTTCGCGCTACCCTTGAGGCCAATACCACATGAATTTGATGAGATTAAATCAGCAGCTGCCCCTACCTATAAGGATATAGTGGTTAAAACCTTCCCACTACCTAAGGCTATATTTACCTGGAATGGACCAGCAGTTATAACAACACAGAGAGGAGAATTCGCTTATCACCTCCCTCAGGTGATACACCTACCTTGGCGCACTAGGTTCAGCACTATACCAGCCCTTAAAAACAAAGGACTGTACTACTCCATGCTTCTCCAGAATGATTGTGGCACCAGCCCGGTGACCATGACAGCACTGGAAAATACAACAGATATAATTATTGACGAACAACAGGAGGAGACCGCAAGGTCAAACATGCAGACTATTGCTAATTTTCTAAACCACCAGCCCTCCCCGGTGACTGTGGAAACAGCCTAGACTGCCAACAGCCTAGGTTGCCCCCAGTCCACCACCAGGAGACGACACATCAGAGACAGTATTCAGAACTTTTCGGACAATTTGCCGGCCCTGAAAAGGGCCTTTGGGATGGCGGGTTTTTACACCCTAGGTTTCAGTCAGTCGGGATCCTACCACAGATCCTCGGGTTCAACATCAATGGGAGAGTCCGGGGCCGAGTCCGAGCCATACATATGGCCGTGATCCTGCTCCCACTCAGCGAGCCAGGCCTCCAGCATCCCCAGCCCATACTCGGCAGCCGTGGATGGATTCCCGGATGCCGCAAGATCAAGGAGGGATGCCGCCAACAAATAATCCCATAGCACTCGCTCCCACGGCCCTAGGTTATAATCCATGGGCCAGAAACCCATACTGCCCAAGGCCCTAGTCAGAAGGGCCACAGTGGCCCCCCGACGCAAGGCTGAGCCCAGGAAATAATGGCAGGAGTAATTACAGACCATCACATCACCATGCTCTATGATCTCTTTGAAGTTACTCACTATGTACCCATAATGGATGGTCTGGTTAGACTCAACCAGGGCCCTAGCTGGACTCCCCACCTCCATCACCTGGGGGACAGGCAGAGCAAAGAGAGCTTGTAGGTGGGCCATGGAACTACAGCAGTGACTTCCAGAGAGGAACTGATGCTCCAATACCAGCCACACACTCCTTAAATGGACACACACACACCCCCCCCCCCCACCCTGAACTGTCCACTGACACCAAGCTAGGCACTGCCACAGACACATGCCAAAATCTGGCACCTAACACCTCAAGTGCCACCACTGCATGAGCACACCAGGGAGGAGACTCACATCTCACTCCTGACACACCTCCACTGTCAATGAAATTATCAAAGTATTAGAAAAAAAATTATATACACAGCCACTTGTTGATGTATAATATGAAAATCTATGGTATTCTCACAAAATCAATGATTAATGCGCGCATATACGCGCAAAATTGCGAAATTGCAAATTACAAATTGTAAAATTATACAAATCTAACATTAATATACATGAATGCAGGTAGATAACTAAGACAGTTTTTGTACCCACTAGCACTTGTATACTATGCCAAGGTTTACTTAAAGTAACACACTTTAGGTATCCAAGAAAATTGTTGGAAAAATGAATGAAAAAAAAAAAAAAAAAAAAAAAAAAATTGTTGAGAAAATTGTTGACATAAAACATGTTTACTTAAGATACTCACCAAATAAATCTCTTTCAGGGACACATACTCAAAAGGCTAGGGGAATAGTCAATTAAGCAGCGGCCCACTGCCGAAATTGCCAATTAATACACCCATATAGCAAAATCAATGAGTAACTCAGAGACAAACAAGCCTATTGTACATGAAGTACTTTGTTTTTCCGGCCCTCGGAAAAATTTGTCTCAAATCCCATAAATTGAATAGTGTAATCTAGATTGTACGTTTGTACCCAATTTGCACACTAAAATTGTATGTTTGCACACCAGATTGTACGCTCGTACCCAATTTGCACACTAAAATTGTATGTTTGCACACTAGATTGTAAGTTGTATCCAATTTACATTTGAATTATATGTTGCACATTATACTGTATGTCTGTACCCAATTCATACACTGAAGTCAGATTTTTAGAAAATCAACATTTCTATGTGTATCCAAGCTGTACGCAAAATTATATTTGTACATACAGAAACTATCAATTGAACGCAAAATTATACACTGGCAGACTAAAATTGCCAAATGCACGCGAAATTATATATTTGCACACTAAAATTGCCAAATATACGCGAAAATTATATATTTGCACACTCAAATTGCCAAATGTACGCGAAATTATATATTTGCACACTAAAATTGCCAAATATACGCGAAAATTATATATTTGCACACTTAAATTGCCAAATGTACGCAAAAATTATATATTTGCATACTGAAATTGTCAATTGAACGCAATTACACGCGAAATTGTAAATTTGCACACTGAAATTGTCATTTATGTTCAATTTGCACGCTAAATTGAATATTAAATGCCAAAATTGCACACTATTTGCCAAATTGTATGTTGTACATAAAAAATGGAAAATTGTACCCAAAATTGATGTTACATAAGCAAATAAGCTCTGGTATAGTAAGATATAGAAACTCGGAAATGTACTTATACCCAGGAGAAAATTGTTTATACTGACAAAGCTCTACCACAAAAATTGCATTTGAAGCACTCCCCATTACTTCAAATCCTCTTACAAAACAGTATATAACTCCAAAAATAAGGTAAAAATTGTATAAATTGTACATTCCCTCGGCGAAATGACGGAGTTTCGCATTCTTTCGGGGGAGAGGGAGTATTCTATGATATACCATTTTATTATTCCATAAATTGTAACATATTTTGTATAAATCAAAGAAATATCTATGAAATTAATACATAGGTTGGTTCTAAGAGCTATAAGAGCGCTCAAACTTTACATAAGAGCGTTCATGCCCCACTGCACACCAGCCACAGTCAGTTAGACTAAGTTTATGACATCAAAAGGTCCGACCTAATGGTTCACTGCACAATATAATAAGAATAAGGGTCTCAGTGTGCGACCTCATGGTTCAATGCACAAATTAATAACTTGTAAGTGAATGCAACCGGCCGTCACGGGTGCCTGAGCACCGCTGACGCCGTCATGAGTGTCTGAGCACTCTAAGGACTGAACAATGGGTTACATAAGCACGACGCCATAACCTTCCGGTCGCTCTAGCGTCGCTCCTGAGTGACCTAGGTCAAATATCAAAAATTCTATGGAAAGCCCATAATTAGACGGTCAGAATGAGCCCAAGATCAAGGCTGAACTCCCAGTATTAAGGAAGTTACGCCATGGAGACTGAATCGACCTTCGAGTGAGCTACAGACAAACCGGCGGGAGTTACGCGCCTATCCAGCGGGCATTATAATCTTGGCACATTCAGCTCTGCGCATGCCCAAAATGGCGGTTATACAAGCATAAACGGCCGAGATATGAGGGTCTAAAGATGCAGAACCGACCAAGACAATGGGGGCCATAGCGGCGTCCATGGGGGTCCTTTGTCCCCCTGTGACACTTGAAAGGGTCCCCTCAAACAATTGTAGAGTTAGGCAGATGCTGCTGGCTCCAGTCAGTCTGGAGGTGCTTTTCCAAGATTTGCTACAAATAGCCTGTCTGCACCTCCAGGAGGACACATCACCAAGAACCGCTCTAGAGGTAACATCTCCAGTCATCTCCTGCTACCTGCTATACCACTGCACTATGGTGAAACTATGCTAGACAGGCATTGGTTTCCTACCATTAGTGGCCAGAGGCTATCTTCTTCAAGACTTCCACCAGAGGGTAAAGTTATCCATTATTACATTATTCCTCTAAGCAGCAGGTCAGGAGCTAGGTGTGGGAACCCACCTAGAAGTATGCTGGACACTGTATTATTAATACCTCACAGGTGGAGTGGAACTGAACATTGTACTTTATAAACTACTGTATGTTTACTGTATGTACTAATTACCTACATACCAACTACTGTATGATTGATATTTCTTACATGTTGCCTAAAGCTGAATAAACCAGTGACAACTGGAAATAACACTATTTTATATGAGCCTGATGTATTTACACTATATACCACTAGTCTTATGATATTTCTCATATGACAACTTGATCATGCCAATCACTAGTATGACATTAGCACACAATTTCCTTCTCTCTCTTATCCAAGAAACCCAGATCTACCAGGGACCTTATTGTCCTAGGCCCCCATATCTCTCCCCACACCAATGCTATCCCCCAACAATATTCTCTACCACCACCCCCTACAGAAACTTTTTGAAATTTTAGAAGTAAATGTTACAGTTTGATGAGTTCTTATAGCATGATTTGCCTGCTCCATTAGATTGATAATGTAGGCCCTATAATGGTGCAGTGATACTGTCCTAAAAAGTAAAAATATGAAAAAAAGTTGGGGGCGGGCAAAAACATATTCCCCAACATAAAAGTTGAGGGGGCATATATATGCCCCCTTCCCCCTGGTTCCACCACCACTGATTATACGCCTTTGGGCTGAATCGCTAGGGCACGTAAGACACTGTAAATATGCCAGACGCTGGCCATTTAGATCCCATGCTTGTGTCATTTCACCAACACTGTGATAGGCTCATCACAAGAAAAGGGCACTGAATTCGCAATTGATAATGGTAACTAGTGTAGTCTGTAAACATGCCCCCGAAGAAAATTTTTTATTTTAGAGGTCATTTGGTGCAGTGTGGTGCATTTCAAGAACCTTATATCTCAAACAATTCATCACAAAATAGTGGCCCCCAAGGGGTTAAAAATGACATGGTGACATTTGGTCATTTTGAGGTGACATTCTGACATTGCATCCTTTTATTTAAAACTGACTTGTGACATGAGAAAACAAGATGAAAGTGACAAGAGAGATGCCATTCAGTCAAAAATGTGACACATGACAATTGCCAGTGTATACCAGGCGCAGATTTACCAAAAATATATTTTTCAAAATTCCCAATCACCCTCCTTAGAACCATCTGTGAACACCGCCAGGTGTTCACTATGGTCTTTTTCTATCTCATGGAGTTGATCTTTAAAGGTCACTGAGTCTGTTTCTGCCTTTTTGTTTTTGCACAGGACTGATGTATATTGAATAATTTCTGACAAATTATGAGGAATGTGTCAGTGCCCGTGCATATATGTGCATATATGTGCACCACACACATCCCAGGAGAAAGGAAAGAGGAGAAATAGACCCTTTTAAGTGAGCTAGGGAAGCCCACCGAATTATGAACCCCCACCAAAAAAAAATTGCTTCGAATCTTGACATGATATCTAAGTACTGACATACATTGACTAACTGATGACAAATATTGAGTAAGTACTGACATATATTGACTAATTGCTGACAAATAGTGAGTTTGGTTTGGTTTGGTTTGGTAGATTTTACGTCCACTAATAGTACTTAAAAGTTAGCAGACATTTCTGTGGTTCGCAGACAACAAGTCCTTTCTTTTCTTTTTGGACAGGTTTTTAAAAGCTGCTTGTCCAAACAGCTAGACAGGTATTTATATGCTGCTTGCCCGACACAGCAGTGACCGAATCTATGAATGATCGAATCTATGAGATGAATGACCGCATCTATGAGGAGGGGTGAGGGTGAAAACCGCTACCGGGGCTTCATTCCCCTACTCTTTTCGAAGGATAGCAAGTGTTCTTTTATTTGCCTGGTCCCATAGACAGGGCCAGACAAACCACGGCCTTTGATCACTCAGACGTGGTTCACTGAGGGGGAATCCCATGGCAAAAGGCAAGCATGTACGCCCGGGCCCGCGCATATGGACACCAGCTGCCCACATGCTCACCCCAAGACACAAGAAACCCCAAGTTTGTCGCCTTTTACGAATCTGGTATGCCCACTGGTAGAATGGAAGGAGGAAAATTCCTCCTTCGTGGACTCCCAATGAAGTTATTCTGCTCCTCCATGCCCTCACATGAAGGTCCCCACTCCACAGGGGGAGACAAATAGTGAGTAATTACTCACATTATATTGACTAATTGCTAACAAATAGTGAGTAATTGCTAACAAATAATTACTCACATTATATTGACTAATTGCTAACAAATAGTGAGTAATTGCTAACAAATTAAGTATATTGACTAATTTCTGACAAAGAGTGAGTAATTACTGATGTATATTGAATAATTTCTGACAAATTATGAGCAATTACTGACATATCGAGAGTGAGTGAGTAATAGATGTTTATCATCATTTCGACAGCTGAGGTCAAATTCATGGCGAGAACTACATTACACAATTTTTGAGGAATGTGTCAGTGCCCGCGCATATATGTGCACCACACACATCCAAGGGGAAAGGAAAGAGGAGAAATAGACCCTTTTAAGTGAGCTAGGGAAGCCCACTGAGATATCGACTAATTGCTGACAAATAGTGCATAGGTACTGACATATTTTAATTAATTGCTGACAAATTGTGCATAACTACTGATATATTTTGACTAATTGCTGACAAATAGCGACAAAGTACTGACATTCATTGACTTATTGCTGACAAAATGCGAGTAAATACTGACATATATTGACTAATATCTGACAAATTGTGAATAATTACTGACATAAATGGACTGATTGTTGTTATATAATAAATAAGTACTGGCATATACTGACTGTTTGCTGACAAAAAAGTGAGTAAATACTGACAAATATTGACTAATTGCTGACAAATTGTATGTAAATACTGACATGTGTTGACTAATTTCTGATATTTAGTGACTAAGTACTGACATATATGGACTAATTGTTGTTATATAATGACCAAGTACTGACTGATTTGGCTGATTGCTGACAAAAAGTGAGTAAATACTGACATATATTGACTAATTTCTAACAAATAGTCCATAGATACTGACATATTTTGACAAATACCAGTCAAGGCAAGATGCACAATTGAATCAATGGCTATTTCTCTGTAATATATTGACTATTTGCTGACAGATTGTGAGTAAATACTGACATGTATTGATAATTGCTGATATAGAGTGACTAAGTACTGACGTATATTGACTAATTGCTGACAAATTGTGAGTAAATACTGATATATTTCGACTAATTGCTAACAAATGGTGATTAATTACTAACATATATTGATTAACCGCTGACAAATAGTGAGTAATTACTATCATACCATAGCACTAATACTAACCTGTTATAGCCTTAAACTCAATACATGTACCGTAAAAACACAGATTAAAACACAAATTAAAACACAGAATGGCATCAACATTTTCAATCAAACACCAGAGAATGGAGAAATAGAAAGACATCTATTCAGCAATGACACACATCTATATATATGGAAAAGCACCAAGATATTGGATAATTATGCTAATTATGCAAATAATATGTGCAGATATGGAATGTTTGGTATCAATCTGGGGTGTTTCGTCCCCCTAAATAACATGCCCCCCTAAAAAATTTGTTTCGGAAAAGAATAAGGGAAATAATTTTTTTGACTAGGTGCCTTTTTGACCCAGCCGGTCCACCTGTGCCCTTAGCATGGTGTGGACACGCACTACCTTCTGCCAAAAGATACCTGTTTTGTGCTCAACTGGCAAAAAAAAGGCGATGTTTAAGGCAGGAAGAGGTCGAAAAAGGGTTTTTGAGGGGGGGGGTTACATGCCAGTGCAGGACTGGCAAAAGGGGGTGCAGGGGGTAGTCAAAAACCTCATATAGGAGTTTTCCCAGAGTGTGACCTATGATTTAAGGGTATTTCGAGCTGGCAATCATCATGGCGATATTTATTTTCAAATCTGCACAAGGAAACAAAGCTATCGATATTTTTAGAAATTTTAGCGATATTTTGAGGGTATTGATGAAAGAATGATACAGGCCTGTTCTCGGACCACCAATCTCGTACCACCAATGGGGCCGCGCAGCAGGCGGTGTCATGATTTGTTCAAAATGAACAATTTCCTGCAATTTCTCGGCACCATGCAGCAAACAAGGACGAGTTGTGATAATAATCCATGTGTACTGCGACAATAAAGCAAGATTTCTTTCAAATAACAACACATTTGGGCCAAAAATGCAGACCCATCGCTGCATTGTAAACAAACAGCACTTTTGCTGGTGCTGCAGCAGTACCAGTGGTACCAGCGAACATGTGGCTTCTGGCGCAAAAAAACTGGGTCAGGCCACTACCAACAGCCAATCAAATGGTGAGTATGCACCAGGGTGACGGATCACGGGGGGGAAGGGGGTGAGGGGAGGGGGTTCAAGCTTGAACTCATAGAGCCAGCACCGCGGCAGACCGGTCGGTGTATGCCTACTGTGTGCCGATGACAGCTTAAACTCATAGAGGTGGGTGTGCAGGGCTCGACAAATCCCTGTGCCCAATGCCCGTGACTCAAATATAATTCTCTGGGCACAAAATAAATTTCAAGTTGTGCCCAGTGGGCACACCTGTCAAAAGACTACATCCCTTTGTTTATTGACTTGGAGGCATATGCTTATTCCACTATTCTTCTACACTGCAGAAGTTATCTGTGTGTACTTTTATTGTCTTGATACAACTGTCCCATTTATTGAAATATGTAATTTTGAGTAGAGAACACAAAGGTGTCGGGCAGAGAGCTTGCCTGCTGGGCACAACGTTTTTTTGCCCTTGTGCCCAATGGGCACACATTCTCCAAACTGATTTGTCGAGCCCTGGTGTGTGGGTGGGGGTGGGGAGGGGGCGCAAAACTGCCTCAGCGGTGTATCAGCCAATCAAAGACGCCGACCCACCGGGGGGGGGGGGGAGGGGGTGAGGCGAGGGGGCTATAGGCGCTCGGCGGGTTCAAGCCGAGCGTGTGCCGATGACAGCTTGAACTCATAGAGCCAGCAGCGCGGCAGCCCGGTCGCTGAAGATTTGCTCGGCGGGCAAAACGCCGACCGTGTGCCGATGACAGCTTGAACTCATAGAGCCAGCAGCGCGGCAGCCCGGTCGCTGAAGATTTGCTCGGCGGGCAAAACGCCGACCGTGTGCCGATGACAGCTTGAACTCATAGAGCCAGCAGCGCTGCAGCCCGGTCGCTGTAGATTTGCTCGGCGGGCAAAACGCCGACCGTGTGCCGATGACAGCTTGAACTCATAGAGCCAGCAGCGCTGCAGCCCGGTCGCTGTAGATTTGCTCGGCGGGCAAAACGCTGACCGTGTGCCGATGACAGCTTGAACTCATAGAGCCAGCAGCGCGGCAGCCCGGTCGCTGTAGATTTGCTCGGCGGGCAAAACGCCGACCGTGTGCCGATGACAGCTTGAACTCATACAGGTGGGTGTGGGGGGGGGGAGGGGGTGAGGGGGGAGGGGAGGGGGCTATAGACCAGTTGAGGTATGGAACCGGGGTGCGATTGGTACATTGATTTACAGTGGAGGGTAGAGCTCTAGGCAAAGTCTATGGGCCGATGCAGTTGTAATATGACCACTTCCGCTGAAGCAGCGGAAAGTGGTCAATAAGAATTCTTTTTCTGGGCACATGTCTGGGCGAATGACATGTAAGGCCCCATATGCACACTTTCTATGATTTGTGACCTGATACTTGCAAAAGATACTAAATTATAGACTGAATAGACTTATTGTTGTAGCGGGGTCTCCCCAGGAAAACTTGCTACATTCAAATATTTTTTTACGATAGTCGTGTCTAGGCTGAAGGCACCCATATTAAAAAAGCACAGTACTTAGGGGTGAGAGTGATTTTGAAAGTCTGGAAAGTAAATGGTGCATTCTGATGCAACTTAGCACACAATTTCCTTCTCTCTCTTATCCAAGAAACCCAGATCTACCAGGGACCTTATTGTCCTAGGCCCCCATATCTCTCCCCACACCAATGCTATCCCCCAACAATATTCTCTACCACCACCCCCTACAGAAACTTTTTGAATTTTTAGAAGTAAATGTTACAGTTTGATGAGTTCTTATAGCATGATTTGCCTGCTCCATTGGATTGATAATGTAGGCCCTATAATGGTGCAGTGATACTGTCCTAAAAAGTAAAAATATGAAAAAAAAGTTGGGGGCGGGCAAAAACATATTCCCCAACATAAAAGTTGAGGGGGCATATATATGCCCCCTTCCCCCTGGTTCCACCACCACTGATTATACGCCATAAAGCAATCTTGTGGCACTCCTTTGGGCTGAATCTCTAGGGCACGTAAGAGGGGGGATATATGCCAGACGCTGGCCATTTAGATCCCATGCTTGTGTCATTTCACCAACACTGTGATAGGCTCATCACAAGAAAAGGGCACTGAATTCGCAATTGATAATAGTAACTAGTGTAGTCTGTAAACATGCCCCCGAAGAAAATTTTTTATTTTAGAGGTCATTTGGTGCAGTGTGGTGCATTTCAAGAACCTTATATCTCAAACAATTCATCACAAAATAGTGGCCCCCAAGGGGTTAAAAATGACATGGTGACATTTGGTCATTTTGAGGTGACATTCTGACATTGCATCCTTTTATTTAAAACTGACTTGTGACATGAGAAAACAAGATGAAAGTGACAAGAGAGATGCCATTCAGTCAAAAATGTGACACATGACAATTGCCAGTGTATAACAGGCGCAGATTTACCAAAAATATATTTTTCAAAATTCCCAATTTCTGGGTTTTTCAACGGCAAAAGAATTTCTCAAATATCCCTATTAGAATCAAAGTTATGAAGTCATTCCCAGAAGTCATAATACATCTTTTGACATTTATATTTTCAAAGAAATCTTAACATCTTTAAACAGGTGTAGACACTAACGCTGGCCCGGGAGCCATTGGCCTTTTGGCTGTGGGCCCATAGTTTTCTCAAGAATTACCTTCCTGTGGGTCAGGGATGGCCCACAGAAGGTTACAGAGGGGCATCTATAAAGGTTAATTCCATTGACCATCATCAATTTCTCTCTAAAAAAATAAACTGGCTATTCTGGGCCTGCAGCTTTAGTTCCAAGCCAATAGATTTCTAAACCTACAGGCTGGGGTGGCCAGTGGCTGGAAAAAATAGTGTCTACCCCTGTTTAAATAGTTACTTGCTGTGGAGTTCCTCTAGTCTTAGATTTAGATTTTTGTTTGTTTGTTTGTTTAGTTTTACGTCCGGGGGCCATCGAGGAACTCAGACATTCAAGAATTTTAAACTATTCAATAGTAATGGTAGGCTGCAGGCCTACCTCGGGTTTGCGCATATGAGTGGGTGGGTGTGTGTGCGCGCGTGCATATATTTATGAGTCTGCTTGTAGCAGTGGGACACGGCTTGTAGTGGTGAAATACCACTCGTGGCTCAAGGCCCCTCTTTATCGTGCTGCCTCACGCAGGTAACATGTCGCAAACTGTAGACACATCACCCGGTCGGTCACATTATCCTGACACCGACGGACCAGCCATTTTTCGATTTTTTTTTTTTTTTTTTTTTTTTTTTGAATTATATGTATATATGATCTATATGTACTTATATAAGTTTGATTCTTTGAGGAAGTTCAGGAGTTCTTTTGTTTCTATTGTGTTGAAGACAGCTTTCAGTGTTGTTGCATTTTTAAGATATTTTCTTCTGTTGCTTGCAGTCCTTCGACAGTTGAGCAAGATATGCTTAACTGTGAGTTCAGTCTTGCATTCTTGGCACATTGGTTGGGCTTCACGTTTCAGATGGTGTTCGTGTGTAAGCCTTGTGTGGCCAATTCGTAGACGTGTTAGTTTCACTTCGTCTGATCTGGATAGTTTTCTTTTTTCACCCTTTCCTTTCAGTTGAGGCTGAATGGAGTGTAGCTTGTTCTCATGCTGCTTCTTCCAGTCAGCTTGCCATTTCAGTTTCACATATTTCTTGATGGTTGATGTCAGGTCCGTGTGTGGGATTGGCACTTCTCGAGGTCTCAGTTTCAGTGCTGACTTTGCCGCTTCATCTGCTGCCTCGTTTCCGTCTATGCCAATATGGCTCGGCAGCCAGCAGAAAACCACATCTTTCTTTGCTTTCTCAAGGTTGTTGGTTTTGTCCCTGATATCTTGTATCAAAGGATTGTTTGGTTCATATTGGTTCATTGCTTCAAGGCATGACTTGGAGTCTGACAGAGCAATGAATTTCTGGTGAGTTGATATCTTGGCATATTCTAGAGCATGTAGCAAGGCGCTAGCCTCTGCCGTGAAAATGCTGGCTTTAGGATGGAGGCCTCTTTTCAGGTTGCCATATGGCGTGTGTACTCCATAGCCTACTTTGTCACCCTCCTTAGAACCATCTGTGAACACCGCCAGGTGTTCACTATGGTCTTTTTCTATCCCATGGAGTTGATCTTTAAAGGTCACTGAGTCTGTTTCTGCCTTTTTGTTTTTGCACAGGGTGAAGATGATCTTTGGTTTCATTTGTAGCCATGGGGGATTATCGGGTGGTTTTATCTCCCTGGTTTTGATCACATCTAATTTTGCTGCTTTCATAGGTCTTTTCACTCTGTACGAGTATGGTTGGGTCATGTTCGGTTTTTTCCTGTACACTGAATTGTTTTCGGTGAACAGTGTCTCATATGTTGGGTTTCTTTTATTTGATCTTACTTTAACTGCGTACTGCATAGACAGCATTTCTCGCCTAAGCTCAAGGGGGGCGATGTTTGCCTCCACCTCTAGACTTTTTCCTGGAGATGTACGGAATGCCCCCAGGCATAATCTCAGTCCCTGGTTCTGGATAGGCTTCAACCTGTCCAAGTAGCTGGGGCAAGCTGATCCATATACGATAGAGCCATAGTCTAGTCTTGACTGGATGTAGGCCCTGTATAAGATCAGTAATGTTTCTTTGTCGGCACCCCAGTCGGTGTGGGAAAGCACTTTCAGGAGATTCATGGCTTTTTGACATTTCCTCCTCAAGTATTCGATGTGTGGTTTGAAGTTGAGTAGTCTGTCAAATATCAGCCCCAGGAACTTCACTTCTTCTTTGACTTCAAGTGCCGTGTTCTGGAGGTGGAGCGTTGGTTTTTCTCTACATCCTCTTCTGCGACAGAAGTGGACACAGGTGGTTTTGGTCTGTGAGAACTTGAAGCCGTTTTGGCAGCTCCAGGTTCCAAGGTGGTTCAGGGCCTGTTGAAGCTTTCTTTCAATAGTTTGAATATGCCTCGATCTGTAGCAAATGACAAAGTCATCCACATACAAAGAGCAATTGATGTCATTTTGTAAGTTTTTGGTTATTTCATTAATCTTTATGCCAAACAGGGTCACAGAGAGGACACAGCCCTGGGGGACACCCATTTCTTGTTCTACTCTGTCTGAGAGAGTAGTGCCAAGGCGTACACTAAATACTCTCTTGGCAAGAAATTTTGATACAAACATGGGAAGCCTTCCACGGAGCCCTAGTTTGTGAATGTCTTTCAGGATTCCATGTTTCCATGTGGTGTCATAGGCCTTCTCCAGGTCGAAGAAGATGGCAACCACATGTTCATTATTTGCAAATCCCTTTCTGATGTAACTTTCTAACCTGACAAGATGGTCTGTCGTGCTACGATTTTTCCGGAATCCTGACTGAAGTGGATTCATGAGATCATTAGACTCAAGGTACCACATCAGTCGGTTGTTCACCATTCTTTCCATAGTTTTGGCAAGGCAGCTTGTCATTGCTATGGGTCTATAGTTACAGGCTTCACTGTGGTCTTTTCCTGGTTTCGGGATGGGTACGACCAATGCCTCTGCCCAAGATCTGGGATATTTCCCATTTACCCAGATATCATTCAAGATATCCAGTAGCAGGTTCAGTTGATTGGCAGGGAGATGTTTCAGCATTTGGTAGTGGATCTCATCCGGTCCTGGGCTCGAGTCTTTTGAGCCATTCAGTGCATGTTTCAATTCACCAATGTTAAAAGTTAGGTTATAGTTCTCTTTATTATCTGAGGAGAAGTTGGGTTTGTGTAATTCTTCTCTTTCTTTATGTCTCAGGAATGTGTGGCTGCAGTTTTCAATTGACGAGGTTTTGCGGAATTGCTTCGCCAGTGCATTTGCAATTTCTTGCTTTGTTCTTTTGGGTTCGCCCCCAACTCTCAGGTGGTGTATTGTTGGGTTGTTGGCCTTACCTTTCATTCTATTTACTGCTTGCCAGATCTTTTTCATGCATTTGGACAAGGGGAGAGATTTAACATAATTTTGGAAAGATTCTCTTTTAGTTGTTTTCAGCGTTAATTTGGTTTTCGCCCTTGTCTGGAGGAAGTTGTACATGTTTTCTGGGATTATGTTGTTGTTAAATTTTCTGAGGGCCCTCTTGTGTTCCTTCCGAGCTGCTTTGCATTTGTCGTCGTACCATGGACGAGATTTTTTGGAGGGCTTTTTTGATGTTATCGGGATGCTCATCTTGCTTATCTCCAAAAGGGTATCTGTAAAGTATTGGATGGCGTCCCTCTTCTCAGCCACATGTTCCCATGGCAGGAAGGAAGTTTCACAGAGTTTCTGGAATTCATCCCAGTCAGCTCTTTCTATTTTCCATGTTGGGTTCCTTTGGTTGTTGTTGTTATGTTTTTGAGTTTTTAGGATGATAGGAAAGTGATCACTTCCACAAAGATCATCATGAACACTCCATCCATAGTCGGCAAAGATGTTTGGGTGACCTATGGTTAGATCTATATAGCTGTAGGTCCCACTGGCTGGGTGGAGGTATGTGGGTGTTTTGTTGTTGAAGATGCATAATGATTTGTGGTCTAGTATCCTTTCAATAGTTGTCCCCCTTTCATCACATTTTTGGGATCCCCAGATGGTGTTGTGGGCATTAAAGTCACCCATGAGGGTGTAGGGAGTGGGAAGTTGTTGAATCACTTTGCTTATGTCAGTGTAGAGTATCTTCTCTTTGGGTGGGAGATATATGCAGCAGATGGTGATTGGCTCATTGATAGTGATGTTTATTGCCACTGCCTGAAGCTCTGTGTCGAGACTAACCTCCCTTTGTGGGTAATTTACTGAGGCCATGATGGCTACTCCCCCTGATGGTGTTTCTGTTGGAGGTATCTTGGAGTATATGTTGTAGCCCTTCATTTTAAGGGGGCTAGAGTCTGCTACCTTAAGTTCTTGTAGGGATATTGCAGATGGTTTGAATTCTGCACAGAGAAGTTCAAGGTCTTCTCTATTGGCTCTAGCACCTCTACAGTTCCATTGTAATATGACCTCGTTATCTTCCATTTTTGGTGGTAGTTTTGTGGTCGGCTGGGCCCGACGCTTCCTTCATTTCATTAGCAAGTACTTTAAATCTGTTGGATGTGTGGGTGATATTTCTATTAATTTTGGTCTTTACCTGTGCTGTTTTGGCTTTTTCTTGTTTTGTTAGTGTGGTCAGTTCTTTATGTGGTATTTTCTTAGCTGCGAACCTCCCCTGAACCTCCTTGTTGACTCTGTGTTGAGAGTTGGGGGAGGCTTTGGGGGGAGGTGGTGGTGACGCAGCCTTTGATGAGAAGGAGCTTGCGGGTGTAGGGATGTTTACCAAGCTTGGTTCAGAGGGATAGTGTTTATCCCATCCAGTACCTCCTGGGGTGGGCTTGGGGTGTGCCCGGCTTCCTTTGTGGGTCTCTGTGGGCCGAACACCAGAAACTGGTCGGTTGGAGCCTGATGTTTTTTGGCTAGAACCAGATGATGTAGGCTTATGAGAATCCCTAGAACATTGTCCCGGATTTGGGCTGGGTAGGTGGCATCCTGATGGTTCGGATACTGAGGCAGGTGACAGTGACCCCTCGAGGGGCCTGACAGAGTATATATATATATATATATATATATATATATATATATATATATATATATATATATGGATTATTTTGTTAATTTGTGAAACAGTATAAGAATTGAATGGGAGGATCAGTTTATCAATCCACTGATGCTGAACTTGTCAGTGGGAATGAAGGTCCTCTCTTTCTACATTATTCACCTAAACGCCTGCATAGCAGAATCCATTATGATTGGTGGTATTTAATTTGTTCACATGGCTTGAATCATGAACAACATGATATATGGGCAATGACATTTTAATTGTCACTATGATGGATTGACTTACATAATACAGGTGGTTTGTGCTGAATGAACAATGAAGAAAATTTAAACCAGAACTTTAATTCATTAAAGTAGGGCCTGCAGTTTAGTTACTGATCTGGTTAGTTTTCATTATATTATCATTATCAAATGTTACAATTAAATACATGTTATATATAGCCATCACATGAAATATGGAATATTCAAGTTTACATCAGAATTCATCATCCTACCCACAGCCCTTGTCCCACTGTTCCCATACTGCCTCCCTCCTTCTACCCTCAACCCCCAGGGGGTGGGGCTCTTCATGTGTTGGTACCACATGTGGGTGGCTTGCAAGGCCACTTTTTGACCTAAATCCCCCTAAAAGGGTCCTATTTTAAAGAGCAATCTCAAAGGATCGACTTTTCAGAAAATCTCCCTAACAAGAGTCTATTTTTTAGCAAAAATCAAGCGTTTCGGGCAAATTTCGCTTGTTTTTCAAGAAGATTTTCCAAGGAAACCAGCAATTTTGAGTTAATTTTCAAAATGTGAATTTTTTTATCATTGCCCCACCCGGGCCCTCACCCCAGCCCTACCATTCCCCTACTGCCTCTTTCCATCTACCCTCACCCCAGCCTTACCATTACCCTACCGGTACTGCCTCTCTCCTCCTACCCCAGTCCCGGTCCCACCATTCCCCTACTGCCCCTCTCCACCTACCCTCAATGGTGAGACTGGGGTGAGGGTAGGAGGTGCTTGCAAATTGGGTTGCGAATTCAGTGTGCTTTGCTTGGAATGACTACCTCGACCCATTCTATTACATCATATGGCCAACATGTATTTATACATGCCCCTCCCCTCCCACCTTCTTAAATCACTGGATCCATCTAGGGCTGTACAATTGTCAGTGTATACCTTTCAGTTAGACAAAAAAAGTGACATGTGACCTATCCATTCCCTAAAAAGGTGACATGTGACCTGAAACCTTGAATTTTGGTGACATTGTGACATCAAGGGGGGATCCCTTAGGGACCCCAAATAGCAAGGATCAGTGGGGGTGGAGCAACCCAATAAACTTGTATGGGGGATGGGGGTTTAAATTTTGTTATTTTCTGTAGCATCTATGTTAAATGATGTTGGAATAAGTATGTGAATTGCACCCCACCCCTCTTGGGCCTTGGCACCCCCATCAAAAGATTCTATTTTAACATGTCCCACTCCAAATCTTCCACCGCCCCCCTTTCATTACTGAGCGGCTCTGAGTGTTTGGAACAGGAAGGTGGGGTTGGGGCCATTTTCCTAAGAAAATTTTGAAATTTTCCCTGTCAAAATAATATGCATTCTGGTGACTTCTGTGAATCATTTCATAACTTTGCTTCTATTAGGAATATTTGAAAAAATTTTTCACTGTTAGAAAGCCCAGTGTCTGGAGAACATTCTGGACGTAGATGTCGCCATTTTCAAGGCCATTGTCGCCACTTTTTGGCTACATGGCGACAGCTGCCCAGCCCTGAAATCAGGTACTCCTTATTAATTTACCATGCCTGTGATAAGTTCCTCTAGTCGATCAGCGCGGCCCTCTACAGGAGGGCCGCTCTCCGCACCTAGACCTAAATCTGGGGGTTAAAAAAAGTATTGGTCTGTCTCTAAGTTTCCTGAGTTTGAACCAGAACTCACACAAATAAAACAATATTTAATCAATGCCTTATAGTCTAATGTACCTTTCTATGCCATTGACGTTGTGGATAGTTGTTTGAATAAGGTAAAATCAAGTATTTTGTGTGGGTGGTCAAGTCCTAAATTGTGTCAAAGTTGGCTCCACTTTCAGTTCTCATCTGAGATCTCGTGCTCCCTGTGAAGTCACATTAGGTCTCACAACCATAATAATTTTCTTCTAAATGTTTGTAAAATCGTTTTTAGTCACATTTTTGAGTCAAACCCATAAGTCAAAATCGTTTACATACACATGAAGGGTTATTTTTTGTAACACAAGTGCTGAGTTGGATACTAATGTTAATTTTTCATTATTATGGTATCTGGGTATGAGAGATTATGATTGTGGCTCCTTACAACCAAAATCCAAAATGGCGTCCTGGAGGTGAAACAAGAGAGTTTGCAATCACGGAAATGATCATCCTACGAAATTCCAAGCAGGAAACATGAATTCTAAGGTACATTGGGGTAAAAGTATGTGTCTTTGTTCATCAGAGGGGAAATAGGGACATGACAAGGGCAGTTTTTATCAAATCCGCGATATAAAGGGAAACTGTGCTGACTGAAAAAATACCAAGTAGCGCAAAGGCCGACGTCAACAACCACATCATTGACGGCGGGTGGTCCGACTAAGTTCCCTCAGGTAGGCACTTTGATAAAGCCACTGTGGAGGTCGAGAAAAGCTGGCACACTGGGTTGACACTTTCTGCCAGGTGGGAGTGTGGCTGATAATCGCGACCTTGTCGATATCGCCGATTTAGGGTTCTATTAGGGTAGTTTTCTTATATTTTAATAGTTGTCCTTATAGTTTAGATATGAAGGTACCCACCAGCGAAATCTGGGAGAAAAAATTCCAATTATTAAGCGTTTTACAATGTATGAAGGTGATATTGAAGCTTTGAAAAACATATTTACCACTGGAGACACCAAAATACTAATATCAGACACAGTTAAAGTACATAATAAACCAGCAGCATGTATAATTTCATGAATTTATGACTTTGCCTAATGATACTTTTGAGAGGACCAAAATATGAAACAATAGAAAAGAAATGGCTGTGTGTAGAGCTGCCATGTTACGATTTTTTATTAGCACTTTACTACTACTTAGAATCAATTTGGAAATGGATTGAAGATATCAACTGAAAGCTAAGATTCTAAATATTATAGAAAACTAAATTCTATTTAGATCTGATCACTAGAACATTACTTTCCATCCCCTTAGATATCAAGTGAAAACACAGAAAATTACCACCAGTACATGCTGCCACACACTGGGCCCACTGTGCAGCTGAACTCACATCACAGATATTGTAACACCTTTTCTACCATTACTATAGTGGTACTTGCCTCAATATTTTTGGTACTATTTGCCCTGTATCTCTGTTTCTATACAAGATATAAACAAAATTCCAAAAGATTTAAAAACATCTCAATGGTCTCAATCAAATGCGATCACAGGGATCTTTCTGTATTCAGTTTAATTTTTGTTGTTGAAGTGCCTACCTCAGGTACCTCATTGGGAACTACAATAGCCTATGCATGGCACACATTAAGACTTGAGGGTTGATTTCCCTTGACATAAGTTACTATAAAGATGTACTGACACAAGCAAAATGTGCTTCAATGCAACTAACAGCATTTTTATATTGCACGCGCCAAAGGAAAATAAGGTTGCATTCATTATTTATGGCGGGGGTGGGGGTGAGCATTTGGCAAAAGAGAATAGGTCAAAAATAAAAGGCCCCCCTAAAGAATACGTCCAAAATTTTTGGCCCCCCCTCAAGAATAGGTTGAAAATAAATGCCCCCCCCTCAAGAATAGGTTGAAAATAAAGCACCCCCCAATGACGATCTTCCATGAATATTCTTTTATCTAACATAAATACCAAAACCATGCCTATACATTGTGTGATACATATAATTATACCTCTCTTTTAGCTGTAATTCATGGGAGTAGTACTTTAACATTTTAATGATAAGCATTGACTATAGTCAACACCGTGGCGGGTCTAGCATCGACTATAGTCGACACCATGTAGGCCTCCTTATATATAGGAATTGTGCGGGGACTGTGAATACGGTACCATATTCATTCTAATAACCGCACCGGTGCTGAAAAATAATCATAAGATGGTCGAAACCTTAATACAAAAATCATTTCCAAAAGGCACACCCCTAAAGTCTAAAAACCATTGTTTTTGCTCTAAAAAACTTTACTTTTACATTAGCATGATTTGTGAGCCAGCAAGCAGAAATGGGGGTTCCTGCGGGATTTAGTACCTGTTTTAGCAACCAGAGGGCACTACTATGGGCTAGAATAGGAAAAATATGCCTGAAACTATTATGGGGTACTTTTTTTATGGAGAATTCTATGATTTTAGATAAAACATTCTATTTTGGGTGGAAAGGTTCCAAATTAGGCATGTAAAAAGAACGTTTTTGTGCCTCAATAGGCTTTTTTGTTGATGTCTGTTGCCATGGAGACATGATTTTCGTTCTAAATAGGAAAATCAATTATCCCATTTGAAAGAATCCTTCACAAAAGTTATGGGCAAAAGAATAAAAAATTATGCAAATTTAGCTAATTAGCATAGATTATGCTAATTATAGATGTCTCTCATGATCAATTAGGCATAGAGCTTATTGCCATTCAGGAAACGGTCACACCTACCTACGTTTAGCAAGCCATTCCTCTAAAACTAACAGGATTATCTTCTCTTGCAATACATCACTGAAAAGCCAGTGATCTGAATTTTAAAATTGACTTTTAGCATGGAGCCCCCTTTCTCCTTGCCTCTACACATTTGACACAAGGGGTGTGTGCTTACAGCCCAAAGGTGAGGGGTGCGCTTATTAGTGCAGGTGCATTTAATAGAATATAGGCCCTTACTCCTAGGAAATTTAAAGGCTGCCCCCATGGCCAGATAACTCATGTCTTCTGCGCTCATTGGGTTAATAGACTCCAAGGGGTAGGTGATAGAATTGGTCTCAACTCAGATACACCTTATAGACAAGGTATTTTTGTGTAGAATAGTAGACCTACTACTGTAAAAACTCATGCATAAGGTGGAGATTATACACGAGGATAGCTCCTTCAGTCAGGCCCACAAAGAATCCTCCTAAAGTCAGGGTATGCTAGGATATCATATTGTAGAACAGTACTTAATTTTCCAACTTTCACCCAATCTGTGCCTCACCCACAGGATATTTTGTATGTACTTTTAAATCCCAACATTTGCCAATTGGGTTTTACCTTGACCCAGGGCTTACAGTCGGCCCTTGCTTCCTCGACCCTTTAAAAAGACAGATGAACTTCAACTATCTCTGTTTTCTTTTATATTTGGACTTACATCCTCGGATAATTTGCTTCCTTGCATTTTTAAATCTGATGAAACAAGGTGTCACCACCCCAAATGCCTTGTGACCATCCGAAAAATCACAGGTCTTCCACCGTTGACCTGATATTAAATATACTTAAAATTCTCACAGTGCTTAGCAACCTACACCATATTTTAGCTTATGAAATGGAGAAAAAAATAAGATAGGTCCACATAAACATAGTCAGGCTAGATTTTGCGCAAATTGCCATGGTAACCAGGTAGTGATTTTTGCATGGTGAGGCCTGATCGGCGCATGAATACACATCAGGACCCCTTCACCCCATAAACTTCCACTGAATTTATGTTTTGAACAAAAAATATACTGGGCCTATTGAAACACTCCTACTCATCATTCTGATACCAAATAACAATGGGTTTGGCCCCTCTTTCCCTTCCCTTGGGGCCAAATTCCTCAAAATAACTAAGTTCAGAAGGGACTATTTGGCCAGTAAACCCGGAAGTGGTCCGATTTAGGGTGGTGACACCTTAACAGAAAAGCTGGTTTTGTTGTTGCCATGGTTACCAAACTATTCCTTCATAAACAAAACATTTTGAGAACCCTCAATCATAATTTGTCCCCAGATTCTACCTAAAAAGCATATTTTATTGGTATTTTGGGCCATTTGGGACAGTGGTGGGATGTGCGTAGACCAAAACTGCCCTAAAAAGGTGGTTTTTCTAGCTACAAGTTTTTAATCTGACATAGAGAAAAATCTAGCCTGACTTTGTTATGGCAAATATGCATTAGAAGACAGCCCAGAACATCCATTTTCTCCAGTAATATGCCACTAAGCACTGTGAGAATTAGGGAAGTCAGTAGAATTGGTGAAAAGGCCCTAAAACTGGCATTTTTGGGGCCAAAATAGCCAAATTTGACCCAGAATAGGCCCCTTGGAGAGGAAACATGTTGTTATGTTGCCATGGTAACTATAACAATCAATGGAATTCTGGGATATTTCACCCCTGGAATGTTCCATTATATAGTGTCATGATATTCACTCCTTTAAATGATAGGTGAGTTAAAAAAAATTACACATTTCATCAGATTTAGTTAGGAAGTGAAATTTTCCTATAAAATGCCTGTAAGAACTAGAAAAAAAGGAGTTAGTTTCAAGGTCTAATTTTTGTGAAAATTAGACATTTTTAAGGCAAAACTCCATGAAATTCTATTATTTTTAGACACAAATCCCATATATAAGAGGTGTCCAGCACAAACAACCAACACTTATTGTTAAAAAAATGTGAAAAGGGCTCAAAAATGCCCCCCTGAGTGGCATATGTATTAAAATCAGCTTTTCCTTTAAGGTGTCACCACCCCAAATGCCTTGTGACCATCCGAAAAATCACAGGTCTTCCACCGTTGACCTGATATTAAATATACTTAAAATTCTCACAGTGCTTAGCAACCTACACCATATTTTAGCTTATGAAATGGAGAAAAAAATAAGATAGGTCCACATAAACATAGTCAGGCTAGATTTTGCGCAAATTGCCATGGTAACCAGGTAGTGATTTTTGCATGGTGAGGCCTGATCGGCGCATGAATACACATCAGGACCCCTTCACCCCATAAACTTCCACTGAATTTATGTTTTGAACAAAAAATATACTGGGCCTATTGAAACACTCCTACTCATCATTCTGATACCAAATAACAATGGGTTTGGCCCCTCTTTCCCTTCCCTTGGGGCCAAATTCCTCAAAATAACTAAGTTCAGAAGGGACTATTTGGCCAGTAAACCCGGAAGTGGTCCGATTTAGGGTGGTGACACCACAAGGGTCGACTTTATACCCTTAAGGTGTCACCACCCTAAATCGGACCACTTCCGGGTTTACTGGCCAAATAGTCCCTTCTGAACTTAGTTATTTTGAGGAATTTGGCCCCAAGGGAAGGGAAAGAGGGACCAAACCCATTGTTATTTGGTATCAGAATGATGAGTATGAGTGTTTCAATAGTCCCAGAATATTTTTTGTTCAAAACATAAATTCAGTGGAAGTTTATGGGGTGAAGGGGTCCTGATGTGTATTCATGCGCTGATCAGACCTCACCATGCAAAAATCACTACCTGGTTACCATGGCAATTTGTGCAAAATCTAGCCTGACTATGTTTATGTGGACCTATCTTATTTTTTTCTCCATTTCATAAGCTAAAATATGGTGTTGGTTGCTAAGCACTGTGAGAAGTATATTTAATATTGGGTCAAAGGTGGAAGACCTGTGATTTTTTGGATGGCCACAAGGCATTTGGGGTGGTGACACCACATGAGATGTGCCTTATAACATGTCCTTACACATTCTTGTAGCTGCATGTACTGGTAGTCATTGACAAGAAATGCACATTGGTATTGATCAATTGAAAAAGATCTCTGAATATAGTTCCATCCAATTAGATTTCATTGAACTGGATCAATTTAATTACCTTTAATCTTTCAAAAGGAGTCTCTGATACATTAAAAGACATTTTATGGTGATGAAATTTGCGGCATCTTGCCTTGGATAAATACCCTAAAAATAAATGGCCCCCCTCTAAGAATAGGTAAAAAACAAACGCCCCCCCCCCTCTAAGAATATCCTGGAAATATTTGGCCCCCCCTAAGAATACCCTGAAAATAAATGCCCCCCCTCAATTTGCTCACCCCCACCCCTGCCATAAATAATAAATGCTCCCTAAAAAAAGTAGGAAAAAGTAGGTATTTTGGAGAAAAAGTAGGAAAAATAGCAAAATCACAAAAAAAAAGGAAAAAGTAGGAAAAGTAGGATCGCTGGACACCCTGCATACGGTCATTACTCACCCAAGCAAAATTAATCCACAATGCCCTCAGAGGAAAGACTTGTTAGAATTCGAGTTGCTCTTGAGACTTGACAGCTCTTCCGACTTTCACGTGCTTCGCTGAACCTGATCACGGAGAACCAGCTTCAGTTATGGGGGGATTCAACTTTCTATGCATATCTGGCTCAGGACTGATAGATTTACAAACTCAGTATTACTTAATAACACTTTATTTTATTGAAAGCCCTATATCTTGGCATATCAGAAAGGTCCGTTCAAGGATTCAACTCCCAGGGGTTCAGTTTTTATAGCCCATGGCGTAAAACCCTTAGAATATCGTTCAGCGTTGGTCACGTTTTTAGATATAACATCAATACCACACTGAGTAATGCTTGGATTGTCACCAAATGCTGTTTCAATAATACTACAATATAGTAGTTTAAGTTGACCAAAAATCAAAAACCGGGGATCTAAACTTTTGGATTTATGGGTCTTGTGTAATATAGCGCGAGGTGTAAAATTTGGTGAAAATCGATCCACAATTTTAACTTTACCCTCAGTTCACTAAAACTCATCATATTCTCTTGAAAATTACTCTGCTTTATCTTAAGAAGGTCTATTATACAGGAAAAGGACCCTTGGCCATCTATGAGTAACTCAAGGAACTTATCTTGGCCTTCACCGAACCCTCGCAAACTCCCAAAAACGTGACCAACGCTGAAGCGGTGACACCATATTGATTACTCCACCATACACTCAATATAACTTATTGGATTACATCCCTGTTACATTCCAATAGTGATTAAAATATAGCCAGAAACACATAAAAACCCTCAGAAAATAATTCCAAATATATACGATGTCTATATAATGTTATACAATGTCCGAGGTTAGTCTACAAATATAAAATTGGTATTTTTAATAGATTTTGAGAATTTTGGTACCAGGTGAAAAATGTAAATAATGAGTGACAAATTGCAGGAAACACACATTATGGGGCACTTATATGATGTTAGTGATGTCCTATAGGTATAAGAAAAAAAATGAGCGCATACAGACATGACACGGAAAAATACTTACCAAACACCTTGTGAAAACCAAAAATATAACCACCAGAATTTTTTTTTTTTATGAAGTATTCAGGATGTACTTGTTGGTACTTCTATAAGTTAGAGGAACCTTAGGGCCATCTTATGGCTAAATATAAATGACATATGTGCAGTGGAAGTGTACCGTACATACCTTATAGCCCAAAATTTATCGATTCAGCGTTGGTCACACTTTCAAAAATGTGCCATAAAGAAGAGGGGGAATGTCAAATAGTGAATATATGTGGCCAGGAGGTTAGATACTAGTCCTATCTAAGTAATGATGACTAGAATTTACTCCGGTGTATATGTATGGGCGAACGTGGGCCCGAACTTGACTCGGCTTCAGCGTTGGTCACATTTTCGGGTAAAATACCTATAGGCTTGCACTGAGGGAAAGCTGACCATTCAAACATGAGCAAAATAGAATAAAACAATGGAGGGAGGCCTGTTCAGGATTTTTAACATGCAAAAACCATGAAAATTTGTAAAATAAGCAAGTGTTGGGCCTAAGAACATGTATTTTTCAGCTGATTTTCGCCACCCTGGCTTCGTAAGTGCCCGGGGGTTGTCTCAAAATGGAGGAAAAGGGTGCTAAACCATTCAAAGATGTAGTACAGACCCTAATCTACAGATACAGTCTTTAATTACAGCAAAATCCCACCAAATTCCACCTATTTCGACCGTTCTCGGCCATGCGAGCAAAGTGTGACCAACGCTGAAGCTACCGGGGAGAGGGACCGGACCAAGCCTAGTCGCTCATCCCGGGCAAGCCAATGGCCGTAGCGGTTAGGAAACTTCATTCCCAGATAGTTTTTACCCCCTAGCATCCAAATTACATCATTGCAGTACACAAAAAGCAATCTACATATCCCTGCACACTTCCACAACAACATTTCATGAAAATTTCATCAAATTTCCTTACCTTTGTGTTGATTTTTGACCCGAAAGTTGAGGAAAAATTGCAGAAAACCGCTATGGTTTCACAGCTTGGGTTCCTCTGAGTTTTTTACAAAGACACCTGGATGTAGGTCATTTCCGCCGGTTAACAGGAAGTCGTTTTTCGTTCCCGCGCTGATTTCAGCGTGAAAGTGTGACCAACGCTGAAACATACGAAGAACCCCCCCTTATGGCCAGCCTGTGAAACCTTTCTTCGCTTTTTTGCTTCTGTGGTGAGAAACTACATATTTTGACATAGCTTGGGTAGAATAATTATAGAAATGACCAGTATTTGTTGATTAATTGAGGAAAATGACCGTTCAGCGTTGGTCACACTCTCAAAGTTAAAAATTACGTTGATGGCTGTGGTGATGTTGGGTTCCAAGGTAGTGCCAATTTTTTTTCTGCCCAATAGACCCCTATAAGGACCCCTTTCATTGTGGCTATTTATAAGAATAAAGCTAGTATTTTAGCAGGCTAGCTAATCTACTTTTATTATATGCCTCGTGGTTAGAAAACCTGTCATTTTTCATAGTAGGCCTTCCCGCGGAAAATTTACGAGATCAATCAACTCCGAACGATATTTAAATATTAGCTAGGAGTGTCCCCTCATGGAAAAAATAAATCAGGATGTCCTAGAAATGATTTATCATATAATACATGACCTTGAACATAGAGGAAAAGGTGAAAAAATGGCATTTTTTGGTGAATTTTCACCTTCGAAGGCCTATATCTCTCAAAATAATAGGCCGACATACGCAAATTTGCCCTTTTTTTAAGCCCCTATATGTTTTCTATCAAATATGTTTAGAATAAAGAAGAATGGGGCTTTGAATATTTTGCTGTAGCTCCCAGAAGCCAAAAAGGGCCAAATACATCATAAGTTGAATCCCCCCTTATACGTGAACACGGGTAGTAGGCGCCACCAACTTCTACCTTTCCAACACAGCCACTTCCGGCCATCCAGCTTCTCGCTTTGCGCCAATTGCTTTGCGCGGAGCCTCCTTTCTTCATTCATTTCCCCATTTCCCTGGATGTGAGATTAAGCACAGTCTGTCTGTGGATATCGTGATCTGAACAACTCCATATAATCAGGTGAGTTGGGCCGTTCCGGTTCGGTGTACTAGGGGGGGATGTAGGGCACATCAAACTCCCGCTGATACTGAAGAAGTGAACCCTCGAAGTCCCGCCTGTTCAGGCTGTTCAAAAATCAAAGACCGACGGATGAATATAGGGAAAACATGCCAAACTTTTATTTTGGATTTACCTGGATAATTTTACATCACCGGGAAGCTGGCAACTTGAGTAATTTAATGGTGTTTAAATTGTCTTCATAGTGTTACTAGAACAAAAGTTATGAGGGATTGAATGTGGAATTTCTATAATGTTTTCTGTCAGTGGATTTCCAGCCAGTGTGGCTCTTATCAGTCCCTGCCCACTGTGCACAGGCTGCACTGGTTCTCACACATTTCAGACCTTGCTTTACTTAATCTCAAATTAAATTTGATTGAACGATCATAGAGGGTAACCAATTACATCACTGTAAGCACAACAGTTTGGGGATTAATGGGCTATATTTTGCATCAAAAGGAACTAAGATAAGTATTATAGATCATGTTGGAAAGTCAAAATTTTCTAAATGGCAGTGTGATAAGCAGACCTGAAATTCTTGGATTTTTTACTCAACTCTCCTATACTCTTTAGCTTTGGGCTAATTTGGGCTAATAGATAATAAATAGCTGATTAAAGATCCTAAAAGTACACACTTTTGTGGTTATCCCATATAAGTTTAAAAAAGTTACACAAATATTTAGTTTTGATATTTTCGGGTTTAAGTCATAACTCTTCTGAAATATATACAATCTGTCCAGATATTTCATTCTTTCTCCCTCTATGGTAACTGATAATGTCTTAAGCTTTCAATAGAGGTCTCAAATGTAAAAATTGACCAAGAATTAACAAAAATATCAGCATTTTATATTTCAAGGTTTTATAGAAATTACAGTCTGCGCACACCAATACCCTTTGAGAACTGATAAGATATCAAATCAGTGACTGGATCTAGAGTATAATGACCCACAAATTCTGATTCCTTGGTTATTTTTACCCTTGGTACATGAAAATAGTTAATGTTGACAGTGGAAAAGAGCCCTAAAATAGAAAATCATATTGATTGATTTACTATAGTGACAGATAGGGACTAGCGGGAGTGGGTGCAGGGGTGTTATTCCTAATGAATATTGGGGTTAGTTGATTCTACCTCTTTCAGTCTTTGGGCTGTTGTTGAACTCGTTATCATGTACTATAGGCTGGGGTAACTGAGGTGTAACCAGCCTTTTTAGAAGTTGTTTACTGCCATATTTAATATTACTGGAGCTTGATACTGTAAATTGGGGTGATCTTTTTTGTTATTATTTAACATAGATGTATTTATTTTGTGTATATTTATTTTACTTAATTATTTCATTTAATTATTGGGGATACATATGAGAAATCCATGTAAATGATATCATATCATTTACATGGATTAATTATAGGTTTGTTATGGATTAACAGACAAACTGTGAGTACTGTACCTACACACACATTACCCTCCTATGAAATTCTTCCTAGATTTCATGGAAAACTGTTCATCTAAATACTAGTACTACTAGTACTAGTACCACTTTGTCAAACTTTGTCAATAACATGTTCAGAGATAAGATACAAACACAATATAGATAGGCATTTGAAAAGTGTGGCCATCATTTCTTTAGGATAGGATCATGATTCCTCAAAAGTTGGGATCATCGTTCCTTGGGATCATCGGTCATGTAATCAATACTGGTTAGAATACAGCAGTCTGTCTTACTTTGTTGATCGCCGCCCAACTCAGATTTATAAAAGTGTTACCAGAAGACTAGTTGTAGCTGATAGTGGTTTATTCAACATCATTTGCTGAGTCAAAAAAAAAAAGAAATCATTTGTTTCAGGTAACATGCTGAAAATAATTAGGTAGGGTAGGTCGATTTTTTTTTTTTTTATTATTATTTTACAATTTTTTGTAACTGCTACAGTGACTCGAGATGATGTGGGGATGAGTCACGGCAACAGGGAATGACAATTTTGGATAAAAAATGGCTAGAAAATAAATAAATTCTGTAGAATCAATGAAAAAAAAAGTAGGATCGGCCCTGTTTGGCTAGGTAGGTAGGGTCGGGTTACCTGAAACAAACAATTTTTTTTTGGCCTGATTTAAACAGAAGTCGTCAGAATGTGGCTTTAAGTTTTACGTGGAGCATTACAGTGAATTGGAATACTTGTAGGACTGTGCGAAAGTCATTGTGTGGCTAATACACGAGGCCTTATGGTGCATGTTATTGTATAGACTTTGTCATTGTACCCTCCTCGCCATGAATATGACCTTAGCTGTCGAAATGGCGTTAAACATTACTCACTCACTCATTATACTTTCACGTCAGTAGGGTCCCCTCCAGACCCAATTTGCCATAATAATGACCTGTCCGCTTTTCCGGAAATAACGCTTCAACAGAAACTGGCACAATTCATCTCTGCTGCAGGGGTAAAGAATGTATGGCTCATTTATCATTAACGTAAATCCACACATTGAAGTGTTATAAGCCGCTTCAGGGATCTAAAATGGTCTATAAGCCGCAGATTGCATGCGGAGTTTTATGGTAGGAAGCATGTGCTGGCTGCCCTTCATTGATATTATTAAAAGAAATATACCAAAGGGCGTTGTGTATGGGTGTGCTATTAACTTGATATTAAGAGGGACAAAAAGGTTCACACACTATATAGTTGTGTATGTATCTAATTTATCATTCAAATACCGGTACCTAAAAAGGAATGTTCCTTATGCAGTTGTTAGAGATACAAAGAAAATAAGGAGTTCCCGAGCTTTTTTTTACGGTCTTTATTAAATGCAGAATGATTTACCAGACCGATTTCTTGACGTCAAAGCATATGTAACAAATTACAGGAAATCGCATCATTATAACATAGTCAGTGCTACGAGGTCCATCTGGCTAAAAAAAATGTTGGCAAGCTATCAACAGTGATAGAACCTATACAGCATGGATAATATGCAGATGAATGAGGAGGTTGCTCTAGCTTGGTCAGAAGTCTTTCTTTAGCCCCTCAAGAAAAAAAAGAGATTAAAAGAAAAGAAAGAAAAAGTTCTCTCAAATGGTATGTCATAGTTAATGGGAAGGGTAGGTCGGGAAAGGAGAGGGCACATTTCATGGAAGCTTGTCACGACATGCTTTCCATGTTTCTGAGATATTCAACTTTCAGAATTGGATAGGATGTCGTAGAATTATACATAGATATACCAGTCTACTTCTGACACATATCCTGATTAAATCCATTTAAAAGTTATTAGAACTTTGTATAACTTCACCAGAAGATGCTCTTTGACATTGCCTATTCAACAAGTGTGTTTTGGACATATCGTCGCCTTAGTGCAAGAAGGTTGTTACTGCATCTGTATCAACAGGGTAAAAAGTGCCTCCGCTTACGGTGGTGCCTGTTACCACGTTGATCTTCTGATAACACTAAGTCTTTTGGAGAAAAAAAAAAAAGAAAAAAAAAGCGGGAGGGCGAAATCTTAATTTGTCAATGTTTCTCTCTTTTCAATTGTCTGGATTCTAAGCACATTAATGTAGGACCAGTCCATAGATAAAATTGTAATGCAATGCATGGACATATTATACCATTATGACAGAATCCGACAAAGGCAGCCTTTTAAAGACTGACGATGGAAGTTATTATGCAAATAGAATAATCTTCACCTTTCTGGTAAGATATCTATCAATTACATGAACAATTACAGTGGTATATTATCACATATGATCTGACATATGATCTGGTGAGAATAGACGATAAACTGACATAGAGGTCAACTATTTAAACGCATAAAAGTTTCATAATTGTGATGAAAAATGTCAAGGTTTATGTTCACCTGTCATGATGCGGTACTAGTGCAATTGTCATCTACTCACGAAGGCTTCATTCATGCATCATGCCGATACATCATGAGTGGTTTGTGCCCCGAAGGGTTGGCATGATGCACTAATGAAGTGCTGGCGAGCACACTCGCCAGCACTTGATTGGTGCATCATGATTCGAGGCAACCAATTGACATTTATTTTATGTCAATAACTTCTTCCCATAGAGATAGCATTGCAGGGCCGATCCGCACACCCCCAGTGGCGTAACGTGTGTTGATCCACCACAGCGGCAGATCCACCACTGCAGCCTCGTTCTGGGTGCATGTAAACATTCAAAATGGCGGACCGGCTCTCGTACGGGGAACTACGCCCTCGGGGGAGACCACCCCCTCGTGGTGGATCGGCCACCTCGTACACCACGTTCGTTTAGTTCTATCTATGTACTCCTGCATAAGCGGGTAAACACAATAAAGGGTTCGTGCATATCTCACACCCAGGAATATCCCATAATGGAGAATTAATTATTTTACTCTCAATAACCTGTCAGCTCTTAACATGAGCCACTTGTTCCAGATTGCAACGATAGATGTCGTTGCGGTCTCATAGGAGATGCGCATGCGCAGATCCATAGATGTCAGACTGCTGAGTATTTCCATAGGAGGAAGACGTCTCAGCAATTTGGCTTTACAATTTTGAGTGAGTCTTGACAGTTTTAATACTTCCATTTTTCATATCTGATTTTATTATTCTTTAGGGGGGGTTAATTAGCCTTAATAGTTATAATTAGGCCTCTTTAGGTTTAATTTTCTCCTGTTTTGTACCGATCTCTGTTTTCCCACCGTTACGGAGAAACAGATGGATTCAATCCTGATCGTTCGACTTTTTGGCGAGTTTTCTCACCCTAAATATTTATTTTATCCTTTTTCTTGGTTGATTTGGGTTTCCTCCCAGTTTTTGTATTATTTTCTCTTATTTTGACGGAAAAATAATTTCATGGAGGTCTGTTTTACGTATATATAAGGCGCACCTCTGAGGGCAGATTTTTGTTAGTTTAGTACTGTTCTATAGTAAAAAAATACCCCCCTATAATGCGCACCCCAAACTCAAGGCAATTTACCTCCCACGTATAAGACCCAGCAGCATTTTGTTTGGCCTATAAGACGTGCCATATCCGCGGGAGATTATGGTAGTCCTAATTGAGACAGATTATCTTCAAAACAGTGAGATTATATCATTTTTAACCATTTTTGAACTTTGGTTAATTTCCATTCTTACTTGTATGTGTGTAAAGTTGTGTTTGTTTTGGGTGATAATGGAGGTACCGTAATCTGCGTATAAGACGCGTCCTCTATGCCAAACAAAATGCTGGGGTGTCTTAGAACATTCTCCCAAGAAGGGGATGCGTCTTATACGAGGGGTAATTTTACTATAGAACAGTATTGAAATTACAAATATCCCCCCTAAGAGGTGCCTCTTATACGCGAAAATGCTTTTGCTGAGTTTGGGGTGCGTCCTATACGCGCAGCGCGTCTTCTACGCGGGAGAATACGGTAGTTCCCATAGACCCAGGCCTGTACTGTCACTCTAGTGTCAGTCTGCCTGTTTGCGGTGGTGGTTTTCTACCTCCACACCCCTGCTGAGGGTGACTTAGGAGGACTTCTGCTTCCTTTTACCTGTCAGTTTACCTCATTGTCCCCAAAATTTACCTAAAGTTGTCAATTTAGGCTTGTGTTCTGAAGCCTTGATTGATACTTGATGTTTGTCAATTTACCCATAGGTTCATGATCTGGAACCTCAGTTGACATCATCAAACGAAATAAATTTAGTAGACCATTGCACTGGTTAGATTGTCACAGATGTGATGTGCCTCTTGATGGAGTTCAGTCTGGTGACCCACCTGGCTATGTTCTGAGCTGGTGGACTTAACCTATGGTATATTAAAATTATTTTGTGCCTGATACACTCAAAGTCGGACCGCTGCAGGTCTCCACATTAATTTCTGATGAAATGAAGTGGCATTAGCCATCCGGTACTCACAGACTGACTTGTGAATTAAATGGCTGTGTATCAGGGAGGTTATCTACACAAAAAAAAATGTTGGACTCTGTGCTCACTGTACAGATAGAATTTGGGTACAATTCTTAAACAAGTGACTCCCTTTGTAACTGTCCGGACCTGCAGTGGGACTTGTTACTGGAGTTGGGTGTAAGATGACCTTGACACCACCAGAGTTGTGGCCCCCTGGCACAATACTGGTTAGCTGATCTTTAAATCAGCGGTTCGATTTTCTACCATTTTCGCTGATTATGATAGAAAATTTTGACCTGTCTCCCCAGGAAGGGCAGAAGTCTTAAGAACGGTGTCTAAATATGGCTGTATAGGTTGTTACTTGTAAAACTGTTTTACCTATACTTTATGCCGAAAAAATTTCTCAGTTGGAGAAATTTATGACCTGCCTGCCCGGGGAGGGCATAAGCTTGGTTTTTTCAGGGCTATGGATTGTGACTGCCTTTGCCAGGGCTTATAAGGTGATTTAGAAAATCATTTTGCCTATACTTATGCCCAAAAGATTAACAAGCCTGTTAATTCTTAATTACAGTGATTCAGAGAATCACCTGAGACCCTTACCTTATGCCGAAAAAATTTCAAAAAATTTTCCAGAGGGTCCGCTTACAGTCACAAGCCTTACAAGCTTACTTGGGGTTGATTGAGATTGTGAAATCACAATTCCTTTATATATTACCTTTGCCTTAAATTCTCTGATTGTACAGAGGCACAGGCTAGGTTGATCACCCCTTGTTGGTTGACTTCAAACTGATACACTATAAGTGCAGATAAAGTTGTTTTTAATCTGCTGAACTTCCTACTCATGTGTTTCATCTAAAATTGGTGATAAAAATGAGTTTGTGTTTTCAGTTTACACCAATAAATGTCTTGGGAGCTTTTAGCTTAGACTAACTACTGCTTTAGAATCTGGTAAATATTCGTTACAGTAAAAAGATTTCATTGTGGTGAGAAAATTTTCAGACATTTTAGGATTGGTTTTAAGATAGGGTCTATGGCCTTATCATGTCGCCAAAGTTAAGTAAAGTTGAGCAGGTCATCTACACCAAATAATACAGCTCAGTCTGTGCTTGCTCTACAGATAGACCACTGTTTTTAGAATTTGGGTAAAATTCTAAACAGTGACTCCAGTGTAACTGTCCAGACTTGGGACTTGTTACTGGAGTAAGGTGTAAGATGACTTTTGACACCACCAGAGTTGTGACCTGCTGGCACAACACTGGCAAGCTGATCTTTAATCAGCATGTCAAATTACTCTATGCTACCTTTGTGGTGAGAATGATAGAGAAAAATTTGACCTGTCCCCCTGGTGAGGGCAGAATTCTTAATAAGGTGTCTAAATCAAGCGGTATAGGTTGTGGTTTTAAAAAATCAAATTTGCCTTTACCTTATGCCAAAAAATTTCTGTGGAGAAATTGAAGACCTGCCTCACCTGGGAGGGCAGCGTTACTTTTTCGAAGGGCACATGGCCAATAACCCATAAGCTGCCTTGTAGTGATTTTGAAATATCACAGACCTTTACCCATGAAATTTCCTCAGAACTTTCTTAAAAGGTCAATGCGCAGCCACAGGCCTGTTAGCTTGTGTCAGGTTATTCGGGTGCTAAAGTTACCAATACCTATACCTCTTGCCATAATTTCTCTTAAATTATTCTAGCACATGTTTAGGTTGTCCAACCTGGTGTTGAAACTATATACTGATACACTGAAGTATTACCTAGAGCCATAGCGGCACCCTAGCGTACTTATTTAGTAGTCACCTAGACTGGTGACCAAATGAGTTGAGTATCAGGTAGCCAGTTATACAAATAATTGTTTTAATTGAGAACTGTGTAACAGGCAGGTTATTTACACCTTTAAAGAGTACAGAAATTTCTGTATTTTGCCTTACCTTTAGGCCACTGTTTAGAATTTAGGTAAAATTCTTCACAATAACTCCTGAGTAACTGTCCGGACCTGCGGTGGGACTTGTTCATAGAGTTAGGTGTAAAATGACCATGACACCACCAAAGTTGTGGCCCACTGGCACAACACTGACTATCATAATCTCCCGCGTATAAGCCGCATCTTATACATGGGGTTTTAGTTCTCATTGGATCTACAAGGGGGACATCAAGACCTTTCTTTTGATATGTTACATGCCCCCTTAGCCATAATAAGATATAAGGGGGCCCAGGGGGATCGGGGGGCTCAAGCTACACATAGGTTTTTAAATTTTGAAAATTCATTCAGTAGAACCAAAGTTATTAATTTTTCATTTTTTTGAGAATTTTCCAAAACTCTAGGTGCGTCTTATACACGCACTGCGTCTTATACGCGGGAGATTACAGTAGTTGATTTACTCAGCATTCCGATTTTCTCTGTTCGACCATTTATGGTGAGAAAGATAGAGAATTTGATCTGCCTCTCTTAGAAGGGCAGAATGGTGTCTAATTTCTGGCATAATTTTATTGTATAGGTTGTGAATTGAGAATTCAAATATACCGTAATCTCAAGGTTTTAGAATTATTGGTAAATTCTAAACAGGGACTCCTGTAAAACTGTCCATACTTGCGATGGGACTTGTTACTGGAGCTGGATGCTAAGATGAACTTGACACCATCAGAGCTAATCGACCCGCAGTTGAATCTATCTCCTCTACCATTTACGGAAAAATGATTCTTGACTTGCTCCTATAATGAGTGCAGAAGTCTTAAGAAACGGTGTCTAGATTCAAGGTTATAGGTAGTGTTTTTCAAAATCAAAATATCCTTACCTTATGGCCAAAAAATTTCACAACCCTAGTGAAATTTGTTTTAATGTAAGAGCTAAGACTCTTGTTTATAGTCTTGGTTGACCTTGTTAATGAAATTAAATTTGAATTCTGAGTTTGTTACTGATGTAGTTTCATAATGGGGACTATCAGTTGATCCACCTTGCTATTTCAAAGGTGGTGGACATAACCTTTGGTATTTTAACTAATTATTTCTTACCTGATTCACCAATAAAGCAGATGCACTGCAATATCTCTGAGTCGATTGAAGATGTGTCAGGCTAATCATTTATACCAAATAAAGAAGTTTGGTGTAAGTCTCAATCTCCTTTTTGTAACTGTCCAGACCTGTGGTAGGACTTGTTACGAGAGTTTGTGTGTAAGATGAACTCAGCACCACCAGATGAGTTAGGGGGAATTCTGAGAATATGGATATTGGGGAGATAAAAAGAATATAAAAGGTAAGGTGAGACAATAGTAAAGATATTTTATTTAAGTGGGTAGTATTAAAAGTATACAAGTAGCGTTGATATAGTGGGCTAAAACATGGGGGAGTGATATTTGTATGTTCTAACCAGAACCAGTAGAAGGGCTCGAAAAGTAATCAAAAACAAGTGGGAAATAACATTTAGAAGCTAGGGGATCAGAGTCCATGTGGTCCTCATAGAGAGACAATGTATATAAATAAGACCATGTTCCAGGGTGGAGTCCAAAGTGCAATCCAATGTTTACCACCATGGGGGTGATTAGTTATGAACAAGCATAATACACTCCTATAAGGTATCCCATATCTCCTCTTTCCTATCCCCTCAGGATGTGTGTGGTGCACATATGCGCGGGCACTGACACATTCCTCTGTTAAATTATCAACCTGTGAAGCACGGGATAGCCACTTAGTGCCGCTAAAGTGCTGTAAAACACAAATCAATCAAAGCTCACAAGAAGAAATTATATATATTTTGAAAAGGAAAGCATTAGCCGGACACAGTGAATGGATATAGTCTCTGGGGTCTTAAGAATTCAAAAGTAAACCTGACCGTTCTACCTAGCCAGTACCACCATGATTGAAATATAGCTACATACATCGCATCTGATGTTAAAGATTGCTCTTCCTCGCTCAACCATGCATATTTATTAGAAATCATTATTTGGATTATTCGAAGGAGTTATGAAAATTTACAACACAACATGGTTAATGTACGAAGATCCAATGCGGATTTATTCGTGAAGTTTGAATGCCAATGTGAAGTGACTAACAAAGTTGATTCATGAAAATTTAAGCAATGAGCCAACATGGATAAAGGAAATGTTTATTTCTTACAATTGGAGTCCTCATGTTCCATGGAGATGAAAATGAAACAAAATCATCGGAATTGTTTGATATATACTTATTTACGAGTGTCAATACAACTTCAGAGCTGATTTACCCATTGTGTCTTCTTTTCATAGTGGGCTTGAGATTTAGACACAAGACTTTACCACTTTACGCTAGTGAATTCCCCATATGATATCGTAAATTAGTTCAAGCAAGGTGGATAACTCGAAGTTGTTACTAGTTATTAAGTTAGCTATAGCCCACAGAGATGTGGCTCCCTGGCACAACACTGGCAAGCTGAGCTTCCAATCAGCATTTAGGACATGTCTGGTGTACATGGTGTATAAGACTGTATGCAGTATCAGTGTTACTGCTTGTGCTTGTATAAACAGTATAACGGTTTATTTTTGTACAACATACATAATACTTGTGTTGTACTAGCTATTGTAGCTGATTATGCTAGATAACATAGGTAGCCAATAAACTAGCTTCTTAGCTATTTATTTGGGCAGCTGATATGTTTACCATATCAGCTGAACCTATCTATGCAGTAAAACATGTGTACACTTTACAGTATTAGCAACATTCACTGTACTGTTGGAGCAGTAGGTACCGTAATCTGCCGCGTATAAGGCGCGTCTTATACGGGGGGTTTTAGTTCTAATTGGATCCACAAGGGGGACACCAAGACCTTTCTTTTGATATGTTACACTACCATATAAGCTCATCTGCTGTATTTGGGGTCCAGGAGGGTCACGGGGGTCCAAACAGCACATAGCTTTTTGAATTTTGAAAATCCATCCATTAGAACAAAAGTTATGAATTTTTTATTTTTTTGACCATATTCTGAAACTCTGGGTGCACCTTATACGCGGGATGCGCCTTATACGCGGGAGATTACGGTACTCAAGTATTTTCACTTTTACCATGTCTAGTGGTTCTGGCTTGTACAATGAGTCATAGTTGCTTATTTGTACAGTATTGGTAATAGCTTCACTTGAAGTTATCATGACACTAGACAAACAGACTGTTTTTTTTGTGTGCTACAAAAGGTCAATATACTATACCATACTGGTATTTATTATCATTGATTATGTTGTACATCATTGCCAGTTGGCCATAGCCAACTGGCCATTTCTAGCCAACACAGAACTCTTCACTTTCTGGGATGTTTAGACTTGCACAGGTCACCATAGCCCTTAGCAAATAATCTTCACTCATATAATCTGTGACTCTTAAACATGAAAACACTTGGAAAACCAATAGCCCTTGACCATTAGGACACCACTAATTGATAGGTAGTTAACAAGTCTAATATTAAACCTAACTTAATATGAATCATTCCTAACAGCTATGACATTTAGCCATAGGGGTAGCTATAGTATGCTACTATGACCTTACTTGCATGGTATCATTCTTACAGCAACCGCCGTTGAGATAGGAGCTAGGCTCCATTGCCCTCCATTCTATTATCATAGTACTAGGGATAGCGACATCATGATTACCTTAGCAACGCATCATGATTACCTTAGCAACGCACCATGATTACCTTAGCAACGCACCATGAATACCTTAGCAACGTATCATGAATACCTAAGCAATGCAGCATGAATACCTTAGCAACACATTATGAAAACCTTAGCAATGCATTATGAATGCCTAAGCAAAGCATCATGAATACCTTAGCAACACACCAGGAATACCTTCCATTCTATTATCATCATAGTACTAGGAATAGGGACATCATGAATACATTAAGAATGTTTCAGGAATGCATCATGAATACCTTAGCAATGCATCATAAAAACTTAGCAATGCATCATGAATGCCTTAGCAACGCATCGTGAATACCATAGAAACACATCATGAATGCCTTAGCAATGCATCATGAATACCTTAGCAACACATCATGAATACCATAGCAACACTTCATTAATACCTGAGTAATGCATCACGAATACCTTAGCAATGCTCTATGAATACCTTAGCAACGCACCTCAAATACATCAGCAATGTACCATTAATACCTTAGCAACGCATCATGAATACCTTAGCAACACATTATGAAAGCCATAGCAACACATCTTGAATACCATAGCAATGCATCATGAATGCCTTATCAATGCACCATGAATACCTAAGCAACACATCATGAATACCTTAGCATTGCATCATGAATACCATAGCAACACATCATGAATACCATAGCAACACATCATGAATATCATAGCAACACATTATGAATGCCTAAGAAACACTTCATGAATACCTAAGCAACACACCATGAAAACCTTAGCAACATATCATGAATACCATAGCAACACATCATGAATGCCATAGCAATGCATCATGAATACCATAGCAACACATCATGAAGACGTTAGCAACACATCATGAAGACCTTAGCAATGCACTATGAATACCTTAGAAACACACCATGAATACCTTAGTAACGCACCATGACTACCTTAGCAACGCACCAAGACTACCTTAGCGATGCACCACAAATACCTTACCAACATATCATGAATACCTTAGCAACACACCATGAATACCTTAGCAATGCATCATGAATACCTTAGCAGCACATCATAAATACCATAGAAACACATCATAAATATCAAAGCAACACATCATGAATGCCATAGCAATGCATCATGAATACCTTAGCAACACATCATGAATACCATAGCAACACGTCATTGATACCTGAGCAATGCTCTATGAATACCTTAGGAATGCACCACATATACCTTAGCAATGTACCACGAATACCTTAGCAATGCATCAAGAATACCTAAGCAACGCACCATGAATATGTTCATTGGCATATATATATATATATATATATATATATATATATATATATGAATTCATTTACCAACGAACAATCATATTTAAATATTAATCTATAATAACCGACTGGCATTACAGCTGTGCTGTACCTTCTTAGCTTCTTAGCTATCATAATATGTGACACGATCTGCGAAAAGGGCCCTTAGGGCAGGGTGCGTTAAGGTCCCTATTCCCAGTACATGTCACATATCTTTGAATTTCTATCTTCAATTAAAATCTACAATAGTCCATATAGTCTTTGATCAACATCTTTTAAAATTGATATCTTATCACACTGTCCCCTCGTGTAAAGACTGTAAGTTGTTTTATTTTACACTATGAATGTAGAAACCACTCTCTACATAGTAAATGTAGTCGCTGTTTTCCCGCACCAGCTGAAGCTCACATTATATATGTAGATGGTTTATATACATTACAAGTGTGCTAAGTTGTACAACATATGGATTAATATTATACTTGTCCAGCAGTCATAGCTGCTTATGTTGTACAACATGTGTAGGTACTATATTTTCCACCTATATGTATGTACCAGCTGCTTATGACATACAACATACTTTTATGGTGAGCTGTTTAAATCTACATTATAAATGTAGAAACCCTTTTCTACAATGTGAATGTGGGTGTTAACAGATTTAGCTGTTTAAATGGTACAACAAGTTGTACATACCATTTTCATTTAAGCAGTATCTGCTTACGCAAGAAGGATATGTATCATACCATAACTGACCAAGCAAGCCTTAACTGCTTATATTGTACAATATATGTACATACATCTATGTTGCATATGTCATATGCATGCCACTAGGTTGTACAACTGATAGCTGTTTGTGTGCCTACTATTTTTAGTAAAAACAGTCATAACTACTTGTCTGTACTAAAATTGTGCAGCAGTCTTACCTGCTTATTTTGCACAAAATATGACTGTTACATACATACCAGCTAGATTGTACACTTTCTGCATGTTATATCTGCTAAAGAATTTTAACATGATTATATATCTCAAATTATGTAGTATTAAGAACTACATAGATTGTACAACATCAGGAGGTACTATACTGTTAAGCAGCTGTTAACCTTTGAGAAACTCAAACCTGAGGTAATTTAATTAATGAATTTCCCAAATGGAAAATTCCTTCTTCTAGCACATGACTAATGTGCTATTTACAACTAAAATCGATTGGGATTTGTTGTTTGGCTTCTTTGAATCTAAAAGAAGGGTGTTGATTGCCTTCTTTGAATCTAAAAGAAGGGTAAATGAAAGTAAGCTTTCTTTTGGTCTAACCAAACAGCCTTTTTCTTGAAACCTGACTGCTTCTTTAGTCAGGATAAATAAAGTTATTCACTTTTTTCCTAAAAAGTTCTGTGTTACAGTTCCTACCAGTTTGTGAGAACTAGTAACATTAGATAATATAGGACTATGGAAATGGGCAGTGGATCAGCTGAACTTTAAAGTCTCCTATGAGACCGCAACAACATCTATCATTGCGATCTGGAATATAAAATTAATCGATACTGATATGTAAGTTGATGATCAATTGTTCCAGGAGCAACGATAGGTCGTTGCGGGGTACATAGGCCCTGCCATCCTCCCTAGGATAAATAGATTAGTGACAGTCAAGCATAATGATTGATCTACAATATTCAAGCTTTCTTGAATATAATATCTATATATAGATTTTATTCGAAGATACAAATTCATCTATATACATATGACTATTGAAGAAAATAGATATTTAAATTAATTTCCTATGTACCTAAAATGAAATCTCTTTCAGCGATTGATTCACTGCCAGCCGACGTCTGACATCTATGGATCTACGCATGCGCATCTCCTATGTACCCCGCAATGATCTATCATTGCTCCTGGAACAACAATTAATCATCAACTTACATGTAAGTATCGATTAATTTTATATTACTTTGATGGACTTTGCATGATATATTGATGTAGTCGTAGAGAGGAGATGGTAGTTGTAGCATGTCAGAATGGGGAAACCGGTGACAACAGATTTTGAAGGATAAAGACAAACTGAAAGTACGTTTGTTATTAGTTTAAAGCTGACTCTGCCAACACACAGGTCACACTTTCATAACTTGTGAATATTATTCTATACACATCTCTACGGAAAAAAGCTGCTGTACTTACGTCATGTTTTTGGGAGCTATACTGACTATAAGTCCTTTAACCATTGGGTCTATGGGTCAGATAGATTTTGGCGATGAAATTAGCACATGGAGTCCTATGGGTAATCACCAAGTGAGACACTTTTTTTCAGCAGGCAATGTTTACAGTGTCCAAGCTATACACATAATACATTGGGGACTGAGTGATAAACTAAGCATGCTAAGGACAAAGTTTTCTGTACAACGCCCAACTACCGGTGAATTGACATTTGACTTGCTCAAGTGAATAGATTTATGAGGGAGGGATTTGGGAGCGAGGTGGCCAGGGGGCCAGGTGTCCAGGGGCTAGGTCTCCATGGGGCTAGGTGTCCGGGGGGCAAGTGTCCGGGGGCCAAGTGTCCAGGGGCCAGGTGTCTGGGGGGCCAGCACACCAGGGGGCCAGCGGTCCAAGGGGTTTAGTAAGAGAAGATTATGCCAGACTGGTGTCAGTACATGTATAGATAATAGTCTATTTGTAAGTAATTAGTCAATATTTCGCAAGTGCTGATTCCTGTGACCCTACAGGGTTGATAGAGGGTTTTATGGTACCTACCCTGAGCCTTCTGTGCTTCAATGCACAACACCCAATTTTTTAGCTTGGAAAGGTCAGGCTCCTGCTCAGCCAAAGTCTGGCCAAAAGTCTGTAATAGAAAAAGAAATAATAGTCCTGCCATGTCACGTTTTATGGCTCGATGATCGTGATGTGTTTTTGGAGAGGCCAATGGTCTATAAACAGTTCCATCAGCAGATTATGACAATACTGTATTTTGTCACTTTCAGAGCAGGGCGGTCTTGTTTAACACGCTCACAGATGGAGGAGAGTCCGAAGGCGGCTGAGGCAGCTGCCGCTGCTGCCATAGAGAAGGAGCGACTAGAACATAAACTTTCCACACCAGTACACACACAAGGTAAAACAAAGGTCTCAAATTTTGAAGAAAAGAAAAGGAAAACAGCAAAGGAAAAGAGCGATCTAAATGGTCCTTAATTTTTTGAGAGAGAAAAAAAATATGTAAAGGAAACAGAGGGAAAAGAGGGGGAAAAATCACTTTTTCGTCGCCTAAGATTCTGAAGAATCCATCTGCCAAGCATGGTTAAGAAGATTAATAATAGATGCCCCACCTTTCTAAAAATAATTTTGCACTGAAGTGTGCGAGCAGCCCTCCTAAAAGCAGCACCACACAGAGGTATCAAATAGAAGGTCTTTTTCAGCTGTGTACCAAGGTATAATCTAAGCCACACCTTATGTTTCTGTGGGATTTTTACTTTACGGTACACCGCCAAACAGATTTTATGGATCTACATCCTACAAAGTACATCTATTATATATGTACATGTTCCACGTGTATAACATAACAAATATATACATATATCAAAATAATGCACCAAAAAATCATGACAGATACAGCCCAGCTGGGTATTTCATTTATAAGGCCACAAAAAGAAAAGACTAACAAGAAATGTGGTTGTGACCGCGTAAAAAAATGCCTCCCGCCGTTAATGTCGGTATACCAGTGTTTGATGACATGTCTCATAAAAGCAGACATAAAGAAGATTTCATAATTATCAATTTCTCTATTCAGTAATTTTGTATTGTGAGACCTCATCACATGGGGCAAATGCAATCATCATAGCGCACTCCCGTACCGCTTTGCGGTACCGCCGCTATGCGGCGTGGGAGGCGCTAAAAAAAGAACATTCATGAACCTTATTCACTATGATGATGCACAAATGCAATACTGTTGAGTAAATTGCCTGCATCATGCTGACCCTATCAGATAGGTACACTCATGAAGGTTAGGTGTGATCCAATAATGGCGCGCTATTTCATGTTGAAGCACGAATGCTTGGTGAATGATATTGATGACAACAAAGACAACCTGGAGGCATCATACTACCCTTAAGGCTATTTGATTATAATAACTTGGATGACGGTTCTGATGGCGACATTTTTGGCAAATTTAAAGAAATTACCTCTGGCCGACAGAATTTTTCACGGTTTAGAGGGGGAAAAAATGTCTTTGGAGATGAACATTCAAGCATGCATTTTTTATCCGACATACCGTAAATTCATCAAAAGTATACCTTTTGTTGGCTAAAAATGGCATTTGTTTCCCAAAAACGTGACTACCGTAAAATCCCGCGTATAAGGCGCACCTCACGTATAAGGCGCACCCTGAGTTGAGGAGAAAGCTTTAAGGCGCACCTGGGGCTTGATTTTTGAGGGTTTAGTACTTTTCTATAGTAAAATTACCCCGCCTATATGACGCACCCCCTCCTTGGAGAGTTCTTTAAGGTGCAATAGGGCTTTGATTCACGTATAAGACGCGCCTTATACGCGGGAGATTACGGTACATGGCCCTTTTTTTCCCTCTGGCCGCTGGGATGTTTGCCCTCAATTTTGGGACTTTTTTCCCTCTGGCCGGCCAAAGTCTTAACCCAAAAAATTATTCGAGATTAATACCCTGTACAAATGTTGTGTATCAGGCCCATTGATCATCATTGCGCATGAATGTAGCCATGACGCGTAACCAGCCAGTGCTACAATAATGCATCATCCCAACCGTTCAGGTTTGATGCACTCCCGACGGGTCGGCATGATGCACCAATGAACTGCTTGCAAGCAGCCTTACCAGCACTTCATTGGTGCATCATGCCGACCAGTGGGCATGATGCACTCATGATACACCATATTTACAGGAGGAGTGTTGGAGATGGAGGCGCCCAATGACGACTTTGAGCTACATGATCTGCTCTATACCGTGGATGAGTCACCACCCTGGTACCTCTGCATCTTCTTTGGTTTCCAGGTCAGGTTAAAGATATTTATTCTTAATATTTAAGCATGGCCTAGAAGAAATAATTGCATTCAGGTAACGTAACCTACCGTAAATTCTCTCTTATAAACCATACCCTCTTATTAGCCGCACCCCCGACTTTGTGGGACCTATTACCAGTACCAGTACATCCTATAAGACCCCCCAGCATTTTGTTTGGCGTAGAGGACGCGTCTTATACGCGGGAGTTTACGGTAGTCACTTTTGTTATGAAAATTGTACTTTTTAGTACTGTTCCCTTCTATAAGCCGCACCCCTTCTTTTGGCTGATCCTATAAGCCTCATTTTTATTTGGATTGTGGTAGTAGCCGCGGCTTATACTAGAGAATCTTTTTGTTCCTGTTGCCTGAATACACCGTTTTTGCCTTATGTCACCCCAGGGTTCTCACGAGTCCTGGAAAGTCCTGAAATAAAGACTTGTCAGAGGAAGTAATGGAATGCCTTGGCGTTTCAGAAATTTTGGTGTGGGTTAGGGAATATCAGGGGGGATATTAAGTAACAGAATTGACTGGAATATAGTGCAATAAGGTTGTAACTGCATTTGGATCAAGGTAAAAGGTAACTCTGTGTGGACCCTCACGGAGGTACCTTCTACCTTGTTGACCTAGACGACTTGTTCTCTTACAGCACTACATTACCATGTTTGTGGCCACCCTGACCGTGCCCTTCCTCCTATCTCCTGTTATCTGTATGGAAGGTGATGACATCGGGAAGAGCGAGGTCATCGGCACGCTGTTTGTCGCCTCGGGACTCGTTACCATCCTTCAGACAGTCATCGGTGTGCGGTGAGTTTATTTATTGAGCCTAATAAGGCGTTGCTGACGAGTCTACTTACCATTTTGAATTTTGAAGATCTGATTGAAACAAAAAAATTCTCAATGCACAGATGTGGCTTATATACTGGCCTATACTTGTACCGTAAATTCTCTCGTATAAGACGGGCTTCCCTATCCCACTTAAAAGGGTCTATATCTCCTCTTTCCTATCCCTCGGATGTGTATTGTGCACATATGCCCAGGCACCGACACAGTCCTCTATGAAATTGTGTAATGTAGTTCTCGTCACGGATACTTTAGCATCTATTACTCACTCACTCTCGTAAAAGCCACAGCTTATACCAGGACCCAAATGAAAGGGAGACTTATAGGATCAGTCCGAAGAAGAAGGAGTGTGGCTTATAGGAGGGTATTTGGCACTTTAGAACAGTACTAGAACTACACATTTCAAGCACCAGATGCACCTCATAGCCCGCTCCAAAGATGGGGTTGTGGCTTATACGAGGATGCGGCTTATACGAAAGAATCTATGGTATTAATATTGTATTTTGGTTGAACGGACAGATTACCGGTGGTCCAAGCAGGGACCTTCGCACTGCTCGCTCCAACACTCGCCTACTTCAAGCTCCCTGCCTGGCAGTGTCCTAACATTGGTGTTCCTGAAGGGCTCGGTAAGTGGTCGGAGCCATTTCAATGTTTAAATATAATCCACGTATTAGCAAATGGTCTAGAAAATAGCTTGGCCCTGAAAAAGACAGAACGGGGACTGTACTGCTATTAAGGTTTAAAATATTTTTTGAAAGAAGAAGCTTTTCCCTAATACTGTAATCTCCCATTTTTATTTCAGTGAATTTCACGTCAGATGGGCGTGGTAACGTTCTTGGTCCCGACAACACAAGTTATGTGGAAATGGGGAGTCTGGCCCATAAGGATGTCTGGCAGGCACGGCTTCGTGAGGTGAGACTTTAGAGGGTTTAGAGCGTGGGAAACTAGCTCTAAGTACCACATTTAATGTGATAGACAACCATGTTATTCATGGTAATATTCTGATCCATTTGATATGACTGCTAAAAATCCTAAAATTTTTCTTGGATTTCACTTAAAATGTCGTAGCCCAGTAAAGATGGTTGTGTGGCTCCGCTACTACCGGTACACTTGGATCATAGCCCAGTAAAGGTTTTACGTTTAGCATCTTAATGTTGCCATGAAAGTTCTGATAACCAGATGACATAATTTACCTTAATCTCCCGCGTATAAGGCGCGTCTTATAGGCCAAACAAAATGCTGCTGGGTCTTATACGTGGGAGGTAAATTGCCTTGAGTTTGGGGTGCGCCTTATAGGGGGGGTATTTTTTACTATAGAACAGTACTAAAATAACAAAAATCTGCCCTCAGAAGTGCGCCTTATACGTGAAACAGATCTCCCTGAGTTGGGGGTGCGCCTTATAGGCGGGCTGCGCCTTATACGCGGGAGATTACGGTAGGCTACATACTTATTGAAGCAGGCCAAAATTTGAAGAATTATCCTTTCTTGGAATATTTACCATATCAGGTGCATGTACCATATTAACCCTCATGGTTAGGATTCGCTTATACATGTGCCTTATAGGATCAGCTTAAAGTCTGTAGGATCCCTCAAGTCGGCGTGCATCATATTAAAAACAGAAATAGAAAGGGGGGAAATCAGAGGAGAAAACTTGGCAGCAAGTAGTCTACTTGGGCACCATATGCTACAGGGCATAATGTGTGAGGTAGATGGCCTGAATTTGACACTCTCTCCATATCCAGGTACAAGGGTCTCTGATGGTAGCAGCCTCATTTGAAGCACTGATGGGTCTGACTGGTGTGGTCGGGGTACTGCTGCGCTTCATCGGTCCACTCACCATCTGCCCAACTATCTCCATGCTCGGATTATCGCTGTTCAAGGCTGCCGCAGACTACGCAGAACACCAATGGTGGATATGCCTCGCGTGAGTAGACTAAAATCACGAATATATACCATTTACACTTGATTTTTGTAAGTGCTCCATAGCCCTCCCATTTCTGAAGGATGTATTTGATTTTGGATCGGATACTAAACTTATATTTTAAAGGTAGGCCTATTAAAAAGATGAATAGATCTATATCTGTTCTTCACTGGGCCTGTATAATTCCATAATGACAGCAAATGAACATAACCCAAGGATCCCATTAAGTGAATTTATGATTCAATATATCTTCTAATCACCAGGCCTGTATGAATGTGTCTTGCCTCCCCTATGATGTTGATAAATTGTCAAAGGGTTCAACTGTTGGCATGCTGAATGAATGCAGCTGTTGCAAGTAGACTCAATACAGTACCATGCATTATAAGGAACAAAGGGCATACCGGTATGACTTTAAAGCTCCATGCAATTAACTCCTTAAAGGCCGCTGGTGCAGGAGTGCATCATGCCCATTGGTCGTCATGATGCACCAATGAAGTGCTGGCGAGTAACTCACTAGCACTTCATTGGTGCATCATGACAACCAATGGGCATGATGCACTCCTGCATCAGCAGCCCTTAAAGGGTTAAAAGAGAGAGAGCGTGATACGTTGTCCATTGTTGTTTCAGTACTATCCTGGTGATGGTGCTCTTCTCGCAGTACCTCGGCTGGGTCACCATCCCCTGTCTCACACACAAGAAGGGCGAAGGCTGGGTCCGCGTACCCTACCCCTTCTTTAAAATGTTCCCTGTAAGTTGTTGTTTTCAAAATGATCCCTGAAAGTTTATATTTTAATATATACAGGTCTGTCATATATGGTATTTTTTTCTTTTGGATGTTTGATTAAATATGCTATATTCACTTTGCAGTACACAGTTTGAAAGATTTCCTTGTGAAAAAAAGATTGCTTACTGGTAATTTCACTTTCATGCTCAAACCACTCCCCTTTTCTTAATGTTTTGTTTTTATATGAACCCCTTTTGGCCAATTCTATATAAATACAATGTATAAAGATTTTATACATATTCATTGAGATAGATGGGCCGTGTTTGTCGGTGGCGACGTATAAAATATAAAACAAATCTTGCTTATCCACACTTATACATGTATTCAACACAATTAACAATTCTCTATGGTCGCTAGGTGATCCTTGCCATAGCGATAGCATGGTTCGTGTGCTACATCCTGACTCTAACGGATGTGCTGCCTGACGATGCACACAAGTGGGGGTACGGGGCACGCACCGACAGACGCACCAACGTCATCTACCAGTCTCCCTGGTTCAGGGTCCCCTACCCATGTAAGTAGCTGTAGTATCAATTATATAACCTTGTGTACAATCTACATGTCATATAAGCCACACCTTGACATTAGGAATTCCCGAGGTGTCTATTTAGGGTTTCATATGTCTATTAACTCCAAGGGAGTTATTGGATGTCAGAGCCCGGTCCTCGTCGATTAAGACGCTTAGAAATGGCCAAAAAGTGAGGGGATGTTGCAGAGATGCCACTTTTCCTGGTTTACCAGGAGTTTCTGGTTTTGATTCCAAGATTTCTGTATTAGGTTATGTTAAATTCCTGTGTCAAAAGTCCAGTTTTCCTGGTTTTTGTCTGCCAGTGAGTGGCATCTCTGATGTTGTAATTTGATTAGAAAATAATGATACTTCTTATCGTTTTACCAAAGAAATATATACATATATTGAAATATTAGAATGTTTAGATCCTGCAGGAATAGAATTAATACCTGGATGGTTAGAAATGGAGCAGATGTCAATGGATTAAAAAAAGATACTTCAAAAATAGATTAAGACGCTTGCTGAAAAAGTGTGTGACAGTGGAATTGGTTATTGAAACTGTATGCGGCCACCTATCCAGATAGGGTGTACCTTATGATGCAATCTCTTCGTCCCATTGGTTTGCACTGAATCCCGAGCTGGGTCCAGCTTCTGATGCCGTGGTTTGTGTCCATTCTCTTGAGTAGGGGTGGACAGGATATGGCATGTGATTTCCTGCAAGATGACGTAGTATATACACTTTTTACTACAAGCTTCTTGGAGTTACCAGCAATCTTGATTGCTATTGTTCTTGTTATAGTAACTGTACCACAATGGTGCATACGTCAGTTAGAAGGCTCCCGGACTTTGCAGTTTTCATAAAAGCCACTGTCTCCGATTCGTATGTATTAACCTATAGCTGTAACTCAATGTTTTACTGGCATTTTTTTTTTAGTGATAATGGTGTAGAAACTTCTATACAAAGTAGAAAATTTGTACATCAGATAACAGAATACTAGTGCTGTAAACAGTATGTCATGTTTTTGCTTATAATGAAACTAATAGTTGCACTCCCTATGTTACAGTGCAGTGGGGTATCCCAACAGTGAGTATATCATGTATCTGTGGACTGCTTGCCGGGATCATCTCCACCACCATAGAGTCAGTCGGTGACTACCATGCGTATGCACGTCTCAGTGGCGCACCGTGCCCACCTACTCACGCCATCAACAGGGGTAAGAGGTCTCTATGGTAATCACCCATACTCTAAACCTGTAAGAGCTGTATGGTGGTATGCTTTATCTAATGGTGAATACAGTGGAACATGGCAGTCCCCTATGTTTAACCTAGGAGCTCTGTATTTTTTAGATTAAATGGATATGTTTAACCTAAGAGGTCTTATTTTTTAAATTAAATGTATATGTTTAACGTAAGAGCTCTTATTTTTTAAATTGAGTGTATATGTTTAACATAGGAGCTCTGTATTTTTTTAATTAAAAGTATATGTTTATATTGTTTATTGTTCTCGGGCTTTTATTTTATAACCCATCATGATTTCCACGCTTGATTTTGCAGGTATATTTATTGAAGGACTCGGTAGTTTCCTTGACGCGTTGTTTGGTACAGGAAATGGTACAACATCAACCAGTATTAATGTGGGTGTGATCGGGCTCACGAAGGTTAGGCTTACTACTGCGATTCCTGTAAATAATAGCTCCCAGCAGTTCCAATAGTGGATTTTTAGTGGGCATGAATGACCAGTGTTAGGATTTGTGGAAACTGCAATTACAATAAGTCTGATACTGCATAGAATTAGTCACAAAGGTTTTATTGACTGAAAATATTTGTGAAATACTATTTGATTAAAGTCTTAATCTGGCAGTTTTAGCCTGATCTGGCTAGTACACACTAAACTCTTTTGTTAAGGAAAGGCACAGCCTTACCCGCATATATTCTTATTGCAACCAACTGACCTACCGGGTAATACATTTTTACATGTGCTTTCCCACTTCAGGTAGGAAGTCGGCGTGTTGTGCAGTATTCTGCATTATTCATGATCCTACTCGGAATCTTCTCCAAGTTTGGCGCGCTATTTGTCACCATCCCTGAACCTGTCATTGGGGGTGCCTTCTATCTTCTGTTTGGTAAGTGAGCAGACTTTTTAAAGTGGTAAAGGATTGACCTAAAATGCTGAGTCTTAACTTAGTGTTAATCCTTGATTGAAGAACTGCAATGTGCTTTGATACATACCGTAGTACACAACTTATGCAGGAATCTGAGGATTACTGTGTCACGTAGAACCTTATACCGTAAATCCTCCGATACAAGACGCGGCTGATACACCAGAATTTCAGCATCTGCATCCTATAGGATTTTTCCCAACTCAGGGTGCGTCTTATAGGCAAGGGTTTTAAACTATAAAACAGCAAATGACGAAAATTTGACCCTTGCGTCATATAGGATTTAGCCTAGATCAGGATGTGTCCTATATACAAGGGGTTGTCATAGACGAGGGTTTATGGTACATGTACCAGCAGTCTACGAAACATTTCCCCTTGCAGGCCGTTCGGTCCTGCAGATTTTATTCTTCTGCAGGCCTGGATTGATTTTGGCAGGACCGAATACCTCAAAATTATCATTATCAGGAAAGAAGTAACGAAAAACAAGAATAAACTGACTTTTTCAATCATTTTAAACCTTAACAAACAGTGACGTGTTTTGTTTTAGGTTGTAAAAAACTTAATAATGGTCCGATTTTCATTCTGTAAATAATAAAATGTAGCAAAAGGTCCCAAAATTACAGCCAGGCATTCGGTCCAGCAGTCTGTCATGCTATTACCCATTTCTTCTCTTTGTGCCCATTGTAGGTCTGATCGTGGCGGTCGGAATCTCCAACCTTCAGTATGTCAACCTGAACTCGTCCCGGAACATGTTCATCATCGGCTTCAGCTTCCTGCTTGGTCTCTCCATACCGCAATGGGTGAAAAATAACCCTCACGCCATAAATACTGGTCAGTGCTTGTGCGTTTAATGCCCTTTAACCATACTGCAATGGGTGAAAAAAATAACCCACATGCCTTCAACACTTGTCAGTGCTTGTGGTTTTAACACTGTAACCACAGTGGGTGAAGAAAATATTGACACTGGTTACTGTGCTTGAATCTACCTAGAAGGATAAAAACCAATATATATATATAAATATGGAGTACTGATGGATAACTAATTTTTACATTGATGTGTTGATCAAGTTGAATCTAATCACAACTGTATGACCTCTACTTCAATATAACAAATAAAGCCAATTTGAAATAAAATTTTGCTCATTGAAGAAGTCAATATTAGCGCGGCGACTAGTGAGTACTACTCGTGAGATGAGTAGACTAGTGTATGGTTCACAGTTGCCACGGTGTAAGGGATAGGGAGGCCTTGTAATCTATTTTTGTTTGTGGCTCCTCTGCTATGGACTATTCCTGCTCACTATTCTAATGTAATAACAACAGTGTGTGTACTTTACTTATCAGTGAAGGAATTTTCAGAATATATCTCATACTTTTGATTTTATTCGCAGATAAGACATTTCATCATTTGGAGCCCTATGGCAGATTAGCATTAGAGCATTTTAAGATTCAGAAATGCATCCCTGTAGCCTTTGTTTTAGAATTGTTCGTTTTGAAACTACTATATATATGTAGTACAGGTTTTATCTCAGTGGGTTATGGTACAATTGGATCATATTTTCTGTATTTGAACAAAGTATTCACTGTCAAAGATCTCTATGGAGAAATCAGTGCTAAAGTGTGTGTTGCCATATGTGCATTTTTGTAAATCAGAGGAGGTTGAAGTGTAAGGCCACCTTGTGGAACTGCTACATTCTTTTCTGTGTAAAATTTTTAGTTTACATTGAAATAATGCTATCTCAGAATATGTATCTACTATAGGTGATGAAAGATTAATTTGATTACTCCTTTCATTATATAAACGATTTTGTGGAACACTGAAAGCATGTATGTACACCGAGTTACTTACACTGTGCTCCCCCTCTATAGAGAGGTGGAGTGATCTGGCCATTTTGCTGACCACTGGCCTGTGACGAGGTACAGACTATTACAAGTGATTGGCAGTTGGGTGTGTGTGTGTGTGGGGGGGGGGATGGGCAGGCAGAGCAGGCTCCTGGCAATCTGAGACAGTGTACACTCATAATGACACACCTGTTGACTATGGCATTGAACATTGAATAAGACAGGTCCCTGTGGCAGCTGAGTGAGGTGCATGCAGAATGGCCAGTCTACAGACTATTAGTACTTAGCTGCAGTGGGTAGTTCAGGTTGAATTTGTGCTATATACTACCAAAAGCCCAGATGATAGTATGCCCTATCTGTCTCACCAACTCAAACTAGACACAAGATTACAAGTCGCCACGCCATGTCTCACAGGACTATTCTCTACTATTGTATTAAAATCTACAACACTATGGTTTTATTATATCTTGCAGGCAGCGTGACGGCGGATCAGATTATCCAGCTGCTGCTTAGCACCTCCATGTTTGTAGGCGGAGTCACCGGCTTCTTCTTTGATAACACATTGCCAGGTACAATGAATATATCATCCACGCATTTAGGATAACTTCTGCTAGGTACTAAATCTACTTCAATAGGGACAGGTTGAGTGAATCATAACCCAATGAATCTAACTACCGGTAGCTTGAAAAAGCACTTCAGTTGGAATTTCAGCAATATTGAATTAACATTTATATGGGCCTTGGTTGACCTTTCTCTGATGATATACCTTAAGCTGACCTTTCTGTGACCTTGAATTTACATATCACTGACCCAAATTTGGCCTTAAATTGACCATCACTGAAGTTGAATGTCCTGTGACCTTGTCATGTGCAGGTACACCAGAAGAGCGTGGGATGGCTCACTGGAACAAGACGCGTCAGGCGCAGGAGACTAACTGCGCCCCGTCTCTAGTAGATCGTATGTCTAAGGTGTACGATCTACCCTTTGGTATGGGGATACTCAGGAGGTAAGATGTGCTCTTAATTATGACCTTTCATAAACCCATCTCAATCTAATATGCTTCTCACTCCTTTCCCCTAGAAAATGAACAGAAGTTTACTATTTAAAGACTCATTCTGTGGTGAAGGAAGCTATGATAGGTGCCCTATAAAAATTTAAGTTAATACTGTAAAAATTAAATCTTGCCTCGATCATTTAACTCTTTATTCTAAATCTGCTTGTTTATAGACTAAGATGGCCGCGGTATTTACCGATCTGCCCTACGTACAAAGAAGAGTCAGGGAGTATAGACAACACCGCCGCGCCAGAGGAAGTGGCTGTCCTAAACCCACCTGCACCAACAGATGAAACAAATACCTCCGCTGTGTAGTCTCACTGCCAAATAATACAGTGTCATATCACAGATATCACTATTCCTACATCTACATAAATCGCTGCGGAATTTCTGCATTGGTTCAGGAAAACAAAATTCTGCAGAGGGTTGACCAAATATAGAAATCGCGTATACATGAGTTTAGAAAAAGAAGCATTGTCAACCTTTTTGGAGGTATTTTGCAGTGTGCAATCACGAAAGCTGCATAGAGTGAGATAAAAGTGAAGTCTTGCAGACTGAAACTTTGTAGGATGGTGTCGTAAAACCCCACAAATAAGCTACAGCGTATATCAAAGTCCAAGCTCTGGACTGGGCAGAATAATACCCCGAATGGCTCTCCCCACCCCTACGCAGCACATGTGGACAGACCAGACCAACTGCATCTTTTAAAACATGAAGATCCATTGACGAAAAGAAAGTTTATGGAACTATATTTGATTTTTTTTCTGGGTTCAGATCCACAAAAGTGAATGTAACTTGTATGCAGGGTTTTACGATATCTATGGGTGTAAGCGGAATGGCGCTTATTTTATAAGTCACATTCCACGGGTAAATAGTCATGTAAATGTGGACAGGATTTCCATGGTTACAGTTAGCAGTCTCATTATATGAAATAGACTTCGTGATAGTTCAATTAATCACCTATTATTTGAATAGTTAACAGTTATTGATGAATAAGTTGGCATGGTGTTGGCAAAGTTACTCGCTGGTGATTCATACACCCATCGATTTTTCCTAATACATGCATAATTATCCAATATCTTGGGATATTTGCAGGGGAAATGGATCATTCTCTTGATTTGCATAAATCCATTTATGCAAATCACGCTGCCTGCAAGATATGCTTGGGCTCTTGAAGGGACGTATCCCATACATTTTATCTCAAATCGAGGGACTGTCTTGGATACTTCATAAAGTACATCATGGTAATAAGCGAACTTGAAGTTTTTTAAAAGTGTTTTATTGGGAAAAAATACAGAATACAGAGTATATGGTATTTATACCTAGCGCCCACGCATTGTGAAGTTAGCCTTTAGACGATTAAATATTGTGTCTGCAGCTTGATTATGAGTAGCCAATATCAATGTGATGTATACTAATTATTTATATGGACTAAAGAGAATACCTGGGCATAGATCTTCTTTAGTAATATGTAGATGTAAATATTTGATCTATTGATTCCAAAATGTATAAAAAGCAAGAAAGGCTTTGATTACATTTTAGCGTCAGATATAGCTCAGAGTATATACAATGTGATATTGTTGATGATAGAATTACGAGGCGAAGGATGATCGAGTGGTAAATTATACTCTCTGGGTACTGTCAACCCAAACCATTGATAGTCAGGGTGTGTCCCGTACATGACATGTACCTTATACCTGAGGTTTATGGAAAGAGGTGTAACCATGCGGCAGTACAACCATGTAATCTATTTGTATTATCACTGACAGGTAAAGGATGTGAATACTATGAATTTTGAATCTCAGTATATTCTATAGCGATAGCGCTACACATACGCATTAAGTGCTTCTATTTTGTTAGAATGTATTTCTCTTTCTGCAGTATATAGTTTTGTGATGTGTATTGTTAGAAAAAGGGCCAGTATTGATATTAAGTTACTATGAGATTTAGTTATGATATTGTTGTGTATAACATTGTATACATATTAGCAGTGTTGGTCTCCATATTGTAGACTTGATCTGGGTAAATTGCAGTTAGCCTATTTAAACCCCTTAAAAGCCACATCTTGCTTTAAAGCATCATGCCCATGAGCTGTCATGATGCCCCAGGCGCGGTCATGATGCCCCAGGAGCTGTCATGATGCCCCAGGAGCTGTCGTGATGCCACAGGAGCTGTCGTGATGCCCCAGGAGCTGTTATGATGCCCCAGGAGCTTTCATCATGCCCCAGGAGCTGTCATGATGCCCCAGGAGCGGTCATGATGCCCCAGGAGCTGTCGTGATGCCCCAGGAGCTGTCGTGATGCCCCAGGAGCTGTCGTGATGCCCCAGGAGCTGTCGTGATGCCCCAGGAGCTGTCATGATGCCCCAGAAGCTGTCGTGATGCCCCATGAGCTGTCGTGATGCCCCATGAGCTGTTGTGATGCCCCATGAGCTGTCGTGATGCCCCATGAGCTGTCGTGATGCCCCAGGAGCTGTCATGATGCCCCAGGAGCTGTCATGATGCCTCAGGAGGTGTCATGATGCTACATGAGCTGTTATGATGCCCCATGAGCTATCGTGATGCCCCAGGAGCTGTCGTGATGCTACATGAGCTGTCGTGATGCCCCAGGAGCTGTTGTGATGCCCCAGGAGCTGTCGTGATGCCCCAGGAGCTGTCATGATGCCCCATGAGCTGTCATGATGCCCCAGGAGCGGTCATGATGCCCCAGGAGCTGTCATGATGCATGACTGCATTCATCAAATTTGCCAATCAACCTCATAGCTGGATCAAGCATGATGCATAAATCTAGTCCTGGCACAGACTTGCCAGCGCTGCATATACATGTACCGTAATCTCCCACTATAAGGTGCATCCCGTATATACAAGACGCACCCTCAGTTGAAAAAAATCTATGAGGTGCACCTGGGGCTCGATTCTGGATAACCTTGTTCTGTTAAATAGTAAATATACCCCGCCTATAAGGTGCACCCCCTCCTTCAGGAGGTTCTATGAGGCGCAGTAGTCCTTATATTTGTATATTATTAGACGCGTCTTATACCCGGGAGAATACAGTATGCAGGATCAGGAATTGATGACGAGGCATCATGCCTTAAAACACTCTGTGGAATTTAAAGGGCCAATATACTCAGTAAATTATCCTTATAGGATACATATGGGAGTCAATCTAACATAATAACGGTTCTACTTATATTACTATATATACAGACACAAGCGCAACAGAACTAATACCCAATAATTTAGATAGGAAGCATTTAACATTTAAAGATGGCATGATATTTGTCATTCTCCAATAGCCATGAATCGATGGGCATATTAACTCTCGTCATCTACAACAAAAACCTACCCTGGTAGTGTAAATGATGCGGCGTACATGCGTGTAGGTCTATGTTCCAACCAGAGATGACGAAGCATTGCAATGAACCTTTTTTTTTATTTTTTTTTTTTAGTAGTATCAAGGTAGTGTCAGGGTGAGGAGGTGCAGACAGTCGTCCCCTCAAACAACATTTTTTCTCCTAGACATGGGATCAGACTAAGGGCCATTGATGCGCTGAAACCTTTTATGAACCAAGAAATGGAAATATGTGCTTTATTTAGGAATGAGTGTTTAATATGAACAACAATGAATGTATTCTTATACAAAAGTAGCATATTGGTATTGGCATTGGTGCTTAGGAAAGTGTGCTTGAAGATTTTAGTGACGAAAAGAAACTTTTCTTTTTATATTTTACACTTCCATAGGGAGCATCAAATTTTACAGTGCAAATATTGCTAAAACTAAGCTTAAGTCTCTTGTTCTTTGTGCTTTTATTCAAGTATGCCTTGTGTCCTGGACTGAATCCTATATTTTTTATGACTATGATATTCCAACTGCTGTCAGCTGCATTGCCCCCACTGCCACGAAGTTACATATCAATGCAACCTGCTTAGCTCTTTTTTTTCTTAGTTTTTTTTCTAGGGTTAGTCTTGCATTTAAGCCACAGCTTATATGTGCAGATCTTTACATATTACAGCCTACCAGTACCTCTCCTGGCCTTACACCTACTTGTATCTAGATGTACCAGTTACTTAGTCTTTCTACAACACAAAGTATCATTTTAGATTTATCTCTCTTTTTGGGGGTAACATTTTATTAGGTGACAGAAAAAAAAATCTTGTCAACGTGGACTTTATTCTAGAGCATCTGGTAGACAGCGTCACTTGCATTGAACAAAAAAAGAATTTTTTTAAGATATTTGTAATTTCATGTCACCTTCATCTCACGGCCAGTGTGCTTCCTTGTCTGTTTGTGTCTTTATTCAGATCAATTTATTATATATCTTGTATATGTGGAACAAGTACTTAGCGAGGACATTTAAAATCTCAACTTGACCATTTTAAAACTTGTGAGAATCTCTATATTTCTGACGCCAATGTTAGATTTTGAATGGAAACAGATTGCTGATTCAGCATGGACGTGTATTCTGAACAGGGAAGAGGGGTTTATTTTGTTATGGAAGGTCTCAAAGAAATTGAAATATTAGGTATGTTGCTGGTATGAAAGGTCTGGTAAAATATTCAGTGGCCTCCTGCTACTTATAAGGCCTTTTGTAAGCAGGGTTACGTATTTGCAGGGCTTTAGCACTATAAAACAGTGTTAACAACATTTTTAAAACCACAGAGTGAGTGGCTTTTTAGCCATACTCATATCTCTGATATGACGTATACGCAGCTCTTGCTTATTCACGAGGTTTCACATATTTATATGTAACATTTTGATACAGGATTTACATGGGAAAGAACTTTGATCTGATCATGAAAAATGTACTTGAATAAATCTCTAGTATTGAAAAAGAAACTGTATCAATTATCCTGTAAAGTATTTCATTCTTCTACATTGATATCGAACTTATCTTTATGTGAGTTCTTTGTCCGTCTTTCTACTTAGAACTGCGTCTTTATACTCTTTCTACCAACATGGGGACATTTTCTAATCTAAGGCGGACCTTACCGCAGAGATATTATCATTGAATGTATCGTTAGATTATACCACTTGGAAAATGAATCTTTATAGTCATTCCAGAAGTCTGGGAGTGCAGTGGCACAATATTGCCCAGACGATGCTTGAATGCAGCCTGACTGCCCCTCACAGAACATCCCAAAGAGGGGGGGTGGCTCTAAATGAAATTAGATTATTTGCTCTTAAGGGTTTATAAATCCATGTTATTGGAAAAGTCGGTATCATTACAGTATGGCATTTACCCTATGGGGATTTGTATGTAAAAACACTTGCAGAAAACATTTATTACAGCATTATCTCTGAGCACTTTCATCATGAGACATAGATCACTGTATACTTCAATTTCTACAACAGGATTCTATTTTGTCTACCCACATATGTTACATTAATTAATCATACTGGTATCTTATGTGCAGAAATATAATGATGGGACATTGGAGAAACATGTACATGTGTGAAAAAAAGTAGTCCCCGAATCTGGGATGTTTATTATTCTGTTAAAATGGTTGGTGAAATTATGAATTGGACGTACCTTATACTCATGTATGTGTTTATTGGTATGATAGATAAACAGGCATGGCAATATGAACACGTTGTTACTGTCTTTCTTTATTTTTCAACATTTCTTACTTTTACAAGATTTTACCTGAAAAAAAATTCTATCAATTCTTACAAAACATCAACCCAACAATGCAAAATCACCCAGCTTTAAAGGACATAGATGCGAAACTTCTTTACTGAGGTGTCAACTATTCTATGAGACTCTAAAGGTGGCCATATACAGGTGACTGGGTTATCAAAACCTTACTGTCATTTGTCAACTCTGGTTTCTCTTCATATTCTACACACAAATCTTTCTCCTTTATAGTACATAAGGTTTCCTTGGGAAGGAATAATACAGTGAGCCAATAGACAACATTTTGAAATGCTGTCTGTCTAACTGGTTTGGTCTCACATCCGCTTTACACGATTATCGACTTGAGGAAGGGGTGCGCCTATACAAGGTATTAGGGTAAGGGTCAGCATACCAACAAATGAATATAATTGGAAACAACAAATTTCATGCACAATTGTAAATCAAAAAGAAATTAAAGCACCTCTTTTTCTCAAAGTGACCTAAGGTCTTGAAGGAACACTGAATCATCCGCTTCACAAATTGGCCATAAAATGGGTTGACCACTGAACCAATGTTGCCAAATTACTTATTGGATCGATACTGATAATTCGGCAGCAAACCTATTTTTTTTTTTTTGTGGTGGACGCCTCAGGGTATGTTGGGACATCTTGAGGTGCCCCCTGTATGCTTTCCAGGGGGCACCTTTTTCAGTTTCAACGGTTCATTCCACATGACCCAGTGAAGGCTTTAATCTACCAACACTGACATAGTTAGATCCTCCAATGTGGCTTAGTATTGTTTCATCCTTTCACGAGGATGTCTACTTTGAGTGTGATCTATGTGTATTATGCAACCAAAGGTGTATTTCTGAAATGACCTGAAGAGCTGGGGTAAGTTGGTCGGATTTCTTCCCTTTAGGTATTGGATTTTTCGGGATATATCCAAAATCTCGGATATTTGAAGGCTGAATTGGTCATCTTTGTGATCTGCACAGATCCAATGAGAAAACAATTTAACATTAATAAAGGGGGGGGGGGGTCTTAAACTTTTCAGGCTTCTTTCCTATATGATCCTCCCAAATACTACCCCTACAGATTTGGAAACTCTTTGACTTTGTGGGTTGCAATCGATTTAGAGGTAATAAAAAACATTACAAAGGTGTTTTGGGAGAATCCCTGGTGATATCAGTACCCTGGTGAGATCTAAATGGCAATGACCATTTTCATGTAGATATACCGTATATAACTTTTATACTACAGTGTCTCCCTGTTTCCTAAAAAAAAAGTTAACTTACAGAGACCATTGCCAATGGACTATTTCAAAGTATGTTTTGATGGCTATAGATTAAGCAAAGTTTTTCTTTTTTTTCTGCTAGTGTTTTATTAACATTATTGACATCTTATTGCAAACATTTAGCTTCTCTAGACGTAAACCTGGATATATATCACTCTCTTCCTTTATATCTGAAACAGGTTTGCTTATACCACTCCACTAGTCTGTTTTATCATAAAGATGTACATGTACTTTAATTTTGCCACACCAGAAAAATGAGTTGGTCTACGGTTTTTGGTTTTGAAAAAAAAATGGTGCGCACGACCAAAATTTTCTTTCTTTTGAAAATTTTTTGTTGTCCAATGGATTCGTTGCTGGAAAAGTGAGGTGCGAGCAAATTTTTTTAGTTGAAAAAACAATTTGCCAGACATCACAAAGAGAAACCTTGCAGAAAATGAGGCGAGTGAAATCCGTAGACAGAATCTTTTTCAAAGAAAAAATAAATTTGCATTTCTGAAAGTATTGAGAGGGGGATACGTAGATCATGTTCAGGTATTCCGACAAACCCTAAACTTTAGGCCCAACCCTTACTTCTTTTTTATTTTCAATTTTCTTGTTCTTATCGTTTTTTAAAAATGTTCCAAGATTGTAGAAAAATGTATCAGATATTGACATATTTGGTATCAAAGTAGAGCCCAGGGATCCAGGTAGAAATTTTAGTATCAATAATCAATTTTTTCTCACTGGTTTGACAGCCATTTTTAATTTTTTTTTTTTTAAATCTTACCTATACCGATCCTAATTATTTTTTTGGCAAAGTTCCATGAAGACAAAGGTGACTGACCTTAGGTCCATTGATATTCCACTACGTTTATTTTAGACTATGAGAACCAAAAGTACATGTATATGAATATTCATCAGTGTAGCATGTAGCGTTTAGGCAGATTTTATCCCTAACTTTAATAGTATCCATGTCATTCCCTTTCAGCCCACACATTAAACCAACTCCTGGAGAGCGTACAGAACTCTACCCACAGGAACACCTCAAGCTGAAAATCAGTTATAATTAGACAACGGTTCATGGTAGCCATTGTACCAAGGATCAAGAATCGAGAAGACAGTATGGAAAGTGCCAACAAAAGAACAGTTGACCAAGGAGTTTGCTGAGCACCTCAGGGACAAAGAATGGCATATAGATTCTACAAGTCGTGCCATCCTTGTTATTATTGTCATTGCCACAACTGTAAGTGAATCAAGTATCACCCTACTAGCCTTTACAGCAGCTCACCCAAACTTATTAGGGAGTGGTCATTATTTATCAACAGGGGGGGGGGGGAGGGTGGGTTTGAGGGGGGGGGCGTAAAATTTTCAGACCCCTCCCGAGGGGGGGGCTAAAAAAAATTTGACCCCTCTTGAGGGGGGGGCTAAAAAAATTCACCCTCTTTTTAGCAAAAAAAGCCCGCACGCTACTATAGATCAAAGAGGGGCGCGAAAACTCTCCGCGCCTCCGGCGCAGAGGAGGGGCGCAAAAAGTTTTGACTGCCGTCGAGGGGGGGGCATAAAAAATTTTCGCGCGTCCGCGCGAAATCCCACCATCCCCCCCTGTTGATAAATAATGACCACTCCCTTACATAGTTGCATGGTTTGAAGTCTGCGATTAATTCCAGCTTAACTTCATTTTCCACATTTAGACCTATAGCACTTTTGTTCAGGCCTAAAAAAAAAGTTGTGTTCGGTATCCCGACCTACCCTATTTTTTTGGTCCGACCCTAATTTTTTTTTAGAAATTTTTGGTAAATATGACTCAAAATTAAAGAAAAATGTAAAAAAATGTCAGTATATAGGCATGTTTGGTATCAAATTAAAGCCCAGGGCCTCACAAATGCCACTAACATAAAATAACCATCATTTTTTATAGTTTTTTTTTTAATTTGGTCAATAAAAAATAAAAAATGATTTGGTTAATATGTTTTTGACAGTTTTCGGGATCCAGGAACTCTAAAAAAATCTAAAAAAAATCCGACCTACCTGACCTAATTTTTTTGAGCATGTTACCTGAACACAAGAATAAGACAAAAGCTTGTCTGTTTGCCTCAACACTGTTTTTAACCTGTTGTTTTTGAGTATCGCTCAGATCCTCATAGATTGTACATTTTAAAGGTTGATCTCCCCACAATTAATTGGGAATCTTTTTCAGAAGTGACGCTTTTGAGTGAGTGCTGGCTGTTGAGTGTACCTATGGGGACAGCTTGTTTGATGTTAAAGAGCCTGAAAACACCAAGATTCATGTGCTTCTTGATTTTGATAGGGAAGTCATCAATTGGGTTTGCTACAGTTACTGGTACTACGGTAATATTAAAGGAGGGCTAGCACGGCTAAGACATACCCGTCTTAGCAAGTCACATGGCCACCCCTTGACCAATGAGATCGTTGCAAATTTTTAACTAGGTCCCTCGAATTTTTGGTATGTCTTTGAGCAGGTACCAGTAATGATATTTTCCGTGCTAGCCCTGCTCCAATGCTGACCAGGGTCTTACAATGGCGTGTTTTATAAGTACCAGTACTTTGGATACCATAGAGACTAAATATAATGGTTTCTACATCTTTCACTAGTACTGCTTGGCCCTGTCCATGAAATACCAGTAGGAATCTATAATGTAATCCACAAAGGAGCCCTTTGGATTAGGTCATGGGTACAGGGGGTGTCACTTTTAAATACTAGCCTAAAATGTCAATGTGTCACTTTTAAATACTTCGAAATATATACTGTCACCATTTTAACTCAAGTGGCATGATGTAGTGAATAGGCAATGGCATTCGCCAACATTCCTCTGTTAGATTATCAACTTGTGAAGCACGGGATAGCCACTTAGTGCCGCTAAAGTGCTGTAAAACACAAATCAATCAATCAATCAAATGGCATTCGCCATCCAGACTATTCACCAGCACTAAAGATTAAACTTAACATACATGTCTTTCAAGGAGTAGGTTAGATAATTTCACCATTCCTGTAGTTGGTATGTCAAAATCGACTGGTAAATACCCTGAAATACATACAGGGCTTTCTGTGAACATTCAATGGGAATCATTGTAGCAAATATATATGGTCATGTATGGCATCTTAGCAAATATGATTAATATAAAGATTGTTTTAATCTAATAACGAGCAAAATACTGATACATGGTCCCATTCCATAGGTAAAAGTAACCTTAAAATGGATATGTGTCAGTTAGGTTTTAGGTTTAATTGCTTTAGCAATGTTGGCTGTTTTTGGGGAAAATCTCCATTCTTTCGTAAGCCTAAGCCAAAGAGCAATTCAGAGGGAACCTTTTCAAATGTGCTCTGTTCCCATTTCAAGATCCCATACCCAATGCTGTTGAGACAAAGGGCAATAAATTTTGCATTCATAGATTTGACCCAAATTATATGATTTAGAGCCACTGTTATCCTCAAATGACAAAGTAAACTGACAAATCACAACTTTAAATTTGTGTCAAAAGCTGTGACCTAGATTAGGGATTCAATTATAAATAAGCCTATCTTAGAAATGGGACAAAATAATGTAAGCTAAGTCGGATAAATGCATAGAAATTGTGCCATGTGTTTCTAAACCCTCTGACTACAAAGAAAAATAAGTTTCATAAGGGGTAAACCACTTTATATTGAATAAATGCTTCCTTCAGAGTTAACTTGACCTAATTCTTTGTCACAGAAATAACCTTCAAATTAAAGACTTCACAGACCTCTCACCCAGAAAAGAAAAAAAAAGGACCTCCTGTAGCATTTTCCGAACAAATTTCAGATTTCTACTATAGGAATTCCTGTGCAACCCATATTTTGGACAAAGGTATGTGAATTATGCAAATGAGGTAAAATTCAGTGGGAATACGTCTGTAATCCTCAAGCCTTTGCTATGTATGGATGCATATTTCGATCATAGAAAAGAAATTATTTGACTACAAAAACACCCTCTAAAAGAAATCAAAGCTTCTTTCCTTATATAACCCATATCTCTTGTTTATTTGTGTCTTCGTTCTCATCTAATATAACCCATATCAAACTAGTATGCGCCAATGAAACCTGTTCCCAAATTAGTTAACTGCATTATGATCACCTCTTCCTTAGTGGAGCAGTTAATAAACACTTCAGTAAAAAAAAAGATTTCAGACCTCTCTTAGGGGGGGGGGGCAAAAAAAATTGCCCCTTTTCAGGTAAAAAGCCTGCGTGCGACTATAGAATAAAAGAGGGGACGGAAAATTTCAGATCCCTCGGACCACTCCCTAACGTTAACGAAACCTTTTTGGCCAAGTGGGATATGGGTCCAGTTGGTAGGCCACCTGACAGCTTCACCTGACATGCTCCATCACCAAAGCCTAGAATGTCTATCAAAGTCTTTCAACTTTCATTTCTGGTAAAGTGCTATGTGGATAGTGGGTTAATCTCCACCATGTGAACTGGTCTGAGTTTTAAGGGAACTATAAGCTTAGTAGGCCTACATGAATAATGGGTGTGGACCACTAAATTTGACATGGTGACATGGCAATTTCTTAAAATTGACATGTGACATGAGAGGTTCTTAGAGGTGACATTTGACATGGGGATTTAAGTGACATGTGACATAACCATTTCTTAAAATCGACATGTGACATGAGAGGTTCTTAGAGGTGACATGGGACATGGGGATTTAAGTGACATGTGACATAACCATTTCTTAAAATTGACATGTGACATGGGGGACCCCCCATCCACACCCCCTGAATATATTAAGTCCCAGAAGTGTGTCAGTCTAAAACGGCTAATAAACCCACATGTGATTGACATGAGGGGCCTTTACAAATGATTTATTAAAGGTAGACCAATGATCTGATGATAATAATGTCCATACATGGCTGATCATGTTTTACACGACCCCACGGTATCTATATATGCATCATTGGTTTGCTATATGTAAATGCATGTATTTTTCATTGAGGGGTCCCTACTAACAGACACCCTATTTTCTGTGTGAATCATAGCCATGGCACTTCAGTTAAATGCTTAAAATTTAGCCTACCTAGCATATGAATGCAATTAGTGAATTACAAGTGCTTTGATATGGCGTGTATGAACAATTGGAAGAAACAGTATCATGGATGTCGTAATCCTGATGGAAAAAAGCCTAGGCCTAACTTGAGTACAATTACTTCTTATCTGATTTATATTCAAGAGACTATTGGGGATTACGTAGGCCTAAGGGATTTCAGAGTGTTCAGAGCCCCAGCCGCACACCTGTGTCAGAAAACAACTTTAACAAGTGCCCCCTCCCCTTCCCCGTGGAACCCCTACTATTCTTCTGCTACTCAGGGTAGCTAGTTAGGACGCTAGTCCGGTTCTGTTTGCCGCCTCTCACCACAGCGCGGCGCGTCCTTCCTTCACAATGCTGCATGGATGCATGGATACGTGTACACAAATCACATGGTGTGGTGACTGACTGTATTGTCGCTCACAACAGACTGCGAAATATCTACCAAGGCAGCAGTCCCTAGGCTACAGACAACACAGACTTATCTGTAAATATCCTGGATGTAACCCGATGGACTAGTCGGGGGTGTGGCAGATTAATACCCATATGAAGGATATGGGAGAATGACTTTAATACTCACATAGGCCTAGCCATTGGAATGCTGGACAGGAGTCTCATGTTAAACTTAAGTTAAAGTGGGATAGGTCTGAGGGTGTTGATCAGGTAAGTTTTCTGATACATATATCAGTATTGAATGCAGAGCGTACTAAATGCCTAAGCCCCTACTGCTCAAAGCCCCCCCCCCCCCGCCTACATGATAGATAGGACATGGGTCATGGTAATGAACCTGTCAATAGTGTTTAGATACACAAAGGGAGATATAGGGTCCCCGCCCGGGTCCCTGTTTGCTTCCGGCCTGTCCTTACTTCTGAGGTGTCCAGTTACCAGGCAATCATGTCAGTACCCCCGGTAAATAATATATTTTCTATGGTCCCAAACGTTCTGGCTGTGAGTGTGAAAAGGACATATGACTAAGTGGAAATGAGTGGACATGGTCATGAAGCTTAATGCCAAAAAATAGGAAAGAAGAAATTTAGTGAGATGTGACATGGCCTGGGTGACATGCCCCCCCCCCCACTAGCCTAGACCCCATTTAATATTTTTCAATGTCTTGTCCCGGGGTCTTGTCACACTTGCCGATTCTAAAAATCAACTACCGTACTGTACTTAAGCCTTAAAGGGGGCCTAGCACAACTAAGACATACCCACTTTAGCAAGTCACATTGTCCAATCAGGGAGTTGAGATTTTTCCGCTTGATCCCATGATTTTGTGAACGATATTTTGGCAGGTACCCATGTTGAAAATCGCCGTACTAGTCTCCCTTTAAGGTAGGCCTACATAGAATCATTAATTCAGCCTACATTTCAGAATATTTATACACACAGCTACACTGTGGGCTCCCTTTCAAAGGTGGCATAATACACATAATACCCATTTAAGGTATTACCATGATGCATGAGTGCTTGACTGATGTGACCTAGGCTTATAGGCCCCAAGAAGTGCATTATTCCCGTTATAACAGAAAAAAATCACCCATCAGCCAGCTGACAACACATGAATATCAATTGTGAAGTCTAAAGGTGAGATGAAGTTAACCTCCTTTGCCAGGAGTGCATTATCCATCTAGATAATGCACGGTCAATCAGCCAATCAGAATGCAGCATTCAGGATAATGCACTCTGACTTCGCCTAGCAGTGTATTGGAGATGCCCTTGGCATCTCGATATAAGACCTGACAGGCTTTGTTTTATGTGAAATATTGAGCAGTGAAATTACCTGAGTCGACCAGTGCATTTGTGTATAGCCTTTGGTTGGAGCTGGTGTATTACCTGTCAATTACATAGCCTAAACACCAGTAAAATAATGCTGGTAGGTAGTTAGATTATGGTCTATTTACCCTACCCTGCAATGACCTAGCAGACGTTGCTGCCAAGGATGCAACAAATCAAGTTCCAATAGATATGCCTCTACCATCAGAGGACCTCAAACGGAAAATCAGGAAATACATCCACCAAAAGTGGCAAGAGTCATGGGACGCTGAAAGAGACAATAAACTCTACAAAATACAGCCCAAGATAGGCACAACGAAGAAAGCCAAATGCAAGAGCAGAAGAGAAGAAATTGTCATGAACAGACTAAGAATAGGCCACACCAGACTAACGCATTCACACCTGATGAAGAGAGAACCCAGACCGCTTTGCAACAGGTGTCAAAAACACCTGACGGTGGAACATTTCCTTGTGGAATGTAGCCAGTGCCCCATCAGGGCACAATACCATCAATGTACAACACTGAAAGAGTTATTTGATACCTGCAGACCGGATACAATACTTGCATATGTCAAGAACCTGGGATACTACAGTCAAATTTAAACAGTAGAAACTTTCTTCCATAAAACCTTTAGGCACAAATAGCCATCACCAGTAGCTGACGTGCCGTAAAACACTAACTAACTAACTAACTTTACCCTACCCTTAGAGGTGGTCATTATTTATCAACAGGGGGGTGGTGGTGGGTTTTCGCACGGACGCGCAAAAATCTTTTACGCCCCCCCCTCTACGGCAGTCAAATTTTTTTTGCACCCCCCCCAGAGGCGCGGAGAGTTTCCGCGCCCTTCTTTGATCTATAGTAGCGCGCAGGCATTTTTGCTAAAAAGAGGGTGAATTTTTTTTTAGCGCCCCCTCAAGAGGGGTCAAAATTTTTTCAGCCCCCCCCTCGGGAGGGGTCTGAAAATTTTACGCCCCCCCTCAAACCCACCCACCCCCGTTGATAAATAATGACCACTCCCTTACACTGGCAGGTGCTTTGTCACTAATCCCCATGTTTGGCATAGCTGTGAACTTTCCAGCACTGCCGGCTTCCCTAACCCACTTAAAGGGGTCTATTTCTCCTCTTTCCTCGGGCAAAAATCTTTTACGCCCCCCCCCCCTCTACGGCAGTCAAATTTTTTTTGCACCCCCCCAGAGGCGCGGAGAGTTTCCGCGCCCTTCTTTGATCTATAGTAGCGCGCAGGCATTTTTGCTAAAAAGAGGGTGAATTTTTTTTTAGCGCCCCCTCAAGAGGGGTCAAAATTTTTTCAGCCCCCCCCTCGGGAGGGGTCTGAAAATTTTACGCCCCCCTTCAAACCCCCCCCCCCCCCGTTGATAAATAATGACCACTCCCTTACACTGGCAGGTGCCTCGTCACTAATCCCCATGTTTGGCATAGCTGTGAACTTTCCAGCACTGCCGGCTTCCCTAACCCACTTAAAGGGGTCTATTTCTCCTCTTTCCTCGGGCTTCCCTAGCCCACTTAAAAGGATCTATATCTCCTTTTTCCTATCCTCTTGGATGTGTGTGGTGCACATATGCACGGGCACTGACACATTCCTCTGTGAAATTGTGTAATGTAGTTCTCGCTATGAATATGACCTTAGCTGTCGAAATGGCGTAAAACATCTATTACTCACTCACTCTCCAGCACTGCCAATAATTATGTAGTTCAAGTGTTTTTTATAGAGCATTCCCCTTGTACCGCAGTCCAGTCATGGGGGTGTGGATGGGGGTCCCCCATGTCACATGTCAATTTTAAGAAATGGTTATGTCACATGTCACTTAAATCCTCATGTCCCATGTCACCTCTAAGAACCTCTCATGTCACATGTCGATTTTAAGAAATGGTTATGTCACATGTCACTTAAATCCCCATGTCCCATGTCACCTCTAAGAACCTCTCATGTCAAATGTCGATTTTAAGAAATTGCCATGTCACCATGTCAAATTTAGTGGTCCACACCCATAGTCATGGCTGTGTGGAAGTAAGGGGTACAAACACTCCTATGTAGAGCATGGGAAAGGTGACCCCATTTCCATTAGTCAGTGATTTTTACCCAAAATATCAACTTTTGTGTAATCATGTCTGGACAATATGATAGGTCATATTCTTGGTATCTATGTTGGTGTCATCAATGAAAGTAATCCATATATCTATCAGTGGTAGGGAGACTTAATCAATATAGGTTAGGCCTAAAGCTATACTGTTCCATAGTGGGTGACTGCCCAGCTGTACCCCCTCACTCAAAGAGCGGTCCCTAGACTTGGAAACCCCTAATACGAACAATGCACTGAGGTCGTGCATGGTGCGAGGCAGTCTCGTCCAGTCGGGATTCAGGGAACTCCCTCTCTCGTGTTTGGGGATTGTGGGTCCCCATATTCTGGGGAATATTACTACGCATTGTACCTGCCTACATATTAGCACTACAGCAACCAGCGGCTAGAACTACTTTTACCCATAAACGCTGGTCGCCGGAGACTCATGCCAGTGGTCGAGCTGGGGTGCGAGGTTACCTGCTCTGGTCTGGGTGTGTGTGTGTGGGGGGGGGGGGGGAGTGGTACTGGTACATATACGGACTTAGCAGTATTATTTATTAGCCAATGAGATAACCCCAACGATTCACTGTGGTCCTCTCCAGGGCAGACTAGTACCCATCTAGTACCCATCTTATAAGTAGAACTCGCTGGTAACAAGCTCCAGTAATGGCGGCATCCGTGACCTGCTAACTCGGAATAGCTCCTCTATATACCAATATTGCAGGATGTAGAATGTGTGCAGCCATTTCTTGAGCTGGTTTCCAGCATGCTACACTGATAGCTATCGGATAGCACTTTGACGACCAATAGGACTGTAAAAAATGTGGATAGCGTGATGCATTGATGCCCACTTTACCCTTTATGGATGACATGATGCATTGATGCACACTTTACCCTTTATGGATGGCATGATGCATTGATGCACACTTTACCCTTTATGGATGACATGATGCATTGATGCACACTTAACCCTCTATGGATGGCATTATGCATTGATGCACACTATTTACAGCAACTCACTTAGCTCATTAAGGGTGTCATGATGCATTTGCCCTTGTCCATTCATGCATCATGTACCATTAGCCTTTTATGGATGGCATGATGCATTGACCCACAGTTAACCCTTTATGTATAGGATGATGCATTGGTGCACACTTAACCCTTAATGGATAGCATGATGCATTGATGCACAATAAACCCTTTATGGATAGCATGATGCATTGATGTACAGTTAACCCTTTATGGATGGCATGATGCATTGATGCACAGTTAACCCTTTATGGATGGCATGATGCATTGATGCACACTTAACCCTTTATGGATGGCATGATGCATTAATGCACACTTAAACCTTTATGGATTGCACAGTGCATTGATGCACAATTAACCCTTTATGGATGTCATGATGCATTGATGCACACTTACCTATTTATGGATGGCACAGTGCATTGATTGTGTTGTTATTGTTATTGAAAACATCATTAGCTTTTGACAGTTCATCATGATTTAATTTCAATACCTCTGTCCCATGATAGTACAAAGGGCATGCTGTATAATTTCATATTCTTGGGCATCTCCTTAGGACTGAGTCCTTCACCTGTGACAATTTAATGTTGGCCTGATGCATGAATGCCTTCCTGGTGAGGTACCTTCCAGGGCTGCATTCATGGATCATGAATACCAAAGAGCAAGTTGCATCAAAACCCTGAAAGGATCAAAACTTAGGTTTGTAATTCACATGGTGTCACAATGTAAGTTTCACTGTGCATTTGATCAGTTTCAGTCCCGGTAGGCGGTGACCATACAATAAGATGGAGAACGAAAGGGTAACACGTGTCCTGCACGGGGACATGCAGGATCTGCCCCCCATGAACTCACAGATCATCAGGATATTTACGAGTTCAACATTCACCGGTATGCAATTCTCATTTTTAATTTGGTCTACATAGAAATGATTTTCCATTTATAATCTCCTGCAGTTAGCAGGATCCATTATCAACCAATGAGATAACTCTCGGCAATCACTGCCAAATTTTACCTGAGTGGCACTTCTTATCTGTTTCATGATAAAGGTATTGCTCTGAGATGAATTGATAATGAAAAAGGACATCACCAAACTTAGATGCTGTCATAGGTTACTGGATATGGCTGCACTTTGTTGCTTTTAGACATCATATAGCCTTTAATGGGTGAAACAAACCAATAATTTGGAGTACATTGTTTTTCAGACACAATGCAGGAGAGGAACTCTCTAATAGAGAATGTTTATCCCAAGATACAACAGTACTGTCGCAGCAAGTATGGTCTGGAGTTTCAGGTGAGGTTACAAGCCAAGGATTTAAATTCTTTCTTTTTTAAAAATTTGTTTAAAAGAAAAATCAATTAATTTCATTTGTGTAATTTTTTTCAAATTTCACTACAAGGTATTTTATTATCATCTCGGTCCCAGATGATAAAGCAAACTGTTTCTTCCTATGAATTCACATGGCTTCTTGTTTTAAATCCACTAAAACTTCTTGAAGAACCAAGGCGAAAGGAAATATATGTAATGAGCTAGATATATCATTTAATATACCTAAAAAATAAGAGTGAAATCAGGAATTGGCCCTATACAGACTACTATAGGACATTGAATATAGATCTGTATTTTTGGTAGATATGATGTATAACACTAAACAATGCGAAGAGCCCTCTGGGACATTGACAATTCATAAACACATTTGAAAACAGGTGGTTGACATGCGTTGGGGGGTGCGTGACGAGGCTACCGATGATCACCAGACCACATCACTTTGTATACAGGAAATACAGAACTGTCAACAGCTGTCTGCTGGACCCAACTTTGTGGTAGGCCTTTTTTCTCTTTATCTTCAATACCCCTAGGTTAGTGCTTTTATCCGCAAAATGGCCTTCTTTGGGGTGCTCCCATAAGACGGGTCGGCGGGTCTTTAAGCTGCGGCTTATCCATTTGGTTTATGATGTTTAACAAGGTTGGCCAGAATTAATTTAACCTGATGTCAAAAACTGTGGTTCCTGCAGCATGTTACTTGTTATAGCCTGGCTGTACTCTCTCCATGCACACAGGGATGGCATAACGGTCGCCACAGTGCTTACATACCTTTACCCCTAGTACGTCGGGACGTCGGGAAACGATGCAGGGTCACTCTCACCAGATTGGTGCAGGTCTGAAAATAGGGGGTTATTCATTTTGAAGACTTGTGTAAAATTATTTTGTATCATATTTGTACATTTGTTATTTTTCCCATGTCAGATAGGCTTACACCTACATGGCAAAAATAATTTCATTGTAAAACAGGTCATATCTGTAATGTTCTATGGGCTATGACCTGAATAATCCATGAATTTAACTCCTGGAGATACACACACAACACTAAACCAAAATGGCTGCTGGACTCAAACTAATTATTTATTCACAAGAGGTCACATGACCTGAATACTGGTCTGTGATTGGCCGATGGCTCAACACTACATCTCTCCCCTTTTAGAATAAACCTTGGGTTATTCGTAATGTTGAAACACATATTTAGGATAAAGACACTATGAAAGTACTATTCAAATGTTCAGAATATGTACTGTCAGTTAAGAATGTTTATGGTAAACCATGTCAGCATCTTCTCGTATATATCAGATATATCAGTCACTGTCCTTTTGCATATTGAATGCACGTACTAGTTCTCAAATAAATGAAACTTATGTATCTACCATAAAATTCTCAACCTATCTATAAGGAGAGGATAGACTGTCCTCATCCTTTATAAAGATCTTGGGGATTATTCTGCCCCGTGTGGAAGATCTTTATTTTCCCTAAACTACATAGTCTTTTAACCATGCTGTCTTTGATCTGTTACGTTGTGGTCTTTCATTAACCACAACTGGTTGCTTTGGAGTTGAACGCTGAGGAGTTACTGGTATTTCAGCATTCGGACGTGGCGGTGTGACAGGCATAGGACCTGTCTCAGGCACGTCAACAGGTTGTTGAGTACTTCTAGTTGGATAAGGCATCATCCTGGGAGCCTCATCATCACTCTCATCGTCTGATCTCACAGGTTGAATGTTCTTGTCAATAACTTTAAACTTAGAGGTGTTCCTGGTGATGTGTTTGCCACCTCTATTAGCAGTGACCATTGACCCTTTACGCTCCGTAACAATGTAGGGTTTGGAGTCATACGGTGTTGTTGTCTTGTTCCGTCGAGGTTGCTCTACCAGGACAACATCTCCTTGTCTGATGTCACTGGGAACAGCACGTCTCCGTTCATCTGCATAAGACTTCATTTTAGCCTTTGCTTGCTCATCTTGGCGACGCATCACACTATCATTCCTTTCCTCCCCTAAAAATGAAGGAAGTTTCACCTCAAATGGACGTCCAAACATGGCAACAGCAGGCGACTCACCAGTATCATCATTTGTATCCTTCCTGACCTCGTTTACACGTGCCTGTTTCTTCTTTTTCTTCTTCACTTCTGCCTTCGTCTTAGGCTTTTCTTCTTTAGAAGGTGAAGTACAGCATCGTGCAAAATGATCAAGGTTACCACACTTCCTACAAGTCTTCCCTTTGGCAGGACACCATTGTTGATCATGCCGGAAATTGCAAGAACTACATCGTGTCAGTTGTCCCTTGTCTGCAGGTTTAGGTTTCTGAGACTCTCGTTGAGATGACTTCTGTTGCTGTTTAAACTTAAGCCTATGTACAGATGTCTCACCTCGCTCAATAGTACTAGATTGTTGCTCAGACATCTCCATAGATCTACCTTTGTCTAAGATCTGGTCAAGTGTCCAGTTCTTGTTCTCCAGAGCGTCTTTCCTCAACTTGGAAGATCTACAGTGTTGAATCACCTGAGACTTCAGTTCACGCTTTAAATCAGTGAATTCACAGTACTTGGCAAGCTTCCTCAATTCAGTGACATACATATCCAGAGTCTCACCTGGTTCCTGCTCTCTCATGCGGAACTCATAGATGCCAAACTCAGGATTCACTTGAGGTATGAAATAGTCATTGAGAGCATCACGCACTACTGTATAAGCATCCTGATTGTTTGCAGCCACAGGATCTGGGATAGTCAGTGTATCACAAATGTCATCAACCTCCTCACCTGCATAGTGTAGCATTAGAGACTTCTTCCTTGCAGCATCTGTTATTGTCAGACCAACCATCAGCTGTTCAAAGCGTCGTACCCACTTTTTCCACCTGACCCCGACTGTGTCTCTGTCTGACAGATCAAAAGGTGGAAAGTGTGGCAGAGCCTCAGCCATGATTGCCTTCAAGCACAGATTCTCAGGGTTACTTACAGGATCAACAGTTAATGTCAGTAAAGTCACTCACCCTGTCTTGGAAGTCTTTATCAGTCCTACCTCAATACAGTGGTGGTGGTAGTAGTAGCACACTGTTGGCCTGCTCCTGGATCTTAGCGCACCTCAGCAGTGGCAGGTGTACACACAGAGCAGCAGCAGGTAAGCAGGGAGGGGAGCTCCAATCCAGCTTGAAAGTGAGCTATTTCTCCAAAATTCTCCTTATTCGGCCAATAACTCGTGTAAAATCCTATCTCTCCTGGATCACCGAGTTACTATATCCCATCCTCGTCGCCAAATGTAATGTTCTATGGGCTATGACCTGAATAATCCATGAATTTAACTCCTGGAGATACACACACAACACTAAACCAAAATGGCTGCTGGACTCAAACTAATTATTTATTCACAAGAGGTCACATGACCTGAATACTGGTCTGTGATTGGCCGATGGCTCAACACTACAATATCTTTTTGTTACCTAAGGTCAGAAAGGCCTAAAATGCCCTTTTTTTCACAATAAGCCTTCTCCAAGCCACTGAAATCTCACAATATTATTTTTTATTGTAATATCATGTATTAATAATGTGCACATGTGTACAAATACCTCTCTTCCCCACCCCCTGAACATTTTTATCACCTCTTAAGTCTTCTCTTTTTTATTTCTTGCTACAAATAGCAAATGGTCAAAGAGCCGCCCTTGGGTGGCTCTTTGACCACTTACTCTGTTTGATTTCTTTTCACATTTTTAATATCTTGATTTTGAATATTCTCATATTATCCTTTATTTTTCCCAAACAAAGGGGACACTCAGCTAGTTAAGCTCATCTTTTTAATTAGTGTTGAAGGTGATATTTTTTTTCCATGGCCTTCCAAAGTCTAGTTTTACCTTCTTCATTTAGATGGGTGGCTCTTTGACCACTTGGACAGTTTGCTCTATATTTCTGATACACTTGGTATTTAACTATAACCTTTATGTTCATTATGATAACGATGATAGGTCCTGTCTGTTGGTCAATCATACGAAACTGAGAAATATTATGGAAATTAACAAGGTCCAAAGAAGAGGTGGTTTTTTGACCACTTGGGTGGCTCTTTGACCACTTGGGTGGCTCTTTGACCACTTGGGTGGCTCTTTGACCACCTGATATAAATGCATGAAATTACTATAATCATGAATTATTAAGAACACCAGTTTGATATTCAATGATGTGTAAAGCTTACACAGACCATTCTGACTTTTGAAAAATACATTTTGAGAGTTTTTAAAGATTAATGGGGCCTATTTGGCCATTTGGATGGCTCTTTGACCAGCTGGGGTGGCTCCTTGACCACCTGGGGTGGCTATTTGACCAGCTGATATAAATCCATGAATTTACAATAATCATAAATGATTGAGAATGCAAATTAGATGTGTACGGAAATGTACAGCCTTTGCACTCTATTTTGATTTTAAAAATTTATTTTGAGACTTTCTTTTAGACTACTGGGAGCCTATTTGACCATTTAGGTGGCTCTTTGACCACCTGAGGCCAGCTATGATAATGGCATGACTTCACCTTATGAGTAATTACAAATGCAAATTGAATGTATAATGATGTACAGATCCCATGCCCTCTATTCTGACATCTAAAACAATATCTTTTGAACATTTTTGAGGGTATTTTGGTGGCTATTTAACCAATAGGTGGCTCTTTGACCACTTGGGGCGGCTCTTTGACCAGCTGAGATAATGCCATGACTTTACTATAATCGTGAATAATTACAAATACAAATTAGATGCATAATGATGTATATAGCCTATGAACTAGACCCTGACCGTTTAAAAATATTTTGAAACAATTTCAAGACTATTGGGGGCCTTTTTTGGCTATTTGGGTGGCTCTTTGACCACTTAGGGTGGCTCTTTGACCACCACCTGTGGCATGAATGTAAACCAATATAACTATAACAATATTTGAAAATTTACCCAGGGTATTGTACATCTTTGCAAACAATAGGCTTTAAGCAAAATGTGAAAAGTGCTTAAACCCACATAAGTGACCCCAGGTACATACACAAAAACTGCAAAGTTTATAAAAGGCAAAGTCCTAGAAAAAGGGCAGAAAAAATAATTAGGAGACCCATCAATTTTTTATAAGTCAATAAAATACAAATCTTTTTAAATAATATTATAGAACTTACCATAACCTTTTCTATGGTGTAAAATAGTAAACCCTTTGTTGAAGGAAAATTGGCAAAAAAAATATAATCAGTAGGCCTCCTAGGTGGCCAAAGAGCCACCTATAAACCACACATGGCAAAAAGACTCCATTGTTAATAATATTTAATCATATATTTAAGGAAAAAGGAATGTGTAACAAGATCCATCTATACATATATTTTCCATGTGCCAAAGGATTACACTGAACTCCTAAATATCATTTTTCACTATCTCATATCAGACCTGCACCAATCTGGTGAGAGTGACCCTGCAGCTTTTCCTCTTTTCCTGGCCATGAGAACAAGGCCATCAGCAAATAACCAGAAATCATTACAGTTACATTCCATCTATAAGATGGACATACTCGAATTTTAGGTTTGGGGGGCTACTAGAAAATATTTGGGAAGTGGGGGAAAATCGCCCCCAATGCTGAAGGATTGGAAATTGGGTCATGAGGCAGCTTTCGTGCCATATTTGGAAAATTCGCTGGTTCCCGAAATTTACACAACGTGGCAAAGGGCGGTAAGACTATGTCAGGATAACATCTGGCATGCAGGTTAAAATGGCATTAGTGTGCAAGGAGAGAATTATAACTGCATCAAGCATGAAATTTAATTCATCATGCAGTCCCTGAAGGGTCAGGATTGAAAATAAACAAAACTTTTAAACTCATCAAACTATTGCAGGTGTTCCTTGGACAGAGACATGGTTATCGGCCATTCCCTCCCACCATAGAGAGCACAGAGTTCAGGATACTACTGGGGGAACTGCAGACTGCTGGTGTGGACAGCGCTATCCTCAATGAGTGGTTCCTGGAGGATCTTAATGTCTGCCCGCCCGTACATGTACTACAACCAATCTCATCTAAGATACCTGGCTATCTGTCTGAGGTCAGATATTACTCTTGATTAACCAGACTTTAGGGTTTCAGATGCCTGTAACTTTTTTTGATATCCAGGGGTAAAACTTTATCATAGAATGATGACCATAACCTATGTCTATGATATACATATTCTTTTCAGTGCATTGGTATTCACACATATAAATTATTTATGACGGTACCATTCATTTATATTTCAAGAATCCTGAAGTTAAATCCAAAGCTAGAAAAGACTGGAATGCAGCATTCGGAAAGATGCAGATACTCCTCCGCCAAGCGATAACATCAGCGCATGAAAAGGGGAAGGTGGACAGTGATGCAAAGGACAAATACTTCATGTCAGGTAGGGTTTGTGAATAGTTTATTTCATTGAATTATATTGTCTATATGAATTATATTACCATTTAGTCTTGACTATAACAAAGTATGGGAGTTAGAATATGACAAATACTTTTATATTTCAGGGAAATAAAATGTCAAAATAATCCAGCGTTATTGTAAGCCTTACTTTACTTACTGCAAAATACATGGGAGGGTCTTCTTCATTTTGTAGTGACAGAACAGGAGATAGAGAAAGGCGTCTTTAAATCCCCTGGGGACCCAAACTCTCAGTGCTTGTGCTTTGTTCGAGTGATTGACGATATACTCAGCCATCTGTCCCATGACAAAGCATGGCGCTTCATCGACATGGTGGGAGCAAAGATCGATGAAGAGGCACAGATGATGCTGACAGAACTACGTGATGAAAAGATGGCAAATGCTGTGAAGAATCTCCACAGGTAAAACTATACTATAGTCTATTAGAGTATTCACTGTAATTATCAGTAGTACATACACTCTACTATAAAGCACATAAAATCTTTTGGCTAGAATATAAAGTAAAAATAATCAAAATTAATTTAAGAGGCTATTTTCACTATTAGATACAGAGAGTTTATCAACAATGTCTTTTAAAGCCGGTACAAGATGTCATATATATGAATTGGGAATACCAAACATATTTGCTATTTGACCTATGGGATAGGACGTCCCCCCAGATGCCCCTGATGTCACGATCTGCCAATCCAGTCGGCCTTGTCTGCGGTCCCCTTTAGAATGTCCTGCTATGATCTCAATCTATTTTGTCAGTTGTTACCATGATTGAAACATATATCTGTGTGAAACTAAAATGCTTCCAGCATTTCATCCAGAAAGCACCGGTCAACCGGGTTAACTCGGTTGGGGCACTATAAAGTGGCCCTTGATTGCACCAGTACTTTGGCTCAATCTGAAGCCATAAATCAGAGTGGTACTCCTTACTGGTGGTGATTTCTATTTGGAAGTGTGGCAGGATAGAGACCACTCAGTTTCACTCCCCACCAAAGAGCAAAGACTGATGACCTGTATTGTGCAGATAATGGGCCAGTTATTACCAAAATGAATGACACACTATCACATAGGGAAGGGCATACAATTGTCTTAAATACCTATAAGAAAAATCTATACCAGATTTTATACCAGCTTTAAAGGGACTGTGCACGTTTTCAGTGAATGTGATATGTATTTTTAACTTGAAAAGAGTTATAGAAGACGACAATGGGTCCCCTCATTTTCAGTCATTTTGGTGGTGCAAATAAGTTTAAAAAAAGATGGAAATTTTATATATAAGAGGCAGAATTACTTAATGAATTTGTAGTGCCATCAAAGGAGGAGATGTAGGGGTCTTGCAGGAAAAGGTATTTCAGTACCAACTATTGTAAATTTTGAGTAATTGTCTATATTCTACAGAGTCAGTTGGTTGGCGGCCATAAGACACTTTTGGCCTGCAATGGTGAAGGTATATGATGTTGATCCATGTATCAACTTTCCCACCTTTTTTGGCAATGTGGTGCGAATAGGGCAGTTTTGGCGGGAGTTATGCGAATAATGGTTGGGTGGTGCCAATAACCTGGGTGAGGGAATGCTGATGTCAGACCACAAGCTAGACTTGGTCAAGGCTATTGATTTATTTCTTTTCAAGTTACGAGCAATGCACATTGCTGCTGTATATTGTTGCCATCACTGGCATACAATAACACCAAATGTCACCGCGTTGTACTCCACTTCTCTAACTTCTATGTTTGATGCTCTGCCTCTGATTTTCTTGATTTTCAAATTCACCCATTTCATATGAACAGATTACCTTTCATTTATACATGCATATGATATAATGAAAATTCACTCCCTTAAATTAGATACAGATAATCTGTCAGATACAGCAATGTGCAAGTTTGCATGTAAATTCATAATCTCAAAGTAGAAACTACTGAAGTATCCCAATTATAAAGATGCCACACATATCAGATTGTCATACTTGATATAATTGCAGATGCCCATTTTGGGCGCAAATTGTCAGAATCGAACATACTCAGGGTATTTCTGTCAATATTGCAGGCTCAAGGTTTTGTGGAAAGATGTATGCGATGGCTTGGATAACGAAAAGAAGAACTACCTTGACATGTTTTCAAACACCTACTACAAGGCTCTAATCAAAATGATTGATGAAGGCATCATCTTTAACCAGAAGCTGTCTGAAGACAGCATCTATATGGAAGTATTACAACACCTGCATATGGCAAAAGACCGTTGTGAGCTCTTCCATGGCAGACAGAAGGTTCTTGATGAGGTGAAAGCAGGTGTTTTAAAGACAGGAAACAAACCTGTCATTGTAGTAGGTTCCTCTGGCTGTGGCAAGACCTCAGTTATATCAAAGTGTACAATGCTGATATCAGAATGGCATACTTCCAATGCTAAGTCAGTTATCATATTACGATTGTTAGGCACTACTCCTTCTAGTACTAGCGTTCAGCAGCTTATGAAATCATTGTGTGATCAGATAGCCCTTTGTTATGGCATCAAAGACTTCTCAGCATCTGATGACACAAACACACTCATACGGGAATTTCATGAACTCTTAGAAAATGCAAGTGCAGAACAACCACTTTACATCCTGCTAGATTCCTTGGACCAGTTGTCCCCAAAGAGCAATGCATTCAAGCTTACCTGGCTGCCTAGACAGCTGCCGAGTAATGTGAAATTGCTGATGTCAACACTTCCAGACCGTCATGGTATTCTAGAAACCCTACAAAAGAGGTATAGTACAGCAACTTTTGTGAACATCACGCAACTTGGTGAGGAGACCAGTAAAGATATCTTGAGTTCATTGCTTGTTGCTAAAAACAGAAAGTTGACAAAGGAGCAGCTAGAGGTAGTTCAAACAGTGTTCAGGGATTGCAGTCTAGCCTTGTATGTTAAGCTCATGACAGACCGAGTTTTAACATGGAGTTCCTACCTTGATATGTCAAACATCCAGCTACCGAAAACAATCCGTGAAAGCATAAACTGGTTATTTGACCAGTTGAAACATAAATTGGGTACAACATTTGTGATGCATGCTCTAGGATATCTGACTGCATCTAAGGCAGGATTAACCGAAACAGAAATAGAAGATCTGTTGTCTCTTGATGACGTTGTACTGACTGATGTTTTCCAGTATCATGTTCCACCAGTGAGAAGAATACCTCAAATGTTGTGGCTGCGACTGAGAAGTGAAATTGCCTCCTACCTTGTTAACAGGGAGGCAGATGGGACGAGAGTGATCTTCTGGTACCACAGGCAGTTTATTGAAGCTGCCAGGGAATACTTCTTAGGTGATGCAACCCATCATACTTATCTTCACAAAATGATGGTTGAGTACTTCTCTGGGATTTGGCATGGTAAAGAGAAAGAATTCAAGTACAATGAATACCAGATGAAGAGACTGGGTCTCAACTGTCCTGATAGCAAAGCAGACAGAAAGGTATCCCCACAACCTCTTGTCTTTGAGATACAAGATGAAGACTTAGGAGGATTTGAAGCAACAAAACAGGTGAACATTCGTAAACTTGTCAACTTGCCTTACCATATGCACCGCAGTGGACATTCAATTGAATGTGATGCACTTCTTCGAAATGAGTGTCTCTACAACTATGAATTCTTGAAGACTAAGGTTGAGGCTTGCTCTGCACAGTTGGTGATGTCTGACTTTGACTTACTTCATCATAGTGATGAGTGTGACAGTTGGCTGAGAAACATCTTCAGAATGAGGAAGACAACACTTAACAAAGATCCATCGACTCTCCCAGTTGAAATAGCAGGAACTCTTTTACCTGTGTCAACTGTTAAGCCATACCTAAAGGAACTGATCGATAATTGCTACAATGTGGGTGTTAAAACTAATGCACTCCTTGCAAGACATCTATGCTACCAGATGCCCGGTGGTTCACTGATACATGAGATTGAACACCCATTGCTACCTGCAAAGGAAAAGATGATGGTCTTGACCAAAGGCCCTGTTGTGCTTGCAGCTCTCACCCAATTTACAAATACTCTTGTATTATGGAATATAGAAGGTGGGGAAGTAATTGAAGAGGTGAAACTTTGGCCAGAGAATGAACCTAAATTCAATGTCCTTGCAGTAAGTACATCAGGAGACAAAATTGTATGTGGTTGTGCATATCACAGTGAGGTAAATCCCATTGCAGTATATGATGTTACTGCAGAGGAACTTATAGTGAGCACCAAACTTGCAAAGCTCTATCCCAAGATTGGATTCATTGACAGCTATGAATTGGGGCTCATGGATGACAAGATATATGTGAATGTCAAAGGAAGAGAGGCAGACTGCTTTGATTTTCAGGGAAATCATCTGTACACATTTGATGTCCAAGCAAGTGAAATGCATTTACATCAGCAAGTTGGGGAGCGACCTCCACAGGTTGCCTTTACCCTGAAAGAGAATGTTGAGATAATGTGGTTCAATGCATGTGATAAGAAAACACTTGCATCCACTTTGGCTATGGCTGAAGTGCCTCACAAGATGGCCTTCCATGAAAATGGGAATGATGTTTTTGCAATCTACAAGGATGATTCTAATGTCAAGTGCTTTGAGAGAAAGCAAGCTGAGAATGGGCAAGATAGCTGGGATCTGAAGGCCATTATTGACCTCAATGATGAATTTTCCTTCTACACCTTTGGGAACCCAAATAACATCTCAGTATGTGGGCCATACCTGATACTCTTTGCTGAAAAAGGTCTGTCACTGTGGAAGTATGCAAAGAAACGCTTGTTTAATGAGTTTGAAATACCTGATGAAGTAAAGCCTAAAGATGAGAAGGTTACTTCTTGTGAAGCTCAAGTGACATCAGACCGCCGCCTCCTCTTGTGTGCCTATGACAGGTATATCATTGTATGGGACCTGCTTCATGGCAGACTACAGCAGACCCTCAAAGCCATGACTGTTCCCATATCCAAATTCCTTATTGCCCAATGCGGAGTGGACTTATTTCCTTCAGATGTCATCATAACAGCCACTTCAAGACACCGCTCCATCAAAGTATGGGATTCCTCACAGGCTGATGCTCGCACCCATGAACCATTGATGATGAATGCTGCTTGCCGGCATGCTAACATGGCTGACAACTGCGATCGTATGATTCTCCGCAGTCACGATGTTTATGAGACAAGGGTTGTTGATGTAAAGAAAGGGCGTAGCATATCCCAGCCAGCTAAAGATCAGGAAACCAAAGAACTTATTTTAAGTCCCAATGGTAAATATGCAGTTCTTAATGACTTCCAGAGTGTTCCAAGCATTAGAGTTTTCAATGCTGATGATGGTTCCCTTATTCAAAAGCTGCCTATAGAAACCATGTACTTGAAGCGGTTCAGCATCAGTCAGACTTCCAAATATATTGCAACACATGCAGAAATATCAGCAACCGAAGGAGTTCAGACAAATGTGTGGGACCTCAAATCTGGGAAGCTTGTCAAGAAGATAAAGGCTGCTCAAGGAGGCATCAGTAAGCTTCTGTTTGCTAACAATGATAAAGTCCTTGTCACATTGCAGATGTTCCCATTCATCCAATATGATGAAAATGCTGTAATGCACATCTACAGTATGAGGTCTGGCAAAGAAGTGTACACCATCCCAAACGTCCTGAAGGACACTTCCCTACTAGTAGTACCAAACACAGTGTTTGTCCAAACCATAATCGCTGCTACTAGTGAGAAACCACAGAGAGTGGTTCTCATAGATGTAACAAATGGAAAAGAACACTCCAGTTATGATGTTCCTGTATCAACGAGATGGATAACCAATACATCTCAAGATGGGAAAACAGCAATCGATTCAGAATATCATGTTGTTGATGTGTTCAGTGGCAAAGTACTGTTTGACCTAGGATTTGATATACCTAGGCCAATACCAGGTCCATTAGCACCTCGAATAAGCCCAGATAGTAAGTTTGTTATTTGGACTGTGCACCAAGAGGCCGTGGTGAAAGTGGCGAGAATCAAGGACCAGAAACTGATAGGTACCTGCTACACACATGGTCAGCCTGTCAGTCTCGCCATCAGCAAGGACAACATTGTGGTATGCTGCACCTATGAAGGCATCATCATGCTGCTCAGCATCATTGATGTTGATGAGAAAGACTCTAGTCTACAGGTCAAGGCACTCAAAGAATTCATAGACAGTAAAGAGGGGCCAATGTGGGGAAACAATGAAGCTTTAGATGCAAAGCAAAAGAAAAACAAATCATCATCATTTTGTACCATAACCTAAATAGGGATCCATTTAACACTTGGTGGTCAATACAGGTCGATGAATCTTATGTTTGATCCAGAACCCTGATGTGAATCTGTGAAAGCTAAACTGTGTGCTTCATATATAGAAAAACTCTGGAGACGCAGTCGCCTTGCTGACTAAGCCCTTAAAGGGTTCAAATTCAATTTCATGTCATGCGCTTGATTATTGGATTATAATCATTCACCTATCAACTACCGTAATCTCCCGCGTATAAGGCGGGTCTTATACGCGAATCAGACCTTGGATGGGTCTAATACGCGGGAGGCAAGCTGCCTTGAGTTGGGGGTGTGCCTTAAACGCGGGTTTTTCCGTTATCTCAATTGGGATTAGGTTCAGTATGATGCTGATCATATATTTTTTTGAATGCCACAAATGAGCTGTGACCTGAAGTAGAACTTATCTCTAACATTGTATCATCAGTTCTTTTGATTTCTTTTCCTACATTCATGCATTCTATCAATGTTGTAGCATGTTAGGTAATGGATTTAAATCATAACATTATCTAAACATAGTTGGAACATCTGTTCTTAAGTCAAACATATAGCAAGTGTATATAAATGGTATACTGGCTCCATCTAGTGGCACTTCTAGGAACCATTCCTATTGAATACATGATTATAAATGAAAATAATCAAGGTACAGTTTGAGGTAAATTTCTATTGTATACTATCTTCTGACACAGGTTTGACAAATCAACCACATCATGATGACCTATTGACATGATAACATGAAATGTATCATGTAAAAGCATGGATAACCTAAAATCCATTTACAACTACAGTACTGGGAATACAATCTAGCACATAATAAAAATGCAAACTGTATCTTAATCATGATCATTTATAATACTATATTCAATAGGAATGATTCCTAGAAGTGACACCAGATGGAGCCAGTATACCATTTATATACACTTGTGTTTGACTTAAGAATAGATGTTCAAACTATGTTTAGATAATGTTATGATTTAAATCCATTACCTAACATGCTACAACATTGATAGAATGCATGAATATAGGAAAAGAAATCAAAAGAACTGATGATACAATGTTAGAGATAAGTTCTACTTCTGGTCACACCTCATTTGTGGTGTTCAAAAAAAAAAAATATGATCAGCATCATACTCAACCTGATCTTAACCCTAACTAAGGCTATCCCCAACTAAAAGGAGACCCTTGTAGGCAGGCCATGCACAAGGTGCGCCTTGTGCTTGGACCAGACCTCCTGAGTTGGAGGTGTGCCTTATACGCGGGTTTTTCAAAATAACAATTCAGGGGAGACAGGTGTGCCTTCTACGTGAACCAGCCTTCCCTGAGTTGGGAGTGCGCCTATTCTACGTGGGCTGCGCCTTCTACATGGGAGATTACGGTAGTCCACTTGCTCTGGAAAGATGTGATATCGATGGCTGGATTTATTTTTCAGTTCTGTTGAAGGTCTTATTAATAGGTTAATTATTCAGATTAAAATAGACCTGTGATGGACCTGTGGAGAAAGAATACCTTTTGAAATTGCCTGAAAGTGTAATAACATGATGACATTGTAGAAGCCCAAATCTGATATATATCAGGTTTTTGTCACTTTATGAAATGTTGGCTAGAGATGGAAATTTAAAGAATTCCTGTGTACTGTATATTGCTTTGTACTTGTAAACAAGATGTTCCTTGTATATTGCATAGATATATAACTGTGATATGAGTCTAATTCTTTACACCAAACAAATTATAATCATCTTATGTGCGGCATTCATCTTGAATATTTTAGCTTCCTGTGACAATTTGTTTGTTAAGAAACATCCCTTACCCCTGAAAACTCCTTGTCTGCATGGTACTGTGCCTTACGCTATAACCATAATACCTTATAGTGTTACTGTAATATTTTCTCGAATAAGGCGCACCCTGACTTTGAAAGTAACTTAGATGCGACTTGAATGGGATCGGTTTCCTACTGGGTTAATGTACATCTATCCTGCCAATAGTGATTAGGGAGGTTCTACATGGATATAGTGCATATGGGTTTATACATGTGTGTTAGCAATGAATGTTATGATATATGTTTAGTGTAAAAACATACAGAAAATGTACTCCAGTAGATAATCTGAACATGTCAATATCATTAATGCACCCAAATATATAAGTATGTAGTGTATGTATCACCGTAATGTTTTATATGTATTTTTAATGATCAATGCTACTTACCAAAGAATAAAGGATATATCAAAGCACTGTCTCTTTGTTTCTTATCTGGTGTAGCTATATTAGATCATGATGAATACATGTGTATTCTACTGATGTTTCTGCTTATAATTTAAGGAATGAATGCTGCTTAAACATATCATATCCTTGGTCTATATGATGCATGGCAGCCATGGTGAAATTATTCACCAGGGGTAGACACTAGCGCTAGCTTGGGCCGATGGCTCAAAGTTTTTGGCCCGGACCCGTGAGTTTTTTAAATTTCACTAAAAAGGCGAGTTTGGCCCATGGATTTACTGACATGCATTATAAATTCATAGTTCATGGAAGATTGCGGACCAGGTTGCCAAAACCCTAATAATATAATGGGTAGACACTAAGATATTACTAATAGCTTAGTGTCTACACCTGGTTCTACAGGATTGTGCATAATGTAGCAATGGAGAGTAGACTCACTAGCACTGCATCAATGCATCTTGAAAACAGAGGATATTTAGGGAGGCATCAAGTGGCATTTAAAGAGTTAAGTAGGTAAACTTTAATATTCATAGCACAAAGATCAACCCTTCCTCTTGGACCAGTGTCGTCTACAGCTAAATCCCATGAATTCAAAAATGAGAATGCATATATAAAGACGTTCTGTATTCAAAAGGCTATTCGTATGTTACTGGTTTTCTGTTTCAAGTATCCTCTTTTTTAGAGTTACTTGCTGATTAGCAGAAGATTTCTCAATCTGAAAAATGAACAGAGTATACAGCTAGATTTTACTGTATTGACAGATTTGTATAGTGCGCTTATATCAATATGGGAATTTTCCAATGTATTGAGTAGTAAGAATTTCGGGACAATTCTGAAGCATCTCCAACTACACTGAGGCACAAAACTGCAACCTCTCTGTTGCAGCAATAATATACTGGCACAACCAACCCCTTCCGCATGATATAGCAGGATTTGCACACAAATTCCATAGAGTAACGGAAATCCGGGGGTGAAAGGTTACTACCAATTCCCGGTGAAACGGTCCAACTACAAAAGTTAAATGGCTGTGTATTGAAGTCTTTTACCAGCATATAGTTATAAGAATTGATCATTTGATTGACTGAAGTTTATCTTGGGAAGAAGGATCATCTATATGTAGATGGAAAGTCCCCAACGTACATGGAAAATGGTGGAAATGGGGAACATTTTGCCTAAACACACTAAAAAAAATTGAGATACAGGGAAAACACATGGAAACATATTTTCAGAGCCAACTCAATGCCGAAAGGTCATGAATCCTCTGACACTTTTTTAACATCATCATTAGGAAAAATGAATCCCTATGAATAGGGATATTCACTACTGATACTTGTCCAATACACAAGAAAAATACGCTAGGCACAGGGGATTTGAAATCAAGATTTTGCTGTGGACTATATAATATATAGGCATATTATGCTTGCTACATTGCTAATACTCAACTTTACCTTATTTGTGCCCTCTCCCACTTGGCAAAAAACTCTTCTTTTTTGAACATTTCCTAAACTTTGGAAAAGGGTTTAGGTAGAAAAACGTTTGTAAAAAACCTTGCATATAGGCCATGCATGAATTTTATGCAGCTATTACAGACTTTTCAACAAAGTACATGCTCTGTTCTTTGGAAAGCCTTAGGCGATATTGCAATCTGGGTTGACATCCACCAATTAATAATCAACTTTGCTACAAAAATAGCAGCTTCTGCTACTATTCGAGCTGCTGCCACTGCATCTGCAGCAACATTACCTCCCACCATAGAGCCATCCTGCCCTACCTGGGCTTCCCTAGCCCACTTAAAAGGGTCTATATCTCCTCTTTCCTATCCCCTCGGATGTGTGTGGTGCACATATGCGCGGGCACCGACACATTCCTCTGTGAAATTGTGTAATGTCATTCTCGCCATGAATATGACCTTAGCTGTCGAAATGGCGTTAAACATCTATTACTCACTCACTCCTGCCCTACCGGTGGGCCTGTGCCCTCCTGATTCTGATGAGTGGGGTCCGACTCAGATGTGCTGACCATATTTTGGAATTTTAAGCCCAATTATAGACGTGGGGGGTCCGCTTATGAGGGATTATATTTTAGAGATTATGGTAAAATGGCCCCAAAGTCCTCAAAGTAGGGGATCAGCTTATAAGAGAGGTGATATGAGTGCTCTTATTTGATTTGTGATAGGACATCTGAATCTGTCTAACAACATGACTTTCCATTGGTTTTTAGGTTAAAGGTTTCCTGGAAAGATGTATGTGATGGGCCAAATGACGACAAGAAAAACTACCTGGACATATTTTCAAACACCTACTACAAGGCTCTAATCAATATGATTGATGAAGGCATCACCTTTAATCAGAAGCTGTCAGAGGACAGGATCTACATGGAAGTGTTACAACATCTGTATATGGCAAAGGACCGTTGTGAGCTATTCCATGGCAGACAGAAGGTTCTTGATGAGGTGAAAGCAGGAGTTTTAAAGGCAGGAAACAAACCTGTCATTGTAGTAGGTTCCTCTGGCTGTGGCAAGACCTCAGTCATATCAAAGTGTACAATGCTGATATCAGAATGGCATACTTCCAGTGCTAAGTCAGTTGTCATATTACGATTGTTAGGCACTACTCCTTCTAGTACTAGCGTTCAGCAGCTTATGAAATCATTGTGTGATCAGATAGCACTTTGTTATGGCATCAAAGACTTCTCAGCATCTGATGATACAAGCACACTCATACGGGAATTTCATGAACTCTTAGAAAATGCAAGTGCAGAACAACCACTGTACATCCTGCTAGATTCCTTGGACCAGTTGTCCCCAAAGAGCAATGCATTCAAGCTTACTTGGCTGCCTAGAGAGCTGCCTAGTAACGTGAAATTGCTGATGTCAACTCTTCCAGACCGTCATGGTATTTTAGAAACCCTACGAAAGAGGTATAGTACAGCAACTCTTGTGAACATCACGCAACTTGGTGAAGAGACCAGTAAAGATATCCTCAGCTCATGGCTAGTTGCTAAAAACAGAAAGTTGACTAAAGAGCAGCTAGAGGTAGTGCAGACAGTGTTCAGAGATTGCAGCCTAGCCTTATATGTAAAGCTCATGACGGACCGAGTTTTAACATGGAGTTCCTATCTCGACATGACAAAGATTCAGCTGCCAAAAACAATCCATGAAAGCATTAATCAGTTATTTGACCAATTATCATACAAACTGGGCACAACATTTGTGATGCATGCTCTAGGATATCTGACCGCCTCTAAGTCAGGGTTAACTGAAACAGAAATTGAAGATCTGTTGTCTCTAGATGATGTTGTATTGACTGATGTATTCCAGTACCATGTTCCACCAGTAAGAAGAATCCCTCAGTTGTTGTGGCTGAGACTTAAAAGTGAAATTGCCCCCTACCTTGTGACCAGAGAGGCAGATGGGACAAGGGTGGTATTTTGGTACCACAGACAGTTCATTGAAACTGCCAGGGAATACTTCTTGGGTGATGCAGCCCATTGTACATACCTTCACAAAATGATGGTTGAGTACTTCTCTGGGATTTGGCATGGTAAAGAGAAAGAATTCAAGTACAATGAATACCAGATGAAGAGACTGAGTCTCGACTGTCCTGATAGCAAAGCAGACAGAAAGGTATCCCCACAACCACTTGTTTATGAGATACAAGATGAAGACTTAGGTGGCTTTGAGGCAACAAAACAAGTGAACATCCGTAAACTTGTCAACTTGCCTTTCCATATCCACCACAGTGGACATTCAATTGAATGTGATACTCTTCTTCGAAATGAGTGTCTCTATAACTATGAATTCTTGAAGACCAAGGTTGAGGCTTGCTCTGCACAGTCAGTAATGTCTGACTTTGACTTACTTCATCATAGTGATGAGTGTGACAGTTGGCTGAGAAACATCTTCAGAATGAGGAAGACAACACTTAACAAAGATCCATCGACGCTTCCAGTTGAAATAGCAGGAACACTTTTACCTGTGTCAACTGTTAAGCCATACCTACAGGAACTGATAAATAATTGCTACAATGTGGGTGTACAAACTAATGCACTCCTTGCAAGGCAACTCTGCTTCCAGATGCCTGGTGGCTCACTGATACATGAGATTGAGCACCCATTACTTCCTGCAAAGGAAAAAATGATGGTTTTAACGAAAGATCCTGTTGTCCTGGCAGCACTCACTGAAAACACTAATACCCTAGTATTATGGGATGTAGTAGAAGGAGATGTAATTGAAGAGGTGAGGCTTTGGCCTGAGAATGATCCTAAATTCAATGTTCTCGCTGTGAGTACATCAGGAGACAAAATTGTATGTGGGTGTGCATACCACAGTGAGGTCAATCCTGTTGCAATATATGATGTTGCTGCAGAGGAACTTATAGTGAGTACCAAACTTGCAAAGACCTACCCAAGGATTGGATTCACAAATAGATATCAAATAGGTGTGATGGAAGACAGGATATATGTGAATGCCAAAGGAAGAGAGGCTGACTGCTATGATTTCAATGGAAACCATCTGTACACATTTGATGTCCTGGCAAGTGAAATGCATTTGTATGAGCAACCAGTAGAGGGTAGAAGAGAAATTGCTTTTACCTTGAAAGATGACATTGAAATTGTGAGGTTCAGTGCGTCTGACAAGAAAACACTTGCATGGACTTTGAAAATGGCAGGGGTGCCTTACAAGACAGCCTTTCATGAAAATGGGAATGACGTTTTTGTGCTCTACAAAGACAATCCCAATATCCAGTGGTTTCAGAGGATGGAAACTGAGGATGGACAAGAAACCTGGGATCTGAAGCCCATAATTGACCTCAATGATGACTTTTCTATTTACACCCTTGGAAATCCATATGACATTTCTGTGTGTGGAAAATACCTGATACTCTTTGCCCAAAAAGGTCTGTCACTGTGGAAGTATGCAAAGAATCGTTTGTTTAATGAGTTTGAAATACCTGATGAAGTAAGGCCTAAAGATGAGAAAGTTACTTCTTGTGAAGCTCAGGTAACATCAGACCGTCGCCTCCTCTTGTGTGCCTATGACAGGTATATCATTGTATGGGACCTGCTTCATGGCAGAATACAGCAGACCCTCAAAGCCATGACTGTTCCCATATCCAAATTTTTGATCGGCCAATGTGGAGGAGACCTATTTCCTTCCGATGTCATGATTACAGCAACAGCAAAACACCGTTCCATCAAAGTGTGGGATTCCTCAGAGGCTGCCTCTTGCACCTATGAACCACTGATGATGAATGCTGCTTGTCAGCATGCACACATTGCTGAAAATTCCAATCGCATGATTCTCCGCAGTCATGATGTTTTTGAGACTTCAGTTGTAGACATCAACAATGGATGCTATATTGCCTCCATAGATCAACACTTTGAATCCAAAGAACCCATATTGAGCCCAGATGGCCAATATGCAGCCCTTCATGATTACAAAGGTGTCCCAGTTTTCAATGCTGGTGATGGATCTCTCATTCAAAGGTTGCCTGTTGCACCCATATACTTGAAGCAGTTCAGCATCAGCCAGACTTCCAAATATATTGCAACTCATGCTGAAATATCTGCAACTGAAGGAGTTGAAACAAATGTGTGGAACATTAGAACAGGAAAACTGGTCAAGAAGATAAAGGCTGCCCAAGGAGGCATCAGTAAACTTCTGTTTGCTAACAATGATAAGGTCCTCGTCACATTGCAGATGTTCCCCTTCATCCAATATGATGAAAATGCTGTAATGCACATCTACAGTATGAGGTCTGGCAAAGAAGTGTACACCATCCCAAATGTCCTGAAGGACACCTCCCTCCTGGTAGTACCAAACACAGCGTTTGTCCAAACCATCATCGCTTCTACTAGTCAGAAACCGCAGAGAGTAGTTCTCATAGATGTAACAAATGGAAAAGAACATTCAAGTTATGATGTTCCCGTGTCAACAAGGTGGATAACCTCTATCTCTCATGATGGGAAAACAGCAATCGATTCAGCATATCATGCTGTTGATATCTTCACTGGCAAAGTATTGTATGACTTGAGTTATGACTTTCCTAAGCCAATACCAGCTGCATTATCACCTTGCATAAGCCCTGATAGTAGGTTTATTGTGTGGACTGTGTACCAGGAGGCCATGGTGAAAGTGGCGAGAATCAAGGACCAGAGACTGATAGGTACCTGCTACACACATGGTCAGCCTGTCAGTCTCGCCATCAGCAAGGACAACATTGTGGTATGCTGCACCTATGAAGGTATCATCCTGCTTCTCAGCATCATCGATATTGATGACAAAGACGCTTTTGTACAAGTCAAGGCACTCAAAGACTTCATAGACAGTAAAGATGTCACTCCCCCTGAACAGACAGATAAAAAGAAATCATCTTTATGTACTATTATATGATTAGTGTTCTAATAGTGTCTCTGTGACCTATACAAGTTGATTGGCAATGTTAAGGACCAAGAATGCTTAAGTTAGTCACCAATAAGATGATATGTGTAATCATTATATCAAAAGACAGAGCTTAACCCTTTAATGACTGCATAATGTCTCAAATTTTATGTCATCATGACCCACAAAATATCACTCCACCTGGGAGGTTTATCTACCTGCAGTCTAGATGGATTATTCATATAGACCCTCAGGTTCAAATGAAATTTATTAGGTTTTTGTTGTTGTTTTTTACCAACCCTTTCATGACAGACCTTGAAGAAAGATTTGCATATGGACGCCTGTTCCAACTCCCTCAGATCCATAGATGATCTGGGACCAAAAAGAGGGAAAACAGCATCAAGTTCACATATGAAGAACTAGAGAGGTTTTGTCTGGTTTGAAGAAAAGAAATATTCTGTATTCATGGAATGATAGAGCATTCAATGGCGGATGATACTCATTTGTAAATATGAATAATTTTTCTTATACATGTCTCATTTCAGAAATGTTGAAAAGCTTTGTAAACTGGGAAACAGACAGAAAAGAAACTGTTTATGTACACTCTTCATTGTTGCTATATTGATCACATTTTGCCATTTGTTGCCTTATACATAAACTTATTTGAATTCATGCACAAATCTTGAGAATATCGAGATACCTGTAATTTATAGTTATGATATGAACTTGACCAGAGGTTTGTTTTACTATCCTGACACAAGCAAAACCATAGCCGAATGAGCTATCATCTTCTCATATTGACTAATCTCAATATTTAATCAACATAAACCTCGAATTCTACTGTTGTGAGAAAAATTTATTACCTTTGAAACTTTAAAGTTCTGTGTTGGGTTTGTGTGGTATATTATTCTTTAGTATCATGATATGAAATTGTATGAATCTTACTTCATGCCTCACTTCTGCAGATTGAAATAAAATATGTTGCACTTCACAGATATGATATGAATTCTATCAGAGTTGTATTTTATTTGTTTCAACCTTTTCAAATGTATCCGCATCATATTTGGATTTGATTGCCTTTTTGCAATGAAATTCACAGGCATCAACTCAGAATCCTGAACCATTTGATCACAGGCTCCTGTTAAAATATAACTCCCATATCACACCCACATATAAGCTGCACACTGTCAACGGACGGTTACATGTGGTGAAGTGAATGTACACAGAATCCAGGGAAGTTCATTTGATCCTTTTATTGCATAGCTGACATGAGTGTTTCATAAAGGTGGTAACAATGATAACACTCGCCAAGATCTAAGCTCTGCCTCCGATCCTATAGCTTAACCTGTCGTAGGTTCGAGGTATGGGTGTAAGGTGTAAGTTGGGAGAGATGATCTTAGAATAGATGATTGGGAGCTGCTCAAGCTACCTTATATACTAAGGGCCTGAGCAGCTCACAGTGTTGTGAAATGTTCTGTACACCACAGGTGGATCGCACTTCCTCCAGTTAGACTGTGTGTGTGTGTAGATAAGGTTGGAATGTTATTACATCCTTGTACCTTATGTCACAGAGTGTCATGGAGGAAGTGTGTTTGTGATGAGTAATGGATCCTGGTTCCTGTTGGGGAATGCAGGAGATTATTGAGTGTAGATCATGGGCAGAGCTTAGGTTTTATATGGCGAAGAAATTAGTAAATATGAAAAATAATTATAATACCCAGAATGGTCCATTGACAAATCCCCACATTCCTACTCGTCTCTGCACGAGTGTAAAGGGAGAAAAATAAGCAGAAAAATAAGGCTTTGCCAAGTCCATTGACAATTATGGGTATTATGATACAAATACAGGGTTTTCAAACCTGATGAGTTTGACATTTAGCGGTATTAAAAAAAAGGTTCTTTTATGGAATTACAAAAATACAGTTTGTGTGGATCAAGTGACTTAATCTATGGACACAGGTTATAAATGCAGGGATATCTACAATGCTTAAAGTATATATGTACTGGTTTGTTATTGTGAGAAAATGAAAATTTTCCTGGTTTGATAACATGTTTGGTTTCTATACATTAATATGCAAAGAGATATATTCAGATGAAAGTTAACCAAGTTTGGTGATTCTTGGTATCGTGGGGTCAATAATCAACACAAGGGTGATGAGTTTTTGGCTCCACGTTACCAAGGCTTATAACTGAAGTTGTGTAGGGTCTGCTACACAGTCGGGCATAAGGTATAAGTCAAGGTGGTATTCAGTGTTACTGTTGACTAGAAACATGGTAATTTTCACGAAAATATACAAAAATGGGATATATACAACCTGTTGATTATGGACAACTAATTTGACTAAAACTCATAAATACATGTCATAGTTGAGCTTGAAAAACAGTGGTGAAGGTGATGAATCTTATAGCACCTAGAGAGGCAAGCCAGAAGGATATTTTTGGTGTGTCTCTCATAAAATTCATCAAAAATCATCAATTAACGTCACAATTGTGTCTCAGCGATTTGGATTTAAAATGTGGTTATACAAAAATTCGTTTTGAAAAAGTGTCTATTTGTTTCTCCTGAAGTGTCAATTTGGGTGTATACTGCTGGGAAGTAGGTTCTGATGTTCCTTATGGTGGTATTGTCATTTGTGGCCTGAAAGGTTCCATGGCGAGGAAGCTATTGGGCTATAAGTTGCCATGTTGTTTCGGTGTTGGTTGTTTCTGGACTTGATGGTACTGGTCCATTCTCCTTGGGTTTGGCCTCTGGCGCTGAAGGAGACGATGCTGTGTTGGTGGTAGCCCTGTTGAGGAAACAACAGGAAGAGGAGACAATTCATCGACCTATAGTTTGTCTGTTATGGGTTGCAGACAGGCCACGGTCAATACAGAAAAAGGACGTGAGATCAATATCATTTTGTTAACCTACAAAACCTAAGTACAGAGCTCAATTGATTCATTTGGCTTAGCGCGGGTCCTGTATCCAGGGATGCTATGGTTAGTTTATCTAAATTCCACCAGGTGGTAGCAGCGAGCTGGCGCTGCACCGTAATGGCGAAAAATCAGATAAGTTATGGGAATTAAATACGGGTATGACCTGCTCAGGTCAACTCCTACCTGTCTCAAATATCCCAAAAAGAACTCTGTTGATGCTGATTGGAGGGAAATTAAAATTTTTGGGCCAAAATGGGGGGGCGAGAGAAAAAAAAAAATTTCTTTCCTGTGTCGCCAAAATTTTGATCCGGGCTGCTATAAAAGGGGGGTACGCGATGTCATAATGTTACATAATCATGGAGGTCTACGAGGTAGACATCGTTCTGCCTAACGGCACAATCCTACACGTAGTGATCACCATGACGGGCGGGTTGTAAGTATATTTTGGTTCACAAAGGGGTGATTCTTGAATTTTTGATAATTTTGAGGGTCGAGACATGGGGCATTTCGGTCTAATCCACTTCTTGGATTGTGTTTCAGCATCACACAGATCCAGTGGATAATTGTTCCGCCCGGGGGTATGCCGAATGGCTACTGAGGTAAGTTCGATTTGAGCAAGTTAAAGTTTGAGCATGTGCTAATGTTGTTGTTGTGGTAGGGATGCCACGTGCGGATGTCACATGACCGATGGTAGTCATGGTGACGGCCGTGACGTCCGTCAGTTTCGGTAACTAAAACAAAACCAAGATGGCGCCGGGCTGCCACGTATGGCGCGAAAGTTGTCTGGCTGATTACATCGATCGGGCCAGACGCTGCAGCCGGTGCCAATATTGATGAACATTAGTGTCGGCCAATCTATTGTGTTAGTTAGGCTTAGCTGTGGCTATGATGTTGTTTAGCTCAGTGTGGTTGATGATGGCTGTGTATGGGTGTGTTTTGGGCGTCTTGCGGAGGCTGGGGGTTCAGTGTGGGGCGGGGGGGAGGGGGGGTGAAGGGTAGGCTAGATGGGGGGGGGGATCCCCACATAAGCGTCTTTGCGGCGTATGTGTAAGGGCTACCTGCCATCCCCACATAAGTGTGATGGTATCTTCCAAACGCTACTGACGTTTGGGTATAACCTTGGGACGGTCCTAAGTTATATGATTGTGGGGGTGGCCGGTAGTCGCTGAGGTGGGACGGTGGTCTCCGTCATGAACCGAAATCGGCCATGTTGGAATGGTGAGTCGAAATTTTACCTACCATTGACTATGTATGGGGCCCTCTCAGCCAGGTTGAGTTTAAACATATATAGATAGTTGGGGTGCTGGGCTTCTTGGGGTTTCAGCAGCCCTGAATTGCTTCGCTGCCGTTTGGGCCCGAGCTTTCTATCTGGTATGCTCTCCTGGATCGGGGGACGATGCCGTGGCTAAACTCGCCGAGCATTCACTATCACAGCGTGGGGACACCTGTTCTATAAATAGAGTGGGTGTTTCCCCCGTTGTTATGGTTACGGGTATACTGACAAAACGGTTTGTTTTGATTTTGTCAGTGCACATGTACTCTACTGCAATAGTGATCCATACGAATTTTGATTTGGGGGGAAATAGGGCTTGGGTGGTTGAGTGGGGGGGGGGCTTGGTTTTAGTGTGAGAGAAAAAGGTGGGGTGTGGGGTGCAGTGTATTGCGGGAATTTTGGGTTGGAAAAATGAAAAACATTTTATACAAATTTTTGGGGGGTCCGCTGTTTGGGGTGTGTTGCTAATAGGACACTGGTAGGCATCATTTCTAAAATAGACTAGCTTGTTAGGTTAATCTATGGCTAGTAATTGATGTATTTTTACCCTGACTTTTGTAAGAGGTTTAGTGACTAGTGAGCTAAGATGGTTCAATACAGTGGTGGGGGCGTTTGGCTTGATAACAATGAACGGCTTGCCAAACAGATCCATGGCCTTGCTCCTATTTGCCATGTGGGCCTAGAAGGCTATGGATGGGCCACCCTGGGTTGAATCCATATGACTTTGGTGCCTTAAGGCTTAAAAATTAGTATCAAATAAATGGGTAATCTAAGGTAGGATGGGTTGTGTGTGGGGTGGGTGGGGTGTTGCCAAAAGGTTGATAAGTAAGATCTGAAGTGGTCAGGTCGTCGTAGAAAGGCATGAAGTGGACTGCGAATTCAACTATCACATTTTACAAAGCACTCTGGGCGCACACTACCATTGGCATGTAATGGGTATCTGGGTCACATGATGGCATAATCCATCATTGTCATGCTAGAACGATTGATGACGCTACTAATGGACACATAAGACAAAACCTACCTGGGCTGGTTGCATGGCAGCCTCGGCATTTGGCCCTGTGGTCTCCGGATACTTGCTCCATATGGTGACTGGGTTTGGTAAGTTCGGTGTATTGTTTTAAAAAGTGGATAAGATGGGGGTGGAGTGAGGCTTATAAGCACTTCATGAGGTTGGCTAATTCCTCATTACATGCCTCCCGATAAGGTATGTCTCACCCATATATGGCACGGGGCCTAGCTATTGGTTGGTTTGCATACACCTGATCACTGTGATATGCAAATTTAATGGACCTTTATGGGGTGCGGATGATCATTGGATGATCTGAATATTGTAGTTATGAAAGGGGGGGTTCATGGTTGTGGCGCTGAGATTAGTCAGCCTGCCAGGGGTGCATTTGTTCCTGTTATGTTAACACAGCAGGGAACCATGCTGAAATATTATTTTATTAAGTGTCTCACCAAACATTCCAGTACCAATGGTAAACAGAGGTATAAACACGGATCAGGATGCAAGAGAACTGCGCTCCTACAGTAGGCCGTCATTTGGTAATACCTTAGGGTATAGAGGAGCCCTGAGCTTGTAACAAACCGGCGCATGCATGCCCCAATTTAATGGGACACAAACCGAGCGTACGCTGTGACCGTGGGTAATTTATGTGGCGTGCCAACCAGATCATCCAGTTTACGGCTGCCTGAGCCTTCAGAAAATTAAATAAAATTTTTGGCAATGTCACCCACTTAGTTGTGGTACTAAGGTTTGATATTTTGGAGGGGATAAATGGAATTTGTGGAAAAATAAAACATAAAAAAAACTGAATTTGGTGGTTCTAATGAGTACTCTCCATTGAAGTAATATATGGGAAATGGAGAGGAAACATCTATTACACGAAGAAAATATGCCTATAGTGTCTGGGTGGTTCTATGAATGTCTGTTTCAAGGGTGGTAAGAAGGTTACCATGGGTGGGTTTTGTTAGGAATAATGGGTTGGGGTGTAGGGCTGGGGTGGGGTGGGGGGCAATGTCTATACTCCAACTATAGACATTGTAGGATGTTTTTGGAGGAAAAGGGTTTTATCAGCCAGTAACACTGTGAGTCTAAGGTTCCTAACATATTTCAAAATGCTATTCTATCAACCATTTCTGGTTAATAAAAAAAACACAAAAAAACAAGGAGGCGCCAGAATCAACGAGAGCTCTATACAAGTGGTTGTCCATGTTAACAGATACTGCACTCTTAGTCAATTCTGTATCAACGAAAATGGCCTTACCTTGCTGTCCATATTGACCAGACTTGCTTTTAGGCTCCAGAACCGAGGTATCCTGGCTGTGCTCCTCATCGTCAGTGCAAGAGTCCTGGAGGTGTGAGAGTCAATTGAGAGTTAACTTCTGGAGTAGTGGTGGGCGGTCGTGTAGTCGGGTCCTGTAGGGTGGGGGGCGGTGACTATAGGTGCTGTAGTTCCGTTCCCTGAATCCTAATCATTGCGGCTGCTCCTGGGGCTGTCGCTGTAAGCGTCAGATCGTGGCACTGTATAGCTCCTACCAGGGGTGGTGTTCCTTGGTGTGTCGGGTGGATATAATTGGATCATTTTGAAGGCTGCAGGTGATGAAGTTTGCCTTTGGAGGTGGTGTGTGGTATCACTTGTGGACTGGTTGGGCGTGTCTAGCCCAGGTGATGTAAAGGTGCATTGTTCTGAAGCTGGCTCCTTAGGTGATGTCTCACTATTGCTCATGTTTAATGAGAGGTTGGTAGTGGGATATTCTTGGAGGGTTCATCCACCATCGTGTCAACGGACGGTTACATGTGGTGAAGTGAATGTACACGGAATCCAGGGAAGTTCATTTGATCCTTTTATTGCATAGCTGACATGAGTGTTTCATAAAGGTGGTAACAATGATAACACTCGCCAAGATCTAAGCTCTGCCTCCGATCCTATAGCTTAACCTGTCGTAGGTTCGAGGTATGGGTGTAAGGTGTAAGTTGGGAGAGATGATCTTAGAATAGATGATTGGGAGCTGCTCAAGCTACCTTATATACTAAGGGCCTGAGCAGCTCACAGTGTTGTGAAATGTTCTGTACACCACAGGTGGATCGCACTTCCTCCAGTTAGACTGTGTGTGTGTGTAGATAAGGTTGGAATGTTATTACATCCTTGTACCTTATGTCACAGAGTGTCATGGAGGAAGTGTGTTTGTGATGAGTAATGGATCCTGGTTCCTGTTGGGGAATGCAGGAGATTATTGAGTGTAGATCATGGGCAGAGCTTAGGTTTTATATGGCGAAGAAATTAGTAAATATGAAAAATAATTATAATACCCAGAATAGTCCATTGACAACACCCAAGTTTGGGAAAGGCTCCAAGTCACACCTGAGGCTTGAGAAGTGCAGTTTTCTTTTACTATACAATAGGGTAGTATGTTCACATATTGAAATATTCTATGAGCCACAAGAGGCCCTTGCTTTACTTATATAGCTTGTGTACAGGATTTTATGGTAGAAGCTTAAGATAAACAAGCTGACAGAATAATGTTGGAGGAAGGTAGCTTGTTGTCTCCTGATGAATTACTCCAAATTCTACTGGAATATCATATTCCCATTTGTGGAGGGACTATTAAACTCAAACAAGCTATTCTCCACTATCATGTATGAAGGCACATCTACGGCTACCATGTAGTTTATGCCAGAGTTAAGCTGTGAGATATGATATTACAAAGACAGTTAACAGGATCCTCATTTTAGCTGTGCTTTTTTGCTTCAAATTTCCTGTTGATATCAATCATCATTGTGATCATCTAAATTTAAATACCGTAATACCTCGCGTATACACCAGTTTCATCAACCATGATACAGTAGGTGGCACTAGTGTTGACCTGACCAGTTTGGTCCTGCTACAGGGGCATGACTGGAGGGGTGATTCTCAAGGAAAAAGGGGTGGTGGCAGAAGGGTTGCCACCTGTCATTACAGTGGTGGACACTGGAGGAGAGATAATAAATATCAGAGACAGCACCCCATACTCATGGGGGGAGATAAACTTAACAGGCCTGTAATAATAATTAACACACTCCTCCATGGTGAGATAATGGTTATTTAATTGGCTTAATGGCCCCAAGGGACCTGTCTTGTTGTCTGTTATGACCACCCCTATACACCCCCTCCTGCCCACTTTTCTCAGCTCTAGAAATTATTACTGCGGTCTTAGATTATTCCACGCTGTACATATTTTCGCGGATTTCACGGAAGTGTAAAATCCGTGAATTTATGTCCATAGTGAATATATCTACCGTAATCTCCCGCGTATTAGGCGCACCTCGCGTATAAGACGCACCTAGAGTTGAAGAATATTGTCAAAAAAATTATAACTTTGGTTGTACTGAATGGATTTTCAAAATTCAAAAAGCTATGTGTAGCTAGGGCCACCCGCACCCTCTTGAAACCCCCTCTGTCATTTTTTGAGTTAAGGGGAGTGTAACATATCAAAAGAAAGCTCTTGGTGTCCCCCTTGCGGATCCAGGAAGTACTAAAACCTCGCGTATAAGACGCGCCTTATACGCGGGAGATTACGGTATCATATAGAAGAGCAATAGCTAATTTTGAAAATCCTTGAATTCAAATACATGTACACATGAAATAGGGCCTTTTATCAATTCCGTGAAAATTTATACCAGTGAAAATATCTACGACCACAGTAAGTCACTCATATTTATCTAGGTCTAAATAAATCTTGACTGAGGATATCGCGATAATATCACAGGAATAGGTAGATAAACCATTTCTCCCTATGTAGCTATAATTTCTAAGGTGAGGGAATATTCTTTCCACCAAATTAAGGCTCATCTCTGAGAGGTCTCTTTCTCCATAGGTATGGCATAGGTTTCAGGGGCTGGGTGAGTGCCATGCCCCTGTAGCTGGCTATCCTATAAGGGCGCCCCCTTGTGATTGTGACTAATGAAACTAGTGTATAAGGATAAGCCCCTGGTGCGTCTTATAGCATGAGAAAAAGTTGAGACCAAAATCTTCCTACTGCCCCCTGTATATCCCAAAGTTGTTTAAGGGCATTAGGAGATCTCTTAGCTACCCATAGACGTTTAAATCTCGAAAATCCATTGAATAGAACAAAAATTATTTCATTTTAAATTTTTCTAGCAGTTCCATAAAGTCTAGGTGCGTTTTATACGCGGGGTGCAACTTATACACAGGGTATTATGGTATCTTGCATGTAAGCCAAACACACACGAATAAGCTGCATGCTGACAGTGAAACTTGCTGTAAACTGCATCATGGGCTGGAAAATTGCAGTTTTAGCACTGTTCTATGATGATAGTGTAGAGGTCGGCAAAAACGACTCTTGGAGAAACCGGGACTCGAACCCGGGACCCTCCAACTTCGAAGCGGAAGCTCTTCCTCTGAGCTATTTCCCCTGTCCTGACATACCCTGTCACCAACACGGCCCCACTGACATTTCCACCTTCCACCTACCTCTGGATCGGTATGGTATACAAAGGGGGAGTGACCACCAAGTGAGCTGGCCTCTGGAGGCTCAACGCACCCGAGGAGGGAACGAACCCCTACAATAGATTACCGGGTACCTCCTGTAAGCCACATCTCCTGGTTTTGCCGATCCAGTGAGCAGCAATTAGATGGAGAGAAATTTCATATGAATAATTTAACAATTACATTTGACCTGTGATATAAGGATCCACACTGATAAATTTCTCTTGATTTCCAGACTAAAGGTTTCCTGGAGAGGTGTTTGTGATGGACCAAATGATGACAAGAAGAACTAGCTGGACATGTTTTCGAACATTTACTACAAGGCTCTAATAAATATGATTGATGAAGGAATCACCTTTAACCAGAAGCTGTCTGAGGACAGCATCTACATGGAAGTATTACAACACCTGCATATGGCAAGAGAACGCTGCAAGCTCTTCCATGGCAGACAGACGGTTATTGATGAGGTGAAAACGGGGGTTTTAAAGGCAGGAAACAAACCTGTTGTCATTGTCATAGGTTCCTCTGGCTGTGGAAAGACCTCACTTATATCAAAATGTGCAATGCTGATATCAGAATGGCATACTTCCAATGCTAAGCCAGTTGTCATACTACGATTATTAGGCACTACTCTGACCAGTACCGGTGTTCAGCAGCTTATGAAATCATTGTGTGATTAGATAGCACTTTGTTATGGCATCAAAGACTTCTCAGCATCTGATGATACAAGCACACTCATTAGGCAATTTCATGAACTTCTTGGAAATGCAAGTGCAGAACAACCACTGTACATCCTGCTGGACTCATTGGACCAGTTGTCTCCAAAGAGCAATACATTCAAGCTTACTTGGCTGCCTAGAGAACTGCCTAGTAATGTAAAATTGATGATGTCAACACTCCCAGACCGGTATAGAATTCTGGAAAACCTCCAAAAGAGGTACAGTACAGCAACTTTCGTGAACATTACCCAGCTTGGTGAAGAGAACAGTAAAGATATACTCACTGCATGGCTCAGTGCTAAAAACAGAAAGCTGACTAAAGAGCAGCTAGAGGTAGTGCAGACAGTGTTCAGGGATTGCAGCCTAGCCTTGTATGTAAAGCTCATGACGGACCGAGTTTTAACATGGAGTTCCTACCTTGACATGTCAAACATTCAGCTACCAAAAACAATCCATGAAAGCATTGACCAGTTATTTGACCAGTTGAAACATAAACTGGGCACTACATTTGTGATGCATGCTCTAGGATATCTGACTGCCTCTAAGTCAGGCTTAACTGAAACAGAAATAGAAGATCTGTTGTCTCTTGATGATGTCCTATTAACTGATGTATTCCAGTACTATGTTCCACCAGTGAGAAGAATCCCTCAGATGCTGTGGCTGAGACTAAAAAGTGAAATTGCCTCCTACCTTGTGACCAGAGAGGCAGATGGGACAAGGGTGGTATTTTGGTACCACAGGCAGTTTATTGAAGCTGCCAGGGAATACTTCTTGGGTGATGCAGCCCATTGTACATACCTTCACAAAATGATGGTTGAGTACTTCTCTGGGATTTGGCATGGTAAAGAGAAGGAATTCAAGTACAATGAATACCAGATGAAGAAACTGGGTCTTGAGTGTCCTGATAGCAAAGCAGACAGAAAGGTATCCCCACAACCGCTTATCTTTGAGATACAAGATGAAGACCTGGGAGACTTAAAGGGAACAAAGCAAGTGAACATCCGTAAACTTGTAAACTTGCCTTTCCATATTCACCAAAGCGGCAGTTATGATGAGTGTGATGAATTTTTGCGAACTAAGTGCCTCTACAACTATGAATTCTTGAAGACTAAGGTTGAGGCTTGCTCTGCACAGTCTGTGATATCTGACTTTGACTTACTTTATCACCCTGATGAGGTTGATAAGTGGTTGCAAATGATCTTCAGGATGAGGAGAGCTACTCTTAACAAGGAACCGTTAACCTTTCCAGTGGAAATTGCTGGTACACTTCTTCCGGTGTCGACTGTTAAGCCATACCTGAAAGAATTGGTAGATCAGTGCTACAACAGTGGTGTCCAGACTAATGCTCTACTTCCCAGACTGCTATGCTATCCTATGCCAGGTGGTTCACTGATACATGAGGTTGGGCATGCTCTTCTTCCAGAGAAACAAAAGACCATAGTGTTGACTAAGGATCCAGTTGTACTTGCCTTGCTTACCCATAAGACTAATACACTTATACTATGGGATATAGAAGGAGGAGAAGTCATTGAAGAAGTGAAACTTTGGGTTAATAATGAACCAAGGTTTAATGTCCTTGCTGTGAGTACATCTGGGGACAAAATTTTATGTGGGTGTGCATACCATAGTGAGGAAAATCCAATTGCAATATATGATGTTGCTGCAGAGGAACTTATAGTGAGCACCAAACTTGCAAAGAGCTACCCAAAGATAGGATTCATTGACAGTTATCAGATAGGTGTGATGGAAGACATGATATATGTGAATGTCAAAGGAAGAGAGGCAGACTGTTTTGATTTCCATGGAAACCATCTGTACACATTCAATGTCCAAGCAAGTGAAATGCATTTATACAAGCAAATAGATGGGCCTAGAAGAGAAATTGTGTTTGCCATGAAAGATGATGTTGAATTTGTGAGGTTCAGTGCATCAGAGAAGAAAACACTTGTATCGACTTTGACAATGGCACAGGTGCCATACAAGATGGCTTTCCATGAAAATGGGAATGATGTTTTTGTGATCTACAAAGACAATCTCAATATCCAGTGGTTTCAGAGGATGCAAACCGAGGATGGACAAGATACCTGGGATTTAAAGGCAGTAATTGACCTCAAGGATGAATTTTCCTTCTACACCCTTGGCAGCCCAAATGACTTATCAGTAAATGGCCCATATCTCATTCTCTTTGCTGAAAGTGGCCTGTCACTGTGGAAGTATGCAAAGAGATGCCTCTTCAATGAGTTCAGAATACCTGAAGAAATAATCCCGAAATATGAAATAATAACTTCTTTTGAGGCTCAGGTAACATCAGACCACCGTCTCCTTTTGTGTGCCTATGACAGATACATTGTTGTATGGGATCTTCTTCATGGCAAATTACAGCAGATAATTAAAGCCATGACTGTTCCCATTTCAAGCTTCCTCATTGGCCAATATGGGGGACAACATTTCCCATCAGATGTTGTTATAACAGCAACATCAAAACACAGGTCAATCAAAATATGGGATTCCTCTAAGGTCAACTCTCGCACCTATCAACCCTTGATGACGAGTACTGCAATTCTACATGCAAACATGGCAGAAAACTCGAATCACATGATTTTATGAAGTCATAATGTTTTTGAAGTTAGGGTTCTGGATGTTAGTAGAGGGTATTTCATTTCTCATCCTGCAGAGGACCTTGAATCCAAAGAGCCAATTATCAGCCCAGATGGACAATACGCTGTTACTGAGGATTTCGAGACTAACCCTGGCATGAGGGTTTTTAATGCAAACAATGGGGCACTTGTAAAGAAACTGCCCATAGAAACCATCTACTTAAAGAGATATGCAATCAGCAAGACCTCAAGATACATTGCAACACATGCAGAAACAACCCCAACTGAAAGAGTTGAAAGAAATGTGTGGGATCTCAAATCTGGGAACCTTGTCAAGAAGATAAAGGCTGCCCAAGTAGGCATCAGTAAGCTTCTGTTTGCTAACAATGATAAGGTCCTCATCACATTGCAGATGTTCCCATTCATCCAACACAATGAGGACTTTGTCATACACATATACAATGTGGCATCGGGGAGAGAGTTGTTCACAGTAGCGGATGTTTTGCAAAACACCTCACTCCATGTTGTCCCAAAGACAAACCTGCTCCATGCTTTCCTGGCTCATAAAACTGACAAACCACAGAGAGTTGTACTTATTGATGTGACAAATGGAACCGAGCACACAAGCTATGAGGTTCCAGCGACAAAAAGTTATGTGCACAATATTTCAACAGACGGGAAAACAGCGATCGATTCGGAATATCATGTTGTAGAAGTGTTCAGCGGTAAAACTCTGTATGAACTAAGCTATGACATTCCTGGATGGATACCATATGCACTGACCCCTCGCATAAGCCCTGATAGTAAGTTTGTTGTGTGGACTGTGCACCAAGAAGCTGTGGTGAAAGTGGCAAGAATCAAGGACCAGAAAGTGATTGGTACCTGCTACACACATGGTCAGCCTGTTGCTCTCGCCATCAGTAAGGACAACATTGTGGTATGCTGCACATATGAAGGCATCATCATGCTGCTCAGCATCATTGATGTTGATGAGAAGGACTCTAGTCTACAGGTCAAGGCACTCAAAGAATTCATAGACAGTAAAGATGTCACTCCCCCTGTACAGACAGATAAAAAGAAATCATCTTTATGTACTATTATATGATTAGTGTTCTAATAGTGTCTCTGTGACCTATACAAGTTGATTGGCAATGTTAAGGACCAAGAATGCTTAAGTTAGTCACCAATAAGATGGTTTATGTAATCATTATATCAAAAGACAGTGTTTAACCCTTTAATGACTGCATAATGCCTCAAAGTATACATCTTATCATGACACACAAAATATTACTCCACCTGCTGCTCAGCATCATTGATATTGATGAAAAAACTCCACTCTTCAGGTCAAAGCACTCAAAGACTTCATGGACAGTAAAGAGGGGGATTTAGGAATATGTCCGATTCACAGCCAGTACCCTTGGCACATGCTTATGTCGATTCATGTACATGTATCATTATATAACCGCCTTGAAGATAAGTAAAGATCCACATGGCTATCAAGTTATTGGTCGGTAAGACCAGTGTCAGGGACTGGGTTTCATATGTGTCAAAGTGGAATGTTATTCGGTGTATATCTATTCCAGAGTGCTGTGCATGCACAAGGAGATAAACATGACTAGTCATTGTGATGATCAGAAACTGCTGAAATAACCAAAATAAGCTGGTCGTGAAGGGATATAATCGGCAGTTTTTCTCCATCAGTTTGTGGTATACAGACTCACTAATGAAGCTCAAAGTGGCGCCTGTATCAACTAGTGTTCTCACAGTTACATTTTCTATGTCCATGTCCATACAAAGGCTATTTGCTTCGAGTGGGACCCTTACGATGTTTTTATACTTTTGTCTATGATTTCTATATCTCAGGTTCAGGTATGTACCCAATGGTTCTATTCCATTCTCTGTTGTTTCTTCAGATGAAAAATAATCAGAATATAATAACCCTTCATGATCATCAAGATGCTGATCGTCAGGCTGGTCGTCAAGCTGACCATTGCCGTCGTCGAAATTGGTCGTTAGTAGGATGAGGGGCAACTTAGCTGTCATGGAGGGAAATCAAATATTCTATGTGAATTGAAATAAATACAGCTGATTAATTAGTGAAAATAGTATTTTTAGCCTATAATGAAGCCGGTTAACAAGCTATCATTTAAACTAACGGTCTGCCATATGCTAGCTACATATGGAGATGCATCAATATGTTAATTAGGATCAACTGCCAAGCAGAGGCTTTGAGCAAATAGTTGAGAGTGACGCTTAAACTCTTGTATCATATTGCCGGCTAGTTGATATGACAATAAAAGATAAAAGTTATTATGCATATAAAGTTGTGTTAACCACAGGGTGAGATCACAACTCATCAAACGTTAGAATCCCTGTCAGTGCCAGCTACGACCCATTAGACTCTAATATGGCCTCCTCATGTTTTGTGTGGGCGGAAGCCAGCAGGTAAGCAGTGCGCTTTTATAATAAGGTATATTTTATTGGGATCTCGAAATCCACTAGGTTTTAGATTTCGCCTGATTGTAGTGTCCGGAGTTGGTAGTAACGCCCAAGAAGCCAATAAGTATTTAACCCTCCCCCTACTATGTAGTCCTGTATTATGAATTGAACAGTATAAGACAGTGAAACCATTATAATATCTATTGGCCTCAGTAGTATATTGCTGATTTTATTATTGCTTATTATCATTTTCAGGACCTTTAGATTAAGACTATTTAGGTTATTATATTGTTTCAGTATCGAGAGTGTTGAACACCTTCTCAAGCCTAGAGAAAGATTAGAACACCCAGATGGTCTGATATGGGCCTTACCATCCCTTCTTGGGAAGGATGGTGTGAGGGGGATGGACGCTGAGAGTGCCAGGCAATTGATATGGCAAGAGAGATTTACTCTATCTAACCTATCAGATAAGGGAATGGCATATATATGGGAAGATTCCCTCCTCCATGAGAAAATGGACCTCAGCAACCCAGTCCACCTGGCTGTGATCTCTGATGAGATCAGGATTTCGTTTCAGAAAACCCATATCCCCTAGATCTGGAACGTTATCATGAGCAGATCGCTCGAGCTATTACTTTCTTAGCGGTGCAGGCGATGATTGAATACTATAACATCAGTACTAGACTCCATCCATGGGCACCCGAAAGGGCACGCCGAGAAATACTCGAATCATCCCTTACATCTGTACTCGCTCGTTGGAGGCGCGAACAGTTCTACTGGCGCCAAAGATCAATGGGTACTCGATCCCTAGAGTTGGACACCAATTCAGAGCCCTCCAGGTACAAATTAGATATGAATAGTGATAGAGTTAAAGCATTGTTAGCATATTATAAGAAAAAGCATGATGAAGGCATGCGACTAATATCAGAACATAACGGCGGTTAGATAGAGTGAGTGAAAAAAACCCAAAAAAAAACCAACAAATACATCTGTTGGTGTGAAATGATTGTATTTGCAGCTTGTAGTATGTGAGCATACTAAAATTGGTTATTACACAACATTGGTACAAAATATGTATTTTTTGTACATGAGTGTAGGATATCTCAACCACTGGATAATTACAGGATATGAGATTTAATGAGATCACTATAGTTATTGCCATGGAGGGTCCTCCAGTGTGGTATCCCAAGGATCGGATAGTGTTATGAAACCGAAACCATAGATATCCTCCAGTCCCTCACTGTAGCATTATAAATAGTAAACACAACAGACAGCCGGGTGTCTTTATCAGAGAGGAACTAAACTACACACACCAGTGGTGTAGCTCTGAGAGACCATGTAGTACATAGTAGTAACAATCCCTATACTAAAGGAGCAGTGATGGATTCTGTATATCTTAAGAGGTAAGGCCAATGTGGAATCTCAGTGTATTAAGCTTGTCTTATAATGTTTGTTAATTCCATTTAAAACAATAGCATGTACTGCTCATAGCAGATTAATCATGTCAACGATTGGAGTCACTAATGCAATAAAGATATTGTAATTTTATTGGCGAGTTCCAATTTATTTTATCAAGTCCATCGCTTGACATTTGGTGGAGAACCAAAATAAGCTGGTCGTGAAGGGATCTGGTCCAAAGTGAGTTTCTCCGTGAGACTCTACTGTGTCAATAGATCGTTAAATGACTATTATTATCAGCCGATCAGTAAACATAGTGACGAGTCAGACGAACGTTCGTGTAACTAACAAAATGTCATTTGCCACCAGCGCATGTACAGGGTGGGAAGGGATTTATTGATCTTTCTGTTATTTTAACTGTCGTTGCTAAGCCGAGCGCAGGCATGCTATATGAAGTGTTTACCATTACCATGTTGACAATTGTTATATGTGCGTAGGGTTTGTATGTAGAACATGCTTCTGAGTATATTCCCAATGCATTTGGTAGCTTAATCCCATGGTTATGGTCATGCAGGAATTCCTGGTGGGCATATATGTATACCCGGTTTGATCCCAAATGCCAATTCCACTGATCTGGCAAAAGGTGTATTATTGTGAAATTGGAGTCGGATGGGGAGGACCAGAAATAATATACTTCTGTGATACCTACTTTACTGTTTGTTTATAATTTATCTAATGATTACATATGATATGTAAAATGTCTATGACACTGCCACAATGATTGGTCGAACGATATTTTTCAGAATCTTATGTGACACGCTGATATATTGTGAACTATAAAGGGATTAACCACCCCTTTATTTGTGAAAGATCACATATTTTTTCCATTGAAAATGCAAATAAAGTTTATGAAATTGAATTATAAAAAAATGGTTCAATGGCGAATATCATTTATTCATAAATCTCGATACATAGTGATGTATAAAACTGTCTAACAAGATAACAAAAAAATATTCAATAAAACAATTGATATATTATGTCAAAAACAACTGATGTCTGCCTGTTGATATATATGTGGAAAGCATTGCGAATATCTACAATAGCCATTTGATTTACCTGCATTCGAAATACAGTGCGTATTCATAACTAGTAATATCTTTTTTTTTGATTTTCTTACATTGATCATTATCTTAACTTAAGTACCTTCTTACTTTAGATTAATCATTGAAGTACCTTCCCACCAAAGAGACACTTTTAAAAGACATAACACTGTCGCCACTTCTTAAGATTTATGTGAACCTCTTTCGATATGAAAATCTGTTTTAGAAACCAGGAATTTCTGGTAAACCAGGAAAAATGGGTGTCTCTGTTTTGAATGCTCTGCGACACAAAAGCAGGTGGTATGTGAATTTAAAAAAAAATGGTTTGGTTGATTCTACCTCCACTAATTGTTATCAAAAGTTAGCAGAGAAACTGTGTTTTCTGGACATTATGCAATGCTCATGATACGTATAACTTATGGAAATAGCTGCCTTTTCATGTAGATGCTTGATAAACGCCTGACACTGTATTATGCATACTAAAAGATCGGTCTGAATGTGGTACTTTTGTGAAACTTCGTGTATAAACCCCACTCTGTGTCAGTGAGCTATGAGCAACACTTGTTGCTTTAATATTACTATTTTAGTACTCCCCCTTTTTATTTTTTTAGGTCGCCCTCTGTAAATGATCTTCAAAACAATTATTCAGACCTGTTTACATACATAGAATACCCCTTGTAAACCCCCCCCCCCCTGACTTTTGGGAGTAAGTGCGTAATAGATATTTAATGCCATTTCGACAGCTAACATCATATTCATGGCGAGAAAACTACAGTTTCACTGATAAATGTGTCATTGCCCACACATATGGGTACCACATAAGATCAGATTTAGACCCCTTTAAGTGGGCTAGAGAGCCTCTGACATTTGGGACATCCAATAAGCTGCAGTATGTCTCTGTTATAGTCTATAGCCCGCTGCTTATACACAGGGATTTCACGGTACCCGGATACAGACTTAGCGGGATCCGATTAATTATCAGCCAATGAAATAATCTCAGCCATTTAGTGCGGTACTCTCGGGGGGCAGTGGTACCCATCATCCGTGATAAGAGTTGGGAACCAGCATCAGCAACGCCCATCGGACAATCCGCTACCTCAGTATAGATTGGACAGATCAGAGGAGGTAAATTCATAAGCATTAAGTATTCAAATCAGATACACATTATACACTGTGTCTAAAGCACTCTATCTAAAGTGGTTAATCAACTCTACAAGGCATATCTGATCTAAAGGCAATCTTTTGCATTAGTTTCTTATTGGATTCTACTATCACATGATTCAAATTCAAGATGAATATAATGGAATACGACAGTCCTATAGGCTTAACCTAGGAGCTCTTCATTTCAGACTACCCATGACATTGAAATGACCTCTGTATTTCAAGACCGGATAACCATTCAAAATGATCAATAATACAATTTATAAATTCTCTTTTGGAATGAAGCAACATATGAAATATCTGACCACATTTACATGAAATAAAGAGAAAAGGTTCACCCAAATTGGTGTGATACTTGGTTATCGCCTTGTGAGATAACACTAAGTCAGATCAATTCTAGTGAATCTTTGTCTATACATATGTATCTTTTGAAGTTACTGGAATACCTTAATAAACTATTTGTCCTGATAATCCATGAATCTGAAGAACTCACCGCTACATGTATTGCATTAATGCTAACTATCGGTACAATGAAGAGAGATGCCACGCGGCGGCTAACAAAAAAAAACCTGGACTTTTGACACACTTAATTTCTCAGTAAATCAACATAATTTTAATACAGAAATATGAACAAACAAAACCAGGAATTCCTGGTAAACCAGGAAAAGTGGCATCTCTGAATTGGGCTGGTACACTCTGGAAGGATCACCATGTTGACGCATACAGTCCTGGTAAGTAACTCGCCACAGCTGTCTTGATACGATAACAAAGGAACATGCGTCTGGAGACATCATGGGAATCTGAACTGGTTAGCACTCAAACAGTATTATCTACATCTTTTTCTTAATGTATGGTGACGGGCATAATTTCAAATCGATTCTGTCTTCATCACGTTCAATTCCATCATTTAGACATACATGTATCAACATGGCAGTACAATAATAGTGTAACATTCAAGGCAGCAGGTCCTCGCGTCAGAAGTTCTTGGATGGGGTAGGGGAAGGCAAAATTGGACAACAATATGTTTGTAAAAATATGTCCCATGCTAGTATCAAATTGCAATACACATGTAGCTTTACAAGGTTTTTTCTGCTGTACACTCCACAAGGGAACCACCGCAGAGGCTGCCATCATCTTCTAACTGAATCATCTGGTCAAGTTAGTGCACATGTTTGACATGTTCTGATTTGAACAGTAGCATCTTTAGGTAGACTCCTTGAGAACAAAGTAAGTCTGATGCTGGAATTTATTCAGTTGCAGTCGGCTACGCATTATAATCCAAATGAGCAGTACCTTCAAAGATAGCCACTACCATTCGTCCCCGCTGGAAGAATCTCTCGTCTCATCATTGTCATCTATAAAAGGGTCATCCACATCATAATCATCCTCATCATAATGATCATCATCGTCATCATCATCATCTTCATCATCGTCGTCATCATCATCGTCATCATCATCACCACCTTCATCATCATAGTATTGATTGTTGTAGTTTTGATTGTTATCTGAAACAAAAAGCAATATGGAGTTAAGTTTTCAACCAAAACAATCTGTCTGCAGCACATGTAGGGTTTTAGATTTAAGAAAAAAGGTGCAAAAATCAAAATTGCATCTTTTTAAAATGTAATAGATTTGTTGTTTTTTTTAGGAATCTCGATATCTCATATGATGAACGGACCCTTTGTATTATTTGTAGCATATCTTTTGATTAACCCAACATATATCTCCCAAATTTCAATATTCTAAACCTAATTATGGGCTTACAGATATTTTGAAAAGAATAGTTTGATCTAACAGGGGGGTATGCTTATAGAAGAGGCTTTTAGAGTGCCTGCTCTTGTTGCGTCATCATGGGTCATGTTAAATAATTTACTGTTAATATACTCACTTTTGTTGATGCCTTGTAGTGGGTTGTGCTTCAGTTCGATATCCCTCACCTCCGGGTGGTCCTTGAGGTACTCCTCCCGGGCACGATGCGCTGCTGCCTCCGCCTCCCGATTGTGTAATTGTACCATGTGACCCTCATTACATCTACAAGTACAGAAAATTAACTACATGTATATAATGGACCGTGCAATGCTTCAAATGCCTAGTTCATTTATACCTTAGTACTGGTATCTGAGGTAGAGAGAGATGGGCCATCATGGGACATTAGCAATCTATAAAAGCCTGTTAAAAGTTTGCAAATACCGCATTCGTCGTAATAAGCGCACACCCCCTCTTTTTGGTAATATTTAAGACTATAAATTACCCAAAATTATCCATTTTTGGAGCCTAATTAAACTCTTAACTACTGAACGAACATTTTGGATACTTTTTAAGCGCTCAGTGTGCTAATTACGTCGAAAATGGTACGCCAAATTAAACCCCAAATGCCAAGGTCATCATGTTCCAAGAGTTATGGTTACTGGGTTTACTTACTTTTTGTTTTTATTAAAGTGGTTATAGTCCGTTATGGGTTCACGGCACACATAACACATGGATGCCCCGCACACACACGTCATCTTATTGCAGCCCTCGATCTTGTAAAATTTCTTTTTACACTGATGACATGTTCTCATCATGGCCTCTGCCATTTTATTTTCTATGAACGTCCGCATCTTGATTTCATCCGACTTTTCTACCTCGTCGCAGCGCTGGGGGATGTGGTTTAACTCCTTGCAATGCCTGTTGAAATAAGCCAATAAATGGGCCCTTTTGGAACAAAATCTAACTTTTTGGCACTTATCAAGACATTGCAGTTTTTTTCACAATCCATCACGTCAAATTCTCGTTACTTATGCGCAAAAATTTACAGCTGGCCTTAACAAAATTCTCCCAAAAAAATTCCTACCTACCTACCCTAATTTTTTTCGACTCCATTACCTGAAAACACTTTTTAGGCCTCGTGACTTCATCCCTGGTGTTATACAGGCGGGTTTCTACAGATGCAACAACCTAACTGCAGGACTCTTTGAGGCAGTCCGGGTTGAGGTATGTTGACTTTCTACATGTACAAAAACCCACCTGCAGGACTCTTTGAGGCAGTCTGGGTTGAGGTATGTTGACTTTCTACATGTAACAAAAACCCACCTGCAGGACTCTTTGAGGCAGTCTGGGTTGAGGTATGTTGACTTTCTACATGTAACAAAAACCCACCTGCAGGACTCTTTGAGGCAGTCCGGGTTGAGGTATGTTGACTTTCTACATGTACAAAAACCCACCTGCAGGACTCTTTGAGGCAGTCTGGGTTGAGGCAGCGAAGGATCTTATCATTTTCATCGGGCATGATGGTGGCGTAGGGGCAGAATGGGCAGGTGACAAGGTCAGGGATGTCGGCCTGTCTGAGTTCCTCCTCCTGGGTACGGCGTACAACGTGTGAGAAGGACTTGTCTGGTAGGATGTCCTGGAGGAGGCTCAGTGGGTACTGGCTGCCACAGGTACCTGGTACAGAGGGTAACAATGTAATCATATATAGATGTTCTGGAGGAGGCTCAGTGGCTTCTGGCTGTCACAGGTACCTGGTACAGAGGGTAACAATGTAATCATATATAGATGTCCTGGAGGAGGCTCAGTGGGTGCTGGCTGCCACAGGTACCTGGCACAGAGGGTAACAGTGTAATCATATATAGATGTCCTGGAGGAGGCAGAATGGGTGCTGGCTGTCACAGGTACCTGGTACAGAGGGTAACAATGTAATCATATATAGATGTCCTGGAGGAGGCTCAGTGGGTGCTGGCTGCCACAGGTACCTGGCACAGAGGGTAACAGTGTAATCATATATAGATGTCCTGGAGGAGGCAGAATGGGTGCTGGCTGTCACAGGTACCTGGTACAGAGGGTAACAATGTAACGTAATCATATATAGATGTCCTGGAGGAGGCTCAGTGGGTTCTGGCTGTCACAGGTACCTGGTACAGAGGGTAACAATGTAATCATATATAGATGTCCTGGAGGAGGCAGAGTGGGGGCTGGCTGTCACAGGTACCTGGTACAGAGGGTAACAATGTAATCATATATAGATGTCCTGGAGGAGGCAGAGTGGGGGCTGGCTGTCACAGGTACCTGGTACAGAGGGTAACAATGTAATCATATATAGATGTCCTGGAGGAGGCAGAGTGGGGGCTGGCTGTCACAGGTACCTGGTACAGAGGGTAACAATGTAATCCTAAATAGACAGCAAAGTATTTTATTGTATTATACACACAGATTTCTACCCACGTGAAATAAGGCCAGTAGGCTTTGGGTTTTTATTACCAATCATGTCAAATTGCCCCAGAATCGAGGCTGGTTCATAAGATAACTGCAGGTGGAAAATTCCGGGATGTACACTATGGATTTGTGCATCAAAAAGTACTTTTCTTTTTCTCTTAGACCGCATAAATATTTCCCATACATAAATATCTTCATGTATTTAGATGCAGGTGGACACTGCATGAATAATTGCACATCAGGAAAGAGTAAGATGAATATGTGTGCTTTAAATTAAAATAACTAGAAGAGAACTTCACAAATCCTGTAGGCCAGTCAAACGATTTACATTATTGTGTGCCTAACTGTATTTACCACAACAGTATGCAAAATATAAAAGGTGTGGAATCTATTATTCTATGAGCTAAGTCAATCGTGGTATAAAAACCATACATACCAGTAAGACAGGGGTATTTGGCCTTGCCCTCGGTGAGAGCCGACTCCACAGATCGTACCACACACTCGTTACAGAACAGGTGTCCCTCGGGGCAGGCGCTCAGATCCTCGGGCAGCACTTCGTCATCAAAGCAGCACCCACACTCCTGGAGGTCATTGTTCTGTCGGGCCAGCTCTATACGCCGCATACGCGCTTCCTTCTTTTTCCTGATATATTCTGTAACAGAAAATTCAAGAAATTTTGCAATTTTTTTCTTCACAAGGCTATTTGATTGGGCCAAAAACAAAATTGTGTGTTTCAAGTAACAGGCTGAAGGGTAGGGTAGCTCGGATTTTTTTTATGTTTTATATGACTTGCAGTATGTGCAGAAGACTCGTGCCTCTTGTCAATGACTTGCAGAAAAAAAGAACAATGTGACAGGATCTGTGAAAAGGGTCCTTATTGCAGGGTGCATTTAGGTCTCCATTCCTAGTGCATGTCGCAAATGTTTTTCTTCAAAAATTGCAGACAAAAAGCTAGGGTCGGCTAGGGTTACCTAAAACACACTTTTTTAGACCTTGCCATGGTACCTCGCACACATATAAGACACACTATATGGGTTGGGGGAAATTTATAGGGCATTTCTTAGAGCTACATTTTCTGAGGTTTTAGTACTGTTCTATATCATAATATGGGAGATACTTCGCCCATCAGATGTGCCCTGAGTTCGGCTAATCTGGAGGTAGTTTCATAAATCCGACCCGATTTATCAGCTTCAAATATAAAGCAAACCATATCTGCTATTATGAAAATATGAGTCTTCACTTTTTAGTTACTTAATATCTTATCTTCATGCTTTGCGAATAAAAGTTCTCTGTAGAAGAACTCGTCCACCTCGTCTGGCCACTCCTCTGTGCTCCTCGATCCCGTGTCTTCCTCATCGGCCATATTGTCCTCCATTTCTGGACCTAAGACAAGAATATCTTAATGTCAAGTGAGCATTCACATTTCCCCCACTCTTATGCAGTTCAATATAAATGAGATTCAATAACGACAGTATATAGCAGTCGTACTGAAATTGAGCAATTTACTGTAGGACATTTTTGTAAGCAAGCTCGGTTTTCAAAGCTACAATTATCATAATGGCCTCACATATAATACTCACCATCAGTTGAAACTAATGCTATAAAGTATTATTGTTGTATACAGAAATAAGGTATGAATTAAACTACCGTAATCTCCCGCCTATAAGACGCGTCTTATACGCCAAACAAAATGCTGCTGGGTCTTATACGCGGGAGGGAAATTGCGTTGAGTTTGGGGTGCGTCTTATACATGGGGTATATTTACTATAGAACAGTATTGAAATTACAAGTATCACCCCTAAGAGGTGCGTCTTATACGCGAAACAACCTTTCCTGAGTTGGGGGTGCGTCTTCTACGCGCACCACGTCTTCTACGTGAGAGATTACGGTACATCCTGAAATAATAGTAATAAGAATAGATGTAACATGCATAATTCTAAACTCAACATATCAAATATCCTGGTACAATTTTCAAGAAGCTCTTTTAGAGATTTGAAGCAATAATTCTTACCCATTACGATCATGTCGGTCTGTATTTCTCGCAGTGCAGGCAGAAAGTGATAATTGTGACTTTCCAGTTTTCTCTTTAAGTATTTCTTCTTCCACGCTTTAAATTCAGTACACAGTTGCACCTTGGCATGGTCCTTGTACACTTTACTCATCTCTTTTGTCTCGTCATAAAATACCTCAGTTGGATTGGGGAACATTTTCAAAAACTCTGGTATTTCGAGTGGCAGATTTCTAAGGCGCTGGCGGAGGATCTCTGCCTGCTTTGGCTGCTGGATGCGTGGGTAGTTGGATTTGTTAATGAGTATGGCAGTAACCATATCAACCCTCGCATCAAACTCAAAATGCTCCTGGAGCTGTTTTATAATATGGTTATGATCACAGTCAGGGAATACAGCCTTCAGGGTGTCCACATCTTGTTTGAATTTTAGTAAGACTAGATCAGACTCCTCAGGTTCTGCCACCACTACTTCCTCATTGTCTACTGAGTCTAGAGTTAGTTTGCATTGGTCAGCCATGTCTAAGCTGTCATTCTGTGATGCCCCAGACCCCAGGAACTCCTCCATGACCAGATCCATACGGTTAGCCTTATCATGGTAAACCTCCAGGTGCGCGTAAATCTCACCCTCTGTCCGATCTGGGAATATCTTTGCTAATTGTAACATGTCTTTATACAGCGGGTCGTTCTTGAAGCTCTCATTGCGTACAGGTGCTTTTGGAATGGCCTCAGTGGCTTTATTTTCACTCTTTGATTTACTGTTATTTGTTTCATCACCACTTTTTGCTAAATGCTCCAATACTTTCTCAATGCAATTAGGATCTTCTGAAAACACTTCAAGCAGATTAAACACTCTATTAGCATCTGCCTCTGGATGTTTCAGAAGCACTTTTTGAACCTGCTGGAAGATATCATCCTCGGATGTGGATTCTACTGCATGTGGTATCTCCCCGTGCCTTTCCCTTTCCTCCTGGAGCAGCGTATCGACAACATTCTTCACGCGATCAGGTAAATGAAGGACACTTTCAAGTCTCATATAAACTTCATTTGTGTCCATGTCAAAGTCAGGATTATGTGTTTTCATCTCCTTCATGACAGAACTTATATCTGATATCACAGATTTTACATCGGAGGTGGATGGACAACCCGATGTGGTGTTGTGAGCACTGGTGTCAGTGCTGGAAGCAGGAGGTGTGATGCTTTTGATGTCACTTTTATCATTATTTAAGTTTGATTTGATATTGCAATTATTGTTACTAGTACTATCATTAATTCCATCATCTCCTTCTTCCAAACACTCGTTCGTCACCCTCTCCACTCGCTGTGGATCCGTCCGTCTGACCTTCAAACGCTCATACAGAGACTGCACATCTGCGCGACCTAAGAGTTCTGAAATCTTTTCCGCATCAGCCTGCACTGACTCAATTTTCTTCATAGAGGCAGGCTGTACATAATCTCTTTTGCTGACTTCTGAATCACCATTTTCTAATAAACTGGGACTATTTGGATTAGAGACCTCACCGTCACTGTTCACTTGAGTGTCTTGTGAATCAAATACAGCAGTGTTCTGTGAATCTCCTGCTTCTATGGGTTTCTTACTGTTAGCAGCTCTGTAGCTGAGTGTATGGTTGTTAGTGGAGGCAGGTTGGGTGTCAGTGTAGGAGTCCTCAGTCTCCTCTCTCAGTGTATTACCAGTGAGCAGCTTGTGAGCTTCATTTATCGAGCTGCTCTTTTGGTTACTCGTCCCATCGTGGAGTCGCTGCTGTTTGCTGTCTATGCTCCCATCCCCACTGGGTACCTCACCATGCGGCCGCTTAGCTGCATGAGCAGGGTGCACCCTGTTGCTGTCCACGGACATGCTGTAGATATGGGCTTGTGCCAGTTCTGTAAAACAAAGAGAACATGGTTAATGAGGTGTACTAATAAAGCCTAAAAAAAATTGTTGTGTTCAGGTAACAGGGTCGAAAAAAAAATTCAACGACATGCATTGGCACAGAGGGCTCAGGGTCAATTTTCCCGCGTTTTTTGAAAGGCGTCCAAACTGTCTCACTTTTAGACGCTGTTTTTGAAACAAATAGGAACAAAGAGAGAAAAGTCCAGCCCGGAGGACTGGATTGGTGAAAATATTTGTATGAAATGACTTTTTTCTTTATTTAATTTTGTATGAACTCATGGATGGATTTTTGAATTTTTTTCTTTACTGTAAGTAAAGACTGATATATGAACTACTGATGTATGGTAATTTTATTTATTTACATGCTTTATTTCTTGTAGAAAATTGAGATTGAAAATTGTATAACTGACTTTTTGCCAATGCCACCACCTACCCAGTGGTATAGACTCAGGCTGGTCCCTGAGCCAATTAGGGTAGGTAGGTAGTGATTTTTTTGAGATTTTTTTTAGGCCAGCTGGAAATTTTCGTGCCTCCACGACGCGAATTTGATGCATGAGATTGTGAAAAAAAACTTGAATGTCTCAATGAGTGCCAAAATATCAGATTTTCCCCAAAAATGCAAAAAAAAAAGTTAGGGTAGGGCCAAAAGATTAGGGTAGGTAGCGTTACCTGAACAAAACAATTTCTTTTAGGCTTAATGTAAGAGCCTGGTCAGAAAAAGAAAATCACTTACTCCTGAAAACACATAGGACATGGTTAATGAGAATCTATTTCAGGTATCTCTAAACCATCTTCTAATATATCAACCATATCCAGAGAAATCTGCACTGGCGATAGGTTAGCTGGCCCAGGAACTGTACTCACAGCCTCTGCAAAAGTTGGCAAGACGGCCACTGTTTCCCCTACTACAGGCCTCGTCATGTGCATTCAGCAGTTGAATACATAAGAATGCATAAGTCTCTCTGACTGGGCCCCAGGCACAGGGCAATATTGCTTAGACTGCACTCAGAGTGCATGTTTCATTGTTTGTACTATATACCACTTACTGCAGTCATGTCAATCAAGTCCACATTACTGTATTATTCAAAATCTACATGGATCTTTCGAACAACATGGCTGATTTATAACAGTTCTGTCAAATTTCTGCCCTAGTCCTATGATGTCATCTGAGGAAAACCCAGTACTGTTAATCCAAAGTCGGGCGCAGCTTATACGTGGGCACAGCTTATTTGTGCAAGAAAGCCAAGAATTTATGGTAAATGATCCCCAGACAAGCTGTCAGATCTCATGCAATAACACGTTTCTCATGTATTTTAGGCATTGTAGAGCGAGTTTACATGTAGAAATGCTGAAATTGAGCTTTCAGCCATTTCTTAGTAGCATCGCTCTCTACAGCTGACTGCAAATGGGCAGGCTCGCCCTCTCCAGCCCGTCACACTACGGGCTGGCTTCAGACCTTATCCTGAGTGGTTCGCCGCCGCAGTGACGAAGCTTCACTCTCCAAGCAGATGCAGCATTTGTGCAGTCACCCAACCTCAGGTTGGAGAGTGAATACACATCCCACACCAATCAGATTCTTATCTAGATCAAAGGGGGCAATAAAACAATAAAATGGAATACACATCCAGTTGAATATAGAGATGCTCCCAGGCTATTGAACTGAGTATCAATAGACGCTGGCCGAGGCTGGCAAATGGGAGGATCGGGGACGTCTGCACATATGTCCGATCGAGTCTGACTATATCAAACATATTTGATGTCCCCCATCAGATCGGCACACTTTTCCTTAACTACCAATCGAATCATCCCCATCTGCGGTCACCTCACAGCTACGGTTTGTAGCCAGTGTTGGGTTAAATTTTAGAAGATCAATCAGTGAGCAAAAGTCAAAATTCAAGTCTCTAACTAATTTGGGGAGTGATCATTTTTCAACATCAGAGGGCGGGGGGGTGCTTGAGGTGGGGGGTCAGAATTTTTTTCGAACCCTTGACCAGGAGGGGGTCAAGAATTTTTCAACCCTTCTGAGACTGTAGGGGGGGGGGCTCACAATAATTTCACCTGTTTTCAGTGAAAAGGCTCATGTATTATTATATTAGGTTAATACATTAGGCACGCGATTTACATCTTTTATGCCAAGGGAGCGTTCATTATTTATGGCAGGGGGGTGAGCATTTCGAGGGGGGGGCAGCTCATTTTGGGACATTTGCGAGGGGCAGGCACTTTATTTTAGTGTATTTCTGTGGGGGAGGCACTTCATTTTTGGATATTCATGTAGGGGGGGGGGGGGCGCTTCATTTTAGGACATTCGTGCCAGGGGGTATTTTATTCTAGGGCACTGGTATTTGTCATATGCCAGATTTTTTTCCGATTTTCGAGCAAAATCAGCTACTAAATCATTTTCTCCCAAAGTTTCCCCTGTCATATGACCAAGTTTTATTGCTATAAATTATAGAGTTTTTCTAAACCTCTTGAAATTTCAACCCGAAATCAGCTCATGATATTTTCCCAAACTTTAGCCCTGGCTTATGACTGAGGTCCGCTTATGAACAGGGTTTCACAGTAATTCCTAGTCTAAAAGAGGGGGTGGGCACTTATTAGGGTATGTGCACTAATTACATTAAAAGCAGTGTATAGATTTTATTAGGCAATCAGAACCTTATGAGGCATCAGGTGTAACTTATAGCATTCTACCAAATTCAGAATATCTACTCTAAACGTAGATATTTTCGTGTATATGAATTTTGCGGAAAAGGTAAAAAAGACATTTTCGTGTGTACTTAAATTTGCAGATTTTTAATTCAAAAGTGTTAGTACGCAAACAGACACGATCATCCATATACTCCAGCATGGATGTCCCTTTCCCCTTACCTGCTCACAAATATGTATTGTCAGGATACAGAGGGCTAAGGGAGTGATCATTTTTAAGAATTTTTCCGACCCCTTGACCAGGGGGGTCAAAACAATTTCACCTGTTTTCGGCGAAAAAGCCTACACGTTACTATACAGACTTAGCAGGTTTAATTATTAGCCAATGAGATAATCCCAACTGTTCACTGCAGTCCTCTCAGGGGCCAACTGGTACCCATCTGGTAGGTCTTATCTGTAGAACTAGCTGGTAATAAGCTCCAGCAATGGCCACGCCCATGGGATAACCTGCTACATCAGAATAGGTTAAAAGGGCGCATTTGCACATGCTTTTTTGGCTCTTCAGGTGTGGGTCAAAAAAAATTTGACCTCTTGAGCGGGGGGGGGGGAGAATATTTTTAGTACGTCCGATGAAATAGAATATACCGTAAACTCCCGCGTATAAGACGCGTCCTCTACGCCAAACAAAATGCTGGGGAGTCTTATAGCTTTCTCTCAAGTTGGGGGTGCGTCTTATACGAGGGGTAATTTTTCTATAGAAACGTACTAATCTTACAAATTTACGCATTAAAATGTGCGTCTTATACGCGAAAATGCATGTGCTAAGTTTGGGGTGCGTCTTATACACGCAGCGCGTCTTCTACGCGGGAGTTCACGGTAGGAGGACTTACAATGGCATCCATTGGGGCAACAATCAATGTTTGTAAGTGGTTGTGTCTACAGGAGTTTTCACACCTTCTACTACACCAGCTTGCAGCAATATAAAGGGATAGACACATAGTAAGGTGCTATATGCCTTCAGGTAACCAGCATAAATATCAAAACTAAATATTTGTGTAACTTTTTTTTAATCATATATGGGATAACCACCAGGGATGTAAGTCTGGAATGTGCAAAAATCAGGAAGCCATACATTTACTTGCTATAAAAGCCTTCTATTTTTCCAAACAGCCCTCCTTACAAGGAAAATACATGTCATTAAAAAATTTCAGAAATCAGGAAATCCTGATAAAACCTGAAGACTTACATCCCTGAACCACAAAAGTGTGCACTTTTAGGATCTTTAATCAGCTATTTATTATCTAAAAGCTAAAGAGTATAGGAGAGTTTCAGCTCTGCTTATCATACTGCCATTTAGAAAATTTTGACTTTCCAACATGATCTATAATACTTATCTTAGTTCCTTTTGATGCAAAATATAGCCCATTAATCCCCAAACTGGTGTGCTTACAGTGATGTAATTGGTTACCCTCGATCATTCAATCAAATTTGATTTGAGATTAAGTTAGGTATGTGAACGTCAGTGCTACTGTGAGGGGGGTGTGCGTCCCTCCCCACTGTGACACTTTTGATAGGTTGTGCAAAAGTAGCTCTCGGTTATTAGGCTGTAAATCAGGTTATTTTCAAGATATTAACTTGCTTCAAAATTTAAATGGCATGTATATGGAATGCTCCACGGGCCCATATAATTGTTTTTTAGGTATTGTCATTTGTTAATTAATTACAGCTCTCCTAAAGTCATCATCAAATGGAGGTGCCATTTTTCACCAGTAGCATCCTATCAAGTACTCTAAAACTTATATCAAGGGTTAATTCAATGTCTTAAGGACCTACAGTCCAAATATGAAGAAAATCTGTCGGTGCGCACATAGGTTAATTAGGTCCGCAGGTTTTGGTAGTTCATTATTTTTCAGCTATTTCCTACATTTTTTATTTTGAAAAATTCATAGCTCTGCTTCTAGTGGTCAGATTAGCTTCAAACTGCTTTATATCTGCAAGGTTCTAGACTTTCGGGAAATGTATACTTTAATATAGCTTATCCTTGTTAAATTTTGGGGGATATATGGCAGGAGGTCACACTTCATCCTTCTTTGTGTAGTTTAATTTGATGACGAAAATGTAGCCAATCTCCACACACAAAAACCTGTCTAGCTCCCTCAAAAACTAACCTAAAATTACAATTCAAAAAGCATGTGACTTCTGACCCACTCCCCCAAAGTATCGTGCAAAAATCCAGAAGATCTCATGCATTTGAAATTTTCGTTCACATACCTAATTAAGTAAAGCAAGGTCTGAAATGTGTGAGAACCAGTGCAGCCATTATAGCGACAATTTAAATTACTCAAGTTGCCAGCTTCCCGGTGATGTAAATCAAAGTTTGGTATGTTTTCCCTACAAGTTATAGTGGCTACCTCTGAGCCTGCCTGCACATAACACTGTCACTGGTGATAGCGAAGTCAGTCTAAAATCCGGACATCAACAGAATGACACGAATGATACCGTATTCTCCCGCGTAGAAGACGCGCTGCGCATATAGGACGCACCCCAAACTCAGCAGAGGCATTTTCACGTATAAGACGCACCTCTTAGGGCTCAATTTTGTAAATCCAATACATTTCTATAGTAAAATTACCCCTCGTATAAGACACACCCCCAACTTGAAGAGATCCTATAAGACGCAGTTGGGATTTGTTTGGCATAGAGGACGCGTCTTATACACGGGAGTTTACGGTATATCAAATGAAAGAGTTTAAAATTTGCAATTCATAGCTTTTTGAGTCAAGTTGAACTAGAACTGGAAGCATTTTTATAAAACTTTATAATTTGGAAATATGAAAAACATTCTGTCATTACCCTGTACATTTGCACAAATTTTCAGATAAGACCGACCATTAAACATGCACTGTGCGCATGGTATTTGGGTACAGCTGTACATAATTACTGATAGATTCTGATTGAATAGGCCTATCCACAAACCAATTACACCATCTTAAAGGTACAAAACTTTTTTTCTTGACTATTTTGGTATGGTGTATTCAGGAGAAAAAAATCGCAGAAAATCGCAGCTGTTAATTCTAGCTATAATCTAATAAAAAAATGTCATAGAATAACCCTGTTTGTTCTGATAGCTTCTTTACTAAATATTTATTTTGGAAATTCAGTCTAAAGTTGTATGAGTTTGTCAGACTGCCCTGCTCTTAATCTCTTAACAAAATCAAATCCTGTCTGCGTACAGAAAGCAACCGCTAACTCTTATAATTGAGGACTTAACCTCTGAAGGCGTCAGAAAGGCCTGTCCGGTAGAAGTGTTTTACTCTACAAGTTGCAAGTTTGCTCTGGGTATATCAAAATATGCAAGTACTACTCTTGCACTAGACGAGTTAGGGAGATTTCATATTGAATCCAAAATAATCATACTGAACATTCTATATTGGCTGAGGCTTGAGCATGGATCGAAAAACCCTATTCTAAATGAGGCCTTCTCTACCATGAAGAGTGAAAACCACCAATGGCTTAAAGATATCCAATACCTCTTGTTTAAAATCGGTTGTAAGAATGTCTGGCTCGATCCTTATGTTTGGTCAAAGTCCTCACTCAAAAACAATATAAAAAGAAGGTTAAATGATGCACATTTTCAGAAATACAACCAGTACATTGATAACCAAGAGAATACTAGCAAGTGTAGAATTATCAAGATGTGTAAAGATGATCTCAATGACATTTATGAAGAGCGTGAATACCTAACGCATACAGAATCACCTAAAATTAGAACCATTATTGCTAAACTCCGGACTGACAATAACTGTACACTTGACATCCTATCAAGAAGATATAGAGGAAAGAAACCTGTCAATTCTAAGTGCACATTCTGTAATGCTGTGCAAGATGTCAATCATGTCTTCTTACATTGTAACATGCCCGAGATGAGAAACGCACGGTCAGTGTTTGAAACAAAATACCTCAAGTTCGTTGATTTCTATAAAAGACATGATGACACTAGGAAACTTTCTCAAATACTAGCAGTGGCCCCATATTGCAAATCATCTAAAAGGCCAGGGGCTGTGAACTGTATATATATACTCATATATAAAATCTGTCTACAACATTGTAAATAAAAACCTGGTGCTGACATAAGTGTACCTGTACATTAGTCAATAAAGCCATCTTGAAGCTTGAATTGAATCTTGAATCTTAATACTCAGTTAATATTTCTACAAATCCCCTCAAATTGTAGGTCTATATGTTGGGAACACATGTACATTATCATATCCCATCTCAATTTTAGTAGAATGGGAAATAACCATGTATTTCTGCAATAAGTGAAAGGCTGCTCAGGTGACTCAACTTTATGGTCTGACAGAATCATTAAGTTCACTCAAAAGTGGACTGCCTGAATGTGCAGAAAAAGGACTTGAAGTTGAATATAAAAGCAAAATGTTGTTTTAGTGATATAGAGCTAGCTGCTATGTTTTACCTTTCATTTGATACTAATTTGAAGTAATTCTGTCCAGTAGAACCCTCAGAATCAATATTTTACAAACACCAGTTTATCATAGTGACAGATAAGGGGAGCGGGCAGCGCGGGCAGCCAGATTCGGCTTCAGCCTTCGCTACTGGTAGCGAAGTCAGCCGAATCTGCCCCCCTGCTCCACGTATCTGTCACTATGATAAACTAGTGTTTCTAAAATAGTGATTCTGGGGGTTCTACTGATCAGAATTATTTGAAATTTGTATCAAATAAAAGGTAAAACCTAGCTCTACATCAGTGGAACATTATTTTCTTTTATTCACATGTTTTTCTGCAAATTCGGGCAGTAAGCTTTTGAGTAAACTTAATGATTCTGTCAGACCACAGTCTTTGAGTCACCTGAGCGACCTTGTACTTATTACAGAAATACATGGATAATCCCCTTTCTACTGAGAGTTAGATGAGATACAATATTGTACATGTGTTGTCAACATGTAGACCTTCATTTTAAGTGGATTTTGATAAATATTGACTGATTATTCTGGCCAGGGCGGTCTCACAAACTTGCATAACTTTGAACCAATTTTCATAAATAATTATTTGTTACTGAAGCTTACAGAACCTACAGGGCTATTCTAGAACATGTTATCTACCTAAGTATTATCAGTTTTTACAGCTATAAGGCTGCGATTTTCTGCGATTTTAAATCTCCTGCATGTGTAATACCAGAAAATTCATGAAAAGATTATTTAAAGTTCATATTACAACTCAAAATTAGAAATAATTCTACAGCCAGTAATTAAATCATACAAAGATATGTTAATCCTCTAATATTCAGCTTCAAGGAGGTGTAATTGGTTAGTAAATTGACCCATACAATCAAAACCTATCAGTATTTTTGTATAGCAATACTCAAATACCATGCACAAAGTGCATGTTTCATACATGCCAACACTCCCGGATTGGCCGGGAGTCTCCCGGATTTTGGCAATTTTTTATGGTTTCTCCCTGATTGAAGTTCTCCCCTCAAATCTCCCGGATTTTCACACTTCTCCTGGATTTTGATAGATTTATGCACTTTAAATATGTAAAATCTCCTGGATTTTGGCATCCCTTGGCCTTTTTTACGCTGAGAAAAGCATTCATAGAATACCAAAAATTGTGAAAATACTTGATTTTGTATCTAACTTTAACCCACTAAACTTTTAGTCTAAAGCAGCCAACACTGCTCGATAAAGACTGTATAGGGCATTTGGGAAAGGTTACTACAAATATCCGGAGGTCTCCCGGTTTTGTCCCCCAAAATGTTGGCATGTATGATATTTAATGGTCGGTCTTATCTGAAGATTTGAGGAAATTTACATGGTGAGGAATGACAGAATGATTTTCACATTTCAAAATGATATAAAAATGCTTCTAATGGGCATATCAACTTGATTTAAAAAGCTTTGAATTGCAATTTTCAAGCTCTTTCATTTGATATATAACTCCTGTATTTCTGTTGAAGTCTACATGTTGGGCTGACTTCGCTACTACTGGTGAGTGGACGATAACAGGGGTCCTATGTTTTTGACATCCTATATTTTTGAGGAATGTCAACTAAAAACCAATCAAACACTGTCTACAAACCTTGATTATCGTCCTATTGAGCTGTTTGCAGGGTTGTCAGTTCTTGTAGACATGGTATATGCATGTTTTCTGTGTTTAGACGTCTTGTTGTGAAACCTACTGCCGCAAAGGCAATAAGGATAGCACTTCCGCTTTGGGAAATAGCTGCGGTCAAGCAAGTCCCGCGGACTTGGAGCTACGCCCGCCGCTTGCCCCTTTTCCAGTCCTTGGGACTTACCGTAGGCCCTACATAGCTAGGCTACTATAGGGTGAAATTCTGATATGTGCACCATTTGGGTGCTCGGAAATGAAATATTTGAACTAAACTTTTCCAAAAAGGGATTAGGGAGTGATCATTTTTTTACAACGCGGGGAGGGGGGGGGGGTGGGGGCTGTGTACAAATGACATCATGAAGGAGGGGGGAGGGGGGTCCCACTCCCCATGACCAAGCATGAAAAGGGGGGAGGGGGAGGGGTCATGGGCTGCATGACATCATGTCATGAAAAAATTTTTTAAGTTCCTTCAGTTTTGGCAAGAAAAAAAAAAGATTTATAAAGGTAGGGAAGTTTAATGCATTCATCTGTTATGAAATATATATTACCTTTTCTTTTTTAATTCGCTCGTTTTGTTTATTTTATCCTAGTGCCGGTCGTAAGTTTACATCACCTATCCATTCGTCCAGCACTAGCTGGGACAGGCATTAATAACCTGCCCACTTGGCAAAAAACGTGTTTATAACGTTTCTTTTACGTTAAAAAAAACGTTTTTTTAACCTGATATAAAAACGTTTTTATAAAAACGTCAAAATAACGTTTTTTTGAGTACATGTAAAAACGTTATTTTGACGTTTAAAAAAAACGTTTTGCAAACTTAGGAACCAAAAGAAAACGTTTTTTTGACGTCAAAAAAACGTTTTTCTGCCAAGTGGGTGAATGTCCCATTACAATAGGTGGTCAAAGACCTCACTATACAGAGTGAACTATTAAATTTAAAGGCTGGACGTAAAAAGGTTGGGGAGGAGATAGAAAGTTAAGCTTGTATATAAAACAGACAAAAATTATTTTATGCGGATAGGCTTATTACAGTCTTACCACCAGCTTTACTTCTAGAGGCTTAAGTTTATATCAACAAGATACAATACTCAGCCTATATGCATCAGTAACTTTAATATGCAGTATCAAGAAGAAAAGAGCCAGAAATAGGCCATGTCAATCAAAACTCTAGGAAGAACTAGAGACAGTAACAGTAAGGGATGATTATATTAGCAATTATAGACAGTGACTATATCAACCAGATACAGCGACAGTAGTATAATAGATGGTCTTTTCTGAATATTATCCAGAAAAGACCATCATATTTGGATTATCCAGAGAAGACCTCCTATTTTTAGATTATTTATAAAAGAGGTCGTTTATAGATATATTTAATTTATCTATAAAAGAGGTCGTTTATAGATATATTTAAATTATCTATAAAAGAGGTCGTTTATAGATATATTTAATTTATCTATAAAAGAGGTCGTTTATAGATATATTTAAATTATCTATAAAAGAGGTCGTTTATAGATATTATATAATTTATCTATAAAAGAGGTCGTTTATAGATATATTTAGAATCCAGAAAAGACCTGTATTTTTGAGAAAATGTAGATTGCAAGTGAAACGAGAAGTCATAATATTTTTATTTTTTCTTTATTGTTCTTTTTGAGACATATCATATAGTCAGACAATCCAACAGATAATCCAATTTATTCCTTTATCGTTTATGAATAGAGAGGCGGAGAATGAGTTACAATAACAATGAATAACATAATTGGAATCTTCATGAATAATGTGATTCATTGAACCAATACCATAGTAAATTTTCGTCACCTAGTTCTTTGTTAGAATCAACTTTAAGAATTCCTCTAAAGACATTAATTCATTTTCGGAGGGGTCCATTTCATGAGAACCTTTTTCATCGGCTGGTTCTTCTTCCGCCGAATAAAATTCTTGTTCTTCAGACGACGTTTCATCAGCTAAATGAGATTGTTCTATATCTGATTCTTCAGACGAGTCACTTTCTCCAGAATCACTTTCTTCACAGTCGTTTTTTTCTTTCAATGAAGCAGATATCTTTTTGCCTGATCCAAAACCTTGATCATTTCTTTCGGTTTTATCAGGTGTACATACTTCTTCTAGCTCAGGGATGAGAATTTTTTCTAATATTACTTGAGCTATTTGATCTCCATGTTTTATTTCGAAGACCTCATTTCCAAAATTAAACAGCAAAACACCTATTTTTCCCCTGTAGTCTTCATCTATTACCCCTGCTCCTACATCAATGAAATGATTAAGAGCAAGTCCTGATTTTGGTGCTATGCGACCATAGCATCCTGCAGGTATGCAAAGTATTATATCAGTTTGTACCAATTTTTTTTCTTTAGCAGGAATAATATAATCATAAGCACTATATAAATCAAACCCTGCAGATTTTTTTTGTGGATCTGGTTGGCTTCAATGCTTTTGTTGATGCTTTAACATAATGCATAATAGGTTGGAGAATAGGTGAGGCAGGCAGTAAAGCAGATTTTTTACATGTTGTTACTAACAGTGTATTTGGTTTGTCTTTTACAAGAGTAATATAGAAAGAATCTTGACAACGCGCCATTTTGCTGAACGTTATTTCAGTTGTTTTGTTGTTTAATATAACGCTATTCACAGAGATGTTTTCTTTGTTTTAGTTCATTGAAGACGATCTTTGCTGTAATATTTAAGATTTTCATTGTAAATTTCTTCATATATTTTGCTGTAAGCTAATTGAGAGATTTTTTCACCTTTTTCAGTGTTTTCAAGCTTAGAACGTTCTTCTAATTTTATAGGATAAATTTTTTGTAAAACAAGTCGTGCAACAGCATCACCACTTTTTATTTTTAGGTCTTCTTCTCCGAAGTTAAATAAAACAATGGTAATATACCCTCTGTAATCTTCGTCTATTACTTTTTGGTTGATTAACACAAAGTTATGTTTTCTTGATTTGCATAGAGGTAAAATTATACCATAATAACCTTTAGGGATAGCAAGTTTAACTTCTGTTGTAATTGTACATGCTGTATTATTAGGAACAGTATTGTCATATGAACTGTACATTTGAATCCCTATGTTATTTTCCTCTTCAGTAGGAGAGAAGGAACCTGCTATTTTACTGTATTTTAGAACAGACATTTTCGTTCAGTTTTATATGACATGATGTGATGCCTATTGTTATGATTCTCAAGTAAGTAAATAACCAAACAAACAAAATGAAATAATTTTTTATATGATTTTATTTTGATTGTCACATGTGTAAAGACAGTTTTTCATTTTCAGTTTGTTCCTGTTCTTTTATCGAATTCAAGGAATATCATGTTTAGCACATCATTTCTTTTCATGTCGTATACTGCTTTCATCAGTTGATGAGTAGCACTGTACTTAGATCTTTGCCACATTTTTAAGACATTGAAGGTTAATTGAGCTATGTCTTGTTCGGGCTGGGACGATATTGTTCTTCTTTCGTCAGACGTGATATGTAGATATGTAGCTATGTCCTTCCAGTCTCTTGACATTTTTTCACTCAATAAGCTGAAATACATTTGCACGGAGGTCGATTCCACGTCATACTCTTCTAGTTTTTTTTCTTTGAAGAAATTTTCAGTTAATTCCACCAAGTCTATTCTGTGGTTTTCCTTTAAACTTTTCATCAGTTCTTCTGTTCGTAAGTAGTAAGGAACTTCTCTCCACCATTTATTCAGCATCTCTATGCCCATAGCAGTTGGAGTTTTCGTCTTGTTCATGCTTTCAAGTTTAGCATGAGGGATGCCAAGATATACTCCTAAGGTCATCCATTGACGTGCTAACGATACAGAGATTTTTTGAAGAAAGATATCTGAATATCCTAAATCATCTTGAAAGTAATAAGTAGGTAAAGGCATTTTTTACCTTCAAAGGATTAGAGTGACAATCAAAAGTAGGAAAAGAAATAAATCAAAAATACATATACCAATGATTTAAATAACACATGTACTTCCTCAACATATGTACTTATGAAGAACTTTAGATGCTCTTAACATGAGGCTTATATTTTATCTCAAGGAAGTAAAATTAAGTTCCAGACTGTTACAAAAAAGGTATATCGGGTAAATGTATACTAAGCATAAATAGACATAATGACATAGAAGAAAAGAAAACAGGATAAAAGATTATAGTAGTTATTAATCCATATATGAAATAGTATATAACGCTCATGAATCCATATATAGTACAAAACAAAAGAAACAAAAACAAAAAAAATTTATATATTTTAAGACTATCAATATTTTTCTTTTTAATCATTTTTTTTATTTAGATAAGTTGCAAGACAAAATATCTTTCCACGAAGACAGATATTCTTTCACTTTTTCTTTATCTTCTTCAGTATATCTTTCTAAGTATATTGGATTTATGTCCAAAAAATTGGTGATAGAAAGATCTCCGTCTAAAATACCATGAACATTTATTTCTTCTGGCTTCAGATCTCGTTCTGCATGACAAGCTAACATGTCTATCACACTTTCAATTAAAGCATATTTTCTCATATTTCCTTCTCTGTAATATTCAGGATGATGATCATTGTTTTCATAGTGATGAAATAAAGCATTTTCCCAAGTTGTTTTTTCTTGAGAATTTTTTGGTCCATTTTTAGTATGGAACTTAAAGGTGTAACCTATGGCTTCTCTCATTGAAAACTTAGATAAGTCATGCACCATTATTCGTTCTGTTAAACACATTTTATCTTTTTTGTCAAATACGTTTTCTAAAAGGTAAAAAGTGAAACATATCATTTGTCTATGCCTTAAAACCTGTTCGAAATGTTGCAAGAGAAGTTTCAAGAAAGAATTGTTGCAAGTTATTTTTTCTTTTTTAGATTTTATGTATTTAATGGCTATATCGTCTTCCCAGTTTGTGTGTTTCAACAGTTTTTTTATTTTAAAAGTGTACTTTCCCATATCAGCGTAGTGTTCTGCTCATGAAGCCAGACAAAAGTTTCTCTTGTTTTTCTGTGATTCGTTGCACAAGAATATTATTTTTGTTTCCTAAAGATTTTATTATTTCTTGATTCTTTTTTCTCTCTGCTCTAAGAATGCGAAATTGGTTTTGTTGCCTTTTTCTTGTTTCTTCAAGGGTTTCTATCTTATGTATGCAATCAGGACACACCCCGTCTTCTAGCGAAGGCTTCCAATCAGAATAACTGTTCATGTTACTTTGACGCAGATCAGTGTTCACATAAAGTCTGTTTGTTCACTTATCTCATCTATGTTTTTATTTCTTAATCACTTTCATGTTTTTTTTCTGAATTTAAATGAAAAGCTTCGTTTGGCTTATTCCTATAAGTCTCCATTAAAACATCAGAAGGCATAGAATCTGGCACATCACAAGTTTCGCCGTCTGCTACAATTTTACTGCCTTCTTCTGAGTCATCACCGTCGGCTACTGTACGACCATATGGATAAGAACCTCTCCTGATGTTATATATTCTCTCTGCTTTAGCTAAGTTGTATGCCTTCCTGTGAGCCATTAAATTCATATTTTCATTTCGTGCTTCTCTTAATTGTAAAGTAAGATGGAGATTATTTTTTTCTTCCTCTTTTATGATATTAATGTGTTCACGTCTTTCTTCTTATAACAGAGATATATAAGTGCCTTGATGTAAGCATATTTTTTCAAGTATTTCATTGCGCTTTACTTCAAAAATCATATTGTTCCCTTTTGTATCCATGATTAAGACTTGAGAAATAATCTTAATTTATATATTTTTTTTAGGTCTCACACGAGAAAGATGTTCATTCTTATAATTATTTGAGTATCTCAGGATCTTTTGTTTCTTCAGTGAATACATTTGAGTCGGGCAAATGTTCTTGATTTGCAATAGTAGTTAGTAATTGATTATTTTTTTCGTACATTATGTTATCAATATCTCGGTTTTCATTTATTTGAGTAGATTTTAAGTCATGGTTAGAAACAGAAGATCCTATGACAGGATATGTCCATGTTTTTCTGTGATTTACATTAGTTACAAAACAAGACAGGAAAGTTTGAGTTTTTTCATTGTTATGATAAATATTTCCGCTTTCTGTACAAGACAAAAATATTTCATCTCCTTTCTGTAAAGAAGGGGAGATAGATTGTTTACGCGTTTCTAAGATAATGACTACGATGCTTAAAATAAGAGTAAAAACTATTCCTCCTGCTCCTACTTTCCCGTTTGAAATCAAATTATTTATTTTGCTTAAACTTTTCATGCTTCGTTCTTTTGTTTCATGTTCGCTCATTTTTTTAAAAAAAATATCTTTTTATGATGATCAGTTCCAACAAATCGGCAAATAATTTCCAAGACAAGATGAAAAAGAAATAATACATTAATCTTTTTTTCTTTTTTGTGTTGCTCTTAGAAAATTATTTTTTGTAGAACAAATTTGTTTGTTACAAAACAAGGATTTCTTTTTGCTTCGATTATTTTGTTTTTTCTTTAAAAAGTATTGTTTTACTTTACTGTCATTCCAATCAGGATCTGAAGTGAAGCTAGATATAACTTGTTGCATTGTCTTATTCTCAGCTCGTTTTTCTAAAAAGAACAAGCAATATAAACCACAAGTCATAGAAAAAAGTCCTTGAATAGAATGAGAGGAATATTTATATTTTTTTGGCAAAGCTTTCAGAAAACTCTTTCGCATAGGACTGAAGCCATATGAATCGAAATATTCAGCTAGTTTACGTGGTTTTTCATAATAAAAAGCTACCCAATGTTCTCCGGGTAAGTTACTGTTGTCGGTGTTGACTACATAACCTGTAGGAAATGATTTCACTGCAGGTATAGTGTCAGCTGAATAAACACCATAATTTCCTCCTTTTTTTCTTTTAATTTTCTGCAAGAAAAAATTTATTTCCGCTCCATTCATTTTTAGGAATTATGCTGTTTCAAATTTTGCTCTTAATATATTGCTAGAATCTAATCTCAGGAGTTCATGATGTTCTAAATATACGATAGCTGCTACTCCATGGGTTAATTCTTCTTCTAGTTTTATGACAAATCCTAAAGAACCATTTTCTGAATATTCGAATGTGCCTGACGTTATTCCGTTTTTAGATATGTCAAAACAGTAAAGACAATGTCCTTTTTTGAATTCGTCGAAAGAAATATCTATCGTATCGTCTCTGAAAATTGAACCTGTAGACCGTATAAGAGCTAGGTAGGCCATATTGTATAAATCATTAGGGTAATCTAATTCATAGTGATAAAAAGGAGTTCCACCGTCGTTCACTTTTAGTTCTATTTCCTTAGCTTTGAAGTGCTCAAATTGAAACGGATTACGATTATGACTTCCTGTAAAGGCATCTAAATGAACTAACCCTATGATGACTCTTTTTGGAAGAGGAGTGTTGTTCACTATATGAGAGGCTTGCAAAATAGATTTCTGAGGACCAAAAGTGACGTATTTCATGTCTATTTTGTTCACAGGATAATCCCAATACGGAGTAACCATTCTAGCATCCATTATTTTTTTATGGAATTTTTCAGACACTCTTATTCTTTTTATGAATAAATGTATGCCCTGTATGTCTATTATGTATTTTTGTGTTCCTAATTTAGACATCAAACAAAAGTCTTCGTCCGCTCTATCAAATTCTATAGTAAGAGGCAGATCTCCAGGTAACACTTTGACCTGAGCAAAAAGGTCATTATGAATTCGTCCTATGACTTCAAATAATTTCCCGTTTTTAGTTTTGTTATAACGTGCTTTCACTCCAGAATTATGATCGTCGCTGTTAACATTTGTTACTTCGTTGAAATCTTTATCGTCTTTGTAATACATAGCCAAAGCTCCCAAGTGTTTAGCAGTGGTTGGATCATAACTTAAAATATATTCCAGAATAGATCTATATCCGTGCAAATCATTGCTGTCTGATATTCGTATTCCTGCTATAGAAAGTTTCACATTTTTAAACATAGTAGAAGCAAAATAATTCACTGGAAAAACTTTAGCTTTATCGTTTATTGTCCCATCGTTAGCTGGAGCATCTGGATTTTGTTTGTCAGCTTTTAATATTTTGCCAGACACTCGAATAAAACTGTCATGCAAAGAAATGAAATCTGTATGTTTAGATTTTAAAGTGAATTGAACTGTAGTGCTGTTAGGAGAAGCAGTGGGCTCAACTTTTTCATAATAAGTTTTAACTCTACTTATATCTGTTGGAGGAACATGAGTAAAATCAAATTCCGAGGCTACACAAAAACAAGGATCTTCGTCTAACAATGACATTTTTTTAAGGTGATGAACAAACTTCAAAAATATTTGTTTGTTTTTCTCTTCTTTTCAGTAATCTCAGGTTATTTTATGTTAACCAAAGATATCTTTTTTGAAATTTCTTCTAAATCTATTTCTTTTTTTATTTGTGATCGTTTTATTAACTTTTCTTTTCTTGGTTACATGTGAAATAACTTCTTTGCCTAAATCAGACAAAGTTTCTTGAGCTTCTCTTTTTAAAGCTCGTTTAAAGTTTTCACCTTTCATGACATTTTTTGCTACTTTAATTCCTCCTGTTAAGGCTCTTTTTCCTATTCCTTTTGCGGCTGATGCCACAACAGGTTTCACCAAAGGAATAACTGTCTTAAACAATCCTTTTAAAATACCACCTAGCCCATAACCTTTTTGATTTCTGCTTCCTACGAAGGGGGTTAAAGAAGAGTATCCTTTTCCATACTGTACATCATAAGGATAAGATCGCTTAGTTAAAAAATGTTTATAATATATATCTTCAGGTGAATCGTTAGAATACATTTTGATGTATTTTTATTTATTTTTTTTGATTTATCTCAAAACAATTTATCTCTACCAGTCAGATGCCCATTCCTTAGAAGAATATCTTGGGTTTTTTTTGGTTCTTCTTCCAGATCGAGTAGAATAAGGTGACAGCTTTCCTGACAAATTTTTGTTTGTTTTAATTTTCCCGAAGACGTCTTCTTGTGGGCTTGGGTAAGATATTTTTACGTCTCTTTCTTTGCTGGGTTGCTTTTCTTCGAAAGGGAGAGGAGGGATATTTTTTATTGGAGTTTTCACTATGCCTCCGCTGGCTTCTCCTATTTTGTCTTCTTCATTTTCAGAAAGATAGTCGGTGTCGTTATTTTTATCTTCAGTATCTTCTGTAGTTGTTTTTTTCAGAAGGGGCTTTTCTTTTTCTTGAAGAAGAGTTTCATCCAAATTGCCGTCTTCAGAAAATTCATCGTCTGTAGCATCTGTAGAATAATTGCTTTCATTTCTTTGTTTGTCTTCCATGTTTTGATCTTCTAAAGGATATTTTTTTATGATATAAGGACGATTGTTTTTTTTAGTTATTTTTGGCTTATTTAAAAACCACGATTTAGGAATATGATTAGATATATTAACCCAAAGTTCTTCTGTTCCTATAGGTTCTGTTTTTATGCTTGCATTTGAAAAGAATTTCATGATGCTTATCACATTAGAATTTCTGATTAGTTTACCTCTGATGATAATTTCACCATGTTCATTCCATAGATAGTTCAGTTCTATCATTTTTTTGAGAATTTCTTTTATGTAAGGAATTTGTGCTTGTCTTATGTTGGATAAGATCTCAAGTATTGATATACCTGGTATTATTTCTTGTTTTTTTTCTGTAGGAGCAGAATACATGAAAGCTGAGTCTTTAGCTATATTTTGATTTGTGCTTAATATCTTATACGGTTTCACGTTATACATTCTTTGCGCTAATAATTCTTGTTGCCTTTCGAGAGCAGGATTTTTTTCTTGGTCAGTGTTTTTTTCATTAGCATGATTTTTTGCTGAAGATAATTTTTTGTAAGTTGCTAAAGGTATAACTATACTTTTTTTGAAGCTAGCCATAATATTAATTTTTTGCACCTGCCAATCCTCCTATTAAGGACACTGCTAAAGGGAGGAGAAGAGAGAGAAATCCACCTTTTTGTTTTAAAACTGCTTTCCTTTTTTTGTTATTCACACGTCTATTAATAAGATATCTTAAAGTGTTCTTGTATTTTTTTAACTTTGAATAAGACACTGAATTTAATTTAATGTTTCCTGTAAGAACATTAAAAATGCACTGACATATAGAATCTAAATCTTCTTTATCTGCATATTCTATTAACAAATCTCTTTTTCTTTTGTTTTTTGTGTTTCCTAACATTGTCAAAAAAGCTAATCTTTTGACTGATCTGATGTTTGCTGCTTTCTTCTTGATTTTTCTTTTTGGTCGTTTGCAGCTAGTTCTTTTTTTTCTTTTTGCTACAATTGATTTCTTTTTTATTGTTTTTTTGCCTTTTCTTTTAGAAACAGGCATTTTTTTCTTTAACGGTGGCATTCTTATAAATCAACTTTCACACAAAAACTTTTATTTTTTTCATATATTTTATTCAATCTCACGAACTTTATGTTGGTTCATACATGTATAGTTGTTTTCTGTTTTATGTTTTGTTAGGTATATACACCTCTTGTCCTATGTCAAATATGTTGCTCCTAAATCTGTATTCTTGAGGAGTTTTTTGATGACCATCTATTAAAAGATAGGAATGTGGTTTCCTAGTTGCTTCATTGAAAATATTAACGAAAGTTTTATAATTTTTAGGCAACAGTTTTCTCCCTAATGTTAGAGGGACAGTTTGATCTAAAGGTGAATTAAAAATAACTAAATACGTCGCATTTCTATTAACAGTTTGCCTTTCTTTTCCTTCAGAATAATAATTTTGTGAAATATATATAACATTTATCGATTCATGATGACATGTTTGAGTGAAAAGTTTTCCTATTTCAGGATTATTTCCACATTCTTTCATTAAATCATCTAAAATAACAAGTCCATTAAGGTCAGGTTTTATATATTTATCAAAAGAAGAAGGAATACCGTTCAAAAATCTTATGCTTTTCCCCTCCATAAAGTCTTTTTTAGCAGGAGGGGTTTGACCATAACACCATATGACATAGTCTATTTTTTTTTCTATTATTCGCTCATTATTTTTTAATAGATCATACACAAAAGTAGTTTTTCCACTGTTGCTTGGTCCTGCTATGATCATAGAAAATGGAATTCTAATACATGCATTGAAAACAGGGAATTCTATGTCTTCCATTTTTTATTTTCCTTTTATTTTGTTTAATTCTTCTTTATAAAAACTACCACTCAATATTTCATTATTTTTGTCTGTTAACACATAAGTAGCAGGCCATGTTCTAAGAACATATGCTATTTGAAAAATTTCTTCTTTCCAATGAGAAGAATACCCTCTTCTGAAAGCAGTCTTATATTTACTTATTTGTACTTTATCTCCTACTTTAAAAGGCAGTTTAATTCTTTTGCTGTACAAATATTTTCCGTATTGCTTTAACCATATTTTTTTTTCGTTTGATTTGGTTACTTCAGAAGGACTTATTCCTAATGTTCTATGTTTACTATGATTATAACTTTTAACTAAATCCTGTAGAACGTCTATATATCTCAGACTCTTTTTGAAAGAAAGATATTTATATATTTTGTCTTGTATGGTACGATTGAATCTTTCTACTATAGCACATTTAGTGTCTTGAGAAGTACTGAAAAATTTTATTTCATTTTCTTTTAAAAAATTTTGAAAAACACCTTTAAATTCGCTTCCTTCATCTAATTGTATTAAGTTGGGCTTAACATTGCTTTTTAACAAAATTTTTTTGAAGCCGTCTAGAGTGACATATGCAGTTTTGTTCACTAAAGGTTCAACATAAGCATAACGTGAAAAACAATCTATACAGGCTAATAAATATTTTATTCCATTGTTTTGATCTTTAAGGTTAAAAATACTTTATATATTATTTTCTTATGTGAAGTATAAGTTCTAGTGTTACGGAGAAAATTTAGCACGTCCTTTCTCGTTATATTTTCATCTATTTTTTTAGCTGCTTCATATAATTTTTTCACAGAAGAAAAAGATGAAGGATGAGAAGGAGTGAAATAAATTTTTTTCAAAATATTTTCTTTGTCCATGTTTGAAAAATATTTGCTTATGAACATGAAAATAGAACCATCTCAGAGTAGTAGGTGATATAATTTTTGATGAATGAACGACATCTTTTGCAACAGCATTCAGACAAAACATTTTTCACAACATTTTTAAATAAATGAATGACACAACTTTTTTCGTGCACGCGAAACAAAATGGAAATCCGATACGCGTCCATTCCAAGAAAAAAAAGGTAGAGACATATTTTATCCCTTATGAGTTGAGCAAGAGCACAAATTTCTCTTTCGAGATGTACTTTTTGCTGACACATAGGTTTTAAAATATATGTACCATAAAAAACTTGGCATTAGCGCAAGTTCCTCCATTGAGGTGTACTTTCTGCCAATGCATAAATTCACAGAATGGGGCATATTAGCACAGATTTTAACCCATTTTTACGCGTGTAAAAAGTCATTAAATGCAATGCAAGTTTCCGGATTTCCGTGAAAAAATGAAACAAAAAAATCTTTTTGCCTTATAAAAGAAATATTATTCTATAGCATAGATATTAGTGTATATAGGAATAAACCCATCAGGTATTCTAGTTTGGTTTGTGTTAGTTCCTATAGTTTTTTGTGCATGTTTTCTTACGTTTCCGGTTTTCTTCAACACAGTTTTACCTTTAGTGGAACAAATAGTTTTCTGTTTTTTTCCTTTCTTGACTTCTTTTTCTTCTTTCTCACTTTCTTCATCTTCTGTCATGCTACTCCCTGCTTTTCTTTTATTTCTTTTTTTGCTTCGATTTTCATTTTCGTCTTCAGGCAAAGGAGAGGCTGTCAGGTTGTCTTTTCCTTCTGATTCTTCGGAGCTAGAGTTTTCTGTGTCGCTGATTTTTTCGTCGATAATTAGCTTCAATTTATTTTGAGCAGACTTAGCTTTGTTCCTCATTTTTTCTTTGAGATATTGTGTATGGCATGAATTACATCTCAAATGATTTTCGTCAGCAGAAAAATAATGGAGAGAATGAAAAGGTTTATGACACCTTATGCATTCTTGAACCATGCTTTTTTGACATTTTTCACAATATTTTTTATCTTGAACTATTCTCCCTTTTCTTCCACAATATTCACACTTAACAGGCATTTTATGTATATTTTTATCTAATTCAAAACAAAGATACTTTGACCGTAGATATCTTGTAATCTTTTTTGCTGTAGCTCTTATCTCACTAAGGTTTTCAATCGCTGTCACTGTCACTAGAGGCTATGTTATCGTCGCTGCTGCTGTCGCTATGAGACTTTGATTTTTCTTTCTTTTTCTTAGTGTTCTTAGTCTTTCCAGGCTTTTCTTCTTCACTCATTTTTTTAATTTTATCTATTTTTTTATCTATTTTATTCCTTAGTTCAAAGAGTAAATCATATTCTTCTTTAAGGAGAGAAATACTTTTGTCTTTTACCATATCATGAAAATGTAAGTATATTTTTCCTTTGAATTTATTTATGTCTATTCTTTTCCTTTTGCCAAAAGCTAAAGTAGGATATTTAGATGATTTACTCATTTTGTTTGTTTGCAGATAGTTTGCTATTGTATTTTTGTCTTTATCTCACAAACTTTTCTTCTTTTTGAATGAATATCTTCAAAAGGAATTTCTTTCATTTTTCTTTTTAAAGGGAGAATCTTATAATGACCATATGCGTAAGATTTAATTCCTCCTCTTCTCAAATATCTTTTATCTTCAAAAGGAGAAAGAGATATCTTTCTTTGAGACATAGTGTACACTTTGTGTTTTATGCTTCTTATGTTATCGAATTCTGCTTCTTTTATTCTATTTTGGACTAAAGTAAGCTTAAAGTCATTGTGCCCTATAGTTTCTATGCTACTTTTTTTGACTCCCTTTATTTTTTTCTCTTCTTCCCCCTTCTCAAACAAAATTGAATACATTTTTGGCCTGAGAGCTATAAATTCTTTTATTTTTTTCCCTCCTGCTTCATCTTTAAATTTACCTAAGACCTTTTTGTTCGTTTCATCATACAAAAAATGATCTTTAGGTAAATTAGAAAAATCAAAAAAATTATTTAGATCTTTTATTTTTTTAAGATAATTTGTATCTTTTATGTAATACACTAAAGAATCTGTGTCTGTATATAACAGTTGAATATGTACGTCTTTGAATTTAGGCAACATGATATTATAATGGAAATTAAACATCCATAGTTTAGATAACTCTAAAACAGAAAACCCAATGTAGATTGGTTTGTCTAGTAAAAGTTTTTCTTTGCTGCTTTGTATTCCTACAAAGTCCTTTTGAAATATATGAAGAGATTTAAAGGTAGGTTTTTTTATAAGATTTTCACTTTCTTTAGGGTCTGAAGTTAATTTCATGTTAGTTCTTTTCTTGACATTTTCCATTGTTTTACCAAATGCTGCATTATTTAATAACTTAAAGAATTCTTTTTCGAAAGCAGAGGTAGCCAAAGTTCGTTCTCTGTTATTGAACAAAATGTAAGATTTCATCCAATCTTTCTGATGAAAGCTTAAAACACGATGAATTTTATTTATCTTTAAACCTAATGCAAGGTATAATTTTAAATTACGATAATGCACTACATAATTTTTTTTGTCTTTTAAATTGCATATAAGCTTTTTTCCTCCTTTTTTGTAGGACGTTTCAGTTTTTTTCAATATTTCTTTTGCATACGGAGATAATTCTTGTTCTTCTATTTCTATTTTTTGTGGAGCTAGAGGAAAATCGTTGTGCATGTCATGAAGACAGTCAGGGTAAGTTAAACTTACCTCCAGTATGTATCCTGTTTCATTATGATCTGAAATGCTTTCTATGTTTAGTTTTTGAATTTGATTTTGGGTTAGCCATTTGAAATTTGAGTGAGGCAAAAAATCTGCTAAACATTTGCCATAAAGGTTATTGCAGTCTATGTAAAAGATGATTTCGTCGGAAGAATTAGCTTTCGCATACCTATGAGAAACATTAGTAATGCCACCCCTTATACCGCCTTCTATAAAATTATATATTTCGATGTCAGAAAGCAACTCTAGTTCAACTTCTGTATGTTTCAACATAGCTTGATAACTCAAACTAGGTGCCGTTAGAAAATGAGCAGGGTCTAAACCGTAATAACTTAAGGCCTTTTCTCTGAAAGATTCAAAAACGTCACATAAAAGCAAAACGTCTATTTTCAAGTAGGCTTTCAAATAATCTTTTATGTTTCTACATTTTAATGCTTTAAACATATGAACAGCATGACAGTAATCGTCCTCAGTTATATTTTTTTTGGTTAAAGTAGAATAAAATTTGTCTATAGGCGGCAATTTTTTTTCTTTCAATACAGACCAAGAATCAATGTAATCATAGCACATGACACCTTTTCTTATCATATAAGGAATCATTTTTTTGTTTGAAGTATGTTTTTTTGTTTGAACGAAATCTTTTAAACCTTTCTCTTGCAAAAGTTCAGCTAATTTTGAAAGGGACGTAGGTAAAAATTGGAAGGAATCTATAATTCTAAAATTTTCGAAACTTAAAGTAAGAAATTTTTCAGATGATTTAGCAATCACAGATATGGTGCTCTGGTTTATATATTTATATAATTTTTGGATGAGAAAATGAGTGTCATAATTCATGCTGTTGTGAATAATAATTGGTATCTTTAAATTGTCCATCCTAAGACTAGTGTAAGTAAGATTACATCTATTGCAAGCATAATTTAAATCTCTTCCTTTTCCTTCTTGTCCTATGTGAGCATGATCTAAAACTTTTCTTATACCTTTTTCGGTGAAAGATATCCCACATATGTAACAATTTTTTTGCTTCACTATATGTGAAATATCGTCAGAAGACAAAGACAAAGGTTTTCTCTTATGATCTAAAATATACGAAATTTCAGCTCTTTTTTTATATAAGTAAGAAACAAATTTTTCTATCACATTTTTTCCTACGTATATAACAGGATCTTGACTGTATTTTTCATATTTAGAAATTAATATAGCTCCAAAAGCATTTAATTTGTGTTCTTTTGAGCAACACGATTTCCCTTTGTATATTTTGCTTATAGTGCGATTATAACATTCAAAATCTGCATATATCACAAAAGGACTTTTAACTTTAAATTTATGGTCAACGAATTTCAAGAAAGTCCCTTTCGGTGGAGTAGAATAACCCTGACCACTGTATACGTTAGTTTTGCAATTGTTGTTAACATGCATTTCATATTTTTTTTTTGAGCAAAATGATATCAAACATTTGTAACAAAAGAACCTAGTTTTTTTCCAAAAGAATGGTCTGATAAATTTATGTAAATTTCTGATAAGATAATAGTGATCATTAAATAACAATAAATCAATATGTCTTCCTTCAGTAAGGGGAGAAGAAAGGACTGAAATATACATAGGGAAAGGCTGAAATTCTTTTTTTTCAGATACTAAAAGGCCAAAGACATTTACAGTAAGATTATTTTTCTTTTCGAACTTTGGAATTTCACTCAATTTCACAGGAAAAGAAAGAAAAGAAAGGTTTAATTTTTCTAAAAAAATATCGTACGACTTAGCCAAGTTTGCATTGTGAGGAATTTTATGTAATCCTGCTAAAACAGAGTATATGAAGCATTTTTTGCCGCTTCCTTTTATATTAAGAACTGATTTTTTTCTTTGAATAATGCTTTCTTTCCCTTTTTTTCTCACCTCCAAAAGGATTATATTTAAAAACAGAGAGGCGTAACACTTTTATTTCTCTTAAAAACCATCCTGACCCCATGTGCAAAAAAGCATCGAAAAAACCTAATATCACAGAAAAGGAATTTCTTATTAATTCCTCTACGTTATGAGAATCAAAGTTTACTTGAACAGGACTTTGGAACCATGGTTGAATTTCAAAATATTCATTGTTTTCTAGATTATATTTTCCTAACACTGTGCATAACGATAATTGAAATTTAACCCCCCCTTCTTTTTTTTTTTCTTCAAAATTAATTTTTTAATTTTTTTGGTCTGATTAAGTAAAAATAAATCAGGATCATATTTGTGAAGAGCAGGAGTTAAATCATATTCTACGATTAAATTTCTGAAAGCTTTACTTTTTTTCATTTCTTATAGGTCTAAAATGAAGAACTAAAAAAACTGTTCCATATTCAAATTGAACCAACTTTCCCACATCGTCACATATAGTTATTTCGATTTCTTGTATTTCACTTTTTTTTACCTTTTTATAGTACGGAGAGACAAAAACTTCCTTTATATCGTCTCCGAATTTTTCACTGCAACGAATAGTTCTCAATAAAGGAATTTGAAGATCGCCTACAATTTCATTTGCAACTATATCAGTATAAATATAAATATTAGAAGAAACGTGATGCAAATTAGGAACACCTCCCGCATGAAAATATTTATAATGTTTGTATCTTAAAGTAGTGCTCATTAAAATCTGAAAATCTAATAAACTATTCAATGGAAGCCCTGAAAAAGTTATAACGTCACTGTTTTCGATCTCAGCTTCGTTGTCTATTTCTTCAGATATATCCAATCTCAGTACATTACTTAAATATTTAGACATAACAACTTTGTCTCCTCTCCCTACCTTTAAAATGGGTTTTAAATTTTGCAGCTCAGTTTTCACATATGGTTCTCTACTTTTTCGAAAAAATTCATCGTCAGGGTATGCGTCTATTTTTTTCAAGGCTGCATTTATGCTTTTTATTAAACTATCTAAAGAAGTATAATTTCCATATGGAATTTTTTGCACGACATATCTTTTTTTTATTTCTATTTCATCTAATGAAGTTATTTTATTCACGTCTTGCTTCAACCTGAAATCTTTTCTTTCTACTACCAAAGTCCTATTTTTTTCTGGAATTTCTGGGAAATTATACCAGGAAACTGGTATGTTTACTTCTACTAATCCCACTTCCCATTCTCCTTGTAAAATTAAAATAGAAGGTAATTTAACCCAAAATTTGCTTGTTTTGTTTTCTCAAGAGGGATGAATAGTATTAGAAGGTAAATTAATGTAAAAAGGAGAAGAAACATTCATTTTAAAAATATATCTTATTTTTAAACAATAAAATCTTTTTTTGATAACTTTGAAAGTATTTCTTATCTCAGGGAAAAAAAACCACTGGTGGCTCATATGAACAGGATATTTTCTGTTAACTGAAGACCTCTAGTGAGCATTCCTAAAATTATCTTAAACTATACCATATTTAGCACTCTATAGACCTGTAGAGGCTAGGACTGACATTACTTTACTAGATCAGCGAAGACCTCTAGTGAGAGTCACTAAAACTATGTGCATGGTTTTACACTGAAGACTTCTGGTGGCTGATATAAATTATGTGCATGGTTTTACACTGAAGACCTCTGGTGGCTGATATAAATTATGTGCATGGTTTTACACTGAAGACCTCTGGTGGCTTATAGAAGGCATTTTCTACTTACTGAAGATCTCTAGTGAGCATTCCTAAAACTATCTTAAACTATACCATATTTAGCACTCTATAGACCTCTAGAGGCTAGGACTGACATTACTTTACTAGATCAGCGGAGACCTCTAGTGTGAGTCACTAAAACTATGTGCATGGTTTTACACTGAAGACCTCTGGTGGCTGATATAAATTATGTGCATGGTTTTACACTGAAGACCTCTGGTGGCTTATAGAAGGCATTTTCTGCTTACTGAAGACCTCTAGTGAGCATTCCTAAAACTATCTTAAACTATACCATATTTAGCACTCTATAGACCTCTAGAGGCTAGGACTGACATTACTTTACTAAATCAGCGGAGACCTCTAGTGTGAGTCACTAAAACTATGTGCATGGTTTTACACTGAAGACCTCTGGTGACTAATATAAACAAGGCATTTTCTGCTTACTGAAGACCTCTAGTGAGCATTTCTAAAACTATCTTAAACTATACGATACTTAGCACACTGAAGACCTCTAGAGGCTATGACTAATATTTCTTTACTAGATTAGCGAAAAGCTACTTTTGTGAGTTTGTTGCGAATCGTTCCCATACAAGCATTGTTACAATTAATTTTACCACAAATTGTATGTATGTAACAGGAATTAATTATGTGAAAATGAAACAAATTTAATTTTTAGCTCTCAGTGAACAGTTGACTCAACAGCAATTTTTAATGAACTCACAAAAGCAAATCTTTAGCTTTACCTTTAAAGCATTAATCGCAATGCTTTTCCTGCAAAGAATTCCCTGTAGTCTGCGTCAGAAAAGTTCATCTGATTTCGCTGCCTCCTTCATTTACTTTGTTACCTTATTCGTTGTCATATAACTTTGCTGCCTTATTGGTTAACTTCGTTGCCTTATTCGTTATACTGTATTACCTTAAGTTATTGTAGTTTTGTTTCTTTATTCTCAGAGACTTTTTGTAAGCTACTGCTGTATATGTTATAAAATATTTCATTTTTAAAATGTAACATAAGACAAAAATATTTGTTTCAAACTTTTTATTTCTTATCAAATAAACAAACTTTTTTTTTTTTTTTTTGATTTAACAAGGAAGTGTCAGATGATTTTCTCATTAACCATAACAAACATTCATGACCAACCCGTGGTTTTTCATGTACCCATTCAATGGAACAGTAAGGACATTTTATTGTTTCAGTCCTATGATACAAATTTGATTTTTGAATAAAATCATCAAAACATTTTTGATGTACTGGCTTATTGCAACAAATCATATAAGCAATGTTTCTAGTTTTTGTAGAAATAATCATTTCAGTGTTGCATAATTTACAAAGCATGTATTCTAGTGACATTTTATGCAATCTTTGTCTTGTTTTATTTCTCAATTCTTTTGTTATTTCTGATAAAACATATTCACTAGGATCTAAAGTGTCATCATGTTTTCTTTTTTTAGGTTTCATTAATGTTTCTACATGATAAATATATGGGATTTCGAGTAAGTCACAAGCAAAATCCATCATAGTAAAATAAAAATGTTGATAAGGCATTAATATGCAACACATTTTAAGGACTCGCGGTAAAAGCATAATATTTGATAAAACTAAATTGCCTATTTCATCCTGCAAATAAAAAGACAGGAAATAATCAGCGAAATATACAAGCGCCTCTACTTTGATTTTTTTTAACCGTGACAAAGAATCAAAATAAGACAAAGCCGAAATAATTTGTTCAGCTTCCTTGACTGACATATAAGGCTGGGAAGGAAAACTGACATCTATTATATCCTTTTCGTTGTCTTTGAAATGTATTCTACCTTCGAAATAAGAAATTCTAGTTTTTAATAGTTCATAATTAATTTTTATGATCATTTTTTTCCAAATCTTTTATCTAAAATTCAAATAATTTACTTTCACAAACTCAGGTTATCCTCTCTTAACTCGTAAATAGAGCAAAATGTAATATTCGGACAATATCTTTGTCCTTTGTGGTTGTTTTTTGTCAACAACCCAAACCTTAGGACATCTTAAAAATTGATCTTTTATTGTGATTATTATGTCAACAAACCACAACTTAGATATGGATCCCTTGTGCGATTATTTTTGTTATGGATCCCTTGTTGCGATTATTTTCGTCAAAAAATCACAACCAACACAAATGCAACATTAGGACATCTTAGATATATGAGTCCCTTGTTGTGATTATTTCTGTTGACAAACCAAACAATCAAAATAATTTGATATTAGTCCCTTTGTTGTAATTATTTTGTAGACAAACCACAACTGACACATATGTAATATCAGGACAACTTAAATATTAGTCCCTTCTAAATCCAACTTTGTGTTTAATCTCAAAAACATTTCTGAGAGTTCTAAATTCAGAATAACTCAGTAGAGGTCACAGTCAAGTTTCTAAAGCTAACAGAAAACTTTAGACAATTGAAACTTTCATAAAGTTATAAGAAAGCTATTCTAAGACCACTAAATCCCAACTGACACAACAATTTTCAGTGATATTGAAAGCCTACCTAGCCTAAACTGATATAAATATCAAAATCTGACTGAGTACTTACCCTTAGAGACTATCACACTATTAAATCCAAAATAACGCAATATCCAATAAAAATGTTTCCATAGGCAGAGCCTTTTCTACAAAGGTGGGAGAAATGTTTATTGAGACCAATAAAGCTTAAGAAACTTAAACAATAAATACCTATCCTAAGTTAATAAAAATGTTTGACTGAGTATTTACTTTTAGAAACTCTCAAACTAGTAAATAAAACTGGCAAGATGCTATGAAAGCCTACCTAGCCTAAACTGATATAAATATTAAAGTCTGAATGAGTATTAGTTCTTAGAGACTCTCAATATTAAATCCAAAATAACACAATATCCAATGAAAATGTTTCTGCAGGCAGAGCCTTTTTTTACAAAGGTGAGAGAAAAGTTTTCTGAGACCATTGATGTCAAAGAAACTCAAGCAATAAATACCTAGCCTAAGCTGACAGAAATGTCCAACTGAGAATTTACTCTCAGACTAGTAAATTCAAAATAATGCAATATGTTATGAAAACCTCTCTAAAGTCAGGGGGAAACTGATAGCTCATCACAGCAATTGCAGGTGGGACCATAACCAATCTGTCCCTTTGCACCAGCATTATGTTTTGTGTTGGTTATGCTAGGAATCGAACCCAGTTACCTTCAAGGGCTGTGATTGGCTGTCAAAATTCGGTGTGCAGAAATCTTTCTGAAGCTAGGACAAATCAATTTTAAAAGTATAGAAACTTCAATGAACGCATGAAAATTCTTTTCTGAAACTGCTGAATTAAAACTAACACAGCAAAATTTAATTCCATACAAACCATCCCTAGCCTCAGCTTGAGAAAATAGCTAAGTCTAACGCTGTATTTGTTCTCAGAGAGTTTTTAATTCAGAATAACTAAGAAACTCTCAGACGTGTAAATTCAAAGCCAAAGCAAAGGATAAACGAGAGTTTTACCTGTTCTGCCTTCAACCAAAAATAGCCATAGGCTGGCTACAGCCAATCTGCTCAGCACAGTACAGGGGCGTACCTCTGGTAGCCCAAGCAGTGCACTGTCCAGAATAGTCTACCTCCTCCAGTACAGTGGCGTATCACCATGAAAGCCAAAGCAGTGGAGAAACTAGAGAGTTAGTTTTACTTGTTCCGCCTTCGACCAAAATAGCCATAGGCTGGCTACAGCCAATCTGCTCAGCACAGTACAGGGGCGTACCTCTGGTAGCCCAAGCAGTGCACTGTCCAGAATAGTCTACCTCCTCCAGTACAGTGGCGTATCACCATGAAAGCCAAAGCAGTGGAGAAACTAGAGAGTTAGTTTTACTTGTTCCGCCTTCGACCAAAATAGCCATAGGCTGGCTACAGCCAATCTGCTCAGCACAGTACAGGGGCGTACCTCTGGTAGCCCAAGCAGTGCACTGTCCAGAATAGTCTACCTCCTCCAGTACAGTGGCGTATCACCATGAAAGCCAAAGCAGTGGAGAAACTAGAGAGTTAGTTTTACTTGTTCAGCCTTCGACCAAAATAGCCATGGGCTGGCTACAGCCAATCTGCTCAGCACAGTACAGGGGCGTACCTCTGGTAGCCCAAGCAGTGCACTGTCCAGAATAGTCTACCTCCTCCAGTACAGTGGCGTATCACCATGAAAGCCAAAGCAGTGGAGAAACTAGAGAGTTAGTTTTACCTGTTCCGCCTTCGACCAAAATAGCCATGGGCTGGCTACAGCCAATCTGCTCAGCACAGTACAGGGGCGTACCTCTGGTAGCCCAAGCAGTGCACTGTCCAGAATAGTCTACCTCCTCCAGTACAGTGGCGTATCACCATGAAAGCCAAAGCAGTGGAGAAACTAGAGAGTTAGTTTTACCTGTTCTGCCTTCGACCAAAATAGCCATGGGCTGGCTACAGCCAATCTGCTCAGCACAGTACAGGGGCGTACCTCTGGTAGCCCAAGCAGTGCACTGTCCAGAATAGTCTACCTCCTCCAGTACAGTGGCGTATCACCATGAAAGCCAAAGCAGTGGAGAAACTAGAGAGTTAGTTTTACTTGTTCCGCCTTCGACCAAAATAGCCATAGGCTGGCTACAGCCAATCTGCTCAGCACAGTACAGGGGCGTACCTCTGGTAGCCCAAGCAGTGCACTGTCCAGAATAGTCTACCTCCTCCAGTACAGTGGCGTATCACCATGAAAGCCAAAGCAGTGGAGAAACTAGAGAGTTAGTTTTACTTGTTCCGCCTTCGACCAAAATAGCCATGGGCTGGCTACAGCCAATCTGCTCAGCACAGTACAGGGGCGTACCTCTGGTAGCCCAAGCAGTGCACTGTCCAGAATAGTCTACCTCCTCCAGTACAGTGGCGTATCACCATGAAAGCCAAAGCAGTGGAGAAACTAGAGAGTTAGTTTTACTTGTTCCGCCTTCGACCAAAATAGCCATAGGCTGGCTACAGCCAATCTGCTCAGCACAGTACAGGGGCGTACCTCTGGTAGCCCAAGCAGTGCACTGTCCAGAATAGTCTACCTCCTCCAGTACAGTGGCGTATCACCATGGAAGCCAAAGCAGTGGAGAAACTAGAGAGTTAGTTTTACTTGTTCAGCCTTCGACCAAAATAGCCATGGGCTGGCTACAGCCTATCTGCTCAGCACAGTACAGGGGCGTACCTCTGGTAGCCCAAGCAGTGCACTGTCCAGAATAGTCTACCTCCTCCAGTACAGTGGCGTATCACCATGAAAGCCAAAGCAGTGGAAAAACTAGAGAGATAGTTTTACCTGTTCTGCCTTCAACCAAAATAGCCATGAGTGGCTACAGTCCATCTGCTCAGCACAGTACAGGAGGGTACCTCTGGTAGCCCAAGCAAAGCACTTTCCAGAAAAGTGACTTCAGCTTCAATGGCGTTATCCTGCTGACAAAAGATTTTATGTATTATCACACAATGCTCTGATTCATTATTATACACTATTCCTGTTTTAATCCAATCCCTCAATGACTAATCATATCAAACTCATAAGCTATTCAACTTTCCCATATTTCAGAGCCTCCCAGCCTCAGCTAGGAAAAACATTTAATTGCAACTCTGTATTCAATCTTAGAAACATTTTTGAACTTTCTAAATTCAAAATAACTTAGTTGAGACCTTTGCTTCAGAAGGCCTTTCTTAGACTGCTAAATCCTAAACTAACACAACAATATTCAATAATATTAAGAGCCAACCTAGTCTAAGCTTATAGATGTAACAAAGTCCCGCTGAGTACTTACCCTTAGAAACTTTGACATGATAGCACAGTATCCAATGAACACATTTCTATACTCAGAGGCATTTCTGTAAATGTGGCAGAAACCTAGCCTATGCTGAGAAAAATGCCCAATTGAGCATTTAGTATCGGAAACTTTCAAACTATTAAATTCAAAGTAGCAAACATTTTCTGAAACTATCAAATCTGAAGAAAGTCATACAATAAATATCCAGCCTAAGCTTACAAAAATGCTCAACTGATTATTTACTCTCAAAACCTCTCAGGGCACTTAAATTAAAATAAAACAATATGGCATGGGCTGGCTATAGCCAATCTGCTCAGCACAGTACAGGGGCGTACCTCTGGTAGCCCAAGCAGTGCACTGTCCAGAATAGTCTACCTCCTCCAGTACAGTGGCGTATCACCATGAAAGCCAAAGCAGTGGAGAAACTAGAGAGTTAGTTTTACCTGTTCCGCCTTCGACCAAAATAGCCATAGGCTGGCTACAGCCAATCTGCTCAGCACAGTACAGGGGCGTACCTCTGGTAGCCAAAGCAGTGCACTGTCCAGAATAGTCTACCTCCTCCAGTACAGTGGCGTATCACCATGAAAGCCAAAGCAGTGGAGAAACTAGAGAGTTAGTTTTACTTGTTCCGCCTTCGACCAAAATAGCCATGGGCTGGCTACAGCCAATCTGCTCAGCACAGTACAGGGGCGTACCTCTGGTAGCCCAAGCAGTGCACTGTCCAGAATAGTCTACCTCCTCCAGTACAGTGGCGTATCACCATGAAAGCCAAAGCAGTGGAGAAACTAGAGAGTTAGTTTTACCTGTTCTGCCTTCAACCAAAATAGCCATGAGTGGCTACAGTCCATCTGCTCAGCACAGTACAGGAGGGTACCTCTGGTAGCCCAAGCAAAGCACTTTCCAGAAAAGTGACTTCAGCTTCAATGGCGTTATCCTGCTGACAAAAGATTTTATGTATTATCACACAATGCTCTCATTCATTATTATACACTATTCCTGTTGTAATCCAATCCCTCAATGACTAATCATATCAAACTCATAAGCTATTCAACTTTCCCATATTTCAGAGCCTCCCAGCCTCAGCTAGGAAAAACATTTAATTGCAACTCTGTATTCAATCTTAGAAACATTTTTGAAAGTTCTAAATTCAAAATAACTTAGTTGAGACCTTTGCTTCAGAAGGCCTTTCTTAGACTGCTAAATCCTAAACTAACACAACAATATTCAATAATATTAAGAGCCAACCTAGTCTAAGCTTATAGATGTAACAAAGTCCCGCTGAGTACTTACCCTTAGAAACTTTGACATGATAGCACAGTATCCAATGAACACATTTCTATACTCAGAGGCATTTCTGTAAATGTGGCAGAAACCTAGCCTATGCTGAGAAAAATGCCCAATTGAGCATTTAGTATCGGAAACTTTCAAACTATTAAATTCAAAGTAGCAAACATTTTCTGAAACTATCAAATCTGAAGAAAGTCATACAATAAATATCCAGCCTAAGCTTACAAAAATGCTCAACTGATTATTTACTCTCAAAACCTCTCAGGGCACTTAAATTAAAATAAAACAATATGGCATGGGCTGGCTATAGCCAATCTGCTCAGCACAGTACAGGGGCGTACCTCTGGTAGCCCAAGCAGTGCACTGTCCAGAATAGTCTACCTCCTCCAGTACAGTGGCGTATCACCATGAAAGCCAAAGCAGTGGAGAAACTAGAGAGTTAGTTTTACCTGTTCCGCCTTCGACCAAAATAGCCATAGGCTGGCTACAGCCAATCTGCTCAGCACAGTACAGGGGCGTACCTCTGGTAGCCAAAGCAGTGCACTGTCCAGAATAGTCTACCTCCTCCAGTACAGTGGCGTATCACCATGAAAGCCAAAGCAGTGGAGAAACTAGAGAGTTAGTTTTACTTGTTCCGCCTTCGACCAAAATAGCCATGGGCTGGCTACAGCCAATCTGCTCAGCACAGTACAGGGGCGTACCTCTGGTAGCCCAAGCAGTGCACTGTCCAGAATAGTCTACCTCCTCCAGTACAGTGGCGTATCACCATGGAAGCCAAAGCAGTGGAGAAACTAGAGAGTTAGTTTTACCTGTTCTGCCTTCAACCAAAATAGCCATGAGTGGCTACAGTCCATCTGCTCAGCACAGTACAGGAGGGTACCTCTGGTAGCCCAAGCAAAGCACTTTCCAGAAAAGTGACTTCAGCTTCAATGGCGTTATCCTGCTGACAAAAGATTTTATGTATTATCACACAATGCTCTCATTCATTATTATACACTATTCCTGTTTTAATCCAATCCCTCAATGACTAATCATATCAAACTCATAAGCTATTCAACTTTCCCATATTTCAGAGCCTCCCAGCCTCAGCTAGGAAAAACATTTAATTGCAACTCTGTATTCAATCTTAGAAACATTTTTGAAAGTTCTAAATTCAAAATAACTTAGTTGAGACCTTTGCTTCAGAAGGCCTTTCTTAGACTGCTAAATCCTAAACTAACACAACAATATTCAATAATATTAAGAGCCAACCTAGTCTAAGCTTATAGATGTAACAAAGTCCCGCTGAGTACTTACCCTTAGAAACTTTGACATGATAGCACAGTATCCAATGAACACATTTCTATACTCAGAGGCATTTCTGTAAATGTGGCAGAAACCTAGCCTATGCTGAGAAAAATGCCCAATTGAGCATTTAGTATCGGAAACTTTCAAACTATTAAATTCAAAGTAGCAAACATTTTCTGAAACTATCAAATCTGAAGAAAGTCATACAATAAATATCCAGCCTAAGCTTACAAAAATGCTCAACTGATTATTTACTCTCAAAACCTCTCAGGGCACTTAAATTAAAATAAAACAATATGGCATGGGCTGGCTATAGCCAATCTGCTCAGCACAGTACAGGGGCGTACCTCTGGTAGCCCAAGCAGTGCACTGTCCAGAATAGTCTACCTCCTCCAGTACAGTGGCGTATCACCATGAAAGCCAAAGCAGTGGAGAAACTAGAGAGTTAGTTTTACCTGTTCCGCCTTCGACCAAAATAGCCATAGGCTGGCTACAGCCAATCTGCTCAGCACAGTACAGGGGCGTACCTCTGGTAGCCAAAGCAGTGCACTGTCCAGAATAGTCTACCTCCTCCAGTACAGTGGCGTATCACCATGAAAGCCAAAGCAGTGGAGAAACTAGAGAGTTAGTTTTACCTGTTCTGCCTTCAACCAAAATAGCCATGAGTGGCTACAGCCAATCTGCTCAGCACAGTACAGGGGCGTACCTCTGGTAGCCCAAGCAGTGCACTGTCCAGAATAGTCTACCTCCTCCAGTACAGTGGCGTATCACCATGAAAGCCAAAGCAGTGGAGAAACTAGAGAGTTAGTTTTACCTGTTCTGCCTTCAACCAAAATAGCCATGAGTGGCTACAGTCCATCTGCTCAGCACAGTACAGGAGGGTACCTCTGGTAGCCCAAGCAAAGCACTTTCCAGAAAAGTGACTTCAGCTTCAATGGCGTTATCCTGCTGACAAAAGATTTTATGTATTATCACACAATGCTCTCATTCATTATTATACACTATTCCTGTTTTAATCCAATCCCTCAATGACTAATCATATCAAACTCATAAGCTATTCAACTTTCCCATATTTCAGAGCCTCCCAGCCTCAGCTAGGAAAAACATTTAATTGCAACTCTGTATTCAATCTTAGAAACATTTTTGAAAGTTCTAAATTCAAAATAACTTAGTTGAGACCTTTGCTTCAGAAGGCCTTTCTTAGACTGCTAAATCCTAAACTAACACAACAATATTCAATAATATTAAGAGCCAACCTAGTCTAAGCTTATAGATGTAACAAAGTCCCGCTGAGTACTTACCCTTAGAAACTTTGACATGATAGCACAGTATCCAATGAACACATTTCTATACTCAGAGGCATTTCTGTAAATGTGGCAGAAACCTAGCCTATGCTGAGAAAAATGCCCAATTGAGCATTTAGTATCGGAAACTTTCAAACTATTAAATTCAAAGTAGCAAACATTTTCTGAAACTATCAAATCTGAAGAAAGTCATACAATAAATATCCAGCCTAAGCTTACAAAAATGCTCAACTGATTATTTACTCTCAAAACCTCTCAGGGCACTTAAATTAAAATAAAACAATATGGCATGGGCTGGCTATAGCCAATCTGCTCAGCACAGTACAGGGGCGTACCTCTGGTAGCCCAAGCAGTGCACTGTCCAGAATAGTCTACCTCCTCCAGTACAGTGGCGTATCACCATGAAAGCCAAAGCAGTGGAGAAACTAGAGAGTTAGTTTTACTTGTTCCGCCTTCGACCAAAATAGCCATGGGCTGGCTACAGCCAATCTGCTCAGCACAGTACAGGGGCGTACCTCTGGTAGCCCAAGCAGTGCACTGTCCAGAATAGTCTACCTCCTCCAGTACAGTGGCGTATCACCATGAAAGCCAAAGCAGTGGAGAAACTAGAGAGTTAGTTTTACCTGTTCTGCCTTCAACCAAAATAGCCATGAGTGGCTACAGTCCATCTGCTCAGCACAGTACAGGAGGGTACCTCTGGTAGCCCAAGCATAGCACTTTCCAGAAAAGTGACTTCAGCTTCAATGGCGTTATCCTGCTGACAAAAGACTTTATGTATTATCACACAATGCTCTCATTCATTATTATACACTATTCCTGTTTTAATCCAATCCCTCAATGACTAATCATATCAAACTCATAAGCTATTCAACTTTCCCATATTTCAGAGCCTCCCAGCCTCAGCTAGGAAAAACATTTAATTACAACTCTGTATTCAATCTTAGAAACATTTTTGAAAGTTCTAAATTCAAAATAACTTAGTTGAGACCTTTGCTTCAGAAGGCCTTTCTTAGACTGCTAAATCCTAAACTAACACAACAATATTCAATAATATTAAGAGCCAACCTAGTCTAAGCTTATAGATGTAACAAAGTCCCACTGAGTACCTACCCTTAGAAACTTTGACATGATAGCACAGTATCCAATGAACACCTTTCTATTCTCAGAGGCATTTCTGTAAATGTGGCAGAAACCTAGCCTATGCTGAGAAAAATGCCCAATTGAGCATTTAGTATCGGAAACTTTCAAACTGTTAAATTCAAAGTAGCAAACATTTTCTGAAACTATCAAATCTGAAGAAAGTCATACAATAAATATCCAGCCTAAGCTTACAAAAATGCCCAACTGATTATTTACTCTCAAAACCTCTCAGGGCACTTAAATTAAAATAAAACAATATGGCATGAAAACTTCTCTAAGGCGAGAGAAATTTCTACAAAGGTGACAGAAACATTTTCTTAGATCATCAAATCCATGAAAAACTTAAGCAATAAATACCTAGCCTAAGCTTTCATAAATGTTCATGGAGTCCAACAGTTTAAAATCCAAAGTATCCAGACAGAAAACTTTCTAAGTCCAGCTTTGCATTTAACTCCAAGCCTCAAGCCTACAGTTAAGTCTAACTGAGAAAACCTTTCTAAGATATAAATTGTCCAAACAGAAACACTTCTAAAACTTCCTAAGTCAAAATATAGAAACAACTTTACCTTGCTGAAGTTTCCCTCTAGTGGTCAGGGTGAGACTGAGAGCCTGCGCCTTATATAGCTCTACTCAAAGTTCTAAAAATGAATTTTCATGAAATAAACATAATATGCTGTGGAGGACCAATGGCTGAGCAGAAGAGGTGGGACTCCTACCAAGAAAGACCAATCAAATTTCAGTCCAAAAATTTATAATCTAAAATCTTTCTCAGCATATTCAAAGTAAATAAGTATCATAAAATAAATAGAAACTTTTCAAAGCAGAGAGAAAACCTCTCTGAGATTCAAAGTATCCAAACAAAAGCCTTTCTAAAACTTTCTAAGTCCAGCTCTGCATTTACACTTTTCTACACCCAGAGGCATTTTTGTAAAGGTGGCAGAAACCTAGCCTATGTTGAGAAAAATTTCCAAGTGAGCATTTACTATCGGAAACTTTCAAACTATTAAATTCAAAGTAGCAAACATTTTCTGAAACTATTAAATCTGAAGAAAGTCATACAATAAATACCCAGCCTAAGCTTACAAAAATGTCCAACTGATTATTTACTCTCAAAATCTCTCAGGGCACTTAAATTAAAATAAAACAATATGCCATGAAAACTTCTCTAAGGCGAGAGAAATATCTACAAAGGTGACAGAAACATTTTCTTAGACCATCAAATCCATGAAAAACTTAAGCAATAAATACCTAGCCTAAGCTTTCATAAATGTTCATGGAGTCCAACAGTTTAAAATCCAAAGTATCCAGACAGAAAACTTTCTAAGTCCAGCTCTGCATTTACCTCCAAGCCCCAAGCCTACAGATAAGTCTAACAGTTTGCTTTTACCTAACTTAATACCTATGCCTCAAACCTACAGCTAAGTCTAACAGAGAAAACTCCTCTGAGATCTAAAGCACCAAAAGCTTTTATCTATCAGAACATAGAAACAGACTCACCTTGCAAATGCTGCTCCCAAGTGCCTAATGCCCAAGTGCTCAGTGTCCATGTACCTTTTATAGGTCCAAAAGAGGAGGAGCCATATAATCTATGCAGAAGAGGCGGTGTCCATGTACCTTATATAGACCCAAAAGAGGAGGAGCCATGTAAGCTATGCAGAATAGGCGGGACTCCTTAGTACCCTTAACATACTATATGCATCACATCATGGAATTTTCCTGAAGCACACTTCCATCTGGTGAGATTCATAGGAACCATCCTGCAGCTCTCTGCACCTTTCAATGTAGCTTGTCTCTTTGAATGCTATAATAAAAAACTCATGTGAGTTACTCATGAAAACAAAGCATACAGTGTATGCTATAACACTGTATAGTAATTTTTTTTTACTATATTATAACTACGCAGTTCCTTTCAGCAATGGAATTTTCAATTACAAACTGCGCAATTTCTTTTCAGCTAGCTCATAGAGGGATAGGAAACATTGTTTTTGTTCCAAAATTTTCACTTTAGACCTTTATTCCATGCATCACAGTAGAATAGTCCCTATAGCTCTCTGTGCTGGATCATTGCTGAAGGGTTCCTACTCCACCCATCATCCCTGCTATATAAGCTATAGATGGCTACCATCTCCAATCTGTAATAATGTGTGCATGTATGTATTGTTAGAGTCTTTTAAAGTATCTCTACCTCTGTGTTATCCTATGTGCAAGACAGCATTGTTAGAGATATACAAACCTGTATGTGTGTCTATGTATCTCTGCTAGTCCTGTGTATTACTACTACTACATAGCCCTGCTCACACCAGTAACCTAGTTACACACGAGTGGCAGAGCTAGTGTTTACAGTAACAAAGTGAGTCCTCTGGCTGCAGCTGTCTGTGTTTCCCATTAGTACCAGGAGTATCCATACAGGAGGAGGAGGGACCTACAATGAAACCTCTGTCCTATCTATGATACTGCCCTCTTTGTAGGCATTATTAAAAAACTGTTATGAGTTACTCATGAGTTGCAATGCAGCTTATAGTGAGAAAAACGAGTGTAAACAAAATGCAGTCTTGGACTGCTTCTCACTTTGTCTATGGACCAATCAATGCAATTTCTTCTTGTACATGTTTAAGGGTATTAGACACACAATTCGTTTAATGTAATTGTGTGTCTATATCAAGCTTTTCTAGGAGAAAAGTTGAGTTTAGCTCCATTCACGTTTTGCATGATTCTGAGTTTGTTTACCAACCGATTTTCAAGCTGATTTTTTCTTCTTAAAGGACAACTCGGGGGCTACATTTTATTTTATATAGTCCAGCATCTATCTCTAGTCCTTGTATGTTAAAATGACTAAAACGGCAAAATACAAGTATCAAAATGCACTGCATTAATAGATTGAAGTAAATTTCAGTCCAAAAATTTATAATCTAAAATTTGTCTCAGCAAATTCAAAGTAATTAAGTATCATAAAAGAAAAAGAAACTTTCCAAAGCAGAGAGAAAACCTCTCTGAGATCCAAAGTATCCAAACAGAAGCCTTTCTAAAACTTTCTAAGTCCAGCTCTGCATTTACCTCCAAGCCCCAAGCCTACAGCTAAGTCTAACAGTTTGCTTTTACCTAACTTAATACCTATGCCTCAAACCTAGCTAAGTCTAACAGAGAAAACTCTTCTGAGATCTAAAGTACCAAAAGCTTTTATCTATCAGAACATAGAAACAGACTCACCTTGCAAATGCTGCTTCCAAGTGCCTAGTGCCCAAGTGCTCAGTGTCCATGTACCTTTTATAGGTCCAAAAGAGGAGGAGCCATATAAGCTATGCAGAAGAGGCGGTGTCCATGTACCTTATATAGACCCAAAAGAGGAGGAGCCATGTAAGCTATGCAGAAGAGGCGGGACTCCTCAGTACCCTAGCTAGTGTGTAGCCATATATGACATATATCAACATAATATATTCTCTTCCTTATAAGGCGTAAAAAGTAAGACGTAGAAAACCATATACGGCATAACATATCAACATAATATATTCTCTTCCTTATAAGGCGTAAAAAGTAAGATGTAGAAAACCATATACGGCATAACATATCAACATAATATATTCTCTTCCTTATAAGGCGTAAAAAGTAAGACGTAGAAAACCATATACGGCATAACATATGCAGAACGTAACTCATGCTGCTCCTCTCCTTCTCACACAAACATACTAACACACATACACAGCAGGCTTGGAACCGTGTGACTCAGTGACATAGCCACCATGGAGCTACTATTTACAGTGCACCTTTTTACCACAGATAAAAAGTCAGGTTAAAAACTAACTACGCAGTGCCTTATTCTAACCTAACTGCGCAATAAGAATAAGATTTTCCCACCCTGTTTTTGTCAAGTATATTAGCATAATACATGCATTCTTACTGCGTAGTTCCTGTTTTTGTAAGGCATATTAACATAATACATGTATTTACACTGCGTATTTCCTGTTTTTGTCAGGTATATTAGCATAATACATGCATTCTTACTGCGTAGTTCCTGTTTTTGTCAGGCATATTAACATAATACATGTATTTACACTGCGTAGTTCCTATTTTTATAAGCTATATTAACATAATACATGTATTGTCTTTGCGTAGTAGATGGACATTTTACTTAAGACGTAAAAGCTAACTGGTTTCATCCAGATAACAAGTGGTCTAGTAAAAACACAGCTAGCTCGTTTTTAGCTCTACACAGTAAAAACTGGATAGTCTATCCCTTATGGTTGCAGGCTAAACAATGACGGTTACAATGTATCAAATCAAACGGACTAGCAAATCATATTTGAATGCTAATACATAAACAGCAAACTATAGCTAGCCTTTTACAGTGAGCAGCTAAAACTCTGTATAAGCTGCTCACTGCAACTATATAGCGAGCACTTCATTTTGATATGTGTATGGCCACAACCCATATCTAAAAAGTCAAGAGAGTAACTCATGCCGCTCCTCTCCTTCTCACACAAACATACTAACACCCCTACACAGCCAACATAGAAAGCTAGATGAGAAACATAAATGGGACCGTTATGTCAAATACTCATGTATAGGTCAGGCTCTGTATGTAAGCCTGTTCCATGCATAGGTCTGGGTGAAAAGGTTCTCAATGTTATATAAACCGATCAACCTTGAGTAAAAGCTCTACCCATCTCTCTCTTAGGCTTTACCTGACTCTCTTAGTCTTCGCAGGTCTCCCTCTCAAGCTTTGCCCTTAGGGGAAACAGCCTCCTCAGTGTGTATCAATATTTAATATAATTCACATTTTAGATTGTAACATGTACTTTTCCCTTTTGCCCATGGCTTTATTATAAGCTGCTCGCTATAGTTGCTCTAAACACTTCATTTTAAAACAGAGCATTGTGATAACACTATAATTACATAGTGAGCAGCTTAAATCCCTTCTGCTCATAACTTTATTATAAGCTGCTCACTGTGATGGGATTGTGATTGCACTTCATTTTAGAGCAGAGCATCATGATGATACTGGTACTGCATGTCATCCCATCTGGAGGGACATATAAGAACTATCTTAAATCCCTTTTGCCTATCATTTAAGAGCAAAGCATCATGATGACACTGCTGCTACACGTCCTCCCATCTGGAGGGATCTATAAGAACTATAACTACATAGATAGCTCTCCCATCTGGAGGCATTTAAAAGAACTAATTAAAAGCACAAGGAGATGTTAATCTAAATTATATATATATATATATATATATATATATATATATATGTATAAATATATATCTATAAACGATCTCTTTTATAGATATATTTATAGATGACCTCTTTTATAAATAATCTAAATATATCTATAAACAACCTCTTTTATAAATAATCTAAATATATCTATAAACGACCTCTTTTATAGATAAATTAAATATATCTATAAACGACCTCTTTTATAAATAATCTAAATATATCTATAAACGACCTCTTTTATAGATAAATTAAATATATCTATAAACGACCTCTTTTATAAATAATCTAAAAATAGGAGGTCTTCTCTGGATAATCCAAATATGATGGTCTTTTCTGGATAATATTCAGAAAAGACCATCTATTATACTACTAGCGACAAGAGGGTCAATGAGTGACCTATACAGGCATGCTTTCCTCAGACATCCCACTCAATGATTGTCACTGCCATCAGTGTCAGTGTTGGTCCACTACTCTATCCTACCTCTAACCCAGGCCCCATACCACTTTGAAATGCCCTTTTAGTTGGACTCATCTAACCAAAGGACCCCATATACAGGTTGATCTATGTGGGTAAGTAGCACCCTGGCATTGAGAATTCAGTAGAAAGATTCAAATGACCCAACTTCTATTCTATTTGATAAATTTCAAAAACCCATTGGTAATTTAGGGATTGCTCATTATTCATCAACAGGCCTAAGGGGTGGGGTAGATTGCCATACAGATGTGCAGAAATCTGAAAATTTTATGACCTCCTCGGGCAGATTGCCCTGGTCATCCCTCCTGTTCTACAGTAGTTCACAGAAAAGGCATGACATTTTTTCTGCCCCCTTCCCCACTTTGAGGTGTCAAAATTACTTTCCTCCCTCCCCTTTCAATCTGCATCCTGCTCCCCCTGTTGATGAATCACGAACTCTCCCTTGGAAACAAACAACTTATACTCTCCTTTTTCTGAATGGGACTCTATGGGCTATGCCTTATATTCCTTACTGTAAAATAATTGCTTTGTAAGTGTGATCTTAATTATATATGTGTAATCATATTACCACACTTGTAATGTTACACTTGTAATTCAGTGAAGCCATTGTAACTGTCAGCTAGATCTGATTTCTTCTCTTATTTCCTTTCCTTTACCTCTCATGAGGATATGAGGTAACAGGACCTTTACCCCCTGGACATTTACCCCCAAACCATTTACCCCCATGGACATTTACCCCCAGACATCTACCCCAAACCATTAGGTAGTAGGTAGGGACTTTTTTTTGGACAATTTTTTTGAGGTTGGTGCTTCTAGAACTTCTAATTTTCTTCAACCCATTACCTGAACACAACAAATTTTTTAGGCCTTACCAATTCACACCCATTATTAGCCCAGCATGGTTTGGGATGGTGTTTCCAACACCATTAGGTTAACCCAATATATACATGTCCCTTTGAACCATCTCAATTTGCTATACCCGGTATGCTCTTCATGTACTTTGGGCCGGGGGGGGGGGGGTATCTCTGCATGACGTCATATTAAGGGGGGGTCAAGCATTGTATGACGAAACATGACAAGGGGGGGAGGGGGGGTGAAAAATGCCCAAAAAGAGCATGACATCATTTGTACACAGCCCCCTGGTGGGTTTGAGGGGGGGTCAGAATTTTTTCAACACCTCTGATTGGGGGGGGGGGGTAAAAATAATTTCACCTGTTTTCAGTGGAAAACCCCGCGCGTTACTATGGGCTAAAAGCAGACCATGGTATATAGAGGGAGTATATTTCAAACCCCCCTTTCGAGGGGGGTCGAAATTTTTTCCGTGCGTCTGTGCGCAAACCCACCAGCCCCCCGCCCCCCCCCTGTTGTTAAAAAATGATCACTCTCTTAGGCTCGGGGATTAGGCCTATTGAAATTACAAAGTGATGAAAATCATCCCTATCATGTTGAGAGATGGGACTTCCATTTGGGAGTGGTCATTACCCCCCCCCTCCTTGACGGCAGTCAAAATTATTTGCGCCCCTCTTTGATCTATAGTAGCGCGTGTTTTTTTTTGCTAAAAAGAGGGTAAATTTTTTTAGCCCCCCCTCAAGAGGGATCAAATTTTTTTTAGCCCCCCTCGGTAGGGGTTTGAATTTTTTATGCCCCCCCTAAACCCACCAGTCCCCCCCCCCCCCGTTGATAAATAATGACCACTCCCTCTATATACCACGGGTTAATCCTATACCTACACCGTTGTAAAATTGGCAACAAAAAAAAAAGAAAGAAAAAAAAATGACCGAGGGGGGGAGGGTAAAAATGATGAAATTCGGCATGACATCTTAAATATGGATTGCCCTTATTTCAATATTTGTAAAGGGCTTTTTTATTTCATTAAAAACGTTTTTCATTATGTTCCTAAGTTTGCCAAACGGTTCATTAAAAATCAAAACATGTACTCAAGCAACATTGTTTTTTTAAATATTCAATACAACATATTTATTTTGGGTTAATTTTAATGTGCAGAGGTCGGCTGAAAACTTCCTGGAGAAACCGGGAGTCGAACCCGAGCCCTCCAACCTGCAGGCGGAAGCTTTACCGCTGAGCTACTTCACCATCTGACATTCTCTACCTTCCACCTACATCTGGATCGGTATAATACACAAGGGGGGCAGCTTATACCGGCTGACCAGCCCCTGAGGGCTGGTGCAACTGGAACGGGGCAGATGGCCTACCACCATGGACTTACAGCCAGAGCTGGCCCCTACACTCCTCCCAACCAGCTTCAACCATGGCCAACCAGCACCAAGCATTGCTCCCAACCAGATCAGTTGGGCTTTATCAAGCAGTGTGAGGCACTCCTGACTTCCCAGTTGACCTACCAGTACACAGTACTGCCAGGGTCGAAGCGTCCCAGTTGGCAGAAAAACGTTTTTTTGACGTAAAAAAAACGTTTTATTTTGGTTCCTAAGTTTGCAAAACGTTTTTTTTCAACGTCAAAATAACGTTTTTACATGTACTCAAAAAAACGTTCTTTTGATGTTTAAAAAAAAACGTTTTTATATCAGGTTAAAAAAACGTTTTTTTTAACGTAAAAGAAACGTAAATTAAAAACGTTTTTATTTGGTTGAAAATTGGTTGAAAAAGCAAACGTTTTTATTTGGTTGAAAAAAAACGTTTAAAAACGTTTTTTCAACGTAAAAATAACGTTTTTTAAAAACGTTTTTTATCCAAACCAAATAAAAACGTTTGCAAACGTTAAAAACACGTTTTTTGCCAAGTGGGGTATCTGTATCATACCGTTCCAGGCACCTACACCTGAATTGGTATGACACACATGTAGGGGGGAGCTACCACCGGATGCCAGCCCCTTGGGGCTGGGATCTCCAGAAACGGGGCTGCTGGCCTTATGGCAGAGCTGGCCCCTACACTCCTCCCTACCAGATTCAATATTGGGTTCAGTACCCTATAGGTACCAGATACCCGGGACTAGTACTGAGTTGTGCCCACCCACCAAGTCTCCTCCCAGCACTAGCAAATTGCATTGTCATTCGTGTCCTACCAGCCCAGGTACCTAGTTCTCATAGTCCCCCCTTGCAAGGCAGGACCAACTCGGTTTTTCCACCAGTGTAGAGGTCGAAGGAAAACGTCCTGGAGAAACCGGGAATTGAACCCGGGACCCTCCAACCTGTAGGCGGAAGCTCTACCGCTGAGCTACTTCCCCATCTGACATTCTCTACCTTCCACCTACATCTGGATCGGTATAATACACAAGGGGGAAGCTTATACCGGCTGACCAGCCCCTGAGGGCTCATGCAAACGGAACGGGGCAGATGGCCTACCGCCATGGACTTACAGCCAGAGCTGGCCCCTACACTCCTCCCAACCAGCTTCAACCATGGCCAACCAGCACCAAGCATTGCTCCCAACCAGATCAGTTGGGCTTTATCAAGCAGTGTGAGGCACTCCTGACTTCCCAGTTGACCTACCAGTACACAGTACTGCCAGGGTCGAAGCGTCCCAGTTGGCAGAAAAACGTTGAGCTGACCCCTACAAATGTAAAAAATAACTTAACTTAAAAATGTTTTTACCAACCTTTAAAAAAGGTTTAAGAATTCATAAACGTTATAAAACGTTTTTATTATGTTAAAACGTTTTTTTAACGAACAAAAATGTTTTTTTTATGTACGAAACTTTTTTTTTTCACAAAAGTTTTTACCGAAACCTAATTAAAACGTTCGCAAATGTTAAAAAAACGTTGTTTTTTGTGTTTTATTTTTTGCAAAGTGGGTAATATTGGATTACCTTGCTGACTTTGTACCTGAGGACAATAGGAGGCAATATATTCTTTGTACATGTTTACTGGTTGATTACTGGATGTTCAAGACTACTGGATGTTAGATCTACATGTCTAGATAATGGACTATGCTAAAGGACTATACTACTAGATGACATTACATTAGTGTACTACTCTGTGTTACTGTGACAGGACAAATGTGAATAGGCCTAGTTCAACATACCAGAGCAGGAAAAGGTGAAGTCTTGCACATGTAGCTTGCATGGGTGCATGCACTGCATGGTCCTTAATGCCTACAGCTTGCCTTGACCTCTACCACTTTTAAGATGGCATTATCTGGAGCCTGGAGAGGACAGATGGCCAACTGAAGAGGCAGCATGCAATAAAAAAGAAGCCTTTCCCTCCAGCTGGCACCTTTTCAGAAACTTTTGCTCAGAACTTTTGTCCATTAATCATTTAAAGACTAGGCCTACACAATTCCTTAAAGTCCATATTCCCTCTTGTCATATTGCACCGATACATCACTGTCAAGTCTACTCATCAGCCCTGCATTGGAGCATCATGACAACCTTTTGAGGGTGAATCAATAACAACCCTTCGAGGGTGAATCAATGTATAGCCGTGCATGGCAAGAAGACCTGCCTTGAATCCTCTATGAAAGGATCCAAATAGTGCATTAAATGCCTATCTGATATACACAACCCCTAACCCTTTATGTCAAGGTGAATATCGATGCTCCATAGAGAAAGCACTGAGACCGCGTATTGTACCCCTGCGTTGAATAACCTGCACCATTTCTGCACGATGACATCATACGCCCACCACACATGTGCAGTCTTTTTGAAACGTAAACATCCAAGATGGTGGTGCCTCTACTGCAAGTAGATGTGAGTTTATTATGAAAGAAAATGCGCTTCCCACCCACTTCTTGCCCGCTCCTCACACAGCCAATCGGCCTCGTGTGGAACCGGCAGGAAGCACTCATGAAGAAACGGTTGGCTCAAACTAATCATCGTTCACCTTTATCATTTTATGGGTCACTAAAGCATTGATCTGCCCTATGCACATTGGTGCACAAATGGAGTGCTAACCCTACAGGGTTAATGCTCTCCTGGAGGGTCTGCATGATATATAATGCATAAATACACTACTGGTACCTGCAGCTATTAATGATGATTAATCCAACCATAGGCCAGTTTCATCTGAAAGTGTCAGTTGCTCATATGAATATAATGAAGAGGTTATTCATAGAAAATGACATGCAGCTCATCATTTGTAGCAACCTCAATGTGGGTATGGCCATTTTTCCTTCACACAGAGTGGAAGAGTAGGGTAGGTCGCCCCTGACTCGACCACTAGGAATGTTGGTACCTTGTGTCGACCACCCCAGACTAACATCTTTCAAATCACATAGATATATGTACTGGCTACCACAATAACTAAAACAGGTGAACCTTACATATGCCCCCAGTATTAATTGTATATTGTGAAAATATCCTGTAATGGTGGGGGGTCGCCTTAAAGTCTATCAACATGCCTAGTGGTCAAGTCAGGGACGATCTACCCAAAATTGCTTTCACTTTTCTGGAGCCCAATTCTCTATATAAAAGGAGTGGTGACATATGTGCATATACAATCCAGTAAATGCTGGTCGTTATGAGCGTGTATTTTATTACTAAAACAATAAAAATAGCTGGAACTAATTACGTCCATATATGTACAAAAAAGTGAGCAGGCCTAGTAAAAGTGGGGGATATTGCAAAATGAGTAAGACCTTTTTTTTGGAGAACAGATTTAAACTTTATTTGGCCAATATGTATGATAATCATGTACATAAGTACACATGTAGCAATTTATAAATCATCCATAAATAAATGGGGATCACATAATAACAGTAGCATATAGTGTGAGACAAGTGGACAGGACTATTCAACAGAGTGCACACCAACCATGATAATATATATCCCTCTCTTCTTATAGAATATGAAAGGACTACAACCCTAGTGATACTGTCCCTACGCCATAGAATCATGGAATGAAAAAGTCTCTTTTGAAACAATAAAAAATGTCATTTTAAAACATTATTTACATCAGTCTCAATCTGTCGAATCATCCCAAAAATCTGTCCAACAATCCTTTCAGATTCTGTCCAATTATTCTGTTGAATCATTCTGTCGAACCGCTGATCTGGCAAACTGTCTATTCCCCCATAATGACGACCCAATCAATATTTTAGTGAGTCATACGAGTTTTCGTGTTCTATCATTCATAAATGGGCAGACATACAAGCCACACTGCAAAGCAATTGTTTCTTCTTGCATTAGCCTATTGAAATGGATTACATGCTTCAGGTTGAATGCATCATGCCAAGCTTTTGGTATCGTCCGATGCATTAAATTTAACACTGGCAAATTCAGTGGAACAGCAAAATTTATGTATTGATCAGGACAACAAATCACTTTTTTTATGGTAATATTAGTGGGTTTGAGATGAGGGGGTTATTTCTTCAGTTGCAATGACGGGGCTTGAATTCCAAACTCTGTCCAAATTTTGGAGACCTTGTATGCTTGGCACATGTACTCAATAGTCAAGGGCTGTGTAAGATTGTAAAATCCTGTAAAAAGGACTCCAAAGGTGGGTGGGATCGAGCAGGCACCCATGACAAATGCTATCAATTGTCTAAGTAATGCAGAATGACTTAAATTACAAGGTTTCGAAGTTTACTTTTGAGTGGTATAATAACTAGGAAAGGGAAAAAGAACTTTAGAATTCTCTCAAATTACATGGTATTTTAATTGATCTTTCCTAGAACAGCTAAATTAGCCCAATGGAGCATTGAATACTGAGTTAGAATATATAGACACTGAAGAGTACACTGGATTCATGTCCCCTTATACACAGAAAATAATCCAAGTTAGTAAATACTAATCTAACTTAGACAAAATCACCCATTAGGCAAAATACCCAACATGTTAGTAACATCTTACTAATGTGTTAGTAGTATTAACTAACCTATTAAGGCAAGCTGACTTGACTTAGCCATGTCTGAGGGGTAGTAGTTTTGTCTAAAGGGTAGCAGTTTTGTCTAAGGGGTAGTAGATTTTTCTAACACCAGGTGGCAATGTGGTTTGCATGAGGATTTTTATGGTAAGTGCATATCATGGAAAAGCCTATGAATGTCAGAATAATGGTGCTTTCAATGACTATCGACATAATAAAGCCTCTACAATTCAACCTGGCATGTGATTTAACAGAATACACTTAATAAATATATATTTGTTATTGAAAGAGCAATGAAGAAGAATGGAAACACCTTTTCTGTGGAAATTTAATTTACTCATATATCCACATCTTTGACATTATAATAAACCCAGAGCAACTAAGTTCACGGGTTGCAAAGAAAATGATGTGAGGTATTAAACTTGCTTCTCAAATGGAGAGGCTCTGTTCTGGATGCCCTAACCTATGTGGAGTTTACACTTACCATTTCAGAATTAAGAGAATTGCTATGTTACTTGAAAGTCTATGTAGGTAGTGGAAAAGTCTAAGGCAAGTTAGGAGAAATCAGGCAAGTCGGGCATTTTTCCTAAGGGTTAGGTGTAAACTCCCAAGATAACTTCGGTGGTTTGGGGACGTGCAAACTCCCAACTTGGGTTAGCAAGTCCAACGAATGTTAGGCGAAAGGCCTAAGATATTCAGAATAGTTTTTTGTGTGTAGGAAAGGTGGAGCATTATCTCAATTATAACCATCAATTATGACCACATCAAGCTCAAAGATTAAAGCAACACTTATATAGAATATCAGCTTTTTATTTCTGAGAGATGGGTCAATAACAGTTTTACATGGAGAATTGAAAGGAGAGAAGAGTTTATTCAAGCTAATATTCTTGTCATGCATTCAGGGAAAAAAGGGTAAATAATAAGGCTCGTTGATAGGATCCACTCTAACATCGATTGCACATTTTGGGACATTCATCGGGCACATTAGACCATTTGGTACAGTATTCTGGAGGATAACCATTGGGCCATGGAAGTCCACAAGGCCAACTGTCAGTGCAGCTATCTAAAAAATGAAAGAGGTAGGCTACCATTAATGGCTATATTTCATGTTAGATTCCACTGATGATCAGCCAAAAGGATTCAGTTATACCTATATATGAATACACACCATCAAGATCACCCTATATTCATATTTTTTTTTGAAAGCCTATATTCATGTACTGGATGCTTTATTACACAAGCTAGAAGGCTATAGAAAAATACCTTTAAATGTGCAAAAAGTTAAAAGCAGGACACAAATAGTGTCAAAAGGGTTATCATGACAGTGTACATGTAAACACTTTTTGAATATATTTAGTCAATTGTGATGACAAAAATTGCACCAGAAAGCGGATTTCGTCTTTACATTAACCTACCCTACGATAAGTAAGGAACATGCATCAGCATGCCTATTCTTGTCTCACAGAGCTCTCCAGTATAGCTTGGGCCACAAAGACAAGTGCAGTCATCCTGTCGTTTACCACCATTCTTACAGGAGTCATGCTTCTTTCCAGGACACCGGACTAGTGAGAGGAAAACACACAATAAAAGTTAATTTGTGTTCAACAATGATAATTTGAAGAACATAGTTTTATACTCTATCGGTGCATTTGTAGTATGATATGAGCAATTACTACAATAGACCTTTCACGTAAAGTTCAAGTGCTCCCCCAATACACTAGGTGTCATGTACATTAGACTGAGTTCTGACTAGCAGGATTGTTGTTCACACATATAAGTGCTCACTCTTGGCTATAAATATATCTTGTTCTATATATAGAACTCTGCAGAACCCTTATTGTGAGGATATGATATACCATTCAAACTGGATTGCTGTCCCAGCAGGTATAGCCCTATACACCTACAATATGGACTAAAGGATAATTCATATCAAATACATAGCCCTGAACGAAAAGGGTTGTGAAGAGAGCTGACATACAGTTTTCACACAACTCTCCAGTGTAGTCAGCAGGGCATTGGCAATTGCAGTTTTGCTGAAGTACACCACCATTCTGACAGGAGTGGAGGGTCTTCCCAGGGCATGTGTCTGGTAAAATGAAAGGACACCACCTCATTTCTTTAGGTTTTTATCAATGTATATGCAGTTATCAAAGATGGTTCTATCCATGTTTCAGCTGAATTCAAATTCCATGGAGGAAAAAGATTCTCTTTCTAAGACCATGCATTGAATGTCATAAACTCAAATCATTTCATTACTTCCAATTAGTATTTACAAGCAGTTCTCTCCACTATAGTAGGTATATTGCAAGGTTTTCAAGGCAAAAAATAATCCTATTCATATTGTTGTTGAGCATCAGAAGCTGTACTCCTACATTTTATAATTGAAGGACTCACCCTTGCAGAAACCACACATGACTGGACAGTGGGCTGGCACATTACTCCAAACAGAACAGTTTCTCTCACTGTACCAGATGCCGCAGCCCCAATATTCATCTTCCCATGGACAGATTTCTGAAAAAGACGGGGAGTATTCACAATCTGGTATAGTAACACCAGTGTAATCAGGAGAGTATTTTTGAATAATTCTATTGGATATTGTTGAGAAATACCCTACAGAATATGAGATGGACTTCACGGGTGTATCTAGTTTACCTTCTAAAGAAGGTGGGTTTTAAAACAGCCATTCACACCTTAAGCTTTATCTACATTCTAAAGATGTAGGCATGTAGATTTCATTTTCTGCCTCGTTTATATATATATGCTTGATTAAAAACTCTATGGTATAATTCTATTCGATTCTAAATATGTTACTAGCCTAGGGAATTTGGAAATATACTTACCACAAGTTTCACCAGTGAAGCCATTTTGACAGGTGCAGGAGCAATTGTTCAAATGCATAATGCCGCCATTCCTACAGATTTTACCTTTGGGGCAATCTGCAAGTAATATGGTGAATGATATTGGCCATGTCTACTGACCATGTATATTACCAAAGTATAGGATGATGGTATCATGGGCATAATTATTCACAAGGACTGTAGAGAGACTTATTTAGATGATAATAAAAATTTACCACAAAGTTTATCCTCAACACACTTGTCGGGGCAAGCAGCACAGGATGTTCCATTCTCATAGACCTTTTGGCCTATGAGGTTTCTGGAAATACAAAATACAAATCGTATAGATTGTCATTAATTGTTATTTTCAGCCATTGTCCATACTGGGATGAATCAATTATACTTTCAACAATATTAGAAATACATTCGCATATTGATATGCATCTAAAAGGATGTCAGGACACCCCAAACATGAATGGATGCTTACCCATAGGCATAGTTACAGATGTAGTGTATTGATGTAGCACATGTCTCTTTCGCACATCCAATAAGAGAGGACTCACTCCAAACAACCTAGGGGAAGAAAACTATGTTCTTTACATCGATAGTCCACTAGGCCTCTGTCGCAGAAATTTGTATAGGAAATGTATGGCTCAATCATGTGACAGAGGCCAAGTGGACTATGGTTTTAGGGGAGAAACCCATTGCCCCCTCCCTCACCATATACATACTCATGTGCACACACACCCCTCAAGCAGGGACAAACCCAAAGGTAGCATGTGTATTTCTATGCCTAAATCTTTTAGTTTAGATGTTCAGCCATACATCTAAAGGTGTAGGTGAGACAGGTGTGAATGCAAGAGATGCCATGCTACCTCTGTGGCCTTTGGTATTAATAACTATGAATGTCTCTTACCTGAGTGTAGTGTCTAATACCATGGCTAGCATTGGTGGATTTGTCAGTGTCATAATCATAGTAATCGACCTCATTGTACCATAGGTCTATTGCATAAGTCCAACTGGGCCCCTCAGCATAGTTCTGTCCCACTTGAACACCAATGTCTGGAAAAATATCATACAAATACATATTTTTTTCAAAAGTTTCAGACTGTCACTCTGTCACCTTTATGAAGGATTGAGTGTCAATTCATAACTTTTATGAAAATAAAAATGAATGGGATCATCTGAAGCTGTCCTCATCTTTCAGTTTTTAAAACCCCTGTATCACTATTTCTTTTACTGATGTATAGGCACATTTAATGCATGGGTGATTGACATTACGACCTGAATATGGAGCCCTGGAAAGAACAACTTTATTTACTTACACCTGCAGGAGCGTTCTTGTGGCCGCAAGAACATTCTCACGGGTAAACCAAGTTCTTGTGACTGCAGGAATGCGTTCTTGCTTTTGCTTTGTGGGGGGGGGGCGTATAGCTTCCCTTGGGTTTTTTTTATTTTTGAAAATCAATTCATGATTTGAACAAAACTTATGTTGTATTAAGATTGAAGAAAATTTAAAAGACATTTTTTTTGTATGTCCCGTCCAGGTTTTTACAATTGCAAAAACACATTCTGTGGCCGCAAGAACACCTTTTTGCAGCCACAAAAACATTTTTGTGGATGCAAGTGTATATATTTGTTAGTACATGTCCTGTATATATCCAGGGCTCTTAATTTGTATTGTAAGATAAAATGAAAATAAAAATTTAGGCTGAATTTACTTAGACCCCATCCCAAAGACACAAACCTAAAGCTGAATGGGGTGGAGGTGGCATATATAGAATCTATTGAGGTAAGACCCAGTGCTGCAATCATGGATCATGACACTAAAATGTGGTGTGGTCTTTATATAGTTAATGGAGTGACATAATAGAAAAGAATTTAAGGTTGGAGACTTTTCAACATTTGAAAGTCTGGTTGTAAAAGGTGACTTACTAGCACTCTTCCTCCTTTCATACCCATCATCATGGCCAGCAATACATTTAACTGCCCAGCCCTGTGCAGCTCTTTCAAGATCGTCATCCCAGTGCTGTGGCACAGCTCAGAAAAGAAATACATTTTGGTAGCATCACGAGGGGATAGGGAGTGTGCAGACATAACTGAGAAATTATTACAGCAAACTAGCTGTGTCATTATAACCCCTTTAGGTTTTTAGTCTGTGGTGTGATTTGAAGGGTGCTCCCCTGGGCTGTAGGGCGCCAAGGCCGCTAAGAAAAAGAAGCTCGAGACGATTCAAAACAACTGCTTGTGTTGTTGCTTATCTATTTGAGCAGCAACTGATATAAGCAAGGTTGAATTGGTACGATGAGCCGGGTGCAAAAAAGTAAGCGAGAGAAGTAGAAAGGTACTCTTGTGAATAGTGCAAGTCGCAGAACAATGTAATTGAGCCTGTTCGGGCGTTAAGAGGTAACGCAAAGATAAAATTCAAATTGAGCAGAATAATGAAAGCTTTGTATCAGAAAAGTCCGCTATGCAGAGGTGTGAAATACTGGGAGAAATTGAGTCCTGATAGAACAGGACAGCCTTTATTGACGCACTGTAGAAGTATATGTAGTGTAACTGATTGAGATTATGTAATTAAGTTCTGAACGGATCAGCTGAATGAGACATGTTACAGAGCATGAGTACCCACATGAACATTGTATTCCAACCGCTCCATGTAATTGTCATTGATTTGATGTTATTTGCTAATTTCTATTTTTGTAATCTTTGGCTGAGATGAACAGCTTTTTGCAACCTGAAATGATCTTGTTGCCAAATAAAACCATTTAAACTCCAACTCAAACATGTACATTGTGGTGACCAAGTAGACTACTGGTACAAATGCATCTCTTTTATTTAGCCAAGCAGTTGGCATGCATGACAATGTATCATGTATGCAGCTTACTGGGTAAGTCTTATTCAGAACATAAAAAAAACCTATTATATGGCTAATACTTTATTTATAATGGGACAGAAAATGAACATTCCAGGTTGACTAAAAAAGTACAAGATGTTTCAACCTACCATTTTACGCATATCAGTGGCCATTGGTGTAACACTCTTGCGGTAAGTGTTGTGGGTGTCCAAGATGAGTTTTTTGTCTGCATCAGTTGTCTCATCCATACAACATCTTTTGACGGGGGCTTTATGTAACACACTTGCAGCCTGACCGATGCCAAGCAGTGCATAGAGAATCATCAGGCTTGTGAGACGACTCATCTTCAATGTGTTAACCTGCAAATAAATTAATAAAAAGTAGGAAGTTGGATGCAAAGTAGGGAAAACCCAATAGATTTAATAAAGTTTATAACAGTGTAACAAGGATGAGAATAGGGATGTGTAACCATACTACATTAGAAAAAACAGCCTTAAGTTTCTACTGTGAAATATTGATCAATAACACGTGGATATCATGTCCAAAGCATTTCCAGACAGTTTGGAATCTTTAGGACTGGCAAATGAAACCTTAAAAGACAAATAAATGGATCATCAAAGGCGTTTAGTAAAACTAACCAAAGACAGTAATTAGCTTACCTCGACTATTTCAGCAATCAAGTCTCAGTCGATCTTTAGATGCCAATAGATGTGGTAACAGTTGTTCTTCGCTCCTCACCTTTATACTAAAATGCAGGGACCTTGTCATTAGAATAATCAAATGTGACATGTACTGGGAAAGGGGGTCTTATTGCCCCCTGCACTAAGACCCCTTTTCGCAGATCGTGTCACAAATATTGATTAAACTTTCAACAACATGTGGCGAACATAAGATATCAGATGCGAATACCAGATAAAACTATCAACTGCATGGTGAGTCAGAGCATAACTCTTTTTCAATATAGCAGAACTCTGAAGTATGTCTAAATTGTTAGTTTTCTCTACGTCTGTACAATCTGTTGTGTCTATCTAAAACTTGGTGCACTACCAGGCACACGTGTTGAAACAGATATTGTGTTAAATTGAAATTAGTATACAACAACGTGCGCAGACTAGATCTATACATCCAGGGCCCACCTGAGCGAATCATCATAGAACGTGTATATTGAATCAGTCATGGTATTAGTTACTGATGTAGTGTTCTACCCCTCGAGGTTAATCGAATTCTTCGATAAACAACGAAGAACAACTATTCAGGTTCCAGTTAAAACTTTATTGTCAATAACGCATAGGCATCAGCCGTTCTCGATGACAGTTACAGGTAGTAGAGTTTGAACTCTAAAGCACTCTTGACACTAGACGACTAGCACAGCCTTCTAGTGTTTATAGCTATCAACCCACATTTACCTTCTCTGTGCAACAGCACAGAGAAGTATCACAACATGGTAGTCGGGCAGCCGCCAACCACCGCTCACGATGGTTCGTCATGACTGGACTGACCCTGAGGAAGGCCGTACAACGGCCTTATATACACCAGAGTCGAGGGCCACGTGACCATGTGGTGACGTGGCACTGGACTCCAACGCCCCCAGGCGTCGGGTAAGAGAGGTGCTCTTGACGACGCCCACGAGGACCACGGAGGTGCCTCGAGGATGACTCGGGACCACCACACCACCCCCCACTAGACTGAAACGAGGTCTCTGAAAGGTTTCAGAGATCCCGGATCAGTCTAAACAAAAAGGTAATAATTTAAACTACTGTACCCGACGACATAGTCGACAGATACAGTAGGGATATATATAGAAATATGAGGTTTCTACTGTACTGTAGGAAAAAAAAATTATTATCACAGTTAGTTAGGGGCGCTGCTCCATCCAACGTTGGAGACCAGTGTCGACAACACTGCTTCACGACTGGTTCCTGGTCGATCCGAGGGAGGCACAACCGGGTATGGTAACCGGGGTCGTGTCGTTTCCTCACTGTCTCGTCGAGAAGCTCCTTCCAGCGTAGGAAGCCCATCGGTAGTGTATAGTACAACTACGATGGTCCTTCGACCGTGAGGCCGAGGATGTGTGGCACCACCGGGTTCCTAGAACCAGGCTGGCATCGGATCCACACAGCTTCGCAGGGAGGTCTGGGGACAGGAAAGGTACCCCCACTCGTGGAGGGTACACCATCGTCCAGGAACAAGTTCCCGGGGGTTCCATGCTGACATCGAGACTCTGTTCAATGTCAGCGGTCCGAACTGGGGGGAGGGAACAGTAGTATCATACCTGCTCCTCCGAGATGGACCCGGTAGCGGCGTCGATTTCCGCCTGCTCTCCGTCAGTGCGATCATCATCACGTGAGGCACTGGTGGCTAACTGGCCGCAAAACGTCGGCGACTCGGGCAATGGAGCCTCGCAGTCCATTGTTGTTCCCCAAGCATCGTTAGAGGTCTCAGGTGCATCTCGAGAGTGTCCCTCAGCATCTGAGTGGAGGACTGCCGAGTCTGCAGAGTCGCTGTCGTTGTCGTCGTCGCTCTCTCGACCGTCAAGGTCGTCCTGGTCTCCCTGGTCAGAGGGAGCCTTCGGAGAGTGGCCGATGACATCAACGTCTCCGTCTACGTCCATCGACTGTTCCACCTCTGCAGGTACTACCGCACTGGTGGATGCCGATTGGTCCGGGCAGACGGCTGCTCCTGTGGTATTCAGAGGCTTGATGCCCTGAAGATCCGGATGGATCCTCGGTGACACCACCCTCTGAACAGCTGGCGGAGCAGGCTCGGTGGCTCCCAAGAGGTCGACAAGGGGAGCCGATGAGGAAGGCGTGGTTGCTGGTCGGTAGACGGAAGCACCGAGAGACCTTCCAGGGGTGTCAGGCTTATCCTGCACCACCTGCTCTCGACCCAACATGGTCATAGCCGAGCTCAGACTGTTGATCCTCGGAGATAACTCTCTCAGAGGATTAGACTGTCCTGCCAGCGTCCTGACGTCGGGAATGACTCCACCTTCGACGAGGTACCTCCGCGCTTCGCGAGAGGGCCCGGTACGGACAGGTTTCAGGGTTCTGAGGTCATGGTGCTTGTCCTTCATCCATTCCGAGAGTTGGACCCCGAAGACTCTAAAGAATTCGCAGTCCTTTTCCTCCCAGCTTTCTATGATAGCATCTCTCTTGGTGATATCATATTGAGCTTGTGACTCGAAGTTATTGAGTCGCATGCGGACATGGTCAGACAAGAGTCCATCTTCATCTGCACGGTCTGACACGCCTCTTCCCTAAGAGCCGGAAGGAGCTCATTACGGATGGCCGTGTTTGTTCTATCAAACAGGCCGAACAAGTAGGCATTTGCTTCCTCGCGAAATGCCTCACTGAAGTGATCGATAGCGGGGCTACCCGTCATCTGTAGAAGTCCCTTGCATCATTCCACGAACGACTTGGGGACTCCACATTCGACGCTATCGCCGTACGCAGGCTGGGCCAACTCCCAACGCAAGGTTGCTGTTGGGGTGTTGGCACCTGACACGACGTTGGAGAAGGCAGCTCCTGCTCCCGAGGTTAGTGTCGCACCACCTACGTGAACACGCTGCGTGGCAGCTGGAGTGCTGCTCTCTGCCACTGTAGGTGGCTTGACAGGAGAGGACGAGTTGGTGGTGACCTTGGGTTGTCGATCACGACCACTCCGAGGTTCCACCGCCTTGCCTCCCGACTTAGCACCGCTGGTACTGGTTTTTGCTGAACCAGTCGAAGCAGTCTTCGACTTTTTAGGAGCCGGGGCCGGAGTGGACTTCGATGCCTGTACAGGCTTCGAGGGGGCCACTTGCGGCTTTGGCTTCTTAGGTTCAGTCGAACCAGCAGACTTTCCAGCGTTGGTAGAGTGGGTTCTCTTGTTCCCACTCGTAGAGGCTGTCGGTGCTGGGTCTCGAGGACGACTGGCCTCCCGCTTCTTTCGTTGCTCTACCCTGAACTCTGGGTAGGCACTGTAGAAAGTGGGCATGAGCTCCGGTCTGATATACAGGGGCTTTGTAGACAAAGGTGTGGGAGCCATCCGCATCCAGTGTCTAGTCGGCGCGCCAGTTTTCTCATTCCGCTCACACTTGCCAACTAGTGTCTCTACTAGCTGAATAGCGCCCTCGGCGTTGTACGTGTGGGGCTGCTTGTACGACTCAAGATGATGCTCCATCAAGCTTCTTTGTGCAGTCACGAAAGGAGGAGAGGTTGGGTCATCGGGGTCCTGATAACATGGAATGGTCTTTTCCACCTTAACACACCCGAACTGCGGACGGATGGCTCGATGCTCTTCCACCAAGTGTCCAGCATACCTGCCATCGGTCACGTATACGCGAGGGGGGAACCCCTTACGTGTACAGTTCTCGAAAGCACACTGCTGCCCGGGATTGAAGATGCGCCACGCAAAACCAATCCGCTGTCTCTCGGGCAGCGACACCCCCGACGAGTCCGAGGCATTCGTGATGTTCTCGATCATCGAGACATACCAGTCGATGGCATACATATCATCAGAATACCATTCCTCGTCATCGCTTCCATCCTTCCCGACGAGACTGGGGAGTACCACTTGACCATTCTTGCGATAATCCTGAAGCTTGGTCAAGGGCCTGTCATCGACGTACTCGGTACGTCGCTTGGCAGTGATCCCTGACAGCCGCTTCCACTCGTCGACAGCCTTGGCCGTGTCTGGGGGTGAGGCTACGGTGCTCTCCACAGCACCTGCCTCGACCTCCGTTGGCTCGGTTCCAGGCTCCGGGGGAGCAGTGGACTCACTGCTCTTCTCACGGGCTGGAGCCTTCTTGGCTGCGGATTCCTTGCTACCACCCTCTTTCTTAGGCACCTTCGGGATCTTGAAGTCTTTCAAGGTCCCTTCGATTCAGGAGCTTTATTGCTCTTCGAACCGGGTGGCACTTTGCGATGTAGCTGGAGTCGACGGCTCGTCGACCTCCATCTCATCGGGGGAGGAGTCTCTCGAGGCTGCAGCAGCCGCGACTTTCAAGTCGCGCTTCTGCTGCTTTGCGGCCTCTTTCGCCTTTCGACGGAGCTCCTTGTGTCTCTCCTGGGACTCTGCCAAGGCCTTTTGTGCATCCTCGATCTGCTTCTTCTTCTTCTTCTTCTTCTTCTTCTTCTTCTTCTTCTTCTTCTTCTTCTTCTTCTTCTTCTTCTTCTTCTTCTTCTTCTTCTTCTTCTTCTTCTTCTTCTTCTTCTTCTTCTTCTTCTTCTTCTTCTTCTTCTTCTTCTTCTTCTGAGATTGGTGACTCGCCGAAGAGCTGTACCCAGACTGCTCGTCGGATGAGGACCCCATGGTTCTTCTTGAATGATGGACTCAGAGAGAAATGACTTCGGGCCTCGAACCGTTCTCAGACGGGTCGAGACGTCGAAGAGATCTTCGAGGGGTTTCGATCCGCACTCCGGCGGGTCAAAGCCTCGAAGGGCCTTCGATGCACTTCGAACCGCACTCAGGCGGCTCGAAGGACCAAAGACAAGGGTTTGAGAGAACACCTCCACCTCGCTCAGCTTTCGAGCTTTGTTCTGTCGTTTTCGATGACCCTGCTTAGTTTGTTTTTTAGACTGATCTTCCGGTCGCGACCTTTCGATCTCTAATTCAACCCCATAGGTCCGGTCTGGAGTGACTGATCCTTTACTTCCATCGAAACATTTCAAGACCCATTCGTCCACGAAGGCTTCTGCACAGGTCTCTGCTGTGTGATTCGGTAAGAGAATAGCGCGAACATACTTGGTGAAGTAATCCTGGATTACTAACATGCAAGTATTCTTGTTTGGTGTGGGTGCAAAACCCGAGATGATATCCATAGCTATCCTCCCGAATCTCACCCCGAACAACTCTTGGTGCAAAGGAGACTTACCCATGCCCTCACTGGGCTTTACCAAACAACAGGTAGGACAATGTCGAACCCAACGACCTATGTCCTTCCCCATTCCAGGCCAGTAATATCTCCGCTTCACCTTCTCAAGCGTTCGTTTTCGACCAAAATGTGCCGCTGTTCGGTGTCCATGGCAAAAGGAGAGTACCTGGATCGTGCGTCTTGTGCGACCTGCCTCGACTTTCCAGCGACATAACAAGCCTTCACGGAAAGTTAAGAGGGGCCATTGCCCTATTAATTTCCGTACTTCGGTGCTCTCGATTGATACCTAAGGCCTAGTGGGTTTAGCCCCCTTAACTAGCCATTCGGCAACCCGTCTGATGTCAGCGTCCGCTTTCTGAGCATCAATGAGTTCATCGAGAGACCAAAACGCAACTCCCACCCGACTGTCTACTAGACTACCTACAGCCGCCAAAACAGCATTGTGACTGCCGCAGTCTGTGCAATCTGACCTTTGGCATAGCCACAGAGGGATACGACTAAGGCCATCGGCATTCAGATGCTTGGCACCACTTCGATGTTCAATCTTAGAGTTTTCGAGACCGAACTCCGACAGTTGGGCCAGCCACCTACCCCATCATTCCTTCAGCTTCTTTGAAATTCAGGGGTCATTTCAAAGAAGAATGATCGGTGCAGATAGTGAAATTACCACCATAGAGGTAGTGCCTAAACTTCCTGGTGTACACGACAACTGCCAACAGTTCTCTTTTGGTGGTGCAGTAGTTTCGTTGTATTTTACTTAGACTTAGAGTGTTACTAGCAAAGGAGATTGGGACCTCCATTCCATCCTGAATCTGGGATAGAACAGCTCCAATCGCTGTATTGGTTTGAGAGAACATGAACCTGCACACAGGCAGGTCGTGTCTCTCGAGGCTATGTTGTGGGCGACCTCCTACACTCAGGTAGGAAGTCCCCACGCAGAGGTGTACTAGCTGACCTAAGCTAGGCTTAGTCCAGCTTATCTGCGTCCGACTCTCACGAGACGGGCGCAAATGTGACCTCTGGGGTGTGCGACACGGCCTTTTATCCCTGCGGCGCACGTCTCTGATTGGAGGAACGGCGCACGTGACTGAGGGGGGCGACCCCTATTGGTTCACAGCGCATCACACCATGACCAAATAAGGTAATGCTCCAAAAATGGAACGACTCACTCTCCTCACACCGTCACGCTCTGGTTCTCCAGTCACATTGTTTGCATATGCCGCTATTTCTATGCGGGCTATGGGGCTCCAACACTGTCAACATGGCCATCAAAGGCACCCCCGTTCTACCAGACTACCGGGATTAAAAATGGTCCCAATATGGACCTGCCCGTCAGGCAGAATCCACCAGCCTATGCTGGGAACCCATCCACACAGTCTGATTAAACAAAGGGGCCCCAATTTTTCATGTTTTCAGTGTAGGATTGTCTCAAACTAAGAGGCAATCGCATGACTTCTCGTTGTGTAATTTTTTATTCACCGTCAGCTTCACGTCCACAGACAGATTTACCCAAGAACGGCACCCATTATTTAAATCCTTATTAAAAACAGGTTGGTAAAGCTGCTGCTTAGTATTGTGCGATCCATCGATTACTGAGTAGGGTTTAATCTAGGACTTTTCCTGATTTTAACCTTTACTGTAGGAACAAGTGTTGAGCCTCGGGGCGGGTTACTGTTACCCCCTCCTGGCTCCCCGTCCTTTGATGTGGCCGGGCCAACCGGGTTGTTAGCCCGTTTCCTTCGGCGTCGGCCTCCCATCACTTGTGGAGGCGTTGATGAAGGGGCCAGAGTGTTTGCTCTGGGTTTTCTTTCATCCTCGACACTTGTCGATCGTCCCTTTGATGAGCCTTGGCACGTAAGCCTTGCTCGAGTCATAGGTCCGGTCTGGAGTGACTGATCCTTTACTTCAATCGAAACATTTCGATGTGAAGTTTGTTCAGTCATTTGCACCTCCGAGGGGGGTCGAGCTTCCGACGTTCCTTCAAAGGCGGTTTAGACGCTTTCGACTTATCTCGACGAGCTGGTCGACCACGGCGTTGCTTTGATGGTTTACTGGCGTCCAACACCTCCACCTCGCTCAGCTTTCGAGCTTTGTTCTGTCGTTTTCGATGACCCTGCTTAGTTTGTTTTTTAGACTGATCTTCTGGTCGCGACCTTTCGATCTCTAATTCAACCCCACGAGAAGGTGAATCATCACCAAGTTGTGGCTGCAACAACTCAACAGTTTGTGATAGTTCCACGCCCAACCACCGGCGTACTCTATCAACATTGCTCTTTTGCAACCGCCCACGGGACGATCGAAGTAATAGTGTCGACTCAGAGAGGACAGAATCCACTACGAACGGCCCGTCCCAGTTGGGTGCAAGCTTCATAGCTGCTTGGGGGGTGTGGTACCTCACCACCTGTTCCCCAACTGAGTATCTTCTCTGCTTCAGCCCATAGTCATACCCGACTTTCTGGGGTTCTGCAGATTTACCTAAATTCTCTCTTACCATGCTGTAACTTTCCCTCAACCGATCCCGAAGCTGTTCCACGAAAGTAATGGAACAAGGGACCTCGAGTGGGTTCTCGATTGAGCCGAAAATCACATCCGCTGGCATGAGAATTTCTTCCCCGAATACCATCATATTTGGACTACATCCAGTAGAACTATGTTCAGAGCTGTTATATGCAGACACGACATATTAAACCTGTTCATCCCAGTCGTCCATATGTTTGTCAACCAACATAGTCAGACTCTGAATCAGTGTTCTATTGAACCTCTCCACCTGGCCATCACTTTGTGGCCTGTACGGATTGGTCCTCTGTTTTACAATCATCAAATATTCACACATCTCAGAGAAGAGACGAGACTCGAATTCTCGACCTTGGTCGGAATGCAGGAGCAACGGGACGCCAAAGGTCAAGACCCATTCGTCCACGAAGGCTTCTGCACAGGTCTCTGCTGTGTGATTCGGTAAGGGAATAGCGTCAAGAATAGTATAGGTTCCCTAGGATATGTTACTCCATAGAGTCCTATAGTGCAAGCCACCCCCCTCTACCCCCCCTTAAAAGTAGGCTACCTTTTGTGTTCAGTATTGAGTCCTATGTAGGATAAGGGGGTTTATAGAGATGTCAGGAATCTTTATCAGAGTGATATCAAATGGAAACAAGGGGCCACCTATACCAAAAAATCCTGCTGAATCCAAAATTTGTGGTCTTGATTCTCAAAATTTGCCCAAAGGTACCTCAATGATATATAGCATGATTGATAGGTAGATGTATGTGTGAGGTAGACTGTTGGATTTGTTCTTTAGGGGATAGGTTGACTAAGATATCATAACAAAGGTTGGATGTGAGCTATCCCAGCTGATCAACCTGTGATAGGCAGGAAAGCTATAAAGTGAGCTTGAGGGATAGGTATTAAAGAGGATGGGTAGCAAAGAGGATAGGTAATAAACAGTTTAAGAGATAGGTACAGAGGGTACCTTGTAAGGTGAGCATATTCAAAAGATACATTGGTGCTAGGTAATATCACAGATGTGCCAGTCAAACATAAGGGATGTGCAGAGTTGGGGGATAGTCGCCATGAGGGATAGGTAAAGTGAATGATAGGCAGATTGAGGATAGGTAGACTAATGGTAAGAATGTACAGAGAAAATTAGGTACAAAGGTGAAGGGTAAACTTTAATCCTTTAAGCCATTTGAGAGAAAACCTAATTAAACTCTAGATGTTTCAAGGGATAGGTAGTATGAGTGATAGGCAGACTAAGGGATAGGCAGTATGTGGGAGAGGTAGAGCCATATGCAAGCAGAGTACTTGTCAGGTTTGGATAGGCAAATATTGGGATATGTAGATTGAGGTACTGACTTTGATTAGCATGTTGCATCTATAAAAAGTTCCAATCATTTTCAATATAATTTTTTTACATTTTTAAAATATTCTCATCATCAAACCTCATTTTTAGGTACCTTTGGGCAAATTTTGAGAATCAAGACCACAAATTTTGGATTCAGCAGGATTTTTTGGTATAGGTGGCCCCTTGTTTCCATTTGATATCACTCTGATAAAGATTCCTGACATCTCTATAAACCCCCTTATCCTACATAGGACTCAATACTGAACACAAAAGGGAGCCTACTTTGAAGGGGGGGTAGAGGGGGGGGGGCTGTTACACTGTGTCCATAGGTAAAGCTCTGAGTTTCACCTCCTATCTATTGAAGCTTCTTGATAGCGTGAACATACTTGGTGAAGTAATCCTGGATTACTAACATGCAAGTATTCTTGTTTGGTGTGGGTGCAAAACCCGAGATGATATCCATAGCTATCCTCCCGAATCTCACCCCGAACAACTCTTGGTGCAAAGGAGACTTACCCATGCCCTCACTGGGCTTTACCAAACAACAGGTAGGACAATGTCGAACCCAACGACCTATGTCCTTCCCCATTTCAGGCCAGTAATATCTCCGCTTCACCTTCTCAAGCGTTCGTTTTTCGACCAAAATGTGCCGCTGTTCGGTGTCCATGGCAAAAGGAGAGTACCTGGATCGTGCGTCTTGTGCGACCCGCCTCGACTTTCCAGCGACATAACAAGCCTTCACGGAAAGTTAAGAGGGGCCATTGCCCTATTAATTTCCGTACTTCGGTGCTCTCGATTGATACCTAAGGCCTAGTGGGTTTAGCCCCCTTAACTAGCCATTCGGCAACCCGTCTGATGTCAGCGTCCGCTTTCTGAGCATCAATGAGTTCATCGAGAGACCAAAACGCAACTCCCACCCGACTGTCTACTAGACTACATACAGCCGCCAAAACAGCATTGTGACTGCCGCAGTCTGTGCAATCTGACCTTTGGCATAGCCACAGAGGGATACGACTAAGGCCATCGGCATTCAGATGCTTGGCACCACTTCGATGTTCAATCTTAGAGTTTTCGAGACCGAACTCCGACAGTTGGACCAGCCACCTACCCCATCATTCCTTCAGCTTCTTTGAAATTCAGGGGTCATTTCAAAGAAGAATGATCGGTGCGGATAGTGAAATTACCACCATAGAGGTAGTGCCTAAACTTCCTGGTGTACACGACAACTGCCAACAGTTCTCTTTTGGTGGTGCAGTAGTTTCGTTGTATTTTACTTAGAGTGTTACTAGCAAAGGAGATTGGGACCTCCATTCCATCCTGAATCTGGGATAGAACAGCTCCAATCGCCGTATTGCTAGCATCAGTGTCTAAGATAAAACGACCGTCGGGTGTGGGGAATCGAAGCAGAGGAGTCTCCTTGAAACTTCGTTTTAACTCGACAAAAGCATGTTCAGCCCTTTCTGTCCATGCGAATGCCTCGTAACGACCTCTACTACCTTTAGGTTTCTGGACCACTAAGTCCTGCAAAGGACCTACTAGTTCCGCAAACCCCGGGATGAACTCTCGGTAGTTGGAACAAAAACCAATGAAGGATTGAATTTCCATCACTGTGGTGGGCCTAGCCCAAGTCATTACATCAGCTCGATTGCCACGTCGAGCCGCCCGCCTCAGTTTTCCGTCGCGTCGGGTGGTAGACCTTTAATAGGCTCGGGGCAAGTTCGTGCAAAATGCCCTTGCCTCTTACAGTTCCAACACTTGGTGTCGGACGGAGGGGTACTCGGCTTCTCCGAGTTAGTAACAGGAACATTCCCTCCCTCGATCACCCTGAGTAAATTCTGCAATTGACTCAGTGAGAAGGTCTGTTCCTGTACCTTGGGTTTGGAGGCCTTATTTGACACCCTCTATTTGCCAGCTGGTTTCTGACTTTTCTTAGTCCTACTCCCTGCCACAGGCTTCGAGTACGAGGACACTTCACCCTGTTCCTCATCGACCATCTTATCTGTGTGTACGATTCGCTCCTCACAGCAACGACACATTTCTGCCTCGTCCCTGGCTCGAGCATCCTCGTCAGCTTGCATCTGACAGAGTAACGATTCTCGTTCCTGACGTAGCTGTTCAACCTGCTTTTCATAAGCCGTTAGGTGTTCAGCTACTTCTTCAGTATGCTCTGCTGATTTTTGGCTCAGCTCAGAGTTGTTTGACCTTCTCTTGAAGATCAACAAGCTCTCTATTAGCGGTTTGAGTCTTGTTTGAAGTCTCCAGCGCTTGCTGCCTAAGCTGCTCCAACCTCAGCTCTATTTCTGTACTCTTCTCCCGAGCCTTCGTGGTATTACTCGTGAGAGCATCCAACTGTTGACGACCTTGTCGTAGTTGGCGTTCTTGCTCTTGCAACAACTCTTCGGTGAGTCCCTTGCCGCTGTCTATACTTCCTGGTATAGAAACGGGCGAAGGACCCACGAAAGACCAACTACCAAGGCCCATCGGAGTTCCCACGGGTGATGCTGTTCTTTCCACATAGGACAAACTCTGTGTCCTCAATAAATTCTCAGCCGCCGGAGAGAGTTGAGTCGACACTCGCCAGTTGAGTAGTCGACTCCTTGATGGACCTGTTATTAGTGAGTGGTTCAAACCACCACCAATTAGTAGATCGTTCATATCCACTAATGGACCTGCAGCTGCTTGATGTTGGTGATTGAGGTCATCACCTTCATCCAAGTGGCCCTGCATGTCGAACTTAAGCTCGCAGTATCTATGCGGACTAAAGTTAACAACTGGTCATGGCACCAGTGTAGTGTTCTACCCCTTGAGGTTAATCGAATCCTTCGATAAACAACGAAGAACAACTATTCAGGTTCCAGTTAAAACTTTATTGTCAATAACGCATAGGCATCAGCCGTTCTCGATGACAGTTACAGGTAGTAGAGTTTGAACTCTAAAGCACTCTTGACACTAGATGACTAGCACAGCCTTCTAGTGTCTATAGCTATCAACCCACATTTACCTTCTCTGTGCAACAGCACAGAGAAGTATCACAACATGTTAGTCGGGCAGCCGCCAACCACCGCTCACGATGGTTCGTCACGACTGGACTGACCCTGAGGAAGGCCGTACAACGGCCTTATATACACCATAGTCGAGGGCCACGTGACCATGTGGTGACGTGGCGCTGGACTCCAGCGCCCCCAGGCGTCGGGTAAGAGAGGTGCTCTTGACGTCGCCCACGAGGACCACGGAGGTACCTCGAGGATGACTCGGGACCACCACACTGATATTTGATACATTATGATGGAATGTATGGAACATTGGCTAATTGTGAAAAACTCACCATGTTATGTGAATCTTTATGCCAATAAAAATGTCTAAACTTCAAACTTCACTCAATTCAATAGGTGCTGTTCAACTCAATCATAAATACAGTCCTCTTAATATGTGAACTTGTAAAACTCCACATGACTAATCCACATTAGTGATTAAATGTACTACAAGCCTCTATAATTATAATAAAATTATATATGGATTGTGCAATGACAATTCACCCCCCCCCCCCCACGGTCCGCTAGTACTAATTAGATATAAATGGTAATCCACCAAATGTGGAGAGTTTTTCTTTTTATTTTATAAAACCTATTGAGACATTCAAAATGGCTATAGATGAGTATACGAGAAATGGGTGAATTTTGGTACATACAGGGTAAACACAGGATAAACACAACTATCGGTAACTGTGGCATCGACTGGGAGAAGGGGTCTTAAAACCCTCTGCACTAAGCCCCCTTTTTGCAGATCATGTCACTTAATTTGAACATTACTGTCCCTGTAACTTATTTAACGTTTGCAAATGTTTTCCTTTTATTAAGTTTGGGTAAAAAAAAAAGAAGTTGACAAACATAGGAACTTACTGAATCGTTTTTGTAACGTTAGAAAATCTTCTTATGGCAAATGGGAGGAGATATGTTCCATGGGGCCGACAGGCAATATCATGATAAGGAGCGAAGCAACCGAAATAACTGCATTCCGACACCGTTGGAATCTGGACATGTTGAACAGTGTTAAGAGATATTCAAAGTCGCGTTCAGCATACATTTCCAGTTAAAACTGTTCAGGCTCCATGGGGAAGTGAACCCCAGGTGCTGTGGCAATGGGTTGACTCGCTGTCCATTGCTCCATGCAGGACGATACTATAATCCAATGTGAATGTAAATAGGACTCAACCGTATGCCATAGCTCTGGCTTTGCACACATATTTCCCATATAATCCAAGTATGACATGTTAATTCCTCTAGGTACAGCAACTATAGGATCCATAGATGATGTTTCCATCGTCTTTTCCTCCATTACCGGGGTACATTAGTAATGTAGAAGGGTTCAATGAGTTTTCAAAGCGAAACGTACCGCCAGCCCGCCATGCAGTTGGAAAATGTCTTCCCCTGCATTTTTTCTGGGGTTATAAGGTATTATGATGCCAAATGGAGGAATCTGTGTGATAAACGCATTAATCAATGGATAACCCAGCTATAATCAACTCGGGGCTACATCCCTCATTACTGGGGTATCTATTGATTAATTGCTTAATATTACTAAAAAGAGTATAGTCTATGTGGATATCCTGGGTTGTCTATCATATTTTCCCATTCAAACATTTACCAATGCCCTTGTCTCCATTGACCGAAAAAGACAAAAATTCAAAATCAGTCACCAGGAGTCCCTTACATAAGTACATATGACTTGCTGCCGAGTCCCATTTGATGTGCACATGATAGGTGCCCACCCCCTATAACGAGCCCCCGACACCTGCGTTTGGAGCTTTCATTCAGACTCAAAAAGAGGATGATTACTGGAAGTTCAAAACTACTGGATGTTAGCACTTTATGTTTAATTGATTATGCTAAAGGATTATACTACATTAGTGTACTACTGTGTGTTACTATGATAACCCAAAAAATGTGAATAGTTCAACATACCAGAGCAGGAAAAGGTGAAGTCTTACTCATGTAGCTACCATGGGTGCACAAGTTGCATGGTCCTTATATAGCTAGGTTTGACCTATCACTATGAATGTGACTTTGTAGATGGCATTATCTGTAGCCTAGAGATGGCAGGTGGCCCTACTGAAGAGGCAGTTTGCAAAAGACGCCCGACCCTACCCGGCACCTTTTAAGAAACTTTTACTTAGTTTGTCCATTTATCATTTAAAGACTACACAGTACCTTAAAGTCCATATTCACTAATGTCATATTGCACTGATATAGTGCTGGCAAGTCTACTCACCAGCTCTGCATTGCAGCACTTATAATGGCAACCCTTCGAGGGTGTATCACTCATATAAGGTCGGCATGATGCAACAATGGTGCTGTGACAAAAAGACCTGCCTGGAATCATTTATGAACGGGTCTAGCATTAAATGCCTACACAGCACCTAACCCTTTGAGAGTCACTTAAACATTAATCTGCCATGCACTTTAGTCGGCATGATGTACAAATGAATTTCTAACCCTACAGGTTTGACACCCTGCCGGAGAGTCTGCACAATATATAATGCATGAATGCACTACTGGTATTCACAATTAAATGATGATTGGTCCAACCATAGACCAGTTTCTTATTAATGTGTCAGTTGCTCATATGAATATGATAAAGCGGACATGCAGCTCATCATTTGTGTATATATTGCCACTTTTCCTTCACACAGAATGGGACAGTAAATGACTTTCACTTTGCCGGAGCCCAATTCTCTATATAAAAGGATTGTGACATAATTATGTGCATTCAATCCAGTAAATGCTGGTCACGTAATATGGGCATGTATTTTATAATTAATACAATAGAAATAGTTGGAACTAATTACGTCCATATACACACACAAAAAAAGAGCCTAGGGGCCATCAGTAAATGACGTAAATTTCTTTTACAATGCTGTAGGTATATGGAAAATAAATTCCGTCATGCCAGGCCTGACCCTCCATCTCCAGCATGATGTCATTTGTGGATGGCCCCCTAGTAAAAGTGGTGGATAACGCAAAATGATTAATGCCTACAATGGTTTCATTCTTGTGTAATGAAAGACCAATCAATTTTTTTAGCAATTCATAGGGTGTTTTGAGGATCTATCATTTATAAGTGTGTAGTCATACAAGTCACACTGAGAGGCAATTGTTTCTTCTTGCATTAGCTTATTGAAATGGATTACATGCTTCAGGCTGAATGTTTATTAGTGCATCATGCTAAGCTTGTAGTATCATCTGATGAATTAAATACTGGCAAATTCAGTGGAACAGCAGCATTTATGTAGCAGGACAACAAATCACCTTTTTATAGTTTTATCAGTGGGTCTGAGATCAGGGGGTTATTTCTTTGGTTGCCAGGACTGGACTTCTTCCAAACTCTGTCCAAATTTTGGAGACCTCATAAATTATGCTTAGCACATGTACTTAATAGTCTAGGGCTGCATAAGATTGCAAAAGCCTGAGAAAAGGACCCCAAAGATGGGTGGGGAGCGGGAATACATGACCAAAGCTATCAATAGTGTTGGTAATGCACGGTGACTTAAATTATATGTACTTGGACCTCTGTTCAAATTACATGCTGTTTTAATTAATCTTTCATAGAAAATAAGCCCAATGGACCATTAGAAACTGGGTCATCATAATAATTATACTGTAGTGCTACACTAAAGTGTAAACTGGATGATCATCTCAATTGTAACAATCAATTATGACCACAGTAAGCTCAAAGATCAAAGAAACAGTTATATAGAAAATCAGATTTTATTTCTGAGAGATAGGTCAATTATAGTTTTATGTGGGGAATTGAAAGGACAGAAGAGTCTATTTAAACTAATATTCTTCTAATGCATTCAAGAAAAAAACCCTGTTGAATAATAAGGCTCGTTGACAGGTCCACCCTAACATCAATTGCAGATTTTGGCACATTCATCAGGCATTATCCCAAATGATACAGTATACTGGAGGATAACCATTGGGCCGTGGAAGTCCACAAACCCAACTGTCAGGGCAGCTTTCTAAAAAAGAAAGAGGTAGAATACCATTAAGGGTTACATTTTATGTTAGATTCCACTGTTGATCAGCCAAAAAGATTCAGTTATACCTATCAATACATGCTATCAGGATCACTCTATTTTCATGATAATTTTCTTTTGATAGCCTATAATCATTTACTGGATGCTTTATTACATAAGCTAGGAGGCTATTGCAAAACATTTTTAATCATAAAAGTGTACATGGCGATAGTAAGCAAGGCTCCTAGCTCAAGGTGATAATTGTGCACAAAGTAAAAAGCAGGACATACAGGAGCATGTACACACTGAAAGTGTTGTGCAGGCACTATTTGAATGCATTTGACCAATTGTGATGACAAAGATTGCACCAGAAGTTGCATTTCTTCACACAAGTCATGTGCTAATGTGTATGTCAAGTTATCATTTGAAATGAACACTATAGAAAAATGGTATGTGGATGTCTTTACATTAACCTACCCTATGGAAAGTAAGGAAGATGCATCAGCATGCCTATTCTTACCAATTGTCTCACAGAGCTCTCCAGGATAGCTTGGGCCACAAAGACAAGTGCAGTCATCCTGTAGTTTACCACTATTCTTACAGGAGTCACGCATCTTTCCAGGACACCGGACTAGTGAGAGGAAAACACACCATAAAAGTTAATTTGTGCTCAGCAACTATATTTGAAAAAAAAAGTTATTATACTCTATCTGTTCATTGGTCGTATAATATCATACAAACGGGATTGCCTTCTCAGAAATTATAGCTCTATCCACCTACAATAAGGAATAAAGGATTTATATCAAATACACAGCCCTGTGAAGAGAGCTGACTTACAGTTTTCACACAACTCTCCAGTGTAGTCAGCAGGGCATTGGCAATTGCAGTTTTGCTGAAGTACACCAACATTCTGACAGGAGTGGAGGGTCTTCCCAGGGCATGTGTCTGGCAAATAGAAATAACAGCACTTCATTTCTTTATGTTTTTATCAATGTATATGCAGTTATTGCAGATGGTTCTATCCATGTTTCATCTGAATTCAAATTCCATGGTGTAGGGTAATTCTCAAGGGCCATGCATATAATGTCATAAACTAAAATTGTTTCATTACTTTCAATTAGTGTATACAAGCAAATCTACCCACTATAGTAGGAATATTGCGAGGTTTTCAAGGCAAAGAAATCATGTTCATACTGCTGGGGACCTCGTATCTGAAGCTGTAACCCTACATTTTATAATTGAAGGACTCACCCTTGCAAAAATCACACATGACTGGACATTGGGCTGGCACATTGCTCCAAACAGAACAGTTTCTCTCGCTGTACCAGATGCCACAGCCCCAGTATTCATCTTCCCATGGACAGATTTCTGAAAAAAGAACTCTTACCTGAGTGTAGTGTCTAATACCGTGGCTAGCATTAGTGGATTTGTCAGTGTCAGGTTTTCTGCACATAAAATGAATAAGATCATCTGAAGCTGTTTCCATCTTTCAGTGTTTTTTTTTATTTTTGCGAATACTGAAGAATTCTTGTGGATAATGAAGAATCTGTGTGGATACTCGACAATTCTTGCAGATACTGAACAATTCTTGCGGATACTGGACAATTCTTGTGGATACTGAACAATTCTTGCGGATACTGGACAATTCTTGTGGATACTGGACAATTCTTGCAGATACTGAACAATTCCTGCGGGAACAGAAACTATTTCTTGGGATACAGAAACAATTTTTGCGGATACAGAAACATTCTTGGGGGCACACAAACAATTTTTGTGGGTGCACAAACAATCTTGCAAACGCAGACACAATACTTGCAGATACAGAAATATTTTTTGAGATGCACAAATAATTCCTGGGAGTGCACAAATAACAGAAAAACGCAGGTCCGTTTATTTGGAGTTGTGCCCATCTCCCCACCCCCACTCAAGATGAGTAATAGCAAGAATCTTCCTGTACCTACAGGAATCTTCCAGTACCTGCAGGAATCTTCCAGTACCCACAGGAATGTCCCTGTATCCACAGGAATGTCCCTGTATCCGCAGGAATCTTCCTTAACCCGCATGAAAAAATGCATGTCCTATTAGGGGCTTCGTATGGAAAGGACATAATCAAAAACATATTTTATGTTCTTGCACCTGCAAGAACATTCTTGTGACCGCAAGAACGTTCTCATGCATAAACCAAGTTCTTGCAGTGCAGGAACCCGTTCTTGCTTTTGCGTTGCAGGGGGAGTCTCCTATAGCTTCCCATGGGTTTTTTTGAATTTTCAAAAATCCATTTAAAATAAGAACAAAAATTTAAGTTTTGTTCTTATTTTGATTTAAGATTTTAGAAGAACGCCAAAGACATTTTTTGTATGTCTCCTCCAGGATTCTATGGCTGCAAGAACACATTCAGTGGCCGCAAGAAGACGTTTTTGTGGCCACAAAAACATTTCTGTGAGTGAAAGAATATACTCTTTTTAGTGTATTCCTGTATTCAGGGCTCTTAATTTGTAAAAGAAAATTGAAGTAAGCCTGTAGGCTGTAATCATGTATCATGACACTAATGTGTAAATTGGTCCTCAAAATGGATAATGGGGTGACAGAAAATTTAAGTTTGGAGGACTATTCTACATTTAGAAGTCTGGTGATGAAAGGTGACTTACTAGCTATCTTTCTCCTTTCATACTCATCATCATGGCCAGCAATGCATTTTACTGCCCAGCCCTGTGCAGCTCTTTCAAGGTTATCATCTCAGTGCTGTGGCACAGACCAGAAAGGGACTGTGCAGACATAACTGAGAAACATATAGGCAAACTAGCAGTATCATTATAACCCCTTTGAGTTTTTGGTTTGTGGTGTGACTTGAAGGCTGCTCCCCTGATGAAACACATTTGATCTCAAGTCGAACTTAAGAGTAAATCTCAAACTTTATGTAACTAGGCCTGGGCAGTAGGCTCCTTAGAAATTGCCTCTAGCCCCAAAAAAACTTTCTCTGTTGTTCTATTCTTAGATTTGAAGACCGAAAAATCAAGTATGATATTAAAAATAATTTGGTGATGGGCGTCCTTCTGATTAACAACTTGATAGTTAATATCTATGCAGGAGTAGACACTAACACTGGCCCGGTGGCCAATGGCCACTAGTTTTGAGTGTTGGCCAGTGATTTCTTTGGGGCTGTGTACAAATGACGTCATGCAGGAGGGGGGGAGGGGGGGTCCCACTTGCCATGACCAAGCATGACAAGGGGGGGAGGGGGGGTCATGGGCTGCATGACATCATGTCATCAAGAAATCACAATATGCTTTGGTTTTGGCAAGAACAAAAACTTTTGTAAAAAGATTTTTAAAGGTAGGGAAGTTTAATGCATTCATCTGACATAAATCTATTACCTATAGGCCCTACATGCATGCATTCCTCAGACATCTCACTCAATGAGTATCACTGCCATCAATGTCAGTGTAAAATCAAGGTGATGTCCAGGCCACTATAAGGGGGCACTACTACTCTATCCTACCTATACCAATTTAACCCTTTTTGAAAAGGGCCACTGCTGCCCTCAGGATCTAAATGATGCATCTAAAATACCCCTGAACTGCTCCTGTTGCCTTAGGGCAGCATCCATAGTCATCCACAGGCTTCTTTTTGAAAAGGTGTGATATCCCTCCCCTCCTTCTTGAGGTGTCAAGGGAGACGTAAAGGGGACCTCCCCCCAAGCTTACTCTCCACATCTTTGTCTGAATGGAACTCTATCGGACTCAACTTATTTGCTGATTCTAGAGTAAAATGCTGAGGTGACTCGATTGCTTTGTAAGATCACAAATTGGAACCATAATTGCAATCGATGGTCTCCTGAGAATTTGTGATGCTTTCTGAGTTTTTTTTCTATTAGGCCACTCACTAAGTTTAGAGTGTTCTCCCTGAAACCTATTTCTAGTACACTTGTATATGGTTAAAGTTACAGATTAAATCAATACATTCAATATATCAATACATTCAAGCTCTTGAACTATATGATCCTTAATAATAACTGTTCTTGATTTTCTCTTCGCTGTAAAGAAGGCAGACTATTAACTGTATTGGACTATTGATCTAGACAGTTTTTAAGCCCTTTTGTGACAGGAAATACTTGTGTATGATCACTACCATAGTACTCCGTGTATAACTATGTAATGGTTCGAGTTCTTATATGACTTCGGTTTAATTCGAGATATGTCAATATCAAGTAAAACCAGACAAGTTAGCTTGGGTTTGTGCAACCGGCACATAGCGGCCAGAGATAGAAGCGACCTCTGGTCCTACCGGTGGTAACTGCACCGATCGACCCGCCCTCTCGAATAGGGAGCTAACACTATATATAACGCTCCATGAGCCCCTACAACTACAAGGCACGGAAATGGTACATTCTGCATGTAGGGACCCATACATTATATAAGCTGACAGTGTTTGGCATGTTTCTCTGTTTATTTGTTGATCAGTGCTAGTTCTTTTTTCACTTTGCATGCATGTTATCCTTTATTGGCAATTCACACCCACTATATTGTCTTGTCATCAATAGCCAATAATTATAATGAACGGGTATAACAGGGTACAATTATGTATGTATTTATTGTGTGCTATATAAGAGAGTGCTATAGGAGTCCTGTGATGGGTTTATTGTAGCTAGGGTTTATGGTAGCTATGGGATGCTGCAGGCAACGAGGGAGTCGGACAAGAACCGGCCAGGAGGATTCTGTAAGGGAAAAGATATGTGTAAGCCAAGTACATGGTGAGTAGGAGGTGTAGTGGGTTAGTGAGAGACAGGTGAGGAGTCAGGAGTGAGAGCGGTCGAGGAAGGAACACGTACTCCTGGAGTAGACGGGGATGAAGCTGTTTAGTGCTTAGTATTACACTTAGCCAATGTAAGAACGGATTAAGCAGGATCTCTATGGCACCTATACCTCTCTAGAAGCACTGGATTGTTGGGACATAAACTGTTTGTGGGAATAGACTGATGTCGTTGAAGCTGTATAGAGTTGAGTGGAATTGACAAACAACTGTAATTGTGGATAACGTGTGAACAATAAATAGTGACTTGTACTGGCGTCTTGGTGTTGGTTAAAAGAATGGGCTAGGCCAACATCATACCACTAGAGTTAGTTTTCCCAATACGCGAAATTAGTGGAGTGAGCTGATAATAACTACACAAGTGAGACTACAATAAGATACACATAAACACAAACCATACAGCCCAATATGTCCCTTTGAACCATTTTAATTTGTTTATAGCCTATAGGCCTTCACTATTCATGCACTTTGGGGGGGGGGTATCTCTCTGCATGATGTCATGCTGAGGGGGGGTCAAGTGTTGTATGACGAAACATGACAAGGGGGGAGGGGGTGTCAAAAATGGTCCAAAAATGCATGACGTCATTTGTACACAGCCCCTTTTTCAAAAACTACCATCCTACTGGCCGGGTGACCAGTGGGTTTTCACCCCAATAATATCTACTACATCTGGTAGCGAAAGCTGCACTATGATTGTTCATTCATTTATACCATAGTTTAATTGTATATCTGAATATATAGTGGCACTTTAGGTATGATCTAAAGCATCTTAAAGCTGGTATAAAAGCTAATATAGTGTTGTCTGATATGTATTTCAGAGGATTATATACTGATTCCCAAGTCATAGGGTGCCACTTATAATGGAACGGTATGGCTCATTATGTGCACATCATTGGACTTTAGTTTCAGCTGGCCTATCCTCTTTGGTGGGAAGGGAAACCACTTGGTTGATTAGTTCTGGTCACAGCCTCATGGAGGCAGCACTGAGCGGTGTCTGCTCTGATGCCAGGCATCCAAATTGAATTCACCACCATTATAGAATACTCTGCTTTATGGCTTCAGATGGAGCCACTGTGCTGGTACAATCAACGTGGACCCTTTCGAGGAGAAACGATATGATCGGAAGTGTGTCCCTGGTACCGGCGAAAGTTGAAAGTTTACTGCTCATATTTAACAAGCGAAAATGGCGCCACGTTAGCGCTTCTCCCCGAAAGACGTAACCTACAATCAAGACTGCTTGTTGACATGAATAAAATGCTGGAAGCACTTTATTTCTACACACATATATACTTGAATTTGACATGGTTAGAATGCACTGAATAGACTGAGATTTTAGCAGGACACTTTTACAAGTGGGGTGATGATAGATATGCAGATTTTGGAAAATCTATATATTTCAGATCTTGTCCCAGCTTTAATTTCAGTTCAATTTTCTTTTTAGATTTTTGGGTAACACTTTTTATAATTGAAAATGTAAAATCAAAATGATAAGTGAAATTTTCGAAATTGCCACTGTATCAGCAACCATGTAGACCTCCTTTGATTATTTCTTGACATTGCAAATGAAAAACCAGGTACAAATTCCGGGCCAACAGGTTAAGCTGTGGGCCAATACATTTTTTAGGCTACTGGCCCAGATGGCCAGCGGCTAACAAAATTAGTGTCTACTCCTGTCTATGATGATGAACACGTATGTTAACCATGATTTGTTTAATATCTTGACTTCTAGAATCTTTTATATACTCAAGTCAATTCAGATAAAAGATTCAGATTTTCAATTATTTTTGTAAGTACTGGTGTCCCCCCCCTCCCGCACATTATGGCAACCAAGTAGACTACTATCTCTTATATTTAGCCAAGCCGAACTTTGGTGTACATAACGATATAATTATCATGTATGGAGCTTACTGGATAATTCTTATTCATTTATTCTTGAACCACTAGAAATCTTGAGAACAAAAAATACAAACTGTTCTATGGCTAATACTTTGTTTATAAAAGGGAAAGAAAATGAACACTCTAGATTGAATAATAAGTACAAGATGTTTCAACCTACCATTTTCCGCATATCAGTAGCCAGCGGTGTAACACTCTTGCGTTAAGCGTTGTGGGTATCCAAGATGAGTCTTTTGTCTGTATAAGTTGTCTCATTCACACAACATCCTTTGACTGGGGCTTTATGTAACACACTTGCTGCTTGACTGATGCCGAGCAGTGCACAGACAACCATCCGGCTAGAGAGACGACTCATCTTGAATGTGTCAACCTGCGAAATACATGTAGATAAATGATAATAATAAAAAAAAACGCCTGGCAAACTTAGGGACCTACCAAAAACGTTTAAAAAAGTTTCCATGCCAAGTGGTATGAGATATGTTCCATGGGCCCGACAAGCATTTACCATATATAGGAGCCAAGTTACCAAATTTGGAAATTTCTTTAGATTTGTATTGAACAGGCTACTCCAACAGCTTTCAGAAAATGTAGTACGAAGTAACAAGACAATATGTTCAGACATAACATAAAATATATTGGCGTGATAACTATGGAAATTAATCAGTTTTGCGAATATGGTACCAGAGCCTTTGCATTTTCTCAGTTTAAGGTATTTCAGGTTATATCTTTCAGCAACAACTTTAACTTACTTCCAGGATTCCTATATACAAGTAGGACTAGCTCAGATTTCTCATGTGCTTTAACCGATTTCACCCTCAATTTGTAGGGAGGGGGTCACATATATAGCAACAATTAAGAATGTCAAGAGTGTCATAGCGTCTTCCGACTAGATGTGCAGTGGGAGTGGAGGTGCAATAATAAGGCTAAAAACTGAGTCACCCTACCTGTAGATGGACTGTCAATGTACATGTATGTATACTTCAATATAGACTCTTCTGAACCAGTACAGCTACAAATATTCACACAATATTCACTAATATTGATATAATTCGACATGGCACATTGAGGGAGTGGACCAGCGACTAGAAAATCACGGAAGGGTGATCTACCTGACAACACTTCTATACAAGAGGTGATTCTAGCTGTCAATGCCCTAGGTCTCCGTATGACCTAATGTGAAAGTAAAACAGCTGGCATATTAGAAACATTAAAAAATGTTCAGGATACACTTGGTAATGTCAAAACATCCTGTGAAAATACTGCTGGGGCCCTAGACGGTATCAGAAATTCTATAACTACTACCCAGGACACTCTCACTTGGCTGACTGACTCTATGTCAATCAGTGAGGCCGCCATGAAGTCACACCAGTTAGTATCTATGGCCCAGACAAGACTCCTTACTGAGCATTGTAACAAGTTCTCCAGTATGGAAAAGGATGTCAAAGGAAAAATCCTTATCATTAAAGGAGTTAAGGAAGAGGTCACTGATATAAAGGACCGAGTTGCCAAGTTACTTACTGATATCGAAGCTCTGGACCTATGGTCCAATTTCTCAATTGGAGACCAGCATGATGAAGTTGGAAATAGACAATTCACTGACTTGAGGGCTATATACTTCCAGGCAAAAAGTGTGGGACTGAAGGCCCAGTTACGTCAGAGAACAGTCATAATAGAAGGAAAGGCATACAACCATGCTAACCTAGGGAATATCCCACACAAGGATGTTACGGAAGGTAATGTTTATAATTGTGCAGAGCAAGCCTACCAAGCTGATGCTCTGGAGCGAATAATGGCCATGACTGATGCTTATGATATCATGTATGAGGGTAAAGACATCAAACATTCAGTAGAATGGGCCAATGCAGCGGAAGGGGTAATGCTCAGCATCATCAGATCCAAATTTAGAGACCTTGCAGTGCAAGTATGCCCTCATAGACACGAGAAATCCTCAACTTTATGAAGCTGGCTTTCACCCAGTGTGGTCATGTGGGTACAATCTCGGCCAAGCAAATCGTTGTATAGAAGGAAATCTTAAGTGTAAAAATTTGCAGGGCATTACCCTATGTCGTGGTGGTACCACCCTAATTCAGCCACTTCCGGGTAGAATGGCCAAATAGTTCCTCAGAAATTTTGTTATTTCAAGGAATTCGGACCATTTGCGAGGAGAGAAAGGCTTAAACCCATAGTTATTTGGTATCAAAATAGTCAGGAAGTGTTTTTCTTTAGTCCAGAGTTATTTTTTATTGATATCAAGAAAACATTGGAGGGTTATGGGGGTGAAATGACCATATAGTGTATTCCTACACTAGTCAGGTCTCACTGCTCAAAATCAGTGTGGTGGTTGCCATGGTGATTTAAAAAATCGAGCCTGACTTTTATATTCTGGACCTACTGCATAATTTTCTCCGTTTCAAAAGCTAAATTTTGGTGTATTGTGCTAAGCTATCAGGGAATTTTAAGTATTTCAAATGTTACTTCCAAGGTCGCCAACACTGGTATTTTTTGGTCCGCACTGGGTATTTAGGGTGGTACCACCTCATCATACAGCTGAGCTCCAAAGGGAGGTCAAGGAGACGGCCGATGGTACCAGTGATGAGGAAGATCCACCTCCACTAGAAGGTGATGAGGACGAAAATCAACCAACTGACAACTCTGCTGGTGGCGGAGCACCTAATGGAGCACCTAATGGAGTACCTAATGGAATACCTAACCCGCAGACACCAAGACATTACATTATACCAGCTTAGGCAATATAGACTATATTACCAAGCGACAGCATCTAAAATTAAACATTGATCTGTATGGCACCCAGAGGGGAGGAGATGCGGTTGTGTTAGCACTAGTTCAAGTTTATTTTGGGCTCGACCTATGTAGTTATAATTAGTAACAACTGTTATAATGCTTTTGACCTACTGCCCTCTTCTATTAAACTATAGCACTCAGCTGATCACTGTAGGTTAGTGTCTGAACACCATTTATCTAATATTGGCATATATATACATATATAGGCTCGAGTGAGTTCTTGTGCAATGTAATTGTGAATGTTATCAACAATGAAATATAATATAAAAATTGGCAAAACAGTAAGGGGAAAAATGGCACTTCTCCCACTACAGGATGCAAATTAGCATGGGAGGCCATCAGTCTTTGTGAAAACACATCAGACACCGGCTATAGCCATCTAAATGGCTCTCGGGCCGACAGAAATTGTCAGACTGCCGGACCAAATGTCTGGCTCTCATCCCAAGATCTTGGGCTACATGCCATTTTGTATGGCTTTCAAATTGGACCATTATTAAGGTTTTTACAGTGTAAAACAAAAATCATTAACATATAATTATTTTTTTCTCAGAATTTCATGAATCCTAATGGATTTAATGATAAAGATAGAATGTATATTTTTGCTTTATGCTATTTCTTTAATCCCAGAGAATGTCCTCAGATACTCGAAATGTTTCGTTCCTACAAATGTTGAACTGGGCCTGCAGAATTTTAAATCTGCAGGACCGAATGTCCTGCATGGTGAAAAAATTTCCGCAAAGACTGGGCCATAAGAGCTGTATACCAATGCTGGGATTAAGGGGGTTAATTAAAGGGGTTATTTTATTAGGTATTATGGTATATGTATATCGGCAGGTAAATGATGTGGTGGTTCATTGTATCATAAATAGGCCACAGGTCGAGCCACCAAATTATGAAGTTTCGTTCCAACAAGAGGGGGAGTACAAAATTTTTGTGGTTTTGTATAGGTAATGACCCTAGGAATCATATATCAAAAGTTCTCCGCTAACCTCCCTGCAGTTTTTGCGTAGGTCAAGGTCATAGGTCGAGAATTTCCCTCTTTATTCCTATATAAATCTGTAAAACCCAGTAATTAATTGTATGTTGTCTATGGACTAGGCTAAAAGGCTAGAGGAGGGTATTATGGTTCAGTCTAAACCAGAAAATCATGCTGATTTCAAATATAATTGATATATTGGTGTGAGTATAATAGAAGTACACGAAAAATGGGGTTTAAAAATAAAAATATTATTGAAAAATATGTTAAAATATCAAAAATCAGTAAAACATGAAATAAACCCTCAATAATCCACCTAACACTTAAATGAGTTAGATGGTGGGTGAGGAGCATAGTAAGCATGACCTAATTAGGTTATTAAGCCTTGACCTACTTAATTAGGTCAAGGGTCACAGACACAATAGACACAATATCTGTCAAATCTCTGGTTCTAGGAGGGCTTTCTGCACATAGAGGAATAGATTGGACTAGGTTTAAACCTACTAGGATGCATTTTCAAGTCTCAAAATCTGAAATCATTATTGAATGTCTGTGTGAATACAGATGTGTGGTCAGAATGATTTAAACAGATAACATCACAGGTAAAATTGTAATATCCCATTTGTGATGGGTAGAGGGCTCACAATAATCATATGTAGGCTGGTAAGTGTTTAATCAGCTTGCAATAATTAGATTGTTAGGCCTTGACCTATATTTAATTAGGTCAAAGGGCACAAGAAACATGTTTGCAAATATCTCTGGTTCTAGCAGAGCTTTTCACACAATTTTAAGCTCTAAATATAGAGGAATCCATTGGAACTTGTTTGAACCTCCTAGGATGTGCTGTCATGTGCATAAATCAGAAATCAACAATTTTCCCAGCTTTTGAAGAAGCTATAAGCTAGTACATGAAACCTGGAGGGTAAGTACTTAGGAGGGGCACTCGATTCACCTTTGATGGGGGTGTACAGCCTGGCCTGTGACAAACAAATCCATGGTGATAGTGGTTTTGGGATAAAGGTGACCCTTAATCCTGAGGTACACCTATGATCAGAAGGGTTTACTTCAAAAGGGATAGAAAACTAGAACCTAAATGAGATGGATTGTCATCAAAAAGTGGCCTTGTCAGCTGCACACACCTGTCTCTGTTTTTTTTGTGCTGTTCTACAAGGTTTTTTTTTCAGTACTAAGGTATTTCTTATGCTGGACTAGCATGACATTTGCACCTGGGGATCTTGGAATCCCCCCCCCCCTTATACCAGTGTATATGCTGGTAAAGGAGTCTTGGAAAAGTTTGAGAGAAATCCATCCCTGCACCTAAAAGGTGCACCAGGGGTCCATTTTTTAGTTCAGAGCTGTATACACAATGTATAACAACAGGATAACTCCTTAAGAGGGGGTGCCTTAACGATTTACCCCTTATGCTCCCCCACAAGTGGCCATTCCACTCCTTATAATAGGTCAGCCCACCCCAGCCCCTATCGTTGCATTATTTTGGGAAGACCAAGCCTATACAAGTGATTCAACAGAGTTACATGATCAATACAACAGGGGGCACTACCAACGAAAATTGAGGCTGAAATTACGCAGGATACAACTTGTTACATCGGTCTATGCCCTGGGGGCATTCAGTGCCGCCCCCTGTGGTGACCCGTATATTTTCGGGACTGCCGCGCAGAATTATGCATGCCCTGAGGGCATATTGCTGGCCTTCCAGAAATCAGCAATTTACCCATGCTAGTCTATGCCCTCAGGGCATCGTGTATCGGCCCTCAGGGCATAGGCATACACAGGACCATTCCTGACCTCTAGATCTAGATATTCTGGCATTGACCAGAAAAACATGCACTTGCCCTCAGGGCAACATACCCTCAGGGCATATTTCTTGCTTCTTTAAAGCATGATTGACCAAAGCATGCCCTCCAGGCATGTAGTACAATTCCACAAGTTGTAGGCTAGCTACAAGAAGGGCCTAAGTATGCATACCCCCCAGGGCATATATCTTCCTTCTCCCGGGTTCCTTCTACAGTCTACAAATGTTACTCCTCAGGGCATAAAGTTGATGATAAATGAAGCGGTATTAAACAAGAGTATGCCCTTGGGACATCCATGCATGCCCTCAGGGAATATTGGACTTTAAGCTAATCAGGGGGGAATTAGGAGCCTACTAGGCTGGGGCACTCTCCAACCTTCGACTCATATGACTATAAGTGCATTCCCTGGGGGCATCATCACACATCATCCATATTATGGATGCCCCAGGGGCATGGTACAGAGAACAATGGGGGACAATGCCCCCAGGGCATTCATAGTAAGCTTAGATAATCGTACATGCATAAAAAAAATTGATGATGCCCTCGGGGCATCCATGTACTAAACGATGCCCCCGGGGCATAGTCCAATACCCTATATAGGCCTACATGTCCTGGGAGCATCATCCTTACCATGGATGCCCTGGGGGCATTTTCCCAGACTTGCCATGGGGAGTGTGGGAAAGCGCACGCCTCAGCTGCTGCTGTCCGCGTAATTTTCGCGTCACTCCCACGCGGCAATCAGTATGCCCCTAGGGCATAGTCCGATGTAACAAGTTGTATCCTGCTGAAATTACTTATGTCAATTAAGATCATTGGATACACATGTAACACTACTTGGATGGCACAGTTTGCCTTCTTTCTCATTCATTTGCATGTATATGGTTGGAGACACAGTTGAATATAATTCCATGTTTAGGGCTCACATAGACAACAGTGCATTCTAGGAGGTTAAAACATACACCAATAAATTCCCCTATGTCAGAAACCTGTATTTAGAACTTAAAATTGAGTAGAAAGCTCTCCTAGAACCAGAGATATCGGCAAATATGGTTCTTGTGCCCTTTGACCTAATTAGATATAGGTCAAGGCCTAACAATCTAATTATTGCAAGCTGATTAAACACTTACCAGCCTACATATGATTATTGTGAGCCCCTCTACCCATCACAAATGGGATATTACAATATTACCTGTGATGTTATCTGTTTAAATCATTCTGACCACACATCTGTATTCACACATTCAATAATGATTTCAGATTTTGAGACTTGAAAATGCATCCTAGTAGGTTTAAACCTAGTCCAATCTATTCCTCTATGTTAGAAATCCCAATTTAGAACTTAAAATTGTGCGGAAAGCCCTCTTAGAACCAGAGATATGGCAGATATTGTGTCTGTGACCTTTGACCTGATTAAGTAGGTCAAGGCTTAATAACCTAATTAGGTCATGCTTACTATGCTCCTCACCCACCATCTAACTCATTTAAGTGTTAGGTGGATTATTGAGGGTTTATTTCATGTTTTTTGATATTTTAACATATTTTTCAATAATATTTTTATTTTTAAATCCCATTTTTTGGGTACTTCTATTATACTCACACCAATATATCAATTATATTTGAAACCAGCATGATTTTTCGATTTGGACTGAACCATAATACCCTCCTCTAGCCTTTTAGCCTAGTCCATAGACAACATACAATTAATTACTTGGTTTTACAGATTTATATAGGAATAAAGAGGGAAATTCTTGACCTTTGACCTTGACCTATGCAAAAACTGCAGGGAGGTGAGCGGAGAACTTTTGATATATGATTCCTAGGGTCATTACCTATACAAAACCACAAAAATTTTGTACTTCCCCTCTTGTTGGAACGAAACTTATTTTCTAAGGACATTATTGGGGCTCACCCTGTGGCCTAAAAGTCAACATATTGTGTATCATCTCATCAATCAGCATCACTTCATATTATCATCTTCACTAAAGTGATTCAGGACACTTGCTCAAGGCCATGTAAATTATGACAAAACCTATGTTTAAAAGAGGCTTTACAATTGTCCATCTGAATGCTCGTATAGTATTTGCAATAAAATGCCTAGTCTAAGAAGCGTTTTAGATAGACAGGGTATAGAAATCATTTTATTTTCTGAAACTTGGCTTAACTCTACTGACAGTGATGGTCTATACACATTCCCTAGATATAATATTTTCAGACAAGATCGAGTTAGTATTTACAGAGGGGGGGGGGGGGGCTTGTGTGCATGTGTAGATGAATCAGTCACTTGTTCTATTGACACTTTTAAACATTTGAACAGATGTAATGATGATATTGAAATTCAGTGGTTGTTATATGTCAAGGGAAATTCAAAAGGATCAATAGTATGTAATATAAATTATGTAGACCACCTGATAGTAATTTGACTAATTTCTGTGATACTTTGAAGGCTTTATTCTTGGATAACTTGGATACATATGATATATTTGTATTGGGTGATTTCAATCTCAATGTTCTTACAAATTCGAATGAAAAGAACAAACTTTACAAGGCACTAGATCAATTTCACCTAAAGCAAATTGTTAATTCCACTACCACTTCGGATACAAACACATGTATTGATTTAATTTTCACTAACTGTAATAATATTGTATCTTCAGGCCCATTGGATTTTCACTTAAGTGACCATCTACCTGTTCATATTACTAAATACCAGGTCAATGTCAAGAAGAGTTATAGGCAACTTTATGGTAGGTCTTATAGAAATTTCGACAACTTTGACAACTGTAATGATGTTATTGAATGTTGAAAATATGTTAAAAAGAATGTTAGACGTTTAATGCCTAGTTAAATCTTTTAAGGTGCAGGATAAGCCAGCCCCTTGGATGAGAAATTTTCTACTTGAGCGTATTAATGATAAAATCCAGATGTTAAAAGCTGCTTGGGTCTCTACCTCAATTTTGGATTGGCATATTGCGTGGACTATCCGTAATGAAGTTAATAATGAAATTAATCTGGCGAAGGAATCTCATTATAAAGAACTGTCTGAAAATATGATTAAAGACTCCAAACAATATTGGACAATTATGAAAGATATCTTACCTTCAAGTAAAAATAGTACAAAAAGTATCAACCTAGTGAATGCTGATGGTAATACAATAACATTGGATGAAACTTTTGGTTTTATAAACAATTCGTTTGCAGAGATTGGTCCTTCTTTAGCCAGTGCACATAATGTGGATTTTTAGTTTAAACTAGATGTGCTGAGGACATGCCGGACCTGGAATTTTCAGATGATGATATCCTAAAGGCCAAGTCATCAGCTATTGAGTACTTACCAACAAATATATTTAGAGCTGCTTGCACATGTCCAAGAGATTTATTAAGATTATTAATCTATGTTTAACGATTAACTCCATCCCTGATAAATGGAAGATTGCAACAGTCACTCCCCTACCCAAAGGAGGTGACTCAACAAATGTGTCTAACTATAGGCCAGTCAGTGTACTCCCTGTTCCTGGAAAATTATTAGAAAGGCTAATACATATTAAGTGACCAGATGGGGAAAAACCTGCATCCAGGGGAAAGGTTTTTCAAAGTTCAAGTCACAAGCTTTAAAATGAGATATCTTGAGCTAAAATATTCCAGGTAGTCCTTTTGTAATTGCTTGTCAAACTTGGGTTGTTGTGAGCAACTGAAAACTGCAAATAAGCTCTAAATGCATTATATCCTAGCTTAAATAAGTTGGATACTGATAATGCAAAAAAAAATACAGCTTTGTTAAAAAAGGAAAGAAATATAATGGTTTTATCATAACAATGGTTGCATAGGGAATTTTTTGGCTCTGTTTTCGGTTCTTAGTTCCTTATGTAAATATCCAACACATTCTTTTCAAAATTTCCCATTTAGAATAATGGAGTGGTTTCCATGGCAACCAGAAACTACCATATGATATTATATGCCAATTTTCTAGGTTTCCATGGCAACAGATGTTTATTTTGCATTCCATGAACATTTTAAGTAGAGATTAATAATTCTGAGCACACCAGTGGATTCCCTATTAAAATTGATCTAAGGCATTTTTTGGTATAGTTTTCAGTGTTTTTTCTCATACACTGCCCCCTGGTGGCCAGATGTGGAACTAAAATACCCCCCCAGATGCACATTTTCTCCAGACGGGTCACAATTAACTCTATTTAGGCACATTTGGAACTACCTAATATTTTATCAAAAAATCAAGGCCGATATCAAAAGAGCAAATCAACTTTAAGTTTTATTTCAAAATTAGTGGATGATATTTTAGAAAATAGAAATCTGGGAAATATTTCAATAGCCACCTTTATTGATATAAAAACAGCATTTGGTTCTGTAAACCACTCAATATTAATAAAAAAGAATTAGAACAATATGGTATTCGAAACAGAAATTTGACAATGACCCAGTTAGTGCTTCACCCTGCACGCTGCAGGCCTGCTGCTAGAGCTCTCCATGCTGGTCACAAAATTTGCAGATGACTCTGTACTGTATGCCCATGGAAAAACTGTCCAGGATATTTCTACTGTCTTGAATAGAGCTATTAATAATTTTTTACGTGGTCATCTATAAACAAACTGACTGTAAATGAGAGTAAAACTAAGGTAATGGTTTTTGCATTGTCAAAGAATCTGAAGAAACTACCAAAACCTAAAATTTATTTGAATAATGTGCTATTAAAATGTGTTATTTCCTATAAATATTTAAGAGTTTCTCTTGGCCAAGAACTTAATTTTAACATGTATATTAGGAATGTTATTAAAAATGTTAGATCTAAGTCATATCTTTTGTATGCCATGAGGAAATATATATGTCAGAACAAACAAAGTTACGAGTATACAAGTCTCATGTTGTTACAATTATTGACTACTGTGATATTCTATATATTGGCTCCAAAGATGACTACTTAGGTGAACTTCAAAGACTTCAAATTAAGTGCTTAAAAACGTGTATGTCTTATCATATATAATAACCCCCACAGACAGAGTTCATGATTACCACCAAGATTTCAAGAAGGTTATGTCAAAGTAATTGCAAGGCAGACTAGATTTAATATTGCACCTGTACTAGATTATCCCATTCCAAAGTGTCGTGCTTATGAATATAGCCCCAAGGTTTTGTCTGCAAAAGCTTGGAATAGTCTCAGTCTAGAGCTAAGAAATGTCATAGAAAAGGAGTCATTTAAGGTGAAATCCAAAAGTATTATGACAACTAAAATCCCTAAGGCATTATGATTTAGCTGATTGTATTGACTAAGTACATTGGTGACCTAGGTGTAGCTACCGTGCCAGGTCAAATAACATTGTTAACATTATTATTGATATTAATGATGGTTCTTTTTCTTCAATTTCCCTTATCAATTTCCTTTTTCAATAATTTCCTTAGTCGATTGTGCATGGATTCCACATATATCCACATCTATGGTGACCTAGGTGTAGTTACCACACCAGGTCAATATAGCATTTTTTTGTCTTCTATATTTGATTGCATGTATGTTGTTGACTGAGTCATTCGTTTTGTTCATGTTTTTTTTGTCTTGTGAACCACCCCATGCTCAAATACTCGCAGTGTTTTGGAGGAATAGGGGAGGGGAGCAGGGGAAGGGAGGTACATGGGACTTTGGTAAAGATTATATAAGTATCATGATAGGTCGATTGCCATGACACAATATGTGTAATTGTATCTTTCTCTTTTGTTATTTTATATAATATTTTTGTATGGTGCCGCCAAAAAAGAGTATGAAGGTGGCACCATTAACTTAATTGACCAGCATCATACTACCTCTCATGGTAACGGTTATGAAAAAAAGTGCCTTAATGGCCTTGTATCATTTACACATTTTATGGTCAATGAAGTTTAAATTTGTTCTAAAAAAATTAAGGAATTTCCTTAATCTTTTATAAAAACTGTATGGACAAAGTCAACTTACCACAACAGCGATTGTTATCAGCAAGATTTCAAGTCTTGGCTGGTCTCTAGATGTCAGTAGAAGTGTTAACACTGGTCACTATATTATAGTGTGGTGTAACATCCAAAGGTTTACTCATAACAATGATAGATAGCTCTTTGAACAAGCTGTGTAATACTAGATAGACATCGTAATATATACTATGTAATGCATGAAAAGGGAGAGCATGAAACCAACTAGTTGTGTTCAATAGAATATTCCAACCAAGCTGTGTGCAATAATGATCGATAGTTTAACAAAGCAAGATGATATGTAAGCCTATCCACCAAAAATATGTTTGGAGGGTACCTTGATAGAAAAGAAAATGTATGCATTTTCATTGTGTTTCATTAATATTCAAAATATTAGTTACCCAGGCACCTGTACAGATCGATATCACTGTTAACACATGGTGACTTGTTCAGACATAGCTGTATAAGTTGATAATATTATGTTTTACGTTAATATACACCAATGTGAATTGATTAGATACATCTAGGTCTCAATCTAGATCTGAATGGGTAATACCACGTACCAAAATGGTTTTCAATCCTACCTTTTTTAAAAGAAAAAAAAAACACACACTATAATGATATGTTTTGGGGCTGCTGCTCATTGGTGGAACTGCTATTTTCTTATACTGCCTTTAAACTGCCAGAAGATATAAGTCCATTTAGCCATATTTCTGTCATAACCATTCACCCCCCTGTAACAGAATAAGCTATGCCATTTTTACATGTATGATAATGTATTCAAATGTATTCATAAGCCTCAGTGACGTAGTGCTTCTAGACGCTAGATGCTAGGCACGGAACAAAGAGGTATGACAGTGGCGGAGAGCAGATCTAGAGGAGATGCAGGGTGACAGCAGTAGTGGATAGTTCTAGGAGGTAAACATCTTCATGGTGACTACATGTACCTTCATGTTGGTAGGTTTGCAGCAGCATATCCCTTTCAAATAGATATACTATAGTTAAATGGTTTCCATAGCAACTGCCATGAGGCCAATCAAAGATATACATAATTACATTTTCATTCAAGGATCGTGCTAAGCTGACATTTTTTTTTCCATTTTTCAAATTTTACTAAAATATGTTCCATAAACTGTTACAACATCATATCTAGGTGTTAGAAATGTGTTTTGCAGTCCGCACAAGTCTTTGTCATAAACGCTATAATATGTTTTTGGGCTGCTGCACTGCAAAAATGTTTTTAGACCATAAACACAATTCTAGATATACTCCTTCAACGTATTTGTAACCACATTAAGTTCCTGAACATGTTTACCTAAACAATGTGATCACTCCAAGTGTTTAGGTGTAGGTACTTAGGTTCAAGATATTATTTACATCAAAATTTTTGTTTAGATTTCTGAATGGTTATAGAGGTTTACAGACTTATGCAATAGGAGAATAGAGGATTATCTTTTGTTTGTTATTTCACATATACCCTCTGGGGGGAATCAGCAGGTGTTTAAAAGTGAAAGTCACCAAAGATGTCAGTCACAGCGATGTACACATAAACTGTATTAGAATGAGAGACTTGAGAAAGTACAACAGATTGGCGCGAGGACATTGCGTCATCTAATATAAAGTGACATTTGATAGGTGTCTATCATAATACTTATTGCTACTTTACATAATTGATATTAGGGGTATTGACCCATTGACAACAATTGGTTATGATTGTGCACAGAAGCCTATTCAAATGTAGTGCTCCTTTCTGATGTGTATCTGGCATCCAATCATTTACGTTTATTCATGTATAAATCTTAACACCTACTATTCAACATGCTTTTCAACTCTGCATACATCTAAATGTGTTTTAGCAAAACTGGTTATATATTTAAAAATATAGGTTTCACATTCCTAAACATGTAGTCAATGAGACGACACCTATTTGACCTTTATCTAAAATATGTTTAGAACTAAGCATGTTTAAAACCGTGCAGTTTGGTCATCAGTGGAACCACTATTTTTTTCCATCCTGCCCATAAACGACTGGAAGATAAAGTCCATCAGCCATATTTCTATAATAGCCATTAGTCCCCTTTTAAACAAGTTTTATTCACCAAATCAAGGACTTCCTATACATGCGACTGGAGCTCTAAAAGTAAAACATTTATTGAAAATCTGATGATATGATTCTTTCATATATAAGCTAAATTGTGGAGAATGGTAGTATATTAGTATATATTAAGGGTAGTATGGTCTATACAATAAACACACCTTTCAATAAGGTGCCCAAAGTGGTGCAGTATATATACATGTAGAGTAGTCATAACCCAGTAACCACGTTCATAGACACTGACGCATCGTAATTGTTGAGTCAATGATACAAAACTATTGAAGTATCAAAAGTTAATTTTTCAGCTCACCTCATCTGAGGAGCTTTTCAATGAACATACAAGGTCATTCTGTAATCCTCTGATGGCTATTATAAAATTACTAGTTATTACTACTTGTAATAGATGAAGCATGTTCCCTGCTCTATACATAAAAAAGGCATTGCATGAATTGACAACATAGTTTAGTGTTTAAACTGTAATGTTTATTTTGCAACTTAATGTACTATGATGTAGATCTATATTTCGAACATAAATCTTATTGTTTGTTCTCTGTTGCAAGTTGCAGCGAACCATCCCTCACATCCAAGGTTTCGCAGCTGCTGTATCTATCAAAGATGTAGATACCTATAGGAAGGTGATCAATGCTAGAAGGTTATCTCAGCATTTGCACTAAAGGAAATACTAATTGGTGTTATCTCTCTTACTTCATTTAATTGCTCCCTGAAGGCCTATTTTGTCAAAAGGGTTTGATTAAGGAAATCAGCAAATGTAAATGCACTCTAAACTCATTATAGTAAGGTGGTCAATGCTGGTAGGTTATCTCAGCATTTGTGTGGGTAAAGGCAACTGCTTAAACTGAAGGAAATACCAATTGATGTTAACTCTCTTTTCTAATTTAACTGCTGTCTGAAGGCAACAACTATCTATTATTTTTCGTAATGAGTGAGAGTTTACAGGGGGTGGCCCACAGTCACACAGCAAGTGAGAACCATTTTGAAGACATGGTGATAATTGGCCAGCTGGGTGCACTGAACACCTCTGACGGCCAGGAAACCCGTCAGCAGTGACAACTTTAGGTCCCAAACAACTTCATTTTTAAAGGGATCTTTTTGTATCAAGTGATATTGCACCCATGACTTCCTAATTGGCAATGCGAAAAGTTGTTTGAAGTATCAGTCAATGCACATCCATGATTAGATTATATGCATAAGGGAATTGGATAGTGGGCCCTCTCCTGGGATATCTGTGACAGTAGAGGACCATACAGGGTTGTCAGGATGACGACTTTCCAATAGCGGTACGTTTTCAATGTAAGAGTTCACAATGAATGATACATTAACCGAGTGGGTGAAAATTATGTTGGCTACACTGGTTATGATTTTCCATATTAAGTGGGAGTAGTCCTACTTTATTGAGTCCTGTAGAATAAAAGTCGCAACGTGGCTCCAGGAGGGGTAGCAGCTCAATGTGGAGTCCAACTGTGCAGACTCCTTATTGACTCCTTGCAATTTTTGACTTATTTACAACTACACAGAGAAAAAAAATGTAACCAATAGAGTGAGAGTCAAGACAGGACTCTCTAACTCAGTTTTGACATTCAACTCCAGTGTTTCTTAGCAAGGATAGTATAGGTTCCATAGGATGTGTTACTTCGTAGAGTCCTATAGTACAGACAACCCCCTCTACCCCCCCCCCTTAAAAGTAGGCTCCCTTTTATGTTCAGTATTAAGTCCTATGTAAGATAAGGGGGTTTATGGAGATGCAAGGAATCTTTATCAGACTGATATTAAATGCAAACAAGGTACCACCTCTACCAAAAACCCTGCAGAATCCATAATTTGTGATCTCGATTCTCAGAAATTGACTGAAAGTACCTAAGAATGAGGTTTTATAAATGCAACATGCCAATCAAAGTCACAACCTCAATCTACATATCCCGATGTCTTCCTATCTCTCAACCTGACAACTACTGCCTGTGCATGGTTCTGCCTATCCCACATACTGCCTATCCCTTAGACTACCTATCACTCATAATACCTCTCTCTTGAAATCTAGAATTTAATCAGGTTTTCCCTCAAAAGGCTTAAAGGATAAAAGTTTACCTCTCACCCTTGTACCTAACTTTGTACATGCAATTAGTCTACCTATCCTCAATCTGTCTATCATTCATTTTACCAATCCCTCATGGTGACTATCCCCCAACTCTGCACATCATGTTTGACCTCTGTCATATTACCCAGCATCCATGCTCACCTTACAAGGTACTCTCTGTGCCTACCTCTTAAACTGTTCATTACACATGCTACCTATCCCCCTTGTTGCCCATCCTTTTAAATACAGAAGTCAACCTATCCCCTAAGGTATCAATCCAACAGTCTACCTCAGCCGTACATCTACCTATCATCCATATTACATATCCTTCAGTTTATCTATCCTTCGGGTTGCCTATCCTTCAGGTTGCCTATCCTTCATGGTATATATCCCACTTAGCAAAAAAAAAATTTTTTCAACGTTTGCAAACATTTTCTATAGGTTTGGGAAAAACTCTTGGTAAAAAACATTGAGAAAACATTAAAAACATGTTTTAAACCAGTTTTCAATGTTTGTGTTTTCAACATTTTGTGTTAACATTTTTATGTTATGTTTATTTTACGTCAAAAAACATTTTTTAATCTGAAATAAAACAAAACGTCTTTTATAATATGTGAAAAAATGTTTTTTGGAGTATATGTTTTGACATTATTTCAACGTTGAAAAAGCTTTTGGCAAACTTAGGAACCAAATATAAATGTTATTTTAATGTTAATAAATTTTTTTTTGCCAAGTGGGATTCCTTAATCTTCCTAACCAAATAGAGGTTTATTAAACATTTTTTGGAGTACATGTTTTATCTACGTTTGGAACAAACTTAAGCTGCTGAAATGAATGTTTGTTTTACATGAAAAATGCTTTTTGTCTAAGTGGGATTGATTCCATACGGCAAAAAAAAACACATTCTTTTAACGTTTTCAAATGTTTGAAATAGGTGTGGATAGAAAAATATGCAAAAAGAAAAACGTTTTTTTTTTAAGTTGAAAATATGTACATTTAAAAACAGTTTAATGTTTGTAAATGTTTTTTAATGTTTGTTTTTGTTTTGTACCTAATATAACCTTAAAAGTACTATTTTGCCAAGTGGTATAGCATGAGTGATATGCAGCATGGGGGATAGTAAGAGAGGAATAGGCATCAAGAGGGATGTGAAGCAAGTTAGATAGAAAGCTAGCATAATGATAAGCATGGTGAGGCATACAGATAAGCATGATAATTCAAGAGGCTGAGGGAAATGTAAGGAAAGTATGAGTGATATGCAGGCTGGAGGATAGGCACCATGAAGGATAGGCAGGCTTTATGATAGGCATTATTAAGGTAGAAGTAGGCACAAAGAGGATTAGTTAAGGTGAGGAGTCAGCTTTAGCCTTTATGCCTTTTGGGGATAGCCTTACTTAACTCACTGTGCTTTGAATTCAAGAGATAGGCAGTATGAGTGATAGGTAGGCTAAGGGATAGGCAGTATGTTGGATAGGCAGAGCTGTGCACAGGCACAGGCCTTGTTAGATTGAAATATAGGCAGACATTTGGATATGTAGATTGGGTGTCGTATCTATAAAGAGTTCCAATAATTTTCAATATCCGTTTTGTACATTTTCAAAATACTTTCATCATCAAACTTCATTTTTGGGTAATTTTGATCAATTTCTGAGAATCAAGACCAAAAATTTGGATTCAGCAGAATTTTTTGGTTTAGTTGGTACCTTCTTGCCATCTGGTACCAACCTTTTAAAGGCATACCACAGTTCCATAAACCACCTAATCCTCTATATGAATCAACACTGAACACACAAAGCAGCCTACTTTTAAGGGGGGGGGGTAGAGGGGGTGGCCTGTTACACTCTTCCCATAGACTATGCTTTCAGTAACACATCCTAGGGAACCTATACTATCCTTGTTCTTAGTGCCTTCACCAGAGGGCCCTTACTTTACAGTTTGTCAAATTTTGCTTATCATATGGTGTTTCATTTTGTGTATTTATGATTGTTGCCAATCATCTTGAAAATCTGGCTTTAGGTTATTACAAAACTGGCAATTGTTCACACATGAAATATAAACGAGCAGATTCCAATAAATCTCTAAGTATTAATGTAAAAAGGCCATAACCATTGTAAAAGTAAAAGAAAAAGAATTACACATTCTTTAAACAGTGAATGGTTTTGGTAATATTTTATTAAACAGTGACTAGCCTCCACCACTTGTGGAATTGAATAGATGTGTGGGATATCAGTAAAAAATGGGCACAACATGCACTTCACATGTGTTAGCAATGGCATTGTGTTTTCCCACAAGGTATTGATCAATACATCATACCTGTAAACAATTTCGTGTATAAAAATGAATCGTCAATTAATGACTTGGTTAAGAAAGAATAACAATAAGAAAACTATTCATTTGTCTTCTTATATTACCAGATAATATTATTATAATTGCACATGAAATCACAGCAGTGACAAATTTACATCCCATTTGAAATTATCTCTAGGTAATCATCATTTATTGCAAATAATGATGATCTCTAGGTAACCACCATTTATTGTAAATAATGATGATAACATCATTGACATAGCTAATATTAATTCATAAGACTAACTGAGATTGAGCATTTGTCCAGCATTTGCTCAAACACTGTTCATTGCATAGATGTCCTATTAGAACATCCCTCTCATGTGATAGATAAGTAATTGATTATAGTATGCCTTGGTGAAGATATCTCTGGATACAGATTATGTTAATCTACTTTCTCTTCAAGTTTATAACCTTGTGATCAAATTTATGTCACCTGTTGAGGTAGTCCATACTAATGTCAAAACACTTTGCCTATTACTATCACTTCTAGTGTTGTGGAGGCCAGCCTCTGGTGTCATTGTTCCTGAGGCAGGGGTATCCTCAGTTTTGGACTGCTTCCTCAAACCAGAAATTGATGTAGTTATCTTGATATGACACTTTGTGCATCCCCTGCACACATCCCGGCCACATGCTCTAAGTTCATTGCGAAATGAAGGTCCACTTGCACAGTACAACAAAAAATTAATGGAACTGTTGATGAGCTGGAGGACATAGAAGGACCGGTAGAGGATATCAAAGTTGGCCACCGTTCTGTAGATTTGGGCATGTAGAAGAAATGAGGACATAGGCAATGTGCATATGAGGAAACATGTGCTGACCAGGGTAAGTGTGATCGTCAGTCTTCTGGCCCCAGTGTGTTGGGAGTCCTTGGGTTTTACTGAGTAGGCCCGGCGAAATTGGACACTGAGGGCCAATTTATAGATGAGTATTGCATTGCTAAGAGTTAGAATTACTGTGGGAAAGAGACTGTATACTAGCAGATCTAATGTCTTGAGTATCACATCAAAATGCATCTCTTTGTACATAGATTTCATTTGGCATTTGTAGTCATCAGCCTTCACCACCCATATCACCTCGTAGAGACTCATACAAGGAATGAATGCATATATGGCAAATACTACCACTGTTATGATGACCACACTAGCCATAGCTCTTCTCCTATCATCAAAAGTCTTAGCTTTGTATGGAAAAAGCACCACTAATAATCGTTGTATTGTGACTGCCACAGTGAACCAAGCGCTCAGACACTTTGAGACATATAACATGTAAACATAAGCAAGACAATTACTAGTATAGCCTTCCATAGCACTGAAATCCATACCAAAGCAGATCTTGATGAAGTTTCTCGTCATGCTATTTGTCCATAGAAAAGCTGTATCAGCTGCAGCTAAGCCGAGTAGAAAGATGTTAATACTCAGCACCTGAAAACGTGGCCTCAATAATACAGACACGGTGAGTAGATTACCAATAGTGCCAAATACAACCGTGATGGGGGTCAGTATGACTATGATCCATTCAGCAGGAGACAGAGGCTTCTGCATGTCATCACCCCCCTCCATCATGGCACCGGTCATATTGACAAGTTCCTCTACAAGATCCCCATCACTGTAATTAAATGCAACTGTAATCCCAGTGGTGGCAGAGGAGAGTGCTCCTACTAGACTTACAGTAGTCATTTCATAGCTGATATAGTTGGACTCCATGTGTCTCCTGAGAGTTTTCTTTCAAATCATCCTATCTTCTTGTCGTGGGTTCTTTGATGACGTCTCAGCCGTGTAAAGTGCTCTTCCCTCAACTGAGAGTCACTGTTCCTTATTGCCAATCCCATCGATGACTCACATTGTGCCCATGGAATAAATTGTCCTCCTGTAAAGGAAAGGGAAATAATGTAAACATGGTGGGATATGACCATTTAAAGTATAGGAAATATATGACCTGTCATTACAAAATGTCGCACATTGATATAATGAAATTATTCCCCGGGGATTATTCCCACATGGCATAAAAACGTGTTAAAAAAAATTTCTATTAGGTTCCTAAGTTTGCCAAACGCTTGTTTTAAACGTCAAGAAAAGTAAAAACAAATACTAAAAAAAGCTGTTTTTTTTAGATTATCTATATTCTAGTCTTGTAGATGTGTGACTTCTGAGCCACTCTGTAGGGAGTTGTCACACATATTGATTAATTCCTTTCTTCAAATTGAGGTAGGCCTACTTTGAATATGACAATTTAATATGGCGGTTGGTAGTCTTTCCTCAATAAATGACCTCCAAATGTGTACTATATACATGTGATTATGTAGTCTTTACTAAGAACTAACCAACAATGAATATTACAGCAATAAATCTCATCTGAGGTGGAACCAATGCCTTGGTTTCCATGGTGACCAGTGGATAATCAGCTGAGGGTGACACAGGGTCAGGTAAAGGAGGATAACAAATTGCTCCAGAGCCAGCTCTAGAACTAGTTTCATGTCAGCTCTTGATGATGTATGGCTTGTATGTCCTCTATACAGAACAGGGAATTAGCCTTTAAGTGTTGTATGTAGATACCAATAGCAGAGTACTTAATGTAAAATAGAAGTGATGGAAATCGCTTATTCAAGGATGTTTGTCTACGGTTTCTTGTCTACACCTTAATGCATTCAATTGCAAAGTACTACAGTAATATCCTTACGACTGATTTCCCTTGATTAATTTTAAGATTGCTGTAATGATAATAACAACGATACATTTTCATGATTTGAACTTCAATAGTTCATATCAATTCAGATTAATGTAACAAAATGATGCGTCGACAATGGCCACTGAATCATTTTATAGCATCTAGAGGGGAGTAGACCAATGAAAAAACTGATTTAATTTTCGTGAAGGGTAGAAAAATACATATCAACATTGGTTTTGATCTTTGAACTATATGTGCCTTAATGTGGCAAACGTGTGTGTGTTTATATTTGAGAATCTACACAGTTTAGGGATAATGAAGTAGGGATAATAATCCTAATGAATCAAGTTGATTTAAAGGCAGAAATTTGATAATCATGTTTTGTTTTATTGTTCACCCTCAAGGTGTGATGGAGGGTATGTCAATACATCTTGTCCCCAACTGTAGGTGAGAATAAAGCTGTAAAAATAACACATATTGCATGCCAAACAGCAGGCCCCTATGTTTATCATTGACCAATCCTGCATCATGCATATGTAATATCAGATTTTAAAAGAGTTTCAAGACAATTCCGCGTGTATAAAGTCTCCTACATGGGGCAGTGAGAGGGACGGGCCAAGGCCAATTGATATTAGAAAAATAAACGTTATTTAACGTTGTATAACTTTTAAATGATAGGCGTTTGTGTATGACGTCTTTTTGTGTAATTTAGAGTCAAACGTTTTATATTGATCAATCAGTTTAATTAACATTTTTTAAACCCTGAGGGTATGTTATTTTGAGGTGATTATATAATTAACGTGTTTTTCTAGCTGGGCTGAGTGAATCTGATAAATTAGATCGATATAATATTGTCAAGAAATGAAAAGTCTGTAAATTCTTCCAAGTTTGAGAACAAAAATCTGGGACCAGCCTTGTTTTATTATAGGCTAGGTCGGGTTACCAGAAACACAAGGTGCCAGTGTTTGTATACTACATACTGTAAACATATTAATTTTCGCGCAGTACATATTTTCGCTATTTTCGTGCACCTACATAGCTGTGCAAAAATAAGATGTGCGCAAAAATATCACACTAAAAGCTCACTGAACCACTCAACTTGTGGGTGCGTGCAAATATGAGTAGTATATACATGCAAACTGAGCGCAATGGATTAGCTACTAACTAGGTCATGACCTACTGGTAGACCGGAAGTGACCTAGTTTCAGCCAATCAGAGGGCTGGATTTGACAGGAAGTGACGTCATAAGGTCATGACCTAGTTTTTTCGACCAATCAGAGAGCTGGATTCCATTTGACCTAGTGACCTGACCTAGTTGCATAAATTAAAAGAATTGTGCAATACCTAGAGCTGACCTACTTACAAACCGGAAGTGACCTACTAACCTACTTGCAAAAACGTATGACCTACGTATGAGGGTGTATTGTGCAATCCTTGAAACAAATTACACAATAACCATGACTCATTTTCTGATGCAATGTTCCTATGAATTTACGCAATACTTATGACTCACTATTTTGATATGAGATTAAATGCAACAAAGACACAACTCGGTTTTTTTAATTCAATCTTTTTATTTTTTTCTTCCTATCAGAGTACATGCTAGGTATGAATCATTATAATCAGATATGCTTTGCAAGCAGAGTACATGGATATTATATGGAAAATGAATTCTTGTTGCAGTACCAACTGCACCCGGTCTTGGCTGGAGTAGGACTTTGACTACGGTCCTCTAAGGCCCGCATTCTCTCCATTAAATCCTTTAAGGCCTTTCTTCCTATGTCGTTCTCCTCCAGGGCTACCACTTTGTCCATTAACTCGGCCATGATGATGAGAATCTTGTCTATTACTTCCGCCGTGCTCTGAAGTCCGTCTATCACGTCCAGTTCACGTTTAACTTTTCCTTTCACCAAAAGATTGCTCACGTCTGCTTTGACTGCTACTTCTTCTGGACTCATCTCGAAATTCATTGCCTCTTCTTCTCTCTTTTTCTCAGGAAGGGCCTGACTATTTTGTCCATTAAGTTGAAGGGGACCTGAGAAAACCTTTTCACAGTGTGGTGTGGATCCTTGGTCCGACATGTTTCTATGAGGAAGTTAATGCAGTGGGCTCCACACGTTTTAGCGTAAAAGTTTTGCACTTGTTTTCTGCTGAACGACCCGTGACCATCTGACGACTTTTGCATGAACCTCTGGTGATATATAGTAAACGGAGGTAAGCCATAGGGATCAAAGTAGAATACATTCCCGTTATGAGAAACGTAAAATGCCACCCAGTGCTGACCAGGTTTAGAGCTTGGATCTGTGTTACTGACGAAACATGTAGAGGGAATTGGTTTTTTAGGACATTGATTACTGGCAAAAGTTCCCAGGTAGAACCGCCTTGTGTGTGGATGGTTTCCCAGTGCACCTGTTATGTTTGAAGTTCTCATTTTTTTCTCAGTTCATGTGGTAGTCTGTGACAGGAAGACAGTCAGCCGTTAGTTGGATGTTGTTGTCGTAGAAGGAACACAAGACGGCAGATATGGCGTGAGTAGTCGGGGCGGCAAACCTAAGGGAAATGCCCAGCTTTCCTTGCTTGATGAGATTTATACGACTGTCTTCAGGTGCTCTGTCTGGGGTGAGATCGAAAACAAAGAAGGAATATCCATCTTTGAAATCTTCCAAAGTTATGCCACAGTCTTGCCCCAAAGCCGACAGCCCACTGTCTATGAACATTTGACTGTAGGCTCTGATGCAGTTGCCTGTTTCGAAGTCGGTCTTCAACTCAAACTTTTGATCGTCATATCTCACACATATTTCCTTCACGTTGAAATGCCTGCAGTTGAAAGGATTTTCTGTCTTAGTCCCAGCAGCTGCTGTTTCCTTTATCATACACAAGACTATCCTGGTGGGGATCTGAGTAGTGTCAGGTTGAGTCCAACTGTAGTCTTGTGAGCCGCCGTCCAAAGTGTGTTTAGTTACTTTACACCTGGCTATGTGATAGTTGAAAGGGCCCCAATGTGGATTCCTGACACTGCTGACGTGAGTTTTCACCACCTCGTCGTCGACACATTTTTGGAGAAGTGTCATTTCAGCTTTGGTGATTTTGACCCAGTAGTTTTGATCGGCTGCTTGCATCATGTAGTAATTGGGCTGATTTTTTTCAAATATGAACTTGATTTCACAGTTCGGAGGCAGCACCTTGCACTGTTTAATTAAATCCAGGTGCGGCTTCATTACTAAGGCATGCTTGTTGCGGGCACTGAACTCTGCTCTCCGTGCCGTCCATCCAGCATTTTCGCCCGCTCTGGCTTCCATGTGACCACAGGTGTCTTTCATGTACTTTTGACACCCTTTCAACCGAGTCTCTTTGTCTTCTTTGTTGCAACAAATTGTGTCCAAAATGTAGGCCTTGAGACCATAGTCTTCATTGTTGCCGGTGACTTTCTCCCCATTTATCAGCAACTGGCAGGAAGCAAAGAGAGCGTGTGCCAAGTTGTTGACTGGAGCAGCTTCTATGCCTACGGCAAGGTGAGTTGTTCCGTCTGCCGCCACGGCTTCCAGTTCCATGTACAGCTCAGTTTCTGAGAGGTCTGTGTACAGGTTGCTTGGTTCGAAGGTGAAGTCAAATGATTCAGTGTGTGGAGTCAGGGCATTGTTGGTAGTTTTGGTTATTTTTTGACATTTTAATATGTCCTTTTGAGTGACAGGCAAGGCGTGTAGGTCTAGTTCACCTACTGCACATACCTGACCCTTGGGATGAAGGAGACTCATGACTAGAACAAGGTCCTTCCTCTAGCTTGTCCTCTGCCTCTGCCGCGTTGCCCCTTACGTCCTCCGCGCTTGCCGGTTGCTCGTCGTTTGACTGGAGGAGGTTCAGATGTACCTTTTATGTATCCTTGAGCAGAAGAAGCAGCCCTTTTGAGTAAGTTCTTCCCTGTAGCTTTACTTCTCCTAACTACACTTTTCTTGAAGTTTTTTCCTGTTACCACGTCGGACAAGACTCCAGCTCCTGTAGTAAGCAAGGCTTTGCCTGCAGATTTGGCAGCCGAGCGTCCTATTTTACTTAAGAGGGGAACAGCTCCTCTCAGTAAACCACCTATTAACGAACCAAGTCCGTGCCCTCTTTGTCTGCCCCTGCCACCGTACGCTGGTAAAGCACCGTTCCCAAACTGTGATTTTCTGTAGTATTCAGCGTACTGACCCCTAGGGGCCAGGTATGGAGGTGTTCCATAGTAGTGAAGCATGGTAATATACTCCTATCCTTGAAGAGGTCTGAAGGCAAGTACCACCGACACTGATCCGCTTTCAAATGGTATAGGTTCCCCAGTCTTGTCTCTTAAGTATATCCCTATCTGTCTGAAGGTGGTTTTAGTGACTGGCAGATATATCAAGTTCTGGAAACTTATGGTCTGCATGTCACCGTTGTAGCGATTTATGTTGATTTGCCTCAGAAGGGGTGCTTTAGAATCACCCACAAGACTGTGCTTGACTATGTCAGAGTACACGAAAGCACATCGACTTTTGAACTGAAGGTCTACCACGTAGGGGCTTTGTGTCTTTCCACTTAGGAAAACACTTCCGTCAAAACCTAATTGTTTCCCTAAGTTTTCTGGGAGTTGCATGACCACACCAGGAGGCAAGGAAACTACACTTTTCATTGTGTATTTGTTGTAGTGAAACACGGTGGCTTTGTTGTTTTTCCTGTAGTTTCTTAGTTTTCTCACCAACATGCTCTGTAGTTTATTTATGGTCCTGTTCAAGTATCCTATCAACTCTGAGTTGCTTTCCAGGTTCACACCTTCTAAGGCAAACATATTGTAGATACTACCTTCCTTGAAGTAATACTTAGACAGGTATCTGCTAATTTCCTTGAAGCGTGTACATATTTTCACAGCCTGTAACTGACTGGGAGAGAGCGGAGAAACATTAGCAGAGTCTGTGAAGACGGCCTTTTCTTCAAAAAAAGAAAGAGACCTTTTTTCCCTGTCATCCATAGACATAACTTCAGCCACAGCCGACGATATTTCCCTTTTCTCTCTGCCTGCCGTGTCACGCTCCCCCTCAGCCTCCTCCTCTTCCTTTTCCTCCTTCTCTGGCGTGGGTTGGTTAGAAGTGAATCCTCCAGATGGCGTCTCAGTCGCAGCAGCAGGAGTTGGTGGACTTTCACTTGCAGGACCAGCAGGAGGAATGGTTTCAGTCGATCCCACAGGGTTGACATGACGTAGGTTTTTTGTTATTTTTACTCCTCTCTTCAAAGCAGATTGGGCTGATAAATTTGATGTAGAGCTTGAAGCTCTACTGAAGACACTATGGGCTCCTGGTTTTTCCAGAGGAAAAAATTCTCTTCTGCGTTTGTTCAATAAAGCTACTACAGAGCGGAGGTTGTTTGTCAGGTCGTTTTCTCCCTGTACCAAGAGAATGGGTTCTTCTTTGACGTTGTACCACGTGGTAGGACAGGTTATTTCTTGAAGAGCACACTCTAACTGAGTAGGAGAGTTAATGTATTCTGCCAAAATTGTATTGTAACTAGTTAAAGTGTTGTCAGGAAAAACGTTCATAGATGAGTTACTAGGTAAAGTTAAGGTAAACGCCATTTGTTTATGTTTTTGACAGGTTCCCAAGAGTTAAACTTGTCTCCATAACCCTTCCACTTGATCAAGGCTTCTCTTTTCTTGCCTTTTCCTCTGTATTTTACTATTTTTTCTATGTTGTAGCGTCTTCCGTGACGGACTTGCACCTTCTGGACCTCAGGTTCGTAGAAGCTTCCTTTTATCTCTTCTCCAAGGAGATCTTTCAGGTGGTACCCTTTGGGCGAAATGTTGTCGACTGTGTATATTTCCTCAGTCCAGTTAGGTTCGTACCCTCTGTTAAATGTTTTCTTTGTTTTCAACATTCGCACTTGATTTTTTTTCTTCAACTGAAGGACAGGAACTTTTTTCTTTTGAGGTTGATCGTACAACCTGTAGAACAAGACTTCAGAGTTGTCTTTATTTATGTCTGAAGGGGCAGCTCCTAAGGCTTTGTGGTAAGTCAAATTGTAGGACTTAACCAAGTCGGACAGCAAGTCAACCCATTTGTAGTTATTGAAATGAGAAAAACATCTCCACATTTTTCCTTGTAAGGTAGAGTTGAACCTTTCGGCTAAGGCACACTTCACGTCGTCGTTCTCTCCTGTGAAAAAATTGATTTTTTGATCTTCACAGTGTTTTTTGAAAATTTTGTTGACAAACTCTTTGCCCTTGTCAGTTTGAATTTGTTGAGGTTTTCTTTCTTTGCTCATTTTTTTGAAAGCCTCTGTCACGTCATCAGCTCTCTTACTTTTCACAGGTTGTCCAAAACCATACCTTGAAAAAACATCTATTCCCGCTAGAATGTACTGGTATCCTTTGTTTTCCTTTGAAAATTCTCGCATGTCTATGAGGTCAAGTTGCCACTGTTTGTCTATGCCCCATGTTTGTGTTTTTCTTCTTGGAAATCTTCTCTTGTAAGGTTTGTGTCTGGTGTAAGCGTCTACATCTTCCAAAGCTTGTTCTATGTTTTTTTTCTTTGTTTTCTTGAAGTGATGACGTTGAAGTTTAGAAACGCTGGTGAAACTTCCAGGTTGTTTAGGATCTGTGTAAAACCTGAGCACATCTTTTTTCAAAGCCTTGTGCGCCATATAAACTTACGTCCAGTTCCTTTTTGACTTACTTTCCTCTTCTTTATAGGGGAAGCTCTTTTCAAGGGACTGGCAGCAAAGGAAGGACTGTGCCCTGCAAAAGCCGACTTGTTTTTGACAAATTTTAAGGTGGGGTTCAGCCTTTTAACTGCTCTCATGAAAACCTGGCTTCCTTTAGGTTGGTCCTTTTTCAAAGACTTTGGTCGGGCAGCAAAAGCTAACAAATCTGTTATGTCAGTTCCAGGCACACGTTCCCCGTTGACATATATTTCTCCGTCTCTGTTCCAATTCAAAATTTGACTTCCGTGACGAGATAATTCTCTGTATAGATTTTTAGCAGTCGTTCTGTAACTTGCAGGTATTCTTTCTTTTATGTCGGCGTCCATACCCTCTGTGTTGTCTCTTGCACGAGGTTTAAAGCCTTCCTCCCCTTTGAACTCGTCTACACTGTCTCCGTCTGAATCGTCAGGAAGTGGTGGATCGTCTCTAGTCTCTGTGAAAGTGTGGTCAGCATCATCGTCGCCGTCGTCGGTGTCTTCTAAAGAATTGTTTACACCCCCAGCTGCTGCTGCTGCTGCTCCTGCAGGACCTTGTCCTACTGCTCGACCAAAATAGGGACCTTCCCTACGTTGTCCTAAGGCCTTGGCTTTTTTAGTTAAAATTCCCGACTTTATCATAAGTTGATTGTACTGCCTTAACTTTTCCTTCAGTTTGAGGTTAGGAGAGTTAAGCACCTCATGTGCTTTACTCTGAAGGTGGTTCAGGACTTGAACCAGGCTGGAATCAGGAGTTAAACCTTCTCTTAAAAGTTGAGTGCTGTAGTACTGGTCTTGAACACTAGGTCCAGGCTGGGGAGGAGAGGAAGGACTAACAAAAGAAGATTTTTTTTCTCGGGGAACAAGATCCGACCTTACGAGGGCCATCCTTGAATAAGACATGATTTTTTTATCGACGTGCTCCTATGAGACCTGTTATCAGGGGTAAGGCGAGGCCCAAAATGGTTCCCAAAAATCCTCCCTTTTGCTCAAAGGTTTTCCTCTTCTGCTTAACGGTAGCCTTGTGCCTTGTGACTGACTTGAGTTCTTTCTTGTAGGGTGATAAACGTTTGACTGCGTCGGACTCGTTACGCAACAGGTTTTTGTTCATTACGTTGACGCAAATTTGACTCATCAACCTAATGACCTCATCGCTGAGACCTTTGATAATGTGGGAACACTCTGCCGAGGAACACTTGGATATGTGTTTCAACAAGTGGTAATGTTTCCTAATTGTTTTAAATTTTCCTCCAGAAGGAGATCTTTTGGTCACCATTCTATCTTTTTCTTTTCGAAGCTGAATCTTGAGGAATGAAAACCAAGGTGTTCCAAGGAGTTGTTATGCTGTTTCTTACCCTAAGCTCGTTAGGTGTGCTCTGCTTAAAGTCCAATAGGATGTATGAATGCTTCTCTTTGGTTTCTGAGTTATATACCTCCGTCAAAAAGGATTTCTGTCCTGGAAAGGCCTGTTTGCTGATGTGCCCTATCTGACTCATGTCTCTAGGGTTTTTAAAAACAACTAGGTAGTGTGCATTTAAGCTCAAGGTTCTGAAGGCAGGATTGTTGAAAAACAAGTTTTGAGTAACAAAAATTACACTTAAACTGCGATGGTGAGAGCCCACAGTGAAAAGTTTCATTATGGTGGGAACGTACTCGGGATCCATGAGATCGTCTATTACGACCAGTCCATGTTTAGTCACGTCTCTTTCATCCTCGAACAAAAAGGCTTCTGAAAGAAGACCTTTGTTAAACTTAACCCCCAACTTCACCATTTCGTCGAATCCATCTTGCCATTGACTGTAGCAGTAGTATATGTCGTGTATTTTTGGAGTAACAAGCTCGTCTACACCTTTAATCAACTTGAAAACAAGTTGACTTTTCCCACAAGAAGTAGGTCCAGCTATGATCATTGTGAAGGGGCTTTGTAGACGTGGGTCAAAAATTATCTCCTTTTCCTTGTGATCCATGTTGGACGATATCTTAAACCAAAGTGACCAAAGGAGCAACCTCGTCCTCTTTTAAACCAGTAGAACCCTTGTTCAAACCTTCCACGTAAAGAGCTACATCAGAAAGTCCCATGTTGTATAGACTGGCTATTAGGCAGCTTGGATGAGATATTTCTCTATATTTCCAAACCATCAGAACTTCGAACACAGGATTTGTGACACCTTTTTTCCCTGGAACAGGGGTGGATATCAGGTTAAGCTCGTGGTCGCTCATTCCAAGTTGAGTTCCCAGTTTCCTCCAGTCAAGCTTTTCGAACTTGTCTGCCAGGTTGACGAACAAAGTATCAACTTTCCACTGTTCTGGAGGAATTTCACAATGGTCCACTACGTTGTAATATCCCATGTACCATCTACAATAATCAGTTAGATCGTAACGACCTATGTCACTTAATGCATGTCTCAATACCATCCACTTGCAACGCACGTTCTTTCTACTCCATGAAATAAGCATTTCTCTCCCCATAGAACGAAGAGACGGTATTTTTTCCATGTAATCCATTAAACTTAGTCTAAGTCCTAAGTAAACTCCTAATCGAGGGTAGTCTTTTTCAGATATTTTTTCACTGACCTTGAATAACAACTCGTCCGAAAGGTGAAACTCCATAGCGTCCAAATAAAAAGTGTTGAGCAAGTAAGGCAGGCAGGTAGGAAGGCAGGCAGGTTATGACAGGCTAGAAAGCATACAGTTGACTTATATAGGGTAGGGTAGGGTAGGGTAGGGTAGGGTAGGGTAGGGTAGGGTAGGGTAGGTGGGTAGGTGGTTTAGGTGGGTGGGTAGGTGGGTGGGTGGGTTAGGTGGGTTATTTTGGGCGGCCAGCCCGGGCCAACAAGCCCCAAACCCCCCATACTTGAGGGGTGCCCCCACCCCCCCACCCCATAGTTTTTTAAACCCAACCCCACCCTTTCCTACCCTACCCTACCCTACCCTACCCTACCCTACCCTATTTTATTCTACCCTATTCTATCCTATTCTATATATCTCTCCCGTTCCCTTCCCCCTGTTTAGGTAAGCATGTTACATCGTTCTTCGTTCGTTTAAATTTGTTATGACGTTGAGTGTAAAGCGAGCTGATTGTGGTGAAAACAGTGAGTAAGGGAGATAAGCTGGGTGCACCACATAGCCAGATAAAACCAAACTTTTTCTTTCTCCTCTACACTGAAACGATCCAGGGACGATGATGGGATGTGAAATATGGGGCAGGAGGAAAACAAAGTTTTGGTTTCTAAGCACTCAGCTAGAAGTTCCAAAATAGACATGAAGAAATGAAGACGCTGGTTAAGTAGGCGGGGATTTTCTTTGGCGTGATGCTCTTCTGCCGCTTTCAATGCTTCCACATGGAAGGGGTTTTTCAGTGGGCCTTTTCCCTTTCTTCCATGCTTCAGGGCATAACCCAAGGTTTCCACCGCTGAAAATTTCGACAAGTTATGACTCAAAACCATTTTCCTCAAGGTTTTTCTGTCTTTGGATGTAAAACTTGATTGCACTGAAGAAAAAACTAAGTATAATTTTTTCCGGTGAAGAACACATTCTTTCAAGTATTTGCACACGTACCTGAAACAAATAGAAGAGCAACATATAATTTCATTTCTTTCCCTCACATATGTCAGAACTTGAGTGTCGTCGGGGTGACGTTGTTCTAATACACGCTGCAGGGAGTAACGCGACATAGTAGGTCGAAGGTTGTTGTGTCAAATAACGATGGTTTAGTCCCCGTTTAACCTTTATAGGAAACCTGTCAGTCTTTCCTTATCGCAATTTCCTGAAATGATTTATTGCTCAAGGACGAAACAAACGTTAGGGTCAGTCCCTGAGCGTTCTGAAAAGAGGGGAAAACATGTGGAAGGGTGGGTTTGGCCCAGGGGCCTTACCCGGAGGATCATCGTTTATTTTTGTTCAGTTTTATTAGGAGGACCAAAAATTAGATACGGGGTAGGCTGTTACCACCTTCAGCTGACCTTTTTCATGGGAGGTAGTTATTTCAGTAATAACTCTCACAACATGACAGCATCCATGGTAATTGTGGCCAATCTCTGTCCTGAATCCTCTTTCATAGAAAATTTTTGAACCTAAAGAGTGTGTAATTTTGTCTGGGTGAAGTAAAGTGGCTTTAATTAAAGCCTTCACCATAGTAGAATCGATGAAAACTGAATTACCAGGCCCTCCCCCCAAAGGTTGATCCCTTAGAAAAAAGGGTTTTTGTCTGTCTGAAATGAATTTCTTTGAACTTCCAGAGGAAATGGAATGTCTAGACATTAAGTGTACCATGGCACCATGTCCCAAAAGAACACCTGAAAAAAAACTTTCCCCATTTTCTGAGATAAGTTTTTTCACAGAGGGTCCACCAGGAACCAATGCAGTGGTTTGGTTGTGCAAAAAGCATTGTTTGAAGTTACAGTTAGGAGGGATGTAAAGATCCCTGTTCAAATTTTCAGGACAGAATTTCCACACAGCCCACACCTTACCTTCTTCTACGCCCCTCCTGATGTCTGAAATAAACACCTCCTGACGCCTTTTGTGACCTACGGTCAAAGACAAAGGCAAAGGACAAAAGTTAGCCATGTCTGCTTGAGAGAAGCTAGTTCTGATAAATGACGAATGGTCTGCGTTAATTACAGAATGGTAACAACAAGACTCGTTTTACAAGCCTCACCCTGAACGTTGACTGAACGTTATCACGTTTTTTATTTGAGTTAAGCTTTTTTACTTTTTTCCAAAACAACACTGACTAAGTGTAAAACATACTATGAATGGAAAAGCACGGTTATCTACGACTCATGGACGTGGTTGTACGTTATCTGAACGACAAGGGAACGTCCCAGCATCGTATCAGGATAGTTACTATAAAGTAGACTTGAGCTGCTCGATCTTCATCAAACCTTTTCTGACGTTTGTCTGCTGTTTGCCGTCCTGCTCCTGCACCTTCCAGCCCTGCCACCCTTTCATCTTCAAGGAGAACAATGCCTGGTCGCATGAAGACGGGACTTAGTGTCAGGAGAGGAGGAGCTAAAAAACTGGCTCCACTAACTTTTACTACTTCTAAACAGACAGTGGAAAAGGCGTCGGGCATCGCCCCTCCTCCTACCTCTCCAGCCTCACCTGATAAACCACCTGCAACTCCTGCTCGGCTTCCAACTGAAGTGCCTGATGCAGGAGAACAGGAAGCCGCTCTTGCAGCTCTTCATGGCGAAATCACTGATTTCCTGGATCGCGTCCGGGATCGCTCTCCTCAGGAAGCTGGCGACGGCGATTTTGACATCAGGGAATACATCAATCCCCCGGCACCTTTGAACTACCAACCCCCCACTGAAACACCTACGTCCGCCTCTTACTCACCCGTGACTCCGGAGGAACCTTCTCCCCAGGTCAGTCCAATTAAGGTTATAGACCTTACAACCTCATCACCGGCAGTTAAACCCATAGAAGTGGTGGACTTAACACAAGGGACACCTTCACCTGCTCACCGCGGGGGGTATTCGCAGGTAGAGGTAGAGGTTATAGATTTAACCGGCCCTTCTCCTCTGTACTCTCTCCCGGTTCCAGTAGAGGAGCTGCTTCTTAAAAGCCCGCCGGAAAAAAGAAACTGTTCCAGTGAGAAAGAAGGGGAGCCTAAGAAAAAAAGACAGAAGCGCGCCTACCACAAGAAAACCCCTGTCTCTACCCCTGCTTCAGATTCCTCAGCGACTTCATCCTATGGTGCCGAGCCAATTGGTTCTGTCCCAGGTGTTCCTTCTCCTAAAGACAAGTCACACAGGCAAAAGTTTGGGGAGGGAACTGCCCCCAGTTCTTCCAGCAAGCTTGTGGGCTTTAGGTCAGTGCCTTTGGTGGTAAAAAAGTGGCCTGCTCGATTTGGTTTCCAAGAAAAGTCACCTGCCCCCAACCAAGTTTTTTATCCGGAAGGGGATAACAACGCCTGCATAGAAATATACAGGGAACCTAGCATCAGGGGAGTATGCTTGAGAACCTACCTGGACAAACCTTACGAGCGGTGCTTGAACCTAGAGGCGCGTGAATTCAGGAACTTAGTGGACCAGATAGAGTGCATCCTAGGAAAGTACAAGGAGTTACACCGCCTAGCTGCCCTTGGAGAGAGGAAGGTGGATAATCTTTTGTTGTCCTTGAACCAAGACTGCACCGACCCCAGTGGAGGCCGGGCTATGGTCCTGGTAAACTTGTACAAGGGAACTCCTAAAGTTCACATAGGAACAACCAGCTACGTGGAGGAAATGAATGCCTCGGTGTCTTCCAGCTTCAGAATGCCCCCCTCAGCCACACACTGCGGACACACTGTGTCCCCCTTCATTCTGGAGGACATAAAATCACGAGTTGGTCCCTTCCTAGACGAAACGACCGATTTCTACTCTGGGTAAGTGGTCAACTTTGTATAGTGTCTGGTCAACAGCTCCTTGTTAAGTGCTTTTACATTATGATGTATATCAGCTAATTTGTAGTTAGATTTAGATGTACTCCGTTATTAGTCAACATAGCCCAGCGTAGGTTTAAGTTCCATATGTACTCCATGTATACTTAGGTTAGGTTTTTAGTTATAAGTTTGTATATAGAACATAAAGTGAAACAAGAAAAAGAAACCTTAAAAAAAAAATGCCGCCCAAAAAGGTAAAACAACTTTACACCGTCAACTGTCCAATGTGTAACACCCCTAGACCTCCACGTTTGGTAACTGTAGAAAACAGTGGAAAAACTTTATGTAACTCAGATTCTTGTAGAAGAGAAACTTTTTCCGACAGCTTAGAACTTCCAAAAGAAATAGAAAAAAATTCTTTGCATAAAAGCAGTTACCGTGACAACTTCAAGTCCATAGCTTCAGGTTTGGCTGTGCTTGGTAAGCTTCAGTCCATTTTCAACGTCAGAATGACAAGTTTCAACAAAGACTTGGGAGCCAAACAGGTAATAGAGGCGTTTACCTCTATTCATAGAAATCAAGTTATGGCTTACAAAGTGGCTGTCTCTTTTGGAAGGTTGTTGTCTTCCTCTAAGGAGGAAGAAGAAGAAGAGAAAGTCATGTACTTTCATGCTTCTGCCAACAACTCGTCTTTGTTCTATGACAGTGAAAGTCATAGAGACCCTTACATTTTTATAAGGGACGACAAAGACTTTGCAGAGTGTTTAGATTTAATAGAAAACAACATTAAAGAAGACACTCAAAGACCCTCTACTAAATGGAGTGTAATAGGCAACGTGAATGCCAACATCACACTGATAAGGGCTACGGGAGGAGAATATCTTTTAGGTAAAATGAAAACTGTTCCACCAGGTTTAAGACAAAGAGGAATGCAACACTTTCACAGAGACCCTAAAACCAAAAGGGCTTACAAGGACAACTTGTGTTTCTTTAGATGTCTGTCTTTCTTCCTGTATGAATCTTTAGAAAAAACTCAAGAGCTTTTCCTTGAAGCCTATCCAGGGGTGAACAAGGAGACTTTTGAGGGCGTTAACATAAGAGATTTAGACAGGTTAGAAAAAATGTTTGAAGTTAACATAAGAATCTTTTACCTTCCCTCTTTTGGTAAAAGAAAGGGTCGACCTAAAATTATAAGGTCAAACATGTGTTCATCCAAGAAAATCATGAACTTGAACTTACACAGAAACCATGTAAGTTTAATAACTAACATGGGACTGTATGGTAAAATGTACCCCTGTGAAAAGTGTCATAAAGTTTTCACTCGTAGCTTCCTTTTGAAACAACACAATGGGGTGAAAAAAGATTGCACCAAAGTCAGCTTCAGGTACAAAGGTGGAGCATACAATCCATCCAAAACAGTTTTTCAAGTTTTAGAGGAACTGGGAATAGTTTGTTCACCTGAGAAAAAAATATACCCCTATAAAATTGTTTTTGACTTTGAAAGCTATTTCGTCCAACCTGAAAATTCGTCCCCAGAAAATGCTAACACTGTGATAGAAAAAACTCACATACCCCTTTCTGCCAGTGTAGCTTCTGATTTTCCTGGGCATACAGAACCAGTGTGTTTTGTCAGAAATTCCAACAGGGACGACGATCCTTTGGTTAAAAATGTGTTGGAACACATAAACAACTTGGGGCAGTTGATAGGAGAACAGGTGAAAGAGAATTTTAGAGATGTTTTAGACGAACTAGACTCTCTAGAAGAAAAACAAAAGGAACTAGAACATAAAGCTAGCAAAGTTTTTCCAGCAAAGAACAAAAAAAATCCCCAAAAAAAAATCTCCCATGTTCTTGAAGTGAAGGAAAAACTTCTTACCTACATAGAAAGAGTCCCTGTTCTAGGTTTCAACTCTGGAAAGTATGACATTAATTTGATAAAAAAGGAATTTCATTCTTTTTTTATAGACACAGACAAAACAGAAATGAAAACCATAAAAAAATGCAACAAGTACATAGCAGTGTACACAGACCATCTTCTTTTCCTTGACATGTTTAACTATTTGGCACCAGGTTATTCCTACGCAAACTACCTGAAAGCCTTTCTAAAAGGGAAAGCTGAAAAAGGTTTTTTTCCCTACGAGTGGATGGACAACATAAGAAAACTGAACAACAAAGCTCTTCCTCCACGCCACTGCTTCTACAGTTCTTTGTCGGGTGGTGGAATAAGCAAAGAAGATTATCTTGAATGTAAGAAGGTCTGGAAAGAAAACAAAATGAAAACTATGAAGGACTACTTGATATATTACAACAACCTGGATGTTAAACCCTTTGTTTTAGCCATAAACGAGCACACAAAATTTTTTATAGATCGTGGGGTAGACATGTTCAAAGACGGTTTAACTTTGCCAGGTTTAACCTTGAAGTTTCTTTTCAACAACACTGCACCTAATGCCACTCCTTACATTCTTTTTGGTGAGAAAGAAAAGGATGTTCACTCCTTGCTCAGACGCAACTTAGTAGGGGGTCCCTCTATTATTTTTCACAGACATCACAAAAGTGGAGAAACAAGAATAAGACAAAAAAAATACGGGTCACAAAGCAAAGTATGCAGACACATAGTAGGGGTAGATGCTAACAGCTTGTACCTCAAGTGCATGGGTGAAGAGCACTGCACAGGTTATTATGTGGTGCGCAGGAAAGAAAACGATTTTCAAGCTGTTTGCAGTCAACAAATTAGCTACTCAGCCACAGAATGGTTGCGATACAAAACTGTGACAGACAAAGTCAAGATATTACACCAATACAACTACGGGGAAGTAGTATTGGGTTCAAGGAAAATAAAAGTGGACGGATATGATCCAGCTTCAAAAAAAGTATACCAGTTTCACGGGTGCTACTGGCATGGTCACATATGTCACCTTACTAAATCAGTTTTGAGAGACCCCAATGGAAAGGCATGGTTAGAAGAAAAAAACCAAAATACCATTTTGACTACCCTATATCTTCAATCGTTAGGTTACCAAGTAGAGGAAAAGTATGAGTGTATGTGGTTGAAAGAAAAAACTGAAAACTTGTGCAGAGAAACAAAAAGTGAATGGGAAATTAAAAGACCGTTGTGCCAAGGCAGAAAAAGTCAGGATGAAATACTGAGAGGGGTTTCTAAAGGAACAACTTTTGGACTTATCCAGGTAGACATAGAAACACCTGAACACTTGAAAGAAAAATTCAGTGAAATGACACCTATTTTCAAAAACTGTTTAGTAGGAAAAAAAGACGTAGGTGAACATATGAAACGTTACCTGGAAGCAGCAGGTAAGCTAAAACAACCGCAACGCCAACTTATAGGCAGCTACCACGCAGAGGGAATTTTGTTGGGAACTCCTCTCTTGAAGTGGTACCTGGAAAAAGGTTTGGTAGTTACGACAGTACACCTTCTCGTAGAATACACTCCAGAACAGACTTTTTTACCCTTCATGGACGAAGTAACCAAAGCTAGGAGGAAGGGCGACGAAAATATAGACTGTAAGATTTTGTCAGATCTGTACAAACTTTTGGGAAATGGTTCATACGGAAAAACCATATGCAACAAACAAAACTTTGTTCAAACAAAGTATCTTCACCCCTCTAAGGCAAGACGTTTGGCCATGCACTGGTCAGTGCAAGATGTGCAAGACATAAGTGACAACACGGTAGAACTGTCCTGTTTGCCCACCTCCATCACCTACGATCTCCCAGTTCAAATAGGGTTCATGGTATACCAATATGCCAAACTTAAAATGTTGGCTTTCTATTACGACTTTCTCCTTGAATACATAGACGAGAAAGATTTTGAAATGTGTGAAATGGACACTGACAGTTTTTACTTTGCTTTAAGTGCAGAGAAAATAGAAGACGTAATTATTCCTGAAAAACGTGAAGCTTTCTTCAGAGAACGTCACAAATGGTTGCCCTCTGAATCATGTGACAACAGTCACCACAGAGAGACCTATGTTCAGACCAAAGTATTGGGTGAGCTGTGGCTGCCTCAACCATGTTGTAAGAGCCGTCTGGCGTTTGACAAGAGAACCCCCGGGTTATTCAAAGTGGAGTGGGAAGGTGACGAAATGACTGCCTTGAACTCCAAATGTTACATAGGCACAGGAGTAAATGTGCCCGTTAAAATGAGTTGCAAAGGTGTAATTCAAAAACAAAACCCCCTGACCACTGACAAGTACAAAGAAGTACTGGACAGTGAAAATGTTGTCACGGTAGTCAACAAAGGATTTAAAGTAGTAAACCACAGCGTTACGACTTACTCTCAAAGGAAACAAGGTCTAACCTATCAGTACATAAAGAGACAAGTATGTGAAGACGGTGTAAGCACCCTACCCCTTTCTATATAAAAAAAATGGTTTCTTTTTCTAGTTTCACTTCCAGTTGTACATTTCGTTGAAAGAAAAAAAAGTTTTAAACAAATTGTTCAAATGAACAAATTTCCTTCATAGAAAACAGTGTTAAAATGGAAAATGTTCATTTGAAAAATTGTTCAAACGAACATTTGTTCAAATGAACATTTTTCCCCATAGAAAACAGTGTTAAAATGGAAAATGTTCATTTGAACAATTGTTCAAACGAACATTTGTTCAAATGAACATTTTTCCCCATAGAAAACAGTGTTAAAATGGAAAATGTTCATTTGAACAATTGTTCAAACGAACATTTGTTCAAATGAACATTTTTCCCCATAGAAAACAGTGTTAAAATGGAAAATGTTCATTTGAACAATTGTTCAAACGAACATTTGTTCAAATGAACATTTTTTCCCATAGAAAACAGTGTTAAACTGGAAAATGTTCATTTGAACAATTGTTCAAACGAACATTTGTTCAAATGAACATTTTTTTCCATAGAAAACAGTGTTAAACTGGAAAATATTTTTTGTTCAAATGAACATTTTTCAAATAAAAAAAATGTGTACTGTATCATGAAAAAAAACTAATAAAAAAGTAAGAAAAGTGAACTGTATCACCCAAAAATAAAAAAAACTTTTCACAAAAGTGAACGCTGTACATGTTCACGACAAAAAATAAAAAATCCGGCGCTGAAGAAATTAAGTTGGAACAGAAAAAAAAGTGGTACCAGATTTCTTAACTCATAGCGTCACGTTCACCAGACTATTAGTATCTGGTTAGATTTAAGCAACCATTTTAACATGGAAAGTTTAGAAGCTATGCTTGTGGAGCAAACCACAGAAACTCCACCTTATGACTATTACATGCGTCCAGTTTTACAAAGTGTTGCTTCATATAATCAAGCTTCTTCTATAACACCTGACAATGATATAAGTTCTGTAGCATGTGGATGTTCAGAGAATTTCTTTTGGGAAATAATACCTGCAGAAAACATTGGTTATTTTAGAGGAGCTGAACCAGACACTGTTGACCACTGTATAACTAGTGTTAAAATGTACAAATATTTCTCTTCAGCTTTTTGGGACGCCTACAGAAACTGCATGTACTATTGTCGAGTGAAAAAAGTTAACTTAATAATGCATGATTGGTGTATAGGAGTATATCAATTGCACACTGAACCTGGCTGCCCAAGACACTACACAAGGTACACTTTAGGAAGTGTAAGAAAGTTTGCTCTTACTCTCCAAGAGTTAGAATGTAATCCCATAGTAGGAGTGTTTTGTCAGTGTAATTGTAAACTGGAAGTATCTGCTATTGCTAAAACTATTTGTTTCACATGTCTGCAGGTCTCTCTGGAACTTCATGCCTTAAGTATACCTGGAGTGAAAAATCATTTCTCCTTTGAGGTAAACTTTAAGGATGGTTTTTTATCTGGTCTTTTACCTGGACCCAAAAACAGTCAAACTTACTTCCTGGCCCAGGCTTTGTTCGAGCATGCTATATCTAACATAGCCAAACTTAACAGTTATTGTTTCCACAACACATGGAAAACAAGTCTTACTGGCCAAAGCTGGTATCAAGCAAGTAAATTCACACACAACAAATGTTTTTGTAGTATATGTGCACGCCCCGGAAATGGAAAATCTGTCTTCATCTGTAAATATTGTGTCTAATAAAAAAATATAATCTGTTATGTGAAATAAATGAGTTGTGTTTTATTTTAATGCATGAGTCATAAGTATTGCGTAAATCCATAAAAGTATTGCATCAGAACATTGTGTAAATTCTTACAAGCATTGCGCAATGCACCCTCATACGTAGGTCATACGTTTTTGCAAGTAGGTTAGTAGGTCACTTCCGGTTTGCAAGTAGGTCAGCTCTAGGTATTGCGCAATTCTTTTAATTTATGTAACTAGGTCAGGTCACTAGGTCAAATGGAATCCAGCTCTCTGATTGGTCGAAAAAACTAGGTCATGACCTTATGACGTCACTTCCTGTCAAATCCAGCCCTCTGATTGGTTGAAACTAGGTCACTTCCGGTCTACCAGTAGGCCATGACCTAGTTAGTAGCTAATCCATTGCGCTCAGTTTGCATGTATATACTACTAATATGATTTTGTGAAAATGTCTTTCAATGCCAGATGCGCGAAAATTTAGCTGCGCAAAAATATGTACGTTTACAGTATATTATGAGGTTTCACTGTTATTCTTAAAATAGAAATTTCTTACCAATATACCTGAGGCTTTTTGGGGCTTAAATCCGGCCCAAATCACTGTATCAATAAGCCCATGTATGTATAGTACAATGTAGTCCCTTGTGGATTAGCATACAATACCCCTGTAATATCAAAGCCACCAGGCAATTGAGAATGCAAATGGTACACACCTTTGTGTAGTTTCTATACCTGTATTGAAGGACATGGATTTGAACTTAACCCTTCAAGAAGTTAAGTCATTGAGTTATTTTTTCTCTGTGATGCAGAGTGAAACATCTGTTAGCATACCTATCCAGCAATGCATTCGTGTATGAGTCCAAAGGCTCATAGCAAAAGCATAAGGAAGTGTTGATTAGTTAGTTACTTGCCTGTAATTGTGATCATGCCTCATACAAGCAAAAGGAAATACTACAGACATTATTACACTATGGTACCTTGAAAGGGTTAACATTGCCCCACAGGATGTTCTCTATATTTCTGAGTAGGCTGTACTAAATATTTTTATGTGGTATTTGGACACCCCTGCCCAGTAGCCTTTATGCTCCAGTTTACCCAATATGATACAGTTACCATTGGTCAATGGCTGGTCAACATGGCTGACAGTCGAGTAGATTGATGGAGGTCACTTTACTATTGTTCTCCTTCATAATAAAACCCTGTCTATGCTGACTGGACATAGACAACACAGTATTCAATAGACTCTGCAGAGGGTTGCAGGCACAATGATATTGCTGCTTGTGTTGTCATATATGCCTGATGCCTGACATAAGGGGTCTATACATAGAGGTGGTCTAAATAGGGACCTTGATTGTCTATAAATATATAGAGGTGGTCTAAATAGGGACCTTGATGCCTACTTTTATCACTGTCATGAAAAGAGATACCACAAGGTGATGCCAAGATTATATCTCAATTTATAGATGCCTTGCTAAAAGGCCTCCATTAATGGGGGGGATGCAGTAACTTCCTAAAAGTCTACAGATCAATAAAACACATGATTCAGCCTATGTTACATAGTGATATAACATTAGAAGGAAGTAAGATCTGTGCCTCTTCGAAGAAGAGCATTCTCTTAATCACATTCAGTTTGAGTTTGGGCATTGTATTTAGACTATAGGGTAATACTATATAGGAGATTTTGAAACACGGTTTTGTAACAAGGCTATTGGGGTTTCCATCTATCTTGAGATGATCCCTATCATATTTTCCTAAAAGACATACAGAGTAGACAAATCAAAGCTCATACAAAGATATAGATAGTATAATCTACTCTATGGGGATAGTGTATACCCCCCCCCATCATTTTTAAAGTTTGTGAATATTCAATTGCACATAACTTCATAACCTTGCATCAGATATTCACAAATTATACCTCATTTTGACCACACATTTATTTATTTCAATTTTCTGGCATTAGAAGGTCGGTTGCTAGGGATGGATGTAAAGGGGAGAATATCAGTCAGTACATTGTAGTTGGCGTCTGGAAGAGCTGTGGTGGCATGTAGTCCCTGAATCTGGACCTGAATTAATAATGATTGTTTAATCAACCACATGCTGACAGATTGTATTGTCGGCTGGCTGTGAGACATGGGTTTAGACACACTATATTGACTGCAGCCCGGATTAGTGGTTACAGCTTTAATGGATGCCTTCTAAGCTTGGGTAAGGGTATGGGGGTGTGAGGGAGCATTGATAATCATCGCTGGTCATAAGATACATGTATCTGAATGAATCTGAGGTAGATCCACCAGTATACGAAAGTGCTGCTGTCACTTGCTGTGCTGAGGTGTTTTAGGTCGGAAGATTCAAAAGAGCATAGAAAACATCATGTTGTGCAAATTATTATGTAATTATTTTTATGTCTGGGAGGGTGTAAAACATGACAAAGGACGTCATGTTGTGCACATATATAAAGAATTTCATGGCCTGAAGTGGTCTAGGTTGTGATAGGGCAGATAGAACACCACATGTTACATATCATACATGCATCATTAGAGTTACCATGTCGTCGTGAATAAACGCCCCAGCGCTTATAGATTTGAAGAGGGCATTATTCAAGATCTAGTTTTAGTGCTTAAGAATCTTCTTCAATCCTGGCACTTAAACACAATGAACGGTATACACACACACACACACACACACACACACACACATATATATATATATATATATATATATATACACACACACATATATTATATATATATATATATATATATATATATATATATATATATATATGTGCACTAAAGGCACCGTAGACTCGCAACAAATAGCATTGAATTTAATAGTTTTAAAGGGTAAAAATATGGAACTATATACACTCGTGTATATTTATATAATTAGCCGCGGACGGTTAGGGACTACTTTCAGCTCGTAAGGATACCAATGATGTCATAGTATGACGTCACAGTCAACAACCCACTGGTATAAAAGAGGTGGTTTCAAAGTAACCGTCATTGGCTCGTTTTCACCTGTACAGGTAACACCACGCTGGGTGTTCCCTGGAATTTTAAATTTTACTATTGTTAATACTATTGTTATTAATATTGTTATTCTGTACTATTGTTGTTATACTACTGTTATTATATTATGCATTTTACTGGCTATGCTTATTGTCAACTAATTATTATAGTTGTTTTAATAAAGGCATGTATGGTGCTGATAGCCCCAAGGTCAGTAACCCACCAAACTCATGTGTTCTGTGATAGGTCATTCATTACGTGATATTATATTAATACATTACTACCGGTACATCTGGTATTTATTATATTCTCTTCCATACATTACCGGTATTTTTATTCCCTGGTAGCGAGATAACTTATATATATATATATATATATATATATATATATATATATATATATATATATATATATGTGTGTGTGTGTGACTGTGCTGTGGATCAATATTATATACATATTCTATCTAAGTGGTTTAGTTAGAGGATATATGACGATTAGTACGCATTGGGATTATCTCTGATGAAGGAAAGAGGCGATGTCTAGCATTGTGGCCCAGCAGGTAGTGTTTAACTGACAGGTGAAAACAATGGACCATGACAAAACTTACTGTGCACACTATGCTCTCAATGACCCCCCCCCCCCCCCCCACACACACACCCAACCCCAACAATATACAGGTAGCTTAGTACATGTATGTTGCAGATTTGACATCGGGATTTGACAATGACCTAACTTATCCTAACTTGTTTTAGAACACATAAGTATCCCAGCTAACACACACCATGCAATTTACATCACATTTACGTTATCTCTACGTAAAACTCGTCAATTTTACATGAAGATTCAAGATTCAAGATGGCTTTATTGACTAATGTACAGGTACACTTATGTCAGCACCAGGTTTTCATTTACAATGTTGTAGACAGATTTTATAAATGAGTATAATACAGTTCACAGCTCCTGGTCTTTTAGATGATTTGCAATATGGGACCACTGCTAGTATTTGAGAAAGTTTCCTAGTGTCATCTTGTCTTTTATAGTAATCAACAAACTTGAGGTATTTTGTTTCAAACACTGACCGTGCGTTTCTCATCTCGGGCATGTTACAATGTAAGAAGACATGATTGACATCTTGCACAGCATTCCAGAATGTGCACTTAGAATTGACAGGTTTCTTTCCTCTATATCTTCTTGACAGGCTGTCAAGTGTACAGTTATTGTCAGTCCGGAGTTTAGCAATAATGGTTCTAATTTTAGGTGATTCTGTATGCGTTAGGTATTCACGCTCTTCATAAATGTCATTGAGATCATCTTTACACATCTTGATAATTCTACACTTGCCAGTATTCTCTGGGTTATCAATGTACTGGTTGTACTGGTTGTGAAAGTGATATAAATTGCATGGCATATGCTAGCTGGGTACTATAAAATGTAATAACAATGTGTTCTAATCCTGTCTTGTTGTAAAAGATAATAACTTTGTATTGCTTTTGCGTAATCTCACAACCATTGGAATTTATTTTGTATACATCATACTATGATGACATTCTAGCCACTCTCTTTCATTTTTCTTTTGCAGTTTCAAGGAGTCACTAGGAGGCCCCAGGGCCGGTCTGACCCCTCCCTAGCCCCCCTAGAGGTATCCCTGACCACCAAGCCGCCCCAGGGTGGGCCTAACACTTCCCCAACCATCCTAAAGGTATTCCCGGCCACTACGGCTTAAGCCAAAGTTAGAGTACCCTAAAGGTGTTCTTATTATGTTCTATTTATACCAGTGTATATAGAGGACATAACTGTGAACCATAAAGGGAAGGAGGCTACTGTGCGCCACCAGCATTGAATGACTGCCAGCATATGTGTCAAAATTGCTTGAGTTGTTTGCTCAAGTATCTATCTGTTCCAGTCTACAAATTGTAACCAAAAGGCAAAATGGATGTAACCTAAAAGAATTTACTAATATATGACATGAAGCTATAATACAAAAGCCCAAAGGAATTCCCTCTCTGTATCACACTTACCTGTTCACAGGATGCTCACAGCAAATGCCTTCTCCTCAGAGGTATCCATAAACTGTCCAGCAGATCCTCCAGCATTACCAGCATACCCCTGTAATCAATGCTGGTCAACTATGTCTAGGGTTTGTACTAACTTGGAGACTGTGGGTGGGTCCCTGGGAATGGTCAGTGCACCAGCACAGCTATTCTCATAATGCTGTCAGGTGGGAATAAGTGTGAGGGAGAGAGGGAGGTGGGGGGGGGGGTAATGAAGAGGGTGGGGTGTGTAAGGATTGTGTGGGTGTTAGACTTCTGTCCAGTCTCCAGCAACTGAGCCAGCTAACAACATAGGAAGGCTCAGGCAATATTATAACCAGAAACGCAAAGCCTACTGTGTAATTCCAGTAATGGCATTATATCAATATTACATAAATCTGAAAATCATTGGTTTATTTTGTGCCTTTTTTATGCTTCTATATTTTGAACAGAAATTCAAAATGCCGGGTACAAATTAAAGGATATTATACATAACATATACTTAGATGAAATACTTCTTATCTTTCTGATTAATTCTGAATTTGAACCTCTTTTTATTCATACATTCCTCGTGTTCCATCTTTAGCTGTATTAATAACATCTCAGTATGTTACCTGTAACTCACCTGTATTGATAACGGCTTACAGTTTCCTACACTCTCAGCCGCGATTGTAAATGGGCAAGACATACCACTGTAGTACATACACTAGACCCCAAATCAGGTCATTGGGTTCGTACTAACATCAACTACTCCTGTAGTCCCGAATAATAAGCATTCCACTGTAAAACTGGTGCGCTGGGCTGACAGCGTAGTTTGGCTCCATATTAATAACAACAACTTGGAGGGAGCCAGTGGTACTGTATAGGGCCAACCACAGGAGTCCAGTGTGTGATAAAGCTTTGAGGACCAGTGATTGGCGTCCCCTGCTGCTGCTGCTTGCCGTCAGGGTGCATTGGTCACACGGGTCCAGTGACGTCATGACCTGAGCATTAACACTCTCAAGTTGTGTATCTAGTCAAAATCGTGACGTGAAGTAGTACCCAAGAATAGACCTCCTGCTGTAAATAATGGTATTGGGCATTATTATGAATACGTGACGTGATCTGCGAAAAGGGACCTTATTTCAGGGGAAATAAGGTCTCTATTCCCAGTAAATGTCACATATGTATCATTGGTGGCCATTATTTAAGTTAACTCAAACAAGTGAATGAAAAGGCTGTTTTTTTTTTGTTTTTTTTTTTGGAGGGGGGAGGGGGGTTCTTGAGGGCACCTGCTTGTGTTCTTTAATAAACTTCGGAGAAAATGGGGCATATTTTGGATCGTTGGGAATGGAAAATGTGCACTTATCCTCCATTTTCCTCTGTTTTCATTTTGGCAATTATGGCGTAGGAAATGGCATTTCAAAAATGCAAGTTGTTGTAAGTAATGCCATTGAAAACATTACCAGAATATCCTGCAAATTTTAGATTAATGTTGTTTGATACACTTGTCCTATCTTCATCAATATTCCTGTGAATAGTATTATATGCCTTTCTCCCATGCCATAATCCCCCAGAGGTGATAATGCACATTCCTCATCCTCTTGAGGACTCGGCCTCATCAGTGCTCATAATACAGGCCCATGGTACCGATCCAATAACACGGCCATGATCCTTCTGATAATGATCAGACTTTGCAAACTGGCATAATAGATGATTCTGGGTGATCTTCTACTTCTACATACTTGTTTTAAGATCCAAAGCTGGATTAAAAACTTAAAGGTGCGCTGGAGCACCAGCGGGTTTAAGTATGCAATTTCCTTAAATTCTCCTGCAAGGGGCCCATATTATGCTGGAATTCCCTTTAAACAAGAAATGCCGTTGTGACTGCGTAAAAAAACGCCTCCCACTGTTATTTTGTATTGTGAGACCTCATCACATGGGGCAAATGAAATCATCATAGCGCACTCCCGTACCGCTTCGCGGTACCGCCGCTACACGGCGTGGGAGGCGCTAAAAAATGGGAAAATGAATTTATGTCATAGGCCAATATCAATGAAGATTGTTTTCATCATTAATAAGTCACTTGATATTGACACCATTTTTAATCTCAACATCTAATGGAGGAGGAAATATTCAAGGAAGAAGCGTGGCTGTCAATCATCAGTGTGTATTTTTACCGGTATTTAGACATTAAAGAGGGATGCCTGCTCAGTACAATAACGTGTCTAGTTATTTTTGCCGATATCATTTGACCCTATCATTTTAACCTAACCTCCTATATCCTAATTAGGGTATCGAGGTTAGGTTTGGGTTTCGGAGGGTAGCTAGGGTATACATATAGAAGGAAAACGCCATAAGAGTACATTGGGGATCATTCCAAACCAGAATACTTTACTGGGTAGGACAGCAACATTCATTCAGTTCTCTGTGATCCTGGGAACATTACGATGGGCCCACGCTGTAAAAATATAACTTTTGAATCCACCGGGGATCCTTGTAAAACTGAAAAGTTTAAAAAACGTTTTATCACGTTCAAAAGTTGTTTTTACATTCTTTTAACGTATAAGACCTTTTTGTTACGAACGTTGTTTGCCTATAAAACCTTTTCCAAACGTTTGCACCAAGTGAGTAACCTCGCTGACAGAGTGTCTTCGGTGGAGTATCTATCTAGTCTGTGATAGCTTATTTTGTTCAGACTGGGAGGTCGTGGTGGTGTCTACAAAGGAAAACATTACTTGGTTGTCCTTACATTTGGCACCTGCCATGTTCTCACCAATTGAACTGATCGTTATGGGATACCTCCATTACTATAGATTGGCCTCCAGTTGACCTTGAGGGTACGGAGCAGCTTTGTTCTGGAGAGCGTGTAAGGGTTATCGCCAATAAAAGGTTTTTGTTTGTATCCTGCGGTGTACACATGCTGAAAAATGTCTTCCTGACAAAATGACATGTATACCCATGTCAACTTGATTTGACACAGAGAGCACACGTCATTGGGACATGTGCACATATGTCACCATGACAACTGTAGCACACAGTAATCCTCATATGATTTGACATGCCTTAAAATGCCATGTCATCTGTGAGTTGACTAGGGTCACGGCCATGTCGAAGGCACTTGACATGTGATGGTTTGACATACATAATTGTTCTAGGATATTCCACTAGATGGAGCAAACAACCATTTTGGTACCAGGACTAATCACTACCAAGAAGTACTACCAACACTTGAGACATTTGATGTATCTGTGTCATTTTGTTTTCATGAAGAATAGATCACTAAGGTCTGTAAATACTATCAATGAATGGTAGTGAATTCTATTTCATTGTTAAATCTGCATTTGTTATTGAATATCAAAATAGACACCCACCATCCTGAATACTCCAACTGGAGTGGTTAGACACCTTATGTGTGGGTCAGTGAAAATTCCAAAGGACTGTATTCTAACCCACAATCTAGCCGGGAGGCGTGGCGCAGTCGGTAGCGCGTCCGCTCACAGGCCGTAAGGTCGTGGGTTCGGTTCCCGGCCCGGCCGGGGCATAGTGGTGGTTCCAAACGTCGCCGTAAGGTGTTGTTTGAGTTCCTCCCTGCTCTGGCTAGGCTGTGCTGGAAAGTCTCTCGGCGGTCATGGCAGACAAATGACTTGAAACAGGCCTGTCCATCTCTCACTATGCCTATGTAGTGACGGATGTTAAAGAACCATTGCCTCGGTAAATGTGTAGGGGCGTGATTTCTACCTTAGCTCCCTCTAGTGTACGGGTCCGGGTTTCACGCCACGGGACCTCTCACCCTTGACGTGTCCAAAGGGCACATAGGTGAGGTTAAAATTCAAAGCAAAGCCACAATCTATAATCTCAGTATCTACAGTACAGGGAGACATATGGCATTGCCATGAACCTCCATGCCCTTGTCTTATGGACTGCATAGAGGTCCTCAGTCAAGTAGGAGTTCTGTAGATATGAAAAAGTGCCTTAGTGTTGCAGGCCTGTGGGACTATGATATCCCCTGCCTTCTATTATAGGCCTCCCTAATTGATTGAACCATTGGTACATAGTTATTGACTGCTCTTGACCCTTACATAATTGTCTCACAGTATTACCTAGCACTCAGGTGAATGGATCAGAAATATGTGACGTGTCTTCATTACGCATGTCAAATGGAGTTGATGAACCAAATATGAGAGGGTCAACCTCATTTGACATGCCTTCATACATGTCATGTGGGAGACAAATTGTGACCTGTGCAGTATGTGTCAAAGCGATCAGTGTTCTTCTCTCTGTGCAGCATTATGGTTGATTGTAGTGTCATCCTCGATAAAAACAAGTATTTATTACAAGAGATGTACAAAATTGAAGAAAAGACCTAGCGTAGAGACCCTTCACACTTGAGTTGTGGGTCCACAAAGAAAACACTTTAAATCAATGATGACAAAGTAGATATTGCTCTGAATAAAGGCTCAGCTGAAAGCTATATCATTTTCTCTCTTTCTGTCTCTTCCACCTGAACTGGTGTATTCCGAGGCATTCTGGCGCACAATATATTGAAATGTACTCCTTCACCCGAACCCCAAAGGAATATGTAAAACTTAATTAATCAATAGGCCTACATTGTACCTGCTACCTACTGAACTTTGCCATCGACAGTGAATCATTCTTTGTTGAGAAATATCTGAGTTGCATTCTTCATTGAAGTTGAGGCTCTTGGGGTGTCCCCCGGGGAAAAAAATCACAGGATAAATTTATACCCTCCATTCAAATCTTTGACAAAATGGAATCTCATTGGACTAGGCCATAAGGTGATGCCTCCGGAGGTCAGTTACATCACAGGATCAGAACGCAGTCTATACGCAAACTTCGGTGGCCATTCGGTCCTACAGATTTTATCATTCTGCAGGCCCGGATTGGTCTTAGCAGGACTGAACACCTCAAGATTACTATTTTCAGGAAAGAAAACAAGAATTAACCTATTAATTTTAATCATTCTTTCTTTAGATCTAAACAAACAGTAATGCCTTTTATATTAGACTGTAAAAACCTTAATAAGGGTCCTATTTGCAAGCTGTAAAAGCAAAGTGTAGCTCAGGGTCCCAGGAATACAGCAGGATATTCAGTCCTGCAGTCTGACAATGTCCATAGGCCCGGCAGTCATTTTGCCAGAAAAGTTGGTGTCTTGCGAGTTTTCTTATTGACGGGGACCAGTGGAAGGAGTTGGGCTTATCTGATACTCTGTAAGAGATTACGAAGTTACAGCTATCAAATAAAAACACAAGACTTAGATGATGTGGCCTGCACAGGTGGCTAGGCAATAAAGCAACTCTTTTATTGTACTTCTGTCATCATGTCTACCTACTCAGAGATAGTTGCTACAATCCCACTTGGCAAAAAAACGTTTTTATGTCAAGTGGCATATGTTCAATTGGATGCATCATAATGCACCATGTCCAGTCTAAAGCCTCAAAATTTTCTTCGGGGGCATGCACTCACACCCACGTGCCTAGTCTGACCTCTGCATGCACTTCGCTTGTGGCCATGGGCGTGAACTTCGAGGAAGAGTCTCTGTTTGGTACCTTTTAATTGTAGTACAGGGTATGTCAGTCCCAAGTCCCCAGTCTCCCCTGTCAGTAAAAGTCCCCACTCACCTCTGTGTTTACCTTATTGTAGTCCTCAAAGCACATGGCGAGCTGCAGATCACTCATGGGTCATTTTCTCCAAGTTACTTAGTCAAGTTAAGAATGGTTGACATTTTTTTGAGATTTGATTACTATGGGTCTAGACCATAAGAATCGACAAGTTGACATGACCTTTCTTAAAGTTGACATGTGACATGGCACTTAATGACAGGGACATGGGGAAGTGAACAGTTAGTGACATGTGACATGGCCTTCTCTTAAAATCAACATGTGACATGGACCTTTTAGAGCAAAGATAGCAATGTAAACAAGCCTTAACCACTTTCAACTATGATCTATCATGTCCTGACAATGTAATTCAATGATAGAGGCCTAACCATGGAATAAAAGTGCAAAGTAGTACGGACAGTCACACCCTGGGGAATACAATGTCAAAATATCTCATTGAGCGGATCTTTGCAGGATGTGAGATTTTAATTTGGCAAATAGATCAAAATTATTATTGCTTCAAGTTGAACCCCCTCCCCCATGCAAATACAACAAGTCTGTCCATTTGAGTGAGTAACTTATAAAAAATTACCTGCACCAAGCACTCAGGTGACCTAACCTGCCACCTTTACACCACTCAGCCATGCATTTGGACTCACAAAAATTATCTAACACGTGTAATTTATTCTTATAAATCACAATGGCCTCATATAGAAATTCCTTTTGTGATTTATGTACACAATGATTTAATCATGGACTGAAGCAGAAAATACAACATAGTTAACTCATTAACCAACAGAGGGCAGCAATAAGTGTCACACACTTTTCTCTCTATCCACCACCTATCTGCTTGGCGATTTTATTAATTTAGTTCTTCCACGTGCTTACTGTAGTCTGGGACATCTACATTGTAGTAGGATAAGTCACCCCTGACTCAACCACTTAACATTTCTGTACCAAACAACATTAACTTTGACAATATAATTCCTCTAGAAGAAATTGTCAACCATGTTTCATGGTATTTGGAATGGCTAAGAGTAGAGATAACACTGCATTACATAGAAGATGATTGGTTTATATGAAGTATGGGTAAAATGGTTAAGTATACGTTTCAAGACACGTTTGATTAACGTTTTATAACGTTCCTATCAGGTTCAGAAAAAAAAAAACATTCACAAGGAAACTATAGAAATGCGTTTCTGGTAGGTGCAGAATAAAAGTCAAATTTTTCATGTTTGCTGGATTCTTTACACAGGAGACACATCAGGACATAATCTTCACCCTATCTTGTTCATCCATCAGTATTGATCATTTCTGACAATGAAGGGATAGGTAAGTCATCTATGTATCATGATATTGTGTGATTATTACAGTGTTTTAAGAGTTATGTTCAGTTTCACCTGGGCATTATGCAGAAGGCATACAGCAGCCATCTTTGATGGGTATTAGTCATGATGACTATACATATTAGTTACAGTGACTAAGTACTTGATGCTAAGCATCAAGGCATGACTATATGGTGATTATATGACTAAGTTAAGTTAGTAACCAGTGACTATAGCAAGTATAGTCGTGAGAGATACATTCACTTGACTATAGAAACGTAGTCTGTACTGACTAACAATTACATACCTGTTTTTATCAGTGTATGACAATATGGAGGTTTAGTTGCAGCAAATTAAAAAGAATACCTCCTGAATTAGTTGCTACCTATAGCAATCATTCTTTGCCCTTAGTTTGGAAAAAAATTGAGTTTTTATCTAGCTTTATGGATATACATGAACCCCTGACCATTTCAGTATGATGCATGGGTAAATGGCCTAGATATTTATGACACAGTAGTGGATTTGTAAGTAGGGCGGAACCTATAACCTAGGGCAAAAGTAGAGTGTGACCTTACCTTTCTTAGCTTACCTTTCTTGGCCTAGATTGACCGTAAATGAGGACCCTTCCCCCTTAACCCTCCATCCCTCCACGTACACATATCACAGACATGGCGGGCCATCACTATCTTACCCCTCATTGTTTAACCCTGCCCCTGACCCTCCTCCTGGTGCTGGTAACCCCATCATTGCAGAAGTTAAAGACAAGTGAGAACCCCGTGTATACCACAGATCCCTGCTCTGCCACCCTCCTCCAAGGTAAACCTGTCACCTTCCTGGACACCAATGCTCACTACACTGCTGGGAGCTGTCAGCAGCTATCTCCAGGTGTTGTACTGGCCTGGACCCTAGAGGAGGAGGTGATCCACCTGGAGATACATGCCCCCACGGAGGGATGGGTGGCTGTAGGCATCAACTCTGGAGCCAGCATGCTGGGTGCTGATGTGGCTGTAGGATGGGTGAACGACAATGGAAAGGGACATCTATATGTGAGTAATTGTTTATTATGTGTCTATAAGATGTACATGGCTGCAGTTACCTCACAAATGTGCATCCAAGACCAATTGTACATGACATTGAGGGGATTCCAAATAGCATATACCAAATTGCACATTGCCATTGAAACAATGTTGACAATTGTTTTAGGTCTATCAATGTTGAGGATATTTAAACAGGTTGATTCAGTTTTGAGAACTCATTATTTAATGTATGTCTCTTACATCTTTATTGCCTTTGATCCATTTTGATCCAATACTAATAACACTGAATCAAAATCCATTTTGAGTTGGATAATGCATTGGCCTAAAGTGCTGTAACCATGATAGGGGGAGATTCCCTATAAATGAAAAATAATGTTTTTTGGATACCAACAAAAATTCAATGATGACTTTTATCTCTGTATTATCCCTGACTAGGATTCCTTGAATGATGCTAAGGAAAAGAAAGCTCCAATAGTGGATGAGATCCAAAATACAAAACTTATCAAATTCCGTGAGAAGGACCATGTAACAAGTCTACTCTTCTCTCGTCCATTAGTGTCCCCAGATGAAACTGATAAAGATTTCAAGGTAAGCCCATGTCCATTTTGATATAATTATCTACGGAAACAAATTTTCTTTGTTTAACAAAAGTATTTTTATCTGCACCTAGTTCATTGATACATCAAATTATCTTTGGTAGCACCAATATTACAGATTGGCCAATGTCTATAAGATTGACTGAGCTGTTGTCACTATTACCAAAGAGGCATAATCTAGTATAAGAGATCCCACTCCGCCGTATTGGGTGACGAGAGATTGAGCTCCTGAACTGCGTTACTCATAGGAGATGGGCCAGCTTGCACCAGGGTGTAAATGTGAGGGCTCCCATAGAGCGCAATGTTAAACATTGTAATTTGATCGGCAATTTTGAAAAGGAAATCTTTGGAATTAAAAAAAAATTCTGGTATGTGTAGATAGCTATTGCTATGAACTAAATCAGTATCGAGATCATTGAAAAGAAAAATGAGATGTGCAGCGATCAGCATTCCCGAAACGAAGGACACTTTTGACAATTTGACCCCTCTGTGCTAGGCCTTTCCTCTCCTGACGCACAAAGTGCTCAGCTTCGTAACTTCACTTTCCACTGTCAGTATGGTTAAACTGAGCCAATAAATAAAAATCTAAGTACATATGATTTATATTTATGTCACTCTCTCTCATATACTATGATATGGAAGTTGTGGAAGGAATACAAATAATTATTTTGATAGGGTGAACATGGGTTGTTTTCACCTGTTTCGGTAGAAAATGCCCAAAATTGACAAGTTGCGTCGGCTATCCAAGGTTGCCACGAAAAGACAGTTCACATAAGCCATATCTAAACCTAAGAATAAGCATCTTTGAGTCCTGCCCCTTCACCCAGTGGTCGAAATATTTCAATATTCCAAGGATTAGTATTTTAAAATAGCTTTCGAATATGTGTTGTTTAACATTGCGCTCTATGGGGACTTCGCACAGCTACACTCTGGCTGCACACTGGAGACCTGTGCAGCATACGCTGCGCCAAGACTCCCGTCACAACGTTAAACCTATGGGCGTGGAGCAGAGTGCACCGTCTTCCTTTATTGTAAGTCTTTGCTATTACCTTAATGGGATAAAGTGTTGGCAGTATAGACCTACTTGATAGAGATACAGTGATTTTGTTCACTGTTGTCTTGGAAGGCGACCAGCTCTCGAATCAGCAAGTCCATCTCCTTATAATTGTTTATTGCCCTGATGTATTACTCATAGATTGATATTTGAAAATACCGTTTCATTTCTTTAAATATATGGTCCGGTATTTGGCGCATGACCTTCACACTTATCATATGATAAGTGTGCTCATCGTTATAGAGTATGAACAGATGACTAAAGGGTAATGTATCACACAAACAGGCCATGCAAAAACGGAGGTCCTATGAGATGTATACACTGTGGGGCAGACATGGTCATAATGACTCTGCCCAGTACTGGGGTCCAGTATCCCCATCCTCATCCCACCCTTCAAAGAAGTGACGACTGGAGAATGGGATATACAATGGGTGTTAGCCATACACAGGTTCTAATTCACACATGAAATAAATACCGTATTTGTGCCATCACTAATGAAATAAATGCCATATTTCTGACGTCACTCGAGTTAATTTTGGGGGGTTCCCACTGCCATTGGGAAATACGTTATTATTTTTATTTATAAGTTTATATTCTGTGTGATGTGGTCACAAAGTATGTATGCATCATTTAATCTTGCATATCACCTCTTTAATGTCTACATTTTGTACATTATCCCACAGGGTAGGGTATGGATTGTGTGGGCCTTTGGCTCTGAGGACCCTGAGGATGACATGATGGAATACCTCCCCTTTCACGTCAGAGAGGGCGCCACAAGTATTCGCTTCCATGATGATCCTCCAGAGGAAGATGAAGTACCTAGATTACCAGAAAAGGAATTATAGAAGAATATAAAGATCCTCAAGATGTAAACTTATAATAATAGCCTTATACGACTATTTATATCCTTATTAAGCTAAGCAATACCCCTCAAGTGTTTGCAGCTAATGACTGTTATGGCATATATTGTGTGACTGCATAAGTGATATAATTTGAATTGAAAATAAAAAAATGGGAAACGGTAAAATACAGTCTGACTATCAGAATTATAATGCTGCATCATTAGAGTGCCATACTATCACAATGAAGGCCTTCCATCTAGAGCTTCATTGCTGTGGAAGAAAATGATGATACTTTAATGCACTGGCCAGGCAAACGTACTATTAGGCTAAATAGGCAGCACCAAATGTGTGGAGGACTACTGATGTATATAGGAGAGTACTTTAGTCCTTATTGTGTATTAAAATCGACAGACCTACATATGCTTATACTGAATACCTACAGACCACCAAATAAGGACTTAGCTACCTTTTTTGAGCGGCTAGATGTGGTCCTGCGCATGATTTATAGAGAGAAACTCGAGTTATGGATTGTTGGGGATTTAAATATTAACATGCGCGACAGAAACAGCACTGGAGCCAAGGGGCTTTTTGACAAATGCAGGGAATTTAGCTTTAAGAGAATAAATGATGAAGTAACACGACCCAATGAACATAACTCTGGGGGTACTTGTATAGACCATATTATTACAAATTGCGATACTGTAGGCCACTCAGGCACTCTTGATTGCTTAATTGCGGATCATTATAACATATGTATGCCGCAAAAAGCCCAGAGAGGTTCATACTAATATCACTTTCACCGGTCGCAGCTATAGAAACTATAATAAAGAGGATTTATTGGAATTTCTGGTAAAATTGGATATGACAGGCTTCTATGAAACCACGGACCCCAATCAACAATGGGATTTTATATATAAAAATGTCAATGAATACTCAAACATAACTTGCCCAATAAAAACCTTTACTCTCAAAAAAGAAATCAAACCATGGGTAAATAATGAAACGCTCGAATTAATTAATGATAGACAAATGATGTTACATGAATTAAAACAACGTCCTGATAGAGACTTGTTGCATCATATTAGGACAATAAGAAATAGAATCCAACGGCAATTGGATAATGGGAAGAGTGACTTTGTGCTTAATCTATTGCATGAAGCAGCTAACGACCCAGTAAAGTCCTGGCGGGAAGTAAGAGAGTTATTGAATCCCTCTACCAGAAACCTGAGCATACAGCTAGTTAATGACATTACTGGTGCAATTATTGCTAAAGAGGAAACTGCTGATTATATAAATTAATATTTTGCTGATATTGGAAATGATCTCTTCACGAAGCTACCACTTGCTGGACTGTTAATACTTGACCCAGACATTGCTGATGAAGCTGAGGATCTAGATCTGCTGACCTTAATCAAGGAAAGTGATGTCCTATCCTTAACCCAGATTATACTAACGACCTACATGTAGGCCATTACAGTACCATAAAGGACACATACCCCTCCTCTTGAGAAAATAAAATGCAATATATATTTCAATCATATTTTAAGGTTCCTCCCTGAAAGATTCTATATAACTCAAAAATCATGTTGCCAACCAATTTTTGTATGGTTGTCATAGCAACCAAAATACAACAAATTCTGAAAATAGGCAAAAATGCATATTGGAAAAATGAATCCAGTTATTTTATCAGATAACTTAGTGCCTGGTATTCAAAAGTCAGTTAATTTGAAAAAAACTATTATACAAGTTTATAAACGCAGAATTTGGTTGTCATGGAGACATAACTTCCTAAGATATAGCCTATTGTTCAAAAGTTACCTACATGTAGGTGGTTAGGAAGATAGGGGGTCTGGTTTCCTATGCATAGGTATGTAGTTTGTATAGATATGAATTAGAATGTTATCACTTCATATTTCCATTATGGCTTAGCCTAGGTTTATCAAATTTTGATATTTGGTGATGCTATATGACCCTCATAATGGAATGTGATATGGGTGACCTTGCTCAAGGTTAAGGTCATAAGGGCTGACCTTGAATATACACAGGTTTTTTTTTCTTCTTTTTTTAATATACACAGTTCATTATAAGGTAATGCCTATGGCCTATGCGATTCCACACAGTGGATTCTCCCAACGACCTCCATATAGGTCATTTTTGAAAACCCTATATCTCCAGACATTATCCTCCGATCACCATAAAATTTGAAATGGTGCATATTTAGGCATACAGGACATTAGATACACATTTCCAACCCTCTTATGTCAAAACTCTGACTTTAGTATAATTTGGGTTAATCAAAAAAGTAAACATAGACAAATCATCAGGCATTAAGGGGGCAAATAGCAAGGTTCTCAAAGACACACTGCTCTTCCTACATGCATTACTTACTATAATCTTCCGAAATTCTACTAATGAGGGCATAATCCCCCTAGCATGGTCTAAAGGCACCTTGGTGCCAATCCCAAAAAAGGGTAACTTAGATAATATTAAAAACTGGCACCCAATAACTCTATTACCGCTGCCTGGTAAGCTTCTTGAAAAGATTATTCACAAAATATTGAGCTAACACTTGGAGGCTGAAAGCTCTCTATGTATAAGAACCATACTGCCGATGCTGTCTTCCATGTAGTGAAGGACCTTCATGATAATTTTGATGATGGATTGATCACAGTGGCCTGCTTCATCGACTATTGCAAAGCTTTTGACAGTGTCTATCACCCTCTATTAATAAACATAATTTGCATGCTAAACATCCATGGTAAAGTCAAAAAATGGTTAATGGACTACTTAACCCACCGATCCCATGAAACGATAGCTAATAATAATGTATCAAAGGAGTCTGCAGTTAAATTCGGAGTGCCACAAGGATCGATTTTAGGTCCGCTGCTATTTATCCTATATATCAATGACCTAGCTCAAAACGTGTAAATTGTAAATATGCGATGTATGCCAATGAGGTTATAATATGTGTATCGAAAACCCAGGATGAGGCCATTGACTTGTTGCAAGCCGATCTAAACCGTGTGTATGAATGGTGTATAACTAATAGAATGACGATAAACCAAACTAAGTCAATGTGCATGCATTTTGGCTCTGCCCATAAGTTAAAGAATCTGCCAAACCCTTTTCTGAAATTTGGTAATGCTAAGCTGCCAACATGCAGACATACAATTACCTTGGTGTGGAATTAGACACTAAGACACCTTTTGGAAATAAATTATACAAATTATGTAAGTTAAGAAAGTCAATGACAAAGGAGGTTAGTTTAAAAATATACAGCGCTATGATTTCTCCAGCTGTCGATTACTGCTCCTTTTATACTGGAAGCGCACATGTAGCAGCAAAAATTACAGCGCATGCAAAATGCAGCTTTGAGGGTATGCCAATAAGTTAGGGTCAGACAGATTAGTATAAATGAATTACATTCTGAATGTGGGGTGGACAAGCTGGAAAAAAGAAGAATAATCCAACTACTGAATATAATGTGGAAGAAAGCACATAATGGGGAAGCACAATTAATAAACAATATTAGAACCAGAGCGGATAGAAAACTGAAATTCGCTAGGATGTGTGCCAGACCTAGATTTACCAGAAATCTCTGTACTATAGAGGGGCTGAGCTCTGGGACAAGCTAAGCCCTGCGGTACAAACACTGTCTACTAAATTAAGGTTCAATAATGCAATTAAATCATCTGGCATACTCTAGTCGGGAGTGCTCTTGTTTTGCCCGGGCTGTCTATTTGTAAGTACTAACCTCATAGATAACTCTATAATTATATTAAACTCTTAAAATTGTATCTGATTCGACACAAAAGATTTAAATCTGAATATTATTGATCATTTAACAGACGTCCCACCCTATTCAAAAAGCCTCTGCCGATGCAAGCCAGACCAATTGTAACCTAGGCCGAAATACCTGCTTGCTTACAGGCAGGATCCAAGATGTATACGAGTCTTTAGTGGCACAAACACATGGCTAGTCTGAACTAAGTACTCACTGTCAGTTCCTGGAAATTGTCTGTCCTATTCACAAACATTTAGTTTTCATGTACATCAGCTTATAATGACTGAAGCATGAGATATATCCAATAAATCTGAATTTTTATCTTGAGCTTAGATATAACTACCTCAATGGCCTCCATTGTCAACATGCTAGGGGTGCTACCTGGTGTTAGCTTCCTTTTGAAACATAGGGCTAACCAACCAAGAATAGTGTAGTCTCTTTGGCACTAGGTGGCTACACCTGGCTACAAGATGGCCGACAATGTTTTGGAGTAAGGGAGGGAGGGGAGGGAGATTTGAAAATCACCTGGATTATTGATTATCACAAGTATTTCAAGTGCTTTGTGTATTGTGAATCTTTGGATATAAGTAGCTATAAGCAGGTTAGAGACGGGAATATCTTGTTAGGACACACCAGGATCATAGTACAAGAGTCTGATTTTAGTCTGTACTAAGATTCTGATACCATGCACAGTCTTAGGATGTACTGGGATCTTAGTACACTTGTGTGTGCACTGGACCATGACACTCACCTCTGCAGGTGTATGGGCCAATCAGAGCCTTGGTCACTGGACCATGACACCTACCTGTGCATACATTATTGGGGTCAAAGGTGGGATGGTAAAACCACTCCACTATTTTGTACTTACATTTACATTAAATGATACATTTACTCCCTTATTAAATAACACTTGCCTAAAATGAAAATGTCATTTTGTAGGCATTTATCTATTCTTTAATCTTGTGGGTTCATATTTATTAGCAAATTTAACAACAAATTAGCAAATAGATTTTACTATACCAGGACTAAGGGGAAATTTATACATATAGCCATTTCTCAGAGAATATTCTGATTTTAGTTCTGTAAAAAAGTGCATATGTAAAATATAGTCCCCATGTACTTTAGATGACTTTAGAATTATGTATTTTGATGAAGAAATTTGATGATAAAACAGTGTACTAAGTTCTTAGTACACCCCATGATCCAGGGACTATCATTGAATCTTAGGGTGTACTAAGAAACAGGTTAGTCCTGAACCTGATAAGGTTTTAGGGTAGGTCGGATCCTATGGAGGATTCAGTGCTAAAGCACTAATGCGGGACCTAGTGCGTGAAAAAGCGTCCTTAGATGACCTGGTTGCTCTCACATACACTATGTATATATATATATATATATATATATATATATATATATATATATAGATATAAGGGTAGTATGATGCAATGCATCTGCATAGCGCCATAGACTCATGCATGATGTATGTAATCCTGCACATCATTTCACATGGTTGAACCTTATGTATAGTATTCTACCTATTGTGTTCAAAAGGAGCACCCTCCATATATAATGAGCACCTAGGGTTCACCTAAGGGTCACTAGTACTTATAGTGGTGCTCAGTGTTTTATAGATGTAATAAAAAATTCTCTTTATAAGAGATTGTGTCCTTGATATATTTTTGTATCTATCACCTCATGTCACATGTTATCAGAATATTAATAGGATGTGATCAATCTAGTGATACGAGCACACAAATACACACACACACACACACACACACACATGCACGCGCGCATACGTATATATCTAGAACCCCAGTGAGATCATATTGGTCATCGGACACTGAAAGGAGCACTCGAGAAAAAAGAAATTGTTCATCATGTTGCATATTTTTCTCCTGGTATTAACTATCGTCCATGTTAATTCTCAGGTCAATGTGGGAACTTGTGGAGAGCCTGAGAAGTGTCTGTGTACCGGTAACAGCAGGATCGTGCTTTGTGATGGACCTGACATCGAATTCATACCCATGTTTCAAACTGAATCAAAGGTATGCAGAATATTAATAATACAAAACACATCTATAAGATCACTTATATCATTTAACCCTGCCACCTGGAGCTCTCTCAGAGAATTACACATCACGGGGAACTTAAATATGCAGTGTTTGGATGAGAGGAATATGCTCCTACAGAAATGTTCTCCACTGAACATTACGGTAATAATGCCATGTGATGAAACTACCCACATCATTTCTACACAAGACTCCACCTATCATACTTCTGAAGTTTCATTCAGGACGCTCTTTACTACAGAGGATGGTGTCACCACCCCTGAAGGGTTAACAACTGAGGGGTGGTATAACGTGACTTCGCTTCTGAACTCCACACACACACCAGCACTGTTGAGACTGACCACTTCTCCACCATAACCATAGCCGTGATATGCATGATTTTACTAGTCTGTTTAGGAATCATTACTGCAGTCTTTATTGTTGTGTACCTTTTATTCAAAAAGAAAAATCCTAGGATGCGGAACATCATATATAACGACGTATACCATATGACTGAGACTTCTTTTGCATAATTGTGAGTATTAAGTAAAACTGTCGGTCAGTTATTAACATGACATCTCTTCTAGATCATGAGATAGTAACAGCAGATCAATTCCTTCTTAAGAGATCGTGTACTATGTGCATATCAGGACCATCACGGTCAGGTAAAACTACATTCATAAAGAAATTATTGCTTAATTTAAATAGCATGTATGCTGATAATGATATTCCTCAATCTATTCTGTATTGCTATACTGTAGAGCAACCTATGTATCTGGAGATAAAAGATAAAGTACCCAATGTTATATTTCATAAAGGTTTACCATGTAAAGAAGATATACATGCTTTAAATAGTGAAGAGCATAAAATGATTGTCTTGGATGATATGATTACACGTGTTCAAAAGTCAGAGGAAATGTTGGAAATGTTTCTTGTGGAATCACATCATCTTAACATAAGTGTTGTTTATTTAACACAGAATGTTTGTGTTAGTTTTATTATGACTCGCAGTAGAATTGAAAAGAATAGACAGTTTTTAGAATTTATAGCCAACCCCCCATCTAAAAAGCAGAGACAGGCTCTCTTAAAGATAGCAACTGAAGACCAGGTCCTAGCTATTTGTGAAATAGTATTAAATACACTTGCCGGTAACATAAAATTCACCCCTAGTGAATTGAAAAGTGTTGGTGTGTATAAGACAGATCTCCGCCGTTTAGGTTGTAAAAAAGGATCCTCATCATGGAGAGTTAGACGCACTTTACTTCTTAAAGTAGGTAAGATTATTGCTTTCCTTGTGGGCAAAGTACTTAAGAGAGGCAATGAAGAGCACTGAGAAATTTGTCCTTGTTCCATATTCAGAATACCAAATTTGGGGCAAGGGTTGCAATAAAAAAACTCTGATTCTACTGTGTCTAATGAACCTGAAAAACTACCAGAGTCACCCATTTCAGAGCTAAAGGATATGGAATTGGTAAACTCTCTTAATGATGATGGTTTCAGTGTGAATGATTTTATCTCATATCTGAAATCCTGTGAGGGCAAAAATGAACTCCCTTCAAATGAACTCTCTGCATCACCCATTCACAGTTTAAACACTCCTACCTTAGAACCTACTGCTAACAGAGCAAAAACAAAAAATAGTTGGCTTACACTATAGAATGGCTAGATACAGAAAAAAAGGTAGGGGTAGAAAGAAAAAAGGATGGGAGATAGCCTCAGCTAAAACAAATTATTATAACCCTTCTAAACCAGGGAGTTTCAGCGGTGTCAATAAAGCCGTTTTAAAAGGTACCGGAAAAACAAAAAAAAAAAAAAAAGAATTTGAAAGATCAGTTTAAGTCATGGCTTAATGAACAGGAGACGCACAAGATATTCACCACTCCCTCTAAGATCAATACATTTTCAAGGATAATTTCCCCTTCCATAAACTTCATGTGGGATGCTGATTTGATGGACATGCATGCCCTTTCTCGTTACAATGAGGGTTATAAGTTTGTACTACTCTGTATAGACATTTTCTCCCGTCAGACATATACTGAGAGTCTAAAGAGCAAGAGTGCTGATGACGTGAGTGCAGGTTTCACCCAGGTGTTTCTTAAGGCAGTACCAAAAGTCTTACGTACTGATGCTGGTAAGGAGTTTACAGGTAATAAAATTCAAGATTTATTCAAAAAACATGGCATAAAACATTATATAGCTTATAACGATGGGAAAGCATCTTATGCTGAACGTTGTATAAGAACTTTAAAGAATCGTATGACAAAATATTTATTTAGTAAAAAAACTTACAAATGGATTGATGTTTTATCTAAGATAACAGATTCTTACAACAGAACTATTCATTCAAGTATAGGAATAGAGCCAATCAATGTTCCAGAATCAAACAGTAAGGAAATATTTGAATATCAATATACTAGGGTGACTAAAAGGGATATAAGAGCCAGCCATAAGAAAGAAAAAATTAGGACCAAGAGCAAGAGGTTCTTACCCGGTGATCAAGTACGTCTCGCTGTGAAGAAAGGGCCTTTCACTAAAGATTACGAACCCAAATGGACTGAGGAAGTGTTTGAGGTTACATGAGAAACAATCAGAGATGGACTACCGGTATATATATTAAAAGATCTAAAAGGAGAAGAAGTTAAAGGATCTTTTTATGGTTCAGAGCTTCAACAGGCAAGAGCCGACCCTAATAAACATTATGAAATAGATGAAATACTTAAAGAGAGGACAGTTAATGGTGTGAGACAGTACTTTGTCAGTTTCAAGAATTATCCTGCTAAATTTAATGATTGGGTTCTAGCAAAGGACGTCAAAGATCTAAAATGAAGGGTTTCTACATGTTTCTGAGCAAGAAAGATGATAGGGTATTTCACCCTGAGAATAATGGAGGGTCTTTCACTATCACACTTCCTGAGCGTGTTGTGTTAGAGAGAGGTAAATGGTCATGTGGACTAGTAGAATGCTGTTTGAACGTGCAGCTCCAGGAGCACAAAACCTTTTATATATGCTCAGATGTGGTCACCTTACAAAGTGTATGTGGTGTAGGGCTCCCTGTTTTACGAACTTTCAACCCATCTTCTTACATAGCAACACCGGTTGTAACTCCTCCAGGGTCTACACCGACCCCAGGGACTACTACAGGTGCTATTTCTTCTTCAGGTCAAGGTTATCAAGGGGACGTTGGTAATGTATGTGAGAGGTGTTTGAACAGACCACCACTTTCCACTCTACTAAACTCAGCACCCACCCCACCACGACCATTCACTTCAACTACAGAGAATTATGAGTATCAGCATATAATTTATGCACCGGTCAGGTTTGGCGAATTTGATAAAATAACTATTTTTCTGCGTGAGGAGGGCAAGAACCAGAAAGTGACTTCAGTTGAAGTTGTCACATGTGTACTGCATTTCATTCCAGATAGTGAAACAAGATGTTAGCTGACCGGTTAGAGCGCATGATGTCCAGATCTAATCACAATGGTACATCTTTAAAGGGGGGATTGAGAAGGTTGGGGAAAAAAAAACCTGGGGGGCTTATAGTTTTTAGACATCCTAAGACCCATCATGTAGAACCCCCTCCAGTTGCTATCCCTCCAGTCTTGAGTGAGAATGAGGTCACATCTAAACAAGTAAAATCTGAGGTGAAGAAGGGTGAAGCATCCACCCATGAAGTAAATGAAAAGAATAGTGAGTCAGACCCATGTGACACTGGAGTGGTCAGCATGACAAAAACAGAGTACCCTCCAGTGCACAGAATTAGAGCTGTACAGACTGCAGGTACTAAAAGATCGTCAAGTTCTAACACAGGGAGTGCTTCTAAGAAGAAGAGACCACAACCTCATAAAAAGAAGAAGAAAAAGCACTCAGATATATTTAGTTAGATTTCCAATATAAAGGACTACCGGTATCATGGTTTCCATAACTGAACGTCTCAGGAGAATTTTACGAGGTCGTAACCGGGAGAGAGACTTAAAACGTTGCAACAGTGATCCTGTATGGCATGACTCTCAAGGGTACATGCGACCTATTTCATGTCCTCCTTCACCACCACCATCACCGCCTCCCAGAGTGTTCATCAAGAATGATATACCCCACAATGGTGCCCTGGAAAGCCCTACTCCTCTACATGTATCCTCTAAGAAGGTGCCAGTGGCCGCTCAAACAAATACAGACATGTGTGGTAAGGATGAGTCGCCATTTGACACCCCACATAGTGAACGGACAAAAATCCATTTTGAGTTCTTCTCTGCAGAAGACGAGACCACAGTGGACGAAGTCACATATTTAGAAGTGGACAGGGAGCTCCATGTAGACAAGGTGAAGCCACACTATTCAACCTCATCAGGAGTTCCAGATTCTAGAGAGTCCCTATACTCATCAACACATAAGGGTAAGGAACGTGAAACACAAACAAGTGACTTCACTGATAGACCCACACAATCACCCCCTGATCTTGAAAAAGTTGAGGTTAAACGTCCTAATACGTTAGATCTACAGTCCTCACAGTTTGGGGGGTCTCAGACAGGGCTACAGTCACCAGATTCTGCCCTGTCTCTTTATGACCAAGACATCTCATCTCCTAAGGGTCGACCCAGGGAGGACCCTCTAGACATAACTCCAGACCAGGAAAAAACCCACTGTTCAGAAGCCAAAGGGGGTGCTGAAGCGTCTGTCCACACTGAATCTGCCGGGAAGTTTTGTGATATACCTTTCAGTGATATACCTAACCTCCCAGGTGCAACTGCAGCTCTACAAGACAACTCCCAGGGAGAGCAGACGTTGCTCTTTGATCCTGTGCTCCGGTACACGACTCTTGCTGACAGTCTTATAGACTCTCTTCAATCAACTTTGAGGTCTGACAGGCAGTCATCAGTGCCCACTGGTGCAGGATTAGTTTCTCTTAAAGATATCATATTGGAGAACAAAATCTTTGACCCTCGCACTATAGAAGAAAAAGTGACCGATTCACTGACCAAGAGAAACACTCGTCTCAACTAATAGTAGTATATTTTATATTTATATATATATATATATATATATAATCATTTATTGTCTGAATAAACCATAGTTTATCATCATGTCTTACGAGGTAGCAAAAGTAGATGACCACAGTAGTGTAGGTGTAGGTGAAAGTATGGATTTATTCACCATGCCTACTGTTGATGTAGGTGTTCAGCAAGTTAGATATATAGATTATAAACCTCTCAATCAACTTAATCAGGATGTAGGATTGGAGTTTGAAATACCTAATGCGGGTAATCGATACATTGATCTGCGCCGCACATACCTATCACTTAAAGTACGTGTAAAGAAATCTGATGGTACTGATCTGCCTGCAGCTGCTGGAGGGACAGCTTTAGGTGATTTTGGACCTGTTAATAATCTTCTTCACTCTTTGTTTTCTCAAGTAGATATATATCTTCAGAAACAATTACTGACCACTTCAAATTCAAACTATCCTTATGAAGCCTATTTCAATACTCTATTTAAATATGATACACAGTCAAAAAACACACATCTCCAGGCGCAATTATGGCATAAAGACACAGGTACAATGGATGCTACAAGAGCATCTGTGGGTAATTCAGGGCTCACAGTACGTGCTCTTTACACGGAGAAAAGTCAGACTTTTGAAATGATGGGGCCTATTCTGTCTGACATATGCTGGACAAACAGGTATGTACTGAATGGAGTGGAACTTAAGATGAGATTCTGGCCCACATCCCCTATGTTTCATTTAATGTCGGCTGCCGTAGATCCTGATTATAAAACCGAGATAACTGATGCATCTTTATCAGTGTGCATGGTGACCCCCACTGCAAATCTTTTAAATGTGCATCAAAAAATAATGAATAACAAAAACCGGGCAGCTGTTTATCCCTATCCTAAAACAGATGTAAAAAAATACTCTATATCAAAGGGCCACTATTGTTTTAATGCAGACAACATGTATTTAGGTAACGTCCCATCCAGAATGATTTGTGGGATGGTTTCAGAGCAAGCTACAGTTGGTTCTTATTCTAAGAACCCATTCAATTTCCAGCATTTTGATATTAAATATCTAAATCTCACAGTAGATGGAGAGAGTGTACCTCAGAAAGCACTTCAAATGACCTTTGATGCTAATCATCACAAATCGTCTTTCATAGAAGCGTATATGGCACTGTATGGACGGGAGCGTTTCACAGATGGTCGTGATGAAGGGCTATATATAACACGCAGTGAATTTGCTAAAGGTTATACTTTGTTTGCTTTTGACCTTGAACCTGATATAAGAGAAGAATCAGATGGCACGGTATGGCCTACTATGAAAAGGGGAATTTGCGTTTACAAATGAATTTCAGTAAACCTCTACCAGAAAGTGTTTCATTGGTGGTGTTCTCAACTTTCCCCTCCATGTTCAAAATAAACTCAATGAGGGGTGTCACTGTTATGAAATTAACAGATAAGCATGTGAAAATGTATTAATATTTATTTATATATCTCTTCACATATAGTTGTGTGTTTGTATCTCTATGTATATTTATTTTCTTATCTGATTCATTTACTACTCATATCTGTATGCATAAGTCTTTTCAAATTATGTGTCCTTCTTAATTACTGTATATTTGTACTAGACCAATAAAAAGTGAATAAAATATATCTTCTGATCCTGTCTTTTGAGATTATATCATATATGTCAGAATCTTTGTTTAACTGATACATGCATGAATATTCTAAGAAAAAATAAATAAAAATACGGAATAAAATGAAACATCTATCAACATGCTGTGCATGTTTGATAAATTACATGAAAGCCGACTTTTGCTTAAACTTTGATAACAGAGAGTAAAACATGGTTACCTTAAGACTAGTTTAAAACACGAGATGACATGATCAACATGTGCAGTGATAGTTTATATAGTGCGAGAACTTATTCTGCTTTTTCCATGCTGAGGCGACGGCGTACCCCTGATCGTGTACAAAGTGCAACAGGTGAATCCATCTGACTTAAGATGTCAGCCTCTACCATGCTGGAATTATTTCTCTTCATCCTCCGCCCTCTGTTCCTTCGTGGGTTTACCCCACAAGATGCTTCAGATGCTGTGACACTTGGCATATTGTTACTAAAGACATGAGTAGACTGTAGTTCCAAATTAAATCGATTGAACACTATGACCTTACCATCCCTTATGGTGTGTGGCGTGAGTACTGGCGTATTGTTGCAAGATTTGTGTGTTTCACATTCAGAACTGTTAACAGAAAACTGATCCTCAGCTTCAAGTGAAAAGTAGTCATCTCTGAACGAACCCCCTGAAATATCAGCACTGTTTGAAAGAGGTTGACCGCTGGTGGAAGGTAAAGCAAACACAGCCCTATCTGACCATGAGCTATCAGGGTTGCTATCAGGGTGTTTAATAGGAGAAGGTGTCTTACATTCAGCATAACATGCAGTTGCACTGCCTACTTGGTCACTATCAGGCAGCTGGACAGTCGGAGGGGTCTCAGAGGTTGACTTGCATGGGTTTGACAGAGGAGAAACCCCACTGGTGGAGGGCTGAGGAGAAACCCCATTGGTGGCTGATTGTGCTGAGTCTTCACTGATCAAGTTTTCCTTACCGGAGGAGTCCGGGCGAGAAAAGTTCAGACTGTCCACACCCCTAGAAGGCTGTTGCACTCTGTCATCACTAATAAAGCGACCATCCTTTTTTTTCTGAACTGAAGGTGTAGCATTTGAGCTGTTGATGGCGATTTGCATTCCTCCACAGTCACACTCACTCTCCTTAGTGTTACACGCATTACATGTCTGAGTGCGCTCGTCAGACTGATCCTGAACACTCAAATAAACTTGTCATTGTCTTCTAAAACAAAATATTTTTTTAGTTCCTCTCGATCCTTCATCATTTTAGCAAGCTCATGCGTGATGTTTTCATGACATGCAGGCTTTTCACTGAGTGCCCCGACGATAGCCTCTTCGGAAGCGGTAGAATCGGCAGAGGCAAAAGAACTTTCACCTGTAGATGGCGCCAACAGTACACCTGTGCGGGGGTCTGCATCGGTCAGGGCCGATAACGGGGCCGATACCTGCATACGCGGGTCCAGAAGAGGGTCCTGGGAGGGAAGAAACCTAAAAAGAGAAGAGAGGAGGAAACTTTTAATAGAACTATATGTGCAGAGTTTGTTTAAATCAATCCCTGAAAGATAAACTCTAGTATATGTATGCAACATTTATGCCGTCGTGTTTACACAGATCAATGATGCGTGCGAGGGTGTAGAAACACCGACTTGCAACATTACTTTCAGAGTTCCAACTTACGGTTATACCTTGTACAAACGTGCTATAATATAACATACCTGTTCATTAGCCGCCTGATAAACATTTGAACGAACATGAAGGCCATTTTGGGTCATAAAGACGATGAAAGTCGGTTTTCTACACGGTCCGTCTGAAGCAGTTATGGGTCTCGGTCTACGTGATATTAGTGTTCTTAAATCCCGTCAGATGGCGTTTCAATACGCCCATCCCACGCGTATGATGCGAGTAGAAACCACCAGATGGCTGCACCTCATAGAGCGTCCCCCGTCTCATTCAGCTTCCCGCGTGAAGAGTTTCCGAAAATCTCAGTACCTGTTGACCTCTACGTGACCTGTAAATGAGTTTCCCATCCCCCACAGCTACCTCCCTTTCATCATACCCCCCTTAAACCCCCATTGTCTTATATACATTGACCTATATAGCGCTGATAGCAGATTAAACAAGGGGCTGTCTTTTTAAGCATCAGACGTGCTATCTCAGAACATCTTTCAGTTATATCTACATAGATATACCTTTTACACCCTTTGGTTAAAGACTTCTCCTTCAGGTGTTTAATAGTGGTCAATTACGTGTCGGATACCTTTAAGCATGCCTGGGAAAGACTATCCTGCTTTCTATGAGGTCTTGAGATGGGACGTTGACGATCAAGATGACCCTACATGTTTATGTGCTGTTTACCACCCGACACCTCTGGTTGGTCTGTGGCTATATTTTGAGGATCTGGAGGCCAATGATTCTATCAAAAGTTTCTGTGTGAAAACTGATCCTCATGATGAAGTAAACGACACAGTTGACATTGAAATCACTGAAGAGCACTGGCGTGATATCATAGACAATGAGGACAATATAAGGGACTTATTGAAGGATGAATGTCCTATTTTTACAGAATGCGACACAAAGGGGTTTACTTTAGAAAAGACAGGCCCAAACCATTTCACCGTCATGTCCAAAGGAGATCAGGGTCATTTTTTCTTTCTGGATGCCATTCAGCTTGCTCGCCTACTAGCTATGATCATTGATGCTGATGAGACGCCAGTATCGGATTACAGAGACATACTTCTTAATATGGATAATAACATAGAGCGCTGATGTAACTTCAAATACAAAAAATGATTCTAACGCTCCCTAGTGGAGTTTTTACACGGAATGGTTCCATAAACATTATTATTGCTCCGTGTTACACGGGTTACATATGATGACATTGATTATGACTGACATGATATCCATGATATTTAATTCATATTTCACATGTAGAAATCAGTATAGATAATACAAAGAAACTTAAATGAAAACAGAAGGCAGTTTATTCTTTTATCTATTTTATTAAATTTCTAAAACTACGGCAGACACATGGAATGTTGTTCTGATACAATTATAAAGGACAATTATATGAGGGTCAAATATCAGCGGTTACAAAGTTCCTTATGTTATTTCTTATACAGACCTTCACCCCCTTCTACTGTCCTTAATATCCAAAGGGTAAAGTTTCACCATCAAACAACACATACCTTTTAGAGAACACGCATTGGAAACATTTCAGTTGTTCTATTGTACGTATAGTGGCCGATTTTTTTTCTCTTGTTATGAAACTATTATTTTTGACTGAAATCTTCAGGGGTTTATATATCTCCTGACCTGATCTAGCTCTCAGCTCTGTTAATAATATGTCGCGCATACTAGAGAAATGTTCTCACTCACACTCTGGGACAAGTTTATGCCTTTTATTTTACAAACAGTCCCCACCTGACTTCCAATACTGTCACATGTTTTGTATGCATAACTTTTAGGACCTGTTGATACAAATTCTTTTATGAAATGTCCTTCAGGAAGTTCATTTGTTAACTCTCCTAAAAAATCACCAGTGGACGGAGTATATTCTAGAGGCTTTTGTAATGCTGCCACTTTTGTTTTGAATATAACGCTATCAGTATCACAATACAGAACACGCTCGCCAAGTGATGCAAGAACTGAGAACAGCTTTAATCTAGCATGTGCTGTGGTGTATGCTGCTATGACAACGTTTATTTTACTGTTAGACTGCACAAATTCTTTTTTTGACCTATATTCTATGAAAATCATGTTATCATTAACCAATTGAACATTGCATATTTCTTTTCTTTTATTGTTAATTAGTTTAAAATATTCTGCAGGGTCTGAAATATATACAGATTTACTTTGATTTTGTCTCTCACCAAACTTACCCCAAAACCCATTCAGCAGCAACTTAGACACAGTTCTCATGCCAGGGTTAACCTCTATGTTGTCGGGTTCTAGAGCTACCCCTTCTTTTGCATAGTATTCATTGATATATTTTTTCTGGTCCTCAGGTGATTTTACCCATCTAGGCCACCCGTTTTTTTCTTGTTTTATTTTAAGAAAAGTATTGATATACTCTGTAAATAACCCACCAGTTTTTGATGCTTCATCATACAGGGCCACCTTGTCATAATGCCATGCCTCATACACCTTAGTTATTCTGTACCCTATTTTAACAGCTTCTTTCACCTCACATGAAACCCATGCCCCTGTTAGCATGCGCTTTTCGTCACTGTGGTCACATGAATAATAAGACCCATTGAAAAACCCATAAAATGCAGTGAAGTAGTCCTCTTTCTCATTAGTGCTGTTATATATATCATCAGCTATTATCACACAAGTTCTACACAAAGTGAAATATAGTTTACCTTTGTATCTCATAGGCAAAAGGGGGTGATACAATTTACGTGGCGGGATGATAGAACATTTTATCAGACCTTCTACAGGTTCTATGTCGACATTATCACCCCATTTGTCAGAGGAGATTACACGATGCTCACCACAAGGGTAGCTGCAATATTTATTTACATAAGGGTACAGACTAGTGAAATCTAAATAATCTATTCTCTCTCCCTCCTCACATTTATAGTGTGTTTTTGTAGTGTCTACTCTCCCACCGTAAAATGCATCTCTAGGCTGTAAAGGTTCAACAAACATGATCCGTCTCATTTTAGAAATGTATTGTTCTGTTTTCTGTAGTTCTTCAAACTCACACCCCCACATAACATGGAGAGTGTAGCCAAGTTCTCTCAAAATTCTGTCACGTTCCATAGTATTTTTATACAAAACACCCATGCTTTTACCTAAAAAACTATTATAAAGCTCTCCAGGGTAGCACTTGGAGTGACCATGAATAAAGCAGCCATGAAACTGATATATAGTACGAGTGTCTGAATGGTACCCGTCCACCTTCACACCCCTTACCTGAAACTCCCCTCTTTTTGACCTGGCATGCCTTAAAGCGATCAATTGAGATTTTTCTATGTAAGTTAACCATTGCAGGCTAGAGACTGAGTGATTATCATAAGGTTTATGATGAGCCACCACAGGGATGGTGTTTTCTTTAATAAACAATGTTCTGAAAATAAGATTGCACACCGACGCTATAGTAAGGGATTTTTTGAAAGGATCTATACCATACTTCCCTGAGACATTAAGAAAAATTTCCCTGAACTTTAAACACCCATGACGCAGAATATAGACATCACTCTTGCAATATGAGATTAATTCTTCTTTCAGATTGAAATTGCTTTTGAGGTTGTCAGAATACCATTTTGAAAATTCATTATATACAGCAGGTTTCATGTTTTCAGGTATATAATATTTCATAGGGGGTAAAACACACTGGTCTACATTCTGGTTAGCTTCAGTGTTAAATCTATGTGGGAAGAATCCCTTACGGAGCTCTGTAAGGTTAAATGTACCCGGTATTTTAGACAGCGCCATAGGCAGAAAATTCAGAGAATCTATGAATCTGATGTTATATGGCAGTACTTTAAGACTCATAATTTTCCCTCCATTATATATTACACTGGGTTTCAACGAATTTGCATAGATATAGGTCAGAATAAAATATGAGTCATACCCACGGAAATTGTGACAGATTATACGTGCATTAGTGTGTGCTTTAGTTAGAACCCATTTACAGAACTTGTCTACACAACCCTCCCCATAGAATACATGCTGGTGAACGCCGCAATTAGAACAGGCTGTATTCCCTTCAAATTTCTGCTCGGCCTGTCTTGACTGTATACACACTTTACATGTACGTTCAGCTATACATAGATTAGGAACATGTTTCCCTGTATCTTGTGTGCACTCAATGTCAAAAAAAATGTATCTGGATACTTCATTATCCCTAGAACCCGGTTTAGGAGTTTGGTCAACCTTCTGAATGTAACATGTGTGATCAGTTAACAGATTGTATTCAGCATGACATACACCACATACCTTCATATAACAGACATGACGTCGAGATACACCTTGTTCTATAAGCAGTTTATTTTTCCTCCTCAGAAACATGTTACATGTCCGGCATTTGAAATAGGTCTGACATACAGATTTCCTCATTTTCTTTTTCTTAAAAGATCGACGCCCGGGATACTTTTTTACATGAAGGTTAAAACATTCTATCCCCTTAAAACTTCTGTTGCATTTTACGCAATACACCCATTCATATTCAGTGTCATGGTTATGATCATCATCATCATGTGTTTCATGCTCATGTCTACACATTTTACATATGTTTTTACATGTATGCTGATAAAAAAATCTTATACTTGCATAACAGCTAGTACAGAAATGAGATCTACCAAAAAATGCCGGGAGGCTAGTAAGAACGTCATAATGATCATCAGAATGATACAGACTGATAGTCCTGGGTGATTTTACACGGTTGTCATAGATAAGAGAATTAAGATGGTCTTTTGATACAACGATAACTCTGTACCCTTTCAGTGCACGAACTAATTTGGGGAACATTGAGATTGTGATGGGGGTGTCATAGGAGATTTTTGCAGCCTTGTACAATTTTTTCACCAGTCTCAGTTGTAAAGCACGGTTTGAACAAATCTTTTTCACTGCACTGTTATAACGGTTACCACTGCTGTCAGCTAGAACTTTACCAACCACTAAGGCTCTAGCAGCACAAGTGCTGTCTTTGTTCTTTATATATATTACACACCTTTTTGTCTTGAATAAATGAGATATTGACTCTCTGCCTGATCCTACAGGCATTTTTACATGCGTTACAGATATAGTGCACCCTTTGTTCAAATTGAATACACTGAAACTCTGTAGTATCCTGTCTATCTCAGTCATTATATCTCTAGGACTTAGATTAGAAACAGCGTTGAAATGAATGAGAATAGGGTAGTCTATATCTCGACTGTCTATGGTTATTCTGACTAAATCTTCAGAACCAAATTTTTCAGATAACTCTTTTACCAGATTATCAAATACATCATAGAGCCGTGATAGAACATCTTGCATAGATTTGAATTTTACATTCATTTCCAGTCTAAAAGTATAAACAGTGTGCCTAACCTGAAACTTCTTAGAGAACTCTTCCTTTATACGTCTCAGAGAATATAGATTTTCAGTCCCTAACCCCTTATCCAGTATTTCACCTCCATCCCTATCGTCACCCTCGTCACCGCTGTTACTGGCGACACTTCCACCCTCAGATCTTGAGGGTCCATGGCGTCTCTCCATATGTAAATTAAGATTGCTACCTTTAGCAAATCGTTTTGGACATAAACGACATGCAAATCTTTTATATATATCTGAATCTTTGCTAAGATCCTCATGATTGTCAGCTTCATGAGTTTTAACATGTTTGTTCAGAAAAGGGAGTCTTTTATAGCTTTTTCCACATGTAGGACAGGAAAACATGATTGATCTAATTTACTCCTCAAACTCTAGAGGTCCTTCAACCTTTTAAAATCAGTATGACTGAGAGAATTTATATCTCTGCATATACCTCTTACAGTCGGGTCTGTTCTGTATAGATCTCTTATACATGTGCAGCAATTGGCTAGCCAGAATATATCACATCTCAAAGCATAAACATCTTTTCTGAAAGTATGTCTGATTGTGGCTGAAGGTTCAAAATACCTCCTCAATTCTAAAATGAGGACATAAAAAAAAAGCTCCTTGAATTTAATGTCAACGTCACGTCCAAATTGTTCAGGTTTGAAAAGGACTGGCAGAATTAAATTCTCGAAATGTTTTGAGTTTCCAGAATAAACTACATATAGAGATATTTTCTCTTCAGATTCCAAGGTTTTTATGTGACCCCAGTCTAAACTGTTTCCTATTCTAATACCCCTTCTAGACTGTAGAAGATAGTGAAGATCTCTTTTATTGGAATACACTTTGAAAATTATGAGGCTCACTATTAATTTTTTTGTTATGAGCAACAGGTCACATGATCTACCGTAACACTTATTTTCAGAGAGGAGTGTCCCCAACCTTTGATATAGGTTAGCTCCTATATGATTGTGTATAGCGTCTAAACTTTCATATATATCATAAAGCCTGTGGTATAACCCATGAAGGTAATTAAGTCTATTAATGAATTCTTCTATTTCACCCCAAGGTTGAAGAGTTGGAAATTGCCTTTTAATAAAATACCTCCAGGTAGAATTTCTGTTTAAGACAGTCCGTGCTTTCACACATGCTAAACTAAAATTGTGCAGACTGTTTCTATCATGCTCTAATAATACAACGAGCTTCCATATTATATCTAGAGGAAGGTCATTAAATGTTGTGGTGCTTTCAAGCTTGTCCATAACACATACTTGTGTAAAAAATCTAAAGAATACAAATATCTGATATGAACTACGTTCTATAATATCTCTCACCCTTGCAGCCAGGGGTGTCTAGCCGATGTATATAAGTTGGGAGTTGTGATCAGTAGTCTCCAGTGTCCAACTCCTGCAGCTTGGCATCTACGACCTCGACATTGTCGCAAAGTGTCTTCCACTGGTAAACAGTCAGAACCGATCCTCCTTTCTTGATTGGCTGCCACAGGACCGAGTCTGGATCTTCAGGATCACCGGCAGTCTCCACTCTCAGTACCGTATATATGGAAATGAGCGGCTCTCCGATGATGTCAGCGTCCACCAGGATGCATTTTCTGAAAAAAAAATTTGAATTAATATTCAAATCAATATGATAATTATCTATACATATGATATAACAGTAAATTCTTTTTTCTATTTACCTTTAAATATACTTATAATAAATGTTATTATGTATGAATCTTACACCAGTTTCTAATGAATTAGTCTTTCATGTAAAGCAGCACAGTTTTTTCAGTTAAAATATCGAATCATGTAACATTAAACAACTGAATAAGATAAAAGAAAAAATATGACCTAACTTACCTGTAGGGTCGGGGTACTCCACGACGAATGAACTCAGGCTCTAACCAGCACAGGACCTCAGACCCTTTTTTTGGGCCCCTCACCATGGATTCAGTCTGCTGTGGAGATGCTGTGAAGTTACTAGCCCTAGGCCTTGGACTGGGGGTTGACACCTTTACCGGGGAGGCGTCACTTTTATGGCCCACAGGATGATGAGCATTACGTGGCGGAGTGGCGGGAACACTGGGACCTTCAGCTGCTGGTACCGGTGCTGCTGCTGCTGCTGCTGCAGGTACCGGCGCACGAGCGGGTGATCGTTGCAATGGACGCTGTGGAGAGGGCGCTGCAGCTGCTGCTACCGCCACCCCCACTGAGGGCGAAGAGGGGCGCGGAGTAGATGGCCGTGGGGCTTCTCGGACTTGGGCTTTTCCTTTCTTAACAGGTCTACCCCTAGCAACACTAGGTTGAGGAGTTGGTGGGTCTACTATTGCAGTCTCATCTTCAGTCTCACAGTCAGCGTCGTCCTCACCCTCGTCGTCGTCCTCATCCTCGTACACCAAAGCCTTCACAGATCTTTTCTTAGGAGGTGTGAATACATCGTCATCACTGGGTACATCATGGGTCCAAACGTCCTTGTCACCTTCCTGTGGTGGTGGGCATACGCCTGCTGATGAACGCTGTGGTGGAGTATTCTCCTCAGCAAGCAGAGCTGTTAGGGTCGACCTACGTGTCTTCTTCCTTTTCAGAGCTGGCTGAGAGATAAATAAAAAAAAAAGACTTTGTTAGAAATAAATATCTCAACTATGCATTTCTTTGTGTGGGTGTGTGTGTGTGTGTGTATGTGTACATCATCTTACTGCAGACGTTATGTATACATGTATGTGTAATGGTTCGTATTGACTTATATGTTGGGTGGCTCTTTGGCTCGCTTACCACTAGATGTACCAACACAACACGAGTAGTTCGGGTTGGGCAAAGCCCCAGAAACCCCTACCTCTCGGGTAGGACTTTATTTGATCTCTTTGATGACAAAGTACTAGCGTCTGGACTGGACCATGTCCAGTCCCCTTCTGCCGCTCGTCCGGCTCCTCAACCTTAGTAGGAGCTGGACGCGAGGCATGGTGCTGCCCCCTCTTGTACCAACGAGGTATCGTAAAGCGACACCTAGCTAGCATAGAAGGAACAAGCACCACACGAACACGTCTCTCGGATGAACGGCACTAATATATATACAATGATGCCGGCCCCTACACCACCCCCACTAGACTTTACCTAGGGTTGGGTGTAATTAATAAGTAACTATTGTTGACTTTATACAGTGGTGTTATAAATAAATAGGTAAGTCTATATATACACAGTTCGTATTAAATATAGAACATTTAAGGGGCATTATAAGTTATATGTACACAATAAGGCATCATCGTATATAACCCGAAGTGTTTATAAATAATAACAAAAATAGGAAGTGGCCCCTTATGGACCATCGACCTATGGTGGTAATGTTACAAGTGTGTTATTATTAAACATGAGACGCGACGAAGAATATTCGATGTGTAGTAAGGTGATATTAATAAATTTTTACAATGTTTTTACCGACCCGAGGTGGGGTAAATAACCCGAAAAAAATTTTGAGTACTTTTACTTACAAGAATATAATATACGATATAAAAATAGATTTATACAAAATATGAAATATAGGTGTCCTACCAGGGTAGCAGGATCACCCTTACAATATACCGGACTTCCGGCGAACCTGGAACGACTGGTTTCTGCAGCTCCACCCGGCGACATATGTGTGGTGGCAAACCACGTTGCTGTTATGATGTGCCCTGATGAAGATGGGAAGATGGAGACCCGGTTAGATGTTGTAGTCCTTTGGGTGTTCGGGTTAGCGTCCATCCTCGCTGCAGGTTACGTTCCAGGTATCAGGAGTCCAGCGTAAGGAACAGTGCCTCTTGCATACTAAATGCATTTACCCTCGGGTACAAGGAGACACCAACAGATGGACACTCAGAGATCTTCAGGATCTGTGTCCATCTTCTCAGCCGGCTCCACTGAGGCAGATGGAGCCGAGCTGCTACAGCTGCTCGTAGAGAGCGCCGCTGAAGCCTCGCTGGGAGTCTCGCTCCCCAAGCTCAAGGCCCTCATCACTGCGGACGGACTGTCCATTGCCTCGGATGCTGGTGCAGCAACCGTGGCAGTTGGGACAGCCCGGGTGTTCCAAGTGGGGGGCGGGAGCAGGAGAGCTGCCGGAACTGGCGGAGCAGCCGGGACCGGTGGAGTGGCCAGAACCGGTGGAGTAGCCGGGGCTGGCGGGGCATCCGGGGGTATATCTGGTACGAAGATAAGAGACGACGGTAAGCCGTCCCACTCCTCCAGATGTTTCCCGAATGCCAGGAAAAACTTGAGGTCAGCCTCCTTAAATCGATGGATATATCTGGAGTTTTCAGCTTCGTGAAACTCTTTAAGCTTTTCGGCTTCCTTCTGTTTCCGCCGGCAGGACTCGAGGGCTTCCTCGACCTTCTTCCTTTCCAGCTCCCTTATTTTCTCTTCCTCCCGCCTCTGGATCTCGTAGACCAGATTGACGGTGGCTTCAGTCATCACACGCCAGTAGTCAACAGACTGCTGGCGGTGCAATGCCTGCCACTCTGCCATCAGGTCATTCTGGATCTGAACCGTTCGGACATCGCGGTGGTCGACGAACGTATTCGGATCCTGAAGACCTGACAGGGTACCGGAGATCAGTTCCATTAGGGGTACCCGAGGACCCGTCGGTGGAACTATCACTGGTGGTGGCGCTGGGGCCTCCACTGAGACAGGCGGGGTGCCTGTTGGAGGAGCAGACGGGCCCTCCACCGTGATGCCTCCTCGGCCTCGGCCACCACCCGGGGAGCCTCGGGTGGACTCAAGCCCACCGCGGCCCCTACCACGGGTTTTGGCCCGGCCCAAGGAGGTAAGGACCTGCGACTCGGGTCCAGCCGGTCCCATTGAAGGGAACTTCGCCGCGTACTCGCTGTACGTGGGGCGCTTGCCGGAGGATCCCTCTCCAGCCCACCAAGTAGAATACCCGGATGGGGGAGCGAAGAGTTCGCCCCCATCATCCAGGCCGCCAGAGGCTTCGCCCGGGCGTTGTTCCGCGGGTGCAGGTGTGGAGGTGGCTGGAGTCGCCAGTGCGGTCGCCTGGCTACCCGACCTGCGGGCCTGGTTGCCAGGCATCTCTAGAGCCGAGACTTTTTGTCCCGACTCGCGACGATCAGCTGGGTTGCTGGTCTGGGCTGGTCCTTGCCACCCGAAGGGCTCACGGACCGGTCTGCTCGGGTCCTCTTGGAAGCAGTAGTCGTGACTGTGCCTCTGTTTGGACCTTTAGAGCGGGCTTTGGCCTTCTCTCGCTTGTCGTCTCCTCGCCACTTTTTCACCTTCAGGTGCACCTCACTGGGCATCCCGAATTTCGTGGACGAGGAGTTCGTCTGGAAGTACGTCAGCAAGTTGCCGCTCTTCCACGAGCAGAATCCGGTCTCGAATGCCTGCTCTTTCACTTCTTTAATGCTCAGCGCGGACCAATTAGCAAGGAGCTCGCTGAAGCACTTGATGGCTCGTTTCCTGGTCTTCTCCAGGCCGATGCCATGGGCCTTCTGCAAATGCAGAGCCATGTCTCGGCGCCGGTGAGTGCTGAACGAGCCATCACAATGTTTACTCGGGCGGTCCCCGAGCACACACATCATCACAGGCTTGTGATGCATATGGTACTCGACGATGTGTCGAGCGAAGCGGGGCTTCGTCTCGAACACCTTCTCACCCGTGAGAGCCAGCTGGCAAGACTCGAACGGGCACCTTCGGCGGTTGCCGGTTGGTCCCCATTGGGTCATTGCCCACTGGACTTTCGTCCGGGCCTCGTAGCTGTAGATTGAGCCTAATTTGGACTTGAGCTGGTCAATCCAAATCAGGTAGAACTTGCCTACTGGCGTATCCGAGGGGCCGGACTTCATCCACTCCTCGTCATCGCTGTCACCGTCCTTATTGACGGCGCTCGGACACATATAGTGGACTGTGTCGTAAGCACAGTCCGCGAAGCAGCGGGGAGTCCGTTCCTTGAACCCCTCGGCTGCATTCTTCCACATCCACTTCTGATTGTCGTCCTTGGGAACATCCGTGGTCATTTCTTCCCACGTTGTCACGGACTCCAAATCAGATTTGGCAGACTCGGGCAGCTCTGGATCGCTTTCGCTTTCCTCACTGTCCGTGTATATGTTAGCTCCCCTACGGCTGGCTCGGCTGGAGGTGGTAGTACCAGTCGGAGCCTTGGTAGGGGACTTCGCCTTTGCACCCGACGTGCTGGCTGCAGAAGATGCAGTAACCGAGGTGGCTACCGTGGTGGTTGTAGTAGTGGGAGCGGGCGTCTTCGGTTTGCCCTTACCCCTCGGCTTGGTGGGGGGCGTGGGCTCTGCCGGAGACGCTTTCGCTCCATTCTTTTTCTTCCGGCGCACAACCTTAGTCGGTTGGGCCGGAACTTCGGGACTGGAATCCGACTCGCGTCGGCTCCTGTCCACTGTCCGAGGGCTCCTCCTTCCGCTGACCGGGGAGTCAGAGTCGGAAGAGATCTCAGATTTTCGTTGGGCCTGCTGCTTGCGATGGGCCCGGCGAGCCGCGGTGAGCTCCTTCTGCTGCTTGGCAAGCTCGGCTCGCTTTGCCTCTACAGCAGCCTGCTGGCGCGAGATGTCCTCTTCCGAGATCTCGCCAGGTGCCTCCGGGATGTCGGCAGCTGGGTCGGTCTCGGTCGTGGACCTCTCGACGGCGATGCGGACATCCTCAGCCTCCAGATCGCTCTCAGTGAGAGGACCCTTGGGCGCAGGTTTACGGGTCAATCGCTTGACCCGGTCGGTTTCCACCGACGACAAGGTTACTGTGGAGTCTGTATCCATGTCGGATTCGGACTCCCTTAACTCCGCGGCCTTCTGGATGATGCCCGCAGAGATCAAGACGGCTCGAGCTAAATTCTCGTTAGTCGCCATATTCTCCGCCAACTTCAGATAGTTGCGGAGCCAAGAAACTGGCATGTTGTCAGCCAGCTCGTCACTGCACGAGTCCATTACCATAGTCTTAAGATCATCTGGTATGGGCTCGGGCACGCCCTCTTCCACCGCCATGGGCCCGCATCCGAACATGGAGGCGTGCATAGGGATGTACGTACCCCAGGAGGTGTACACGATACATTCCTGGCGATCAACGTGTGCTAGACGTCTGATCTGAGTCCTGAATCCCGGAGGATACATTGGAATGTCCAGGACATCCACTTTGCTACCCGAAGCGGCTGTTGTAGACGGGCGCTCCGGGCGTGGCGGTGGTGGAGGTGGCATTCTCTCCCGGTCGGTTGCCTCGGCCATAGCCGAGAGCGTCCGGGCGGCCTCCTCTGTCGAAGAATCCATAGATTCCTCGACCCGAGACGAGACCTTCGGGTCCTCGTCTTGTTCCAACGGAATGTTGGCAGTTTGACGCGCAGCGTCAATCGTTCCCTGTGCCATGGCACCGGGTCCGACTTCCAAAATAAATTGGCAAGTTTTGTTGGACTCCTCCCGAAGGATTCGTCCAACAGAGAGGCTTTGGGTTAGCTAGGCTAACACGACAGCTACAGGCTGTATAACCGCCGACAAATAACTAGAGCAAAAACGGGTGGCGTCTAACCACCACGAGTCCGCTCTAGTTATGACCAGTATGACGTCAGACCTCTCGTCTCGCGAGATCCCGCCATGGCTATCCGGTGACCTAGTTCCGCGCTTTCCTGCCACACCAGCAGTGCCACCTAGGGAACTAGATCCGAACCAACATTCGACTCGACATGTGAGACGCGGCCTACTACCCGAGTGCTATCGTCTGGAGCTTGGCGGTGTATACAACGCTTCAAAGCGAATGTACCGGTTAATCCGACCGCCACTCACGGGATACAGCCACCCGGGGAGGGCGCGTTCGACATCTCTAGCCGTGGAACGTATGTTGCCTGCCTATGGCGGACAACACGCAGCAGCTCGTTGTGTACTGAGTGAGGTTACAGCAGACCTCAACCGGGGGCTGCGTCTAACGCCTTCGGTTAGCATTTTATTTTTCCCGGCTTTACGTACGGCCTTTTCTGGATCTCGCTTAGTCAAAGCGGGACCCTTCCCATACGTAATGCCTTCACTCAGCGAGACTTTCTTCCATTTCTTACGATTAGGTCGTTTCCTGGCCTTCGTCTTCTTTTTTACCATAACCTCGTCTCCCGGCGTCTTTCTCGGCCGGCCTCTAGGGCGCTTCGTCGGTACTACCACGCTCGGTCCACTAGGGACAGATACAGGTGGTTTGTAGCCGAACTCCCTCTCCGCCTCTTCGCGCCCCTTCCAGGGCCGAAGTTTTCCGACATTTGTCTTCCATTTTCTACCCGTCAGGCAGTCCTCTATCATCACCGTGGACTCGGAGATGACACGAACGATTTTAAACGGACCTTCCCAAGGCGTTACGAGCTTCAGCTTATCCAGCGGCTCGTAGTACCTTAGTACTTTGTCCCCAACATTAAAACGAATTCGTTTAGCATTGGTGTCATAGCCCACCTTCTGCCACTTCGCACTCTTCAGCAGTTCTTTCCGAACGGCCTCGTATGCCTGTTTGAACCGGTCCCTTAATGACTCTACAAACAGCACCGTGCAGGGCGCCTCCGGGTCTATTCCAACCACTCCATACACTAAGTCGGCGGGCATTATGATGTCCTCGCCGAACACTAGCATGTTTGGGGTGCAGTTAGTTGATGAATGGACAGTGTTGTTGTAGGCATGTACTACAAACTCGCACTGTTCATCCCAGTCATCCTGGTGGGTATTAACCAGGGGCTTTAGTACTTGTATGAGGGTTCTATTGAAGCGCTCTACCTGCCCATCCGACTGTGGTCGGTACGGGTTTGTTCGGGTCTTACAAATGGCTAGGTAATGGCACATTTCCTGCCAAAGTTCTGACTCGAACTCCCTTCCTTGGTCACTGTGCATCATAAGAGGAACACCCAAATGCAGCACCCAGCCTTTCACAAATGCCTCCGCGCATGTGGCGGCTTTGTGGTTAGGAAGGGGGAACACCCGAGTGTACTTAGTATAATAGTCGGTTACGACCATCATACAAGTATTGTCTCGCGGCGTCGTCTTAATCCCACTGATGATGTCTATCGCTACTCGAGCAAATCTGACACCAAACAATTCCTGTGATAAGGGTTGCTTACCCAGGCCTGGTCCCGGTTTGTTTTTACAACAATCCGGGCAAGTGGCGATCCACCGGAGCAGGTCGCCTCTCATACCGGGCCAGTAGTAACGCCTTTGTAGACGCTCTATCGACCTTCTCTTACCGAAATGGCCACTCGTTTGGTGGCCATGGCAATAATACATGATATCCCTCCTCATCGGGGCGGGTATCACTATTTGCAACAGCCTACCGTTGGTGGGAGTTGTCTTCCACCTACATAGTATGCTGTCTCGGATCTCTAGCTCGGTCCATTGAGCCAGCAACCGCCTCGCTTCCCTATCCTCCAGGGAAACTAGAGGCCTTGCCGGTTTAATGCCTGACCGTAGGTATTCCATTATGCGCGCAGTGGTGGGGTCTGACTGTTGAAACTTCTTGATGGTCTCCGGGGACCAATCGAGATAGCTGCATACAGCCTCCTCCCAGGGGATACGGGGGGTGGTATAATTAAATACCAGCCCGGCTACCACAGCATTGTGGGCCCCGCAGTCTTCACATGTGGCATTTTGGCACCTTCGGATAGGCCGTCTTGACAAGGCATCCGCATCGATGTGTTTAGCACCGGGTCGGTGCTCTATTTGTTTATGCTCTAATCCGAATTCGGATAGGTGAGCTAACCAACGTCCAATCATCCCCTCGGCGTCCTTAAAGTTAAGGAGCCACCTAAGAGACGAATGGTCTGTTCTTAAAGTAAAGTCACTTCCCCAAAGGAAATGCTTGAACTTCTTCGTATACACCACCACAGCGAGGAGTTCTCGCTTGGTGGTACAATAATTTCGCTGTGTCTTGCTTAACGTGTTGCTAGCAAATGCTATTGGCACTTCGACTCCCTCTTGGACCTGAGAGAGAGCTGCCCCAATCGCATCATTGCTCGCATCGGTGTCTAAGATGAAATGTCCCTCGGGAGTGGGATATTTCAACACGGGTGTATTCCTAAATAAATCTTTTATTTTATTAAAAGACTCTTCTTGCTCGCTGGTCCATGGGAATGGGTCCCGTGCCCTACCCGGGGTCCAGTGAGCTAAGCACTGCATGGGGAAGCTGACACGAGAGTAATTCGGTATGAAATCACGATAATAGGAACAAAATCCTAAAAATGATCTCACCTCCTTAGCACTCGTGGGTCTTTCCCAATTTTCTACAGCTTCTAATTTTTCCGGATCCGCACTCACCCCGTTAGGAGTAATGATCCTTCCCAAGTATGTAATGGTTTTCTTAAACAAATTACATTTCTTGGGTTTAAGTTTAAGACCGTTTGATAGTATCCGGTCGAGGACTAATTGCAGATTCGCCAGGCATTCCTTGAATGACTTGCCGAACACGACCACATCATCCAAGTAAACCAGGCATTTCTTCCACAAAAGGTCACTCAGTAAGGATTCCATCATAGCCTCGAATGTAGCGGGGGCGTACACAATCCGAAGGGTAAGACATTATACTCGAATAGCCCCATATGACTGGAGAATGCTGTCTTCTCCTTGTCATTGGGGTGCATTGGTATTTGCCAATATCCGGACTGTAAATCCAAGGTACAGAACCATTGGTTTCCGCCCAAGCTATCTAAAGTCTCGTCTATCCTTGGTAAAGGATATGAGTTCTTCTTTGTTATACCGTTCAATTTCCGGTAGTCGACACAGAAGCGGATTGTACCGTCTTTCTTAGTAGTCATACAAACAGGGCTGGACCAGGGACTCGAGCTAGGCACGATTACCCCTAGGTCCAACTGTTTTTGTATTTGCTCTTCACAGATTAACTTCTTCTTGAGGGGAAGTCTACGATACGGGATTTTAAAAGGTTTCTCGTTGCCCACATCTATGGTGTGCAACACCTTATCGGATCTACCCACCGGGCCTCCTTCCCTACCAAAAGCACCTTCGTACTTTTGTAGAAGTCTCGCTAGGCAATCCTTATCGTCCGTATTCTTTAAATCTGACTGATCAATCAGCTTTTGGAATTCTTCATCCATGGGATGCTGACTAACTGGGTTTAGTGGTTTGTTAAATTTAGCCTCGGCGACATGTTCTACCGAACTCATCCTTCCAACACTGTCGCCTCGCCTCAAATAAACCACCGAACCACTTCGGTTAGTTATGGGTAATACAGACCAAGCTGCATTAGCCACTAATGTATCCACTGAGTCTAACCCGATGCTTGACAAATACACCGTGTCGGGTTCGTAGACTCCAGTTTCATTCCTCTGAGCCATGGACCCGCCACAAAGGACATCGCAAGTGGTACCCGGTGGGATCTTCACCGTATGTACCACTGCTGCGACCGAAGACACCTGTCTCAATACGCATTGGACATGCAAGCCATACGGGCTCCGTATACCCATCGTACCGTCCCTCGGGTCCAAGACGGCCCCGTATAAGCTTGCAAAGTCCAATCCGAGGATTCCGTCATCACTAACCTCTGCTATAGTTGGCGAAAGAACAAATTCTTTGCCTCCTATACGGATTGGCATAAACGTCCTACCAAATGTACGCATACTGCTTCCGTCGGCCGTGCAAGCATTTACCCCCGTTTTGAGGTTCTCATGGCTGCCGGCCACCGAATCGAAGAATCTTTTGGACACACATGAATGACTGGCTCCAGTATCCACCAAGAATTCCCCCACCCGGCCTTCCACAGATATGGGTACATACCACCGTCTCCCCCCTAAAGGCGAGGGGTTACTGGTAAACTGGTGAAAGTCTCCCGAATCACCAAGATTCAATCCGAGTCCTCTCAGGAATTCCAGACACGGATGACTTGGGGGAAGGCGTGTCCCACACACTCGAATCAACTCTTTGATCCATCCTTCCTCTCCCCTAGTGCGGCCACTCGCCCCCATATGATTGCTCCTGCACATATCAACACTAGGGTCCCTGGCCCCGGCCGAGGTGCAGGGGTGCGCACCCTCAGCCACCCGGCCTCCAGGTGTAATTGACTCGAAATCTTCCACCGGGACACCCCCGGTAGCATTTTGGCATTCGTTCCCACTCGGGGCTATGTCAGATGCCGTTGACACAACCCCCACTAGTTTTCCACATCTGTGGAATCCGTAGCATTCTCCCTTTCTACGCCGTCGTCTTCGGCTTCATAGAAGGCAGCCATTACCGGCTTAGTAGCGGTACATTCAGATGAGTAGTGTCCCATGCGCTGGCACCTGAAACACTTAACCGTTCGGCGATCCACCCGGGGTCTTTGCCGATTGGCTTGGATGGCATCTGTAATTTTCTTACACATGTCTTCCAGAAGTTTGGTCATGTCCGGGGACTGAGTCTTCGCTTTGTCAGTGCTTACAGTGGGCTTGACCGCCTTCTCGACAGCCTTCGGGTCACTCTTGACCTCGGATGAAGGTCTAGAGTCCCTTTGTTTATTGAAAGATTTCCTGGGAATATACTTCCTACCTGAAGTATTCTTCCTTAATTGCATCGAACAGAAGGTGCCGTCTTCCTGTTCGATATCAATCAATTCGAAGTCATCTGAGGGAGTATTGACCTCAGACTGCTGGGTCACCGATGCCAGGGGTACCAAGCCGCTGGCATTAGGTATGTCCCCAGCTAACATAGCTCGCTTCTTCACGGCCATATCTATACCATTAAATATGCCGTGTAGTGTTATGCCTTCTTTCCAGGCATCCCTCGCTGCTAATTGTTCATCTCGGTCTCTTAGACCCTTGACGAATTGTGTGATCAAATCGTCCATATACCAGTCCTGGTTTTCAGTACCGGGTCTGGCCTTACTTAGCAGGGCATGGAGTTCCATACCGTATGCTCTGAAAGCTTCATTCGGCTTCTGTGTGCGTTTCTTAAAACGGACCATCGGGTCTTCCTTGACCATGTTGCATAACAGTCCACTAGCAGTTTCTACTAACTGCTCAAAACTCCCAACGAGGCCGTACCAGGTTCGCCATTGCTCTACAGCCATGCGACCCGGCCCGCCTTTCAGACATCTCACCAGATGTGGCTTGGCCTCGTATGGGGTCCATCCATTACAATTCATCACATCGATGAAATCTTCAAACCACTCTTTCCATGGTCGAGTACCGTCATATTCTCTAGGAATAACGGCTACCCTTCGGGCAGAATTGTGAGCATACATCAATCTAGTGCATTGCTGTTTGCTCCATTCAATCGCCTTGGTTTCATTCAAGGTTCGATTGCCCCCTATACCACCGAAGTTCGAATTGCCCGGTGGAGGCGGTGGTGGAGGTTGTGTATACGTCCACTGTGTACCACTGTGGTTCGTATAGCTCGCACCACCCTGGTTGGGGCCGGTACCCGAGGTACCGCTATAGCCTGTGGCACCCGAAGCACCGCCCCCCCCCTTGCGCACCTTGGTAACCGCCGTCGGATGGCTGGTTTCCCGTTGACTGGCCGCCATCGTTCGATGGATTCGGTTGGGTGTTGTCATTACCAGCACCCAGCCCCGGGTCGTTACTAGGATCCACATGAATGTGGAACCCACTGGTCTCCGCACTACTATCGGAAGCCTCTCTAGGGGTATAGTCCGGGTCCAGGTTGTGGACTATGGGCACTTCACTTATCCGGACTCTACTAGTTCGGCCATGCTTATCCTGGGTTCTGATGTAAACGCCCCCTTGATCTACATTCCGCGAAGCATTATCATTTACAAAAGGATTATACTGCGGATTCTTCGATGTAGAACAGGAGACCGGGTCGCCCTGTTTCACGAACGTCGAGTTCGGGTTTGTATCCCTACTCGCCGGAGGGGCATGCGTTTGCTCTTGCTCCTGTAAATAACTCTCCATAGCAGACTTATTTATTGTGAGGGTAGCTACGTCTGTAGTCAGGTTTCGCTGTTCCTCCCTTAGCTGTGCGTTTTCTGCTAAGATTTCGGATCGAATCTTTTCATTTTCCGCCACAGCTCGGTTTCTTTCTTCTTGGGCGATAATTGCCTCTCGCTTAAAAGTATCCTTAAGTAGGCGGTACTTTTCACCCTTCTCTTTCTGAGACTTGTTATATTCACTGGTCTCCTTCCTGATCTCGGCTTGTTCCGAGACCATCTTGGCTTCTGTCTCAGCCTTCCGGAGTTGAAGTTTCTTAAGCTTCTCCTCCATTGCGTGCAACTCCGTTTGTAATTTATTTACATCCCGAGCCTTAGCAACCTCCTCGGCCCTAGCCTTGTCGATTGCTCTAAGTTTACTGGCTTCCTCGATTTCCAACTCAGCCAGCCTTTTTTCTTTTTCCTGTGCGTCTCTCTCCTTCCGCTCCAACCGATGGGATACGGAGGATAGACGATATTTGAGGTCGGATTCTTTTAGAATCGCCTCCTGCTCAACGGATCGTAATTTTCCGATCCGAGACTTAGCTTCCTCTTCTATTTTGGATTGGGCTAACATGAATTGTTCATGTTGCCTCTTTGCCTGCAACTCTACCTGTTCCTTGGCTTTCAAATAGGCCTGAGTATTTTTATACCCGGGACCCATCCGACGTCCGTAGATAGACTTGCGACTGCCTCCAGGGTAAAACATGGAGTCAGACAAGCCTTCGTCTAGAGATCGGCCTAGGTGATGCCTTTCCGAGCTTTTCGGTCCGGTACCACTAGGCTTATTTTTTGCTTTCGCGCCTGGGACTATTGCGTCCCTTTTGGTTTTGCCATCGTCGCTGTCATGATCCGACGATGTGATTAGTGGGGCTACTTCGTTTCCACCACCTGGTGCTGAACCCTGGGGGGTTGCAGTACGCTGCATAGGGCTTTGTGCAATTGGTGTACCCAAGCCGCTAGCCGAGCCTGTTGGTACCATAGGACCTAGCTGGCGTCTGCTAGTTATAACTTGGGACCAATCGCTCAAGTCTAAAGTTGGGGGTCTTAACACACCCCTAAACAATCCGGTATCCGGTACTCCTGTTTGGGGTGTAGCCGGATACAATTTTACGATGCCATCTCTGGTGGCATTGTCCATCAGGTCGGGTGTAGAAAAAATATTTCGTACACCCTCCTGATTAAACATTTGTTGTTGACCGGGTTTCCAGTCTAACAACAGATGCTGGGATGTGTAATCATCCTCTTCGAATCCCTCTAGCCCAGGGCTGGGGGGATCCGCTTCGGGTTTCCCGAGGCTTTCGGCCAATGTGGCCGCGCACCACCCCCGAACCAACTGGTCACGGCACCAGTGTAATGGTTCGTATTGACTTATATGTTGGGTGGCTCTTTGGCTCGCTTACCACTAGATGTACCAACACAACACGAGTAGTTCGGGTTGGGCAAAGCCCCAGAAACCCCTACCTCTCGGGTAGGACTTTATTTGATCTCTTTGATGACAAAGTACTAGCGTCTGGACTGGACCATGTCCAGTCCCCTTCTGCCGCTCGTCCGGCTCCTTAGTAGGAGCTGGACGCGAGGCATGGTGCTGCCCCCTCTTGTACCAACGAGGTATCGCAAAGCGACACCTAGCTAGCATAGAAGGAACAAGCACCACACGAACACGTCTCTCGGATGAACGGCACTAATATATATACAATGATGCCGGCCCCTACATATGTATGAATGTAGCATTTTACAGCAGTTACAGTATTGCAGTTACAGTGTTCTATGAGGTTTTAAGGTTTAAAATACCTGACGGCATCCCATACTTAAAAATATTGTGCTTTCACTGCGCTAGCAAAAGAGTAATGATATCTGTTACAATTTACTGAAACAAAAATACATACCTTAGACATGTTGTCGTTGGAGATGGAACTTCAAAAAAAAAATGAAGCAGGAAATCTGAATATCAAAATATTGAATAGACCACTGCACTTCTGATGTTCAAAATCAGAGATTCCAGAGGATAAATTTTGTCTAGAATAGAGAGGCGTTCTGAAACGAGCGAATTATGACCTTTTGGGTATCATACATCAACTTTTATACTAAGTCAGAATGCCACAGGTGCACGAGGAGGGTTCTTGTGAGTGGGACCTTAAGCCAATTGCAATCTCAGTATGTGTCCAGGCCCCGCCCCCCCTCCCCCCTAAAACACACTCAGCATGTAGATGTTTTGACCACTGCATACGCTGCCCCACCCCCTTCCTAGAATGACTGCAGCGCCACCTTCAATTTCCGTGTGTTCTTCATCTCAGCCATTAACTGGTTGATGGGGAGAGCCTGCACTGTGTGACCTTATATTTTCTTATGGACACCATGCGGAATCCTGATCACTATACTAACGCTCCGGGGAGCAATAAAAAACCCTAATGATGTACACAACGTCTTATTTACAGAGATAGCGTCTTAACATCCTGTCAATAAACCCTCCATATGTCTCTGAAGATAGTGCCAGTGGTGAATAGGCGGAGCAGTTAGACTTGCATAGTCACTGCAACCCTTTGTAGAAAATGCCAGAAATTGGGCGTATACCCTATCACCTTTAGGATAGCCGTGTTGGTGGTGCCTACGGGTAGAAGTGTTTCCATAGGGGGTAAATCCTCACACAAAGGAGCGTGCATCCATGACTCACTCATGCCTACTTCAAAGCCATAGGGGGTAGACGCGCCTTACAGCTGTCAGTGTAGAAGGAAGAGTAATGAAGGTGGATGATACCGACAGTGGGGTAAAAATGAATGGACGATGATGACAGTTGATGAATATAAATTGATGTCTGCTAATTAAAGGTTAAGTCAAGTCTATTAAGATGCGCGGGATCACGCCGCACAAGGGCGTCGACAGGTCAACTGATTACCAAAGAGTGTGGAAAGGTGACAGAGTTCAGATATCATAGACGTAAAGATTCCCTGTCTCGCTGACTGTATCATGATGGAGTACATGAGGCTGCTGATTTTAGTGACATTTATATCATGTCACATACACGACAGTGCTGGTATGTATTACTGCGGTCCGGATCTAAAATGTCTCTGCATACCGAGCTCCGGTAGTATTCTCTGCAGCGGGAAAGGTTTAACTTCGGTGCCTAAATTTGAATTAGGTTACGACGGTTACTCTAAGCTCTACTTACAGTACAACGACATACGTCATGTTAACATGAACAAGGAATATGAGTTACTAGATGTACGTAACAACCCTATTTCATGTGATCATGTTCTACCCTCATGGGTGCTACAAGACTCTTGTTTGTGGGGACCCTCACACACGTCTCTACCCGCCACCGAAACCACTGACCCCGCCACCACTGAGTCCGCTATGGCAGGCGTCTTTGAGAGCGATGAGACCTCGTCCACAGTTTGGTTCAGTTTGAATGAAAAAAAAACTATGTCTAGTGATGTTGAGCGTGTTATAGATAATATAGACATCACTGAAAAGATAGACAATGGTATAGACACTACATATGACTTATTACATAACAATGATGTAACCACAAGTAATCCCTACCTAAAGGAAAACATTAGCACTGGTCAGCCTTTTAGAACTGAAGATGTGACAAGTAATCATGCTGCTGCTACTGAAGATGTAACAAGTGATCATGCTGCTGTTGAACATGACGCTATATTACCTACAGAAAGAGAACAAACACATGCGGACGTGTTTCAGGGATCACCTCAAAACCCACAGAGGGTGGAAACAAGCGAATTGGATAATACTCAACCTCATCAAACTGTCACCAAGGTGTCAGCAGAAACCTCATCGGCCGATAAAGACTCTACAGAAAATTCCCCAACATACTCTACAGAAAAGACCGCATTTGTTCATGAAACAGTGACAGACCCCGACCTGGAAGAGAAAAAATCTGGAATATCTGCAGGAGTGAATCAGGATCATACGGTTATATATTCTGAAATAACCAATCCTGAAAAAAAAGTGGGTTTTCAGAGTGAGAAAACTTTAATCAGATCCCTGAATATGAAGGTGATTAACGACACTGACATTCATGCAGGAATTGAAGTTGTGAGAAACAAGACTCATATATCTCTTAAAGGGGTAAATCATGTGTCAATTCTTTCAGTGATTGGGGTTTTCATAACAATTGTATTGATAGTGACTCTTGTAGTGTACAAAGTGAAAAAATCAAACAGCATCTGGAGGAACATACGCGACCTCAGCATGAATGCTACTATGATGGAACTTGTACCCAATATGATACCCAACTGGCTGTGAGTATAATCATACACTGATACTTTATGTAATATTTTAATGTTACTTAATAATTGTAATAAGTCGAAACCGAGAACATGTAATAAACATTATATAACAAAGATTATTTACGTATACATATATTGTAATGATAATATGAAATGATATGATAAAAAACTAAAACAGACGTTCTATATTTTCATCATAAACTTTATTCATTTCTCTATTTCATTTTCTTTTCAGTTCCCCAGTCAACACTTCATACCGGTCACCAGCACGCCCTATTACATCTACACAACGTGAAACTATAAGGTAATTAACAAAGCTTGCTATTTACTTGTATTTACCCTTAATTACTGATTATAATACAAAATATTATTCTTCTCAAATACTATATTCAGATATCATAAGTAGAAATAAAATTAATACAAACTTAAAAGAAATAAAATAAATACAACCTTAAAAAATGTGCATGACAAATCAAAAGACCCTGTATACACTCTGTTTTCAAGGGTCAACGCTCCCAGTACAGAAAATGATGAGATGGTCAGTGGGAATGGCAATGCTCGACCCCTTGGCAACATACCTCAAACACTTGATGCCTTTGGTGCAGGTACATCTAACGACCCTAATGACCCATGGCAGCCTAATCCTCCAGGAAAGTGTACCCCTGAACCCAAAAAGGGTATAAAAGACATTACAACCTTAAATGCTGTGTGTAAAGAACCATGTACTGTTGAGATGGTTACTGAAGATAGTGGAGTTCAAAATACAAAGACTGTCTCCCTAAGCATGACATCTACCCCAGCAGCGGAAAGAAGTTCTCATGAAAGCCCTTTATCCACCCCCATAGCAAAGAAATGCTTGGCCAGCACACCACAAAGAAGTCATTCAACCCCCGACTTATCCATAAGTGAGGGTTCAATGATTTCTGACACCCCACGCATGGTGCAATACAAACAGTTGAGAAACAAAAAAATTTATTTCAATGAACCCTTTTCAAAAAAAAGAAAAGGAAATAAACATTCAAAATTGTTTAGTGATCTATGCATATAAAAATGTGCTGATATGTGTGTGCATGTGGGGGAGGGGCTGATATGTAAAATTATTCTATTTTCAGTAATGATCTATCTGATATAACTGTGAATATGCATGCGTGTGGGTATGAGTTGATCCCACTATGTAATCGCCCCCAGTAAAGAGTGATGTATTAAGCAAACGTATAAGGTGTGTTAACAGACGCACTCTAGTCACCTTATTTTAGGTTACAGATCATGATAACATATTATATAATATAAGTCTACATATAACAACCACTGATTGTTTTGAAGTAAAGAAATGATAGTTAGCATATAGTAAAACTGATAAATGTTATATCATATCAGTTTCTAGAGTTTGTAGATGTTCATATTAGGTTACATACAAAGTTATAATATATATATATATATATATATATATATATATATATATATATATATATATATATTTAAGCCAATATTCATGATATAATATATCTATTCAAGACAAAATCTATCTTTCAGTGATATCATTAAATGTTCAATACGTCGATAAGATATTACATCTCTCTTTCTCTCTCTCTCTTTCTCTCTCTCTCTCTCTCTCTCTCTCTCTCTCTGAATGATGATGATGATAAACGCATGTGATGTTTCAGTCAAATCCATGTTGGTATAAGTCATGTTATGTTTGAGTCAAATTCCATGTTTGCGCATATATTATATTCACTGCTGATCATATATTCTCTGCACGGAAAATAATAAAATAAAGTTAATTGCAAATATAGAATATTTCAAGTTTCATCTCTGTCATCACCATAAATATTCACCCCTAGCAAAACAGTACAAAAGTTTGTATAATTTACACCGTGGGCTGGTGAAAATCTCACGACCTCTGAAGGGTGCTACAGTACCTAGCACACGTTGTCTTATACGTTCATATATATGTTTAGGAATAGTCTCTTTCAAAGTTCTCAGCATTTTCTCGACCTCCTCCATCCCAGCCATGTCATCGTAATAGGCTGTAAAGAAAACTCCTTTATCCTCTCAACATAAAATCCTGTGATCAGGTCTATACAATTATTCTCAAGAGAAAATCCTTCAGGAAAATTGTATTTCTCGATGAGACGTATAGCCTCTTTAGAGCAAGCAATGGAGCGCACCTGATGACCCATACCGGTACTTGATAAAACAGCTGAAACTTCATGATGATTAAAAGCAATCCTTCTAAGATTTTTAGGAGACAGTTCATGTGATGTGATGTACTGTAGCCTTGCGATGTCATGATAATAACGAAACATCCTTCTCTCATACCATGAATTTACATGATTATGCACCAATAAAATTTCCATCTGTCCTGCATAAAAATGAATCGGTACTTTTCCTACTCCACAGAAAACAATTCTGCAGAAATTTATGAACTCCTCGCGAGTTGTATCTTCTTTTTCTTCAAATTTAAATGTATCGATTTCATGGAATGATGTAGATCCATACATCTTTAAAGCAGTTATTTTGCCTTGAGGATGAATGATGCAGAGAACTATACACGCCCCCTCTATACTGATCTCCTGGTTACAGTACTACTACCGCCCCCTCGTAAGAGCGGAATGCACTAAGTCACCGACACACTATTTTAATATGACAAGACTCCCCCTGGTGTTAAAAAAGGTAACTACTCATTCTGGGGTCACCTGAGGACTGATTTTCACGCACTAGGTCCCACATTAGTGCTTTAGCACTGAATCCTCCATAGGATCCGACCTACCCTAAAAACTTATAGCTACTGATATACTTTGAGGGAAGTGTGGGCGGAAGCATCGGACCTGACAGTAAGTACTTCTGTGAGAACTGGGCACTCTGCCAATCTGGCAGAGTAGATAGACTACCAACAGACACCTTTGGATCCTGCCTGTAAGCAGGCAGTTATTTCGGCCTATTGTAACCATGACTGGCTGCGGAAAACCATCCCATTGGGATGAGTCTGCTGAATAAATTCAATCAATCAATCAATCAATGACATAAATATATGTCAGTAAGGTTAAAAAATCTTATACAAAAAAATATACAAATTATGTAAGTTAAGAAAGTCAATAACAAAGGAGGTTAATTTAAAAATATACAACACTATGATTTCTCCAGCTGTTGATTACTGCTCCTTCTATACTGGAAGCGCACATGTAGCAGCAAAAATTGCAGCGCATGCAAAATGCAGCTTTGAGGGTATGCCAATAAGTTAGGGTCAGACAGATCAGTATAAATGAATTACATTCTGAATGTGGGATGGACAAGCTGGAAAAAAGAAGAATAATCCAACTACTGAATATAATGTGGAAGAAAGCACATAATGGGGAAGCACAATTAATAAACAATATTAGAACCAGAGCGGATAGAAAACTGAAATTTGCTAGGAGGCGTGCCAGACCTAGTTTTTACCAGAAATCTCCGTACTATAGAGGGGCCAAGCTCTGGGACAAGCTAAGCCCTGCGGTACAAACACTGTCTACTAAATTAAGGTTCAATAATGCAATTAAACATCCGGCTTACTCTAGTCGGGAGTGCTCTTGTTTTGCCCGGGCTGTCTATTTGTAACTACTAACCTCATAGATAACTCTATCATTATATTAAACTCTCAAAATTGTATCTGATTTGACACAAAAGATTTAAATGCGAATATTATTGATCATTTAACAGACGTCCCACCCTATTCAAAAAGCCTCTGCCGATGCAAGCCAGACCAATTGTAACCTAGGCCAAAATACCTGCCTGCTTACAGGCAGGATCCAAGATGTATACAAGTCTTTAGTGGCACAAACACATGGCTAGTCTGAACTAAGTACCCACTGTCAGTTCCTGGAAATTGTCCGTCCTATTCACAAACATTTAGTTTTCATGTACATCAGCTTATAATGACTGAAGCATGAGATATATCCAATAAATCTGACATGTTTATCTTGAGCTTAGATATCACTACCTCAATGGCCTCCATTGTCAACATGCTAGGGGTGCTACCTGGTGTTAGCTTCCTTTTGAAACATAGGGCTAACCAACCAAGAATAGTGTAGTCTCTTTGGCACTAGGTGGCTACACCTGGCTACAAGATGGCCGACAATGACTGCAGAAATGGCTGCAGAAAAACCATCCCATTGGGATGAGTCTGCTGAATAAATTCAATCAATCAATCAATCAATCACATAAATATATGTGACTTTCCACTAATGGTTGATATCTTCCAAACTATATATTTATGGAAAATAAAAATTGAAATTCAATTAAATGTAGTGGATTCATATTTGTGTAAAATGAATAATTGCAACTAGTGTGTGCTAAATGTAATGGAATCATTCATATTTGTGTAAAATCTCATATGTGTCAGCATTGAACTCATGTTGTGTTATATACAATAATTATTTACGTGTCATATTGTGATGGCCATAAACATGTGGAATCCTGTTAAAGTGTGACTTAAGTTGAAATAGCTGAAGTTAAGGCCGCATTCGACAAAACGAGTTTTCTCTTTAGTTCTATTGGAATCCCTGCGGTTGGGCAGAGTTTCAAAAATTAGTCTTTAGAACACAATGGTTGTAAATTTGGGCTGCAGTTGAGCGCGTCTATATGTCGTAGTTACCTGGGTCATAAAAGCATCGTATTCTAACTAGGTTAGACCACCTTAACCCAATGTCTACGGGGTTATATAGTACCAGACAAAAGCCTTAACCCTGTAGACACTGGGTTAGGGTGGTCTAACCCATACACTGTTAAAAATATTCTGTAGAAAAAACGAAGAATCATTGGCAACAATGGATGCCAATCTTTCTCTGTTATTTTTACGGTCACGGTTTTTTAAAGTCACGGTAATTTTTATGGAATTTCACCGTTATTTCTAAACTATGATTGAAGGTAATTAAATACACATTGTTCTGATTTTGAGGTCATACTCAATTAACTTTTCATATAAACATTCAACCTATGGCTTGACATTATTGAAATTTCACTGTAAATCCACAATGGACTAATTTATCATTAGATATGGTTTGGTTGCACATACAATTCATCTGGATATCCTAGTGTGAGGACATCATAACCATTATGATTATAAGTGAGTCCTTGAGGGGCACATTATTCCCTTCATAATTTGAGAGCAACAATCTATAAACATAGATTCCCTCAGATGTATGATGGTTTGAAAACTTGACTTTGAATTTAAACCTCACCTATGTGCCCCAAGGACACGTCGAGGGTGAGAGGTCCCGTGGTGAAAAACCCGGACCCGTACACTAAAGGCAGCTGGGGGAGAGTAAAAAAAAAAAAAAAAATAGCAACAGCATCTCGGTTAGGTATAGCATGAACAAGGCGTAACATGTGACTAGGTGACCTTACCTGTGTCACAAAGCAAAGGAGCAGGACAACCACCCAGAACAGCATAGTGCAATCTGGCGTGTCCACTCCCAGGGGGGGCACATACGAGAAATCGAAAGCGAAATGTTGGCCTGCATTTGGTAAAGGGTACAAGGCCTGGTCTCAATGTAGGAATGGGATGGGAGGCATGTGTGAGACCAGCCAGGCACCCTTGTCCAAGGGCGGTGCGATACAGTACACCGCGCCATGGCAGGCCATAGTCGGGAAGGTGATTGGCACCAGGCCTAGGTTGGGAGGGACTGGGGTGAAGGAGGGGAGGATCGGGGTGAAGTTAGGGAGGTGACCTGCTTGAGTGGTATGGTGATCATCTCAGCAGGGGGTGGGGGGTGAGTAGGGGGTTGGGGGGAGTAGAAGGGGGTAGGGTCTAATATCTGGGGACGATGTGACGCATTTTCATCAGGGACTTCCCATATGCATTGAAGCCAGTGCCGTCACAGCCTATGTCTCCCCAGAAGTCATCCTTTACCGTGTGTATGATTGGTCTGAAACCCTATTCCAGCAGAGCATTCCTGAAACTGGGCTGGCTCCGCCATCGCTCCATAAGGATGTCCTCAAGGAGCAGGCGTCTCGTGGGAAAGTCCATGAGACTTGCCTTTGGATTTTGCTTGGCTGGTGCATGTTCAGCAGTGCTGAACCATCTGTATCCCCAGATAAGGGGAGCAGGGAAGAACATGGATAGTATGTGTCCACGTCCAGCCACCCTTAGAGGCGAAGGGGGGGAGGGAATTGGGTTTTTGGGTATAACCTGCACTCCCAGCTGGTGCCAAATTGATTCAACCACCTGCAACTTGGCTTAAGGGTCAGATGGACCCCCTCATTGATCTTCAAATACTGGGAGCAGTGACCATATCTACGCTCAAGTGAGCAGTACACATTGGCAAAGGGAATGTTGAACTCGAGGGCAGTGTTTCTAATGATAGTGTTTACAGCTTGGATGTTGCGTGATTTTGCTTCTTCCCCCGCTCTTTGTGGCTGCCACAAGGATGATGTTTGCAGTCGGGTGAGCTTGGCATATGCAATGAACTGCATGGCGGAAGTGCTCTCTGAGAGCAGAAGGATTAAACTGGACTACCCGAGGGTGTGCATCATTACCACCTAGCCAAATGGCGACGTCTTCATGAGATCGGATGTCCTGCCTGTCGATCAGCTCCTGGATGTGGTGGGCTCTTTCTCCGGATTTGAAGGTGCAGGTAAGGTACTGTGAATTGGGGATGCCCCTTGGTTTGAAAACTGCAGTGGTATGCCTATGTATCTTTTTCTATACCATATAATGGGTGTCTATGACGTCACTGCTGTTCTTTTTTGTCACACAAAGATGGATGTTTTATTGATTATCAAAAAAGTATGAAACTAATATGTAGACTTGCATTTGGATAACATGGTGCATAAACCAAAGTGAATGCTCTTTGAATTTTGCTATATTTTGATCTGTATAGTGTCTAGAACATTTAAGAAAGTCTCAAAGTGTGCTTTGAGGCCACCTAGTGAGGCCACCATACGATGCTTTTATGACCCAGGTGACTACAGCATACTACTGAGCCCTGGAAAGGACATCCATTTTCTACACATTTTTTTTTCATTTTCCTTTTCGCAACTTTTTATTTTCGTTTCCGCAAGTTAAATTTTCGTTTCTGCAAATTTTCATTTTCGTTTCTGCAAGTTAAATTTTCGTCTCCGCATCTTATACTTTTGTCTCGATGATATGACATGACTTTTTTGAAGAAATGGACATTTTTTTTTGTACAGAAGTTGCGGAAATGAAAATAAAAGTTGCGGAAACAAAAATAAAAGTTGCGGAAACGAAAATTGAACTTCAAATAGGTAGAAAACAGATTCCTTTCTAGGGCTCCGTACTACCCAACTACTAAGTTGCACAAACGAACTACCATGGACCTAAACAGTACACTGTGTAGGTATATGCAACTAGACTAAGTTGTGAAAATGAAAAAAAGTTGGTAAAACAAAAAAGTGTAGAAAACAGATGTCCCTTTCAGGGCTCCATAATACCCAGACTCCAAAGGTCTCAACCACAGTGTTCTAATTAGAGAATAGACAACGATCTTCTTCACATTGAGACTGACTGTTGTCCTATAATGCACGAATGCATCTTTCCTTTTTTTTCTTTTTTTTTTTTTTTGGGGGGGGGAGAACACTCAGTCCTTCTTTTTCCTTCAAACCCACTTTTCCCCAGGATAATTTTATTATGTACATCATCATTTTTGGGGTGAAACTTAAAATCTAACGTCATCATTTTTAGGTTCGGGCCCCCGCAATGGGGCACTCCGCCATTCTACTTATCCCCCTCCCCCCATCATTTCATCATCCTGGGTTCAGGTCCCCCTTTGAGGCTGAAAAAGAATATATACAGTGTCTTTACAGTTTTACTATATATACAATTTGTACAAGAGGGAATCACATTCTCACCTTGTATTTACAAAACAAAAGACCAACCTTAGTCTCTCTTCTTAACAATTGCATTATTGTTAGCCAAAGCAGAATTTGACTAGTTTTAATCTTTTCAGGTCTACATTAAATCTGAATGTCAGCTCAGCCAAAATCAGTTCTATTAGTCATAGGGATGTAATATTTTTCCTTTCCTTATACCTCTTACATCTTACAAACCATACCTGATGTTTATTTATGGCCAAAAGCAAAAGGATGATAGGTTTGAATTTTTCCCAGTTTCTTGGGAGGATATTAAAGAACATAGTGGCTCGGTCCAAAAGAACAATAGAACCAACTACGCCTTCAATCAAGCTCTCTATTATTTCTAAAACTGGAGCTATGAATGGACACAGTAAAAATAGGTGTGTAAGGTCTTCAAATCCCCTGTCACAAAGGGGACATTTGTTAGAGGGTGTAGTAAATGGGCTATGTTTATGTTGCTTTTCATTAAGGGGAAGTATATTGTGCACCACCCTCCAATTCAGGTCCCTTAGGGCGGGACACAGAAATGGATTGTGTGCATTTTTCCAAGCTGTAGCAAAGTTAACCAAAAGATTCATGTTTCTCAGAGAAACTGCTAGCTTTTCTGCTACTTCATCTAAGAGTAAGGTGTAAATCTTCTTACTATTCATTAGAGACAGGTCAATATCAGGATACTTTTTAACAAAACCCTGGAAATTTGATAACGCTTCCCTGTAAAAGGGGGGAATGGTGTCGCAATGAGGAAGGGAATTACTCCCGTAGTCAGGCCTCCACTTCCTCAAGTGAAATCCAATAAACTATATAGCAAAATATGTCCAGAGGTTCTGGATATCCTTATAAAGGAGGTCTATAATGTGCATTATTCTAAATGCCTTCAATTTGAAGAGATGTGGACAACCTTTTGGCCACCTTTGGAAAAATCAGACACCATGCAGGTTCTTTTAACTCTATCTTGACCCTTCCAAATGAAATTAAACATAGAGCTATCAAAGATTTTTAGGTGTTTTTTTATCCAAAAGGAGAACCTTTCCTACATACCACAATTTGGAACAGGCAAATATATTGGCTAATAGAGATCTACCTCTAAAAGAGGTGTTTCTCCACTGTCAAGCTAATAAAACATTTTGAAATTTCATGGCAATTGGACTCCAATTGATTTCTTCCATAATTTCTGGATTTTTTGAAAAATAGACTCTGAGCATTCTCAGCTGACTGTAAGTAAAATTAATGCTGTGAACATGGTTGGATTTTGAAGAAAGGCTTTCAAACCACAAACCTTTACATTTCTCAGGATTCAGCTTAGCCCCTGAAGCTCTGCCAAAGCTGGCTGAGACTTCAAGGACAGCCTTCACCGAAGATTCATTTTTAAGTACAACTGTGGTATCATCTGCATATTGCACCACCTTAAGTTCTCCATCAAATCCAGGAATATTAGCTTCTTGGATTTTTGGGGAGAAGCATAACATTCTTGTAAGGGGTTCTATATAAATTACATACAGTAAAGGGGAATGGCCACAGCCTTGCCGGACAGACCTTTCCACTTTAAAAGAGGGGGAAATAAAGCCATTTACCTGTACACAGGATTCTATATCTGTGTACAGAAGTTTGACCCAAGATATGAAATCTGGGCCAAAACCATACCTTTGTAAACAAAGGAACATGTACTCGTGTGACACCCGATCGAAAGCTTTCGCTTGATCGAGGTTAAGGATGCCACATGGTATATTCTTTAAATTGACATAATTGAATAAAGATCTAACTAAATAGAGTTGATCTGTAATAGACAATCTGTTTGTCAGGGATTTTGAAACTATCTTATAATCTACTGTAAGCAAAGTAATGGGTCTGCAACAGGTAAGAAGTTCTTTCCTGTTGGGGTCTGCAAATTAAAGTTATAACTCCTCTCCTCTGAGAGGGACAAAGGATTCCCTCTTCAAAAGATGTATTAATGATATTTACAAAATCTTTTCCAAAAAGGTGAAAGAAGGCCATATAAAACTCCTTGGGAAGACCATCCAAGCCTGGGGTTTTATCATCCTTCATACCTTTTAAAGCTTCCCAGCATTCCGCTGTGGTAATGGGACCTTCACAGGACAACTTGTCCTCAACCCCCAAAAAAGGTAAATTAGCAGTAAAATTTTGAACAGTGTCCAAATCGAAGGTACTTTGGAAAATAAATCTACATAAAATTCTCTACAGACATTAATAATGTCTTTTTTGTCCAAAATTTCAACATTATCAACTAAAAGCTTATCTATCAATTTATCCTTCCCCTTAGAAATTTCTCTCCTGAGAAAGTAAGAAGAAGGTTTTTCTTCATGGTCTATTTTATCTAGCTTGGCCCGCAATCGGGCCCCCTCAACTTTAGCTTGGAGAAGAGTTTTTAGATCTTTATCTAAACTGACAATCTCCTCTGCAAAAACACCTGCAGCTGATAATTCCAAATCTCTTAATATAGTCAATTCATTTTCTATATCTCGTATATCTGCTTTCTTCTTTGCAGCTATCCTTTTAGATTGTTTGATAAGTACTTTTTTTAAACATACTTTGCAGTGCTCCCACCATCTGAGATCCTTGATCTCACATGATGAGAGCACTCTCCACAACTCTTTAATATTCTTAATTACATCTTCATCTTGGAAGATTGAAATATTACACTTCCAAAAGCCAGGTCCCATAAGTTTGCGCTCATGGTCCTGGACTTGGAAAACAACTAGGTCACGGTCAGAAAAGGAGCAGTGATGAATGGTTACTCTTTTGCTGAAAGGCAAAAAGTCATTATTTACATAAAACCTATCCAATCTGCAATATATTTCTCTATTATTGGTCCAGGTATATGCTTTACCAAGAGGAAATCTGTATCTGTATACATCTTCTAGTAAGTAATCTTTTTTAAGGTATTTTAATTCCTTAACTCCAGACTGACCCATATGACTAGATCCCCCCAGCTTATCCAAAGTGGGGTTCTCAATACAATTAAAATCTCCACTTAAAATTAAGTTATTGTTTCCATCTAAGATTTCCCGAAGGGAGGCAAAAAGTAAACCTCTTTCCAGGCCATTAATTGGTGCATAAATGTAAACAAGAGTGAAAGGTACATTATTAACTTTAAGACGGACTCCTACCACTCTACCGTCTGCATCTGAACAGTAGGAGTCTAGGTGATAAGTAATTAAATCTATTGTTTATCAAAATGCCAACCCCTCTGCTATCACTGCTTCCAAAACTCCAGAAACCTCTGGAGTTCAAGGCATCGGCTAACTTCTTACCCTCATCTGGGTTGATTATATGTGATTCTTGTAAAAAGATTATATCTATAAAGTGGTGTAAGAGGAAAAGAGACAAAAGAGAAACCTTCTCTCTATCTCTTAATCCTCTGATATTTAGGGTGGCTATTTTAATGGCCATGTTGAGTTTGAGGTGGAGATTTTAATGATGAGTTTTGGTAACCTTAGACCCCTTACGAGAGGAAGAAGGAGAAACGTATGTAGGCATCACTGCTGGCTGGACATGTGTAAAATCTCTTTTTCTCCTCTCATCCCCTTCTCTAGACCCTCCCCCTCTGTCCCTAGACCCTCCCCCTCCTCCGTTACTTACCCTCCCTGCCTTACTCAGTAGATTAGATGCCTTTTTAAAGAGTGTCTTATGGACAGGGATTTTACTCTGATGTTCCATATTGGGTTTCACTTTGGCAACTGGTTCTATTTCTACTAAAGTCTCTACAAAAACTGATCTTACTGTTTCTTTCTCTTCCACTACTTTCTTTGTATTTACTGGTTTTACTGTCTTTTCAGCTTGTTTACCCTGTTCTTTTGTTTTGCCGATTGGATTGGTGTCTGAGGCTCCTTTCTCTCCGGTGCTGCTTTTTTCGCTTTGTCTGTAGACTTTGCCAACGGTGGAAATGATTCTGGAGGTGGCATCACATTCTGTGCAGCCTGAAAGAGAGAAGACAGACCTGCCCTTGCCCGTTCTTTGAGTGGGCACGAACTTCTCACATGACCATCACGCCCACACCTCCAACATACTGGAGGCCTACCAGCTACTGAGATGTGCATCTCAATCTTATCACCTTCAAAAATGATTTCTCTTTTGTGGGGCAATTGACTTACATCTCCATACACCTTCACCCTTCTGATTTCGATGCCGTGGCGGCCAAAGGGGGATTTCTCAGCTGTAATGTATGCAACATTTAGTGAACCAAAAACATGTCTCTTCAGAAAATCATCTTCAACATATAGTGGAACATTATGGAGACGAACCATGGTATGGGGCCTGATCCACTTAAAAGAACCAGTTACAGGGGACACTTCTGCCACCTTTCGAATTGTAAAAGTCGAAACCCCTAGAAATACTGTTTTGTGGCCCACAAATTCTTCACAAGCTCTTTTACTGTTGAATACTACATGCCATTCTGATTTATACTGATAGATGGCTTTTATGTGGACTGGATTGATAAGTAACTCTACACAATCTACAATCATATCCCTATCCAATCTGACTGGGCCAACCTCAATAGCAGCTGTACGAAAAACCATGCGAAAGTTATCGCTATACCCTTCTGCTTGGTTTTGCTGAACCTCATCATCTGACGCAATGCCAGACAGCACTGGTGAATCTGGGGTGTCTGGTTGACGTTGAGCATCCTGTGAACCAACGACTGTCTCGGCTGCTGCCTTCTCAGATGCTGCCTTCACTGCTGCTGCCTTCGCTGCTGCATTCTGGCGACGACGCTCTTTGTTGGACATGACTTGGGTGAAGCAGTCCCCGTCATCCGTCTCCATCAGGTCATCTTCTTGTGCCTGCTGACCTGGAGTCAGAAGATCATCCTCCCAAGAGTCTGATCCTCCTCCTCCAGAGTCCAACCCATCGTGGCTGGCCATCTGAAGTAAAAAGGGTCCTCACACCAAGGCCTCAAGACCCCAACTCAGGGGCCCCGAGTGTATAACCGAGGGGACGACCGAAAAACTGGAGACCCCAAACAGCATCCACCCCTATCCAGCTCAGGAGAGGCGTGTGTACAAACGCTGCCGCGGTCAAAAGATACCACCAATCGCCCTGGGGAATACTGTAAATATCTCCTGTGCAAGGTAAGTACCTGAAGAAACATACTATAGGAATGATCCCTAAAAGTAAGATCTTAGTCTATAGACTTGTTGTATTGTTCCTCCCCACGGAAATCTTTAGTAAAAGGCAAAAGATGGAATGATTAGTGGGTAATAGCTGTTTAATTGCTAAGGTCATATTCATGGTGGGAAAACTACATCAGGCATAATTTTGATGGAGAACCCTCTTTAACCTGTCAAGCCATTACGTCCTGGGTATGCCGACCCTCACAGATTGCTGAGCTGTGGCCCGTTGGACAATAGAGAGTAGGGAAGAGTTTTATCTTTGGTTTTATTGGCACCCTTCGGTTAGGCAGGGTTTCAAAAATTAGTCTGTAGACTCATTGTATTGTTCCTCCCCACGGAAATCTTTAGTGAAAGGCGAAAGATTTTTTTTTTTTCTCCCCTTCCCCTCGTTTTTAAACTATTTAACTTTAAACTATTATACTTAAGGACTTTTCACTTTTATTCTGGAGGAAAGGGATTTTCTTCTTTTTTTTTCATCATTTTCATTTTTTTTTCATCATTTTCAGCAATTTATCATTTTCATAACAATTGATTTTCCATCATGGATCTGGCCCCCTAAACGGGAAACTCAGCCCCTGAAAAGGAAGGTACATGGTTCATTAAAAACAGGTAAAGTGAATATCCTTGGTAGAGACCAAAATCTCAGGACCTTGGATATCACTCAACAATCAAATTAAAAACCCATTTATTATTCTTCAAAGAACATAGGGCATTAGACTGCCCCCACCATTTATTAAAATCCTTCTCCTTTAGCCTTTTTAGATCGAGTTCAAAACGAAATCTTAGAGAGGCCAAAAACAAATTTAAAAGATCTAGAGAAACTAGTTTCTTTCTTTCCATTTTTACCTTGTTCCTAATAATCCAAACACTTTGTTTGTATATTGCTAGAACTAGGAGGACTATAGGAATATATTTTCTTAATTCCTGAGGTAGGATATTGAATAACATTGTATCTCTTTGTAGAATGCAAGTTTTACCGGATATTTCTCTAAAGATATTTTCAATAATTTTGAGAACCGGATTGACAAAATCGCATAGAAGGAAAATATGAATCAAGTCTTCTGAACTGGTTTTACAAAGAGGACATTTTGGTGTAAATGCTTTGTTTTGTCTATGCAACTTAGAGTTGTTGGGTAGAATGTCATGAGCTACTCTCCAAACAAAATGTTTTAGCCTGGAGTCTAAAATTGAGTGGTTCACACTTTTCCAAATAAGATTAAAATCAAGTAACAAGTTCTCTTGTTTCAAACATATAGCAGGTTTGACTTTATCCATGTTATTACATAAATCATATAACTTCTTTGAGGTCATGATTCTCAAATCTACTTCTGGAAACTTTTCAGTGAAATCTTTAAAATCTCTTAAGGCCTGGATGTAAAAGGGTGGTATTTCATCAGCGTGTGGAATGGAATTGCTGGCATAGCTACTGTTCCACTTCCTGACGTGGAAACCTACAAAGTAAATAGCAAAGTACATCCATGGAGATTTCTTTTCTGCATATATTAAATCTATCATATGTTTTATACGGAAGCTTTCAATTTTAGGCTGATGCTGATTACCTTTTGGCCTCCTTGACTATAATCCTTATACATTACATCTCTTTTAACTCTGTCAATATCTTGCCAAGTGAAATTGAACATAGCACGATTGAATGATTTGAGATGGATTTCGTCTAGGTCTAAAATCTGGCCCACAAGCCATAGCTTTGAACAAGCCATGACATTGGTGATTATAGCTTTTCCTCTATATGTAAGTTTTCTAGCTTTCCAGTCAGTCAAGACTTTTTGGAAAGAAAGTAATACAGGATCCCAGTTGCCTTTCAGACATAAACTGGAATCTTTATAGAATTTTAAACCCAAACATTTAAGTTCTAGACATTCAAAGGAGATATCATAAACTATGTCTTCTCTACGAGCAAAAGCCCCTATGAAAAGACCTTTTGAATTCTCCTTATTTAATTTAGCACCCGAGGCTTTTTGGAATTTAGAACTAATTTCAAGAACTTCTTTTACAGAAGGGTCATTTCTAACTTGTCTTACTGATTGTTCAATAGAAAAAGGCTCAGAAAAGAACCCATTAACTAGAACACTAGAAGTAATATTAGTGTATAATAGCTTTACCCATGAAATAAAATCGGGCCCAAAATTATAGGCTTTCAATATAGTAAATAAGTATTCATGGGAGACTCGATCAAAAGCCTTGGCTTGATCGAGACTCAATAGTCCATAGGGTATATCCCTTACATTGACATAATCAAATAGTGAGCAGATCAGATGTAGCTGATCATGAATAGATCTGCCTGGAACAGCACAAGTCTGTTCCATGCCTATCAAAGAAGAAATAACTTTTGATAATCTATTACATAGACTTTTAGATATTAGTTTATAATCCACTGTAAGTAGTGAAATTGGTCTCCAGCATGACAAGAGGTTTTTCCTGTCCCTATCCTTACAGATTAGGGTAATAACCCCTTTCCTTTGGGTAGGGCAGAGGATACCTTGTCCAAAAGAGAGATTGATGACATCAACAAAATCTTTACCGAATAACCTAAAGAACTTGATATAAAATTCCTTAGGGAGTCCATCTATACCAGGGCTTTTGTTGTCCTTCATTTTTTTCAAACTACTATATACTTCCTCAGCAGTGAGTAGGCCCTCACATGCTAGCCTGTCCTCCTCATTCAAGGAGGGCAGGTTGGAAGCGAAATCAGATATAACAGCCTGATCTACAGGCTCTTCAGCAAAGAGGTTTTTATAAAATCCCTGCAGGCATTGGTGATTCCTGCCTGGTCTTTCATAATACTATCTTCCACTTTTAATTCAGATATGATTTTGTCTTTCCCTCTGGTTACTTCTTTTCTTAAGAAAAAGCTTGAGGGTTTTTCATCTAGTTCTAAATAATCTAGCCTGGCTCTTAAACGAGCCCCTCTTGCTTTATCCAAAAGGGCTTGGTCTAATCGTTTTTCAAAAAAGGAAATTTTATCCGAAACATCCCATGTATTTTGCATATGTATTTTTCTATAAAAGTTAATTAATCCCTCTAATTTTTTAATGTTCTCTTTTTTTTTCTTTTGAAATTCTATATGAATGTCTTTTAATAAGACCTTTAAATTGTATTTTACAGTTCTCCCACCAGTAAAGATCCTTATGGGTCTGGGCTGATAAAATAGCATATAGACTTTCCATATCTTTGACTAGTAGGGGGTCATCTAATATAGATACATTGCATTTCCAGAAGCCAGGTCCCCTGCCACACTGGTCAAGGTCCCCTACCTCTAGAAGTACAAAGTTGTGATCGGATTTTGTGCATGGAAAGATTTCAATATTTTTGACATATTTAATAAGATTTGTATCAACATAGAATCTATCTAATCTGGAATATACACCTTGGCCTGAAAAAGTATAGTCTCTGCTTAGAGGATGTTTAAATCTATAAACATCCTCCAAGCAGAAGGTACGTTTTAAATCTTCCATTTCCTTAGATCCATCCGATCCACCTGTTGGATCTCCTCCAGCTCTATCTAGAAAAGGGTTTTCGACAAAATTAAAATCACCACCCAAAATTATATTGTTGTTACCCACCAATAGTTTGGATAGAGCAGTCAAATGACCCCTTCTCTCCACCCTATAGTTGGGTTCATAGACATTTAAAAAAGTATACTTTGCCTCAGAGAAGGTAGCATGAGTGCCCACGCATCTTCCTTCGGCATCTGTATAATAGGCATCGATCTTAATATTAAATGTATTTCTAAACAAGATTGCCACTCCTCTGCTACGGATCTCTCCATGGCTCCAGTAGCCATAAAAACCTAATGTATTTTCAATTTGTTTGGCTTCTGTGGCCGAGGTTGTGTGGGTTTCTTGGAGAAAAACTATGTCTACAAAATGGTGTATTAAGAACATGGATATAACTGAGAGTTTGGATGGGTCTTTAAGACCCTTACAATTAATTGTGGTGATTTTGAAACCCATTTTTGTAAAAGGAGATTACAGGTTCTCACCCGTAGGGTGAGATTCTGTTTTTTGTTTTTTTTCCTTTCTTTCTAAAGAGCTACCCCTGCTCTGGGTAGTGCATTCTGGAAATAATGGTAATATTGGACTCGGTAGGACGGGTTTGGGAGTGAGAGTTTCCTCTGGCTCCTTGAAGGGAGATTGGATCACTCTGTGAGATTTCCATCTCCTCTTCCCTGTTCCCCCTTATGGACTCAGTACCCGTGACCTTTTCCTTCATATCACTTTTGTTCGGTTTGATAACTCTTTATTTACCTTGTGTGGCCCCATTTGCACCAGTAGCCCCCGACATAAATTTAGCTGAGTCGCGAATACGTCTTTCATCTGCTTTTGACATTCTTGGAACCTCTGTGACTAGGGGGTACTCTGTGGGATCTCTTACCTCCGGAGCCATGCCTGCTTTGGGGGGTGCAGAGGCGGCGGTGGCAGTGGACGGAGCCAAGGTGTTTTCCCCCTGCTCCTGCCCTTCCTCCTCCTCCTCATCCCAACCCTCTGCATGGCTAACTCCGGTAGTTCTGGCTACAAAGGTCTTGCTCCAATGATCATTTTTACATACACCTCTTACATGGCCTCTTTGCCTACATCTTAGACATAATGGGGCCCTTCCCGGGACTGTGACCAAAAGTGAGATCCTTTTCCCAAGGAAGAAAACAGCTGGGGTATCTGGAACATCTTGTTCCTCGTCATATTCTACTCTCACTCTTTTTACACCATTTATTTTCCCCTCACTTACTGAACTTTCCTCTGTTACCGAAAGAACCTTGACCTTTCCACCCAGGGCTTCTTCAATCTTGCTTATTGGGAATACATGAGGTGCCCAATGTATCCGTACAAACTATTCGGGTCTTTTCCAAATGGGGGTCCCATCCTCTAGCAATGTACCAACAGCTCTTACTATGTATTGTTTGCCCGCAATATTCAAAGTTTTAAGATCAACAAACTCCCCCCCGTACACCATCTGAAGTAAAAGTGATCTGCCATGAGTTTTGCTGTCTTACTATAGCTTTTACATGATCTAATGATGAATACTCATCAATTACAGATACCACCTGGGTGCGACTAAGGGGTGCTCGGTCCATGACTATCTCAGCAGTGTTAAGAAAGTCTTGGAGTTCGAGATCTGTAAGTGTAGTGTCGTCATGGTGATGCTGCTGCTGCTGCTGCTGCTGCTGTTGCTGCTGCCGCTGCCGCTGCTGTTGCTGCTGCTGCCGGGCCTGCTGTTGTTGCTGTTTAGCTAGCTGCTTTTGTTGACGGCGCTCTGCTTCCTTCTTGTACTGTTGGTTCTGGTTCTGCTTAGAAGATGTAGAAGAAGATGCGGCAGCAGAGCTGCCATTTGTTTTTCTACAATGACCCACTTCGGTCCGTAACCCAGGCTTATCTCCATCATGGGGATGGCCCTCTACTGACTGAGATTCCATCTCCACACCTCCAGTAGCCATAGGCTGGCTATTGCCAATCTGTCTACTACAGTAGAGGAGCGTACCACCAAGTAGCTCAAGCAGTATGATATCCAGAAAAATCCACCTGCCACAGTAATACGGCGTATCAGTGATAGCCGCACCAGTGCCACACCTGGATGAACTCAGCTCATCAGCCACAGGAATCTTTAGTAAAAGGCGAAAGATTTTTTTTTTTTTTTTTTTTCCCTTTCCCATCTTTTTTAAACTATTTAACTTTAAACTATTATACTTAAGGACTTTTCACTTTTATTCTGGGGGAAAGGGATTTTCATGATTTTCATTTTTGTTTTCATCATTTTCATCAATTCATCATTTTCATAACAATTGATTTTCCATCATGGTTCTGGCCCCCTAAACGGGAAACTCAGCCCCTGAAAAGGAAGGTACATGGTTCATTAAAAAAAGGTAAAGTGAATATCCTTGGTAGAGACCAATGTCTCAGGACCTTGGATATCACTCAACAATCAAATTAAAAACCGCTTTATTATTCTTCAAAGAACATAGGGCATTAGACTGCCCCCACCATTTCTTAAAATCCTTCTCCTTTAGCCTTTTTAGATCGAGTTCAAAACGAAACAAGGAATTTTTACCTTGTTCCTAATAATCCAAACACTTTGTTTGTATATTGCTAGAACTAGGAGGACTATAGGAATATATTTTCTTAATTCCTGAGGTAGGATATTGAATAACATTGTATCTCTTTGTAGAATGCAAGTTTTACCGGATATTTCTCTAAAGATATTTTCAATAATTTTGAGAACCGGATTGACAAAATCGCATAGAAGGAAAATATGAATCAAGTCTTCTGAACTGGTTTTACAAAGAGGACATTTTGGTGTAAATGCTTTGTTTTGTCTATGCAACTTAGAGTTGTTGGGTAGAATGTCATGAGCTACTCTCCAAACAAAATGTTTTAGCCTGGAGTCTAAAATCGAGTGGTTCACACTTTTCCAAATAAGATTAAAATCAAGTAACAAGTTCTCTTGTTTCAAACATATAGCAGGTTTGACTTTATCCATGTTATTACATAAATCATATAACTTCTTTGAGGTCTACTTCTGGAAACTTTTCAGTGAAATCTTTAAAATCTCTTAAGGCCTGGATGTAAAAGGGTGGTATTTCATCAGCGTGTGGAATGGAATTGCTGGCATAGCTACTGTTCCACTTCCTGACGTGGAAACCTACAAAGTAAATAGCAAAGTACATCCATGGAGATTTCTTTTCTGCATATATTAAATCTATCATATGTTTTATACGGAAGGCTTTCAATTTTATGCTGATGCTGATTACCTTTTGGCCTCCTTGACTATAATCCTTATACATTACATCTCTTTTAACTCTGTCAATATCTTGCCAAATGAAATTGAACATAGCACGATTGAATGATTTGAGATGGATTTCGTCTAGCTCTAAAATCTTGCCCACATGCCATAGCTTTGAATAAGCCATGACATTGGTGTTTGGTTTGGTTTGGTTTGGTTGATTTTACCTCCACTAATAGTAATTAAAAGTTAGCAGAGAGACTATGTTTTGATTCTTTCCTATTTTGCCCCTACTTATCATAGGGCAATGCCTAACTGGCTAAGGCTTCTTTATATTTCATATTTTGCAAAAGAGCTTGGTTTCCCGCAGGAAATCAAGAATCTCCTTGTTTCCAGTGCTGTGGAAAACACTGTTCATTGTCGTTGGATTTTTTCAGGAATTTCTTCCTGCTTCTCTTGGTTGCCTGACAATGTAGCATGAGATGTTCCACACTCAGCTGAGTGTTGCATGCCTGACATACAGGTGCCACTTCACCTTTCAGAAGGTGACTGTGTGTCAGTTTGGTGTGACCAGTCCTTAGACGGGTCAGTTTCACCTGTTCCGATCTTGTCAGGTTTTCTTCTGTAAAAGTTTTGCCGACTGTTGGTCGGATGGTTCGCAGCTTGCTGGCATTTCCAGCGTTCCATCTGCTCTGCCATTTTTCCTGAACATGGACTTTTGCCATGGGTAGGACATCTGTGTATGGCATTTGGTCGGCCCCTACAGGCCTCCTCAGAGCATTTTTTGCAGCAGTGTCTGCAGCCTCATTTCCTTCGATTCCTATGTGGCTTGGCACCCAACACATAACCACATCTTTATTTTTTGTCTTGTTTTCTGTGTACACTTCCCGGATGGCTCGGATTACAGCATTTTTTGGATATAGGTCACGTATGGCTTCTAGACATGGGTGGGAGTCTGAAAAGATGACAAATTTCTTCATCATCAAGACCTTGATCCATTTCAATGCCTGCAATAAAGCGTTTCCTTCTGCAGTGAAGATACTACTTTGTTTGTGGAGTGCCTTCTTCAGGTTACCAAAAGGTGTGTGGACAGCGAATCCAACATGGCTGCCATCTTTGGAACCATCAGTGAAAATGGCTTTGTGGTCATTGTACCTCCCCCTGAGTGCCCTGTATTCTTTCTCAAATACATGATCAGGGGTTTCGCTTTTCTTATTCTTGTCAAGGTCAAGGTTTACCTTTGGTGTCTCTTGCTCCCATGGAGGGGTCTTAGGGGGTTCGTCTGTCAGAATCCGTTTCATCGGAATCCTAGCCTCTTGGATCAGTGCTTTAGCTTTCACAGCCATCGGTTTGATGGCATTTAGTTTTCCTCTGTAAACATTGTTTTTGTTGTTGAAAATCAACTTGTGAGCTGGATTTGATGGATAAGCCCGCACACATATTGTATACTGTAGTGTAAGCTTCTCCCGGCGCAAGTCCAACGGTGGAATACCTGCCTCCACATGGAGGCTAGATGCCGGTGTTGTCCTAAATGCACCAAGACATAGTCGGAGTCCCTGATTTTGGATGGGTTTCAAACCATCCAAATAAGACTTTGGGGCAGAGGCATAGACCATCGACCCATAGTCTAGACGTGACTGAATGTACATCTTGTACAGGGTCAGTAGAGTCTCTTTGTCACATCCCCAATCTGGATGACTGAGGACTTTTCCTCTATATGTAAGTTTTCTAGCTTTCCAGTCAGTCAAGACTTTTTGGAAAGAAAGTAATGCAGGATCCCAGTTGCCTTTCAGACATAAACTGGAATCTTTATAGAATTTTAAACCCAAACATTTAAATTCTAGACATTCAAAGGAGATATCATAAACTATGTCTTCTCTACGAGCAAATGCCCCTATGAAAAGACCTTTTGATTTCTCCTTATTTAATTTAGCACCCGAGGCTTTTTGGAATTTAGAACTAATTTCAAGAACTTCTTTTACAGAAGGGTCGTTTCTAATGACTACCGTAGTATCATCTGCGTATTGGATGACTTTTAGTTCTTTACCATAGCCCGGAATAGGTAAGCCTTGAATTTTTGGGGACAGGCAAAGCTTCCTGGTGAGAGGTTCAATTGAGAGAACATAAAGGAGGGGGGATAATCCACACCCTTGTCTTACTGATTGTTCTATAGAAAAAGGGTCAGATAAGAACCCATTAACTAGAACACTAGAAGTAATATTAGTGTATAATAGCTTTACCCATGAAATAAAATCGGGCCCAAAATTATAGGCTTTCAATATAGTAAATAAGTATTCATGGGAGACTCGATCAAAAGCCTTGGCTTGATCGAGACTCAATAGTCCACAGGGTATATCCCTTACATTGACATAATCAAATAGTGAGTGGATCAGATGTAGCTGATCATGAATAGATCTGCCTGGAACAGCACAAGTCTGTTCCATGCCTATCAAAGAAGAAATAACTTTTGATAATCTATTACATAGACTTTTAGATATTAGTTTATAATCCACTGTAAGTAGTGAAATTGGTCTCCAGCATGACAAGCATGTCCCTATCCTTACAGATTAGGGTAATAACCCCTTTCCTTTGGGTAGGGCAGAGGATACCTTGTCCAAAAGAGAGATTGATGACATCAACAAAATCTTTACCGAATAACCTAAAGAACTTGATATAAAATTCCTTAGGGAGTCCATCTATACCAGGGCTTTTGTTGTCCTTCATTTTTTTCAAACTACTATATACTTCCTCAGCAGTGAGTAGGCCCTCACATGCTAGCCTGTCCTCCTCATTCAAGGAGGGCAGGTTGGAAGCGAAATCAGATATAACAGCCTGATCTACAGGCTCTTCAGCAAAGAGGTTTTTATAAAAATCCCTGCAGGCGTTGGTGATTCCTGCCTGGTCTTTCATAATACTATCTTCCACTTTTAATTCAGATATGATTTTGTCTTTCCCTCTGGTTACTTCTTTTCTTAAGAAAAAGCTTGAGGGTTTTTCATCTAGTTCTAAATAATTTAGCCTGGCTCTTAAACGAGCCCCTCTTGCTTTATCCAAAAGGGCTTGGTCTAATCGTTTTTCAAAAAAGGAAATTTTATCCGAAACATCCCATGTATTTTGCATATGTATTTTTCTATAAAAGTTAATTAATCCCTCTAATTTTTGAATGTTCTCTTTTTTTTCTTTTGAAATTCTATATGAATGTCTTTTAATAAGACCTTTAAATTGTATTTTACAGTTCTCCCACCAGTCCAGATCCTTATGGGTCTGGGCTGATAAAATAGCATATAGACTTTCCATATCTTTGACTAGTAGGGGATCATCTAATATAGATACATTGCATTTCCAGAAGCCAGGTCCCCTGCCACACTGGTCAAGGTCCCCTACCTCTAGAAGTACAAAGTTGTGATCGGATTTTGTGCATGGAAAGATTTCAATATTTTTGACATATTTAATAAGATTTGTATCAACATAGAATCTAATCTGGAATATACACCTTGGCCTGAATAAGTATAGTCTCTGCTTAGAGGATGTTTAAATCTATAAACATCCTCCAAGCAGAAGGTATGTTTTAAATCTTCCATTTCCTTAGATCCATCCGATCCACCTGTTGGATCTCCTCCAGATCTATCTAGAAAAGGGTTTTCGACAAAATTAAAATCACCACCCAAAATTATATTGTTGTTACCCACCAATAGTTTGGATAGAGCAGTCAAATGACCCCTTCTCTCCACCCCATAGTTGGGTTCATAGACATTTAAAAAAGTATACTTTGCCTCAGAGAAGGTAGCATGAGTGCCCACGCATCTTCCTTCGGCATCTGTATAATAGGCATCGATCTTAATATTAAATGTATTTCTAAACAAGATTGCCACTCCTCTGCTACGGATCTCTCCATGGCTCCAGTAGCCATAAAAACCTAATGTATTTTCAATTTGTTTGGCTTCTGCGGCCGAGGTTGTGTGGGTTTCTTGGAGAAAAACTATGTCTACAAAATGGTGTATTAAAAACATGGATATAACTGAGAGTTTGGATGGGTCTCTAAGACCCTTACAATTAATTGTGGTGATTTTGAAACCCATTTTTGTAAGAGGAGATTACAGGTTCTCACCCGTAGGGTGAGATTCTGTTTTTTGTTTTTTTCCCTTTCTTTCTGAAGAGCTACCCCTGCTCTGGGTAGTGCATTCTGGAAATGATAGTAATATTGGACTTAGTTCCACATCGGTAGGACGGGTTTGGGAGTGAGAGTTTCCTCTGGCTCCTTGAAGGGAGATTGGATCACTCTGTGAGATTTCCATCTCCTCTTACCCGTTCCCCCTTATGGACACAGTACCCGTGACCTTTTCCTTCATATCACTTTTGTTCGGTTGGATAACTCTTTCTTTACCTTGTGTGGCCCCATTTGCACCATTAGCCCCCGACATAAATTTAGCTGAGTCGCGAATACGTCTTTCATCTGCTTTTGACATTCTTGGAACCTCTGTGACTAGGGGGTACTCAGTGGGATCTCTTACCTCCGGAGCCATCCCTGCTTTGGGGGGTGCAGAGGCGGCGGTGGCAGTGGACGGAGCCAAGGTGTTCTCCCCCTGCTCCTCCCCTTCCTCCTCCTCATCATCATCCCAACCCTCTGCATGGCTAACTCCGGTAGTTCTGGCTACAAAGGTCTTGCTCCAATGATCATTTTTACATACACCTCTTACATGGCCTCTTTGCCTACATCTTAGACATAATGGGGCCCTTCCCGGGACTGTGACCAAACGTGAGATCCTTTTCCCCAGGAAGAAAACAGCTGGGGTATCTGGAACATCTTGTTCCTCGTCATATTCTACTCTCACTCTTTTTACACCATTTATTTTCCCCTCACTTACTGAACTTTCCTCTGTTACCGAAAGAACCTTGACCTTGCCACCCAGGGCTTCTTCAATCTTGCTTTTTGGGAATACATGAGGTGCCCAATGTATCCGTACAAACTGTTTGGGTCTTTTCCAAATGGGGGTCCCATCCTCTAGCAATGTACCAACAGCTCTTACTATGTATTGTTTGCCCGCAATATTCAAAGTTTTAAGATCAACAAACTCCCCCCATACACCATCTGAAGTAAAAGTGATCTGCCATGAGTTTTGCTGTCTTACTATGGCTTTTACATGATCTAATAATAAATATTCATCAATTACAGATACCACCTGGGTGTGACTAAGGGGTGCTCGGTCCATGACTATCTCAGCAGTGTTAAGAAAGTCTTGGAGTTCGAGATCTGTAAGTGTAGTGTCGTCATGGTGATGCTGCTGCTGCTGCTGCTGCCGCTGCTGCTGCTGCTGCTGCCGTTGCTGCTGCTGTTGTTGCTGCTGGGCCTACTGTTGTTGCTGTTTAGCTAGCTGCTGTTGTCAACGGCGCTCTGCTTCCTTCTTGTGATGTTGGTTCTGGTTCTGCTTAGAATCTGAAGAAGATGTAGAAGAAGATGCGGCAGCAGAGCTGCCATTTGTTTTTCTACGATGACCCACTTCGGTCTATAACCCAGGCTTATCTCCATCATGGGGATGGCCCTCTCCTGACTGAGATTCCATCTCCACACCTCCAGTAGCCATGGGCTGGCTATTGCCAATCTGTCTACCACAGTACAGGAGCGTACCACCAAGTAGCTCAAGCAGTATGATATCCAGAAAAATCCACCTGCCACAGTAATACGGCGTATCAGTGATAGCCGCACCAGTGCCACACCTGGATGAACTCAGCTCATCAGCCACAGAAATCTTTAGCAAGGCGAAAGATTTATGCGTGGAATGAAGAGAAACCAGAGTTGCCTGAATCTCCCACCTGTAGGTATAGTCATAGAAAAATTGGAACCTCAGAAAAGGTGTTGTCCATGCCTAGCCTTTAGGTTTGCATGATTCTGCGTTGCCTGGTTGATATCTGATGCACAGTGAAAGGTTTGGGGGTTTTCATGGAAATGATTTGTACACCATCATGTGCATTGAATGGTAACTGTCTCACACACATGGGGATGGTTGAGGAAACTATCTGAGAAAACACTGACATTGCATAGAGCTGCCACCTGGTGGCCACTGAATGAACTAGAGGAGATTTGGCTTGATATGCTCTAGGGGTGGCAACACACTTCTTTCTCCTTTGTGAAAGATGGAATGATTAGTGGGTAATAGCTGTTTAATTGCTAAGGTCATATTCATGGTGGGAAAACTACATCAGGCATAATTTGACAGCTTAGGTCATATTGATGGTGGGAAAACTACATCAGGCATAATTTTGATGGAGAACCCTCTTTAACCTGTCAAGCCATTACGTCCTCGTCCTCGGTATGCCGACCCTCACAGATTGCTGAGCTGTGGCCAGTTGGACAATAGAGAGTAGGGAAGAGTTTTATCTTTGGTTTTATTGGCACCCTGCGGTTAGGCAGGGTTTAAAAAATTAGTCTATAGACTCATTGTATTGTTCCTCCCCACGGAAATCTTTAGTAAAAGGCGAAAGATTTTTTTTTTTTTTTTCCCCTTAATTAAGTTTTAAAATATTAATTACAGGGATTTTCATTTTTATTCTGGGGGAAAAGGGTTTTCATTTTTTTTTTCATTTTTTTTTTCATCATTTCATCACTTTTCATCACAATTGATGTCCATCATGGTTCTGGCCCCCTCAAAGGGGTACCAGCCTCTGAAAAAAGAGATACATGAAATTAAAAACGGGGAGTGGATCCTTGGGCGAGACCAGTGTCTCAGGCCCTTGGACATTACTCAACAACTAATTTGAAAACCCATTTGTTGTTCTTAAAAGAACATAGGGCATTGGTCTGCCCCCACCACTTTTTAAAATCTTTCTCTTTTAACCTTTTATGGTCTAGATCAAAACGGAACCTTAGAGTGGCTAGAAACAAATTTAAAAGGTCTAATGAAACTAGTTTCTTTCTATCCATTTTGACCTTATTCCTAATGATCCAAACACTTTGTTTGTATATGGATAGTACAAGAAGAACTAAAGGTAAGTATTTCCTCAGTTCCTGAGGAAAAATATTGAATAGGATGGTATTCCTTTGCAAGATACAGGTTGAACCAGTCATTTCTCTAAAGATATTCTCAATAATTTTGAGTACAGGATTAACAAATTTGCACAACAGAAAAATATGAATCAAGTCTTCAGAGCCGGTTTTACAGAGGGGACATTTTTCTGATACTGATCTGTCTTGTCTATGCAATTTAGAATTGATAGGTAGAATATCATGGACTACTCTCCAAATGAAATCTTTGAGTCTGGAGTCTAGAATTTTATGATTGGCATTTTTCCAAATAAGATCAAAATCGAGTAACAAGTTTACTTGTTTCAAACATATTGCAGGACTGACCTTGTCCATATTATTACAGAGATCATATAACTTTTTGGAGGACATAATCCTCAAATCGACATCTGGAAATTTTGCTGTGAAATCTTTAAAGTCTCTTAGAGCCTGGATGTAAAAAGAAGGTATTGAATCAGCATGTGGAATGGCATTACTAGCATAGCCACTATTCCACTTTCTGAGGTGGAAACCTACAAAGTAAATGGCAAAATACATCCATGGGGATTTCTTTTCTGCATATATCAAATCTATTAGATGTTTTATACGGAAGGCTTTCAATTTTAGGCTGATGTTAGTAACCTTTTGTCCCCCATGACTATACTCTTTGTACATTACTTCTCTCTTTACTCTATCAATATCCTGCCAGATGAAATTGAACATAGCACCATTAAATGATTTCAGGTGTTTATCGTCTAGCTCCAAAATTTTGCCAACATGCCATAATTTAGAACAGGCCATGACGTTGGTGATAATAGCTTTCCCCTTATATGTAAGTTTTCTAATTTTCCAGTCTTTCAAAATTTTTTGGAAGGAAAGGAAAACATGATCCCAATTGCCAGGGAGGCATAATTGGGAATCTTTGTAGAATTTTATACCCAGACATTTTAGTTCCAAATTTTCAAAGGAAATGTCGCAAACTATGTCTTCCCTACGAGCAAGTGCCCCTATAAAAAGACCTTTGCATTTTTCCTTATTTAACTTAGCACCTGAGGCTTTTTGAAAATTAGAAGTAATTTCAATAACATTTTTAACAGAATGATCGTTTCTAATGACAATCGTCGTATCATCTGCGTATTGAATGACTTTAAGCTCTTTATCATATCCCGGGATAGGTAACCCTTGAACCTTTGGAGAAAGGCAGAGTTTCCTGGTCAGTGGTTCTACAGAGAGAACATAGAGCAAGGGGGATAATCCGCACCCTTGTCTAACTGAACGTTTTATGGAGAAAGGTTCGGAGAGGTAACCATTGACTAGGACGCATGAGGAAATATCAGTATAAAGTAACTTCACCCAGGAGATGAAATCAGGTCCAAATTTGTAGGCTTTCAATATAGAGAATAAATATTCATGGGAAACTCGATCGAAAGCCTTGGCTTGATCGAGGCTCAATAAACCACAAGGGATGTCCTTTGCATTTACATAGTCAAATAGGAAACAACCTTAGATACTCTGTTACAGAGACTTTTAGAAATTAATTTGTAGTCGACCGTAAGGAGGGAAATAGGTCTCCAACAGTTCAAAAGATACTTTCTGTCCTTATCCTTACAGATCAGGGTGATAACCCCTTTCCTTTGGGATGGGGAGAGCAATCCTTGATGAAAAGAAAAATTTATGACATCTACAAAGTCTTTTCCAAATAATCTAAAGAATTTGACATAGAATTCTTTGGGAAGGCCATCTATACCAGGACTTTTATGGTCCTTCATTTGCATTAAACTAGTATAAACTTCTTCAGCAGTGAGAAGGCCCTCACATGCTAATCTGTCTTCCTCCTTCAAGGAAGGCAGGTTAGAAGCAAAATCAATAATGGCAGCATGGTCTACAGGTTCTTCTGAAAATAGGTCTTTATAAAAATCTCTGCAGGCATTGGTAATGCCTACCTGGTCGGCTACAATGTTATCATCAACTTTTAATTCAGAAATGGTTTTATCTTTCCCTCTTATAATTTCCTTCCTAAAAAAGAAACTGGATGGTTTTTCGTCCAACTCCAGGTCACATAACCTGGCCCGTATACGGGCCCCGTTAGCTCTCTCCTGGAGGGCTAGATCTAGTCTGTTTTCAAAAAAGGAAATCTTATCTGAAACATCCCATGCATTTTGCATTTGAATTTGTCTATAGAAATCTATTATCTTCTCTAATTTATTAATATTTGCTTTCTTTTCGTTTGAAATCCTATAGGAATGTCTCTTAATTACACTTTTAAAAGCAGTTTTACAGTTTTCCCACCAGCCCAAATCTTTTGAAACATGAGCTGATAAGGTGCCATAAAGGCTTTCCATATCTGATACAAGTAGAGGGTCATCAAGTATGGAAACATTACATTTCCAGAAGCCAGGTCCCTTGCCACACTGGTCAAAGTCCCTGACTTCTAGAACAACAAAATTGTGGTCAGATTATGTACAAGGAAATATATTGATATTTTTGACATATTGAATGAAATCTATATTGACATAAAACCTATCCAATCTAGAGTACACACCTTGACCTGAAAATGTATAATCCTTACCCAAAGGATGCTTAAATCTGTATACATCCTCCAGGAAAAAATTCTCTTTTAGGTCAGTGATTTCTTTTAATCCAACAGTACGTCCCCCGGATGGGTCACCACCTGTTTTATCTAACATAGGGTTTTCAACAAAATTGAAATCGCCACCTAAAATTACATTATTGTTTCCCAACAAAAGGTTGGAGAGAGCAGTCAATTGACCCCTTCTCTCTGCACCATCGTTGGACAAATAGACATTTAAAAGGGTGAAATTGGCCTCAGACAGGGTAACACGAGTTCCCATGCACCTGCCCTCGGTGTCCGAATAACAGGCTGTTGTATTAGATTCAAAACCTTTTCTAGAATTGCAACACCTCTGCTAAGATTGGTGCCATGACTCCAGAAACCCTGAAAACCCAGGGCATCTTCAATGCGTTTGGCATCTGTAGATGAGGAAGTGTGCGTTTCCTGGAGATAAACAATATCAATAAAGTGATGAATTAAGAAGATAGAAATAACAGAAAGTTTTGTTGGGTTACTGAGACCCTTACAGTTAATGGTGGCGATTTTAAAACCCATTTTGATGATGTTTTGGGGTAGGATTTAAACATTACCATCACCCTGAAGGTGAGTATCTGCTTTATATTTCTTACGCTACACAGAGGGACTCCTAGGAAGGAGGCGACTCCGATCGGGAGATGGCATCACTAGTACTGGCACGTGCCTTAGCGGTTGTGGTTTCGGGGGAACAGGAGTTTTGAAGCCAGGTTTACACCCAACTTCCTGGAGGGAGGAGTCGTCCTGATGGTCAACCTCCATCACCTCCTTCTCACTGTCTTCCCTTGACCTACCAGCCGTAGCCGTAACCTCAGCATCAGCATCACAAACTTCGGGTTTATCACTTGACACATTTTCAACACTTTTAGGGATTTTCCCTTCTTTGGAACCTTGAGCCCCAGAGGCTAATTTGGAAGATTCTAGAGCACGTTTTCTTTCAATTTTTGATAGTTTTTTTGAATCTGAAACACTTGGGTGTGCATTGTTGTCACTGACAGAAGGGACATCATCTGATGCGGTCTGTGGAGAGGTTGAGGCTGACTGCTCATCCTCGTCCTCCTCCCAACCATAATCCTGAGGTGCCCCAGAGGTTCTGGCTGCAAATGACTTTGACCAGTGCTCATTTTGGCATATGCCCCTTACGTGACCTGTTTGTCTGCATTTCAGACACATTGGGGGTCTGTTGGGCATGGTGACAAGGATAGTGAATCTTCTACCAAGGAAGTAAACTACTTCAATATGGGGAACATCCTTTTCATTCTCAAATTCAACTTTTACTCTTTTTACACCGTTAGCATAATTTTCAGCAGTTGATTTTTCATGTTCTATAGCAATGACCTTGACCTTAGGCCCCAAGACTTCTTGTATTTTACTGGCAGGAAACACAAGGGGAGTCCAGTGTAGCCTGACCCACTTATCAGGTTCAGACCACTTTGGAACCCCGTCATTGCCAAGCTCCCCTACCTTCCTTACTATGCATTGAACCCCCGACACTTTGATGACCTTATGGTCGACAAAATCCCCACAGGCACCATCTGATGTAAAAGTTATCTGCCAGGAGCTCGCCTGGCGCACCACCGCTTTTACCAATGCCATGGAGGAACATTCTGACACGGCAGAGACCACCTCAGAGCGTGGAAATGAATTACGCCCAGTGACAATCTCTGCCGTGTTCAAGAAGTCACGAAGTTCGTCATCTGACAAGATGCTGTCGGCTGAGGGATGGGGAGGCTGCTGCTGCCGTTGCTGCTCCAACTGCCTACGGTGCTGCTGCTGTCGTGCCTCTCTCTGCTGCTGCTGTCTGAGCTGATGCAATTGGGCCTGTCTTTTGAGAGAACCAGAAGAGTTAGAAGAAGATGGGGCAGCAGAGCTGCCACCTGATGGTTTCATGGCACGACCATTAGCACCCACCGTGGTCCACATGGATGGCTGACCATCACTGACAGGAGATGCCTCCGCTCCTCTCTACATGACTGGATTGTTCCTCCCCACGGAAATCTTTAGTAAAAGGCGAAAGATTTATGCGTGGAATGAAGAGAAACCAGAGTTGCCTAATTATCCCACCTGTAGGTACTCATAGAAAAATTGGAACCTCAGAAAAGGTGTTGTCCATGCCTAGCCTTTAGGTCTGCATGATTCTGCATTGCCTGGTTGATATCTGATGCACAGTGAAAGGTTTGGGGGTTTTCATGGAAATGATTTGTGCACCATCATGTGCATTGAATGGTAACTGACTCACACACATGGGGATGGTTGAGGAAACTATCTGAGAAAATGCTGACATTGCATAGAGCTGCCACCTGGTGGCCACTGAATGAACTAGAGGAGATTTGGCTGCATATGCTCTAGGGGTGGCAACACACTTCTTTCTCCTTTGTGAAAGATGGAATGATTAGTGGGTAATAGCTGTTTAATTGCTAAGGTCATATTCATGGTGGGAAAACTACATCAGGCATAATTTGACAGCTAAGGTCATATTGATGGTGGGAAAACTACATCAGGCATAATTTTGATGGAGAACCCTCTTTAACCTGTCAAGCCATTACGTCCTCGATATGCCGACCCTCACAGATTGCTGAGCTGTGGCCCGTTGGACAATAGAGAGTAGGGAAGAGTTTTATCTTTGGTTTTATTGGCACCCTGCGGTTAGGCAGGGTTTCAAAAATTAGTCTATAGACTCATTGTATTGTTCCTCCCCACGGAAATCTTTAGTAAAAGGCGAAAGATTTTTTTTTTTTTTTCCCCTTAATTAAGTTTTAAAATATTAATTACAGGGATTTTCATTTTTATTCTGGGGGAAAAGGGTTTTCATTTTTTTTTTCATTTTTTTTTTCATCATTTCATCACTTTTCATCACAATTGATGTCCATCATGGTTCTGGCCCCCTCAAAGGGGTACCAGCCTCTGAAAAAAGAGATACATGAAATTAAAAACGGGGAGTGGATCCTTGGGCGAGACCAGTGTCTCAGGCCCTTGGACATTACTCAACAACTAATTTGAAAACCCATTTGTTGTTCTTAAAAGAACAGAGGGCATTGGTCTGCCCCCACCACTTTTTAAAATCTTTCTCTTTTAACCTTTTAAGGTCTAGATCAAAACGGAACCTTAGAGTGGCTAGAAACAAATTTAAAAGGTCTAATGAAACTAGTTTCTTTCTATCCATTTTGACCTTATTCCTAATGATCCAAACACTTTGTTTGTATATGGATAGTACAAGAAGAACTATAGGTAAGTATTTCCTCAGTTCCTGAGGAAAAATATTGAATAGGATGGTATTCCTTTGCAAGATACAGGTTGAACCAGTCATTTCTCTAAAGATATTCTCAATAATTTTGAGTACAGGATTAACAAATTTGCACAACAGAAAAATATGAATCAAGTCTTCAGAGCCGGTTTTACAGAGGGGACATTTTTCTGATACTGATCTGTCTTGTCTATGCAATTTAGAATTGATAGGTAGAATATCATGGACTACTCTCCAAATGAAATCTTTGAGTCTGGAGTCTAGAATTTTATGATTGGCATTTTTCCAAATAAGATCAAAATCGAGTAACAAGTTTACTTGTTTCAAACATATTGCAGGACTGACCTTGTCCATATTATTACAGAGATCATATAACTTTTTGGAGGACATAATCCTCAAATCGACATCTGGAAATTTTGCTGTGAAATCTTTAAAGTCTCTTAGAGCCTGGGTGTAAAAAGAAGGTATTGAATCAGCATGTGGAATGGCATTACTAGCATAGCCACTATTCCACTTTCTGAGGTGGAAACCTACAAAGTAAATGGCAAAATACATCCATGGGGATTTCTTTTCTGCATATATCAAATCTATTAGATGTTTTATACGGAAGGCTTTCAATTTTAGGCTGATGTTAGTAACCTTTTGTCCCCCATGACTATACTCTTTGTACATTACTTCTCTCTTTACTCTATCAATATCCTGCCAGATGAAATTGAACATAGCACCATTAAATGATTTCAGGTGTTTATCGTCTAGCTCCAAAATTTTGCCAACATGCCATAATTCAGAACAGGCCATGACGTTGGTGATAATAGCTTTCCCCTTATATGTAAGTTTTCTAATTTTCCAGTCTTTCAAAATTTTTTGGAAGGAAAGGAAAACATGATCCCAATTGCCAGGGAGGCATAATTGGGAATCTTTGTAGAATTTTATACCCAGACATTTTAGTTCCAAATTTTCAAAGGAAATGTCGCAAACTATGTCTTCCCTACGAGCAAGTGCCCCTATAAAAAGACCTTTGCATTTTTCCTTATTTAACTTAGCACCTGAGGCTTTTTGAAAATTAGAAGTAATTTCAATAACATTTTTAACAGAATGATCGTTTCTAATGACAATCGTCGTATCATCTGCGTATTGAATGACTTTAAGCTCTTTATCATATCCCGGGATAGGTAACCCTTGAACCTTTGGAGAAAGGCAGAGTTTCCTGGTCAGTGGTTCTACAGAGAGAACATAGAGCAAGGGGGATAATCCGCACCCTTGTCTAACTGAACGTTTTATGGAGAAAGGTTCGGAGAGGTAACCATTGACTAGGACGCATGAGGAAATATCAGTATAAAGTAACTTCACCCAGGAGATGAAATCAGGTCCAAATTTGTAGGCTTTCAATATAGAGAATAAATATTCATGGGAAACTCGATCGAAAGCCTTGGCTTGATCGAGGCTCAATAAACCACAAGGGATGTCCTTTGCATTTACATAGTCAAATAATGAACGGATCAGATGTAATTGATCATGGATTGATCTGCCCGGAACAGCACATGTCTGTTCCGGACCGATCAAAGAGGAAAAAACCTTAGATACTCTGTTACAGACACTTTTAGAAATTAATTTGTAGTCGACCGTAAGGAGGGAAATAGGTCTCCAACAGTTCAAAAGATACTTTCTGTCCTTATCCTTACAGATCAGGGTGATAACCCCTTTCCTTTGGGATGGGGAGAGCAATCCTTGATGAAAAGAAAAATTTATGACATCTACAAAGTCTTTTCCAAATAATCTAAAGAATTTGACATAGAATTCTTTGGGAAGGCCATCTATACCAGGACTTTTATGGTCCTTCATTTGCATTAAACTAGTATAAACTTCTTCAGCAGTGAGAAGGCCCTCACATGCTAATCTGTCTTCCTCCTTCAAGGAAGGCAGGTTAGAAGCAAAATCAATAATGGCAGCATGGTCTACAGGTTCTTCTGAAAATAGGTCTTTATAAAAATCTCTGCAGGCATTGGTAATGCCTACCTGGTCGGCTACAATGTTATCATCAACTTTTAATTCAGAAATGGTTTTATCTTTCCCTCTTATAATTTCCTTCCTAAAAAAGAAACTGGATGGTTTTTCGTCCAACTCCAGGTCACATAACCTGGCCCGTATACGGGCCCCGTTAGCTTTCTCCTGGAGGGTTAGATCTAGTCTGTTTTCAAAAAAGGAAATCTTATCTGAAACATCCCATGCATTTTGCATTTGAATTTGTCTATAGAAATCTATTATCTTCTCTAATTTATTAATATTTGCTTTCTTTTAGTTTGAAATCCTATAGGAATGTCTCTTAATTACACTTTTAAAAGCAGTTTTACAGTTTTCCCACCAGCCCAAATCTTTTTAAACATGAGCTGATAAGGTGCCATAAAGGCTTTCCATATCTGATACAAGTAGAGGGTCATCAAGTATGGAAACATTACATTTCCAGAAGCCAGGACCCTTGCCACACTGGTCAAAGTCCCTGACTTCTAGAACAACAAAATTGTGGTCAGATTTTGTACAAGGAAATATATTGATATTTTTGACATATTGAATGAAATCTATATTGACATAAAACCTATCCAATCTAGAGTACACACCTTGACCTGAAAATGTATAATCCTTACCCAAAGGATGCTTAAATCTGTATACATCCTCCAGGAAAAAATTCTCTTTTAGGTCAGTGATTTCTTTTAATCCAACAGTACGTCCCCCGGATGGGTCACCACCTGTTTTATCTAACATAGGGTTTTCAACAAAATTGAAATCGCCACCTAAAATTACATTATTGTTTCCCAACAAAAGGTTGGAGAGAGCAGTCAATTGACCCCTTCTCTCTGCACCATCGTTGGACAAATAGACATTTAAAAGGGTGAAATTGGCCTCAGACAGGGTAACACGAGTTCCCATGCACCTGCCCTCGGTGTCCGAATAACAGGCTGTTGTATTAGATTCAAAACCTTTTCTAAATAGAATTGCAACACCTCTGCTAAGATTGGTGCCATGACTCCAGAAACCCTGAAAACCCAGGGCATCTTCAATGCGTTTGGCATCTGTAGATGAGGAAGTGTGCGTTTCCTGGAGATAAACAATATCAATAAAGTGATGAATTAAGAAGATAGAAATAACAGAAAGTTTTGTTGGGTTACTGAGACCCTTACAGTTAATGGTGGCGATTTTAAAACCCATTTTGATGATGTTTTGGGGTAGGATTTAAACATTACCATCACCCTGAAGGTGAGTATCTGCTTTATATTTCTTACGCTACACAGAGGGACTCCTAGGAAGGAGGCGACTCCGATCGGGAGATGGCATCACTAGTACTGGCACGTGCCTTAGCGGTTGTGGTTTCGGGGGAACAGGAGTTTTGAAGCCAGGTTTACACCCAACTTCCTGGAGGGAGGAGTCGTCCTGATGGTCAACCTCCATCACCTCCTTCTCACTGTCTTCCCTTGACCTACCAGCCGTAGCCGTAACCTCAGCATCAGCATCACGAACTTCGGGTTTATCACTTGACACATTTTCAACACTTTTAGGGATTTTCCCTTCTTTGGAACCTTGAGCCCCAGAGGCTAATTTGGAAGATTCTAGAGCACGTTTTCTTTAAATTTAGTTTTTTTGAATCTGAAACACTTGGGTGTGCATTGTTGTCACTGACTGAAGGGACATCATCTAATGCGGTCTGTGGAGAGGTCGAGGCTGACTGCTCATCCTCGTCCTCCTCCCAACCATAATCCTGAGGTGCCCCAGAGGTTCTGGCTGCAAATGACTTTGACCAGTGCTCATTTTGGCATATGCCCCTTACGTGACCTGTTTGTCTGCATTTCAGACACATTGGGGGTCTGTTGGGCATGGTGACAAGGATAGTGAATCTTCTACCAAGGAAGTAAACTACTTCAATATGGGGAACATCCTTTTCATTCTCAATGAAAAGGATGCCTAATTATCCCACCTGTAGGTACTCATAGAAAAATTGGAACCTCAGAAAAGGTGTTGTCCATGCCTAGCCTTTAGGTCTGCATGATTCTGCATTGCCTGGTTGATATCTGATGCACAGTGAAAGGTTTTGGGGTTTTCATGGAAATGATTTGTGCACCATCATGTGCATTGAATGGTAACTGACTCACACACATGGGGATGGTTGAGGAAACTATCTGAGAAAATGCTGACATTGCATAGAGCTGCCACCTGGTGGCCACTGAATGAACTAGAGGAGATTTGGCTGCATATGCTCTAGGGGTGGCAACACACTTCTTTCTCCTTTGTGAAAGATGGAATGATTAGTGGGTAATAGCTGTTTAATTGCTAAGGTCATATTGATGGTGGGAAAACTACATCAGGCATAATTTTGATGGAGAACCCTCTTTAACCTGTCAAGCCATTACGTCCTCGGTATGCCGACCCTCACAGATTGCTGAGCTGTGGCCCGTTGGACAATAGAGAGTAGGGAAGAGTTTTATCTTTGGTTTTATTGCCACCCTGCGGTTAGGCAGGGTTTAAAAATTAGTCTATAGACTCATTGTATTGTTCCTCCCCACGGAAATCTTTAGTAAAAGGCGAAAGATTTTTTTTTTTTTTTTTCCCCCCTTTCCCATCTTTTTTACTATTTAACTTTAAACTATTATACTTAAGGACTTTTCACTTTTATTCTGGGGGAAAGGGATTTTCTTCTTTTTTTTTCATCATTTTCATTTTTTTTTCCATCATTTTCATCAATTCATCATTTTCATAACAATTGATTTTCCATCATGGTTCTGGCCCCCTGAACGGGAAACTCAGCCCCTGAAAATGAAGGTACATGGTTCATTAAAAACAGGTAAAGTGAATATCCTTGGTAGAGACCAATGTCTCAGGACCTTGGATATCACTCAACAATCAAATTAAAAACCCATTTATTATTCTTCAAAGAACATAGGGCATTAGACTGCCCCCACCATTTCTTAAAATCCTTCTCCTTTAGCCTTTTTAGATCGAGTTCAAAACGAAATCTTAGAGAGGCCAAAAACAAATTTAAAAGATCTAGAGAAACTAGTTTCTTTATTTCCATTTTTACCTTGTTCCTAATAATCCAAACACTTTGTTTGTATATTGCTAGAACTAGGAGGACTATAGGAATATATTTTCTTAATTCCTGAGGTAGGATATTGAATAACATTGTATCTCTTTGTAGAATGCAAGTTTTACCAGATATTTCTCTAAAGATATTTTCAATAATTTTGAGATCTGGATTGACAAAATCGCATAGAAGGAAAATATGAATCAAGTCTTCTGAACTGGTTTTACAAAGAGGACATTTTGGTGTAAATGCTTTGAGTTGTTGGGTAGAATGTCATGAGCTACTCTCCAAACAAAATGTTTTAGCCTGGAGTCTAAAATCGCGTGGTTCACACTTTTCCAAATAAGATTAAAATCAAGTAACAGGTTCTCTTGTTTCAAACATATAGCAGGTTTGACTTTATCCATGTTATTACATAAATCATATAATTTCTTTGAGGTCATGATTCTCAAATCTACTTCTGGAAACTTTTCAGTGAAATCTTTAAAATCTCTTAAGGCCTGGATGTAAAAGGGTGGTATTTCATCAGCGTGTGGAATGGAATTGCTGGCATAGCTACTGTTCCACTTCCTGAGGTGGAAACCTACAAAGTAAATAGCAAAGTACATCCATGGAGATTTCTTTTCTGCATATATTAAATCTATCATATGTTTTATACGGAAGGCTTTCAATTTTAGGCTGATGCTGATTACCTTTTGGCCTCCTTGACTATAATCCTTATACATTACATCTCTTTTAACTCTGTCAATATCTTGCCAAATGAAATTGAACATAGCATGATTGAATGATTTGAGATGGATTTCGTCTAGGTCTAAAATCTTGCCCACATGCCATAGCTTTGAACAAGCCATGACATTGGTGATTATAGCTTTTCCTCTATATGTAAGTTTTCTAGCTTTCCAGTCAGTCAAGACTTTTTGGAAAGAAAGTAATACAGGATCCCAGTTGCCTTTCAGACATAAACTGGAATCTTTATAGAATTTTAAACCCAAACATTTAAGTTCTAGACATTCAAAGGAGATATCATAAACTATGTGTTCTCTACGAGCAAATGCCCCTATGAAAAGACCTTTTGATTTCTCCTTATTTAATGTAGCACCCGAGGCTTTTTGGAATTTAGAACTAGTTTCAAGAACTTCTTTTACAGAAGGGTCGTTTCTAATGACTACCGTAGTATCATCTGCGTATTGGATGACTTTTAGTTCTTTACCATAGCCCGGAATAGGTAAGCCTTGAATTTTTGGGGACAGGCAAAGCTTCCTGGTGAGAGGTTCAATTGAGAGAACATAAAGGAGGGGGGATAATCCACACCCTTGTCTTACTGATTGTTCTATAGAAAAAGGCTCAGATAAGAACCCATTAACTAGAACACTAGAAGTAATATTAGTGTATAATAGCTTTACCCATGAAATAAAATCAGGCCCAAAATTATAGGCTTTCAATATAGTAAATAAGTATTCATGAGAGACTCGATCAAAAGCCTTGGCTTGATCGAGACTCAATAGTCCACAGGGTATATCCCTTACATTGACATAATCAAATAGTGAGCGGATCAGATGTAGCTGATCATGAATAGATCTGCCTGGAACAGCACAAGTCTGTTCCATGCCTATCAAAGAAGAAATAACTTTTGATAATCTATTACATAGACTTTTAGATATTAGTTTATAATCCACTGTAAGTAGTGAAATTGGTCTCCAGCATGACAAGAGGTTTTTCCTGTCCTTATCCTTACAGATTAGGGTAATAACCCCTTTCCTTTGGGTAGGGCAGAGGATACCTTGTCCAAAAGAGAGATTGATGACATCAACAAAATCTTTACCAAATAACCTAAAGAACTTGATATAAAATTCCTTAGGGAGTCCATCTATACCAGGGCTTTTGTTGTCCTTCATTTTTTTCAAACTACTATATACTTCCTCAGCAGTGAGTAGGCCCTCACATGCTAGCCTGTCCTCCTCATTCAAGGAGGGCAGGATGGAAGCGAAATCAGATATAACAGCCTGATCTACAGGCTCTTCAGCAAAGAGGTTTTTATAAAAATCCCTGCAGGCGTAGGTGATTCCTGCCTGGTCTTTGATAATACTATCTTCCACTTTTAATTTAGATATGATTTTGTCTTTCCCTCTGGTTACTTCTTTTCTTAAGAAAAAGCTTGAGGGTTTTTCATCTAGTTCTAAATAATCTAGCCTGGCTCTTAAACGAGCCCCTCTTGCTTTATCCAAAAGGGCTTGGTCTAATCTTTTTTCAAAAAAGGAAATTTTATCCGAAACATCCCATGTATTTTGCATATGTATTTTTCTATAAAAGTTAATTAATCCCTCTAATTTTTGAATGTTCTCTTTTTTTCTTTTGAAATTCTACATGAATGTCTTTTAATAAGACCTTTAAATTGTATTTTACAGTTCTCCCACCAGTCCAGGTCCTTATGGGTCTGGGCTGATAAAATAGCATATAGACTTTCCATATCTTTGACTAGTAGGGGGTCATCTAATATAGATACATTGCATTTCCAGAAGCCAGGTCCCCTGCCACACTGGTCAAGGTCCCCTACCTCTAGAAGTACAAAGTTGTGATCGGATTTTGTGCATGGAAAGATTTCAATATTTTTGACATATTTAATAAGATTTGTATCAACATAGAATCTATCTAATCTGGAATATACACCTTGGCCTGAAAAAGTATAGTCTCTGCTTAGAGGATGTTTAAATCTATAAACATCCTCCAAGCAGAAGGTACGTTTTAAATCTTCCATTTCCTTAGATCCATCCGATCCACCTGTTGGATCTCCTCCAGATCTATCTAGAAAAGGGTTTTCGACAAAATTAAAATCACCACCCAAAATTATATTGTTGTTACCCACCAATAGTTTGGATAGAGCTGTCAAATGACCCCTTCTCTCCACACCATAGTTGGGTTCATAGACATTTAAAAAAGTATACTTTGCCTCAGAGAAGGTAGCATGAGTGCCCACGCATCTTCCTTCGGCATCTGTATAATAGGCATCGATCTTAATATTAAATGTATTTCTAAACAAGATTGCCACTCCTCTGCTACGGATCTCTCCATGGCTCCAGTAGCCATAAAAACCTAATGTATAATAAAAGGAGCTGCCACCTGGTGGCCACTGAATGAACTAGAGGAGATTTGGCTGCATATGCTCTAGGGGTGGCAACACACTTCTTTCTCCTTTGTGAAAGATGGAATGATTAGTGGGTAATAGCTGTTTAATTGCTAAGGTCATATTCATGGTGGGAAAACTACATCAGGCATAATTTGACAGCTAAGGTCATATTGATGGTGGGAAAACTACATCAGGCATAATTTTGATGGAGAACCCTCTTTAACCTGTCAAGCCATTACGTCCTCGGTATGCCGACCCTCACAGATTGCTGAGCTGTGGCCCGTTGGACAATAGAGAGTAGGGAAGAGTTTTATCTTTGGTTTTATTGGCACCCTGCGGTTAGGCAGGGTTTCAAAAATTAGTCTATAGACTCATTGTATTGTTCCTCCCCACGGAAATCTTTAGTAAAAGGCGAAAGATTTATGCGTGGAATGAAGAGAAACCAGAGTTGTCTAATTATCCCACCTGTAGGTACTCATAGAAAAATTGGAACCTCAGAAAAGGTGTTGTCCATGCCTAGCCTTTAGGTCTGCATGATTCTGCATTGCCTGGTTGATATCTGATGCACAGTGAAAGGTTTGGGGGTTTTCATGGAAATGATTTGTGCACCATCATGTGCATTGAATGGTAACTGACTCACACACATGGGGATGGTTGAGGAAACTATCTGAGAAAATGCTGACATTGCATAGAGCTGCCACCTGGTGGCCACTGAATGAACTAGAGGAGATTTGGCTGCATATGCTCTAGGGGTGGCAACACACTTCTTTCTCCTTTGTGAAAGATGGAATGATTAGTGGGTAATAGCTGTTTAATTGCTAAGGTCATATTCATGGTGGGAAAACTACATCAGGCATAATTTGACAGCTAAGGTCATATTTTTTAAAGTCATTTTATTGGGCAAAACAAGGTACATAAAATGTAAGTTGTTTATCCTAGCACCTACGCATTGTAGTGCTTACGCTAGGACCCTCTATATACCATAAATTCAATTAATAAGACTTATTTTGTAAACAATAGTAGCAGCCACATAGCTTATGTTGTTTAACTTAACCTACTAGGGTTGATAATGATAATACACTACCCTAAGTAACAATACAGATGTTAACAATAGACTGATGCCTTTTTGGCTCTAATGATGATGAGATGAGATGAGTACATTAATAGAAAGGATATCAGAGGTCTATTATCGTTGCTTAATCATACAAAACAGTTTGGATAGACTTTTCTAACACTATTTTTGAATTTGTAAATATTATCAATAACTGTAAATTCTGGTTTTAACTGATTCCATCTTATAATAGCTCTGTATAGAGCACTTCGTAGAACAATTGGTTTCAAACTATGTGGGACAGTTAGTCTCCTACCCTGATGGAAACGTGTAGCAATAGTTCTTCTGTCCACAAAAGTCATATTTTGAGCTAACATAAAACCATAGGATAGTAAGTGTAGATCTCTTCTAACACATAGATCTGTACAATTACTTCTTTCTTGTATCTGTTTGGTTGTCATAACAGGATTTTCTTCTAATTTAACCTTATATACCATCCTTAAGGCTCTATTCTGTAACATTTGCAAATCTCTATTTTCTCCCCTATAGTCTCTATCCCAAACATAATCACAGTAGTCAAATATGGGTAATATCATAGATTTAAAAACAGTCAGTGAGGCCTCTTCATCAAGTAGCGCTCTCACTCAAATCCTATGTCGTATATTTCGCAGGGTATTTTCCCTATGTTTTACAAATTTCATCTCTGTATCCATTCTTAAGCCTAAGTAAACAAATTCTTTCACTTTTTCAAGGTTCACATTATTCATAGAGAAACTTGTATTATCATTTATGTTAGTATTAAAGGACATCCATTTTGTTTTTTGCACATTGATAGTAAGGGTATTATTCAGACACCATGATACAATCTTTTTAATAACTTGGTTCATTTTAAATGGAGAGTCAACGGATACTACAGCGTCATCTGCATATAACGTAATATCACAGTCAACTGCTCTAGCTAAGGAGTTAATATATATAGAAAACAATACTGGACCCAAAACTGAGCCCTGAGGAACCCCATACGTGATGTTTTTCAAGGAAGAGACGATATTGTTTGCCAAGGTACATTGCAAGCGATCTGCTAAATAATTTTTAAAAAAATTACATGTGTTGTAACTAAGACCTAAGGCTTGCAATTTTGTAAGTAATTTAGGATGAGAAACTGTGTCAAAAGCTTTTTTGAAATCAATATATAAACAATAAGTTGGTTTATCAACTATATAATTGTTAATAATTGTCGCAAGATGCTCAGTGATAGCGGTCTGTGTAGAACGTCCCTTTCTATAGCCATGTTGAGTTGGGCACAATAAATTTTGATCTTCCATATAGCATTGTAGTCTTTTACAGACAATTCTCTCAAGTAATTTGCCTGTAATAGGTAATAGACTAATAGGTCTAAGATCTTCAACATTCATAGAATTTGCTTTTTTAGGTAGAGGTATTACGGTAGCAATTTTCCAATCATCAGGGAAAGTGGCAGTAACTAGGCATCTATTATATAGTGATCTGAAGATATCAGGAATAGCAAACATAGCATCCTTAATAATAAAGGATTTGCAGTGTTCAATGGCGGATGGTTTCTTTATATCAATTGCTTTAACTAGCTTAATAAAGTCTATATATGACAGCTCAAACAGAAGATTAGTATTTTCTAAAATAGTACCGTATGGGAGAACTACATTGTCATTTCTATCGCCCGGTGGGAGTGCATTTGCTAGTGTTTCACCAATACCAGTGAAAAAACTATTTATATATTCAGCACAATTCTCAGGAGGGATTACTAAGTTCGTTGTACTATTTCTAAGTTTAATTAGAGAAGCACATGTTCTGTTAGGTAATATTTTCTTAATTGCTTCCCAGTATTTTGCAGGATCATCTTTCCTGTGCTCTAATAAATTTGCCATCTCTTTTTTCTTATTATTGAAAATTTCTACTTGGACCCTATGTTTATAAAAATTGGCTATTCTCCAGTCGTCCTCCTTCATCGTGTTTTTCGCTGTCCTATACAAACTATCTCTAACTTTCATCATATCCAATATATCTTCAGTCAGCCATATTGGGGTGTGCTCTGGTATAATAATCGTTCTAATAGGACACATGACATCTAGATAGTCCTTAATTACTTTCAGGATACTTCTCCATATATCATTTGGGTTTTCCAATAATAATATTTCATCCCAGTTATAGTTGACTAGAGTATTTTTTAGAGTTAGAAAATCATAATTCCTGTATGATCTAGCCTTAACTCTCTTCTTTTTAATTTTGTGTCTCTCGCATTTGATAACCAGGTAAATAGGAGTGTGGTCAGAAAGGTGATAATCTAGAGTACCATAAGCAGAGGCATTATGAACATTGGTATAAATATGGTCTAATAGTGTACCTGACTTAGGGCGAGTAACTACATTGATCAGTTGGAAAAGATTATTGTCAGTACAGAAATCATCAACAGAGGAGTCATTTACATCTTTTTTGTTAAAAAGGTTCACATTAAAATCACCTATAATAATCAATTTCCTGTTTTTTGTTACTGTATCTCTTAATTCACCAAGTTTGGTATAGATTGCTTTGAGATCATTACTGTCAGGTGGTCTATAACATACAAACACCTTATATTTGACTACATTGATTTCAATATCCACACAGAGAATTTCATATTTATCTGTTATGTAAGAAGAGTTTAAGTCAGGGCAAGCGATATAATGCTCTTTTAGATATAAGATTAAACCACCCGCCGTCTTATCTCTAAGAGGAAATCTATCCAAGCGAACAAATTGATAGCCTGGTACATGTAGATCAGCATCCAATACAGATGGGGTGAGCCATGTTTCTACTATTCCAATTATATCAGCTCCAGTTACTAGCTTAAAAACATCCGTTCTTTTTTTATACATTGATCTAGTGTTGGTACAAATTATTTTCAGTCCCTTCATAGGGGTTAGTTCATGTAGGAAAATCATGTATTTTTAACAAAAATTAACCAGGTAGATGCAGTTGAGAATGAGGGTGAAAAGGAATGATACCTAATATGAGTAAAGCATATATGTTGGTTCCCAAGCATGGCAGTCATCATATAGAAAAGGGTCAGCTGGCGCTCTCATGGTCCAGTTATTACAATCAACATTATATATGTATATTCTTAGTCTTTAGCTAAATAACATGATATATGTCAATTCTAAATTATTATAAGGATTTCAATATATTCGAACAATGTGGAGTATATGTGATGAGAAAACATGAGACAACAGTAAGAAGGGTAGAACGCTATGTACATGCTAGAATATACAGCTTTGGAGGTATGAATAGCAATCAGCTGATCAGGTTTTAGTAGGTCATAGCTTCATTGGTTTTTAACAGCGTCCTGAGGGTAGGAGTCGCTGTAGGTAATACACTAGCGATAGCTAAATTTGGACGCGGCGTGGTTAATGATACATGTCCTCTGATACAATCATAGCAATTAGCTGGTCAGGTTTTAGTAGTTCATAGCTCCGTTGGTTTTTAACAGCGTCCTGAGGGTAGGAGTCGCTGTAGGTAATACACTAGAGATAGCTAAATTTGGACGCGGCGCGGTTAATGATACATGTACTCTGATATAATCATAAGTGAGTGAGACACAAACAACCCATTATTCCGTAACCTCTTAGGTATGCCTTACCAGCATAACATAATGTGTATAGTCAGCCAACAGTACCGTGTCTGATCTATCACTTGAGGTGAAAAGAAGGATTCTATTAGTAAATATAAGTCATACATTCACTTATTATTAATTGTTTTTAACTATTTCTTTTTGGGGGAGAAAAAGCCCATCATTTTTTGCATGGCATTCGACTCATGGCTTCTTTCTATTCTGGGTGCCTCTTGCTTCTTTTTGCGTTGATATCTCATTTTCTTGGTTTGGTCGGCTGAGGCAGCATTCACTATGTTTGTGGTGTTTTTTGCAGGGGTATTTGGTCCATGAGCAGCCTGAAGATCCTTCATGGCTATTACAGGTTTTGGAGTTGTTGATGTCAGTTGTTGCTGTTGTTGTTGCTCCTGTTGTAGATGTTGTTGCCCTTGTTGGTGCTGTTGATTCTCCTGTTGACGGTGTGGTCTTTGTGGCAATGGTGCTGCAGCCTGGTCTGGAATAAGTGTTGGGTCAGGAGTTGTACCCGGGACTGCTGTTGTCTGCTGCTGTTCATATTGATGGTGGGAAAACTACATCAGGCATAATTTTGATGGAGAACCCTCTTTAACCTGTCAAGCCATTACGTCCTCGGTATGCCGACCCTCACAGATTGCTGAGCTGTGGCCCGTTGGACAATAGAGAGTAGGGAAGAGTTTTATCTTTGGTTTTATTGGCACCCTGCGGTTAGGCAGGGTTTCAAAAATTAGTCTATAGACTCATTGTATTGTTCCTCCCCACGGAAATCTTTAGTAAAAGGCGAAAGATTTATTTATTTATTTTTATTTTTATTTTTTTTTTCCCTTCTTTTTCTTAACTATTTAAGTTTTTAAATATTAATTACAGGGATTTTCATTTTTATTCTGGGGGAAAAGGGTTTTCTTTTTTTTTTTTCATTTTTTTTTCATCATTTCATCACTTTTCATCACAATTGATGTCCATCATGGTTCTGGCCCCCTCAAAGGGGTACCAGCCTCTGAAAAAGGAGATACATGAAATTAAAAACGGGGAGTGGATCCTTGGGCGAGACCAGTGTCTCAGGCCCTTGGACATTACTCAACAACTAATTTGAAAACCCATTTGTTGTTCTTAAAAGAACAGAGGGCATTGGTCTGCCCCCACCACTTTTTAAAATCTTTCTTTTTTAACCTTTTAAGGTCTAGATCAAAACGGAACCTTAGAGTGGCTAGAAACAAATTTAAAAGGTCTAATGAAACTAGTTTCTTTCTATCCATTTTGACCTTATTCCTAATGATCCAAACACTTTGTTTGTATATGGATAGTACAAGAAGAACTATAGGTAAGTATTTCCTCAGTTCCTGAGGAAAAATATTGAATAGGATGGTATTCCTTTGCAAGATACAGGTTGAACCAGTCATTTCTCTAAATATATTCTCAATAATTTTGAGTACAGGATTAACAAATTTGCACAACAGAAAAATATGAATCAAGTCTTCAGAGCCTGTTTTACAGAGGGGACATTTTTCAGATACTGATCTGTCTTGTCTATGCAATTTAGAATTGATAGGTAGAATATCATGGACTACTCTCCAAATGAAATCTTTGAGTCTGGAGTCTAGAATTTTATGATTGGCATTTTTCCAAATAAGATCAAAATAGAGTAACAAGTTTACTTGTTTCAAACATATTGCAGGACTGACCTTGTCCATATTATTACAGAGGTCATATAACTTTTTGGAGGACATAATCCTCAAATCGACATCTGGAAATTTTGCTGTGAAATCTTTAAAGTCTCTTAGAGCCTGGATGTAAAAAGAAGGTATTGAATCAGCATGTGGAATGGCATTACTAGCATAGCCACTATTCCACTTTCTGAGGTGGAAACCTACAAAGTAAATGGCAAAATACATCCATGGGGATTTCTTTTCTGCATATATCAAATCTATTAGATGTTTTATACGGAAGGCTTTCAATTTTAGGCTGATGTTAGTAACCTTTTGTCCCCCATGACTATACTCTTTGTACATTACTTCTCTCTTTACTCTATCAATATCCTGCCAGATGAAATTGAACATAGCACCATTAAATGATTTCAGGTGTTTATCGTCTAACTCCAAAATTTTGCCAACATGCCATAATTTAGAACAGGCCATGACGTTAGTGATAATAGCTTTCCCCTTATATGTAAGTTTTCTAATTTTCCAGTCTTTCAAAACTTTTTGGAAGGAAAGGAAAACATGATCCCAATTGCCAGGGAGGCATAATTGGGAATCTTTGTAGAATTTTATACCCAGACATTTTAGTTCCAAATTTTCAAAGGAAATGTCGCAAACTATGTCTTCCCTACGAGCAAGTGCCCCTATAAAAAGACCTTTGCATTTTTCCTTATTTAACTTAGCACCTGAGGCTTTTTGAAAATTAGAAGTAATTTCAATAACATTTTTAACAGAATGATCGTTTCTAATGACAATCGTCGTATCATCTGCGTATTGAATGACTTTAAGCTCTTTACCATATCCCGGGATAGGTAACCCTTGAACCTTTGGAGAAAGGCAGAGTTTCCTGGTCAGTGGTTCTACAGAGAGAACATAGAGCAAGGGGGATAATCCGCACCCTTGTCTAACTGAACGTTTTATGGAGAAAGGTTCGGAGAGGTAACCATTGACTAGGACGCATGAGGAAATATCAGTATAAAGTAACTTCACCCAGGAGATGAAATCAGGTCCAAATTTGTAGGCTTTCAATATAGAGAATAAATATTCATGGGAAACTCGATCGAAAGCCTTGGCTTGATCGAGGCTCAATAAACCACAAGGGATGTCCTTTGCATTTACATAGTCAAATAATGAACGGATCAGATGTAATTGATCATGGATTGATCTGCCCGGAACAGCACATGTCTGTTCCGGACGGATCAAAGAGGAAACAACCTTAGATACTCTGTTACAGAGACTTTTAGAAATTAATTTGTAGTCGACCGTAAGGAGGGAAATAGGTCTCCAACAGTTCAAAAGATACTTTCTGTCCTTATCCTTACAGATCAGGGTGATAACCCCTTTCCTTTGGGATGGGGAGAGCAATCCTTGATGAAAAGAAAAATTTATGACATCTACAAAGTCTTTTCCAAATAATCTAAAGAATTTGACATAGAATTCTTTGGGAAGGCCATCTATACCAGGACTTTTATGGTCCTTCATTTGCATTAAACTAGTATAAACTTCTTCAGCAGTGAGAAGGCCCTCACATGCTAATCTGTCTTCCTCCTTCAAGGAAGGCAGGTTAGAAGCAAAATCAATAATGGCAGCATGGTCTACAGGTTCTTCTTCTTTATAAAAATCTCTGCAGGCATTGGTAATGCCTACCTGGTCGGCTACAATGTTATCATCAACTTTTAATTCAGAAATGGTTTTATCTTTCCCTCTTATAATTTCCTTCCTAAAAAAGAAACTGGATGGTTTTTCGTCCAACTCCAGGTCACATAACCTGGCCCGTATACGGGCCCCGTTAGCTTTCTCCTGGAGGGCTAGATCTAGTCTGTTTTCAAAAAAGGAAATCTTATCTGAAACATCCCATGCATTTTGCATTTGAATTTGTCTATAGAAATCTATTATCTTCTCTAATTTATTAATATTTGCTTTCTTTTCGTTTGAAATCCTATAGGAATGTCTCTTAATTACACTTTTAAAAGCAGTTTTACAGTTTTCCCACCAGCCCAAATCTTTTGAAACATGAGCTGATAAGGTGCCATAAAGGCTTTCCATATCTGATACAAGTAGAGGGTCATCAAGTATGGAAACATTACATTTCCAGAAGCCAGGTCCCTTGCCACACTGGTCAAAGTCCCTGACTTCTAGAACAACAAAATTGTGGTCAGATTTTGTACAAGGAAATATATTGATATTTTTGACATATTGAATGAAATCTATATTGACATAAAACCTATCCAATCTAGAGTACACACCTTGACCTGAAAATGTATAATCCTTACCCAAAGGATGCTTAAATCTGTATACATCCTCCAGGAAAAAATTCTCTTTTAGGTCAGTGATTTCTTTTAACCCATTGAGGGCTAGCATCGACTATAGTCAACACCATGGCAGGCCTAGCATTGACTATAGTCAACACCATGGCAGGCCTAGCGTCGACTATAGTCGACGCCCATTACATAGGATTAGTATAGGAATTGAAAATAGGGTCGTCCTCTAGGAACTATACTTTTTTCAGAGGCCGTCCCCATGGCCAGGGCAAGAATTTTTGCTCTGCCCTTAAAGGGTTAATCCAACAGTACGTCCCCCGGATGGGTCACCACCTGTTTTATCTAACATAGGGTTTTCAACAAAATTGAAATCGCCACCTAAAATTACATTATTGTTTCCCAACAAAAGGTTGGAGAGAGCAGTCAATTGACCCCTTCTCTCTGCACCATCGTTGGACAAATAGACATTTAAAAGGGTGAAATTGGCCTCAGACAGGGTAACACGAGTTCCCATGCAGCTGCCCTCGGTGTCCGAATAACAGGCTGTTGTATTAGATTCAAAACCTTTTCTAAATAGAATTGTAACACCTCTGCTAAGATTGGTGCCATGACTCCAGAAACCCTGAAAACCCAGGGCATCTTCAATGCGTTTGGCATCTGTAGATGAGGAAGTGTGCGTTTCCTGGAGATAAACAATATCAATAAAGTGATGAATTAAGAAGATAGAAATAACAGAAAGTTTTGTTGGGTTACTGAGACCCTTACAGTTAATGGTGGCGACTTTAAAACCCATTTTGATGATGTTTTGGGGTAGGATTTAAACATTACCATCACCCTGAAGGTGAGTATCTGCTTTATATTTCTTACGCTCCACAGAGGGACTCCTAGGAAGGAGGTGACTCCGATCGGGAGATGGCATCACTGGTACTGGCAAGTGCCTTAGCGGTTGTGGTTTCGGGGGAACAGGAGTTTTGAAGCCAGGTTTACACCCAACTTCCTGGAGGGAGGAGTCGTCCTGATGGTCAACCTCCATCACCTCCTTCTCACTGTCTTCCCTTGACCTACCAGCCGTAGCCGTAACCTCACCATCAGCATCACAAACTTTGGGTTTATCACTTGACACATTTTCAACACTTTTAGGGATTTTCCCTTCTTTGGAACCTTGAGCCCCAGAGGCTAATTTGGAAGATTCTAGAGCACGTTTTCTTTCAATTTCTACCAACCATCATCCTGAGGTGCCCCAGAGGTTCTGGCTGCAAATGACTTTGACCAGTGCTCATTTTGGCATATGCCCCTTACGTGACCTGTTTGTCTGCATTTCAGACACATTGGGGGTCTGTTGGGCATGGTGACAAGGATAGTGAATCTTCTACCAAGGAAGTAAACTACTTCAATATGGGGAACATCCTTTTCATTCTCAAATTCAACTTTTACTCTTTTTACACCGTTAGCATAATTTTCAGCAGTTGATTTTTCATGTTCTATAGCAATGACCTTGACCTTAGGCCCCAAGACTTCTTGTATTTTACTGGCAGGAAACACAAGGGGAGTCCAGTGTAGCCTGACCCACTTATCAGGTTCAGACCACTTTGGAACCCCGTCCTTGCCAAGCTCCCCTACCTTCCTTACTATGCATTGAACCCCCGACACTTTGAATGAATTACACCCAGTGACAATCTCTGCCGTGTTCAAGAAGTCACGAAGTTCGTCATCTGACAAGATGCTGTCGGCTGAGGGATGGGGAGGCTGCTGCTGCCGTTGCTGCTCCAACTGCCTACGGTGCTGCTGCTGTCGTGCCTCTCTCTGCTGCTGCTGTCTGAGCTGATGCAATTGGGCCAGTCTATTGAGAGAACCAGAAGAGTTAGAAGAAGATGGGGCAGCCACCTGATGGCTTCATGGCACGACCATTAGCACCCACCGTGGTCCACATGGATGGCTGACCATCACTGACAGGAGATGCCTCCGCTCCTCTCTCCATGACTGGATTGTTCCTCCCCACGGAAATCTTTAGTAAAAGGCGAAAGATTTTTTTTTTTTTTTTTTTTTTTTTTCCCTTTCCCATCTTTTTTTAAACTATTTAACTTTAAACTATTTTACTTAAGGACTTTTCACTTTTATTCTGGGGGAAAGGGATTTTCTTCTTTTTTTTCCATCATTTTCATCAATTCATCATTTTCATAACAATTGATTTTCCATCATGGTTCTGGCCCCCTAAACGGGAAACTCAGCCCCTGAAAAGGAAGGTACATGGTTCATTAAAAACAGGTAAAGTGAATATCCTTGGTAGAGACCAATGTCTCAGGACCTTGGATATCACTCAACAATCAAATTAAAAACCCATTTATTATTCTTCAAAGAACATAGGGCATTAGACTGCCCCCACCATTTCTTAAAATCTTTCTCCTTTAGCCTTTTTAGATCGAGTTCAAAACGAAATCTTAGAGAGGCCAAAAACAAATTTAAAAGATCTAGAGAAACTAGTTTCTTTCTTTCCATTTTTACCTTGTTCCTAATAATCCAAACACTTTGTTTGTATATTGCTAGAACTAGGAGGACTATAGGAATATATTTTCTTAATTCCTGAGGTAGGATATTGAATAACATTGTATCTCTTTGTAGAATGCAAGTTTTACCGGATATTTCTCTAAAGATATTTTCAATAATTTTGAGAACCGGATTGACAAAATCGCATAGAAGGAAAATATGAATCAAGTCTTCTGAACTGGTTTTACAAAGAGGACATTTTGGTGTAAATGCTTTGTTTTGTCTATGCAACTTAGAGTTGTTGGGTAGAATGTCATGAGCTACTCTCCAAACAAAATGTTTTAGCCTGGAGTCTAAAATCGAGTGGTTCACACTTTTCCAAATAAGATTAAAATCAAGTAAAAAGTTCTCTTGTTTCAAACATATAGCAGGTTTGACTTTATCCATGTTATTACATAAATCATATAACTTCTTTGAGGTCATGATTCTCAAATCTACTTCTGGAAACTTTTCAGTGAAATCTTTAAAATCTCTTAAGGCCTGGATGTAAAAGGGTGGTATTTCATCAGCGTGTGGAATGGAATTGCTGGCATAGCTACTGTTCCACTTCCTGAGGTGGAAACCTACAAAGTAAATAGCAAAGTCCATCCATGGAGATTTCTTTTCTGCATATATTAAATCTATCATATGTTTTATACGGAAGGCTTTCAATTTTAGGCTGATGCTGATTACCTTTTGGCCTCCTTGACTATAATCCTTATACATTACATCTCTTTTAACTCTGTCAATATCTTGCCAAATGAAATTGAACATAGCACGATTGAATGATTTGAGATGGATTTCGTCTAGCTCTAAAATCTTGCCCACATGCCATAGCTTTGAACAAGCCATGACATTGGTGATTATAGCTTTTCCTCTATATGTAAGTTTTCTAGCTTTCCAGTCAGTCAAGACTTTTTGGAAAGAAAGTAATACAGGATCCCAGTTGCCTTTCAGACATAAACTGGAATCTTTATAGAATTTTAAACCCAAACATTTAAGTTCTAGACATTCAAAGGAGATATCATAAACTATGTCTTCTCTATGAGCAAATGCCCCTATGAAAAGACCTTTTGATTTCTCCTTATTTAATTTAGCACCCGAGGCTTTTTGGAATTTAGAACTAATTTCAAGAACTTCTTTTACAGAAGGGTCGTTTCTAATGACTACCGTAGTATCATCTGCGTATTGGATGACTTTTAGTTCTTTACCATAGCCCGGAATAGGTAAGCCTTGAATTTTTGGGGACAGGCAAAGCTTCCTGGTGAGAGGTTCAATTGAGAGAACATAAAGGAGGGGGGATAATCCACACCCTTGTCTTACTGATTGTTCTATAGAAAAAGGGTCAGATAAGAACCAATTAACTAGAACACTAGAAGTAATATTAGTGTATAATAGCTTTACCCATGAAATAAAATCAGGCCCAAAATTATAGGCTTTCAATATAGTAAATAAGTATTCATGGGAGACTCGATCAAAAGCCTTGGCTTGATCGAGACTCAATAGTCCACAGGGTATATCCCTTACATTGACATAATCAAATAGTGAGCGGATCAGATGTAGCTGATCATGAATAGATCTGCCTGGAACAGCACAAGTCTGTTCCATGCCTATCAAAGAAGAAATAACTTTTGATAATCTATTACATAGACTTTTAGATATTAGTTTATAATCCACTGTAAGTAGTGAAATTGGTCTCCAGCATGACAAGAGGTTTTTCCTGTCCCTATCCTTACAGATTAGGGTAATAACCCCTTTCCTTTGGGTAGGGCAGAGGATACCTTGTCCAAAAGAGAGATTGATGACATCAACAAAATCTTTACCGAATAACCTAAAGAACTTGATATAAAATTCCTTAGGGAGTCCATCTATACCAGGGCTTTTGTTGTCCTTCATTTTTTTCAAACTACTATATACTTCCTCAGCAGTGAGTAGGCCCTCACATGCTAGCCTGTCCTCCTCATTCAAGGAGGGCAGGTTGGAAGCGAAATCAGATATAACAGCCTGATCTACAGGCTCTTCAGCAAAGAGGTTTTTATAAAAATCCCTGCAGGCGTTGGTGATTCCTGCCTGGTCTTTGATAATACTATCTTCCACTTTTAATTCAGATATGATTTTGTCTTTCCCTCTGGTTACTTCTTTTCTTAAGAAAAAGCTTGAGGGTTTTTCCTCTAGTTCTAAATAATCTAGCCTGGCTCTTAAACGAGCCCCTCTTGCTTTATCCAAAAGGGCTTGGTCTAATCGTTTTTCAAAAAAGGAAATTTTATCTGAAACATCCCATGTATTTTGCATATGTATTTTTCTATAAAAGTTAATTAATCCCTCTAATTTTTGAATGTTCTCTTTTTTTTCCTTTGAAATTCTATATGAATGTCTTTTAATAAGACCTTTAAATTGTATTTTACAGTTCTCCCACCAGTCCAGGTCCTTATGGGTCTGGGCTGATAAAATAGCATATAGACTTTCCATATCTTTGACTAGTAGGGGGTCATCTAATATAGATACATTGCATTTCCAGAAGCCAGGTCCCCTGCCACACTGGTCAAGGTCCCCTACCTCTAGAAGTACAAAGTTGTGATCAGATTTTGTGCATGGAAAGATTTCAATATTTTTGACATATTTAATAAGATTTGTATCAACATAGAATCTATCTAATCTGGAATATACACCTTGGCCTGAACAAGTATAGTCTCTGCTTAGAGGATGTTTAAATCTATAAACATCCTCCAAGCAGAAGGTACGTTTTAAATCTTCCATTTCCTTAGATCCATCTGATCCACCTGTTGGATCTCCTCCAGATCTATCTAGAAAAGGGTTTTCGACAAAATTAAAATCACCACCCAAAATTATATTGTTGTTACCCACCAATAGTTTGGATAGAGCAGTCAAATGACCCCTTCTCTCCACCCCATAGATGGGTTCATAGACATTTAAAAAAGTATACTTTGCCTCAGAAAAGGTAGCATGAGTGCCCACGCATCTTCCTTCGGCATCTGTATAATAGGCATCGATCTTAATATTAAATGTATTTCTAAACAAGATTGCCACTCCTCTGCTACGGATCTCTCCATGACTCCAGTAGCCATAAAAACCTAATGTATTTTCAATTTGTTTGGCTTCTGCGGCCGAGGTTGTGTGGGTTTCTTGGAGAAAAACTATGTCTACAAAATGGTGTATTAAAAACATGGATATAACTGAGAGTTTGGATGGGTCTCTAAGACCCTTACATTTAATTGTGGTGATTTTGAAACCCATTTTTGTAAGAGGAGATTACAGGTTCTCACCCGTAGGGTGAGATTCTGTTTTTTGTTTTTTTCCCTTTCTTTCTAAAGAGCTACCCCTGCTCTGGGTAGTGCATTCTGGAAATAATGGTAATATTGGACTTAGCTCCACATCAGTAGGACGGGTTTGGGAGTGAGAGTTTCCTCTGGCTCCTTGAAGGGAGATTGGATCACTCTGTGAGATTTCCATCTCCTCTTCCCCATTCCCCCTTATGGACTCAGTACCCGTGACCTTTTCCTTCATATCACTTTTGTTCGGTTGGATAACTCTTTCTTTACCTTGTGTGGCCCCATTTGCACCATTAGCCCCCGACATAAATTTAGCTGAGTCGCGAATACGTCTTTCATCTGCTTTTGACATTCTTGGAACCTCTGTGACTAGGGGGTACTCAGTGGGATCTCTTACCTCCGGAGCCATTCCTGCTTTGGGGGGTGCAGAGGCGGCGGTGGCAGTGGACGGAGCCAAGGTGTTTTCCCCCTGCTCCTCCCCTTCCTCCTCCTCCTCATCATCCCAACCCTCTCCGGTAGTTCTGGCTACAAAGGTCTTGCTCCAATGATCATTTTTACATACACCTCTTACATGGCCTCTTTGCCTACATCTTAGACATAATGGGGCCCTTCCCGGGACTGTGACCAAAAGTGAGATCCTTTTCCCCAGGAAGGAAACAGCTGGGGTATCTGGAACATCTTGTTCCTCGTCATATTCTACTCTCACTCTTTTTACACCATTTATTTTCCCCTCACTTACTGAACTTTCCTCTGTTACCGAAAGAACCTTGACCTTGCCACCCAGGGCTTCTTCAATCTTGCTTATTGGGAATACATGAGGTGCCCAATGTATCCGTACAAACTGTTCGGGTCTTTTCCAAATGGGGGTCCCATCCTCTAGCAATGTACCAACAGCTCTTACTATGTATTGTTTGCCCGCAATATTCAAAGTTTTAAGATCAACAAACTCCCCCCATACACCATCTGAAGTAAAAGTGATCTGCCATGAGTTTTGCTGTCTTACTATGGCTTTTACATGATCTAATGATGAATACTCATCAATAACAGATACCACCTGGGTGCGACTAAGGGGTGCTCGGTCCATGACTATCTCAGCAGTGTTAAGAAAGTCTTGGAGTTCGAGATCTGTAAGTGTAGTGTCGTCATGGTGATGCTGCTGCTGCTGCTGCTGCCGCTGCCTCTGCTGCTGCTGCTGCTGCTGCCAATGCTGCTGCTGTTGCTGTTTAGCTAGCTGCTGTTGTCGACGGCGCTCTGCTTCCTTCTTGTGCTGTTGGTTCTGGTTCTGCTTAGAATCTGAAGAAGATGTAGAAGAAGATGCGGCAGCAGAGCTGCCATTTTTTTTCTACGATGACCCACTTCGGTCCATAACCCAGGCTTATCTCCATCATGGGGATGGCCCTCTCCTGACTGAGATTCCATCTCCACACCTCCAGTAGCCATAGGCTGGCTATTGCCAATCTGTCTAACACAGTACAGGAGCGTACCACCAAGTAGCTCAAGCAGTATGATATCCAGAAAAATCCACCTGCCACAGTAATACGGCGTATCAGTGATAGCCGCACCAGTGCCACACCTGGATGAACTCAGCTCATCAGCCACAGAAATCTTTAGCAAGATTTATGCGTGGAATGAAGAGAAACCAGAGTTGCCTAATTATCCCACCTGTAGGTACTCATAGAAAAATTGGAACCTCAGAAAAGGTGTTGTCCATGCCTAGCCTTTAGGTCTGCATGATTCTGCATTGCCTGGTTGATATCTGATGCACAGTGAAAGGTTTGGGGGTTTTCATGGAAATGATTTGTGCACCATCATGTGCATTGAATGGTAACTGACTCACACACATGGGGATGGTTGAGGAAACTATCTGAGAAAATGCTGACATTGCATAGAGCTGCCACCTGGTGGCCACTGAATGAACTAGAGGAGATTTGGCTGCATATGCTCTAGGGGTGGCAACACACTTCTTTCTCCTTTGTGAAAGATGGAATGATTAGTGGGTAATAGCTGTTTAATTGCTAAGGTCATATTCCTGGTGGGAAAACTACATCAGGCATAATTTGACAGCTAAGGTCATATTGATGGTGGGAAAACTACATCAGGCATAATTTTGATGGAGAACCCTCTTTAACCTGTCAAGCCATTACGTCCTCGGTATGCCGACCCTCACAGATTGCTGAGCTGTGGCCCGTTGGACAATAGAGAGTAGGGAAGAGTTTTATCTTTGGTTTTATTGGCACCCTGCGGTTAGGCAGGGTTTCAAAAATTAGTCTATAGACTCATTGTATTGTTCCTCCCCACGGAAATCTTTAGTAAAAGGCGAAAGATTTATGCGTGGAATGAAGAGAAACCAGAGTTGCCTAATTATCCCACCTGTAGGTACTCATAGAAAAATTGGAACCTCAGAAAAGGTGTTGTCCATGCCTAGCCTTTAGGTCTGCATGATTCTGCATTGCCTGGTTGATATCTGATGCACAGTGAAAGGTTTGGGGGTTTTCATGGAAATGATTTGTGCACCATCATGTGCATTGAATGGTAACTGACTCACACACATGGGGATGGTTGAGGAAACTATCTGAGAAAATGCTGACATTGCATAGAGCTGCCACCTGGTGGCCACTGAATGAACTAGAGGAGATTTGGCTGCATATGCTCTAGGGGTGGCAACACACTTCTTTCTCCTTTGTGAAAGATGGAATGATTAGTGGGTAATAGCTGTTTAATTGCTAAGGTCATATTCCTGGTGGGAAAACTACATCAGGCATAATTTGACAGCTAAGGTCATATTGATGGTGGGAAAACTACATCAGGCATAATTTTGATGGAGAACCCTCTTTAACCTGTCAAGCCATTACGTCCTCGGTATGCCGACCCTCACAGATTGCTGAGCTGTGGCCCGTTGGACAATAGAGAGTAGGGAAGAGTTTTATCTTTGGTTTTATTGGCACCCTGCGGTTAGGCAGGGTTTCAAAAATTAGTCTATAGACTCATTGTATTGTTCCTCCCCACGGAAATCTTTAGTAAAAGGCGAAAGATTTATGCGTGGAATGAAGAGAAACCAGAGTTGCCTAATTATCCCACCTGTAGGTACTCATAGAAAAATTGGAACCTCAGAAAAGGTGTTGTCCATGCCTAGCCTTTAGGTCTGCATGATTCTGCATTGCCTGGTTGATATCTGATGCACAGTGAAAGGTTTGGGGGTTTTCATGGAAATGATTTGTGCACCATCATGTGCATTGAATGGTAACTGACTCACACACATGGGGATGGTTGAGGAAACTATCTGAGAAAATGCTGACATTGCATAGAGCTGCCACCTGGTGGCCACTGAATGAACTAGAGGAGATTTGGCTGCATATGCTCTAGGGGTGGCAACACACTTCTTTCTCCTTTGTGAAAGATGGAATGATTAGTGGGTAATAGCTGTTTAATTGCTAAGGTCATATTCCTGGTGGGAAAACTACATCAGGCATAATTTGACAGCTAAGGTCATATTGATGGTGGGAAAACTACATCAGGCATAATTTTGATGGAGAACCCTCTTTAACCTGTCAAGCCATTACGTCCTCGGTATGCCGACCCTCACAGATTGCTGAGCTGTGGCCCGTTGGACAATAGAGAGTAGGGAAGAGTTTTATCTTTGGTTTTATTGGCACCCTGCGGTTAGGCAGGGTTTCAAAAATTAGTCTATAGACTCATTGTATTGTTCCTCCCCACGGAAATCTTTAGTAAAAGGCGAAAGATTTATGCGTGGAATGAAGAGAAACCAGAGTTGCCTAATTATCCCACCTGTAGGTACTCATAGAAAAATTGGAACCTCAGAAAAGGTGTTGTCCATGCCTAGCCTTTAGGTCTGCATGATTCTGCATTGCCTGGTTGATATCTGATGCACAGTGAAAGGTTTGGGGGTTTTCATGGAAATGATTTGTGCACCATCATGTGCATTGAATGGTAACTGACTCACACACATGGGGATGGTTGAGGAAACTATCTGAGAAAATGCTGACATTGCATAGAGCTGCCACCTGGTGGCCACTGAATGAACTAGAGGAGATTTGGCTGCATATGCTCTAGGGGTGGCAACACACTTCTTTCTCCTTTGTGAAAGATGGAATGATTAGTGGGTAATAGCTGTTTAATTGCTAAGGTCATATTCCTGGTGGGAAAACTACATCAGGCATAATTTGACAGCTAAGGTCATATTGATGGTGGGAAAACTACATCAGGCATAATTTTGATGGAGAACCCTCTTTAACCTGTCAAGCCATTACGTCCTCGGTATGCCGACCCTCACAGATTGCTGAGCTGTGGCCCGTTGGACAATAGAGAGTAGGGAAGAGTTTTATCTTTGGTTTTATTGGCACCCTGCGGTTAGGCAGGGTTTCAAAAATTAGTCTATAGACTCATTGTATTGTTCCTCCCCACGGAAATCTTTAGTAAAAGGCGAAAGTTTTTTTTTTTTTTTTTTTTTTCCCCTTTCCCATCTTTTTTTAAACTATTTAACTTTAAACTATTTTACTTAAGGACTTTTCACTTTTATTCTGGGGGAAAGGGATTTTCTTCTTTTTTTTTTCATCATTTTCATCAATTCATCATTTTCATAACAATTGATTTTCCATCATGGTTCTGGCCCCCTAAACGGGAAACTCAGCCCCTGAAAAGGAAGGTACATGGTTCATTAAAAACAGGTAAAGTGAATATCCTTGGTAGAGACCAATGTCTCAGGACCTTGGATATCACTCAACAATCAAATTAAAAACCCATTTATTATTCTTCAAAGAACATAGGGCATTAGACTGCCCCCACCATTTCTTAAAATCTTTCTCCTTTAGCCTTTTTAGATCGAGTTCAAAACGAAATCTTAGAGAGGCCAAAAACAAATTTAAAAGATCTAGAGAAACTAGTTTCTTTCTTTCCATTTTTACCTTGTTCCTAATAATCCAAACACTCTGTTTGTATATTGCTAGAACTAGGAGGACTATAGGAATATATTTTCTTAATTCCCGAGGTAGGATATTGAATAACATTGTATCTCTTTGTAGAATGCAAGTTTTACCGGATATTTCTCTAAAGATATTTTCAATAATTTTGAGAACCGGATTGACAAAATCGCATAGAAGGAAAATATGAATCAAGTCTTCTGAACTGGTTTTACAAAGAGGACATTTTGGTGTAAATGCTTTGTTTTGTCTATGCAACTTAGAGTTGTTGGGTAGAATGTCATGAGCTACTCTCCAAACAAAATGTTTTAGCCTGGAGTCTAAAATCGAGTGGTTCACACTTTTCCAAATAAGATTAAAATCAAGTAACAAGTTCTCTTGTTTCAAACATATAGCAGGTTTGACTTTATCCATGTTATTACATAAATCATATAACTTCTTTGAGGTCATGATTCTCAAATCTACTTCTGGAAACTTTTCAGTGAAATCTTTAAAATCTCTTAAGGCCTGGATGTAAAAGGGTGGTATTTCATCAGCGTGTGGAATGGAATTGCTGGCATAGCTACTGTTCCACTTCCTGAGGTGGAAACCTACAAAGTAAATAGCAAAGTACATCCATGGAGATTTCTTTTCTGCATATATTAAATCTATCATATGTTTTATACGGAAGGCTTTCAATTTTAGGCTGATGCTGATTACCTTTTGGCCTCCTTGACTATAATCCTTATACATTACATCTCTTTTAACTCTGTCAATATCTTGCCAAATGAAATTGAACATAGCACGATTGAATGATTTGAGATGGATTTCGTCTAGCTCTAAAATCTTGCCCACATGCCATAGCTTTGAACAAGCCATGACATTGGTGATTATAGCTTTTCCTCTATATGTAAGTTTTCTAGCTTTCCAGTCAGTCAAGACTTTTTGGAAAGAAAGTAATACAGGATCCCAGTTGCCTTTCAGACATAAACTGGAATCTTTATAGAATTTTAAACCCAAACATTTAAATTCTAGACATTCAAAGGAGATATCATAAACTATGTCTTCTCTACGAGCAAATGCCCCTATGAAAAGACCTTTTGATTTCTCCTTATTTAATTTAGCACCCGAGGCTTTTTGGAATTTAGAACTAATTTCAAGAACTTCTTTTACAGAAGGGTCGTTTCTAATGACTACCGTAGTATCATCTGCGTATTGGATGACTTTTAGTTCTTTACCATAGCCCGGAATAGGTAAGCCTTGAATTTTTGGGGACAGGCAAAGCTTCCTGGTGAGAGGTTCAATTGAGAGAACATAAAGGAGGGGGGATAATCCACACCCTTGTCTTACTGATTGTTCTATAGAAAAAGGCTCAGATAAGAACCCATTAACTAGAACACTAGAAGTAATATTAGTGTATAATAGCTTTACCCATGAAATAAAATCAGGCCCAAAATTATAGGCTTTCAATATAGTAAATAAGTATTCATGGGAGACTCGATCAAAAGCCTTGGCTTGATCGAGACTCAATAGTCCACAGGGTATATCCCTTACATTGACATAATCAAATAGTGAGCGGATCAGATGTAGCTGATCATAAATAGATCTGCCTGGAACAGCACAAGTCTGTTCCATGCCTATCAAAGAAGAAATAACTTTTGATAATCTATTACATAGACTTTTAGATATTAGTTTATAATCCACTGTAAGTAGTGAAATTGGTCTCCAGCATGACAAGAGGTTTTTCCTGTCCCTATCCTTACAGATTAGGGTAATAACCCCTTTCCTTTGGGTAGGGCAGAGGATACCTTGTCCAAAAGAGAGATTGATGACATCAACAAAATCTTTACCGAATAACCTAAAGAACTTGATATAAAATTCCTTAGGGAGTCCATCTATACCAGGGCTTTTGTTGTCCTTCATTTTTTTCAAACTACTATATACTTCCTCAGCAGTGAGTAGGCCCTCACATGCTAGCCTGTCCTCCTCATTCAAGGAGGGCAGGTTGGAAGCGAAATCAGATATAACAGCCTGATCTACAGGCTCTTCAGCAAAGAGGTTTTTATAAAAATCCCTGCAGGCGTTGGTGATTCCTGCCTGGTCTTTGATAATACTATCTTCCACTTTTAATTCAGATATGATTTCGTCTTTCCCTCTGGTTACTTCTTTTCTTAAGAAAAAGCTTGAGGGTTTTTCCTCTAGTTCTAAATAATCTAGCCTGGCTCTTAAACGAGCCCCTCTTGCTTTATCCAAAAGGGCTTGGTCTAATCGTTTTTCAAAAAAGGAAATTTTATCTGAAACATCCCATGTATTTTGCATATGTATTTTTCTATAAAAGTTAATTAATCCCTCTAATTTTTGAATGTTCTCTTTTTTTTCCTTTGAAATTCTATATGAATGTCTTTTAATAAGACCTTTAAATTGTATTTTACAGTTCTCCCACCAGTCCAGGTCCTTATGGGTCTGGGCTGATAAAATAGCATATAGACTTTCCATATCTTTGACTAGTAGGGGGTCATCTAATATAGATACATTGCATTTCCAGAAGCCAGGTCCCCTGCCACACTGGTCAAGGTCCCCTACCTCTAGAAGTACAAAGTTGTGATCAGATTTTGTGCATGGAAAGATTTCAATATTTTTGATATATTTAATAAGATTTGTATCAACATAGAATCTATCTAATCTGGAATATACACCTTGGCCTGAAAAAGTATAGTCTCTGCTTAGAGGATGTTTAAATCTATAAACATCCTCCAAGCAGAAGGTACGTTTTAAATCTTCCATTTCCTTAGATCCATCTGATCCACCTGTTGGATCTCCTCCAGATCTATCTAGAAAAGGGTTTTCGACAAAATTAAAATCACCACCCAAAATTATATTGTTGTTACCCACCAATAGTTTGGATAGAGCAGTCAAATGACCCCTTCTCTCCACCCCATAGTTGGGTTCATAGACATTTAAAAAAGTATACTTTGCCTCAGAAAAGGTAGCATGAGTGCCCACGCATCTTCCTTCGGCATCTGTATAATAGGCATCGATCTTAATATTAAATGTATTTCTAAACAAGATTGCCACTCCTCTGCTACGGATCTCTCCATGGCTCCAGTAGCCATAAAAACCTAATGTATTTTCAATTTGTTTGGCTTCTGCGGCCGAGGTTGTGTGGGTTTCTTGGAGAAAAACTATGTCTACAAAATGGTGTATTAAAAACATGGATATAACTGAGAGTTTGGATGGGTCTCTAAGACCCTTACAATTAATTGTGGTGATTTTGAAACCCATTTTTGTAAGAGGAGATTACAGGTTCTCACCCGTAGGGTGAGATTCTGTTTTTTGTTTTTTTCCCTTTCTTTCTAAAGAGCTACCCCTGCTCTGGGTAGTGCATTCTGGAAATAATGGTAATATTGGACTTAGCTCCACATCAGTAGGACGGGTTTGGGAGTGAGAGTTTCCTCTGGCTCCTTGAAGGGAGATTGGATCACTCTGTGAGATTTCCATCTCCTCTTCCCCATTCCCCCTTATGGACTCAGTACCCGTGACCTTTTCCTTCATATCACTTTTGTTCGGTTGGATAACTCTTTCTTTACCTTGTGTGGCCCCATTTGCACCATTAGCCCCCGACATAAATTTAGCTGAGTCGCGAATACGTCTTTCATCTGCTTTTGACATTCTTGGAACCTCTGTGACTTGGGGGTACTCAGTGGGATCTCTTACCTCCGGAGCCATCCCTGCTTTGGGGGGTGCAGAGGCGGCGGTGGCAGTGGACGGAGCCAAGGTGTTTTCCCCCTGCTCCTCCCCTTCCTCCTCCTCCTCATCATCCCAACCCTCTGCATGGCTAACTCCGGTAGTTCTGGCTACAAAGGTCTTGCTCCAATGATCATTTTTACATACACCTCTTACATGGCCTCTTTGCCTACATCTTAGACATAATGGGGCCCTTCCCGGGACTGTGACCAAAAGTGAGATCCTTTTCCCCAGGAAGAAAACAGCTGGGGTATCTGGAACATCTTGTTCCTCGTCATATTCTACTCTCACTCTTTTTACACCATTTATTTTCCCCTCACTTACTGAACTTTCCTCTGTTACCGAAAGAACCTTGACCTTGCCACCCAGGGCTTCTTCAATCTTGCTTATTGGGAATACATGAGGTGCCCAATGTATCCGTACAAACTGTTCGGGTCTTTTCCAAATGGGGGTCCCATCCTCTAGCAATGTACCAACAGCTCTTACTATGTATTGTTTGCCCGCAATATTCAAAGTTTTAAGATCAACAAACTCCCCCCATACACCATCTGAAGTAAAAGTGATCTGCCATGAGTTTTGCTGTCTTACTATGGCTTTTACATGATCTAATGATGAATACTCATCAATAACAGATACCACCTGGGTGCGACTAAGGGGTGCTCGGTCCATGACTATCTCAGCAGTGTTAAGAAAGTCTTGGAGTTCGAGATCTGTAAGTGTAGTGTCGTCATGGTGATGCTGCTGCTGCTGCTGCTGCCGCTGCCTCTGCTGCTGCTGCTGCTGCTGCCGTTGCTGCTGCTGTTGCTGTTTAGCTAGCTGCTGTTGTCGACGGCGCTCTGCTTCCTTCTTGTGCTGTTGGTTCTGGTTCTGCTTAGAATCTGAAGAAGATGTAGAAGAAGATGCGGCAGCAGAGCTGCCATTTTTTTTTCTACGATGACCCACTTCGGTCCATAACCCAGGCTTATCTCCATCATGGGGATGGCCCTCTCCTGACTGAGATTCCATCTCCACACCTCCAGTAGCCATAGGCTGGCTATTGCCAATCTGTCTAACACAGTACAGGAGCGTACCACCAAGTAGCTCAAGCAGTATGATATCTAGAAAAATCCACCTGCCACAGTAATACGGCGTATCAGTGATAGCCGCACCAGTGCAACACCTGGATGAACTCAGCTCATCAGCCACAGAAATCTTTAGCAAGATTTATGCGTGGAATGAAGAGAAACCAGAGTTGCCTAATTATCCCACCTGTAGGTACTCATAGAAAAATTGGAACCTCAGAAAAGGTGTTGTCCATGCCTAGCCTTTAGGTCTGCATGATTCTGCATTGCCTGGTTGATATCTGATGCACAGTGAAAGGTTTGGGGGTTTTCATGGAAATGATTTGTGCACCATCATGTGCATTGAATGGTAACTGACTCACACACATGGGGATGGTTGAGGAAACTATCTGAGAAAATGCTGACATTGCATAGAGCTGCCACCTGGTGGCCACTGAATGAACTAGAGGAGATTTGGCTGCATATGCTCTAGGGGTGGCAACACACTTCTTTCTCCTTTGTGAAAGATGGAATGATTAGTGGGTAATAGCTGTTTAATTGCTAAGGTCATATTCCTGGTGGGAAAACTACATCAGGCATAATTTGACAGCTAAGGTCATATTGATGGTGGGAAAACTACATCAGGCATAATTTTGATGGAGAACCCTCTTTAACCTGTCAAGCCATTACGTCCTCGGTATGCCGACCCTCACAGATTGCTGAGCTGTGGCCCGTTGGACAATAGAGAGTAGGGAAGAGTTTTATCTTTGGTTTTATTGGCACCCTGCGGTTAGGCAGGGTTTCAAAAATTAGTCTATAGACTCATTGTATTGTTCCTCCCCACGGAAATCTTTAGTAAAAGGCGAAAGATTTATGCGTGGAATGAAGAGAAACCAGAGTTGCCTAATTATCCCACCTGTAGGTACTCATAGAAAAATTGGAACCTCAGAAAAGGTGTTGTCCATGCCTAGCCTTTAGGTCTGCATGATTCTGCATTGCCTGGTTGATATCTGATGCACAGTGAAAGGTTTGGGGGTTTTCATGGAAATGATTTGTGCACCATCATGTGCATTGAATGGTAACTGACTCACACACATGGGGATGGTTGAGGAAACTATCTGAGAAAATGCTGACATTGCATAGAGCTGCCACCTGGTGGCCACTGAATGAACTAGAGGAGATTTGGCTGCATATGCTCTAGGGGTGGCAACACACTTCTTTCTCCTTTGTGAAAGATGGAATGATAAGTGGGTAATAGCTGTTTAATTGCTAAGGTCATATTCCTGGTGGGAAAACTACATCAGGCATAATTTGACAGCTAAGGTCATATTGATGGTGGGAAAACTACATCAGGCATAATTTTGATGGAGAACCCTCTTTAACCTGTCAAGCCATTACGTCCTCGGTATGCCGACCCTCACAGATTGCTGAGCTGTGGCCCGTTGGACAATAGAGAGTAGGGAAGAGTTTTATCTTTGGTTTTATTGGCACCCTGCGGTTAGGCAGGGTTTCAAAAATTAGTCTATAGACTCATTGTATTGTTCCTCCCCACGGAAATCTTTAGTAAAAGGCGAAAGATTTATGCGTGGAATGAAGAGAAACCAGAGTTGCCTAATTACTTGCTTGCTTTGAATTTTAACCTCACCTATGTGCCCTTTGGACACGTCAAGGGTGAGAGGTCCCGTGGCGTGAAACCCGGACCCGTACACTAGAGGGAGCTAAGGTAGAAATCACGCCCCTACACATTTACCGAGGCAATGGTTCTTTAACATCCGTCACTACATAGGCATAGTGAGAGATGGACAGGCCTGTTTCAAGTCATTTGTCTGCCATGACCGCCGAGAGACTTTCCAGCACAGCCTAGCCAGAGCAGGGAGGAACTCAAACGACACCTTACGGCGACGTTTGGAACCACCACTATGCCCCGGCCGGGCCGGGAACCGAACCCACGACCTTACGGCCTGTGAGCGGACGCGCTACCGACGGCGCCACGCCTCCCGGCTTGCCTAATTATCCCACCTGTAGGTACTCATAGAAAAATTGGAACCTCAGAAAAGGTGTTGTCCATGCCTAGCCTTTAGGTCTGCATGATTCTGCATTGCCTGGTTGATATCTGATGCACAGTGAAAGGTTTGGGGGTTTTTCATGGAAATGATTTGTGCACCATCATGTGCATTGAATGGTAACTGACTCACACACATGGGGATGGTTGAGGAAACTATCTGAGAAAATGCTGACATTGCATAGAGCTGCCACCTGGTGGCCACTGAATGAACTAGAGGAGATTTGGCTGCATATGCTCTAGGGGTGGCAACACACTTCTTTCTCCTTTGTGAAAGATGGAATGATTAGTGGGTAATAGCTGTTTAATTGCTAAGGTCATATTCCTGGTGGGAAAACTACATCAGGCATAATTTGACAGCTAAGGTCATATTGATGGTGGGAAAACTACATCAGGCATAATTTTGATGGAGAACCCTCTTTAACCTGTCAAGCCATTACGTCCTCGGTATGCCGACCCTCACAGATTGCTGAGCTGTGGCCCGTTGGACAATAGAGAGTAGGGAAGAGTTTTATCTTTGGTTTTATTGGCACCCTGCGGTTAGGCAGGGTTTCAAAAATTAGTCTATAGACTCATTGTATTGTTCCTCCCCACGGAAATCTTTAGTAAAAGGCGAAAGATTTATGCGTGGAATGAAGAGAAACCAGAGTTGCCTAATTATCCCACCTGTAGGTACTCATAGAAAAATTGGAACCTCAGAAAAGGTGTTGTCCATGCCTAGCCTTTAGGTCTGCATGATTCTGCATTGCCTGGTTGATATCTGATGCACAGTGAAAGGTTTGGGGGTTTTCATGGAAATGATTTGTGCACCATCATGTGCATTGAATGGTAACTGACTCACACACATGGGGATGGTTGAGGAAACTATCTGAGAAAATGCTGACATTGCATAGAGCTGCCACCTGGTGGCCACTGAATGAACTAGAGGAGATTTGGCTGCATATGCTCTAGGGGTGGCAACACACTTCTTTCTCCTTTGTGAAAGATGGAATGATTAGTGGGTAATAGCTGTTTAATTGCTAAGGTCATATTCCTGGTGGGAAAACTACATCAGGCATAATTTGACAGCTAAGGTCATATTGATGGTGGGAAAACTACATCAGGCATAATTTTGATGGAGAACCCTCTTTAACCTGTCAAGCCATTACGTCCTCGGTATGCCGACCCTCACAGATTGCTGAGCTGTGGCCCGTTGGACAATAGAGAGTAGGGAAGAGTTTTATCTTTGGTTTTATTGGCACCCTGCGGTTAGGCAGGGTTTCAAAAATTAGTCTATAGACTCATTGTATTGTTCCTCCCCACGGAAATCTTTAGTAAAAGGCGAAAGATTTATGCGTGGAATGAAGAGAAACCAGAGTTGCCTAATTATCCCACCTGTAGGTACTCATAGAAAAATTGGAACCTCAGAAAAGGTGTTGTCCATGCCTAGCCTTTAGGTCTGCATGATTCTGCATTGCCTGGTTGATATCTGATGCACAGTGAAAGGTTTGGGGGTTTTCATGGAAATGATTTGTGCACCATCATGTGCATTGAATGGTAACTGACTCACACACATGGGGATGGTTGAGGAAACTATCTGAGAAAATGCTGACATTGCATAGAGCTGCCACCTGGTGGCCACTGAATGAACTAGAGGAGATTTGGCTGCATATGCTCTAGGGGTGGCAACACACTTCTTTCTCCTTTGTGAAAGATGGAATGATTAGTGGGTAATAGCTGTTTAATTGCTAAGGTCATATTCCTGGTGGGAAAACTACATCAGGCATAATTTGACAGCTAAGGTCATATTGATGGTGGGAAAACTACATCAGGCATAATTTTGATGGAGAACCCTCTTTAACCTGTCAAGCCATTACGTCCTCGGTATGCCGACCCTCACAGATTGCTGAGCTGTGGCCCGTTGGACAATAGAGAGTAGGGAAGAGTTTTATCTTTGGTTTTATTGGCACCCTGCGGTTAGGCAGGGTTTCAAAAATTAGTCTATAGACTCATTGTATTGTTCCTCCCCACGGAAATCTTTAGTAAAAGGCGAAAGATTTATGCGTGGAATGAAGAGAAACCAGAGTTGCCTAATTATCCCACCTGTAGGTACTCATAGAAAAATTGGAACCTCAGAAAAGGTGTTGTCCATGCCTAGCCTTTAGGTCTGCATGATTCTGCATTGCCTGGTTGATATCTGATGCACAGTGAAAGGTTTGGGGGTTTTCATGGAAATGATTTGTGCACCATCATGTGCATTGAATGGTAACTGACTCACACACATGGGGATGGTTGAGGAAACTATCTGAGAAAATGCTGACATTGCATAGAGCTGCCACCTGGTGGCCACTGAATGAACTAGAGGAGATTTGGCTGCATATGCTCTAGGGGTGGCAACACACTTCTTTCTCCTTTGTGAAAGATGGAATGATTAGTGGGTAATAGCTGTTTAATTGCTAAGGTCATATTCCTGGTGGGAAAACTACATCAGGCATAATTTGACAGCTAAGGTCATATTGATGGTGGGAAAACTACATCAGGCATAATTTTGATGGAGAACCCTCTTTAACCTGTCAAGCCATTACGTCCTCGGTATGCCGACCCTCACAGATTGCTGAGCTGTGGCCCGTTGGACAATAGAGAGTAGGGAAGAGTTTTATCTTTGGTTTTATTGGCACCCTGCGGTTAGGCAGGGTTTCAAAAATTAGTCTATAGACTCATTGTATTGTTCCTCCCCACGGAAATCTTTAGTAAAAGGCGAAAGATTTATGCGTGGAATGAAGAGAAACCAGAGTTGCCTAATTATCCCACCTGTAGGTACTCATAGAAAAATTGGAACCTCAGAAAAGGTGTTGTCCATGCCTAGCCTTTAGGTCTGCATGATTCTGCATTGCCTGGTTGATATCTGATGCACAGTGAAAGGTTTGGGGGTTTTCATGGAAATGATTTGTGCACCATCATGTGCATTGAATGGTAACTGACTCACACACATGGGGATGGTTGAGGAAACTATCTGAGAAAATGCTGACATTGCATAGAGCTGCCACCTGGTGGCCACTGAATGAACTAGAGGAGATTTGGCTGCATATGCTCTAGGGGTGGCAACACACTTCTTTCTCCTTTGTGAAAGATGGAATGATTAGTGGGTAATAGCTGTTTAATTGCTAAGGTCATATTCCTGGTGGGAAAACTACATCAGGCATAATTTGACAGCTAAGGTCATATTGATGGTGGGAAAACTACATCAGGCATAATTTTGATGGAGAACCCTCTTTAACCTGTCAAGCCATTACGTCCTCGGTATGCCGACCCTCACAGATTGCTGAGCTGTGGCCCGTTGGACAATAGAGAGTAGGGAAGAGTTTTATCTTTGGTTTTATTGGCACCCTGCGGTTAGGCAGGGTTTCAAAAATTAGTCTATAGACTCATTGTATTGTTCCTCCCCACGGAAATCTTTAGTAAAAGGCGAAAGATTTTTTTTTTTTTTTTTTTTTTTTTTTTTTTTTGGGAAGAGTTTTATCTTTGGTTTTATTGGCACCCTGCGGTTAGGCAGGGTTTCAAAAATTAGTCTATAGACTCATTGTATTGTTCCTCCCCACGGAAATCTTTAGTAAAAGGCGAAAGATTTTTTTTTTTTTTTTTTTTTTTTTTCCCTTTCCCATCTTTTTTTAAACTATTTAACTTTAAACTATTTTACTTAAGGACTTTTCACTTTTATTCTGGGGGAAAGGGATTTTCTTCTTTTTTTTTCATCATTTTCATCAATTCATCATTTTCATAACAATTGATTTTCCATCATGGTTCTGGCCCCCTAAACGGGAAACTCAGCCCCTGAAAAGGAAGGTACATGGTTCATTAAAAACAGGTAAAGTGAATATCCTTGGTAGAGACCAATGTCTCAGGACCTTGGATATCACTCAACAATCAAATTAAAAACCCATTTATTATTCTTCAAAGAACATAGGGCATTAGACTGCCCCCACCATTTCTTAAAATCTTTCTCCTTTAGCCTTTTTAGATCGAGTTCAAAACGAAATCTTAGAGAGGCCAAAAACAAATTTAAAAGATCTAGAGAAACTAGTTTCTTTCTTTCCATTTTTACCTTGTTCCTAATAATCCAAACACTTTGTTTGTATATTGCTAGAACTAGGAGGACTATAGGAATATATTTTCTTAATTCCTGAGGTAGGATATTGAATAACATTGTATCTCTTTGTAGAATGCAAGTTTTACCGGATATTTCTCTAAAGATATTTTCAATAATTTTGAGAACCGGATTGACAAAATCGCATAGAAGGAAAATATGAATCAAGTCTTCTGAACTGGTTTTACAAAGAGGACATTTTGGTGTAAATGCTTTGTTTTGTCTATGCAACTTAGAGTTGTTGGGTAGAATGTCATGAGCTACTCTCCAAACAAAATGTTTTAGCCTGGAGTCTAAAATCGAGTGGTTCACACTTTTCCAAATAAGATTAAAATCAAGTAACAAGTTCTCTTGTTTCAAACATATAGCAGGTTTGACTTTATCCATGTTATTACATAAATCATATAACTTCTTTGAGGTCATGATTCTCAAATCTACTTCTGGAAACTTTTCAGTGAAATCTTTAAAATCTCTTAAGGCCTGGATGTAAAAGGGTGGTATTTCATCAGCGTGTGGAATGGAATTGCTGGCATAGCTACTGTTCCACTTCCTGAGGTGGAAACCTACAAAGTAAATAGCAAAGTACATCCATGGAGATTTCTTTTCTGCATATATTAAATCTATCATATGTTTTATACGGAAGGCTTTCAATTTTAGGCTGATGCTGATTACCTTTTGGCCTCCTTGACTATAATCCTTATACATTACATCTCTTTTAACTCTGTCAATATCTTGCCAAATGAAATTGAACATAGCACGATTGAATGATTTGAGATGGATTTCGTCTAGCTCTAAAATCTTGCCCACATGCCATAGCTTTGAACAAGCCATGACATTGGTGATTATAGCTTTTCCTCTATATGTAAGTTTTCTAGCTTTCCAGTCAGTCAAGACTTTTTGGAAAGAAAGTAATACAGGATCCCAGTTGCCTTTCAGACATAAACTGGAATCTTTATAGAATTTTAAACCCAAACATTTAAGTTCTAGACATTCAAAGGAGATATCATAAACTATGTCTTCTCTACGAGCAAATGCCCCTATGAAAAGACCTTTTGATTTCTCCTTATTTAATTTAGCACCCGAGGCTTTTTGGAATTTAGAACTAATTTCAAGAACTTCTTTTACAGAAGGGTCGTTTCTAATGACTACCGTAGTATCATCTGCGTATTGGATGACTTTTAGTTCTTTACCATAGCCCGGAATAGGTAAGCCTTGAATTTTTGGGGACAGGCAAAGCTTCCTGGTGAGAGGTTCAATTGAGAGAACATAAAGGAGGGGGGATAATCCACACCCTTGTCTTACTGATTGTTCTATAGAAAAAGGGTCAGATAAGAACCCATTAACTAGAACACTAGAAGTAATATTAGTGTATAATAGCTTTACCCATGAAATAAAATCAGGCCCAAAATTATAGGCTTTCAATATAGTAAATAAGTATTCATGGGAGACTCGATCAAAAGCCTTGGCTTGATCGAGACTCAATAGTCCACAGGGTATATCCCTTACATTGACATAATCAAATAGTGAGCGGATCAGATGTAGCTGATCATGAATAGATCTGCCTGGAACAGCACAAGTCTGTTCCATGCCTATCAAAGAAGAAATAACTTTTGATAATCTATTACATAGACTTTTAGATATTAGTTTATAATCCACTGTAAGTAGTGAAATTGGTCTCCAGCATGACAAGAGGTTTTTCCTGTCCCTATCCTTACAGATTAGGGTAATAACCCCTTTCCTTTGGGTAGGGCAGAGGATACCTTGTCCAAAAGAGAGATTGATGACATCAACAAAATCTTTACCGAATAACCTAAAGAACTTGATGTAAAATTCCTTAGGGAGTCCATCTATACCAGGGCTTTTGTTGTCCTTCATTTTTTTCAAACTACTATATACTTCCTCAGCAGTGAGTAGGCCCTCACATGCTAGCCTGTCCTCCTCATTCAAGGAGGGCAGGTTGGAAGCGAAATCAGATATAACAGCCTGATCTACAGGCTCTTCAGCAAAGAGGTTTTTATAAAAATCCCTGCAGGCGTTGGTGATTCCTGCCTGGTTTTTGATAATACTATCTTCCACTTTTAATTCAGATATGATTTTGTCTTTCCCTCTGGTTACTTCTTTTCTTAAGAAAAAGCTTGAGGGTTTTTCCTCTAGTTCTAAATAATCTAGCCTGGCTCTTAAACGAGCCCCTCTTGCTTTATCCAAAAGGGCTTGGTCTAATCGTTTTTCAAAAAAGGAAATTTTATCTGAAACATCCCATGTATTTTGCATATGTATTTTTCTATAAAAGTTAATTAATCCCTCTAATTTTTGAATGTTCTCTTTTTTTTCCTTTGAAATTCTATATGAATGTCTTTTAATAAGACCTTTAAATTGTATTTTACAGTTCTCCCACCAGTCCAGGTCCTTATGGGTCTGGGCTGATAAAATAGCATATAGACTTTCCATATCTTTGACTAGTAGGGGGTCATCTAATATAGATACATTGCATTTCCAGAAGCCAGGTCCCCTGCCACACTGGTCAAGGTCCCCTACTTCTAGAAGTACAAAGTTGTGATCAGATTTTGTGCATGGAAAGATTTCAATATTTTTGACATATTTAATAAGATTTGTATCAACATAGAATCTATCTAATCTGGAATATACACCTTGGCCTGAAAAAGTATAGTCTCTGCTTAGAGGATGTTTAAATCTATAAACATCCTCCAAGCAGAAGGTACGTTTTAAATCTTCCATTTCCTTAGATCCATCTGATCCACCTGTTGGATCTCCTCCAGATCTATCTAGAAAAGGGTTTTCGACAAAATTAAAATCACCACCCAAAATTATATTGTTGTTACCCACCAATAGTTTGGATAGAGCAGTCAAATGACCCCTTCTCTCCACCCCATAGTTGGGTTCATAGACATTTAAAAAAGTATACTTTGCCTCAGAAAAGGTAGCATGAGTGCCCACGCATCTTCCTTCGGCATCTGTATAATAGGCATCGATCTTAATATTAAATGTATTTCTAAACAAGATTGCCACTCCTCTGCTACGGATCTCTCCATGGCTCCAGTAGCCATAAAAACCTAATGTATTTTCAATTTGTTTGGCTTCTGCGGCCGAGGTTGTGTGGGTTTCTTGGAGAAAAACTATGTCTACAAAATGGTGTATTAAAAACATGGATATAACTGAGAGTTTGGAGGGGTCTCTAAGACCCTTACAATTAATTGTGGTGATTTTGAAACCCATTTTTGTAAGAGGAGATTACAGGTTCTCACCCGTAGGGTGAGATTCTGTTTTTTGTTTTTTTCCCTTTCTTTCTAAAGAGCTACCCCTGCTCTGGGTAGTGCATTCTGGAAATAATGGTAATATTGGACTTAGCTCCACATCAGTAGGACGGGTTTGGGAGTGAGAGTTTCCTCTGGCTCCTTGAAGGGAGATTGGATCACTCTGTGAGATTTCCATCTCCTCTTCCCCATTCCCCCTTATGGACTCAGTACCCGTGACCTTTTCCTTCATATCACTTTTGTTCGGTTGGATAACTCTTTCTTTACCTTGTGTGGCCCCATTTGCACCATTAGCCCCCGACATAAATTTAGCTGAGTCGCGAATACGTCTTTCATCTGCTTTTGACATTCTTGGAACCTCTGTGACTAGGGGGTACTCAGTGGGATCTCTTACCTCCGGAGCCATCCCTGCTTTGGGGGGTGCAGAGGCGGCGGTGGCAGTGGACGGAGCCAAGGTGTTTTCCCCCTGCTCCTCCCCTTCCTCCTCCTCCTCATCATCCCAACCCTCTGCATGGCTAACTCCGGTAGTTCTGGCTACAAAGGTCTTGCTCCAATGATCATTTTTACATACACCTCTTACATGGCCTCTTTGCCTACATCTTAGACATAATGGGGCCCTTCCCGGGACTGTGACCAAAAGTGAGATCCTTTTCCCCAGGAAGAAAACAGCTGGGGTATCTGGAACATCTTGTTCCTCGTCATATTCTACTCTCACTCTTTTTACACCATTTATTTTCCCCTCACTTACTGAACTTTCCTCTGTTACCGAAAGAACCTTGACCTTGCCACCCAGGGCTTCTTCAATCTTGCTTATTGGGAATACATGAGGTGCCCAATGTATCCGTACAAACTGTTCGGGTCTTTTCCAAATGGGGGTCCCATCCTCTAGCAATGTACCAACAGCTCTTACTATGTATTGTTTGCCCGCAATATTCAAAGTTTTAAGATCAACAAACTCCCCCCATACACCATCTGAAGTAAAAGTAATCTGCCATGAGTTTTGCTGTCTTACTATGGCTTTTACATGATCTAATGATGAATACTCATCAATAACAGATACCACCTGGGTGCGACTAAGGGGTGCTCGGTCCATGACTATCTCAGCAGTGTTAAGAAAGTCTTGGAGTTCGAGATCTGTAAGTGTAGTGTCGTCATGGTGATGTTGCTGCTGCTGCTGCTGCCGCTGCCTCTGCTGCTGCTGCTGCTGCTGCCGTTGCTGCTGCTGTTGCTGTTTAGCTAGCTGCTGTTGTCGACGGCGCTCTGCTTCCTTCTTGTGCTGTTGGTTCTGGTTCTGCTTAGAATCTGAAGAAGATGTAGAAGAAGATGCGGCAGCAGAGCTGCCATTTTTTTTTCTACGATGACCCACTTCGGTCCATAACCCAGGCTTATCTCCATCATGGGGATGGCCCTCTCCTGACTGAGATTCCATCTCCACACCTCCAGTAGCCATAGGCTGGCTATTGCCAATCTGTCTAACACAGTACAGGAGCGTACCACCAAGTAGCTCAAGCAGTATGATATCCAGAAAAATCCACCTGCCACAGTAATACGGCGTATCAGTGATAGCCGCACCAGTGCAACACCTGGATGAACTCAGCTCATCAGCCACAGAAATCTTTAGCAAGATTTATGCGTGGAATGAAGAGAAACCAGAGTTGCCTAATTATCCCACCTGTAGGTACTCATAGAAAAATTGGAACCTCAGAAAAGGTGTTGTCCATGCCTAGCCTTTAGGTCTGCATGATTCTGCATTGCCTGGTTGATATCTGATGCACAGTGAAAGGTTTGGGGGTTTTCATGGAAATGATTTGTGCACCATCATGTGCATTGAATGGTAACTGACTCACACACATGGGGATGGTTGAGGAAACTATCTGAGAAAATGCTGACATTGCATAGAGCTGCCACCTGGTGGCCACTGAATGAACTAGAGGAGATTTGGCTGCATATGCTCTAGGGGTGGCAACACACTTCTTTCTCCTTTGTGAAAGATGGAATGATTAGTGGGTAATAGCTGTTTAATTGCTAAGGTCATATTCCTGGTGGGAAAACTACATCAGGCATAATTTGACAGCTAAGGTCATATTGATGGTGGGAAAACTACATCAGGCATAATTTTGATGGAGAACCCTCTTTAACCTGTCAAGCCATTACGTCCTCGGTATGCCGACCCTCACAGATTGCTGAGCTGTGGCCCGTTGGACAATAGAGAGTAGGGAAGAGTTTTATCTTTGGTTTTATTGGCACCCTGCGGTTAGGCAGGGTTTCAAAAATTAGTCTATAGACTCATTGTATTGTTCCTCCCCACGGAAATCTTTAGTAAAAGGCGAAAGATTTATGCGTGGAATGAAGAGAAACCAGAGTTGCCTAATTATCCCACCTGTAGGTACTCATAGAAAAATTGGAACCTCAGAAAAGGTGTTGTCCATGCCTAGCCTTTAGGTCTGCATGATTCTGCATTGCCTGGTTGATATCTGATGCACAGTGAAAGGTTTGGGGGTTTTCATGGAAATGATTTGTGCACCATCATGTGCATTGAATGGTAACTGACTCACACACATGGGGATGGTTGAGGAAACTATCTGAGAAAATGCTGACATTGCATAGAGCTGCCACCTGGTGGCCACTGAATGAACTAGAGGAGATTTGGCTGCATATGCTCTAGGGGTGGCAACACACTTCTTTCTCCTTTGTGAAAGATGGAATGATTAGTGGGTAATAGCTGTTTAATTGCTAAGGTCATATTCCTGGTGGGAAAACTACATCAGGCATAATTTGACAGCTAAGGTCATATTGATGGTGGGAAAACTACATCAGGCATAATTTTGATGGAGAACCCTCTTTAACCTGTCAAGCCATTACGTCCTCGGTATGCCGACCCTCACAGATTGCTGAGCTGTGGCCCGTTGGACAATAGAGAGTAGGGAAGAGTTTTATCTTTGGTTTTATTGGCACCCTGCGGTTAGGCAGGGTTTCAAAAATTAGTCTATAGACTCATTGTATTGTTCCTCCCCACGGAAATCTTTAGTAAAAGGCGAAAGATTTATGCGTGGAATGAAGAGAAACCAGAGTTGCCTAATTATCCCACCTGTAGGTACTCATAGAAAAATTGGAACCTCAGAAAAGGTGTTGTCCATGCCTAGCCTTTAGGTCTGCATGATTCTGCATTGCCTGGTTGATATCTGATGCACAGTGAAAGGTTTGGGGGTTTTCATGGAAATGATTTGTGCACCATCATGTGCATTGAATGGTAACTGACTCACACACATGGGGATGGTTGAGGAAACTATCTGAGAAAATGCTGACATTGCATAGAGCTGCCACCTGGTGGCCACTGAATGAACTAGAGGAGATTTGGCTGCATATGCTCTAGGGGTGGCAACACACTTCTTTCTCCTTTGTGAAAGATGGAATGATTAGTGGGTAATAGCTGTTTAATTGCTAAGGTCATATTCCTGGTGGGAAAACTACATCAGGCATAATTTGACAGCTAAGGTCATATTGATGGTGGGAAAACTACATCAGGCATAATTTTGATGGAGAACCCTCTTTAACCTGTCAAGCCATTACGTCCTCGGTATGCCGACCCTCACAGATTGCTGAGCTGTGGCCCGTTGGACAATAGAGAGTAGGGAAGAGTTTTATCTTTGGTTTTATTGGCACCCTGCGGTTAGGCAGGGTTTCAAAAATTAGTCTATAGACTCATTGTATTGTTCCTCCCCACGGAAATCTTTAGTAAAAGGCGAAAGATTTATGCGTGGAATGAAGAGAAACCAGAGTTGCCTAATTATCCCACCTGTAGGTACTCATAGAAAAATTGGAACCTCAGAAAAGGTGTTGTCCATGCCTAGCCTTTAGGTCTGCATGATTCTGCATTGCCTGGTTGATATCTGATGCACAGTGAAAGGTTTGGGGGTTTTCATGGAAATGATTTGTGCACCATCATGTGCATTGAATGGTAACTGACTCACACACATGGGGATGGTTGAGGAAACTATCTGAGAAAATGCTGACATTGCATAGAGCTGCCACCTGGTGGCCACTGAATGAACTAGAGGAGATTTGGCTGCATATGCTCTAGGGGTGGCAACACACTTCTTTCTCCTTTGTGAAAGATGGAATGATTAGTGGGTAATAGCTGTTTAATTGCTAAGGTCATATTCCTGGTGGGAAAACTACATCAGGCATAATTTGACAGCTAAGGTCATATTGATGGTGGGAAAACTACATCAGGCATAATTTTGATGGAGAACCCTCTTTAACCTGTCAAGCCATTACGTCCTCGGTATGCCGACCCTCACAGATTGCTGAGCTGTGGCCCGTTGGACAATAGAGAGTAGGGAAGAGTTTTATCTTTGGTTTTATTGGCACCCTGCGGTTAGGCAGGGTTTCAAAAATTAGTCTATAGACTCATTGTATTGTTCCTCCCCACGGAAATCTTTAGTAAAAGGCGAAAGATTTATGCGTGGAATGAAGAGAAACCAGAGTTGCCTAATTATCCCACCTGTAGGTACTCATAGAAAAATTGGAACCTCAGAAAAGGTGTTGTCCATGCCTAGCCTTTAGGTCTGCATGATTCTGCATTGCCTGGTTGATATCTGATGCACAGTGAAAGGTTTGGGGGTTTTCATGGAAATGATTTGTGCACCATCATGTGCATTGAATGGTAACTGACTCACACACATGGGGATGGTTGAGGAAACTATCTGAGAAAATGCTGACATTGCATAGAGCTGCCACCTGGTGGCCACTGAATGAACTAGAGGAGATTTGGCTGCATATGCTCTAGGGGTGGCAACACACTTCTTTCTCCTTTGTGAAAGATGGAATGATTAGTGGGTAATAGCTGTTTAATTGCTAAGGTCATATTCCTGGTGGGAAAACTACATCAGGCATAATTTGACAGCTAAGGTCATATTGATGGTGGGAAAACTACATCAGGCATAATTTTGATGGAGAACCCTCTTTAACCTGTCAAGCCATTACGTCCTCGGTATGCCGACCCTCACAGATTGCTGAGCTGTGGCCCGTTGGACAATAGAGAGTAGGGAAGAGTTTTATCTTTGGTTTTATTGGCACCCTGCGGTTAGGCAGGGTTTCAAAAATTAGTCTATAGACTCATTGTATTGTTCCTCCCCACGGAAATCTTTAGTAAAAGGCGAAAGATTTATGCGTGGAATGAAGAGAAACCAGAGTTGCCTAATTATCCCACCTGTAGGTACTCATAGAAAAATTGGAACCTCAGAAAAGGTGTTGTCCATGCCTAGCCTTTAGGTCTGCATGATTCTGCATTGCCTGGTTGATATCTGATGCACAGTGAAAGGTTTGGGGGTTTTCATGGAAATGATTTGTGCACCATCATGTGCATTGAATGGTAACTGACTCACACACATGGGGATGGTTGAGGAAACTATCTGAGAAAATGCTGACATTGCATAGAGCTGCCACCTGGTGGCCACTGAATGAACTAGAGGAGATTTGGCTGCATATGCTCTAGGGGTGGCAACACACTTCTTTCTCCTTTGTGAAAGATGGAATGATTAGTGGGTAATAGCTGTTTAATTGCTAAGGTCATATTCCTGGTGGGAAAACTACATCAGGCATAATTTGACAGCTAAGGTCATATTGATGGTGGGAAAACTACATCAGGCATAATTTTGATGGAGAACCCTCTTTAACCTGTCAAGCCATTACGTCCTCGGTATGCCGACCCTCACAGATTGCTGAGCTGTGGCCCGTTGGACAATAGAGAGTAGGGAAGAGTTTTATCTTTGGTTTTATTGGCACCCTGCGGTTAGGCAGGGTTTCAAAAATTAGTCTATAGACTCATTGTATTGTTCCTCCCCACGGAAATCTTTAGTAAAAGGCGAAAGATTTATGCGTGGAATGAAGAGAAACCAGAGTTGCCTAATTATCCCACCTGTAGGTACTCATAGAAAAATTGGAACCTCAGAAAAGGTGTTGTCCATGCCTAGCCTTTAGGTCTGCATGATTCTGCATTGCCTGGTTGATATCTGATGCACAGTGAAAGGTTTGGGGGTTTTCATGGAAATGATTTGTGCACCATCATGTGCATTGAATGGTAACTGACTCACACACATGGGGATGGTTGAGGAAACTATCTGAGAAAATGCTGACATTGCATAGAGCTGCCACCTGGTGGCCACTGAATGAACTAGAGGAGATTTGGCTGCATATGCTCTAGGGGTGGCAACACACTTCTTTCTCCTTTGTGAAAGATGGAATGATTAGTGGGTAATAGCTGTTTAATTGCTAAGGTCATATTCCTGGTGGGAAAACTACATCAGGCATAATTTGACAGCTAAGGTCATATTGATGGTGGGAAAACTACATCAGGCATAATTTTGATGGAGAACCCTCTTTAACCTGTCAAGCCATTACGTCCTCGGTATGCCGACCCTCACAGATTGCTGAGCTGTGGCCCGTTGGACAATAGAGAGTAGGGAAGAGTTTTATCTTTGGTTTTATTGGCACCCTGCGGTTAGGCAGGGTTTCAAAAATTAGTCTATAGACTCATTGTATTGTTCCTCCCCACGGAAATCTTTAGTAAAAGGCGAAAGATTTATGCGTGGAATGAAGAGAAACCAGAGTTGCCTAATTATCCCACCTGTAGGTACTCATAGAAAAATTGGAACCTCAGAAAAGGTGTTGTCCATGCCTAGCCTTTAGGTCTGCATGATTCTGCATTGCCTGGTTGATATCTGATGCACAGTGAAAGGTTTGGGGGTTTTCATGGAAATGATTTGTGCACCATCATGTGCATTGAATGGTAACTGACTCACACACATGGGGATGGTTGAGGAAACTATCTGAGAAAATGCTGACATTGCATAGAGCTGCCACCTGGTGGCCACTGAATGAACTAGAGGAGATTTGGCTGCATATGCTCTAGGGGTGGCAACACACTTCTTTCTCCTTTGTGAAAGATGGAATGATTAGTGGGTAATAGCTGTTTAATTGCTAAGGTCATATTCCTGGTGGGAAAACTACATCAGGCATAATTTGACAGCTAAGGTCATATTGATGGTGGGAAAACTACATCAGGCATAATTTTGATGGAGAACCCTCTTTAACCTGTCAAGCCATTACGTCCTCGGTATGCCGACCCTCACAGATTGCTGAGCTGTGGCCCGTTGGACAATAGAGAGTAGGGAAGAGTTTTATCTTTGGTTTTATTGGCACCCTGCGGTTAGGCAGGGTTTCAAAAATTAGTCTATAGACTCATTGTATTGTTCCTCCCCACGGAAATCTTTAGTAAAAGGCGAAAGATTTATGCGTGGAATGAAGAGAAACCAGAGTTGCCTAATTATCCCACCTGTAGGTACTCATAGAAAAATTGGAACCTCAGAAAAGGTGTTGTCCATGCCTAGCCTTTAGGTCTGCATGATTCTGCATTGCCTGGTTGATATCTGATGCACAGTGAAAGGTTTGGGGGTTTTCATGGAAATGATTTGTGCACCATCATGTGCATTGAATGGTAACTGACTCACACACATGGGGATGGTTGAGGAAACTATCTGAGAAAATGCTGACATTGCATAGAGCTGCCACCTGGTGGCCACTGAATGAACTAGAGGAGATTTGGCTGCATATGCTCTAGGGGTGGCAACACACTTCTTTCTCCTTTGTGAAAGATGGAATGATTAGTGGGTAATAGCTGTTTAATTGCTAAGGTCATATTCCTGGTGGGAAAACTACATCAGGCATAATTTGACAGCTAAGGTCATATTGATGGTGGGAAAACTACATCAGGCATAATTTTGATGGAGAACCCTCTTTAACCTGTCAAGCCATTACGTCCTCGGTATGCCGACCCTCACAGATTGCTGAGCTGTGGCCCGTTGGACAATAGAGAGTAGGGAAGAGTTTTATCTTTGGTTTTATTGGCACCCTGCGGTTAGGCAGGGTTTCAAAAATTAGTCTATAGACTCATTGTATTGTTCCTCCCCACGGAAATCTTTAGTAAAAGGCGAAAGATTTATGCGTGGAATGAAGAGAAACCAGAGTTGCCTAATTATCCCACCTGTAGGTACTCATAGAAAAATTGGAACCTCAGAAAAGGTGTTGTCCATGCCTAGCCTTTAGGTCTGCATGATTCTGCATTGCCTGTTGATATCTGATGCACAGTGAAAGGTTTGGGGGTTTTCATGGAAATGATTTGTGCACCATCATGTGCATTGAATGGTAACTGACTCACACACATGGGGATGGTTGAGGAAACTATCTGAGAAAATGCTGACATTGCATAGAGCTGCCACCTGGTGGCCACTGAATGAACTAGAGGAGATTTGGCTGCATATGCTCTAGGGGTGGCAACACACTTCTTTCTCCTTTGTGAAAGATGGAATGATTAGTGGGTAATAGCTGTTTAATTGCTAAGGTCATATTCCTGGTGGGAAAACTACATCAGGCATAATTTGACAGCTAAGGTCATATTGATGGTGGGAAAACTACATCAGGCATAATTTTGATGGAGAACCCTCTTTAACCTGTCAAGCCATTACGTCCTCGGTATGCCGACCCTCACAGATTGCTGAGCTGTGGCCCGTTGGACAATAGAGAGTAGGGAAGAGTTTTATCTTTGGTTTTATTGGCACCCTGCGGTTAGGCAGGGTTTCAAAAATTAGTCTATAGACTCATTGTATTGTTCCTCCCCACGGAAATCTTTAGTAAAAGGCGAAAGATTTATGCGTGGAATGAAGAGAAACCAGAGTTGCCTAATTATCCCACCTGTAGGTACTCATAGAAAAATTGGAACCTCAGAAAAGGTGTTGTCCATGCCTAGCCTTTAGGTCTGCATGATTCTGCATTGCCTGGTTGATATCTGATGCACAGTGAAAGGTTTGGGGGTTTTCATGGAAATGATTTGTGCACCATCATGTGCATTGAATGGTAACTGACTCACACACATGGGGATGGTTGAGGAAACTATCTGAGAAAATGCTGACATTGCATAGAGCTGCCACCTGGTGGCCACTGAATGAACTAGAGGAGATTTGGCTGCATATGCTCTAGGGGTGGCAACACACTTCTTTCTCCTTTGTGAAAGATGGAATGATTAGTGGGTAATAGCTGTTTAATTGCTAAGGTCATATTCCTGGTGGGAAAACTACATCAGGCATAATTTGACAGCTAAGGTCATATTGATGGTGGGAAAACTACATCAGGCATAATTTTGATGGAGAACCCTCTTTAACCTGTCAAGCCATTACGTCCTCGGTATGCCGACCCTCACAGATTGCTGAGCTGTGGCCCGTTGGACAATAGAGAGTAGGGAAGAGTTTTATCTTTGGTTTTATTGGCACCCTGCGGTTAGGCAGGGTTTCAAAAATTAGTCTATAGACTCATTGTATTGTTCCTCCCCACGGAAATCTTTAGTAAAAGGCGAAAGATTTATGCGTGGAATGAAGAGAAACCAGAGTTGCCTAATTATCCCACCTGTAGGTACTCATAGAAAAATTGGAACCTCAGAAAAGGTGTTGTCCATGCCTAGCCTTTAGGTCTGCATGATTCTGCATTGCCTGGTTGATATCTGATGCACAGTGAAAGGTTTGGGGGTTTTCATGGAAATGATTTGTGCACCATCATGTGCATTGAATGGTAACTGACTCACACACATGGGGATGGTTGAGGAAACTATCTGAGAAAATGCTGACATTGCATAGAGCTGCCACCTGGTGGCCACTGAATGAACTAGAGGAGATTTGGCTGCATATGCTCTAGGGGTGGCAACACACTTCTTTCTCCTTTGTGAAAGATGGAATGATTAGTGGGTAATAGCTGTTTAATTGCTAAGGTCATATTCCTGGTGGGAAAACTACATCAGGCATAATTTGACAGCTAAGGTCATATTGATGGTGGGAAAACTACATCAGGCATAATTTTGATGGAGAACCCTCTTTAACCTGTCAAGCCATTACGTCCTCGGTATGCCGACCCTCACAGATTGCTGAGCTGTGGCCCGTTGGACAATAGAGAGTAGGGAAGAGTTTTATCTTTGGTTTTATTGGCACCCTGCGGTTAGGCAGGGTTTCAAAAATTAGTCTATAGACTCATTGTATTGTTCCTCCCCACGGAAATCTTTAGTAAAAGGCAAAAGATTTATGCGTGGAATGAAGAGAAACCAGAGTTGCCTAATTATCCCACCTGTAGGTACTCATAGAAAAATTGGAACCTCAGAAAAGGTGTTGTCCATGCCTAGCCTTTAGGTCTGCATGATTCTGCATTGCCTGGTTGATATCTGATGCACAGTGAAAGGTTTGGGGGTTTTCATGGAAATGATTTGTGCACCATCATGTGCATTGAATGGTAACTGACTCACACACATGGGGATGGTTGAGGAAACTATCTGAGAAAATGCTGACATTGCATAGAGCTGCCACCTGGTGGCCACTGAATGAACTAGAGGAGATTTGGCTGCATATGCTCTAGGGGTGGCAACACACTTCTTTCTCCTTTGTGAAAGATGGAATGATTAGTGGGTAATAGCTGTTTAATTGCTAAGGTCATATTCCTGGTGGGAAAACTACATCAGGCATAATTTGACAGCTAAGGTCATATTGATGGTGGGAAAACTACATCAGGCATAATTTTGATGGAGAACCCTCTTTAACCTGTCAAGCCATTACGTCCTCGGTATGCCGACCCTCACAGATTGCTGAGCTGTGGCCCGTTGGACAATAGAGAGTAGGGAAGAGTTTTATCTTTGGTTTTATTGGCACCCTGCGGTTAGGCAGGGTTTCAAAAATTAGTCTATAGACTCATTGTATTGTTCCTCCCCACGGAAATCTTTAGTAAAAGGCGAAAGATTTATGCGTGGAATGAAGAGAAACCAGAGTTGCCTAATTATCCCACCTGTAGGTACTCATAGAAAAATTGGAACCTCAGAAAAGGTGTTGTCCATGCCTAGCCTTTAGGTCTGCATGATTCTGCATTGCCTGGTTGATATCTGATGCACAGTGAAAGGTTTGGGGGTTTTCATGGAAATGATTTGTGCACCATCATGTGCATTGAATGGTAACTGACTCACACACATGGGGATGGTTGAGGAAACTATCTGAGAAAATGCTGACATTGCATAGAGCTGCCACCTGGTGGCCACTGAATGAACTAGAGGAGATTTGGCTGCATATGCTCTAGGGGTGGCAACACACTTCTTTCTCCTTTGTGAAAGATGGAATGATTAGTGGGTAATAGCTGTTTAATTGCTAAGGTCATATTCCTGGTGGGAAAACTACATCAGGCATAATTTGACAGCTAAGGTCATATTGATGGTGGGAAAACTACATCAGGCATAATTTTGATGGAGAACCCTCTTTAACCTGTCAAGCCATTACGTCCTCGGTATGCCGACCCTCACAGATTGCTGAGCTGTGGCCCGTTGGACAATAGAGAGTAGGGAAGAGTTTTATCTTTGGTTTTATTGGCACCCTGCGGTTAGGCAGGGTTTCAAAAATTAGTCTATAGACTCATTGTATTGTTCCTCCCCACGGAAATCTTTAGTAAAAGGCGAAAGATTTATGCGTGGAATGAAGAGAAACCAGAGTTGCCTAATTATCCCACCTGTAGGTACTCATAGAAAAATTGGAACCTCAGAAAAGGTGTTGTCCATGCCTAGCCTTTAGGTCTGCATGATTCTGCATTGCCTGGTTGATATCTGATGCACAGTGAAAGGTTTGGGGGTTTTCATGGAAATGATTTGTGCACCATCATGTGCATTGAATGGTAACTGACTCACACACATGGGGATGGTTGAGGAAACTATCTGAGAAAATGCTGACATTGCATAGAGCTGCCACCTGGTGGCCACTGAATGAACTAGAGGAGATTTGGCTGCATATGCTCTAGGGGTGGCAACACACTTCTTTCTCCTTTGTGAAAGATGGAATGATTAGTGGGTAATAGCTGTTTAATTGCTAAGGTCATATTCCTGGTGGGAAAACTACATCAGGCATAATTTGACAGCTAAGGTCATATTGATGGTGGGAAAACTACATCAGGCATAATTTTGATGGAGAACCCTCTTTAACCTGTCAAGCCATTACGTCCTCGGTATGCCGACCCTCACAGATTGCTGAGCTGTGGCCCGTTGGACAATAGAGAGTAGGGAAGAGTTTTATCTTTGGTTTTATTGGCACCCTGCGGTTAGGCAGGGTTTCAAAAATTAGTCTATAGACTCATTGTATTGTTCCTCCCCACGGAAATCTTTAGTAAAAGGCGAAAGATTTATGCGTGGAATGAAGAGAAACCAGAGTTGCCTAATTATCCCACCTGTAGGTACTCATAGAAAAATTGGAACCTCAGAAAAGGTGTTGTCCATGCCTAGCCTTTAGGTCTGCATGATTCTGCATTGCCTGGTTGATATCTGATGCACAGTGAAAGGTTTGGGGGTTTTCATGGAAATGATTTGTGCACCATCATGTGCATTGAATGGTAACTGACTCACACACATGGGGATGGTTGAGGAAACTATCTGAGAAAATGCTGACATTGCATAGAGCTGCCACCTGGTGGCCACTGAATGAACTAGAGGAGATTTGGCTGCATATGCTCTAGGGGTGGCAACACACTTCTTTCTCCTTTGTGAAAGATGGAATGATTAGTGGGTAATAGCTGTTTAATTGCTAAGGTCATATTCCTGGTGGGAAAACTACATCAGGCATAATTTGACAGCTAAGGTCATATTGATGGTGGGAAAACTACATCAGGCATAATTTTGATGGAGAACCCTCTTTAACCTGTCAAGCCATTACGTCCTCGGTATGCCGACCCTCACAGATTGCTGAGCTGTGGCCCGTTGGACAATAGAGAGTAGGGAAGAGTTTTATCTTTGGTTTTATTGGCACCCTGCGGTTAGGCAGGGTTTCAAAAATTAGTCTATAGACTCATTGTATTGTTCCTCCCCACGGAAATCTTTAGTAAAAGGCGAAAGATTTATGCGTGGAATGAAGAGAAACCAGAGTTGCCTAATTATCCCACCTGTAGGTACTCATAGAAAAATTGGAACCTCAGAAAAGGTGTTGTCCATGCCTAGCCTTTAGGTCTGCATGATTCTGCATTGCCTGGTTGATATCTGATGCACAGTGAAAGGTTTGGGGGTTTTCATGGAAATGATTTGTGCACCATCATGTGCATTGAATGGTAACTGACTCACACACATGGGGATGGTTGAGGAAACTATCTGAGAAAATGCTGACATTGCATAGAGCTGCCACCTGGTGGCCACTGAATGAACTAGAGGAGATTTGGCTGCATATGCTCTAGGGGTGGCAACACACTTCTTTCTCCTTTGTGAAAGATGGAATGATTAGTGGGTAATAGCTGTTTAATTGCTAAGGTCATATTCCTGGTGGGAAAACTACATCAGGCATAATTTGACAGCTAAGGTCATATTGATGGTGGGAAAACTACATCAGGCATAATTTTGATGGAGAACCCTCTTTAACCTGTCAAGCCATTACGTCCTCGGTATGCCGACCCTCACAGATTGCTGAGCTGTGGCCCGTTGGACAATAGAGAGTAGGGAAGAGTTTTATCTTTGGTTTTATTGGCACCCTGCGGTTAGGCAGGGTTTCAAAAATTAGTCTATAGACTCATTGTATTGTTCCTCCCCACGGAAATCTTTAGTAAAAGGCGAAAGATTTATGCGTGGAATGAAGAGAAACCAGAGTTGCCTAATTATCCCACCTGTAGGTACTCATAGAAAAATTGGAACCTCAGAAAAGGTGTTGTCCATGCCTAGCCTTTAGGTCTGCATGATTCTGCATTGCCTGGTTGATATCTGATGCACAGTGAAAGGTTTGGGGGTTTTCATGGAAATGATTTGTGCACCATCATGTGCATTGAATGGTAACTGACTCACACACATGGGGATGGTTGAGGAAACTATCTGAGAAAATGCTGACATTGCATAGAGCTGCCACCTGGTGGCCACTGAATGAACTAGAGGAGATTTGGCTGCATATGCTCTAGGGGTGGCAACACACTTCTTTCTCCTTTGTGAAAGATGGAATGATTAGTGGGTAATAGCTGTTTAATTGCTAAGGTCATATTCCTGGTGGGAAAACTACATCAGGCATAATTTGACAGCTAAGGTCATATTGATGGTGGGAAAACTACATCAGGCATAATTTTGATGGAGAACCCTCTTTAACCTGTCAAGCCATTACGTCCTCGGTATGCCGACCCTCACAGATTGCTGAGCTGTGGCCCGTTGGACAATAGAGAGTAGGGAAGAGTTTTATCTTTGGTTTTATTGGCACCCTGCGGTTAGGCAGGGTTTCAAAAATTAGTCTATAGACTCATTGTATTGTTCCTCCCCACGGAAATCTTTAGTAAAAGGCGAAAGATTTATGCGTGGAATGAAGAGAAACCAGAGTTGCCTAATTATCCCACCTGTAGGTACTCATAGAAAAATTGGAACCTCAGAAAAGGTGTTGTCCATGCCTAGCCTTTAGGTCTGCATGATTCTGCATTGCCTGGTTGATATCTGATGCACAGTGAAAGGTTTGGGGGTTTTCATGGAAATGATTTGTGCACCATCATGTGCATTGAATGGTAACTGACTCACACACATGGGGATGGTTGAGGAAACTATCTGAGAAAATGCTGACATTGCATAGAGCTGCCACCTGGTGGCCACTGAATGAACTAGAGGAGATTTGGCTGCATATGCTCTAGGGGTGGCAACACACTTCTTTCTCCTTTGTGAAAGATGGAATGATTAGTGGGTAATAGCTGTTTAATTGCTAAGGTGATATTCCTGGTGGGAAAACTACATCAGGCATAATTTGACAGCTAAGGTCATATTGATGGTGGGAAAACTACATCAGGCATAATTTTGATGGAGAACCCTCTTTAACCTGTCAAGCCATTACGTCCTCGGTATGCCGACCCTCACAGATTGCTGAGCTGTGGCCCGTTGGACAATAGAGAGTAGGGAAGAGTTTTATCTTTGGTTTTATTGGCACCCTGCGGTTAGGCAGGGTTTCAAAAATTAGTCTATAGACTCATTGTATTGTTCCTCCCCACGGAAATCTTTAGTAAAAGGCGAAAGATTTATGCGTGGAATGAAGAGAAACCAGAGTTGCCTAATTATCCCACCTGTAGGTACTCATAGAAAAATTGGAACCTCAGAAAAGGTGTTGTCCATGCCTAGCCTTTAGGTCTGCATGATTCTGCATTGCCTGGTTGATATCTGATGCACAGTGAAAGGTTTGGGGGTTTTCATGGAAATGATTTGTGCACCATCATGTGCATTGAATGGTAACTGACTCACACACATGGGGATGGTTGAGGAAACTATCTGAGAAAATGCTGACATTGCATAGAGCTGCCACCTGGTGGCCACTGAATGAACTAGAGGAGATTTGGCTGCATATGCTCTAGGGGTGGCAACACACTTCTTTCTCCTTTGTGAAAGATGGAATGATTAGTGGGTAATAGCTGTTTAATTGCTAAGGTCATATTCCTGGTGGGAAAACTACATCAGGCATAATTTGACAGCTAAGGTCATATTGATGGTGGGAAAACTACATCAGGCATAATTTTGATGGAGAACCCTCTTTAACCTGTCAAGCCATTACGTCCTCGGTATGCCGACCCTCACAGATTGCTGAGCTGTGGCCCGTTGGACAATAGAGAGTAGGGAAGAGTTTTATCTTTGGTTTTATTGGCACCCTGCGGTTAGGCAGGGTTTCAAAAATTAGTCTATAGACTCATTGTATTGTTCCTCCCCACGGAAATCTTTAGTAAAAGGCGAAAGATTTATGCGTGGAATGAAGAGAAACCAGAGTTGCCTAATTATCCCACCTGTAGGTACTCATAGAAAAATTGGAACCTCAGAAAAGGTGTTGTCCATGCCTAGCCTTTAGGTCTGCATGATTCTGCATTGCCTGGTTATATTCATGGTGGGAAAACTACATCAGGCATAATTTGACAGCTAAGGTCATATTGATGGTGGGAAAACTACATCAGGCATAATTTTGATGGAGAACCCTCTTTAACCTGTCAAGCCATTACGTCCTCGGTATGCCGACCCTCACAGATTGCTGAGCTGTGGCCCGTTGGACAATAGAGAGTAGGGAAGAGTTTTATCTTTGGTTTTATTGGCACCCTGCGGTTAGGCAGGGTTTCAAAAATTAGTCTATAGACTCATTGTATTGTTCCTCCCCACGGAAATCTTTAGTAAAAGGCGAAAGATTTATGCGTGGAATGAAGAGAAACCAGAGTTGCCTAATTATCCCACCTGAAGGTACTCATAGAAAAATTGGAACCTCAGAAAAGGTGTTGTCCATGCCTAGCCTTTAGGTCTGCATGATTCTGCATTGCCTGGTTGATATCTGATGCACAGTGAAAGGTTTGGGGGTTTTCATGGAAATGATTTGTGCACCATCATGTGCATTGAATGGTAACTGACTCACACACATGGGGATGGTTGAGGAAACTATCTGAGAAAATGCTGACATTGCATAGAGCTGCCACCTGGTGGCCACTGAATGAACTAGAGGAGATTTGGCTGCATATGCTCTAGGGGTGGCAACACACTTCTTTCTCCTTTGTGAAAGATGGAATGATTAGTGGGTAATAGCTGTTTAATTGCTAAGGTCATATTCCTGGTGGGAAAACTACATCAGGCATAATTTGACAGCTAAGGTCATATTGATGGTGGGAAAACTACATCAGGCATAATTTTGATGGAGAACCCTCTTTAACCTGTCAAGCCATTACGTCCTCGGTATGCCGACCCTCACAGATTGCTGAGCTGTGGCCCGTTGGACAATAGAGAGTAGGGAAGAGTTTTATCTTTGGTTTTATTGGCACCCTGCGGTTAGGCAGGGTTTCAAAAATTAGTCTATAGACTCATTGTATTGTTCCTCCCCACGGAAATCTTTAGTAAAAGGCGAAAGATTTATGCGTGGAATGAAGAGAAACCAGAGTTGCCTAATTATCCCACCTGTAGGTACTCATAGAAAAATTGGAACCTCAGAAAAGGTGTTGTCCATGCCTAGCCTTTAGGTCTGCATGATTCTGCATTGCCTGGTTGATATCTGATGCACAGTGAAAGGTTTGGGGGTTTTCATGGAAATGATTTGTGCACCATCATGTGCATTGAATGGTAACTGACTCACACACATGGGGATGGTTGAGGAAACTATCTGAGAAAATGCTGACATTGCATAGAGCTGCCACCTGGTGGCCACTGAATGAACTAGAGGAGATTTGGCTGCATATGCTCTAGGGGTGGCAACACACTTCTTTCTCCTTTGTGAAAGATGGAATGATTAGTGGGTAATAGCTGTTTAATTGCTAAGGTCATATTCCTGGTGGGAAAACTACATCAGGCATAATTTGACAGCTAAGGTCATATTGATGGTGGGAAAACTACATCAGGCATAATTTTGATGGAGAACCCTCTTTAACCTGTCAACCCATTACGTCCTCGGTATGCCGACCCTCACAGATTGCTGAGCTGTGGCCCGTTGGACAATAGAGAGTAGGGAAGAGTTTTATCTTTGGTTTTATTGGCACCCTGCGGTTAGGCAGGGTTTCAAAAATTAGTCTATAGACTCATTGTATTGTTCCTCCCCACGGAAATCTTTAGTAAAAGGCGAAAGATTTATGCGTGGAATGAAGAGAAACCAGAGTTGCCTAATTATCCCACCTGTAGGTACTCATAGAAAAATTGGAACCTCAGAAAAGGTGTTGTCCATGCCTAGCCTTTAGGTCTGCATGATTCTGCATTGCCTGGTTGATATCTGATGCACAGTGAAAGGTTTGGGGGTTTTCATGGAAATGATTTGTGCACCATCATGTGCATTGAATGGTAACTGACTCACACACATGGGGATGGTTGAGGAAACTATCTGAGAAAATGCTGACATTGCATAGAGCTGCCACCTGGTGGCCACTGAATGAACTAGAGGAGATTTGGCTGCATATGCTCTAGGGGTGGCAACACACTTCTTTCTCCTTTGTGAAAGATGGAATGATTAGTGGGTAATAGCTGTTTAATTGCTAAGGTCATATTCCTGGTGGGAAAACTACATCAGGCATAATTTGACAGCTAAGGTCATATTGATGGTGGGAAAACTACATCAGGCATAATTTTGATGGAGAACCCTCTTTAACCTGTCAAGCCATTACGTCCTCGGTATGCCGACCCTCACAGATTGCTGAGCTGTGGCCCGTTGGACAATAGAGAGTAGGGAAGAGTTTTATCTTTGGTTTTATTGGCACCCTGCGGTTAGGCAGGGTTTCAAAAATTAGTCTATAGACTCATTGTATTGTTCCTCCCCACGGAAATCTTTAGTAAAAGGCGAAAGATTTATGCGTGGAATGAAGAGAAACCAGAGTTGCCTAATTATCCCACCTGTAGGTACTCATAGAAAAATTGGAACCTCAGAAAAGGTGTTGTCCATGCCTAGCCTTTAGGTCTGCATGATTCTGCATTGCCTGGTTGATATCTGATGCACAGTGAAAGGTTTGGGGGTTTTCATGGAAATGATTTGTGCACCATCATGTGCATTGAATGGTAACTGACTCACACACATGGGGATGGTTGAGGAAACTATCTGAGAAAATGCTGACATTGCATAGAGCTGCCACCTGGTGGCCACTGAATGAACTAGAGGAGATTTGGCTGCATATGCTCTAGGGGTGGCAACACACTTCTTTCTCCTTTGTGAAAGATGGAATGATTAGTGGGTAATAGCTGTTTAATTGCTAAGGTCATATTCCTGGTGGGAAAACTACATCAGGCATAATTTGACAGCTAAGGTCATATTGATGGTGGGAAAACTACATCAGGCATAATTTTGATGGAGAACCCTCTTTAACCTGTCAAGCCATTACGTCCTCGGTATGCCGACCCTCACAGATTGCTGAGCTGTGGCCCGTTGGACAATAGAGAGTAGGGAAGAGTTTTATCTTTGGTTTTATTGGCACCCTGCGGTTAGGCAGGGTTTCAAAAATTAGTCTATAGACTCATTGTATTGTTCCTCCCCACGGAAATCTTTAGTAAAAGGCGAAAGATTTATGCGTGGAATGAAGAGAAACCAGAGTTGCCTAATTATCCCACCTGTAGGTACTCATAGAAAAATTGGAACCTCAGAAAAGGTGTTGTCCATGCCTAGCCTTTAGGTCTGCATGATTCTGCATTGCCTGGTTGATATCTGATGCACAGTGAAAGGTTTGGGGGTTTTCATGGAAATGATTTGTGCACCATCATGTGCATTGAATGGTAACTGACTCACACACATGGGGATGGTTGAGGAAACTATCTGAGAAAATGCTGACATTGCATAGAGCTGCCACCTGGTGGCCACTGAATGAACTAGAGGAGATTTGGCTGCATATGCTCTAGGGGTGGCAACACACTTCTTTCTCCTTTGTGAAAGATGGAATGATTAGTGGGTAATAGCTGTTTAATTGCTAAGGTCATATTCCTGGTGGGAAAACTACATCAGGCATAATTTGACAGCTAAGGTCATATTGATGGTGGGAAAACTACATCAGGCATAATTTTGATGGAGAACTCTCTTTAACCTGTCAAGCCATTACGTCCTCGGTATGCCGACCCTCACAGATTGCTGAGCTGTGGCCCGTTGGACAATAGAGAGTAGGGAAGAGTTTTATCTTTGGTTTTATTGGCACCCTGCGGTTAGGCAGGGTTTCAAAAATTAGTCTATAGACTCATTGTATTGTTCCTCCCCACGGAAATCTTTAGTAAAAGGCGAAAGATTTATGCGTGGAATGAAGAGAAACCAGAGTTGCCTAATTATCCCACCTGTAGGTACTCATAGAAAAATTGGAACCTCAGAAAAGGTGTTGTCCATGCCTAGCCTTTAGGTCTGCATGATTCTGCATTGCCTGGTTGATATCTGATGCACAGTGAAACGTTTGGGGGTTTTCATGGAAATGATTTGTGCACCATCATGTGCATTGAATGGTAACTGACTCACACACATGGGGATGGTTGAGGAAACTATCTGAGAAAATGCTGACATTGCATAGAGCTGCCACCTGGTGGCCACTGAATGAACTAGAGGAGATTTGGCTGCATATGCTCTAGGGGTGGCAACACACTTCTTTCTCCTTTGTGAAAGATGGAATGATTAGTGGGTAATAGCTGTTTAATTGCTAAGGTCATATTCCTGGTGGGAAAACTACATCAGGCATAATTTGACAGCTAAGGTCATATTGATGGTGGGAAAACTACATCAGGCATAATTTTGATGGAGAACCCTCTTTAACCTGTCAAGCCATTACGTCCTCGGTATGCCGACCCTCACAGATTGCTGAGCTGTGGCCCGTTGGACAATAGAGAGTAGGGAAGAGTTTTATCTTTGGTTTTATTGGCACCCTGCGGTTAGGCAGGGTTTCAAAAATTAGTCTATAGACTCATTGTATTGTTCCTCCCCACGGAAATCTTTAGTAAAAGGCGAAAGATTTATGCGTGGAATGAAGAGAAACCAGAGTTGCCTAATTATGCTTTGAATTTAAACCTCACCTATGTGCCTCAAGGACACGTCGAGGGTGAGAGGTCCCGTGGCGTGAAACCCGGACCCGTACACTAGAGGGAACTGGGGGGGAGTGAGAAAGAAAAAAAAAGAAAAGAAAAAAAACACAAAAAAACACAAAAAAAACAAACAACAAAAAAAACAACAAAAAAAACAACAACAACAAAAGAAAAAAAAAAAAAAAAGGAAAAAGTACAGTATATCGGTTATGGTGTGAACAAGGTGTATCATGTGATTGGGTCATCTTACCTGTGTCACCGAACCAGGGAGCAGGACAATAGCCCAGTGCATCGTAGTGCTATCTGGCGTATCCACTCCTAGGGGTCACAGACGAGAATTTTACCGAAATGTTGGCCTGCGTTTGGTCAAGGGTGCAAGGCCTGGTCCCCTTCCAGAAGTGGGCGGGGGGTACCAGCCGGCACCCATGTCCATGGGCGGTGCGATACAGTACACCGCGCCGTGGCAGGCCATAATCGGTATGGTGATAGGCACCGGGGCCCAGGTGGGGGGAGAGACCGGGGTGTGGGGGAGGAGGATCGAAGTGGAGTGAGGGGGGGGGGGTGTCCTACTCGAGTGGTATGGTGATCATCTCAGTAGGAGGTGGTGAGGGGGTAGGGTGTTTTCGGGGGGAGTTGAAGGGAGTTTGGTCTAATGTCTGGGGAGGATGTGGCGCATTTTCATCAGGGACTTCCCATATGCATTGAAGCCAGTGCCATCACAACCTATGTCTCCCCAGAAGGCGTCCTTCACTGTGTGTATGATTGGTCTGGAGCCCGATTCCAGCAGAGCATTCCTGAAACTGGGCTGGCTCCGCCATCGCTCCATAAGGATGTCCTCTAGGAGCAGGCGTCTTGTGGGAAGGTCCATCAGACTATCCGGGATCTTACCTTTGGACTTTGCTTGGCTGGGAGTGGTAGCCATAAGCACTTCATGGGCTTGGCCGATTTCCCCTACCCTCATGCATTTCTCATAGTGGTAGGCATGTTCAGCAGTGCTGAACCATCTGTAGCCCCAGATCAGGGGGGCCGGGTAGAACATGGATAAGATGTGTCCATGTCCAGCCACCTTCAGAGGCGGAGGGGGGGAGGGAATTGGGTTTTTGGGTACAACCGACACTCCCAGTTGGTGTCGAATTGATTCGACCACCTGTAGCTTGGCCTTAAGGGTCAGATGGACCCCCTCATTTACCTTTAAATACTGGGAGCAGTGACCATATCTACGCTCGAGTGAGCGGTACACATTGGCAAAGGGGACATTAAACTCGAGGGCAACGTTTCTGATGATAGTGTTTACAGCTTTGATGTTGAGTGATTTTGCTTCTACCCCTCTCTTTGTGGCTGCCACAAGGACGACGTTTGCCGTCGGGTGAGTTTGGCGCACGCAGTGAACTGCATGGCGGAAGTGCTCTCTGAGAGCAGAAGAATTAAACTGGCCTACCCGAGGGTGTGCGTCATTACCACCTATCCAAATGGCGACATCTTCATGAGATCTGATGTCTTGCCTGTCGATTAGCTCCTGGATGTGGTGGGCTCTTCCTCCGGATTTGAAGGTGCAGGTCAGGTACTGCGAGTTGGGGATGCCCCTTCCTTGGCTGTCTGTCAGGAGGATCAGGCGTCGTGGCATCTTCTGGAAGAGCAAAGGTTTTGGGGTGGTTAAGCATGCGGGAGGAGGTTATGACATGTTACTGGGGTGTGACAGTTATAGTGTGAATAAGGGTAGAGACAGCGGAATTGGACTAACTCCTTGGGCATTAGTCAGTCCTGTGTGTGATGCAGAGAGTGTTTGGAGAGAAGAGTGCGGTTGGCCCAAGTGATATGGTGAGCATCTTAGCCGCCTAATTATCCCACCTGTAGGTACTCATAGAAAAATTGGAACCTCAGAAAAGGTGTTGTCCATACCTAGCCTTTAGGTCTGCATGATTCTGCATTGCCTGGTTGATATCTGATGCACAGTGAAAGGTTTGGGGGTTTTCATGGAAATGATTTGTGCACCATCATGTGCATTGAATGGTAACTGACTCACACACATGGGGATGGTTGAGGAAACTATCTGAGAAAATGCTGACATTGCATAGAGCTGCCACCTGGTGGCCACTGAATGAACTAGAGGAGATTTGGCTGCATATGCTCTAGGGGTGGCAACACACTTCTTTCTCCTTTGTGAAAGATGGAATGATTAGTGGGTAATAGCTGTTTAATTGCTAAGGTCATATTCCTGGTGGGAAAACTACATCAGGCATAATTTGACAGCTAAGGTCATATTGATGGTGGGAAAACTACATCAGGCATAATTTTGATGGAGAACCCTCTTTAACCTGTCAAGCCATTACGTCCTCGGTATGCCGACCCTCACAGATTGCTGAGCTGTGGCCCGTTGGACAATAGAGAGTAGGGAAGAGTTTTATCTTTGGTTTTATTGGCACCCTGCGGTTAGGCAGGGTTTCAAAAATTAGTCTATAGACTCATTGTATTGTTCCTCCCCACGGAAATCTTTAGTAAAAGGCGAAAGATTTATGCGTGGAATGAAGAGAAACCAGAGTTGCCTAATTATCCCACCTGTAGGTACTCATAGAAAAATTGGAACCTCAGAAAAGGTGTTGTCCATGCCTAGCCTTTAGGTCTGCATGATTCTGCATTGCCTGGTTGATATCTGATGCACAGTGAAAGGTTTGGGGGTTTTCATGGAAATGATTTGTGCACCATCATGTGCATTGAATGGTAACTGACTCACACACATGGGGATGGTTGAGGAAACTATCTGAGAAAATGCTGACATTGCATAGAGCTGCCACCTGGTGGCCACTGAATGAACTAGAGGAGATTTGGCTGCATATGCTCTAGGGGTGGCAACACACTTCTTTCTCCTTTGTGAAAGATGGAATGATTAGTGGGTAATAGCTGTTTAATTGCTAAGGTCATATTCCTGGTGGGAAAACTACATCAGGCATAATTTGACAGCTAAGGTCATATTGATGGTGGGAAAACTACATCAGGCATAATTTTGATGGAGAACCCTCTTTAACCTGTCAAGCCATTACGTCCTCGGTATGCCGACCCTCACAGATTGCTGAGCTGTGGCCCGTTGGACAATAGAGAGTAGGGAAGAGTTTTATCTTTGGTTTTATTGGCACCCTGCGGTTAGGCAGGGTTTCAAAAATTAGTCTATAGACTCATTGTATTGTTCCTCCCCACGGAAATCTTTAGTAAAAGGCGAAAGATTTATGCGTGGAATGAAGAGAAACCAGAGTTGCCTAATTATCCCACCTGTAGGTACTCATAGAAAAATTGGAACCTCAGAAAAGGTGTTGTCCATGCCTAGCCTTTAGGTCTGCATGATTCTGCATTGCCTGGTTGATATCTGATGCACAGTGAAAGGTTTGGGGGTTTTCATGGAAATGATTTGTGCACCATCATGTGCATTGAATGGTAACTGACTCACACACATGGGGATGGTTGAGGAAACTATCTGAGAAAATGCTGACATTGCATAGAGCTGCCACCTGGTGGCCACTGAATGAACTAGAGGAGATTTGGCTGCATATGCTCTAGGGGTGGCAACACACTTCTTTCTCCTTTGTGAAAGATGGAATGATTAGTGGGTAATAGCTGTTTAATTGCTAAGGTCATATTCCTGGTGGGAAAACTACATCAGGCATAATTTGACAGCTAAGGTCATATTGATGGTGGGAAAACTACATCAGGCATAATTTTGATGGAGAACCCTCTTTAACCTGTCAAGCCATTACGTCCTCGGTATGCCGACCCTCACAGATTGCTGAGCTGTGGACCGTTGGACAATAGAGAGTAGGGAAGAGTTTTATCTTTGGTTTTATTGGCACCCTGCGGTTAGGCAGGGTTTCAAAAATTAGTCTATAGACTCATTGTATTGTTCCTCCCCACGGAAATCTTTAGTAAAAGGCGAAAGATTTATGCGTGGAATGAAGAGAAACCAGAGTTGCCTAATTATCCCACCTGTAGGTACTCATAGAAAAATTGGAACCTCAGAAAAGGTGTTGTCCATGCCTAGCCTTTAGGTCTGCATGATTCTGCATTGCCTGGTTGATATCTGATGCACAGTGAAAGGTTTGGGGGTTTTCATGGAAATGATTTGTGCACCATCATGTGCATTGAATGGTAACTGACTCACACACATGGGGATGGTTGAGGAAACTATCTGAGAAAATGCTGACATTGCATAGAGCTGCCACCTGGTGGCCACTGAATGAACTAGAGGAGATTTGGCTGCATATGCTCTAGGGGTGGCAACACACTTCTTTCTCCTTTGTGAAAGATGGAATGATTAGTGGGTAATAGCTGTTTAATTGCTAAGGTCATATTCCTGGTGGGAAAACTACATCAGGCATAATTTGACAGCTAAGGTCATATTGATGGTGGGAAAACTACATCAGGCATAATTTTGATGGAGAACCCTCTTTAACCTGTCAAGCCATTACGTCCTCGGTATGCCGACCCTCACAGATTGCTGAGCTGTGGCCCGTTGGACAATAGAGAGTAGGGAAGAGTTTTATCTTTGGTTTTATTGGCACCCTGCGGTTAGGCAGGGTTTCAAAAATTAGTCTATAGACTCATTGTATTGTTCCTCCCCACGGAAATCTTTAGTAAAAGGCGAAAGATTTATGCGTGGAATGAAGAGAAACCAGAGTTGCCTAATTATCCCACCTGTAGGTACTCATAGAAAAATTGGAACCTCAGAAAAGGTGTTGTCCATGCCTAGCCTTTAGGTCTGCATGATTCTGCATTGCCTGGTTGATATCTGATGCACAGTGAAAGGTTTGGGGGTTTTCATGGAAATGATTTGTGCACCATCATGTGCATTGAATGGTAACTGACTCACACACATGGGGATGGTTGAGGAAACTATCTGAGAAAATGCTGACATTGCATAGAGCTGCCACCTGGTGGCCACTGAATGAACTAGAGGAGATTTGGCTGCATATGCTCTAGGGGTGGCAACACACTTCTTTCTCCTTTGTGAAAGATGGAATGATTAGTGGGTAATAGCTGTTTAATTGCTAAGGTCATATTCCTGGTGGGAAAACTACATCAGGCATAATTTGACAGCTAAGGTCATATTGATGGTGGGAAAACTACATCAGGCATAATTTTGATGGAGAACCCTCTTTAACCTGTCAAGCCATTACGTCCTCGGTATGCCGACCCTCACAGATTGCTGAGCTGTGGCCCGTTGGACAATAGAGAGTAGGGAAGAGTTTTATCTTTGGTTTTATTGGCACCCTGCGGTTAGGCAGGGTTTCAAAAATTAGTCTATAGACTCATTGTATTGTTCCTCCCCACGGAAATCTTTAGTAAAAGGCGAAAGATTTATGCGTGGAATGAAGAGAAACCAGAGTTGCCTAATTATCCCACCTGTAGGTACTCATAGAAAAATTGGAACCTCAGAAAAGGTGTTGTCCATGCCTAGCCTTTAGGTCTGCATGATTCTGCATTGCCTGGTTGATATCTGATGCACAGTGAAAGGTTTGGGGGTTTTCATGGAAATGATTTGTGCACCATCATGTGCATTGAATGGTAACTGACTCACACACATGGGGATGGTTGAGGAAACTATCTGAGAAAATGCTGACATTGCATAGAGCTGCCACCTGGTGGCCACTGAATGAACTAGAGGAGATTTGGCTGCATATGCTCTAGGGGTGGCAACACACTTCTTTCTCCTTTGTGAAAGATGGAATGATTAGTGGGTAATAGCTGTTTAATTGCTAAGGTCATATTCCTGGTGGGAAAACTACATCAGGCATAATTTGACAGCTAAGGTCATATTGATGGTGGGAAAACTACATCAGGCATAATTTTGATGGAGAACCCTCTTTAACCTGTCAAGCCATTACGTCCTCGGTATGCCGACCCTCACAGATTGCTGAGCTGTGGCCCGTTGGACAATAGAGAGTAGGGAAGAGTTTTATCTTTGGTTTTATTGGCACCCTGCGGTTAGGCAGGGTTTCAAAAATTAGTCTATAGACTCATTGTATTGTTCCTCCCCACGGAAATCTTTAGTAAAAGGCGAAAGATTTATGCGTGGAATGAAGAGAAACCAGAGTTGCCTAATTATCCCACCTGTAGGTACTCATAGAAAAATTGGAACCTCAGAAAAGGTGTTGTCCATGCCTAGCCTTTAGGTCTGCATGATTCTGCATTGCCTGGTTGATATCTGATGCACAGTGAAAGGTTTGGGGGTTTTCATGGAAATGATTTGTGCACCATCATGTGCATTGAATGGTAACTGACTCACACACATGGGGATGGTTGAGGAAACTATCTGAGAAAATGCTGACATTGCATAGAGCTGCCACCTGGTGGCCACTGAATGAACTAGAGGAGATTTGGCTGCATATGCTCTAGGGGTGGCAACACACTTCTTTCTCCTTTGTGAAAGATGGAATGATTAGTGGGTAATAGCTGTTTAATTGCTAAGGTCATATTCCTGGTGGGAAAACTACATCAGGCATAATTTGACAGCTAAGGTCATATTGATGGTGGGAAAACTACATCAGGCATAATTTTGATGGAGAACCCTCTTTAACCTGTCAAGCCATTACGTCCTCGGTATGCCGACCCTCACAGATTGCTGAGCTGTGGCCCGTTGGACAATAGAGAGTAGGGAAGAGTTTTATCTTTGGTTTTATTGGCACCCTGCGGTTAGGCAGGGTTTCAAAAATTAGTCTATAGACTCATTGTATTGTTCCTCCCCACGGAAATCTTTAGTAAAAGGCGAAAGATTTATGCGTGGAATGAAGAGAAACCAGAGTTGCCTAATTATCCCACCTGTAGGTACTCATAGAAAAATTGGAACCTCAGAAAAGGTGTTGTCCATGCCTAGCCTTTAGGTCTGCATGATTCTGCATTGCCTGGTTGATATCTGATGCACAGTGAAAGGTTTGGGGGTTTTCATGGAAATGATTTGTGCACCATCATGTGCATTGAATGGTAACTGACTCACACACATGGGGATGGTTGAGGAAACTATCTGAGAAAATGCTGACATTGCATAGAGCTGCCACCTGGTGGCCACTGAATGAACTAGAGGAGATTTGGCTGCATATGCTCTAGGGGTGGCAACACACTTCTTTCTCCTTTGTGAAAGATGGAATGATTAGTGGGTAATAGCTGTTTAATTGCTAAGGTCATATTCCTGGTGGGAAAACTACATCAGGCATAATTTGACAGCTAAGGTCATATTGATGGTGGGAAAACTACATCAGGCATAATTTTGATGGAGAACCCTCTTTAACCTGTCAAGCCATTACGTCCTCGGTATGCCGACCCTCACAGATTGCTGAGCTGTGGCCCGTTGGACAATAGAGAGTAGGGAAGAGTTTTATCTTTGGTTTTATTGGCACCCTGCGGTTAGGCAGGGTTTCAAAAATTAGTCTATAGACTCATTGTATTGTTCCTCCCCACGGAAATCTTTAGTAAAAGGCGAAAGATTTATGCGTGGAATGAAGAGAAACCAGAGTTGCCTAATTATCCCACCTGTAGGTACTCATAGAAAAATTGGAACCTCAGAAAAGGTGTTGTCCATGCCTAGCCTTTAGGTCTGCATGATTCTGCATTGCCTGGTTGATATCTGATGCACAGTGAAAGGTTTGGGGGTTTTCATGGAAATGATTTGTGCACCATCATGTGCATTGAATGGTAACTGACTCACACACATGGGGATGGTTGAGGAAACTATCTGAGAAAATGCTGACATTGCATAGAGCTGCCACCTGGTGGCCACTGAATGAACTAGAGGAGATTTGGCTGCATATGCTCTAGGGGTGGCAACACACTTCTTTCTCCTTTGTGAAAGATGGAATGATTAGTGGGTAATAGCTGTTTAATTGCTAAGGTCATATTCCTGGTGGGAAAACTACATCAGGCATAATTTGACAGCTAAGGTCATATTGATGGTGGGAAAACTACATCAGGCATAATTTTGATGGAGAACCCTCTTTAACCTGTCAAGCCATTACGTCCTCGGTATGCCGACCCTCACAGATTGCTGAGCTGTGGCCCGTTGGACAATAGAGAGTAGGGAAGAGTTTTATCTTTGGTTTTATTGGCACCCTGCGGTTAGGCAGGGTTTCAAAAATTAGTCTATAGACTCATTGTATTGTTCCTCCCCACGGAAATCTTTAGTAAAAGGCGAAAGATTTATGCGTGGAATGAAGAGAAACCAGAGTTGCCTAATTATCCCACCTGTAGGTACTCATAGAAAAATTGGAACCTCAGAAAAGGTGTTGTCCATGCCTAGCCTTTAGGTCTGCATGATTCTGCATTGCCTGGTTGATATCTGATGCACAGTGAAAGGTTTGGGGGTTTTCATGGAAATGATTTGTGCACCATCATGTGCATTGAATGGTAACTGACTCACACACATGGGGATGGTTGAGGAAACTATCTGAGAAAATGCTGACATTGCATAGAGCTGCCACCTGGTGGCCACTGAATGAACTAGAGGAGATTTGGCTGCATATGCTCTAGGGGTGGCAACACACTTCTTTCTCCTTTGTGAAAGATGGAATGATTAGTGGGTAATAGCTGTTTAATTGCTAAGGTCATATTCCTGGTGGGAAAACTACATCAGGCATAATTTGACAGCTAAGGTCATATTGATGGTGGGAAAACTACATCAGGCATAATTTTGATGGAGAACCCTCTTTAACCTGTCAAGCCATTACGTCCTCGGTATGCCGACCCTCACAGATTGCTGAGCTGTGGCCCGTTGGACAATAGAGAGTAGGGAAGAGTTTTATCTTTGGTTTTATTGGCACCCTGCGGTTAGGCAGGGTTTCAAAAATTAGTCTATAGACTCATTGTATTGTTCCTCCCCACGGAAATCTTTAGTAAAAGGCGAAAGATTTATGCGTGGAATGAAGAGAAACCAGAGTTGCCTAATTATCCCACCTGTAGGTACTCATAGAAAAATTGGAACCTCAGAAAAGGTGTTGTCCATGCCTAGCCTTTAGGTCTGCATGATTCTGCATTGCCTGGTTGATATCTGATGCACAGTGAAAGGTTTGGGGGTTTTCATGGAAATGATTTGTGCACCATCATGTGCATTGAATGGTAACTGACTCACACACATGGGGATGGTTGAGGAAACTATCTGAGAAAATGCTGACATTGCATAGAGCTGCCACCTGGTGGCCACTGAATGAACTAGAGGAGATTTGGCTGCATATGCTCTAGGGGTGGCAACACACTTCTTTCTCCTTTGTGAAAGATGGAATGATTAGTGGGTAATAGCTGTTTAATTGCTAAGGTCATATTCCTGGTGGGAAAACTACATCAGGCATAATTTGACAGCTAAGGTCATATTGATGGTGGGAAAACTACATCAGGCATAATTTTGATGGAGAACCCTCTTTAACCTGTCAAGCCATTACGTCCTCGGTATGCCGACCCTCACAGATTGCTGAGCTGTGGCCCGTTGGACAATAGAGAGTAGGGAAGAGTTTTATCTTTGGTTTTATTGGCACCCTGCGGTTAGGCAGGGTTTCAAAAATTAGTCTATAGACTCATTGTATTGTTCCTCCCCACGGAAATCTTTAGTAAAAGGCGAAAGATTTATGCGTGGAATGAAGAGAAACCAGAGTTGCCTAATTATCCCACCTGTAGGTACTCATAGAAAAATTGGAACCTCAGAAAAGGTGTTGTCCATGCCTAGCCTTTAGGTCTGCATGATTCTGCATTGCCTGGTTGATATCTGATGCACAGTGAAAGGTTTGGGGGTTTTCATGGAAATGATTTGTGCACCATCATGTGCATTGAATGGTAACTGACTCACACACATGGGGATGGTTGAGGAAACTATCTGAGAAAATGCTGACATTGCATAGAGCTGCCACCTGGTGGCCACTGAATGAACTAGAGGAGATTTGGCTGCATATGCTCTAGGGGTGGCAACACACTTCTTTCTCCTTTGTGAAAGATGGAATGATTAGTGGGTAATAGCTGTTTAATTGCTAAGGTCATATTCCTGGTGGGAAAACTACATCAGGCATAATTTGACAGCTAAGGTCATATTGATGGTGGGAAAACTACATCAGGCATAATTTTGATGGAGAACCCTCTTTAACCTGTCAAGCCATTACGTCCTCGGTATGCCGACCCTCACAGATTGCTGAGCTGTGGCCCGTTGGACAATAGAGAGTAGGGAAGAGTTTTATCTTTGGTTTTATTGGCACCCTGCGGTTAGGCAGGGTTTCAAAAATTAGTCTATAGACTCATTGTATTGTTCCTCCCCACGGAAATCTTTAGTAAAAGGCGAAAGATTTATGCGTGGAATGAAGAGAAACCAGAGTTGCCTAATTATCCCACCTGTAGGTACTCATAGAAAAATTGGAACCTCAGAAAAGGTGTTGTCCATGCCTAGCCTTTAGGTCTGCATGATTCTGCATTGCCTGGTTGATATCTGATGCACAGTGAAAGGTTTGGGGGTTTTCATGGAAATGATTTGTGCACCATCATGTGCATTGAATGGTAACTGACTCACACACATGGGGATGGTTGAGGAAACTATCTGAGAAAATGCTGACATTGCATAGAGCTGCCACCTGGTGGCCACTGAATGAACTAGAGGAGATTTGGCTGCATATGCTCTAGGGGTGGCAACACACTTCTTTCTCCTTTGTGAAAGATGGAATGATTAGTGGGTAATAGCTGTTTAATTGCTAAGGTCATATTCCTGGTGGGAAAACTACATCAGGCATAATTTGACAGCTAAGGTCATATTGATGGTGGGAAAACTACATCAGGCATAATTTTGATGGAGAACCCTCTTTAACCTGTCAAGCCATTACGTCCTCGGTATGCCGACCCTCACAGATTGCTGAGCTGTGGCCCGTTGGACAATAGAGAGTAGGGAAGAGTTTTATCTTTGGTTTTATTGGCACCCTGCGGTTAGGCAGGGTTTCAAAAATTAGTCTATAGACTCATTGTATTGTTCCTCCCCACGGAAATCTTTAGTAAAAGGCGAAAGATTTATGCGTGGAATGAAGAGAAACCAGAGTTGCCTAATTATCCCACCTGTAGGTACTCATAGAAAAATTGGAACCTCAGAAAAGGTGTTGTCCATGCCTAGCCTTTAGGTCTGCATGATTCTGCATTGCCTGGTTGATATCTGATGCACAGTGAAAGGTTTGGGGGTTTTCATGGAAATGATTTGTGCACCATCATGTGCATTGAATGGTAACTGACTCACACACATGGGGATGGTTGAGGAAACTATCTGAGAAAATGCTGACATTGCATAGAGCTGCCACCTGGTGGCCACTGAATGAACTAGAGGAGATTTGGCTGCATATGCTCTAGGGGTGGCAACACACTTCTTTCTCCTTTGTGAAAGATGGAATGATTAGTGGGTAATAGCTGTTTAATTGCTAAGGTCATATTCCTGGTGGGAAAACTACATCAGGCATAATTTGACAGCTAAGGTCATATTGATGGTGGGAAAACTACATCAGGCATAATTTTGATGGAGAACCCTCTTTAACCTGTCAAGCCATTACGTCCTCGGTATGCCGACCCTCACAGATTGCTGAGCTGTGGCCCGTTGGACAATAGAGAGTAGGGAAGAGTTTTATCTTTGGTTTTATTGGCACCCTGCGGTTAGGCAGGGTTTCAAAAATTAGTCTATAGACTCATTGTATTGTTCCTCCCCACGGAAATCTTTAGTAAAAGGCGAAAGATTTATGCGTGGAATGAAGAGAAACCAGAGTTGCCTAATTATCCCACCTGTAGGTACTCATAGAAAAATTGGAACCTCAGAAAAGGTGTTGTCCATGCCTAGCCTTTAGGTCTGCATGATTCTGCATTGCCTGGTTGATATCTGATGCACAGTGAAAGGTTTGGGGGTTTTCATGGAAATGATTTGTGCACCATCATGTGCATTGAATGGTAACTGACTCACACACATGGGGATGGTTGAGGAAACTATCTGAGAAAATGCTGACATTGCATAGAGCTGCCACCTGGTGGCCACTGAATGAACTAGAGGAGATTTGGCTGCATATGCTCTAGGGGTGGCAACACACTTCTTTCTCCTTTGTGAAAGATGGAATGATTAGTGGGTAATAGCTGTTTAATTGCTAAGGTCATATTCCTGGTGGGAAAACTACATCAGGCATAATTTGACAGCTAAGGTCATATTGATGGTGGGAAAACTACATCAGGCATAATTTTGATGGAGAACCCTCTTTAACCTGTCAAGCCATTACGTCCTCGGTATGCCGACCCTCACAGATTGCTGAGCTGTGGCCCGTTGGACAATAGAGAGTAGGGAAGAGTTTTATCTTTGGTTTTATTGGCACCCTGCGGTTAGGCAGGGTTTCAAAAATTAGTCTATAGACTCATTGTATTGTTCCTCCCCACGGAAATCTTTAGTAAAAGGCGAAAGATTTATGCGTGGAATGAAGAGAAACCAGAGTTGCCTAATTATCCCACCTGTAGGTACTCATAGAAAAATTGGAACCTCAGAAAAGGTGTTGTCCATGCCTAGCCTTTAGGTCTGCATGATTCTGCATTGCCTGGTTGATATCTGATGCACAGTGAAAGGTTTGGGGGTTTTCATGGAAATGATTTGTGCACCATCATGTGCATTGAATGGTAACTGACTCACACACATGGGGATGGTTGAGGAAACTATCTGAGAAAATGCTGACATTGCATAGAGCTGCCACCTGGTGGCCACTGAATGAACTAGAGGAGATTTGGCTGCATATGCTCTAGGGGTGGCAACACACTTCTTTCTCCTTTGTGAAAGATGGAATGATTAGTGGGTAATAGCTGTTTAATTGCTAAGGTCATATTCCTGGTGGGAAAACTACATCAGGCATAATTTGACAGCTAAGGTCATATTGATGGTGGGAAAACTACATCAGGCATAATTTTGATGGAGAACCCTCTTTAACCTGTCAAGCCATTACGTCCTCGGTATGCCGACCCTCACAGATTGCTGAGCTGTGGCCCGTTGGACAATAGAGAGTAGGGAAGAGTTTTATCTTTGGTTTTATTGGCACCCTGCGGTTAGGCAGGGTTTCAAAAATTAGTCTATAGACTCATTGTATTGTTCCTCCCCACGGAAATCTTTAGTAAAAGGCGAAAGATTTATGCGTGGAATGAAGAGAAACCAGAGTTGCCTAATTATCCCACCTGTAGGTACTCATAGAAAAATTGGAACCTCAGAAAAGGTGTTGTCCATGCCTAGCCTTTAGGTCTGCATGATTCTGCATTGCCTGGTTGATATCTGATGCACAGTGAAAGGTTTGGGGGTTTTCATGGAAATGATTTGTGCACCATCATGTGCATTGAATGGTAACTGACTCACACACATGGGGATGGTTGAGGAAACTATCTGAGAAAATGCTGACATTGCATAGAGCTGCCACCTGGTGGCCACTGAATGAACTAGAGGAGATTTGGCTGCATATGCTCTAGGGGTGGCAACACACTTCTTTCTCCTTTGTGAAAGATGGAATGATTAGTGGGTAATAGCTGTTTAATTGCTAAGGTCATATTCCTGGTGGGAAAACTACATCAGGCATAATTTGACAGCTAAGGTCATATTGATGGTGGGAAAACTACATCAGGCATAATTTTGATGGAGAACCCTCTTTAACCTGTCAAGCCATTACGTCCTCGGTATGCCGACCCTCACAGATTGCTGAGCTGTGGCCCGTTGGACAATAGAGAGTAGGGAAGAGTTTTATCTTTGGTTTTATTGGCACCCTGCGGTTAGGCAGGGTTTCAAAAATTAGTCTATAGACTCATTGTATTGTTCCTCCCCACGGAAATCTTTAGTAAAAGGCGAAAGATTTATGCGTGGAATGAAGAGAAACCAGAGTTGCCTAATTATCCCACCTGTAGGTACTCATAGAAAAATTGGAACCTCAGAAAAGGTGTTGTCCATGCCTAGCCTTTAGGTCTGCATGATTCTGCATTGCCTGGTTGATATCTGATGCACAGTGAAAGGTTTGGGGGTTTTCATGGAAATGATTTGTGCACCATCATGTGCATTGAATGGTAACTGACTCACACACATGGGGATGGTTGAGGAAACTATCTGAGAAAATGCTGACATTGCATAGAGCTGCCACCTGGTGGCCACTGAATGAACTAGAGGAGATTTGGCTGCATATGCTCTAGGGGTGGCAACACACTTCTTTCTCCTTTGTGAAAGATGGAATGATTAGTGGGTAATAGCTGTTTAATTGCTAAGGTCATATTCCTGGTGGGAAAACTACATCAGGCATAATTTGACAGCTAAGGTCATATTGATGGTGGGAAAACTACATCAGGCATAATTTTGATGGAGAACCCTCTTTAACCTGTCAAGCCATTACGTCCTCGGTATGCCGACCCTCACAGATTGCTGAGCTGTGGCCCGTTGGACAATAGAGAGTAGGGAAGAGTTTTATCTTTGGTTTTATTGGCACCCTGCGGTTAGGCAGGGTTTCAAAAATTAGTCTATAGACTCATTGTATTGTTCCTCCCCACGGAAATCTTTAGTAAAAGGCGAAAGATTTATGCGTGGAATGAAGAGAAACCAGAGTTGCCTAATTATCCCACCTGTAGGTACTCATAGAAAAATTGGAACCTCAGAAAAGGTGTTGTCCATGCCTAGCCTTTAGGTCTGCATGATTCTGCATTGCCTGGTTGATATCTGATGCACAGTGAAAGGTTTGGGGGTTTTCATGGAAATGATTTGTGCACCATCATGTGCATTGAATGGTAACTGACTCACACACATGGGGATGGTTGAGGAAACTATCTGAGAAAATGCTGACATTGCATAGAGCTGCCACCTGGTGGCCACTGAATGAACTAGAGGAGATTTGGCTGCATATGCTCTAGGGGTGGCAACACACTTCTTTCTCCTTTGTGAAAGATGGAATGATTAGTGGGTAATAGCTGTTTAATTGCTAAGGTCATATTCCTGGTGGGAAAACTACATCAGGCATAATTTGACAGCTAAGGTCATATTGATGGTGGGAAAACTACATCAGGCATAATTTTGATGGAGAACCCTCTTTAACCTGTCAAGCCATTACGTCCTCGGTATGCCGACCCTCACAGATTGCTGAGCTGTGGCCCGTTGGACAATAGAGAGTAGGGAAGAGTTTTATCTTTGGTTTTATTGGCACCCTGCGGTTAGGCAGGGTTTCAAAAATTAGTCTATAGACTCATTGTATTGTTCCTCCCCACGGAAATCTTTAGTAAAAGGCGAAAGATTTATGCGTGGAATGAAGAGAAACCAGAGTTGCCTAATTATCCCACCTGTAGGTACTCATAGAAAAATTGGAACCTCAGAAAAGGTGTTGTCCATGCCTAGCCTTTAGGTCTGCATGATTCTGCATTGCCTGGTTGATATCTGATGCACAGTGAAAGGTTTGGGGGTTTTCATGGAAATGATTTGTGCACCATCATGTGCATTGAATGGTAACTGACTCACACACATGGGGATGGTTGAGGAAACTATCTGAGAAAATGCTGACATTGCATAGAGCTGCCACCTGGTGGCCACTGAATGAACTAGAGGAGATTTGGCTGCATATGCTCTAGGGGTGGCAACACACTTCTTTCTCCTTTGTGAAAGATGGAATGATTAGTGGGTAATAGCTGTTTAATTGCTAAGGTCATATTCCTGGTGGGAAAACTACATCAGGCATAATTTGACAGCTAAGGTCATATTGATGGTGGGAAAACTACATCAGGCATAATTTTGATGGAGAACCCTCTTTAACCTGTCAAGCCATTACGTCCTCGGTATGCCGACCCTCACAGATTGCTGAGCTGTGGCCCGTTGGACAATAGAGAGTAGGGAAGAGTTTTATCTTTGGTTTTATTGGCACCCTGCGGTTAGGCAGGGTTTCAAAAATTAGTCTATAGACTCATTGTATTGTTCCTCCCCACGGAAATCTTTAGTAAAAGGCGAAAGATTTATGCGTGGAATGAAGAGAAACCAGAGTTGCCTAATTATCCCACCTGTAGGTACTCATAGAAAAATTGGAACCTCAGAAAAGGTGTTGTCCATGCCTAGCCTTTAGGTCTGCATGATTCTGCATTGCCTGGTTGATATCTGATGCACAGTGAAAGGTTTGGGGGTTTTCATGGAAATGATTTGTGCACCATCATGTGCATTGAATGGTAACTGACTCACACACATGGGGATGGTTGAGGAAACTATCTGAGAAAATGCTGACATTGCATAGAGCTGCCACCTGGTGGCCACTGAATGAACTAGAGGAGATTTGGCTGCATATGCTCTAGGGGTGGCAACACACTTCTTTCTCCTTTGTGAAAGATGGAATGATTAGTGGGTAATAGCTGTTTAATTGCTAAGGTCATATTCCTGGTGGGAAAACTACATCAGGCATAATTTGACAGCTAAGGTCATATTGATGGTGGGAAAACTACATCAGGCATAATTTTGATGGAGAACCCTCTTTAACCTGTCAAGCCATTACGTCCTCGGTATGCCGACCCTCACAGATTGCTGAGCTGTGGCCCGTTGGACAATAGAGAGTAGGGAAGAGTTTTATCTTTGGTTTTATTGGCACCCTGCGGTTAGGCAGGGTTTCAAAAATTAGTCTATAGACTCATTGTATTGTTCCTCCCCACGGAAATCTTTAGTAAAAGGCGAAAGATTTATGCGTGGAATGAAGAGAAACCAGAGTTGCCTAATTATCCCACCTGTAGGTACTCATAGAAAAATTGGAACCTCAGAAAAGGTGTTGTCCATGCCTAGCCTTTAGGTCTGCATGATTCTGCATTGCCTGGTTGATATCTGATGCACAGTGAAAGGTTTGGGGGTTTTCATGGAAATGATTTGTGCACCATCATGTGCATTGAATGGTAACTGACTCACACACATGGGGATGGTTGAGGAAACTATCTGAGAAAATGCTGACATTGCATAGAGCTGCCACCTGGTGGCCACTGAATGAACTAGAGGAGATTTGGCTGCATATGCTCTAGGGGTGGCAACACACTTCTTTCTCCTTTGTGAAAGATGGAATGATTAGTGGGTAATAGCTGTTTAATTGCTAAGGTCATATTCCTGGTGGGAAAACTACATCAGGCATAATTTGACAGCTAAGGTCATATTGATGGTGGGAAAACTACATCAGGCATAATTTTGATGGAGAACCCTCTTTAACCTGTCAAGCCATTACGTCCTCGGTATGCCGACCCTCACAGATTGCTGAGCTGTGGCCCGTTGGACAATAGAGAGTAGGGAAGAGTTTTATCTTTGGTTTTATTGGCACCCTGCGGTTAGGCAGGGTTTCAAAAATTAGTCTATAGACTCATTGTATTGTTCCTCCCCACGGAAATCTTTAGTAAAAGGCGAAAGATTTATGCGTGGAATGAAGAGAAACCAGAGTTGCCTAATTATCCCACCTGTAGGTACTCATAGAAAAATTGGAACCTCAGAAAAGGTGTTGTCCATGCCTAGCCTTTAGGTCTGCATGATTCTGCATTGCCTGGTTGATATCTGATGCACAGTGAAAGGTTTGGGGGTTTTCATGGAAATGATTTGTGCACCATCATGTGCATTGAATGGTAACTGACTCACACACATGGGGATGGTTGAGGAAACTATCTGAGAAAATGCTGACATTGCATAGAGCTGCCACCTGGTGGCCACTGAATGAACTAGAGGAGATTTGGCTGCATATGCTCTAGGGGTGGCAACACACTTCTTTCTCCTTTGTGAAAGATGGAATGATTAGTGGGTAATAGCTGTTTAATTGCTAAGGTCATATTCCTGGTGGGAAAACTACATCAGGCATAATTTGACAGCTAAGGTCATATTGATGGTGGGAAAACTACATCAGGCATAATTTTGATGGAGAACCCTCTTTAACCTGTCAAGCCATTACGTCCTCGGTATGCCGACCCTCACAGATTGCTGAGCTGTGGCCCGTTGGACAATAGAGAGTAGGGAAGAGTTTTATCTTTGGTTTTATTGGCACCCTGCGGTTAGGCAGGGTTTCAAAAATTAGTCTATAGACTCATTGTATTGTTCCTCCCCACGGAAATCTTTAGTAAAAGGCGAAAGATTTATGCGTGGAATGAAGAGAAACCAGAG